>CM077094.1:24645653-26086190 GCA_039513925.1 Platanthera zijinensis | reverse complement strand
CTTATCTTGTTGACTTAGCCAAAGACAATATGTCTAGACTTTTCTTACTATAATGAACTCTTGTATCAAACTTGTCCTGTAGATCCACTTAGTCCCTATAATATTTTGTCCTTGTGGTCTGGGGACCAACTCCAGATCTTACATCTCTTAAATTGGTCCAGTTCTTCTTGCATTGTTCCAATCCAGAACAGGTCCTTGATTGCTTCTTCAAACTTCTTTGGCTCTTCTTGAGAAAGGAAGCTTGAGTAAGGAGTTGTATTCATGCTCTTGCTTCTGGTCTGGACTCCATGATTTGCATCAACAATGATTTGGGGTACTGGATGGTCCCTTAGATACCTGATAGCTGGAGGCCATCTAGCTACAGCTTGATGATCTTCAGGGTTTCCTGCTACTTGGTCTTCATTTTCTTCAGGTATATTGTGTAAGACCCCCCTCCCGGAACACAGGGCATGACACGAGAGCGGTCTTATGCCCAGAACAGCCGCCTTGCGGTAACACTAACACTCGGGCTAGCATGTACCACAAGATGCCTATTCTGCTAGCTACAATCAATATCAACATATGAATGCCAACCCAACCATAATAATATGAAAGTCAAATCCACATCAAGCATATGTCCATAATATCATAAATAAAGAAGCTACAACAAGCTTCTAATATCAGAGTACGAGAGCAGAATTGCCCCGAAGGGCTACAATAAAATCTCTCTCACTCACATCTGTAACTGACGGTAGCGAGGGTACCGTCCCTTCAGGCCCTATCACCCTGGCCTGGCTGTCCGGCTGCATATCCTGCTGCTCCACCTGTGGGGTTTCCTCCTAAAAAGGAAGACGTAGCAACCGTTAGTCATAAAGACTAAGTGGTTTCACATCCGCTCCCCCGGCGACTCCTCGGCACCGGGCAGAGAAAGGAACAAGTACAATAAATATAAATCAGTAGTACAAGCAGGTGAAGTATGTATACATATCATAAATAGCAATAGAAAGAGTATACAAATGAACAGCCTCTTAATCTACAATTCTACAAACTACAGTAGCAAGAGAGTATAATATAATAACAGTAAGTAACTCAACTTATATGAGTGCCCATATAAGCATATAAGTTGAGGGTCGTTCTGCAAAAAGTAACTCATCGTATAGGAGTGCCCATACAAACTTATATGATGAGGGTCCCAAAATGGCCAACCAACAACCACTCAAGCTGTGACACAGCTAGCAGTTCAAACCACAAGTTATGTTGTAGAATCTAGTTCTTTTCTGGTACAGTTACAACTCTTGATGAATACTCAAAGGAGGAGTATTGAAGCATTTGTTGAGAAAATAGTACAAGGGTTGAAGAATGAAGTACATACTAGGATTTCTGAAGTTGAAAAAGAAATGTAATTCTTGAACACTCAAATCTTTCAATTCTTCATGAAGTCTGCCCATGTAGTGTATTTTACGGTAGTCAAAAATCAGATGACTCATCAGGGCATTCAAGCAGTTATCGAAAATTAGAATGCCAATGCAAAAAATCTGAACCAGGCCTTCTTGGCCAAACATGCAAGATTGGCTCAGAACAAGACTGCTATTTTGGAGAGCATGGATCTCTGCAACCACCTACTAAATGAGCATCTTCTACAAACCAAAAACATAGTGGTAGCTAGTGTAAATATACTAAAAGAGAAAGCTAGTGAATCCCAAGAAACTATCTATACAAGAATATTTGACGAACTCATAATGGGGAAGAAAATTATAACCTATCATTCTGCCCAACAGGCTATATGGACAACAAACACCATCAGGACATCCTTGGAAATAGATCCTCTTGAATTTTCTCCTAAACCTCCCATCCCATAAGCAAACCTAGCTGCTGAAGATGACTATCTTCCCCTAGAGGACTATAAGGCTTCTTGGGGAGGAGAGTATGAGCCTACACCTTCACCTACAGAGCAAGGTAAGTCTTTGTTAAGAATATTTCCATCAATGTTCCTTAGATTTGAAGAGGCATCACAATCAGTACTAAGAGAATAATTGTATTTAATGTTGTTAAAGTTCATTATGTGCAGGATGTTCTTTGTAATAAGTTTAGACAGGTTGTCTAAGTGATAGTGATAGGTGGTCACAAGGCGGAAAGGTGGAGAGATAGAAATTTGTCTAAGTCCATAGGCGTTGAGTGAAGACAGTTCACTCAATGCCAGATATCAAGGAAGGATGCTGGAATAACTCAAATTCATCTAAGTCCACAGGCATCGTGTGAAGGCAGTTCACTTAATGCCATATAACATGAGGCATCGAGTAAAGCTCAGTCTGTCAAAGCTTCAACATTACCAAGGGAGAAATTCGACTAAGTCTAGAATAATTGAGTGAGGATTTCTCACTCAACGCTTGAAGAAAGAAGCATTGAGTCACACAAGTAGTCAAAGCCTTTGAAAAATCTGCCAAGAATTGTGGCTAAGTCCAGAAGAGTTGAGTGAGGGCAGCTCACTCAATACCCAAAGAAGCAAGCGTCGATATAATAATGATCAGTCAAAGCTTATGAAGAGATAGACAAAAAAATATGCCTAAGTCCAGATGCATTTAGTGAGGACAACTCACTCAACGCAAGCTCATCAATAAGATTGGCTAAGTACAGAAGCATTGAGTGATGAAGGCTCACTCAACATATTCATAAAGAGAGATGCGGCTAAGTACATAAGCATTGAGTGAAGCCAGTTCACTCAATGCCCCAACATGAAGGCATGCAATTAGTGAAGCTGCTAAGTATAGAAGCTTTGAGTGATGATGGTTCACTCAACGTACTCAATGCTTGACATTGCAAAAAATTGGCTAAGTCTAAATTCATTGAGTGAAGTCAGTTCACTCAATATACTCAGCTCCTAACAGTGCAGAGATATTAGCTAAGTCCAAATTCGTTAAGTGATGAAGGTTCACTGAATGCTTGACAGTGCAGAATATTTTACTAATGGTTTTTGCGCTGAGTGAAGGCCATTCACTCAACACGCTCAATGCCTGGGATGAACTAGCTGAATTTGGCCAAGTCCAAAGATGTTGAAGTCAACATATATCAACAAAGTTCAAAATGTTGCGCGAAGTCTACAGTACACGATAAATGGCACAGCAAGCCTACTGTCTAACTTTTCCTGTAAAAGCAAAGTTGCAGCCAAAGACTTCAGTGGGGCCCACGGGTCAAATAGCCGTTGGACAACAGATGATAAAAGGATAGAGATTGGCGGAAGCAAAATGACTTTTAGGGTTTAACATTTCGCAACCAGGAGGAACATCATCTTCTTCCTCTTTGCCATTGTTGCAAAGCTTGAAGCCGAAGTTCAAACCCTCTGATCTAAAAGTTCACCCAGATAGCTATAGCAATCTTCACATGCTATAGCAAGTTTGAAAGTCTTGTTTTCAAGGCTAGCTAAACACCTAGAGGGGGGGGGGTGAATAAGTTTTTGTCTCAATTTAACTTTTCTAACTTGTGATCAGATTTCAGTGCTTGTGATTTGGTTAGTTATCAGCTTTCAATAACATTCACTTACGACATAACAATTTTATAGTGGTTCCCCAATCTTCGGTACATCCACTGTCCCTCTGTGCCTATCTATCAGCGTGTTAGATTCGGCTCTCCCTCAAGAACTCAGCTACTTATTAGCTTACAGAACAGATCCTGCAGGACTACATAGGTCAAACATACCTAACACCTAGGCACTAAGCCCAACCCAGGTCATAAAGACCTTTCACACGACACTAAGCCAAACACAGGACAAAAATAACTTCGCCTTTATAATACATGCATACAACTCAAGACTCACAAGGAATCTAAATAAAAGAATAAGAAAGGTTGTATGATTAGACACCCGTGCAAGAACTCTGTGTCTTCTTCTTCATGGACTGAGCAGATATCAGTCCTAGCTATTGCTGTTGAAGAAAATGAAGTAGGCAGTAGAATCTTTCTTCAATTATCTTTCTTTTCTCCAGAGAGCTTGTTGATCTGCTTCCTCAGAATCGCTTCTAAACTTGCTGTTGTAGATGGTAATTGCTTCAGTTATCTCTTTCCCAGAAAGGTTATTTGTGCAGAACAACTACTTTAGGCTCGACGAAAATCGCAAGGAAGAAGATGAAGTTTGACCATACTTTTCATTTTCATAAACCTAGACAAGGAATTTATTTGATTGTTTGCTCTGGCCGATTTGCTTCTTTTTATTCTCTGAAGGCCAATTGAGCAGTGAGTCCCACCACTAGGATTGATGGTTGAGATTAAGCCATTCAACACATGCTTTCCATTTAATCTTGATTCAATGGCTCCTTGCTGTGTGTGGGCCCCAGCTCTTTATGATGAAAATATTTCTTGGAAAGTGCAGATGATGATAGCAGTTGGCAGCCAACGTCTCTTGCAGTATTTCCGCAACATTTGAATTTTGGTTGACTATTTGACTTTGCTGACGTCAGCATGACTCAACATCACTAGACTTGGACAAAATACAATCACCAGAACCAAAGGCGTTGAGTGAGTAGGTATTACTCAACACCACAATACTTAGACAAAATTCTTTCTGTCTATATATTGAGCTCGACGAACGCTGAGCTTCATTCAACAAACGACAAACTCAGCTCGACGAAAGCACAAGTTTAGTTCGGCGAACTATAGACTTAGTACGACGAAAGGCCAAGCTCAGTTTGACGAACTCTAGGCTCAATTCGATGAACGCTGAGCTTAGTTCGACAAAGCTGAGCTCGACGAAAGCCAAGTAGTCCACTCATTTGGACTTAGCTAAATTTCTGCTTTAAGGCGTAGAGAGCGTCGATAGCGTTGAGTGAGCTTGCCTAACTCAACGCTATTTGCCTTGGAAAATATTTCTATGCCTTGGCATTGAGAGAGTAAGCTCCACTCAACATCAAACTACTTAACAGAATTTTTTGTTATCTAGCGTTGAGTGAGTAAGCTATACTCAATGCCTGTGGACTTAATCAAAATTTTGCCCAACTTTTCTGTGGAGTTGACTAGCACAACAACACTCAATGCTAAAAGATGTATGGAGTTAAGTGAGTAGACCACACTCAACGTCTATGGACTTAGCCACATTTTCAGCCAATTTCTCTAGGCTTAGACTGACTTAGCCTAACTCATAGCCTTTTTGCTGTATGGCGGTGAGTTAGTAGACTACACTCAACGCCTGTGGACTTAGCCATATTTTGGCTATCTTTCAGTTAAGCTGAGATAGACTTAATGCTTTATGTTATATAGCATTAAGTGAGCTGTCCTCACTCAACACATGTGGACTTAGGGAAATTTCTACAAGACAATATTGAATCTATACCTCTAGCGTTGAGTGAGCTTGCTCTACTCAATGCTTGTGGACTTAGTCGATTTTTGCTATGTCCAGCAACCACTTATTATTTCCACATGTCCAATCAATGTGATATGGATAACCTACACTAAAGACCTCAAATGCACATCAAATATAGTGGATGTGCATGACATTGACCTGTTTAACATCTCACAAATCAGGGACATTGGGAACAATGGACCCAACAATCTCCCCCTATTTGAAGAAGTATAAACCCTTATCAACCTTTATCAAAAATGCTTTCTTTCCTTGGTCAATGATACACACAACCTACACAACAAAATAAATATTGAAATTCTAATAAGCTATAAGTAAATGTACCTCATTTCCTGTCTGTATAGTGAGCATCACTTACTCCCCCTGTTTTGCTACAAGGTGTTTGTCCTTACTTGAGTGCCACATGTCTTTCTTTCCCCTTTGACATCTCTCTCACTTGCTAAGTCTCCCCCTTACTAGGACCTCCTCTCTTCTCTCCCCCTTTTTGACTTCTGTAGAATAGGCAGATGGGGGTTGGCCTTCCTTGGCTGACCTTCTCTCTTCTTTCTAGAGTAACTTACTTCCCCTCAGTAGAAGCATCAGTGAACTGATACTACTGGGGAGTCTATATTTCCATCAAGAGAAACAATACCTGCACAAAAAAATGCAAAAAGGAGTGTCTGAAGCTATGCCATGTTCAACATACCCAACTCAAATTTGAGGATGTTGAACTTTGCTTCATGTAATGGTTTAGTGAAGATATCAGCCACTTGCTTGTCTGTGGAGAGAAACTCAAGACTAATGTTTTCCTTCTCCACATGCACCCTAATAAAATTATATCTTATTTCTATATGCTTAGTCCTACTATGTGAGACAGAATTCCTAGTACTAAAAATATCACTTGTAGAATCACAGTAGAGAGGAGTTCAACTTACCTGAGGGTTGTAATCCTGGAGCTGATGTTGGATCCAAAGCAGCTGAGCACAGCAGCTTCTTGCTGATATATATTCTGACTCAGTAGTGGCTATAGTCACACTAGTTTGTGTTGCTGTATAGACCTGGGCGGACAGGCGGCTAAGACTGGCGGTTTGGTAGCCGGGCAGTCAGCCCGGCTAATCTTTGTGTTGCTGTATAGACCTTGGCGGACAGGAGGCTAAGACTGGAGGTTTGGTAGCCGGGCGGTGCCGGCTAATCTCTGGGATCTCGGTGGTCAGCTGCGTGTTCTCTGATGGTGACCGGTCGGTTAGTGTTTACTAACCGCACGGTTAGGCGGTCTCCAGGGCGGATTGGCGGTTAGCTTTGTAGATGATGTTTTTGTGTATTTAGTCCCACATTGGGTATTTGTATTCTCTCCCATCTCCTCCATTCTATATAAGGGAGGCTATACCTTTGTAATACTCAGTTTTTTGGATAATAAAAATTGCATTACTCCACTTTCCAGTTTCTATATTTCTATTCGCACATGGTATCAGAGGGACTCGATCTAGTCCTCCTGATTGTGTTTTCTTCTGTCCGTGTGACCTCTGCCTACTCGCTGCGGCCTGTCTTTCAGCTCACGCGAGCTCTCTTCTCCCGTGGATTCTTCTATCCTCCTCTTCTGTTCGCGCGGTCTGTCTGCTAGCCGCCCGACTTCTCTCCCTCTGTTTGGTTCTGCGGCTTGGTCGTGGCTTCTCTGGCCGCTGGTGTCTGCCATCGTGACCGCTGCAGATCTTTTTCTTCCTATCCGCGCGATTTCTCTCTGTTCGCGCGAGTTCTGCCTTGTTTAGGCGGCCTCTCTGCCCTTCTTGCCGCTAGTGTGCTGACACCGTGACTGTTGCAGCTTCTCTCTGCCCGCCGCGGTTTGCTTTTTTGTTCGCGCGGTCTTCTCGCTCTCTCTATCTGCACGGCTTCTTCTTCTTCCCGCCCGGTTTCCCTTGTTAACCGTGCGGCTTCTCTTCTTGTGCTTCGAAGCTTGGTCGTGGCATTGCTTGCCGCTGGTCTAATTGTGACCGCTGCGAACTCTTCCTTCCTTTGCTCGCCCGGTCTCTCCTCTTAACCGCGCGACCTCTCTTCTAGGATGACCAATTCTGATGGCTCCACCTCGTCTACTGTCGTTGTCCCACCGCCTCCTCCTCCTCCTCCTGCTTCCGGGAATCTTGGCACCGTCTCTAAGCTTCTGGGGCCCAATTATCCCGACTGGAGTGTCTCATTCACTTTTCTTCTCCGCTCTCAGCGCAATCGTCATCATCTTACCGATGACCCTCCGCCTGCGGACTCTGCCTAGTTTACTGACTGGGATGCGAATGATGCGCTGGTTCGTACTTGGCTGGCGAACAGCCTGTCCGATGAATGTCTTCCTGTCATCCGTCACGATGAGACGGTAAAACAAGCTTGGAATCACTTGGCCGCTCTCTACTCCAAGGGGGGACAAACATCTCGCATCTATATTCTCTATGCGGATCTCTTTGCTCGCCAGTCCATGTCCCCTCCTGCAGCTTACCAACAAGTCCAAGCCCTTGGAGCTGAGATTCTACAAAATCGTCCTCTCTCGGCAGATGTGGCCACTCAGCTGAAGCACATCCAGGAACTCCTAGTGGTCTGTTACCTTCTGCGGCTTCCGGACTCAAACGATATGATCCGACAGCAAATTCTTGGAGAGACTGAGTCTCCTACCCTGGATGCTACTGCTGCCCGCATTGCCGCTGTTACCTCTCTGCTCCAACGCCCCTTGCTTGCCGCTCCTCCGGCTCCGGATGCCTATGCCAACCAGGCTCATCGTGGTGGATTTAGTGGTCGTGGTAACCACTCTGGCGGGCGTGGCCCTTCTCGCTACCTCTGTACTCATTGTGGGCGCCCAGGACACTTGGTTGACCGCTGCTGGACAAAGCATCCGCATCTTCGTCCCGCTGGTGATACTCCTACTTCTTCCAAGCCATCTTCCTCCGTGGCCACGACTTCAGGTAGTGCCCACGTGGTTACCCAAGGTAAATGGCTAATCGACTCTGGCGCCACTAATCATATGACGGGCAATCCTCAGTGCTTTTCTCTCCTAGAAACACATGATCGGTTGCCCCCTGTTCTCGTTGCGGATGGTTCTCCCTCTCCGGTGCATGGAACGGGCATGGTTCAAGTTACTCCGTCCCTTCGCCTGGCGGATACTCTTTATGTGCCCAAGTTTCCGTGCAATTTATTGTCGGTTACTTCTCTTTGCAAGCAACTTCAGTGTTTGGTAACATTTACTCCTTCTTATTGTTCGTTTCAGGACCCGGACTCCAAGCGGACGATTGCTACTGGTACTGAGAGGGGCGGTCTCTACTTCCTTGATGATGTATTTGCTCTTACCGTTTTCTCTCCCGCTTCTACAGATCTTCTTCAGTGGCACCTTTGCCTGGGGCATCCTCCCTCGCGTCTCATCCACCAACTGTTTCCTCACCTACCTCAACAGGACTCTCCTATCAACTGTGATGCCTGTCAACTGGGCAAGCATCACCGTTCCCCCTTTCCTCCTAAGAAAGGTCGTGGCTCTTCCAAGCCATTCGACCTTATTTACTCTGATGTTTGGGGACCTTCCCCTACCCTCACCATCGGGCGTGGAAGTTCCTATTTTGTAACCTTTATTGATGATTATTCTCGATGTACGTGGGTGTATCTATTAAATGATCGCTCCGAACTTTTTTCTGTATGGACGTCATTTTATTATATGATTAGAAATCAATTTGATACTTCTGTCAAAATTTTTCGCTCTGATAATGCAAAAGAGTATCTGAGTAGTGATTTCGCTTCTTTCTGTACGCAACATGGCATCATTCATCAAACTAGCTGCGTCTATACCTCCCAGCAAAATGGGGTGGCGGAACGTAAAAACCGTCACTTCCTCGATGTCGCTCGCACTCTCATGACGTAGATGCAGGTTCCTCGTAGCTATTGGGGCTACGTGGTCCTCATCTCCTGCTACCTCATCAATCGCATTCCCTCTACCGTCCTCAAAGGCAAAACCCCTTTTTCCATCCTCTATCCCTCCAAGGACCCCTTTCCCTTACCACTCCGCATTTTTGGGTGCACTGCCTTTATTCATAGCCCTGCCGCAACTCGCGACAAATTGTCCCCTCGTGCTACGAAGTGTATCTTTTTGGTTACTCCATAACTCAAAAAGGTTACTGCTGCTTTGACCCTGTTCATCGCAAGCAGTTCGTCTCGGCGGATGTGACATTCTTTGAGAATGCCGCCTACTTCTCTTCTGATCTCCCACAGGTCGATGGATCGAACCTCCCTCTTTCTCCTACCGACTCGACCTCTCCACCCATTCTCTCCACCACATCCACTCCTCTTGAGCTTCCTCCATAACCACCTCCACCAGCCGCTCCTTCTCTTGATCATGATCCTTCTCCCTCGTCCCCTCGGCCGTCTCTCTCTTCTCCCGGGCCAGCTATCTCCGCCACGGATGCATCGGCGACTGAGGAACTCGCGGACCTGGAGCTACATATTGCCCTTCGCAAAGGGGTTCGGACGTGCACCCAGCACTCGCTGGCAGCTGTTATTTCTTATGATTGGCTAACACCTTCTCGCAGGGACTTCGCCCTAGCCATCTCCGCGACTACCACACCTCGCACCTACCAGGAAGCCCTTGATATTCCTCACTGGAAGGCTGCCATGGATGACGAGATTGCTACTCTCTCTGACCGGGGCACTTGGACCCTTGTGCCTCCTCCTTTTGGCACGGATGTGGTTGGTTGTCGCTGGGTGTTTGTCGTCAAGTTCCATCCTGATGGCAGTGTGGATCAGTACAAAGCCCGTCTTGTTGCAAAAGGGTTTACTCAGACCTATGGTGTTGATTACTTTGACACGTTCTTGCCAGTTGCTCGCCTCAGCACCATTCGGGTCCTTTTATCGGTGGCGGTCAACAACGATTGGCCTATTTCGCAGTTGGACGTCAAGAATGCCTTCCTCTATGGTGACCTTCACGAGGACGTCTACATGGAGCAACCTCCTCGGTATGTTGCTCAGGGGGAGACTCAAGTATGCCGGTTGAAGAAGGCCATCTATGGCCTAAAGCAAAGTCCCAAGGTGTGGTTCGATAAGTTCAGTAGCATCGTTGGGGCTATCGTTTCACCAGGAGTTCAGCTGATCACTCCTTGTTCATTCGCAAGACATCTTCGGGTCTGGTTGTGCTAGCTGTTTACGTGGACGATATTCTTCTTACTGGCGACGATCAAGCTGGTGTAACCTTGACGAAGGTCCATCTCCGCCAACACCTAGTCACGAAGGATATGGGCTCTCCAAAATACTTCTTGGGAATTGAAATCTCTCGGAAACCGGGTTCCTTGGTTCTCTCCCAACGGAAGTATGCTCTTGATTTGTTGAAAGAGGCAGGATTGACGGGTGCTAAACCTGCCCAGTGTCCCATGGCTCCTGGAGAAGACAAGACATGGACAGACGAATCACCACCTCTATTGGATACTACGAGGTATCGGCGTCTTGTTGGCAAACTCATCTACCTTACGGTGACCAGACCAGACATCTCCTATACAGTGGGAAAGGTCAGCCAGTTTATGCAGTCGCCTAGGGAATGTCATCTTCAATCCGCCCTAAGGATATTGGAGTATGTGAAGTCCGCACCTGGGAAAGGTCTTCTCTTTCAGAAAAACGGTCACCTAAGAGTCGAAGCGTACTCCGACGCTAGCTATACGGACGACAAAGGGATCGCAAGTCGACTTCCGGATTTTGCACGTTTGTTGGAGGAAACTTGGTTAGCTGGAAGAGCAAGGAGCAGTCAGTCGTCTCCAAGTCTAGTGTGGAAGCAGAATATCGTAGCATGGCATCAACCACGTATGAGTTAAAATGGTTGCGGGCTCTCATGCTGGATCTAGGAGAGGTCTACAACTATCCACTTCCCATGTTCTGCGACAACAAAGCTGCGATCTACATTTCTAAAAATCCGGTCTTCCATGAGCGAACAAAGCACATAGAGGTTGATTGTCACTTCATTCGAGAAGAAGTGTTGAAGAACCAGATTTGCACTCCGTTTGTTACCTCGGAGAAAGAGCTGGCAGATATATTCACAAAACCTGTGTCCGCCTGTTTCTTCCACATTTGCAGCAAGCTAGGCATGATTGACATCTATTCTCCAGCTTGAGGGGGAGTGTTGCTGTATAGACCTGGGCGGACAGGCGGCTAAGGCTGGCGGTTTGGTAGCCGGGCGGTCAGCCCGGCTAATCTCTGTGTTGCTGTATAGACCTTGGCGGACAGGCGGCTAAGACTGGCGGTTTGGTAGCCGGGCGGTCTGCCGGCTAATCACTGGGATCTCGGTGGTCGGCTGCGTGTTCTCTGATGGTGACCGGGCGGTTAGTGCCTACTAACCGCACGGTTAGGCGGTCTCCTGGGCGGATTGGCAGTTAGCTTTGTAGATGATGTTTTGGTGTATTTAGTCCCACATTGGGTATTTGTATTCTCTCCCATCTCCTCCATTCTATATAAGGGAGGCTATACCTTTGTAATACTCAGTTTTTTGATAATAAACATTGCATTACTCCACTTTCCGGTTTCTATATTTCTATTCGCACAGTTTGCTTCTTGCTACTCCAAGAAACTAGCCTTCTTCCTATGAACTGACAGGTTCCTGTAGTTCTTTTCCTGTCTTCTTTGTAACCTGCAAAATCTGGTGGTTGATTCATATATACTTCCTCTTTTAGGTCCCCATTCAGGAATACTGACTTAACATCCATCTGGTAGACTCTGAATCCCAAATAGGCAATAAATGCAAGGAAAATACTTATGTCTTCCAATATGGCTACTTGGGCAAATGTCTGGTCAAAGTCTATGCCCTCTTCTTGTCTGTAGCCTTTAGCCACCAGTCTAGCTTTATTCTTGACAATAATGCCATCTTGATCCAACTTGTTACTGTATATCCACTTAGTACCTATGACATTTTGTCCATATTGTCTGGGGACTAACTTCCAGACCTTACATCTCTTAAATTGGTCCAGTTCTTGTTGCATTGCTCCAATCCAGAACTGTTCCTTGATTGCTTCTTCAAACTTCTTTGGCTTTTCCTAAGATAGGAAGCTTGAGTAGAGAGTTGTATTCATGCTCCTGCTTCTGGTATGGACTCCATGATTTTCATCACCAATAATTTGGTGTACTGGATGGTCCCCTAGATTCCTGGTAGCTGGAGGCAATCTAGCTGCAACTTGCTAATCTTCAGGGTTTTCATCTAGCATGTCTTCATTTTCTTCAGGTATGTTTTCCCCTTCTCTTGGAATAGACAGCCCATCATCATTTTCTTGAATTGTGTGGGTAGCTTCCTTGATGGTCAGCTTGTCCATCATCTTCCATGTACCTGCAATACTATAAGAGGAGGAGCTTGGCAGCTCACAGTTAACTATGATGGATTCATCAAAAACAACATGCATTAACTCTTCTACAACCTGGGTAGTTAAGTTATAGATTCTATATTCCTTACTATGAGTGTTGTACCCAACAAAGATCTCTTCATGGGACTTGTCAACAGACTTAGTTAAATGGACTTTACCATTATTGAGCACATAGCACTTGCAACCAAAGATCCTGAAATAACTCAGGTTCGGTTTTTTTCCCTTCAAGATCCCATAGTTCTTGTGGCTCTTGGTGATAGAAACCTTATTAAGGATATAGCATGCTGTGTTAAGTGCCTCAGCCCAGAAGTATTCTAGGAGGGATAAGTCACTTAGTAAGGTTCTACCAGCCTCTATGAGAGTCCTTAGAAAGAACACCCAGGCAAATTTGGAAAAGTCATCAACAACTACAAGGGTGTAGAATTTCCTACCTAAACTTTGAATTGGCATAGGACCAAACAGATCCATATGCAAGATGTATAAGTACCTCACTGAGTCTTTGGTGTCAATGCTCTTGAAGGAGGTCTTAGTCTGTTTTTCCTTTTGGCATGCAGAGCAGATACCCTCCTTAGTGCATATAAACTTAGGCCCATTCCTAACCAACTCATTGCTGAATAGCTTGCCTATGGTCATATAATTTAGATGGGCTAGCCTCTTGATGAGTTGTAAATATACCTATATTTTCGTATTTTATTTAAGTTAGTTTCGTTTATTTTTTGTCTTTTTTATTTGTTTTATTCAATAAATTGCTTGTTTTTGTAAATATTATTTCTAACTTAGCTTTATTTTTATTCCAGAAAAATTCCAGAAAAAATTCCAGAAAAGTCAAAAAAAATTGACTGACACGCCCGTGTCAATTGACCGACACGCCCGTGTCACGCCCCCCCCCCCCCCCCCCCCCCGACGATCGCCGGCCACAGGTTCCCAGCTCGACGATCGGCGATCATCAAACCGAGCCCGACACGCCCAATGTCACGCCCGTGTCGAGGCCGACCCGCAAGCTTAGTCAAACTGTCAACGCTGCCGACATCGAACTGCCAGCTCACACGGTCACGCCCCCCTGTCACGCCCGTGACAATTCGTCAAGCCCGTGACCTGGGGCGTGATCGCCACGTTTTCGCCCCGAAGTCAAAGCTCCAGTCAAGTCAACCGATCAGCTCATGAATAGTAGTGACACGCCCCCCTGTCACGCCCGTGACCTAGGGCGTGACCAACCCGAAAATTTGCCTATAAATAAGAGCTTCCAGGAAGCTTATTTTGTCCACTTTTTTGACCACTTTGCTTAGGGGAGGTGCTGCCCAATTGGATTCCATACTTATGTAAGGAGAATTTCTCCCCCCTCTCTCTCTCTTAGTTTGTATTAGGGTTTTTACTTTAATAAAATATGAATTTTTCTCTCTTAATTTGTATGAATACTCCATTTGAATGCGCCTACTTAAGCAATTTTTCGTTCATCTTTTTGTATTTCTTTTATGTTTTCATCTTTTTAGCTTTCATAACTTAGTTAGATTTAGGATTTATCGGCATTTCTAGCCGTTGTGCCGTCTGTCTAGTTTTCATTTTCCGCACTTTTTAACTTTAGCTTTTTCTTCTTTATCATTTTCATTCATATAGGTTTTATAACCCCCCCCCCCTAAAAGTGTTCGTTTTTATTTTCTTTAACTTAGGCTCTTAGGAATGTAAAACTTCTCGTTCCTTTTTTAGTTTTATTCTCACTTTTTTGGAGGTTTTATAAAAACTTATGAATAAAAATGTAGTCGTTATAATTTTTCGCTCACTTCATTTTAGCTTTTTAATTTCAAAACTTTTAGTCCGGTTAATTTTTATTTCATCTTTTTATGCATTTCTACCGCATTCTAGCGGTAGAAATGCAGTTGTATTAATTTTTCGAGTACTTCCATTTTGCGTTTATTTGCAAAACTTTTCGTTCCGGTTAATTTTTATTTTCACTTTTTATGCATTTCTACCGCATTCTAGCGGTAGAAATGCAGTCGTTTAAATTTTCTGAGCACTTTGTTTTTCTTATTTTTGCAAGTGTGTGTGCGTGTATGAGTTAGGTGTTACTGCTTTATTTCATTTCTGTAGAGTGCATGTGTGCGTATGCATTTATTTCCGCCTACTCGTTAAGAGTTAAATGGCGCTCTGCTTTCATTTCCCGCCCACTCGTTTGAGTGAGACTTGTCTTTTTACTGCTTTCATTTTCTTCCTACTCACTTGAGTAGGAAAACTTTGTGTGGGTGCGTGTGTTTTCATTTCTGTAGAGTGCGTGTGTGTGTTTTACTTTCAAGTAGAGTGCGTGCGTGTATGAGGTAAATTTACTCCCGCCCACTCATTTGAGCCGGGACTTGCAATTTTATCGCTTTCTCAATTATGTAGAGTGCGTGCGTGTAGGAGATAATTTTACGCTTTATTTATCGCTTTCTTCAATTAAGAAGAGTGTGTGCGTGTGTGCATTTATTTCCGCCTACTCATTTGAGTAGGGCTTGCTTTATTTAATTTTCTTTATGGTTTTGAAGTGTGCGTGAGTGCCTGCATCAATTAGCTTTCAATTTATCTAATTGTCCTATTTTTCGTGTTTTCTCTTATAATTGTTCAGTGCTTAATTTAACACTCACGCTTCACCTAAAAACATAAAGCCGTCCCCATACCGATGAGTGGCTAATCTCTTTTAGCCTTCGGCATCGAAGAGCATTGGGACATAAAAAATGATTTGAAATAATTAAAAAACTTTATTTTTATTTTAATTTAAGGACTTAAGGTTTACCCCGGGTTAACGACGCATAGGACCACATAATCGATGTGTGGGCTCTATTTCCGTTATCCATACGCGACGCCGAGAGGCTGCACGTATGGACCGATCCCCCTTGGGTAAAGAGAACTGCGTACGCCCCCTCGAAAGAGGAGAAACGTAGTTCTGCCGGATTGGGTTCCCAACCCAATAGCAGGGTTCTTAGCGTAAAGCGGGCATTAAGAGGAATCCTTCGTCGGTCTAACGATCGGTCGAATAGTCTTAATGTTTAGGTGAGCAATATTCCTAGAGATAAGTGCGCTCATATTTTGGAACCCCCACGGACAAGTGCCTTTTATTAAATTAAAAACAAAGTTCAATAATTGTTAAGAATTATTTTAGTCTTAATCCGATTCGATGCCGAGCGTTAACCCGTCATCGAACTAACTTAGCAAAATTCTGCTTTCTTTCTTTCCGTTTTAATTAAACTAAAAAAATCCCACCTTACTGTTAGTAAGATAATAGTGTTTCTGGAAGAGTAGATATAATCAACGCGTCCCCGAGAATAATACGACCTCGGTATTTTCCCGAATACCGAGTACTACTTGAGATAGGTGCGCTTGCCTCCTCTCGTTAGAAAACTCGATCTTCTAACCGGCCCGCGGAATCTGACCATTTCGAACCAACCACAGTAGGTCTCTGTTCCGCGGCCATCAAGTTTTTGGCGCCGTTGCCGGGAGCACGGTTGTTATATTGAATCCGGGACTCTATTAATTTTACTTTATTTTCAAATAAAAAATTTTATACAAAAAAAATCCTTCCCCCTTTCGTTTTTTTAGGGTGCATGACCCGTGGACAACCTTCGAGTTCTAAAAATCTTGAATTCGACCCCGAGATCGACCGCTCTCTTGTGCGTATCCGATCTCTCCGTCGAATTCCCTTTTTAGACCCCGCAGAATCTATCGGAGAACCCTCTTCTTCTTCTATGGCCGACCCGAATAATGCCCAACCGGCCGAGCGTACTATGTCTTATTACGCTCGGGCCAACTTGGATGATACGGGGTCGAGTATTGTTCGGCCCGCTGTGGCCAACAATAATTTTGAAATTAAGTCAAGTGTGATTCAAATGATCCAAAATGCCGTGCAGTTCGACGGACTGCCGGATGAGGACCCCAATAATCACTTGTCTAATTTTCTTGAAATTTGCGATACTTTTAAAATTAATGGCGTCACTGATGATGCCATTCGTTTGCGCCTTTTTCCCTTCTCTCTTAAGTCCAAGGCTAAGGCGTGGTTACTCTCCCTCCCGCGGGGATCCATCACGTTCTGGGCGGATTTGGCTGAGAAATTCTTTACGAAGTATTTTCCACCCGCGAAAACTGCAAGACTGCGGGCGGACATATCTTCGTTCGTCCAAAACGACTCCGAGTCTCTTTACGAGACTTGGGAACGCTTTAAGGAGTTCCTCCGTCGGTGCCCGCACCACGCTCTGCCAACGTGGTTGTAGGTACAAATTTTTTATAATGGACTGAATAGTCAGACGCGTCAAATGATTGACGCGGCTGCCGTGGGCACTCTGAACAATAAGACCCCCGAGGCCGCCCAGGCCCTTTTCGAGGAAATGGCGGTGAACGCCTACCAGT
Source organism: Platanthera zijinensis (assembly GCA_039513925.1). NCBI lineage: Eukaryota > Viridiplantae > Streptophyta > Magnoliopsida > Asparagales > Orchidaceae > Platanthera > Platanthera zijinensis. The sequence goes on along the minus strand of CM077094.1, from coordinate 26,069,168 downwards.
GGAATGTCCCGCGGGCACGCCCTAAGCAGGCGGGCATTTTTGAAGTGGATGCCACTGCTCAGCTAGCCCTCCAAGTGGAAAGGCTAACTAAGCAGGTGGCGGAGATGTCTGTTGCCTCCTCCACTCCGCCTTGTTTTCTCCCCCCCTCCAACGTCTGTGTAGTCGACGAATTCGTGGACTACATGGGAAATCCGGTGCGTCCCTCATTTCAAAACAACCCTTATAGTAGCCACTATAATCCGGGTTGGAGGAACCATCCAAATTTCTCCTGGAGCAACCTGAACAACGCGCAGCGTCCCCCTCCCCCTCCTTTTGCGCCAACGTTTCCTCCTCCCCCTCCTATGAAGCCATACCCGGTGGAGGAAACTTTTAATCGTTATGTCGCGTCCAACGAGTCTAATATCCGGAACATCACCGGATCGCTAAAAAATTTAGAACTCCAGGTTGGACAGCTGGCGTGACTCATGTCAGAACGCGCCATGGGGGCACTGCCAGGGAACACGGAGCCCAATCCAAGGGAAACCGCCAACGCTATAACCCTCCGTAGCGGTAAGGAGGTGGTCGATCCAAAACGGATCGATCCTCAGGTACATATTTCACCTCCGACCCCTCTTCCCTCTTCTTCGATTACGCAACCCTTACCGATTTTTAACGATAAAACAATTTTAAACAAGGCGTTGCCCTACCCGCATAAGTTAGATAATGAGCGAGTAAACGCGCAATATGAAAAATTTATTTTATTACTTAAACAAATTCATATTAATGTTCCTTTTTGCGAGGCTATCTCGCAAATGCCTAAATATGCGAAATTTTTAAAAGAACTACTTTCTAATAAACGCAAACTCGAGGATATTTCGCATATATCTCTCAACGCTGTCTGCTCGGCAGCTCTTACTAGTAAATTGCCCTTAAAACAAAACGACCCGGGAAGGTTCTCCATCCCGTGCCTTTTTGGCGATGTATTAGTAAAATACGCCTTGGCAGACTTAGGCGCGAGCATTAATTTGATGATGTTCTCGCTCTTCCTGCGTTTAGGTTTGAGTACTCCTGCTCCTACTAATATGCGCATCCAACTAGCGGATCGCTCGGTTAGGTTCCCCATCGGGGTTGTTGAGGATGTCCTTGTCCGAGTAGACAAGTTCACCTTCCCGGTGGACTTCGTCATCTTGGACATCGAGGAAGACGCCAACGTACCGATAATACTTGGTCGCCCTTTCCTCGCGACCTCACGTGCGTTAATTGATGTAAGTAATGGTCAGCTTCTCCTTCGGGTAGGAGACGACCAAGTTACTTTTTTATTAACTCCCATATGGAAGACTCGCCGCCGAGCGATGATTTCTGCTATTCTTTAGATTCTTTTTATGGAGATTGTTCTTCTCCGGTTTTCGAGTCCGATTTTTTAAATGAAAATATTTTTTCACTCGAAAATTTTTATTGCGATGAGGATGAGTCTACGAATATGCCTTTTGAACCAATTGGTTCAAAAGACATTAGCACTAAAACCTCACTAGAAGAACCGCCCATCCTAGAACTCAAACCATTACCCGAATCCCTAAAATACGCCTTTCTGGGGAAAAATGATACACTCCCGGTAATCATTTCTTCGTATTTAAGCGATTCGGAGACCTCCGATTTATTGGAGGTTTTGCTTAAACATCGCCACTCAATTGCGTGGCAAATTTCTGACCTAAAGGGAATTACCCCTTCTTTCTGCACTCACAAAATTTTCTTAAACGATAATTGCCGCAAAACCATTCAGCCGCAGCGGCGTCTTAACCCAAACATGAAAGACGTCGTAAAAGCTGAGATAATTAAATTATTAGATGCGGGGATTATTTATCCCTTTTCTGATAGTGCATGGGTTAGTCCCATTCATGTCGTGCCCAAGAAGGGCGGTCTAACCGTAGTGGCGAATGAGCACAATGAGCTCGTCCCAACTCGTACTGTTACGGGTTGGCGTGTGGTCATCGATTACCGCAAACTTAATGATGCCACCCGCAAAGACCATTTTCCACTACCGTTCCTTGACCAAATTCTTGAGCGTCTTTCCGGTCATCCTTTTTATTGTTTTCTCGACGGTTTATCGGGGTTTTTCCAAATCCCTATTTCCCCCGAAGACCAAGAGAAAACAACTTTTACTTGCCCCTTTGGCACCTTCGCCTATCGAAGAATGCCATTTGGCCTCTGCAATGCGCCGACTACATTCCAAAGATGTATGCTAGCAATTTTTGGTGAGCTAGTAGAAGATATTATGGAAATATTTATGGATGACTTTTCTGTATTCGGATGCTCATTCCCGGATTGTCTTCGTAATCTCGATCGTGTCCTCCAGCGATGCGAGGACACGAATCTTGTTTTAAATTGGGAAAAGTGTAACTTTATGGTTCGAGGAGGTTTGGTCCTCGACCATAAGATTTCGATTAAGGGGATAGAGGTCGATAAGGCCAAAGTTGAAATCATAGAAAAACTTCCTCAGCCGACAAACATAAAATCAATTAGGAGTTTCTTAGGCCACGCGGGTTTTTATAAGCGCTTCATTCAAGATTTTTCAAAAATAACAAAGCCTCTTACTCACCTCTTGGAAAAGGAATCACCTTTTGTCTTTAGTAGCGATTGCGAGTCTGCTTTTAATTTTATAAAACAAAAACTTATCAATTCTCCGATTCTAGTGGCCCCTAATTGGTCCCTTCCATTCGAAATCATGTGCGACGCTAGTGATATTGCCTTAGGCGCCGTTCTTGGCCAACGCGTAGAAAAACATTTTCATCCTATTTATTACGCTAGCAAGACGCTCACTTCCGCACAAGTGAATTACACGACGACGGAAAAGGAACTCTTAGCCGTCGTTTTCGCTTTCGATAAGTTTCGCTCGTATCTTATGCTATCTAAAGTTATCGTTTTTACCGATCACTCTGCCCTTAAATATTTATTAGCTAAAGCCGACGCGAAGCCCCGCCTTCTTCGATGGATTCTCCTCCTACAAGAGTTTGACTTGGAGATCCGAGATAAGAAGGGCGCGGAGAATCTAGCGACAGACCACCTCTCCCGTTTAGAAAATCCGGGTGCGGAAGCGCTCGTCGAATCTGAAATAAATGACAGATTCCCCGAGGAACGCCTTCTCGCCATTCATTCGTCTTCGTCATCTTCGCCTTGGTTCGCAGATTTTACGAACTACTTAGTCGCGCGGGTACTTCCAAAAGATTTTTCAAGTCATCAAAAGAAGAAATTCTTTTCCGACTTGAAAAATTTCTTTTGGGATGACCCCTTTCTTTTCCGTATCTGCGCGGACCAAGCGGTTCGAAGATGCGTCGCGGGAGTGGAGTGCACACAGATATTGAGGCACTGCCATGAGGGTCCAGCCGGGGGGCACTATCAAGCCAACCGGACTGCTAGGAAGGCGCTAGAGGCGGCTACTTTTGGCCCACTCTCTTCAAAGACGCGCACAATTTTGTGCGCGCATGCGATAGCTGTCAGCGGTCGGGTAACATCTCACGTCGCGACGAGATGCCCCAAAATATGTTTTTAGAATGCGAAGTTTTCGATTTATGGGGCATAGATTTTGTTGGCCCCCTACCTCCTTCTTATAAAAATATGTATATTTTAGTGGCGGTCGACTACGTATCACGGTGGGCGGAAGCGCAAGCTCTCCCCACCAACGATGCGCGAGTCGTCGTTACATTTCTAAAAAAATTATTTTCTCGCTTCGGCACGCCTCGCGCTATTGTTAGTGATAGGGGAACGCATTTTTGTAACGCTCTAATGGCTAAGACGTTAGCTAAATACGGAGTCACGCACAAGCTTGCCACCCCCTACCACCCGCAAACAAGTGGCCAAGTTGAGGTAGTAAATCGAGAGATAAAACGCATATTAGAAAAAACCGTTTCACTTAATAGGAAAGATTGGTCCGCTAAGCCCGACGACGCGTTATGGGCGTATCGTACGGCGTACAAAATCGCTACCGGTTGTACCCCGTTTCGATTAGTCTATGGTAAAGCGTGCCATTTACCCGTAGAACTGGAGCACCGCGCACTTTGGGCATTAAAACTCTTAAACCTCGACTCTAACTTAGCTGCTCAGAATAGAAAACAACAACTAAACGAGCTCGATGAATGGCGTGCGAACGCTTACGAGAGCAATAAGCTCTATAAGGAGCGTTCTAAGTTTTATCACGATCGAAAAATTAAAACCCCCAAAATTTTTTCTCCGGGCGATCTAGTCCTTCTTTATAATTCTCGTCTTAAACTTTTTCCTGGCAAACTCTAATCCCATTGGTCTGGTCCCTTCTTAGTTGAAGAAGTTTTTCCATATGGGACTGTACTCGTCTCCCACCCGGAAAAAGGCTCGTTTAAAGTAAACGGTCATCGATTAAAGACTTACATAGCGGGCGACCCTGTGATCGAGTATAGCGAAACCATATCCCTCCTCGACTTATAAACCCGCCACTATAGTCAAGCTACGCGACTATAAACAAAGCGCTCCTGGGAGGCACCCCACGTCTATCTTTTTTACGTCTTTATTTATTATGTTTTCTATTTTTCTAATAAATGCAGGGTTTCTAAAGGGCTTCCCCGAGCGCGGATCAGGGACGTCTTCTGCCCCCCCCCCTCTCTTTTTTTGTACATATACCTGCTGTCTTGTTCCTCATGCTTAGCATACAACATTGGGGACAATGTTGGATCTAAGTATGGGGGTGTTTTCATATTTTCGTACTTTCTTTTTTCACTTACAAAAAAAAAACAAAAACAAAACAAAACAAAAAAAAACAAAACAAAAAAAAAAATTTCTAGAAAACAAAACTTCAAAAAAAATATATAACACAAAAAAATCATCAAAAAAAATAAAATAAATTTTTAAGTTTCATTTTTGAAACTTTGACTTATTTTTAACTCGGTCTGCGAGATCCGCCTCATCGAGCCATCCACACAACGAGTCATCTCGCGGCTACCTAGTTTATATTTTTGTAAATAATTTTGTAAATAATTTTTGTAAATACTTTTTGTAAATATTCTTTCTCTTTCCCCTCTCCCTTTTTCCCTCTCATCCTTGTAAATATTTTTTCTTTTTCCCAAATTTTTGTAAATAGAATGAAAATTTCATTAAAAATACAAAAAAAATTTCACAAAATTTAAAAATACAAAAAAATTCACAAAACTTATTAATCCAAAAAAAAAAAAATTTCATTTTCGTTTTTTTTCTTTCTTTTTAGTATGTATATATTAAAGAAATAAATACAAAAATACAAAAAAAGAGCATAACTTCAAAAAAAAACAACAAAAAATTTTTGTATGTAAGTTTTGAAACAAATAAATCAAATATTTCATTCTTAAGTTTCTTGTTATCCAAAACTTTCGTTTTGAGTTTATTTATATGCGAATTTGATCAATTCTTTGTTCACTATTCGTTTGTTAATTATAGATTGAAAAATCTAAATAGCCGGGGTTAAGTTTTAAAGAATTTATTATACTTTGTTAAAAATAGGGGACTCGCTTTAGGCACTACTTCTAATTTTTCATAGATAGGAGCATGTGTACCATGTTAGAAAATAACGACTATAGAATTCAATTATGCTTGCTTTTAGCTTTCTGAAAAATTGGAACGTACAATTTATAAAGGTTGCTCTCAATTATTATTCAATTAAAAATCTAGTTCTCTTTTCTCCCCTTACTTATCATAACCTACTTGGTATGATAAAATTTATTTCCCCAAAAAGAAAAAGATCTTATGTCAATGGGAATAAGATTTCATTCCGTAAACATAGGCACCCAATAAATTAAAAGATTATACGTTACGGAGTAAGAGGATTGTTGGGATTTGTCTCCACAATACCTCAGATTTGTGGGAAGTCGGACCCGGAACTAAGATGAATTAAGTTGTATTTGATATTGTGTTTAAGTTACTTGTGCGCAGGACTCTATTGCCAAGTGTAGACCAATGTCAGTCTATAGTGGGTCATCAAACACAGGACCATACAATGTAATCCCTCATTGTGTGATCCAAGGTGTTGACTCACATATAGTCTCTCTATTGGGATACACTTCATCTAGATGCACTTGGACTCATGGACAAAGAAGGATAGAAGACCTAATTCCAAGAATTCTACTAAGTCCATATACTCGAGTAATATACTCCATATACTCGAGTAGGTGACCTGGTACTCGAGTAGTTGACTTAAGCATACTCGAGAAAAATCCCTCTTACTCAAGTATGTAAGTGTATACTCGAGTAGATCTTCATATACTCGAGTGAGTAAATTTATATATACTCGAGTAAATGGTTTGTTACTCGAGTAGGTCTAAGTTATATACTCGAGTAAAGAATTCTATTTTTTTTATCTGGAAAATATCCTAAGTATACATACTCGAGTACTCCTTTGATATACTCGAGTAGGTTACTTGATACTCGAGTAGGTTAACTCTCTTACTCGAGTAGTCCTTGAGTTACTTGAGTAGATGCTTTATTTACACTCGAGTAAGCCTAGACTGGATATATAAAGGAATTTCTCTAAGTCTATATACTCAAGTAGACTCTCTACACTCGAGTAATAGCTCAGATACTCGAGTAGTTGACTCCCTCTGTTATACTCGAGTAAACTGTCTTCCAAGTACTCGAGTACCTCCTTTCTATATACTCGAGTAACACCATCCTTTTATCCTGAGAATTCCTCTAAGTAGATATACTCGAGAAATCAACTTCTTTATATACTCGAGTAGATCTTTTCTATCACTCGAGTAATTGAACCCAGATACTCGAGTATGTTGAAACTCATTCACTCGAGTATGCTTCTCTTCTAGTTACTCGAGTAGCAGATAGACATATACTCGAGTATATCATTTCCTCTCGTGTATATGACTCTGATTTTTTTCTGAAAAATCGCTAAGACCAGAATTCCAAAGTATTTTTTGAATTCCTCTTTTCTGATTGGTCCACGTATCATCATTAATTACGATTATGACCGTTATCAGTCTCCTATAAAAGGGATACGTGATTAGACCTAACCTAATAAGAAATAAGAAAAAGAAAAGGAATTATCAGAGAATAAGTTTTTCGAGATCTACAAGCCGCCGCCGTCGACATCGTTACCTCTCGGAAAAGTCTGAATCACTGAAGCCGCCGCCGCCACCGTTGATCTTCATCGTACTCGTGCTGAGTTTCTGATTCTTGATTCAGATCTAAGTTTTCTTCTTCTGATCGTGATCAAAGTTTTGCTTCTCGTCATCTTCTACATCCGATCGGGAGAAGTCAAAGAAGTTTTCAGATCTAGGGTTGCCGTGTTCTTCTTCGATCTTTCTGAAAAAGCCACAACAACAAAGACAAAGATCAAGGCCGATCTATTCAGATCTGAGAATTCACTGTTTGTATTATTTGAGTTATATTTCAAACATCTTTATTATAGGAGAAATTCTCTCCGAGATTTGTAGGAAGTTTTAATCTTCCGAGTGTAGATCCATTTTGGGATCGAGTTTTGTAGGAACGTTGTTCCGAGGTGTAGGATCGTTTTGATCCGAGATAGTGGAGTTGCCAAGTCTAGTGGTTTACTGGATTGGTGAGGAAAGTGGACGTACCCAAGGTTGGGGAACCACTATAAATCTTTTGTCGTCTGTGATTGCTTGGTATTGTGCTGTGCTAGTTCCCTAATTTTTTATTCCGCAAATAGACGCACATCTCACCTATTCACCCCCCCTCTAGGTGATTTAGGTAGACAACTTCCTCTCTCAATTGGTATCAGAGGGGGAGGTTGTTCGTTAAGAGGTTAACACCTTGATCTGATCCCACCAGAGTTGTCTTTTGAGAAATATCAAGCATGAGTAAGACTAAAGATTTTGCCAAGCTTCCCATTTGCACCAAGAATAATTTTCCTATGTGGAAGGAAAGAGTTAGGTTCTTCATGGAAGCTGTGGATCCTCGGATCTTCATGATTGTTGAAGAAGGTCCGCATGTTCCTATGGTTGCCTCTACTATAGACTCATCCAAACAAGTTCCTAAGAAGCTGATGGACTTGGATAAAGACGAGATTGCACTTGTCTACCTCGATAAGAAAGCCAAAAATATAATAGCAAGTGCAGTCGATGACTCAATGCTGCAGAATTTCATCCATTGCAAATCTGCCAAGGAGATGTGGCAATCCCTGGTGACTCTGATGGAAGGTACTGAAGAAGTGAGGGATGATCGGAGATCCCTTCTGAATCAAAAGTATGAAGCCTTCCGGCAAGGTCACAAGGAAGCCATAGCTGACACGTTCGAGAACTTTTTCAAGATAGTGAACGGCCTAAGAGTTTATGGCCGAGTCTTCACCAACGGAGAACTGAATGACAAATTCCTAAGATCCCTAACCAAGGAATGGGTTAACAAGGTATGTGCCATTCGGGAGTTCGGAAGGTTAGCCGAGATGGACACGCAAAATCTGTTCGGAAAGCTAATGTCCTATGAGCTTTAAATCAATTCTAGAAAAGCTGAAGAAGAGATGAGCAGGTCCGGATCCAAAGAGAAGTCTGTTGCTCTAAAGACAGACAGCTCAAGGAAGATTAAGGCTAGCTCTCCTGCCCCAGCTCCTGAATCTGATGATGAAGATTCGTCTGAACCAAGCTCTTCTGGCTCGGAGCTATCTGATGGAGAGTTCTCTCTACTCTCAAGGCAGTTCAAGAAATTCTTGAACAAAAAGAAGCAATGGAAAGGCAAGGATGCCTCATATAGAAGATCACGCAATGATGGTGATCGTCAGGAAAAGAGCTCAAGCAGCCACGACAGGTATGGCTCAAAACCGAATAAACATTATTCCACTGATATTGTTTGTTATTGCTGTAACAAGCCAGGTCACGTCATTGCGGATTGCCCCCATAAGAAGAAAGAGGGCGGCAAGAAAGAAGACAAGAAGTCCTACAACAGGAAGAGGACAGAAAATAGTTTGTTAGCTAAGAAGGGCAAAACTCTCAGTGACTCTGACTCATCCGAGTCGAGTGCCGGAGAGGAAGAAGCTTATTTTGGGCTAATGGCTCTAACGGACGATGAACAAGTCCCCCAGTTCACTGGGGAGGTAAAATCTCACACCCCTCTTTCTGACTCTGATGATGACAATGAACAAGAGGGCTATCCCTCTGAGGATGAATCAGAACTCATGATGCAATATCAGGAGTTACTCAAGGCTTACGACAAATATCGCCAAGTAGTGAAAACTCAAGCTAGGGAGATAAAATCTCTAAAAGCTTCAGAGAGCAACCTTAGAGAAGAAGTCTCTAAGACTGACTCTCTCAAGGAAGACTTCGATAAATCTATCGAAGAATACAACAAGGCTCTCGGGCACCTTGACCTTAAAGAGAAAATCATCAAGGAATTGGAAGAACAACTCTTGGCTGAGAAGAAGCTTGTAGAAAGCTTCTCGAAGCCTAAGACTGTGCTTCCTATGATTGCTGAATTCTCAGCTAAGGCAAGTGGTGCCGGTCTAGGCCACAAAGGAGCTCCTAGTAAATATTCTAGGAGAAACAAGGCCAAGAGGAGAAATAAGGCGGCCAAGAAGGCCTCTGCCGAAGAGAAAGGGAAAGCTCCCTTGGAGCCAGTCGCGTTTAAGAAAGTCATCTTTCCTACGAACGACCTTGACTACGAATCCACCTATGGTCACTTTAGCAGGCCTATCCTTGAGAAGCCTAAGACAAGATACCAAGGTTGGACTCGCCTTCGCAACTTTGGTGAGAGCGTTTTCAAGGAACCTTATGAGGAGATTCAACTTCAGAGCTATGGACCTTATGTTCATGGTCATAATATTAAGAAGGCACCCAAAGTGAAAGTTGTTGTAGAAAAGCCGAAGATGGAGAAGACTCCATGCACGTGCCATCATCATGAAGCCTCTACATCTAAAAATGCTGCCCCTGTTGGACATCCTCTCGAGGTAGTCAAGCAGGAGAAGATGAGGAAAAGATACAACAAATTTGACTGTTGGTGCTGCGGTAGAGTTGGTCACTTTGCCATCGATTGCTGGTTCAATCCCAAATATGCTGCAACTCCTCAAGTTAGCAACATGAGAATGACCACTCATGAGGCTAATCCTCGTAGGGGGAGTATTCTAACTCGAGACCAAGGACCCAAACTCGTTTGGGTTCCTAAGGCTAAGTGATTATGATTGCAGGTATGTCCAAAGACCGCTAAAATGCCAATCTGGTACTTGGACAGTGGATGCTCTCGGCATATGACCGGGACTAGAAGCCTACTTCAAAATTACTCACCAGTATTGAACGGACCAAAGGTCATCTTTGGAGGTTCAGACCGTGGAATCACTAAAGGCTACGGTATGATTACTAACGGAAATGTATCCTTTTCGGATGTAGCTTATGTTGAAGGATTGGAACACAATCTCATAAGCATAAGCCAACTATGCGACAAAGGATACATAGTAGAATTCCATGCTGATAAGTGCCTGATAAAATCCCTTACCAATATAGAAACGATTTTATCAGGTACTCGAAGCAGAAACATATTTTGCTTAAATTTCATTTGTATCGATTCATCTACACTAGTATGCTTCTTGGCAAAAGATAGTGCATCTCTTGGTGACCAATGGCACAAGAGATTAGCACACGTTAATTTCAAAACTATCAATAAATTATTCTCTAAAAACCTAGTACGTGATGCCCCGAATGTCAAGTGCGTTAAGGAAAGACCTTGTCCTGCATGCGTAAAAGGCAAGCAAACAAGGAGTCATTTTAAAAGCATTATAGGCAAAGATTCTAATAGATGTTTACATCTACTACACATGGACTTGTTCGGTCCACTGCAAGTTAGAAGTTTGGGAGGTAAGGATTATACGTTGGTTATTGTTGATGATTACTCACGATTTGCATGGGTATTCTCTCTGAAACACAAGTCAGATACCTTCGATATCTTTACTAATTTTGTTAGGCAAATCCAGAATGAATATAACTGTTCAGTAGTCAAAATCAGAAGTGACAATGGAACAGAATTCAAATCTGGGCCATGACAGAATTTTGTGAAAGCTTAGGTATCTTTCATGAGTTTTCCTCTCCTCGCACTCCACAGCAAAATGGAGTGGCTGAGAGAAGGAACAGAACCCTCATAGAGGCCTGCAGAACCATGTTAAGTGATGCCTCACTTCCGGAATACTTCTGGGCTGAAGCCGTTAACACTGCATGCCACGTGCAAAATAGAGCGCTCATAAACAAAGACCACGATAAGACACCGTACGAACTTTTAAAAGGCAGGAAACCGACCATTTCCTATTTTAGAATCTTTGGCTGTAAGTGCTTCGTACTTAACAACGGCAAGTATCACACTACCAAGTTTAGTGAGAAAAGCTTTGAAGGTATTTTTGTAGGGTATAGTAGCCATAGTAAGGCATATAGAATATTTAATAGAAAAACTCTGGTTGTAGAAGAATCTATACATGTTGTATTTGATGAGACGAGCTTGCTACAAAGCAACTCCTCTAGTGTGTTCATTGAAGCTGCAGGTACAAAGTTAAAAGAGATAAGCTTGGATAAACCTATTGAAGATGGAGGTGATAAATTCATAAATATCACCACCCCAATCCCTATTGGAGAGGTAGATGATCCAGATGATGAAATCACTCCAAATGGTGAAATCACTCCAGTGATTGAAGACAATCCAGATGCAAGAACTCTAGAGCTCAGACATCTGAAGGATCACCCGTGGACCAAATCATAGGAGATCCCCGGGATGGTGTCAGAACTCGGAGAGGTATAACTAATGAGAATTTATACTTGAGCATTCTCTCACAGGTTGAACCAAAGAAGTTCGAGGAAGCCAACTCGGATGCATCCTGGATTCTAGCCATGGAAGAAGAACTGAATCAGTTCAAACGCTGCAATGTTTAGACACTTGTTCCTAGACCAAAGAGCAAAAATGTCATTGGGACAAAATGGGTCTATCGGAACAAGATGGACAAAGATGGAACAATCATAAAGAACAAAGCCAGACTCGTTGCAAAGGGCTACCGTCAAGAAGAGGGAATCGACTTCGATCAGACATATGCTCCAGTAGCAAGACTGGAGGCTATCAGGTTATTCCTTGCGTATGCTGCACTTAAGGGCTTTACCGTCTATCAGATGGACGTAAAGTCCGCCTTCCTGAATGGTGACATAAAGGAAGAAGTGTACGTAGAGCAACCGCCAGGTTTTGTTGATTCAACCCATCCTAATTATGTATATTTATTACAGAAAGCGCTATATGGTCTTAAACAAGCTCCTCGAGCTTGGTATGAGACACTGTCTAGCTTCCTTCTTAAGAACAAGTTCACAAGAGGAAAGATAGACAAGACATTATTTCTTAGGGATATAAAAGGCAAGATTTTGCTAGTGCAGATCTATGTCGACGACATTATTTTTGGCTCTACGGATAATAACCTCTGCAAGAAGTTTTCTAAACTTATGCAAGGAAAGTTTGAAATGAGCAGTATGGGAGAGCTGAAGTATTTCTTAGGGCTTTAGGTGAAACAATCTGAAGATGGGATTTTCATCTCACAGACGAAGTTCACCAAAGAGCTACTTAAGAAATTCGGAATGGAGAATGCAACCTCTATGAGGACTCCAATGGCCTCAGCTATGTCTCTGGACAAGGATGAGAAAGGGAAACCTTTTGATGAAACCAAGTACAGAAGCATAATTGGGTCCTTGCTTTACCTAACCGCCAGTAGACCGGATATAATGTTCTCAACATGCGTATGCTCTAGATTTCAAGTGAACTCTAAAGAATCTCATTACGCCGCTGCAAAGCGGATTTTAAGATACCTTAAGGGTACACCAAATCTTGGCTTATGGTACCCAAGAAGTAATGATAGTGAACTAATTGGTTTTTCAGATGCTGATTTTGCAGGTAGCAAAGACGACAGGAAAAGCACTTCCGGGACATGCCAATTCCTCGGAAGGAGACTTATCTCCTGGAGTAGCAAGAAGCAGAACTGTGTAGCCATCTCAACGGCTGAATCATAGTATATCTCTGCAGGCAGCTGTTGTGCACAGCTTCTATGGATCAAGCATCAGTTTGACGATTACAACATGAAGTTCCAGAACATTCCCTTGTTTTGCGACTCGTCCAGTGCAATCGCGATCGCCAACAACCCAGTCTCCCACAGCCGGACAAAGCACATCGAGCTTCGATATCACTTCATCCGAGAGCATGTGGAGAATGGGGACATAGATCTACAATATGTCTCCACAGATAGACAAGTTGCAGAAATTTTCACAAAACCGTTGGACGAGACCAAGTTCTCGTTCTTCAAAACGGAACTTGGGATGCTCAACAAGGACGAATAGTGATGATGGACTCATCCATAGGCTCAAAAGTGAAGAACTCGGTGGAGGTAAAATTTTTTTTCAAAGGACATATACTCGAGTACATCACTTGACATACTCGAGTACTTCGAAATACTCGAGTACATCACTTGACATACTCGAGTACTTCGAAAAACTCGAGTACTTCAAGTACATACTCGAGTACTTCGAAATATACTCGAGTACTTCAAGTACATACTCGAGTACTTAAGATCATCTACACGAGTACTTGGACACTCAGTCAAGTATATTACCACTTACTCGTGTATGTCCAAATCCACTCGAGTATGTTTTTACCTCACTCGAGTAGGTCGATAGTCACTCGTGTATGTCAAATTTCCACTTACTCGTGTACGCCGACATATACTCGAGTATATGGATTTCCTGCACTTTGAAAATTCTATTTTTCTCTTTTCGCACACCGAGACTGTTGGCTCCCCTTCAGGTATGATTTAAATTTTTTTTATCTCTCTCTAAACCTAATTAGGGTTATATATAAATAGAAAGAAAACCGAAAATCTTTTTCCACATTTCAATCTCCCGGTGGAGCCGGCGTTTCGAATTCCAGAGCAGACGAACTCCTTCTTCACGATCATCGCTGCTCGCCTCCTCTGGACGATGGCTCCTCCATCAAAGATTGGAATCGGCTCCGAACTCGTGACAGATGGTATTGCAAATCTTTCGGATGACTTCAAAAACTTACTGATTCTCTTGGACACCGCTGGATTGTCCTTCGTTCTTCAAGAACCCTGCCGTCTCCTATTTCCTGATGTTGAAGAATTTTACAGAAATCTGAAGGTTAGACGTAATGGCACAATTCTGAAATCAAAGGTAAAAGGACTTGAGATTCGGTTGGATAAAACTTCAGTCGCCACTCTGCTTCGGATGCCCGTGGTTGACGAAGAAGACGACCTAGAAAAGGAAGATGCCGACCGTACTTCCCTATTCTGTGGTCGAGATCCTGAAGGTGGAGGTGAAACCTTGAATCGGTCATTGTTCAATTCAGAAGGCAAGTTCCTAGTTGATGTCATCGCCAAAGTCCTGTGGTGCAAGACATATTCCATAAGAGATATATCCCAAAATTTATTCGACGTTATGCAAGCCATAGTCTGCAGGAAGAAGTTTCAGTTCAGCATGATGATATTGGATAAAATTCGGGAAAGCATCAAAAGTCCAAATTATGCAAGGATCATCTCCCTCATTCTCCGGGAGATCGAATCCGAGGTGTTCAACTTTGCTAAAGGAACTCCTCTCCACCATATGAAGAAACAGTCCATCTCATCAATTCATCGTTGGGAGCTTAAGCTGCAGAACACTGCTCAAGCATCCAAGGCCTCTGCCGAGCAAATAGGCCTCAATGCCCCGGCTGACAGGACCCCATCTCCTCCTCTCCGTCAAACTGCTGACACCTCGGGTGCAATAGTTGAGGGGGAGCCTGCCTCAGCTAGCCCTCAGCCACAGCATGCAGATTCACCTGTCCAGTCCCTTCAGCTCAGAGATCCAATCCCCTCTCCTGCAGTTCAGTCTCCTCCACCAACAGAGATCAACTCAGATGTTCAGACTCAAAAGGACCTCCTGTCCACTGAAGAAGATATAGCTAAGTTGATTGAGGAACTGAGATCAGATGAACCTTTCATCCAAGAAGATCACCTACCTCTATCTCCAGAAAGAGTTCCCTCTCAATCCCCTGCTCACTCCCCAGTTGAGGATGCAGAGCTGCATGAAGAAATCCAACTCTCCAGTGACGAGGACATGTCTCTGGAACATGTAGAACCACCTCTGAGGAACCTGGACTTCTCTCTCCCCTCCTTCATTGATGCAGAAGACTCAGTAGATTTCCCCCCAACAAAGAGAGCTGTAAGCTCTGTTGTCATTAAAGAGATTCCTCCATGGTTTGCTCCTGCTCCTGCTCTAGCCCCTGCTCCTGCTGTTGTAATACCCTCTGCTCCCTCCTCTTCCTCCTCTTCTGATATTCTCAGCAAGATTGAGCTCATGCTCACAGAACCGAGAAGATACTTTGATGACTCTCTCAAAACTGTCCAGGACAAGGTCTCTACTCTGGAAACAGAGATGAGTAGAGGCTTTGCCGAGATTCAAGCAAATACAGATGAGCTCCGTAAACTATTTCGGATTGGTGGAAAAGCTTTAGACCATACTATCACCAGTATCGGTGAACTCAGAGATCAGGCTGTAACAGTTGCTAATAATCAGATCCTAGCCGACAAGAATGCAGAAACCAATGTAATCAAGGTATGCAATGAAGTTGGAACCTTCAGAGACGAGGCTATTGCTCAGTTAAATGTAGATATCAGCAAGGGGGAGAAAATAGTAAAAGAACAAGTTGAAAAACTCTCCGCCCAGTTTGCTGAAACGTCTAAGCTGCCCTGGACGTCAAGTTAAAAGAAATAAAAGCTGACACTCTGGCTCAGATTCAGTCGGTAAAGTTTTATATATATGATACAGCAGTATGGGTACATAATCAGAACTTCCCAGATTTCCAATTGGACCCTACTGTGATCCCCCAAGGCCTGAACCCTCTTGCAGAAGCTCCTCCATCAAATGCTCAGATCTATCCTCCAGAGACAGGGCCTACATTCTCTCCCAGACCTGCTGGGGACATGTCAGACCCTCCTCTCTCCTATGCTGATGTTTGGACAGATGATATGCCAGGTAGCTCTAAAGGACACACTGATCATGGTGCTTCCTCCTCCAGAAAACCATCTGATCAGGGTGGTCCTAGTAAGAAAAGAAAGTATGGTGACGGCGCCTCTGCTAGCCGGTCAGCCTCGAGAAGAGAGCCTGCTCCCGTTCCTGAAGCCAGACCTGGAGCCAGACCAGATGTAGTTCATGCAGAAATTTGGAGCCCATTCTACAAATCTCTTATTTTTGATACTCTGAGGTTGGTTGTTGACCATGGAGAACACAAAGATAAGTACTACGGTTACTCAGAATGGAAAGCCTATGAGAATTCACAGATAAAGATCAGACTCCATGAAAGCAATGGGGATTCAACAACCCGAAGGCTCCTCCTAGGCCAAAGACATACTTTCCAAAACCTTTCTCATACTTTGAGAGGCAGCATCAAGTGAGAGAAAGACAGAATAGGGATGCCCATCCCTGAAAGATGATCTTGTGGAAATTGATATTCTGTTTCAAAAACATTTCTAGATTATATATAATTCTGATTATGGCTATCTTAGTTTATTTGTTTTCATGCTCAATTTTTTTTATGCTTTACACTTTGTCATTTATGCTATCCTTGTTCTACTTTACTTTAAGTAATTCACCTTAGTGAAGAGAGTGCTGACTTCTACAAATAGGGAGAGATTGTTGGGATTTGTCTCCACAATACCTCAGATTTGTGGGAAGTCAGACCCGGAACTAAGATGAATTAAGTTGTATTTGATATTGTGTTTAAGTTACTTGTGCGCAGGACTCTATTGCCAAGTGTAGACCAATGTCAGTCTATAGTGGGTCATCAAACACAGGACCATACAATGTAATCCCTCATTGTGTGATCCAAGGTGTTGACTCACGTATAGTCTCTCTATTGGGATACACTTCATCTAGATGCACTTGGACTCATGGACAAAGAAGGATAGAAGACCTAATTCCAAGAATTCTACTAAGTCCACATACTCGAGTAATATACTCCATATACTCGAGTAGGTGACCTGGTACTCGAGTAGTTGACTTAAGCATACTCGAGAAAAATCCCTCTTACTCAAGTATGTAAGTGTATACTCGAGTAGATCTTCATATACTCGAGTGAGTAAATTTATATATACTCGAGTAAATGGTTTTTTACTCGAGTAGGTCTAAGTTATATACTCGAGTAAAGAATTCTATTTTTTTTATCTGGAAAATATCCTAAGTATACATACTCGAGTACTCCTTTGATATACTCGAGTAGGTTACTTGATACTCGAGTAGGTTAACTCTCTTACTCGAGTAGTCCTCGAGTTACTCGAGTAGATGCTTTATTTACACTCGAGTAAGCCTGGACTGGATATATAAAGGAATTTCTCTAAGTCTATATACTCAAGTAGACTCTCTACACTCGAGTAATAGCTCAGATACTCGAGTAGTTGACTCCCTCTGTTATACTCGAGTAAACTGTCTTCCAAGTACTCGAGTACCTCCTTTCTATATACTCGAGTAACACCATCCTTTTATCCTGAGAATTCCTCTAAGTAGATATACTCGAGAAATCAACTTCTTTATATACTCGAGTAGATCTTTTCTGTCACTCGAGTAGTTGAACCCAGATACTCGAGTATGTTGAAACTCATTCACTCGAGTATGCTTCTCTTCTAGTTACTCGAGTAGCAGATAGACATATACTCGAGTATATCATTTCCTCTCGTGTATATGACTCTGATTTTTTTCTGAAAAATCGCTAAGACCAGAATTCCAAAGTAATTTTTGAATTCCTCTTTTCTGATTGGTCCACGTATCATCGTTAATTACGATTATGACCGTTATCAGTCTCCTATAAAAGGGATACGTGATTAGACCTAACCTAATAAGAAATAAGAAAAAGAAAAGGAATTATCAGAGAATAAGTTTTTCGAGATCTACAAGCCGCCGCCGTCGACATCGTTACCTCTCGGAAAAGTCTGAATCACTGAAGCCGCCGCGGCCGCCGTTGATCTTCATCGTACTCGTGCTGAGTTTCTGATTCTTGATTCAGATCTAAGTTTTCTTCTTCTGATCGTGATCAAAGTTTTGCTTCTCATCATCTTCTACATCCGATCGGGAGAAGTCAAAGAAGTTTTCAGATCTAGGGTTGCCGTGTTCTTCTTCGATCTTTCTGAAAAAGCCACAACAACAAAGAGGAAGATCAAGGCCGATCTATTCAGATCTGAGAATTCACTGTTTGTATTATTTGAGTTATATTTCAAACATCTTTATTGTAGGAGAAATTCTCTCCGAGATTTGTAGGAAGTTTTAATCTTCCGAGTGTAGATCCATTTTGGGATCGAGTTTTTTAGGAACGTTGTTCCGAGGTGTAGGATCGTTTTGATCCGAGATAGTGGAGTAGCCAAGTCTAGTGGTTTACTAGATTGGTGAGGAAAGTGGACGTACCCAAGGTTGGGGAACCACTATAAATCTTTTGTCGTCTGTGATTGCTTGGTATTGTGCTGTGCTAGTTCCCTAATTTTTTATTCCGCAAATATACGCACATCTCACCTATTCACCCCCCTCTAGGTGATTTAGGTAGACAACTTCCTCTCTCAAGGATAAAATTCATTACTCCAACACATATACATTGGGTTATTTATGAAGAAGAAAAAAAATTTTTATGTTAAGGAAAATAAGATTTTGTTTTCCTTTAACATCCAAATCAAAAAAAATTGGAGGTTCGAGAAAAAAATAACCTCGCCTCAAAATCCAAGCATCTTCATAAACCAACATCAACCCCCCCTTAGCCAATTTCATGACTCTAGAATTAATTCAAAAATCTTTTTGAGAGCATAATTCGTAAATTGCATTATTTCCGATAACACTCCTATAAGCTAAAGTTCGTATAACTCCAAACTATTTTCTGTTAATCTAACCAATACAATTATTGCTTTCTATTTGATTATATCAAGAAGTCTTTTGGCCAAAACTTTTGCCCTGTTTAAATCATCTAAATAATTTTAGGACTTAACTCTTATACCCCGTATATTTTTATTTGATCTCTCTTATAATTAATTTAGCGGTAGCAGAACTTAGGGTTTTTTATTATTCCTTATAAGTTCACCTCAAACTTTTGCTCTGGAATAGCAAAAGCTTAAGTATGGGGGTGTTTGATGAGTTGTAAATATACCTATATTTTCGTATTTTATTTAAGTCAGTTTCGTTTATTTTTTGTCTTTTTTATTTGTTTTATTCAATAAATTGCTTGTCTTTTGTAAATATTATTTCTAACTTAGCTTTATTTTTATTCCAGAAAAATTCCAGAAAAAATTCGAGAAAAGTCAAAAAAAATTAACTGACACGCCCGTGTCAATTGACCGACACCCCGTGTCACGCCCCCCCCCCCCCCGATGATCGCCGGCCACAGGTTCCCAGCTCGACGATCGTCGATCATCAAACCGAGCCGATACGCCCAATGTCACGCCCGTGTCGAGGCCGACCCGCAAGCTTAGTCAAACTGTCAACGCTGCCGACATCGAACTTCCAGCTCACACGGTCACGCCCCCCTGTCACGCCCGTGACAATTCATCACGCCCGTGACCTGGGGCGTGACCGCCACGTTTTCGCCCCGAAGTCAAAGCTCCAGTCAAGTCAACCGATCAGCTCATGAATAGTAGTGACAAGCCCCCCTGTCACGCCCGTGACCTAGGGCGTGACTAACCCGAAAATTTGCCTATAAATAAGAGCTTCCAGGAAGCTTATTTTGTCCACTTTTTTGACCACTTTGCTTAGGGGAGGTGCTGCCCAATTGGATTCCATACTTATGTAAGGAGAATTTCTCCCCCCTCTCTCTCTCTTAGTTTGTATTAGGGTTTTTACTTTAATAAAATATGAATTTTTCTCTCTTAATTTGTATGAATACTCCATTTGAATGCGCCTACTTAAGCAATTTTTCGTTTATCTTTTTGTATTTCTTTTATGTTTTCATCTTTTTAGCTTTCATAACTTAGTTAGATTTAGGATTTATCGGCATTTCTAGCCGTTGTGCCGTCCGTCTAGTTTTCATTTTCCGCACTTTTTAACTTTAGCTTTTTCTTCTTTATCATTTTCATTCATATAGGTTTTATAACCCCCCCCCCCTAAAAGTGTTCGTTTTTATTTTCTTTAACTTAGGCTCTTAGGAATGTAAAACTTCTCGTTCCTTTTTTAGTTTTATTCTCACTTTTTTGGAGGTTTTATAAAAACTTATGAATAAAAATATAGTCGTTATAATTTTTCGCTCACTTCATTTTAGCTTTTTAATTTCAAAACTTTTAGTCCGGTTAATTTTTATTTCATCTTTTTATGCATTTCTACCGCATTCTAGCGGTAGAAATGCAGTTGTATTAATTTTTCGAGTACTTCCATTTTGCGTTTATTTGCAAAACTTTTCGTTCCGGTTAATTTTTATTTTCACTTTTTATGCATTTCTACCGCATTCTAGCGGTAGAAATGCAGTCGTTTTAATTTTCTGAGTACTTTGTTTTTCTTTTTTTGCAAGTGTGTGTGCGTGTATGAGTTAGGTGTTACTGCTTTATTTCATTTCTGTAGAGTGCGTGTGTGCGTATGCATTTATTTCCGCCTACTCGTTAAGAGTTAAATGACGCTCTGCTTTCATTTCCCGCCCATTCGTTTGAGTGGGACTTGTCTTTTTACTGCTTTTATTTTCTTCCTACTCACTTGAGTAGGAAAACTTTGTGTGGGTGCATGTGTTTTCATTTCTGTAGAGTGCGTGTGTGTGTTTTACTTTCAAGTAGAGTGCGTGCGTGTATGAGGTAAATTTACTCCCGCCCACTCATTTGAGCCGGGACTTGCAATTTTATCGCTTTCTCAATTATGTAGAGTGCGTGCGTGTAGGAGATAATTTTACCGCTTTATTTATCGCTTTCTTCAATTAAGAAGAGTGTGTGCGTGTGTGCATTTATTTCCGCCTACTCATTTGAGTAGGGCTTGCTTTATTTAATTTTCTTTATGGTTTTGAAGTGTGCGTGAGTGCCTGCATCAATTAGCTTTCAATTTATCTAATTGTCCTATTTTTCGTGTTTTCTCTTATAATTGTTCAGTGCTTAATTTAACACTCACGCTTCACCTAAAAACATAAAGCCGTCCCCATACCGATGAGTAGCTAATCTCTTTTAGCCTTCGGCATCGAAGAGCATTGGGACATAAAAAATGATTTGAAATAATTAAAAAACTTTATTTTTATTTTAATTTAAGGACTTAAGGTTTACCCCGGGTTAATGACGCATAGGACCACATAATTGATGTGTTGGCTCTATTTCCGTTATCCATACGCGACGCCGAGAGGCTGCACGTATGGACCGATCCCCCTTGGGTAAAGAGAACTGCGTACGCCCCCTCGAAAGAGGAGAAATGTAGTTCTGCCGGATTGGGTTCCCCACCCAATAGCGGGGTTCTTAGCGTAAAGCGGGCATTAAGAGGAATCCTTCGTCGGTCTAACGATCGGTCGAATAGTCTTAATGTTTAGGTGAGCAATATTCCTAGAGATAAGTGCGCTCATATTTTTGGAACCCCCACGGCCAAGTGCCTTTTATGAAATTAAAAACAAAGTTCAATAATTGTTAAGAATTATTTTAGTCTTAATCCGATTCGATGCCGAGCGTTAACCCGTCATCGAACTAACTTAGCAAAATTCTGCTTTCTTTCTTTCCGTTTTAATTAAACTAAAAAAATCCCACCTTACTGTTAGTAAGATAATAGTGTTCCTGGAAGAGTAGATATAATCAACGCGTCCCCGAGAATAATACGACCTCGGTATTTTCCCGAATACCGAGTACTACTTGTGATAGGTGTGCTTGCCTCCTCTCGTTAGAAAACTCGATCTTCTAACCGGCCCGCGGAATCTGACCATTTCGAACCAACCACAGTAGGTCTCTGTTCCGCGGCCATCACCTCTTGTGCCACTGGACACAAGAAGAGGCCTTCTAATCTACAATAAGACATATATGTGAGTCTTTTCTAGAGCATAGGAAATCTAAACAGTACACATTTCCACTCCTAGTGCCTGTTGAGATGACCTCTTGGTCACTTAACCTCCTAATTTGGCACTCATCCTTGTGGAATACTATGTCATAGACAAGATCACAGAGTTGGCTAATGCTTATCTGGTTGTGTTGCAACCCTTCCACATAGGCTACTCTAGTGATAGTGACTATGCAATTAGAGATCTTATCTTAACCTCTAGTCACCCCTTTTTCTGATCCACCAAAGATAACCTTTGGTCCATTCTTTACTGGAGTATAATCCTTCAGCATGCTCCTTATTCTAGTCTTGTTCCTGGAACATCCACTATCCAAGGACTATATATGGGTATGGACACTTTGACTAACCTGCAAAACACAAATCAGTTAACCTTAGGACCCCAATTTTTATTGGGTCCTTGGTGCATGTTAGGATGAAAATAACTCTGCTTGCCTGCAACTTTTCTGACTGGAAGCTAACATTTGCTCTCTGCACACTATGATTGTGCCAACAATCAACAGCAAAGTGACCTACCTTGGCACAGCACCAACACACATGGATGTTGTACCTTCTTTTTAGAGCAAGTCTAGTGGCAATGTTAACATCAGATCTGGGTCTAGAAGGAGTAGCAGCAGTCCTGTTCCATGGTTTTCCAGCCCTTGTCTGGCATGGGGTTGGTCTGGCAGTAGAAGTGCTTGGGTTATCTTGAGCCCTTCTAGCAGCAACTTTATTTTTTAGAAAGCATACCCTTGATGGCCTTAGAGATCCCCAGGTCTGGTATACTGACAACCTTTCCCTTTATCTTAGAGTGGGCTGGAGGAATTGAAGAACATTCAGTAGCTTTACCCTTAACTAAAGGGGCTGTTGCACCAAACACAAATGGTCCAGGATAGGCCATTTGTATTTTCTCATAGGCACTTTCACCTTTACTGTAACTGCCACCATCTTGTGGAACATCTTTGTTCACACAAGATGGTCTAGCATGATTCCAATGATCATAAATACTCTCATGGTCATGACTGTTGGAAGGAAAATTTCACTTTAATAAATTTTACAGTAGGCTTTGTGGCTAGTGGCTCCACTTGAGCTTTGCCCTTTCCCTTGGGATTAGCAACTCTTGTCCTTCTCTTAAATCCCAACCCTTTCTTTCCCTTTCGAGATGAGAATGAGTCTATCAAGGGCAACACTGTGCTAGGCTTGGAGTAGCTAGCCACTTGTTCCCTCTCCTTTTGGAGCTTTCCTTCAAGATTCCTGATATGGTTATTCTTGAAGGTTATTGATAAGTTGTAAATATACGTAATTTTACGTACGTTATTTAAGTTGTTTTAGTTTATTTTTGTTGTTTTTTGTTATTTTTCTTCAATAAAATATTTCTTTTTTGTAAATACTCTTCTAACTTTGTTTATTTTGTCTTCTGAATTTTTTGCAGAAAACATAAAATTTTCCAAGTACACGCCCGTATCAAAACTGGTCACGCCCGTGACCAGGGCGTGCTACTTTGATTCCTATAGAAATCAGCCGCCTGCAATGCCAATGTGAAGACACACCCGTGTTCAGACCCGACACGCCCCGTGTTGCGCCACTCGCCGTTAGTCGAGCCGTGCTCGACGTATTAATCTAAACACTCAACGCCATCTCCACTGAACGCCATCTCCACTCAATGCCATCTCTACTCAACGCCATCTCCTGCTGACTCAACACTCAACGCCATCTCCACTCAACGCCATCTCCTGCTGACTCAGCACTCAGCCATCTCCACTCAACGCCATCTCCACTCAACTCCATCTCCTGCTGACTCAACACTTAACACCATCAACACTCAATGCCATCTCCACTCAACCCCATCTCCTGCTGACTCAAAACTCAACGCCATCTCCACTCAAATCCATCTCTTGCTGACTCAACACTCAATGCCATCAATAATCAATGACATCTCCACTCAATGCCATCTCCTGCTGACTCAACACTCAACGTCAGTCAACCCTGTCCAAGACTAGTTGCTGCCCACATAAAACTACAAGCGGTCCTATCACAACCCTGCGATACGCCCCTAGTCATGCACATGACCGATAAGTGTACCATTCCAGAAGCATCCAGAAATCGACCAGTCACAAAAATTTTGACTTCTTCAGCACGCTAGACCCGACACGCCCCCTGACACGTCGGTGACCAGGGCGTGTCACCTTTTATTTCTATAAATGTAAATTCTCTGTAAGATCCAATGATCACCTTTTTGGAACCATTTTGCAGTAGGTGGGCTGTCTTGGTGTATTTTCATGCTATGTGAGGAGAACTTTCTCCCTCCCTCTCTTAGTTTGTTTTAGCTTTCTTTGTAACTCTTTTTTTAGCTTAAGAAAATTTGTAGATTTTCTCTCCTTATGTTTGTTTGGAATGCATTGGAGTGCCCAACTTTCAGTGATCTTTTATCTTAGTTTTTCTTTTTTAAAAATATGTGTGTGAGTGTATGAGAGTTATTTTAGTTTTTATCTTTTTAGTTAGATTTTCTTTTTGTTTTTTATTTTCATTCTTATAAGTTTATAAAAATGTTTTTAAAGTTTTTGTTCGTTTTATTTTTTTTTAACTTAGTTTTTACTTTCGTAAAACTTTTTGTTCCTTTTTACTTTATTTCCACTTTTTAAGCTCTTTTATAAAATTATAAGAATGAGAATGTTGTCATTTTAATTTTTGGAGCACTTTGCTCTTTTCTATTTTTGTAGTGTGTGCGTGTAGGAGTTAGATTTTATTGCTTTCTTCAATTACATAGAGTGCGTGCGTGTATGAGTTAGCTTTTCTTTCTTTCCTTTACTGCTTTCCTTTTCATGCTTTCTTCAAATTATGTAGAGTGTGTGCGTGTGTGCATTTATTTCCCGCCAACTCGTTTGAGTAGGACTTGTCATTTCCTTCCTACTCGTTTGAGTAGGACTTGTCATTTACGGTTTTTATTTCCCGCCTACTCATTCGAGTAGGACTTGTCATTTCCCGCCTACTAATTTGAGTAGGACTTGTCATTTCTCACCTACTCATTTGAGTAGGACTTGCACATTAAATTTTGCATTTCTTTTCTTAAGCCGCCCCCATTCCGATGAGTGGCTAATCGCTCTTAGCCCTCAGTATCGAAGAGCATTGGGATAGATAAAATCGATTTAAATAATTAAAGGTCTTCTTTTTCTCTTTAATTAAAGCACTTAAGGTTTGCCCCAGGTATAGGACCCGTAGGACCACATATCGATGCGCGGGCTCTATTCTCGTTATCCATATGCTAGCTAGCCGAGAGGCCGTGCGTATAGACCAATCACCCTTGGGTAAAGAGAATTGTGTGCATAACCTCGAGAGAGGAGAAGCGTAATCTACCGGATTCCCCACCCAATAGCGGGGTTTTTAGCGTAATGCGGGCATTAAGAGGAATCCTTCGTCGGACTAGAGTTCGGTCGAATAGTCTTAATGTTCATGTGAGCGATAACCGTATAGCTAGGTGAGCTCAATCTTTTGGAGCCTCTACGGCCAAGTCGCCCTTTAATTATTTTTAAATTTAGGATCTCTAGTTATTAAAAGTTATTTTATTTCAAATTCCTTCTGTACCGATGCGCTATTTCTTCATCGGCTTTTTCAGTTCATTTTTCTTGCTTTTATTTTCTGCTTTTTTTATATATATCCACCTTAGATAATAAAATAATCACACGACAAAATATTATCGATAAAATAATAGTCCCTCTAGGAAAAGAGTAGAAATAGTCATCCTATCCCCGAGAATAATAAGACCCCGATATTCCCCACCGGAATATCCTGTACAACACGCGGTAGGTGCACTTGCCTCCTTTCGTTAAAACTTTGTTTTAACCTTTTTTATATCAAATAAATTTGCGTGCTCCGCCAAACAAAATAAATAAACCATTTTATAACCTAACCTACCCACCCAGGGCGCCGCGAGTTTTAACCACCAGTTATGGTGCTCATCTGAATCATTGTTATATTCTTTAGTTTGCTAACTTCTTGAATCTTCAGATTCAGCAATTTTGCTGATTCTGAAGCAGCAAGCTTTAAAAAACAATTTTCTGAGCCTAATGTTTGACCATGAGCTTGCTTTTCGTTAGAGCTTGCAGAAGTGCACCATAATTATCAAACAATTGATTGATGTCTCCCTCAGATTCTGAGCCATCATCATCACTTGATGCATAAGCATAAGAATCTGGAACTGATTCATAATCTAAACAGGCAGAGCTAGTAACAAAAATTACCTTGCTTGGTCAAGGCTAATCCTAGTTGATTTATTCATCTGACTTAGCCATCAGCCCAAGGCAGTAGTTGTCTTCTTCAGAATCCACCTCTAAATCACCATCAGATGGTGATAGAGGGGCCCTGTCTTCAAACTTGACAGTAGGAAGAACCTTCTAAGCTTCTTCTTCTAAAGCAGCCAGCCATTTGAAGCAGTCTTCTTCAATATCTCCTTCTTCAGTAGAGTACAGCCCAATGTAGGCTTCTTCTTCTCCTGACTCTGATGAGGAGGAGTCAGTCTAGCTTCTTTGCTTCTTGGCAATGAGGGATTTATCCTTCTTGCCTTTTAACTGTTGACCCTTTTTATCACTATATTACTTTCTTTTGACTTGGCAGTTAGCTATCACATGCCCAGGTTTTCTACAATGATAACAAGTCATGTTAGATGGAATAAGTTTACTGGTTTTGGAACCATACCTGCCCTCCTTAGAGGATTTTCTTCTGCCCTTATAGTAGCCATCCTTGTGATGAGAGGAAGTGGAAGGACTTCCTCTCCAGTGCTTCTTCTTTAAGAATTTATGGAGTTGTCTGGTGAAGGCAGCAAAATCTTCATAAGACCATTGGCATTCTGATGTGCTGTTCTCTAATTTTCCAGAATCAAATTCAACATCTCTCTTTGGTGGAGAGGGAGAATTTCGTTTGCTTTTGCTGGAGCCTTCAGCTTTGAAAGCTATAGTCTTGTCTCTTGCCTAAGACTTGTTGTTGTTCTCCTCTTCTTTCCTTGCAGCCAGCTGCATCTCATATGACAGCAGCTTCCGAAAGAGGGTGTGAGGAGCAGTGTCACCCAGCTTTGCGACCTCTCTGATGGTATAGATTTTTGTGTCCCACTCTCTTGAGAGAGATCTAAGGAACTTACCATTCATTTAATAGTGACTGAATACTTTTCCATAAGTCTTTAGGTCATTTACAATCCTAAAGAACTTTTCATAACAGGTGGTTAAATTGTCCCCCTTTGATTGCCTGAAAGGCTCATACTCTAGGTTGAGCATGTACTTCCTATCATCTCTAACCTCATTTGTCCCCTCCATGTAAATCACAAGTGTTTCCCACATTTCCTTTGCTATTTTATAATGGATCAGATTCTGAAGGGTAGAGTCATCAACAACACCCATGATGATATTCTTTGCCCTCTTGTCTATTGAGGCTAGGACCAACTCATCCTTAGTCAACTCATCATATGTCTTGGGGGTCTTGACATTAGCATCTAGTGTAGAGACCTTCATTGGGATGTATGGTCCCTCTTCAACTTTAATATATATCCTAGGGTTAGCAGCTTCAATGAACTGCCTCACCCTTGCTTTCTAGATGCCAAAATATTCCTTACTACAGATTGGAAGTCTCACAACACTCAGCTTCCTATTGGTCATTCCTGAACCCATGATAACAAGTCATGTTAGATGGAATAAGTTTACTGGTTTTGGAACCATACCTGTTGTTGGAACACCGTATTAATAATTTGGGCAAGGATCACTATGTTCTTAGGAAATTGTTTTGACCTTATTATATAGTCTTAAAGGTCAATTAGAATGAGTCTAAGGGTTAAAACTTAGGTTTGGAAGCTGCCCCCAAGACCCTCTAAGACCAGAATTCAAGTGTAGAAGACTTAGACAATTTTCGTCGAGCTCAGGTCGACGAAACGTCGAACTCAGTTCGACTATCTCTGAGCTAAGTTCAACGAGTCGTCGAACTCGGTTCGACGATCTTCGAGCTCAGATCGATGATTCTGTCTCTAGCTATATTCCAAGTCTCTTAGCTCAGTTCGACGATAGTTGAGCTCAGGTCGAACGATTTCTGTTTCAAGTCTAGATCTAGTCTCTGAGCTCAGGTCGACGATAGTTGAGCTCAGATCGACGATTTTCTAAAGAGATCGACGATTTCAGGAATTCAAAATCAGATAGTTATGGTATTCAATTTGATTTATTATCAGCATTTATTTCAAAGGATTCTATAGCCGTTTCAACTAATCTGGAGCAAAATTCAAAGAAGACAAAATGGTATGTCTCTTAGGACTTTCCTCTAGAGACAAAGTTCATTTAAGGCAGTTATTTATGACTGGTTAACGCTATCTAAAAGACAGATTTTCAGTATATCTCCAGAGAATAATTAGAGAAAGATAGAACAAGAGATATCAATAAAGTTTTTCAGACACAAGTCTACAGGATTACTGAGTTAGAATTCATACAAAACACAAGGAATAATACTGTGAAGGAGATCATCAAACAAAAAAGATTTCTTCTATTCTACTCCTTCAAGATCTTCTTGATTCAAGTGTTCAAAGGCTTCTTCATCAAAGACTCCAGACACATCACTTTCAGCAACTGCTAAAATCATCTCTTGCTTGAGATCTAAAGTTACTGAAGACATATCACCCTATGCAAAGCTCTTCTTCCTGAATAATTGCAGATCTCAGGGGGAACTTTGACAACATCATCCACTAGTCTTCTCTTAGACTGTTGACAGAGAAGAACAACAAACTCTTTTCTTTCTCTTTCTTTACTCTACTGTAAAAGGGTTACTCAAAACTCCCTTCAAAAGTTTTGTGGTTGGTTTCTGAGACCTGATCAAAACTCAGTGGTGGCAAGACACCTGATCAAAAAATCTTGGTTTGGTTTTTGAGCACCTTATCAAAAGCTCATTGGTGCCCAGGAAACCTGATCAACTATTCCTGCAGTGGATTCCTACCTAGGGTGGTAGAAGAGTGGATGTACCCAGGTTGATTGGGGAACCACTATAGATCCTAGTGTCTTCTGAATTACTGTGTTTTTGCTTTGCTGTGTGCTGTGATTTTGTTTATTGCTTTCTTAGTTTTATTTACTGTACGCACATTACACCTATACTTAAATTAAGTCTTCCACTGTAAATAATTTTTATCTAGAAAATTATTTTAATATACTCTATTCACCCCCCCCCCCCTCTAAAGTAAAGGTAGATCTTACCCTCACTTTCAATTGGTATCAGAGCCAGGTTAGTTACTCAACAACTAAATCTTCATTAGATTGGCTGTTCCTACAGGCTAACACCTGAACCAAAAGATCTCTGATAAGATCAATCTTCTATAGAGGGTTTTTATTTGTATTATATTTATATTCATACAAAACCATGGCACAAAACAAAGATTATGCTAGCACCAGACCTCCAGTATGCAATCTTTCTAAGTTTGCACTTTGGAAGGCAAGGATAAAATTATATATGAATTCCATTGATGAGGACATCTACAATTCTATTTTGACAGTGTGTCCAAGACCCCCAGAAATTACAAGTACAAGTGCTGTTCCATCTCCTTCAGGAACAGATGCAGAAATTAAGAGGTGGAAAATTATAGGTGCCAAAGTAATGAATATTCTGGCTCAGACTATGTCTGATGAAATATTTCAGAAAGTGGCTGAATGTAATTCAGCAAAAGAAATATGGGACAAGTTGTTAGAAATTGTATCAGGATCTGCTGATGAAAGGAAAGACAGAAGATCCCATCTCATAACCCAGTATGAGAATTTCAAAAAGGGAGAAACTGAGTCAGTTGCTGACATGTACAACATGCTCAGCCTAATAGTCAGTGAGTTAAGAACATTAGACAAGGAGATTTCACTAACTGAACTCAATGACAAAATCCTAATGTGCTTCCCCAGCACTTGGGACTCAAGGATCTGGCCAATCAAGGATGCCAGAAGCCTAACTGAGATTACTATTGAAGCTTTGTTGGGCAAGCTCAAGTCTTATGAGCTGCTCATCAAGAATAGAGAGAAAGAACAAAAGGTTGCTTCACCAGCAATTAGGAAGGAAAAGACAATAGAATTCAAAGCTACAGAAGATCAGCCTGAAGACAAGGTCACATGCAATGAAGAATTGATGAGCTTACTAGCCAAAAGATTCTATAAGATGGCCAGGAAAGATTTCAGAAAGAGGTCATCCAGAGGGCATGAGAAGCCAAGGTATGACAAATCCAATAATAAAGAAATTATTTGTTTTGGATGCAGGAAACCAAGCCACATTGTGCCTGATTGTCCATAAAATCAGAATAAGGACAAGAAGGACAGGAAAGATAGGAGAAAAGACAAGGACTCTAGGAGAAATAGCAATAACAAATCCTCCTCTAGCAAAAACAAACACACCAGGAAGGGATTTGTAGCTGAAACCTGGAGTGAAACTGAAGAAGAGTCAGAGGCTTCATCAAGCTCAAGTGATGATGAAGATGATGCTGAAGAGAAGGAGTTCTGCATGATGGCTATCAATGCCTCCCAACATAATTCTGATGCAGAACATGAATCAGAATTTGAATCTGAACATGAAGATGAAGAAGACCAGGTAATAGATTCCTTTGATTTTAATTCAGACGACATCAAATTTGAATTTAAGGCACTCTGTTCAGACCTGCTAAAATCTGAGAAAGAGATTATTTCTATCAGAAATCAATTATCTTAACTTAGCACCTTAAAATCAGATAACCTCAAACTCTCTGAGGAGTTGGAATGCTGTAGGGAGCAGATAGCCTCACTGAAAAGTGAACTATCTGAGGCCAAAAAGTTTGAAGAATCCCTCAATGGGAGAAGCATCAAACTGATGGACATCACAAGCACAGTGAACTCAAGACTTAATACTACAATGGGCTTGGGTGCTTCATCCAGCCAACCTATAGTGTTAACAACTCCAATCAAGTTTATCTCAGATCAAGGGAAGGGATTTGTAGAGGTGGCTAGGAAGAATTCTGATCTGCCTAAGAAAACTAAAGTTCAACGGAAAACGTCGACCAGAGTTCGACGATCGTCGAACAGAGCTCAGCGATCTCAAGCTGAATCGTCGAACTCAAGTCGACGATTGCCGAACTTTAAACTCTGGCATAATCGATCTTTGAATGGAGCTCGACGATCTAACCCAAGATCGTTGAACTCAGCTCAGAGATCGTCGAACGGAGCTCAGAGTTTTGAAAATTTTTTCAAAGGCAAATCAAACTTCAATCCTAGAGGTCCTACATCCAAAAACTTTAAACCTTATACTGAATGGATAATACCTCCTAGGAGATATCATCTTGAAGGTTATAAGAGTCGGCCAGGGATCTCTTTTATTTCAGAATTTAAAGGTTATCAACCTAGGCCCAAGGTAAATTGGGTCAAAAACATATAAGTTGTTTATGTGCAGGTGAAGACCTATCCAGCAAAGAACCAACAATGGTATCTGGATAGTGGGTGCTCAAAGCACATGATAGGAAGCAAGGAGAATCTCACATCCTTCAAAGCCAAACTTGGACCCAAAATAATATTTGGAGATTCAAATTTTGGACAAACAAAAGGATATGGTGCTGTCCAGATTGGCTCAGTCACATTCAAGAAGGTGGCTTAAGTGGAAGGACTGAAGCACAATCTAATCAGCATCAGTCAACTGTGTGATGAAGGCTACCAGGTGACATTCAACAAATACTCATGCAAAATCAAATCAGAGGATAACACAACTGTGTTAACAGGTAAAAGGAAAGGTAACATTTATCTTGTAGATTTTCTTTCAACTAAGATAGATATTTGTTTATTCAATTCCGTTTGCAAGCCAAATGATTTATGGCATTAGAGATTAGGGCATGTAAACCTTATAACTATTGCTAGGCTATCCAAGGACAACCTTGTTAGAGGACTACCTTCTGGCCCCTACAAGAAGGAAGGACTTTACAGGGCTTGTCAATTAGGCAAGCAAACTAAAAATAGTTTTAAGTCACTTAATAAGAGTGATTCACCTAGGATCTTGTATCTGTTACACATGGATCTTTTTTGACCCATTACTGTACAAAGCTTAGGAGGGAAATCTTACACTTTGGTGATTTTAGATGACTTCTCTAGATTCACATGGGTGTTCTTTCTGAGGAAGAAGTCTGATAACTTTAAGTGTTTGACAGAGTTTCTCAAATGCAAACAGATTGAGTTCAATACTCATATTGCCCTGTTCAGAAGTGATCATGGGACATAGTTTGATTCTCTTCTTATGCAAGAGTTCTGTCAGAGTGAAGGGATCAGACACACTTTCTCAGCTCCTAGAACTTCTCAACAAAATGGGATAGCTGAAAGGAAAAATAGAACCCTTATTGAATCTGCCACCACATTGTTGACAGATGCTCACCTTCCTCTATCCTTTTGGGCAGAGGTAGTGAACACCTCAAACTATGTGTTGAATAGTAGTTTGATACATAAACTGAAGGGCAAGACTCCCTATGAATTACTCAAAGGGAAGAAATCTAAAGTAGATTATTTCAAAAATTTTGGTTGCATTTGTTACATACATAATAATGACAAGAAATACATAGAAAAATTTCAAGATAAAGCTGATGAAGGAGTGTTTCTAGGATACTCCATGATGAGTAAAACTTATAGGGTATATAACAAATCTTCTCTTAAAATTGAAGAATATGTACATGTATCTTTTGATGAAACTAACATATTTTACAAGGAGAAGAATACTTCTACCATAAAACCTTTGCAGGTACACTCTCTTTCAGAAAATTTAAACAGCTTACATATTGTAGAAAAAGATACAACACAAAAGGATGAGAGAAGTGAAGATGAAGAGGATGCTCAACATCCTCGAGAAAATCATCTTAAAGAGCCAGTTGTTGTTCCACAAGAGGAAACAACAACACAGGTTGGTGAACAATCAACACCCCTATTGATTTAGTAATATCAAGAGATCATCCAATCTCCCAAGTGATTGGAGACATCTCATTTGGTGTGCAATCCAGAAATCAGGTCAACCAAAACCTGATGCATGATGCGCGTAAAATACGGCAAGCGTACCGGTCGCTCAAGTAATAAAGTTGGGAATGAATCCCCGGATGTCGGTCTCTTGAGGAATGCAATTGGCGTCGAACGATCTAGACTCTAAAACTATCGTTATGAGAGTTAATTTAAATAAACAGAAAAGAAAGGTGCTTTTGTTGGTGGTCTTACGACCGATTACACTAATGTAAACTATGCGGGTCGCAATCACCGCTTCTCAAGGCGAGATGGATGTAGCGGCCGCGATGCCGTACTTTGATTGGCGAGTGGACGGAAATCTAGCGAGTGAGGTGATTAGTGCGGAGCAAGCTTGAGTGAAACGAACATGTGGAGTGGAGCGAGATGAAGCGAGGCGCATCAAAGAATAAATCTCAAGAGCAAGATGAAATACAACTGATAACAATAATGCTAGAAGTTGATGTCCATTACAAGCACAAACATTTCATACAACAAGAAAAAGAGAGAAAATGCACAACCATGAGATTGAAGATCCACCGCGGTTGTTGGCCGGAGGTGCGGGTTGTCAATCCGCTTCCAAGCGCAGTCCGAGGAGGGCTTCCGGTACCACCGAGCTGTCACCTCGAGGGCCTGTAACTCCGTTCTCTAGGGGTGCTTCGTCTTCTTCCTTGGTGGAAAGCTCGGAGAAGAATGCTTCAATGGCCGGGAGGATCCCCGGAGGAGGCGAAATGCTTCGGAATCACCGGAGAAGGTCCTCCCGTTGGTATGGATGAAGGTGGAGGTGAATGGGACTTGCTGGAAGGTGAAACGGCGGACTGGCGAAGGTTCCGTAATGATCGTCTCGCCCTAATTCGCGGAACAGCGTATTTATAGCTTGCAGAATAAATAGCGCGAACGACCACTGACGCACGACCAGTGATCGTGCGCGACCAAGGTCAGCGCCCGTGCGTGAGCAACCTGCAAAACTGCATCAGAAAATCAGTAGTCGCGCACGATCAGCAGCGCACGATCAGTGATCGTGCGAGGCAAGGCTGATGATCGTGTGGAAATAGCCAGACAGACTTTGCAAAATGGGTATGACTGCGCACGATCGGCGGCGCACGAGCAGTGGTCGTGCGCGGTATGGCAAGTGATCGTGCGGAAGGTTCAAGACAGAGTTTCACAAATGAGACCGGGCTGCGCACGATCACTGATCGTGTGCCAGGAGGTCGATGGTCGTGGGTGGGTAAAAACGCACGACCACTTACTCCTTTGCCAAAAATAGTGAAACGCCTATCCCGAATGCCCTCACGATCCCCAAACCTGCAGGAAAACTGCACGGGGCATCGATCGCGGCAGCCACAGCAAACAGTGATAAACATAGCCAGAAAGTAAATGCACACAAGCACAGAAAATGGGCAACAAAGGTGCACAGGGCGTGGAAAACCGTAGCGAAACAAAAGGAGTGCAAATGACGCTAAACGGTGTGCAAAGACAAGGAAATAAGCCCAGATGAGTCCGAAAATAGGTATATAAAGAGGACTCATCACACCCCAGACTTAACCGTTTGCGCGTCCCGAGCAAACAGAACCTAAGCAGACGGAGAAAAATGAACTAGCTAAAAAGAGAAATTGCCAAACGGAGTACCATGCGAAGTCGCATGCTCACGTGCATAAAAATAAAGTAGAGGGAATTCTTAAGTATACAAAATATTTTATATTTTTCACAATGCGTAACAAAAATTTATTATTACTCAAAAGTGGAATCACGGTGAATCAGCAGGTCCTACGCAGGGAGAAAGTAGACAGGCCACTAAGGTGAGCATTGCCGAAGACCGGGGCTCAAGATTACCCCCAAAGGAATCCACCAATGTTGGAAACCATAAGCTTGCCCGATCGCACTCTCTCCACGGCACTAGTCAACTCAAGCGCAAGTCCGTAGGACTTCGGGTAATAATGGGGCTTGGGTTACGGTGAGGAAAACAACGATAAACATGATGGGTATGCACCTAACCCAAATGAGCAAACGTACAAAACTAGTACCCCGCTGCCCACAAAATAAACATGGGTGCACCACACCCCCAGACTTAACTTTTACTAAATGGGTGTGTGCACCGCCTACTCGAAATCCAAATCATCTCAAATAAAGGTTTTCAATCAAACTTTTTCTTTTCACTTTTCATTTTCACTTTTCTCTTTTTCAAATATTTTTCTTTTCACAAAACACAATTTTCAGCAAATAAAGCTTGGGGGCACTTCCACATTTTCACGAATAAAAATACCACATCACAACCCCACATGAAAATATAAAACACTAAGCTCGACTTGGGTGTGCGACTAGGATCGGCTATGGGCTTTGGTGAAATAATGGTGGAGCTGAATCAAAAGGAAGGGTAGGCACAAAGGGGCTAGCAAGGGCGATGTTAGGAATGGGTACAAAGCTCAACCGGGCCAAAAGGCGGCCTACATCGCTCTCACGCTAGACTAACCGTGTACCAATGCTTCAAGAATAGCTTGGGGCAAGTTCTTAGCAACCGAGAAGGATAATCCTTCCTCCCGACTCAAGCAATACGAGTCTAGTGGCGGCTACACACATTCCTACGCTACCGTTTGATTCACACCGGATTCACAAACTTTTGAGTAGAATAAGAAATATGTACGCAAATAGAAAAATATAAAACTATAAGCATACAGAAAATTAAATCTACACAAATTTCTATACAAAACGAGAGCAGTTGACTAGAAACACAGCAAGGCCAACATTTTACTCCGTCGCGCAATCCTGAACTAGCACAGAAATTTTCCAAATCTAACAAAGATACAAGCTCAACTCGTGGCACGCTAACAGCTAAGCTCGCGCTCAAGTGGGTGCAGTGGTGTGCAACAGGAATCTAACATAATAAAGCGAAAAAGGAAAACTACTGGCATGCGAAATTAAATGTGCTCGTGGAGTGCACAAGCGGCTCTTCCCCCCAGACTTGAATGAAAACATAAGCAAGAAAAATAAACATTCAACCAGAAAATGAAATCTGAAGCGAGAGAGAGTACCAATGCTCCAAAGAGGGAGCATGCCAGAAGATAGCATGATGATTCGCGGGCAGTGCTGCATCGCACAAAAGATAAGCTGAACCTGCGAATTAGGCCGAACAATAGAAAATACAAAACGATAGAAAGCATAAAATAAAATCAAACAAAAACAAGGGGACCAAAAGGTCCAAGCTTGGGTTGTCTCCCGAATAGCCCTTTTGTTTACCGTCCTTAAGGTGGACCAAATACCTGTATTAGCAGTTGTATATAATGTTTATGCAACAAAATAAAATAAAATAAATCTCAAAATGTTCCAACACAAAATAAGAGATCCGCAGCGGAAATTGGGATCAAGGCACCGCCCCGTCACCAAGTAGTGGGTCTTCGAGCAGTAAGCTTTGAGGTTCGCCGATGATAGCACCTCCATCGTACAACTTTAGTCGATGCCCATTGACCTTGAATTTGTCGCCGCTCTTCCCGGATATTTCAATAGCTCCAAAAGGGGAGACTCCGAGCACTGTAAAGGGGCCGCTCCACCGCGATTTTAACTTTCCGGGGAATAAACGGAGGCGGGAGTTATACATTAGGACTTGATCTCCCGGTTGGAATTCTTTGGAAGGATGTGACGTTCGTGCCATTTTTTTGTTTTTTCTTTGTAGATCTGCGCGTTTTCGTAAGCGAAATGTCGTAGTTCGTGCAGTTCATTCAGTTTGGAGCGGCGTTCGCCTGCTGCAGTCTCAATGTCCATATTCAGAAATCTGGTTGCCCATAGCGCCTTGTGTTCTAATTCGACCGGCAAATGGCAGGCCTTTCCATAGACGAGTTGGAAGGGGGTCATACCGATAGGAGTTTTGAAGGCGGTTCGGTATGCCCATAAAGCGTCGTCGACCTTCTTAGCCCACTCTTTTCGGTTGGAATTTATGGATTTTTCAATTATTCTTTTTAACTCCCTGTTGGAGACTTCAACTTGCCCACAAGTCTGAGGATGGTAGGCGAGAGAGACTTTGTGATGAACTCCAAACTTCTTCATGAGTTGTAAGAATGACTTGTTGCAAAAGTGACTCCCGCCGTCACTGATGATTGTGCGCGGAGCGCCAAATCTAGAAAAAATATTTCTATGTAAGAAAGTTAGAACAGTGCGAGCATCATTTGCAGCAACAGCTTCGGCTTCGACCCACTTGGAAACATAGTCAACCGCAACAATGATATAGAGTTTGCCGTACGACATGGGAAAGGGTCCCATGAAGTCTATCCCCCAAACATCAAATGGCTCACAAACGAGCATGTTATTGAGGGGCATTTCGTCCCTCTTAGAAATATTACCGGTCCTTTGGCATTCATTGCATTTAGTAATATAACTGTGGGCGTCTCTGAAAAGGGTTGGCCAAAATAGGCCACATTGCAGAATCTTGCGTGCCGTTCTTGTGGCGCCGAAATGTCCGCCGGCCTCCCGATCATGACAGTGGTTTAAAACGGATTGGAATTCACTCTCGGGTACGCAGCGCCTGATAACTCCATCATTGCACGTGCGAAAAAGTAGCGGGTCTTCCCAGAAATAATGTTTAGCATCAGATAGAAGTTTCCGCTTTTGCTGCGATGATAGGCTTGGGGAGACAGATTTGCATGCAAGATAGTTGGCCATGTCTGCGTACCACGGGGTCATCAAGGGGAGGGAAGCGATGGAGAATAATCGCTCATCCGGGAAGCATTCAGCAATCACATTGCGCTCATCCTCTAAAACAGATCCACCGCTATCATTCTCCAATCTGGATAAGTGATCGGCGATGACATTTTCCACTCCTTTCTTATCTCGGATCTCAATGGAGTATTCTTGCAGCAGGAGAATCCATCGGATTAGCCGAGGCTTGGCATCTTTTTTTTTGAATAAATACCTCAGAGCTGCGTGATCGGTGTAGACAATGACTTTGGATAACACCAAGTACGAATGGAATTTTTCGAAAG
Organism: Platanthera zijinensis; assembly: GCA_039513925.1. Classification (NCBI taxonomy): domain Eukaryota; kingdom Viridiplantae; phylum Streptophyta; class Magnoliopsida; order Asparagales; family Orchidaceae; genus Platanthera; species Platanthera zijinensis. The sequence goes on along the minus strand of CM077094.1, from coordinate 26,031,278 downwards.
CAAAAATCACGGCCAGAAGCTCCTTTTCTGTGGTAGTGTAATTGAGCTGGGCATCGTTGAGGGTTCGGCTCGCGTAAGAGATGGTGTGAAATACTTTGTCTCTCCTTTGACCGAGCACCGCACCAACTGCAAAATCGCTGGCATCACACATGACTTCGAAGGGCAAAGTCCAATCCGGCGCCACCAAAATGGGAGCAGAGATTAGCCGGTCCTTGAGAGTTGTGAAGGCTTGCATGCAATTTTCATCGAAGATGAACAAGGCGTCCTTAGTCAACAGATTTGTGAGAGGTTTGGATATTGATGAAAAATTGCTAATGAATCTTCGGTAAAAGCCGGCGTGTCCCAAAAAGCTGCGGATTCCCTTGACAGAAGATGGAGGAGGAAGGTTCTTGATGACACCGATTTTTGCTTGATCGACTTCGAGCCCCCGACGAGAGACCTTATGGCCTAAAACGACGCCCTCACGAACCATGAAGTGGCATTTCTCCCAATTCAGGACAAGATTGGTATCATCACAACGCTGCAGGGCCTTGGCTAAATTAGTGAGGCAGGAGTCAAAAGTGTTCCCGAAAAGAGAGAAATCGTCCATGAAGACTTCGAGAAAATCACGATCATGTCGCCAAAAATGGCGATGACGCAACGTTGGAAGGTTGCCGGGGCGTTGCACAATCCAAACGGCATTCTCCTAAACGCGAAGGTGCCAGATGGGCAGGTGAATGTCATCTTGTCCTGATCTTCAGGATCGACTGCGATTTGGTTGTATCCCGAATATCCATCCAGAAAGCAGTAGTACTCCTGACCAGCCAATTTTTCCAGCATTTGATCGATGAAAGGGAGCGGGTAATGATCTTTGCGTGTAGCTTCATTCAGCTTCCTGTAATCAATGCAAACTCTCCACCCAGTGACCACACGGGTAGGCAGTAATTCATTCTCGTCATTGGCCACCACAGTAATTCCGCCCTTTTTGGGCACAACTTGGACCGGGCTTACCCATTTGCTGTCACTGATGGGGTAAATTATACCGGCGTCAAGCAATTTTATGACTTCCGCCTGAACTACCGCATGCATCTTGGGATTCAGTCTTCTTTGCGGTTGTGCCGAAGGTTTGTATTGATCTTCAAGGAGGATCTTGTGCATGCAGAACGCCGGGCTAATGCCTTTAATGTCAGCCAAAGATCGTCCAAAAACATTCTTATATTTTTTTAACACATCGACCAAAGCACGTTCGTTGTCGGCAGAGAGAGTGGTGGAGATGATCACCGGACATGCTGTGCCTTCCTCCAAGAAAGCATATTTCAGGGATTCGGGCAGCGGCTTCAAGGGGACGGTAGTGGCAGTGATAGAAGAAGTGATGGTGGGTTCTTTGGTCAGATGTGGAGTCCCAGACGAGGTAGCGGTTGGTGTGTCCTCAATTTCCCATTCTGGCTCATCAGGGTCAAGAATCAATTCGCTGCTCGTTCCCGGTTCGTCAAACAAGTCAGCGCTGTCACAATTAGTGATTCTGAGTTGTTGTGGAGGTTCATGGACATTGAAGGAAATTGAGTCTTCTCCCAGGCTTTGGGTCAATTCTCCCGGTCGACGTTGATAATAGCCCGGGCAGTGGCTAGGAAGGGCCTTCCCAGAATTATAGGGACCTTGGGATCAGCCTCCATGTCAAGGATGACAAAATCGGCCGGGAAAGCAAGGTCGTTAACCATGACGATGAGGTCTTCAACCATCCCAGCTGGCGTTTTTATCGATCGATCGGCTAGCTGCAACCTCAGATGGGTGGGCCGGAGAATCCCAACTCCCAGCTCCTGGAAGATGGAGAGGGGCATCAGGTTAATCGACGCTCCCAAATCACAAAGTGCGTGGCCAAACCTGTGGGGACCAATTCTGCAAGGTATGGTGAAGCTGCCAGGATCTCTGCGTTTGGTAGGGGAAAAGTTGGTGAAGAGAGAGGAACACTCTTTGGTGAGGTTAATCATATTCAGACCTTCCAAGGATTGACGCCTCGAGATGAGGGTCTTGAGGAACTTGGAATATCCTGGAATCTGCGTGATAGCTTCTGTTAAAGGTATGCTAACTTGAACTCCTTTCATGATTTCCAGGAACTTCTGAAAATGCCTTTCAGTCTTTTCATTATTCAACCGATGGGGAAATGGCGGCCTCGAGGTGATCCTCACGAGTGGCGGTACTGACACGGGTTCTTGTGCGATCGGTGCAGACGGAGGTTCAATTGTCGAGTCAGAGATGGGTACACACGAAGATTGTGTAGGAGGGTCGGGCGGCAAGACTCTCTCGAGACTTTTTCCACTTCTCAACCTCATTGATTGCACTGTTTCCCATTTCTGACTGGTGGAGCTGAGCAACGTTTCCGTAAGAATCCCAATGGCCGTTTGTAGGCGCTGAATGGTGGCGGCTTGATCGTTGAACACATCCATAATTTTGCAGAAGTACGCGAAAAAACGCTCCATCACAGACACGGGAAGCTCGGCGGCTTCATTAGTGACCACCAACTTTGCCTCCACGGAAAGGTTGGAGAAAGGTGGGGAATTCCAATGCCTGATGGTTTGGGCAATGTTGTCGATTATTTCCCATGCATCCCGACAGGGTTTGTTAAGCAGAGTTCCTCCAGCTGCAATGTCAAGTGCTGGCCGGAATCTGTCTAGGATCCCAAAATAGAAGGTTTGGAGCAGCAAAACATCTGATATTCCCTCTCTGCAGCATTCCCTCCGCAAATACTGAAAACGCTCCCAAGCTGCGAACAAGGATTCTTCATCTCCTTGGGAGAAGGTGATGAGCTCCTTGTAATCGTCCGTGGTGAGCATTTGCCGCCGGAATTTGGCCAAGAAATTTCCTTCAAGTTGCTTCCACGAATGAAACATCTCCAACCTGGTATCATTATACCATCGTTTTGCGCTGCCTTTCAAGGAAAAGGAGAAGAGTCGAATCTTCAGCTGCTCGCCGTTGGCAGTGTTCGAAGAGCATGTGTCATAAATTTCTAAAAACCTGCGCACGTGGCACAAGGCATCAGCACTTCCATCTCCGCTGAACTGACAATTTTCGATAATATATTCGATCAAATCAGAGGAAATCTCAAACTGTCATTTCCAGTTTCCACTCGATTGGTGAGACGGGCTTGATAAATTAGCTGCTGAATAGAAGGCATTGATAGAATATTGACCCTGTATTCACTGAAACAACAAAACAAAGGGACAAAAATCAAAAAGCACTAACTCTTATACCAATACTTCCAGAAATCATGATCGTTCAAAAGTTGCATTCCCCGGCAACGGCGCCAAAAACTTGATGCGCGTAAAATACGGCAAGCGTACAGGTCGCTCAAGTAATAAAGTTGGGAATGAATCCCCGGATGTCGGTCTCTTGAGGAATGCAATTGGCGTCGAACGATCTAGACTCTAAAACTATCGTTATGAGAGTTAATTTAAATAAACAGAAAAGAAAGGTGCTTTGTTGGTGGTCTTACGACCGATTACACTAATGTAAACTATGCGGGTCGCAATCACCGCTTCTCAAGGCGAGATGGATGTAGCGGCCGCGATGCCGTACTTCGATTGGCGAGTGGACGGAAATCTAGCGAGTGAGGTGATTAGTGCGGAGCAAGCTTGAGTGAAACGAACATGTGGAGTGGAGCGAGATGAAGCGAGGCGCATCAAAGAATAAATCTCAAGAGCAAGATGAAATACAACTGATAACAATAATGCTAGAAGTTGATGTCCATTACAAGCACAAACATTTCATACAACAAGAAAAAGAGAGAAAATGCACAACCATGAGATTGAAGATCCACCGCGGTTGTTGGCCGGAGGTGCGGGTTGTCAATCCGCTTCCAAGCGCAGTCCGAGGAGGGCTTCCGGTACCACCGAGCTGTCACCTCGAGGGCCTGTAACTCCGTTCTCTAGGGTGCTTCGTCTTCTTCCTTGGTGGAAAGCTCGGAGAAGAATGCTTCAATGGCGGGAGGATCCCCGGAGGAGGCGAAATGCTTCGGAATCACCGGAGAAGGTCCTCCCGTTGGTATGGATGAAGGTGGAGGTGAATGGGACTTGCTGGAAGGTGAAACGGCGGACTGGCGAAGGTTCCGTAATGATCGTCTCGCCCTAATTCGCGGAACAGCGTATTTATAGCTTGCAGAATAAATAGCGCGCACGACCACTGGCGCACGACCAGTGATCGTGCGCGACCAAGGTCAGCGCCCGTGCGTGAGCAACCTGCAAAACTGCATCAGAAAATCAGTAGTCGCGCACGATCAGCAACGCACGATCAGTGATCGTGCGAGGCAAGGCTGATGATCGTGTGGAAATAGCCAGATAGACTTTGCAAAATGGGTATGACTGCGCACGATCGGCGGCGCACGAGCAGTGGTCGTGCGCGGTATGGCAAGTGATCGTGCGGAAGGTTCAAGACAGAGTTTCACAAATGAGACCGGGCTGCGCACGATCACTGATCGTGCGCCAGGAGGTCGATGGTCGTGCGTGGGTAAAAACGCACGACCACTGACTCCTTTGCCAAAAATAGTGAAACGCCTATCCTGAATGCCCTCACGATCCCCAAACCTGCAGGAAAACTGCACGGGGCATCGATCGCGGCAGCCACAGCAAACAGTGATAAACATAGCCAGAAAGTAAATGCACACAAGCACAGAAAATGGGCAACAAAGGTGCACAGGGCGTGGAAAACCGTAGCGAAACAAAAGGAGTGCAAATGACGCTAAACGGTGTGCAAAGACAAGGAAATAAGCCCAGATGAGTCCGAAAATAGGTATATAAAGAGGACTCATCAATGCACACCTGCTTTCTATCTCAAATATAACCTCAATCCATACAAGATGCAAAATAAGATCCACACTGGATCATTGCAATGCAAGAGGAATTACATCAATTTGAAAGAAACAAAGTTTGGGAGCTAGTGCCAAGGCCTAAGGATCACTCCATTGTTGGAACAAAGTGGGTGTTCAGAAACAAGCTGGATGATCAAGGAATCATTATAAGGAACAAGGAAAGGCTAGTTGCACAAGGATACTCACAAGAAGAAGGAATAGACTTTGACCAGACCTTTGCACCAGTTGCAAGGTTAGAGGCCATAAGAATATTCCTAGCTTATGCAGCTCACAAAGGATAAAAGGTCTATCAGATGGATGTAAAAAGTGCATTTCTCAATAGAGACATCAAGGAAGAAGTCTATGTTAGACAATCCCCAGGTTTTGTCTCTCCAACTCATCCTGATCATGTTTTTAAATTGCATAAAACATTATATGATCTCAAGCAAGCTCCTAGAGCATGGTATGAGACCTTAGCATGCTTTCTTCATAAAAATGATTTTATAAGGGGTAGAGTAGAGCAAAATCTTTTTATTAGAACCCATAAGTCTAATATCCTACTAGTGCAAATTTATGTAGATGATATTATATTTGGATCTACTGATTCAAATTTGTGCAAAAGGTTCTCTAATCTAATGCATTCTAAATTTTAAATGAGTTGCATGGGTGAGCTTTCCTTCTTTCTAGGATTGCAAGTTAAACAGCATGCTGATGGCATATTTATTTCTCAAACCAAGTATGCAAAGGAATTGGTTAAGAAATTTGGGATGTTTGAAGCATCATTTATGAAAACACCTATGCCTACTAATGTTGTATTAGATGCTAATGAACATGGGAAGCCTGTTGATCAGACAACATATAGAGTAATGATTGGCTCTTTACTATACCTTACAGTTAGTAGACCTGACATAATGTTTGCTACATGCATATGTGCTAGATTCCAAGTAAGCCCTAGAGAGTCACACCTAACATTAGTAAAAAGGATTCTTAGGTATGTGAAAAGTTGTCCAAATCTAGGTCTCTGGTATCCAAAAGACTCAGGATTTGAATTAACTGGATTTTCAGATGCTGATTATGCTGGATGTAGAGTAGACAGGAAAAGCACCAATGGAACTTGCCAGTTCCTTGGTGACAGACTTGTCTCCTGATTCTGTAAGAAACAAACATCTGTGTCCACTTCATTTGCTGAAGCTGAATACATGACAGCAGGTAGTTGTTGCTCACAGATTTTGTGGATTCCAAACCAGCTCCTAGACTATGGTTACAACTTAGAAGGGTCAAAAATATTTTGTGATAACACTATTGCTATTTCTATAGAACAAAATCCAGTCCTCCATAGTAGGACAAAACATAAAGAGATTGGGAATCACTTTTTAAGGGATAATGTTGAGAAAAATAAAATTGAACTTCATTATATCCCAACTGATTTGCAAAGGGGAGATATCTTAACCAAACCTTTGGATGAAAATAAACACACATTCTTCCTGAATCAGTTAGGAATGTTAGATGGAGGAAGTTTAAAATAAGATCCAAGATTTTAGAACCCTAAAATTGATCAAGACTAGGTTAAAAACTTGATTTTTCTAATGTCTATAAGTTGTTTCTGGTCTCTGAACTATGCTCGGCGATTTTCCCAAAGATCATCGAACGGAGATCGACGTTTTCCGAAATCGTCGACCGGAGTTCAGCGCTTTCAGATAGCGCTAGGCTATCTTCTTCTGGTTAGTGATCGTTGATCAGAGATCGATGCTCTCCAATATCGTCGAACGGAGATCGACGATGTTGAAGGCTCTTCATATTCCTTTAGAAGCCCAGATCGTCGAACGGAGTACAACGATTTTTACTTTCTAGCGTCGAACCCTAATATAAAATTCATTTTTTCGGCCGTCGTTTTCCTTTTGCACTTTCATACACTCTGCAAACTTTTCTTTCCCTCCAAACTTCTCTGCACTTGGTCTTGTTTGTTTCGTTTTTGCGGGTAAACAATGGTCGTTTCTGTTGCAGTTCTTGCCGTAATGAAATTTGATACTGGATTCGACATCGATATGGATTCCTTTGACGGCAGTGACCATTCAAAGACATTCTCGACTTATTCAAAGAACAGCAGTTGGTGCATATTATGACCACAAGGATGAAACTTGCTGCCGATGAGATCAAAGAATGGGTGTACACGGCTCATAATCTGGATCAGAATACTGTGGTTGGTACTCTAGCAAGTACTCAGGTATCCCTAACGCATGCCCTCCATACAGAAGTTTTTCAGTTGAGTTTTGGGGATGATTCAGTTGAGTTATCTGGAGAAGAGTTTGCAAGTATGCTTGATAGAATGGGTCATTCTGCAGTAAACCATAACAAGCTGCTTAAGAAGAATTTGTCAGTGGAATATAGATTCTTAGCTGATCTTGTTGGAAAAGTGCTTTTAGCCAAGCATTCTACTCATGATACCATTTCTAGGTATCAATTCTGTTTGATGGCTGCTTTAGTGGATAAGAAACATCTCAATTGGGGAGAGATTTTCTTTGATTTAATCAAGAAAAAGGTGAATAAAAATTTTGTTAACTTTGGGAGGATCCTAGGGCTGTTCTTGCATAATAGATGCCCACAACTGCTTGTGTCCAGTGGGATGCACATTAATGCCTCTAAGAGGCTGTCCTGTGCCCTATTTGGTAAATGGGACAGGCAGATTGCAAAACCAAGCAGAGCTGTTGCAGCAATCTCATCTTCAGGCACCAGGACTGTTCAAGTCACTTCTCCACAGGCAACTGCCCCATTGGAAGAACTTCCTGCCTCCTCCTCATCTCCACCATCTCCACCCATTGTTTCTTATTCCATTCCTTCTTCCACTATCATTATCTCAATCTCCTCCCCCATCACCATCTCATCTCCTCTATCAACTCCTTCACCACCACCAGCAACAACAGAAGATCTTTTCCATCCCCTACATTAATATCCATCCCTTGACCTTGCCTCATCCATTCCATCTTTCTATCTAATGGATGATTCCTACATGGATGATTCCCCTTCCTCACCTCTTGAGCCTCCATCATCCTCTACCTCCTACCAACAAATTCTTCAAGACATTCTTGTACAACCATCCTTCACCCCATCCATTTCCACTCCAATAACTTCCATCTGCACCACTCCTCCTCTCTCAACCATCCATCCTCCTTTTCCACATCCTCTCTTCCCATATCTGCAGCCCCATCTTCAACAATCTCTGTCCTCTCCCTCTACCTCTAACTCTACTCAGTTTCAATTGAGCAAGTAGACCTTCCTGCTCTAGCCATAGTTGTATGGGATGTTGGCTCCAAGGCTAACTATCCTGCTGGAGACCTCCATGGCTCCACTCCTGAAATTCATCAAGGAGCTATCTGCCAGGCTATCTTCTCTTTCTCCTCCTCATGCCATCCATTTTGTGGGGTGCCTTGATCAAGTGTATACTGAATCTATGCAGGGGGAAGATACCTCATGAAGAAGAGACAGTGCCTGCCTCAGAAGATTTCCTGCCGAGAGATTTCAGTACACAGCTTCCGCTCCAGTGCTTCCCTTCAAGAGCAGTTGACTTTAAGTCACTGCTGTCAGTATTTTGATGCTCTTCAACAGAGTTCCTTCTAGTTTCTGAAGCTGAGGACCTTACAAAGGGCATTGCGCCTATTTGTAGCTGTGATCCCAGCCTGATTTCTCTGCTATATCAAAGTCCCTTAAGGCTGTGGAAAATATTCTTTCTGTTGATGATATGAATGATTTTGCTGCTGTGGTGTTGATGTAGTTTGTTCTGATAGTATTTGCTGAATTACTGATGACAGAGGCTGACGAGCCTGCTATTCATATTGAAGAATCTGCTGTCTCAAATGATGTTATTTCAGTTTCTATTTTTCTGCTACTGAAGTGTCTGTATGCTTCTGCCCCTGTTGCTCCAATGGTCTCTACTGCTGATGAGTCTGCTCTGTTAGTGTATCTGTCAGTGCTGTTCTGTCACTGTGCTACTACTAACTCTTACTGCTGGTTCTGCTGTTATCTCTGTGACATCAAACACAACAAAAAATACCTTAAAAGGAGGATTGATGAATTATAAGACAATCCTCAGTTTCAGAACAGTGACCAATTCAACACTGATTCTGATGACTCCTCTGCAACTATTGTAAGGAAGAGGAAAGCTAGAAGCAAGGCATTGATGAGGTACCTCCAGAAAAGGTGAAAGATGACAATGATATTCCTTATTATATTCTGCATGACTGCCCCATCTCAGAACCCTGGATGCAATATTCAAAGAACCAGATCAAGGCTATGAAGAAAAAGAGGAAGATTGCTAAGTATGATAAAGGTTCTTCTCATTTTAATCCTCCTCCTCCTCCTCCAGATTCAGGTACTGGTGGAGGTTCTGCTTCTCAATTTGGATCTGCTGCAAAACAAAGCTCTTCTCAACCTTCAGACAGATTTCAACCAAGAGGATATTATCAAAGAGGTTATCAATCAAGGAGAGGTCAGCACAGAGGAAGTCAAAGAGATTATAGAGTATACTGCAAAGGTAAATCAAGGAAGCATCCATATCAAAGGGAAGGATAAGGACACATTGACTCAACCTCTATTCCTTTCCCTTATTAGCTGAAAGATACTGTTGCTTCAAGAACTCCTCCTTCTGATGATACTATAAATAGATATGAACCTCCAGTCCCTTTTGAAGACCCTGAAAATAATCCACTTTCTTGGACTGCCAGAATGAAAGAGCTAGCTACCCTGGATCAGATTAAGAAGTCAAGAGAACAAGGGAAAGACACTTCAAACATCTAAACCTTATCGGAGCAAAGAAAGAAAGAACTAGAAAGATACTCATCTAGAAAATTCTTTGATCCAGAGAGCTATATGAAGCTGCAACAAGAGGCTGTGTTTCCCAGGCCCAAATCTCAAACCTCTCTAGGTGCTGCTGATGATATGAGATCCAAGAAAGAAGCTCTCAACCCTAATAGAGAAATCTTATTCAAGAAGGGCAATGAAAAGAAGTAAATGTGTAAGCTGACAATATATCTAAATTCTGACTGTGTGCTGTGAATATGTCTGTGCTTCTGAAATGCTGCATTTCTTTTCTCCACATTATTATTTTTGCTTTTGAATTCTGTCTGTATGCTTATTATTTCCTATTTTTCTTGTAAATAGTAATCCTAACCCAAATAGGGGAGATTGTTGGAACACCCTATTACTAATTTGGGCAAGGATCACTATGTTCTTAGGAAATTGTTTTGACCTTATTGTATAGTCTTAAAGGTCAATTAGAATGAGTCTAAGGGTTAAAACATAGGTTTGGAAGCTGCCCCCAAGACTCTCTAAGACCAGAATTAAAGTGCAGAAGACTTAGACAATTTTCGTCGAGCTCAGGTCGACGAAACGTCGAACTCAGTTCGACTATCTCTGAGCTCAGTTCAACGAGTCGTCGAACTCGGTTCGACGATCTTCGAGCTCAAATCGACTATTCTTTCTCTAGCTATATTCCAAGTCTCTGAGCTCAGTTCGACGATAGTTGAGCTCAGGTCAATGATTTCTATTTCCAGTCTTGATCCAGACTCTGAGCTAAGGTCGACGATAGTTGAGCTAAGATCGACGATTTTCTGAAGAGATCGACGATTTCAGGAATTCAAAATAAGACAATTATGGTATTTAATCTGATTTATTATTAGCATTTATTTCAAAGGATTCTGTAGTCGTTTCAACTAATCTGGAGCTAGTTTCAAGGAAGACAAAATTGTATGTCTCTTAGGACTTTCCTCTAGAGACCAAGTTCATTTAAGGCAGTTATTTATGACTGGTTAACGGCTATCTAAATGACAGATTTTCAGTATATCTCCAGAGAATAATTAGATAAAGATTGAACAGGAGATATCAATAATTTTTTCAGACACAAGTCTACTAGGATTACTGAGTTAGAATTCATACAAAACCAGGAATCAATACTGTGAAGATAGATCATCAACACAGAAAAGATTTCTTCTATTCTACTCCTTCAAGATCATCTTGATTCAAGGTGTTCAAAGGCTTCTTCATCAAAGACTCCAGACACATAACTTTCAGCAACTGCTGAAATCATCTCTTGCTGGAGATCTAAAGTTACTGAAGACCTATCACCCTATGCAAAGCTCTTCTTCCTGAACAATTGCAGATCTTAGGGGGAGCTTTGTGGTTGGTTTCTGAGACCTGATCAAAACTAAGTAGTGCAAGAACACCTGATCAAAAAATATGGGTTTGGTTTTTGAGCACCTTATCAAAGCTCATTGGTGCCCAGGACACCGGATCAACTATTCCTGCAGTGTATTCCTACCTAGGGTGGTAGAAGAGTGGATGTACCCAGGTTGATCGGGGAACCACTATAGATCCTTGTGTCTTCTGGATTGCTGTGTTTTTGCTTTGCTGTGTGCTGTGATTTGTTTATTGCTTTCTTAGTTTTATTTACTGTATGCACATTACACCGATACTTAAATTAAGTCTTCAACTGCAAATAATTTTTATCTGGAAAATTATTTTAATATACTTGATTCACCCCCCCACCCCGTTAGAGTAAAGGTAGATCTTACGCCTCACTTTCACCTGTCCTCCTTAGAGGATTTTTCTGCCCTTGTAGTAGCCATCCTTTGGATGAGAGGAGGTGGAAGGACTACTCTCCAGTGCTTCTTCCTTAAGAATTTATGGAGTTGCCTGTGAAGGCAGCAAAATCGTCATCAGACTATTGCAGTCTGATGTGCTGTTCTCTAATTTTCTAGAATCAGATTCAACATCTCTCTTTGGTGGAGAGGGAGAATTTCGTCTACTTTTGCTGGAGCCTTCAGCTTTGAAATCTATAGTTTTGTCTCTTGCCTAAGACTTATTGTTGTTCTCCTATTCTTTCCTTACAGCCAGCTGCATCTCATATGATAGAAGCTTCCCAAAGAGGGTGTGAGGAGCAGTGTCACCCAGCTTTGCCACCTCTCTGATGGCATAGATTTTTGTGTCCCACTCTCTAGAGAGAGATCTAAGGAACTTACCATTCAGTTAATAGTGACTGAATACTCTTCCATAAGTCTTTAGGTCATTTATAATCCTAAAGAACTTTTCATAACAGGTGGTTATGTTGTCCCCTTGGATTGCCTGAAAGGCTCATACTCTAGGTTGAGTATGGACTTCCTATCATCTCTAACCTCATTTGTCCCATCCATGTAAATCACAAGTGTTTCCCACATTTCCTTTGCTGTTTTACAATGGATCAGATTCTGAAGGGTAAAGTCATCAACAACACCCATGATGATATTCTTTGCCCTCTTATCTATTGAGGCCAGGGCCAACTCATCGTTAGTCATCTCATCATATGTCTCTGGGGTCTTGACATTAGCATCTAGTGCAGAGACCTTCATTGGGATGTATGGTCCCTCTTCAACTATAATATATATCCTAGGGTTTGCAGCTTCAATGAACTGCCTCACCCTTGCTTTCCAGATGCCAAAATCTTCCTTCCTACAGATTAGAAGTCTCACAACACTCATCTCCCTATTGGTCATTCCTGAACCCATGAAGACAAACCTCTGGATAACCTTGGAGATCTACCCAGACTGTTAAGCCTTTACAGAGCAACGTCCCTCTGATACCACATGAAAGTTTTGTTTTCAAGGCTAGCTAAACACCTAGAGGGTGGTGAATAGTTTTTGTCTCTATTTAACCTTTCTAACTTGTGATCAGATTTCAGTGCCTGTGATTAGGTTAGTTATTAGCTTTCAAGAACATTCACAGACGACAAAATAATTTTATAATGGTTCCCCAATCTTGGGTGCATCCACCATCCCTCTGCACCAATCTATTAGTGTGTTAGATTTGGCTCTCCCTACAAAACTCAGTTAGTTAATAGCATACAGCACAGATTTTGTAGGACCACACACGTTACACAGGCCTAACACCTAGGCATTAAGCCAAACCCAGGTCACAAAGACCTTTCACACGACACTAAGCCAAACACAGGTCACAAAGACCTTAGCCATTATAATACAGGCATACAACTCTAGCTCATAAGGAATCTAAACAAAAGAACAATAAAGGTTGTATGATTAGACACCAGAGCAAGAACTCTGTGTCTTCTTCTTCCTGGACTGAGCATATATCTGTCCTAGCTATTGCTATTGAAGACAATGAAGTAGGCAGTAGAATCTTTCTTCAAACAACTTTCTTTTATCTGCAGAGCTTGTTGATCTACTTTCTCAGATTCGCTTCTGAACCTTCTATTGCAGATGGTAATTGCTTTAACTATCTCTTTCCCAGCAAGGTTCTCTATATGGAACAACTTTTTCAGGCTCTACAAAAATGGCATGGAAGAAGATGAACTTCTACCACACTTTTTGTTTTCAGAAAACCTAGACAAGGAATTGATTCGATTGATTGCTCTAACCGATTTGCCTCATTTTATTCTCTGAACGCCAATTGAGCAATGGATCCCACTACCAGGATTGATGGCTGAGATTAAGCCATTCAGCACATGCTTTCCATTTAATCTTCATTCAACGGCTCCTTGCTGTGTGTGGGCCCCAACACTTTATGATGAAAATATTTCATGGAAAGTCCAGAGGATGATAACAGCTGGCAGCCAACATCTCTGGCAGCATTTATGACACATTTGAATTTTGGTTGACTATTTGACTTTACTGACGTCAGCATGACTCAGCATCTCTAGACTTGTACAAAATTCAATCATCAGAACCAAAGGCATTGAGTGAGTAGGTATCACTCAATGACACAACACTAAGATAAAATTTTGCCTATCTAAGTATTGAGCTCGACAAATGCCGAGCTCTATTCGACGAACGACAAGCTCAGCTCGACGAAAGCACAAGTTCAGTTCGACGAACAGTAGACTTAGTATGCCAAAAGGCCAAACTCAGTTCAACGAACTCCAGGCTAAGTTCGACGAACGCTGAGCTCAATTCTACGAAGCTGAGCTCGATGAAATCCAAGCAGTACACTCATTGGGACTTAGCCAAATTTCATCTTCAAGGCATTGAGAGCGTCGAGAGAGCTGAGTGAGCTTGCCTCACTCAACGCTATTTGCCTTGGCAAATATTTCTGCGCTTTGGCATTGAGAGAGTAAGTTCTACTCAATGCCAAATTACTTAATAGAATTTTTCTGTTATATGGCGTTGAGTGAGTAAGCTACACTCAACGCCTGTGGACGTAGTCAAAATTTTGCCCAACTTTTTTGTGGAGTTGACTGGCACAGCAACACTCAATGCTAAAAGTTGTATAGCGTTGAGTGAGTAGACCACACTAATCGCCTATGGACTTAGCCATGTTTTCAGCCAATTTATCTAAGCTTAGACTGACTTAGTCTGACTCACTACCTTTTTTTATATGGCATTGAGTGAGTAGACTACACTTAACGCCTATGGACTTATCCATATTTTGGCTATCTTTTAGTTAAGCTGAGAGAGATTCAACGCTATATGTTATATGGCGTTGAGTGAGCCTTACTCACTCAATGCCTGTGGACTTAGGAAAATTTCTACTAAGCAATATTGAATCAATACCTCTGGCATTGAGTGAGCTCGCTCCACTCAATGCCTATGGACTTAGTCAATTTTTATTATGTCCAACAATCACTTATTGTGTCCACATGTCCAATCAATGTGATATGGACAACCTACACTTAAGACCTCAAATGCACATCAAATATAGTGGATGTGTGTGACATTGACCTGTTTGAATTCTCACAAATAAGGGATATGGGGAACAATGGACCCAACAAAGTTCAGAAGAGATTTCTGAGAAAGAAGAAGAAGCAGAGCTTTCTAATTTCTGTAGTGAAGGTTAGTTGATTGAAGAATACTAAGAACTGTCAAATCATTATCTTCATCAGCAAGGTCAAAAACTTGTTTTTCTGAGTTACTTCCAGCACAAGCAACAGTGTATTGAAGATCAACATTTTTTTTGCTTAGAAGAAATTAGGGCTAAGATTTTCTCAGCTCAGGAAGCAGAAGGCTCAGAGAAATTTCTCTGGAGTCAAAACATCAACACCAACCTTTATCTTCTATAAGATTCTTTGAATATGAGCTGTAGGCTTATTTTATAAAAGATGAGTGTAAGATCATTTGTTTATCTGAGTGGTAGGGTCTGTGTACCTGAGGTAGGGTTATTTATCTGAGGTAGGAGAGTCATTCTCTCTGAGGTTGGGCTTTTGTGCTTGAGTTGTAGGATCCAGTTGTGGATCTAAGGTAGGGATGTGTGACCGAGCTGTAGGAGAGTCATCGTCTCTAAGTTGTAGGGCTAACCTCCTAGCCTGAGCTGTAGGACTATTAATTTAGTCTGAGGTAGGTGATCTTTGGATCACTGTTTTGTAGGATCAAGCTTGCTCTAATGTAGGGCTTTGTGCCTGAGGTATGTCTTGGAGGAGACTGAGAGATCCCGAGGGATCTAAGTTGTTAGATTTTAGGAGCCGAGTTTTTGAGAAGTGCCTTATCTAACACACTGTTAGAAAGGTGGGAGGGATAGTGGATGTACCTATAATCTGGGGAACCACTATAAATTCTGTGTGTGCTTTTGTGGTGTGTCTTGAAAGCTGAAATATAACTAACTCACAACACACTTCAAGAAGGAAAATCCAAAAGAGACCAAAAACATATTCACCCCCCTCTAGGTGTTTAGCTATCCTTGAAACTAAAGACTTTGAAGTGGTATTAGATCCAGGTTGCTCAAAGGGGAGTTAATAGTCTGAGTATATCTCAAAGGGTAGCTAAAAGAAGTATACTTATGGGTTCAGGAGAGAACCATAAGGAGATGGGTTCCATGAAGCTTCCTATCTACAGGAAGGAGAGCTTTGGAATCTGGAAGGAGAGGGTCAGGCTTTTCATGGAAGCGTCTGGCCCAAGGATATTTATTATAGTCAAAGATGGACCTTTAATCCCTATGAAAGTCTCAGTTCTGGATGCAACAGTCCAGACACCAAAGAAATATTCAGAGATGACCAAGGATGAAGTCATCTTGGCAACCATGGACAAGAGAGATAAGAACATCATAGTCAGTGCTACTGATGATTCTACCTTTAAGAATCTAGTTCACTACCAGACCTCCATGGATATGTGGGACATTTTATTTGTCTACATGGAAGGTACAGAGGAGGTCAGAGATGATAGGAAGTCCATGCTCAACCAAGAGTATGAGGCTTTCAGGCAGTCCAAGAAAGAGAGCATAGCTGGATTCTATGAATGATTTTTTAGAATAGTGAATGAACTGAGGACCTATGGGAGGATCTTTAGTCATTATGAGCTTAATGACAAGTTCCTAAGGTCTCTAACTAGAGATTGGGACACCAAGATTTATGCCATCAGAGAGGTGGAAAAGTTGGCTGATATGCCCAGTCACACTCTATTTGGAAAGCTGCTCTCTTATGAGATGTAGCTAACTGCCAGGAAAGAGGAAGAGACCATCAACAACTCCCAGACAAAGGAAACATCATTGGACTTCAGAATATGCCTTGGTATTAGAACTGGAGTCCCATATCACAAAATATCATATTGTATACCTGGAATACCTTTGGAAAGAATGGCAGAAATATTTCCAGGTATTACAATCTTGTGAAATCGAATAAATATGAAGATCATGAGACCAAGAGGAGAATTCACAAAAAGAACAACCCACATGGACCTCCTCCTCCTCCCAGATATATCCCTAAGCGCATAGGATATTTTGAAAGGCAGAAGAGGAAAGAAGAAGGAGAAGATTTCTAGGGTAAGACTGAGATCTCTAGGATGACCTTGGGATTTTGCCTTAAATAACTTTTTGCAATCCTGTCTATTTCATGATTTATAATATGAAAATGGTTTACCTCTCTATAATTTGTCATTTTTTTGTTTTACTGTTTGTATGGTTATTGTCATATAAGGTTCTGACTTCTTAAAATAAGGGGAGATTGTTGGAAATATTATCCCCAAGATTCCTGATTTAAGGAAGGCCTTAAGATGATAATAAACATCGTGTATTTTACGTTCTCTCTAGTTTTGGTGTGACAGGTATAATTAAAGTGCTTGGCTAATGATTGATTAGAAACATGGTCACCGAAACATTACTTTGCACTTCTCTCAAAAAGCAGAACTCATGTTGACCTCTACACTAATTATATATTAGATATGTCATTATCATTGGAAAACGTCCCTAAGGACATAAGAAATCAAAGGAAGGATCAAAAAATTGATAGAACTGTACAACCCCATATTCGCTGGAGGGAACCCAGAGACACCCACAGTCAGGATTGGACTAGCATCGGACTATCCTCGGGCTTCAGACCGGAACCGCTTGCGCCTTGGTAGACCTCCCACCTACGAGCGGGCGAGATCGTTCATGCCAAGCCTTAGTCAAGACCCACCAACAACCAGAGGCAGGCAAGAAGACGTCGAGTCCACTCAGCGCCGCGTTGAGTGGAGGCGACAAGGTTCTCGGCTCAGGGTTCGCGCCGCATTGAGTGGAGGCGAGAAGGTTCTCGGCTCAGGGTTCACGCTGCGTTGAGTGGAGGCGAGATGGTTCTCGGCTCAGGGTTCTCGCCGCGGCTCAGGGTTCTCGCCGAGTGGGGCCCAGAGCCAGGGGTAAAATTACTTAATTATCCTCCAGTAGAATTACCTACATACCCCCCAGGGGCTGCATTTAGTATTTTATAAACAGCGGGATTTGGCTACCGGCAGGCCAACTAGGGGTATTTCAGTAACTTCATATCAGCAAATGGCTATAAATAGACCCACAAGTGCTACTTAGAAAGCAAGCTTTCATTATTCTCAAACTCTCTAGTGCTTTCTGAGGAGCTCCTAGCCCAGCTTTTGGCTTTGGAGGGGAAGCTCTCAGAGATCTTTCGGGTGTGAGGTGGGACCTCCCTGCTGAGCCTTTAGGGTCGGTTCTAGGTCCTTTGCAACCATTCGAGGGTCGGGGCTTGAGAGGAGTAGGTGTTGGCTGCACCCTGGGTTTTTGAACTCCCGTTGAGGTCATTTTTGGCGTCAATAGTTCTGGTGCGATGAGCGTGGAAGGAAGCCGATACAAGAAATCCTTCAGTTTGGTCCAATGGCTGGAGGTGAGGGTAAAGGGTCTGGCTTAGGAGATTCCCCCACCTATGGAGAGGAAGCAATGAGGAAGATGCTGGAAGACATCAGGCGAGAGGTCCTGCAGACCATCAGCTTGGCCTTCTCGGTGAGGAGTGAATTGGCGACACCTCAGGTTCCAGTGGAGGTGGTCCCTCTTTTGGGCGAGAATGCCCTTGGGCAGCATCCCAGGAAGGAAGTCCCGGCAGAGGTTGGTGAGAGAGACATTGCAGCGCGGGAGTTCTTCCCAGGCCAGCGCCCCGGGAAGGAGGTTCAAGCAGAGATCGACGAGAGGGAAGCGGCAGTGTGAGAGCTCTTCCCTGGGCACAGTCCTGCAGATCGAGTAAGCCAGCCTAGGTCGCGAGACATGCCCTCTCAGCAGGCAGGTGGCGAGAGCGCTTTCAGCGAGCTCATCATCTCGGCTCCGGTGCCGGAGGGGTTCCGGGAGCCCGACATATCCTACTACTCAGGTAAAGATGACCATGTACATCTGAAAGTGAGGGTAAGATCTATCTCAACTCTAGAGGGGGGTGAATAGAGTTTACTTAAAATAATTTTTCACAGATTAATAAAATAGCACAAATTAAAATTCTATTTAAGCTATAGTGTAGAGTGCAAACAGAAACTTAAGAACTGAAGGAAAAGGACACAGCACACAGCAGACAAATCACACAAGCACAACCAGAAGACACAAGGGAATATAGTGGTTCCCAAAACTGGGTACATCCACTCTTCTACCACCCTTGGTAGGAATCCACTCAGGACTGAGTTGATCAGGTGTCCTGACACCAATGAGCTTTTGATAAGGTGCTCAAAACCAAAGCTAGATTTTTTGATAAGGTGTCTTGCCACCACTGAGTTTTGACAAGGCTCTCAAAACCAGACAGAACTTTTGAAGGGAGTTTAAGAACCCTTTTACAGCAGGAAAAGAAAAAGTAAAAGTTGAAGTTGTCTTCTCTGTTCTCAGTCAAATGAGAGAAGCACAAGTGGATTCAAGATGTCAAAGCTCCCCTGAGATGTAGAGAGGTTCAGGCAGAGAAGCTTTGCAGAAGGGTGATAGGTCTTCAGAACTTGATCTCCAGCAAAGAATGGTTTCAGCAGGACAGCTAAAAGATGATGTGTCTAGAGATCTAAGATGAGGATGCAAGAACACTTAGTCAGCTAGAAGATCTTGATGTTGTAGTTTTCTTGTTCTTCTACTAACAGTATTCTTTGTGTGTTTTCTTTTTCTTTCTGTCTATCAGCTCTGAAAATTTTTGTTGTTATTGTTCTGTATATCTAAGGACCATAGTAATAGAATTGATTTTCTGAATATTCTCCTTGTCCAAAGATGGCCGTTGGTCAGTCATAAATGTTTTCCATAAATGGTCTTGTCTTTTAGAGGAAAGTCCAGCAAACAATCTCTGAATGATACCTTGAAACTTGCTCCAAACGGCTGGGAGATCTTTTGTCATAAATGCTGATAATATTCAAAAACATTCAAAGAATCAGCAGCATTTGAAATCTTGAAGACGTTGATCTCTCCAAATAATCGTCGATCTGAGCTCTACGATCGTCGAACTGAGCTCAGAGATGAACTGAGATAAGCAGACAGAAATCGTCGAACTGAGCTCAAAGATCTGAGAAACAGCTGAAGGAGGCATCGTCGAACTGAGCTAGACGATAGTTAAGGGGAGTTCGACGACTAAGCAAAAGCTAGCTAAAAGCAGATAGTCGATCTGAGCTCGAAGATCGTCGACCGGAGTTCGACGATTTGCTGAAGTTGGGCTCAGAGAGCGTCGAACTGAGTTCGACGATTCGTCGATCTGAGCTCGACGAGAATTGCTTTAGACTTAGCTCTTCATCCTTGATCTTGGAGTGGTCTTGGGGGCAGCTTCAAAACTAAGTTCTAGGCCCTAGACTCATTCTAATGTTGACCTTCTCAACTATACAACTAGGTCAACTAGGATCCTAAGACAAGCATAGTGATCCTTACCCAAATTAGTAATAGGGTGTTCCAATAATCTCCCCCTATTTGGGTTAGGATTACTATTTACAGACAATCATAAAGAGCATTCAATAATACAGAAGTTAAATACAAAATGCAGAGAAACAGCAATGCATATCACAGATAAATAGCAGCAGATATCCAAAGGTGGATGATATGTTTGCTTACACAGATCACTTCTTTTCAGTTCCCTTTTTAAATAAAATTTCTCTGTTAGGGTTTAGGGCTTCTTTCTTGGACCTTCTGTCATCTTCTGCACCTAGAGAGGTTTGAGATCTTGGCCTTGGAACTACAGCCTCTGGGTGCAGCTTCATGTACTCTTCTGGATTGAAAAATTTCTTTGAGGCATACTTTTCCAGTTCTTTCTTTCTTTGTTCTGATAAGGTTGTAATGTTGGATATTTCTTTGCCTTGTTCTCTAGCCTTCTTAATCTGATCAAGAGCAGCCAACTCTTTCATCCTAGCAGTCCAGGCCACAGGATTGTTCTCAGGATCCTCATATGGAACAGCAGGTTCATATTTATTGAGAGATTCAGGAGCAGGAGAGTCCTTGGAGCAACTGTGTCTTTCAGTTTGTAAGGGTAAGGACCTGAAGTAGAGTCAGAATGGCCTTGTCCTTCCCTTTGATAGGGTCTCTGTCCTCTTTGATTTCCTCTGTAACTACCCCTTCTGGGTTGATATCCTCTTTGATGTTGTCCCTTTTGGTAATACTTAGAATAGGATTGAGAGGAACTTTGTCTAGGAGCTGGAGCTTGAGGAGCTGAGCCTGATCCAGAGTCTGGAGGAGGAGGAGGAGGAGGCTGATGTTGAGATGATCCTTTTTCATATTTGTCAAGCTTTCTTCTCTTTTTCATGGCCTTTAGTTGGTTCTTGGAAAATTGCATCCATGGTTCAGTGATGGGGCAGTCATGCAGAATGTAATATGGAATGTCATTGGAGTCTTTGGCTTTGGCAGGAGGAACTGACATCATTGCTTTACTTCTGGCTTTTCTCTTTTTGGCAATTGTGCTGGCAGAATCATCAGAATCAGTTCTGTACTGATCACTTTCAGAATTCTGAGGTTGATCATATAAAGCATCAATTCTTCTGAGATATTCTTCTTGAGCTTTGAGCTTTGCAGCAGCAGCAGGAGCAGGAATAGCAGTATCAGCAGCAGGAGGAGTGGGATCTTCCAAGTATGAGGTAAGCTTTGCATCATCAGTTTCAACAACATTTTCCTCAGCATTAGGTGCTGGAATCATTTCTATGTCAGCAGCAGCAGCAGTATCAACAAAAAGAGGCACAGTGGCCTTAGTAGCAGCATCAGATACATCCACAGCCTTCCATGACTTGATATAGGAAACAATTTGGCTGGGATTACAGACAGGTACAGGCACAATGGCCTTGGACAGATCTTCAGCAGTAATTGGAGGCAGATAGCTGAAATAGGCTGTATCAAATCTGGATAGCAACCTCTGCAGATTAAGTGCAAAAGCACATCCTGAGCTTGCTGAGAGAGTAGAAGCTGGAGCTGGAGCTGGCACATCCACTTCTTCATAAGGCATCTCCCCCTGCCTTGGTTCAGAGAGAGGTGAACCAAGGCACCCAGTAGAAGGGATTGCCTGGGAGGAGGAAAAGGAATCAAGCTTGGTGGACAGCTCCTGGACTTGCTTCAGGAGTGGAGTCAGGGAGGACTCCAGCAGAGAGATACCAGCTTGGGAGCTAGCAACTCATAGAGCCTGTCAGCCAGGCTAGGAAGATCTACATGCCCAAGTGAGGCTTGAGCAGAGGTAGTAGTCAAGGTGGATGGAGGGATGGTGACTGAAGCTGAAAAGGTGGAGGTAGGTGGAGTAGGGATTGTTGGTTCAGAAGATGGAATGATGGGGATAGAGAAGGTTGAGATGGAGAGAGGGAGAGTAAAGGAGGGTATGAAGGAGGGTTGAGAGAGGATGTCAGTGAGCATTTGGTGGAGGGAAGATGTCTCAGGAGGAGAAGAGGGAGAGTCATCCATGAAGGAATCCTCTAAAAGGGAGAATGATGGTAGAGTGTGGATTGGATAGGAAAAAGAGAGGATGGAAGTCCTCTGAGGAGGATGGGTGGAGGGATGACATAGGTGAGGAAATGGTAATGGGAGATGAGATAATGATGGTGGAGACTGGTGGTGAGGAGGTGATGGCTTGGGTATATGTGGCTTGGGTGGATATGGCTTGAGGAGAAGAAGAAGCAGGCAGCTCTTCTACTGAAGGAGTGACCAGATTGGTCCTTGTGCCTGAGTGAAGTGTTGCAGCAGCCCTGGAGGGGTTGATTATCTGCCTGTCCCATTTACTGAAGAGGGCACAGGAGAGCCTCTTGGATGCATGATGAACATCCCAGAAGAGGTCAAAAGGTCAGGGCACCTTGAGTGCAGAAAGACCCCCAAGATTCTTCCAAAACTGACTGCAGACTTGCTTATCTTCTTCTTAATCAGGGTGAAGAAGATGGAGCCCCAGTCGAGGTGTTTCTTATCCAGTAAGGCTCCCATCAGGCAGAACTGATACCTGGAAATTGTGTCATGAGCTGAGTGCTTGGCCAACAGCACCTTCCCAACTACATCAGCCAGGAACTGGAATTCTATAGCCAGATTCTTTTTCAGCAGCTTATTAGGGTTAAGTACATTATGACCCATCCTATCTAACATGGAGGCATACTCCTCTCCAGACAGATCAATGGAGTCTTCTCCAGTACTGAGTTGAAAGACTTCAGTTAATAAAGCCGGGGATAGAATTACCTGGGTCCCCTTAATGGTGCCGACAACAGTATTCTCAGTCTCATCTGCTGCGGTATAACACCATTCCTTAATCTCCTCTGATGCAATCTTCATCCTGGTAGTCATTATCTGGGTTAGCTTGTTCTCTGAATAGATTCAGAACATCCTTGAAGCGCTGGTCGCTTCCATCAAATGAGTTTATGTCTATGTCGAAACCGGTGTCGAACTTCATCTTGGCAATAGCAGCACTCGAATCAGCCATGTGTACCTGCAACAGAAAACCAAAAACGACCAAGCGTAGAAAATTTGGAGGGAAAAGGAAGAAAGTTGCAGAGTATGAAAGCGTAAAAGGAGAACGACGGCTGAGAAATGATTTTATATTAGGGTTCGACGGCGAAAAGAAAATCGTTGAGCTCAGCTCGACGAAGCGTCGATCTCAGCTCGACGATTTAGGCTACAGAGGGAACTTGAAGAGTCTTCAAAATCGGCGATCTTCGTTCGACGATGTTGAAAAACGTCGAGCTCAGCTCGACGGCCTCTGAACAGAAGAAGAAAAATTCTAGATCTAGCGAAGGCTCTGAACTCAGATCGACGATAGCAAAAGCGTCGATCTCTGGTCGACGATTTTTTGGAAAATCGTTGATCTCCGTTCGACGATTTTTGAGAAAACGTCGAGCGCAGTTCAGAGTCTAAACTCATTCAAAAGACAGAATTTTTAGCCTAGTCTTGGTTGTTTTAGCTTTTCAAAATCTTGGATTTTAATTAAGACTTCCTCCATCTATCATGCCTAACTGATTTAGGAAGAACCTGTGTTTCTTTTCATCCAAGGGTTTGGTGAAAATATCTCCCCTTTGCAAATCAGTAGGAATATATTGAAGTTCAATTTTGTTTTTCTCTACATTATCCCTTAGGAAATGATGCCTGATTTCTATGTGTTTTGTCCTACTATGGAGGACTGGATTTTGTGCTATAGAAATAGCACTAGTATTATCACAGAAAATTTTTGACTGCTCTAAGTTGTAACCATAGTCTAGAAGCTGATTTTGTATCCACAATATTTGTGAGCAACAACTGCCTGCAGCCATATACTCAGCTTCAGCAGTGAAGTTGACACAGATGTTTGCTTCTTACAAAACCAGGAGACAAGTCTGTCACCAAGGAACTGACATGTTCCACTGGTGCTTTTCATGTCTATTCTGCATCCAGCATAATCAGCATCTGAAAATCCAGTTAATTCAAATCCTGATTCTTTTGGATACCAGAGTCCTAGATTTGGACAACTCTTTACATACCTAAGAATCCTTTTAACTAGTGTTAGGTGTGACTCTCTAGGGTTAACTTGGAATCTAGCACATATGCATGTAGCAAACATTATATCTGGTCTGCTAGCTGTAAGGTACAGTAGAGAGCCAATTATTGCTCTATATGTTGTCTGATCAACTGGCTTCCCATGCTGATCAGCATCCAATACAGCATTGGTAGGCATGTGTTTTCATACAAGATGCTTCAGACATACCAAACTTCTTGACCAATTCTTTTGCATACTTGGCTTGAGAAATAAGATGCCTTCAGCATGTTGCTTGACTTGCAATCCTAAGAAGAAGGAGAGCTCACCCATGCTACTCATTTTAAATTTGGAATGCATTAGGTTGGAGAACCTCTTGCACAAATTTGAATCAGTAGAGCCCAATATGATATCATCTACATAGATTTGTACTAGTAGGGTGTGGACTTATGGGTTTCTAATAAAAAGAGTTTGGTCTACTCTCCCCCTAATAAAACCATTTTCCAGAAGAAAGCATGCTAGGGTCTCATACCATGCTCTGGGAGCTTGCTTGAGACCATACAATGCTTTATGCAGTTTGTAAACATAATCAGGGTGAGTTAGAGAGATAAAACCTGGAGGTTGTCTAACAAAGACTTCCTCTTTGATGTCCTCATTAAGAAATGCACTTTTCACATCCATTTGGTATACTTTGAATCCTTTGTGAGCAGCATATGCTAGGAATATTCTGATGGCCTCTAACCTTGCAACTGGTGCAAAGGTCTGATCATAATCTATTCCTTCTGTTGAGAGTACCCTTGAGCAACAAGCCTTGCCTTGTTTCTGACTATGACTCCTTGATCATCCAGCTTATTTCTGAAGACCCACTTTGTTCAACAATGGGATGATCTTTTGGCTTAGGCACTAGTTCCCAAACCTGATTTCTTTCAAATTGATGCAGCTCCTCTTGCATTGCAATGATCCAGTGTGGATCTTGTTCTGCATCTTGAATGGATTGAGGCTCAATTTGAGATAGGAAGCAAGTGTGCATTAGGTTCTGGTTGACCTGATTTCTGGTTTGCACACCATCTGAGATGTCTCCAATAACTTGGGAAATTGGATGATCTCTTATTGTTACTAAAATCAACAGGAGTGTTGATTGTTCACCAGCCTGTGTTGTTGTTTCCTCTAGTGGAACAACAACTGGTTCTTCAAGGTGATCTTCTTTAGATATTGAACTTCTTCTTCATCATCACTGCTGTCATTCTTTTCAGTAACTTGCAGTTGTTCAAGTCTTCGGCTAAAGAATGTACCTGCAAAGGTTCTATGTAGAAGCATTCTTCTCCTTGAAAGACATGTAGCTTCATCAAAAAACACATGAACAGACTCTTCAATTTTACAAGAAGATTTTTTGTACACCCTATAGGCCTTGCTGATCATAGAGTATCCCAGAAACACTCCTTCATCAGCTTTGGCTTGAAATTTAGCTAGATACTTCTTGTCATTATTATGAATATAGCAAATACAACCAAAAACTTTAAAATAGTTTACTTTAGGTTTCTTCCCTTTGAGGAGTTCATAGGGAGTCTTGCCCTTCAGTTTATGTATCAGGCTTCTGTTCAACACATAGTTGGAGGTGTTCACTGCCTCAGCCAAAAAGGATAGAGGTAGGTGAGCATCTGACAACAATGTAGTAGCAGATTCAATTAGGGTTCTATTTTTCCTTTCAGCTACCCCATTTTGTTGAGGGGACCTAGGAGCTGAGAAAGTGTGCCTGATCCCTTCACTTTGACAGAACTCTTGCATGAGAAGAGAATCAAACTCTGTCCCATGATCACTTCTGATCAGGGCAATGTGAGTGTTGAACTCAATCTGAATGCATTTGAGAAAATCTGTCAAACACTTGAAATTATCAGACTTCTTCCTCAGAAAGAATACCCAAGTGAATCTTGAGAAGTCATCTACAATCACTAAAGTATAGGATTTCCCTCCTAGGCTTTGCACTGATATGGGTCCAAAAAGATCCATATGCAACAGGTACAAAATCCTAGGTGAATCACTCTTATTAATTGAGTTAAAACTACTTTTAGTTTGCTTGCCTAATTGACATGCCTTGCAAAGTTCTTCCTTCTTGTAGGGACCAGAAGGTAGTCCTCTAACAAGGTTGTCTTTGGATAGCCTAGCAATGGTTCTAAGGTTAATGTGTCCTAGTCTTTTATGCCACAAACTGTTTGGTTTTGAAATGGAGTTAAACAGGCAGATATCTACTACAGGTGAAAGAAAATTCACTAAGTAAATGTTACCTCTTAGTGCATACCCAACTGCACCAAAAGCCCGGACTGTTGGAGAGGGCGCTACTTAATTTTTTATATAAGTAGCAGAGCGCCACGGGTCAAGTGAAGGAACGCCGGACCCAACAATCCCCCCCCGGCGTCCAGCACAACCCGTCGGCTCAGAGGTGGGTTACCACATGGCCCACACGGCTCAGAGGTGGGGTTACCACATGTCCACGGTTGCCTGACCCACCGGACCCACACAGGTAGAAGGGAAAATCAGGATTTAATAGCGCCCCCCGGTCTTGAACCCGTGACCTCTTCTGATACCAATCAACACAGTTGTGTTGTCCACTGACTGGACTTTGCATATGGCTTTGTTGAAGGTTACTTGATATCCTTCATCACACAATTGACTGATACTTATCAGGTTGTGCTTGAGTCCTTCAACATATGCCACCTTTTTGAAGGTGACTGAGCCAATTTGGACTGCACCATATCCTTTTGTAGTTCCAAAGCTTGAGTCTCCAAAAATTACTTTGGGTCCAAGCTTGGCTTTGAAGGAAGTGAAATTGTCCTTGTCCCCTGTCATGTGCTTTGAGCACCCACTATCCAGATACCATTGATGGTTTGATGCTGGATAGGTCTTCACCTGCACAAAAACAGCTTATTTGTTTTTGACCCAGTTAACCTTGGGCCTAGGTTGATAACCTTTAAATTCTGAAATAAAGGACATCCCAGGTTGACTCTTATAGCCTTCAGGATGGTATCTCCTAGGAGGTACTATCCATTCAGTATAGGGGTTGAGTCCATGGATGTGCAACTTCTAGGATTGAATTTGACTGAGCCATTGAAAATGTGTTCACAATTCTGAACTCTGTTCGACGATCGTCGATCTGAGGTCGACGATCTTGGGTCAGATCGTCGATCTCTGTTCGAAGATCGATAGTGCTTGAGTTCAGAGTTTGGGTGTCGTCGAGCTGAGGTCGACGATCTTTGGTAAGATCGTCGAGCTTCGTTCGACGATCGTCGAGCTCTGCTCGACGCATTTTGTTGAACTGTAATTTTCTCTGGCAGGTCTGCATTCTTCCTAGCCACCTCTACTACTCCCTTTCCTTTGTCAGAGACAAATTTGATTGGAGTTGTTAACACTATAGGTTGGCTGGATGAGGCACCCAAGCCCAGTGTACTATTGAATCTAGAGTTCACTGTGCTTGTGATGTCCATCAGTCTGATACTTCTCCCATTTAGAGATTCTTCAAACTTTTTGGCCTTTGATAGTTCACTCTTCAGTGAAGCTATCTCCTCCCTACAGCATTCTAACTCCTCAGAGAGCTTGAGGTTCTTTGAGTTTAGGATACTATGCTCAGACAATTGATTCCTGAGAGATATTATCTCCTTCTCAGAGTTTAATAGGTCTAGGCATAGAGTCTTAAATTCACTTTTGAAATCTTCAGAATTAAAATCAAAAGAGTTGATTACCTGATCTTCATCTGGGTGAGTGTTTGAATCTGATTCTGATTCTTCATCAGAGTTTTGTTGTGATGCATTGATGGCCATCATGCAGAACTCCTTTTCATCTGCATCATCCTCATCATCACTGGAACTGGATGAGGCTTCAGATTCCTCTTCAGTCTCACTCCATGTCTCAGCAACAAAGCCCTTCCTTGTATGTTTGTTTTTGCTGGAGGAGGCTTTGTCTGAGTTGTTCTTCTTGTGATCCTTTCCTTTTCTTCTTTCTCTTCTATCCCTCTTGTCCTTATTCTTGTTCTCTGGACAGTCAGGCACAATGTGTCCTGGTTTCCTGCAACCAAAGCATATGATTTCTGTATTGTTATTTGATTTATCATATCTTGGTTTATCATGACCCTTGTATGGCCTTTTTCTGAAATCTTTTCTGGCCATCTTGTAGAATCTCTTAGCCAGTAGACTTATGAGCTCATCATTTCCTGTGGCTTTATCTTCAGGCTCCTCTTCTGCAGCCCTGAAGGCTATGGTCTTTTCTTTCCTTGTGGCTGGAGAGGCAGCCTTCTGTTCTTCTTCTCTATTTTTAATGAGCAGCTCATAGGATTTGAGCTTGCCCAGGAGAGCTTCAGTGGTAATCTCATTCAGACTTCTGGCATCTTTGATTGGCCAGATTCTTGAATCCCAAGTGCTGGGAAAGCACATCAGGATTTTATCATTTAGTTCAGTTAAAGAGATTTCCTTGTCCAAAGTCTTTAGCTCATTGACAATTAGACTTAGTCTATTGTACATGTCAGCCACTGATTCAGCTTCTCCTTTCTTGAAGTTCTCATATTGACTTATCAAATGAGACCTTCTATCCTTTCTTTCATCAGCAGATCCTGAGACAATTTCAGAGAGTTTGTCCCAGGTTTCTTTGGCTGAGTTGCATTCAGCTACCTTTTGAAAAATATCATCAGACATAGTTTGGGCTAAGATGTTCATAGCCTTAGCATCTGCAATCTTCCACTTCTTTATATCTGCATCTGTTCCAGAAGAAGGTGGAACAGCACTTGTACTTGAGCTTGCTGGTGGAGTTGGACACACTGTCAAGACAGAATTAAAGATATCCTCATCAATAGAATTCATATATAATCTAATCCTTGCCTTCCAGAGTGCAAACTTGGAGAGGTTGCACACTGGTGGTCTGGTGCTTGCATAATCTTTGTTCTGTGCCATGTCTCTAAATGAGTAGATAGATGTATAGAAAGTAATCCTCTACAGAGATTGATCTTATCAGGGATCTTTTGGTTCAGGTGTTAACCAGTATGAGCAACCAACCTGCCTCTGATACCAATTGAAAGTGAGGGTAAGATCTATCTCAACTCTAGAGGGGGGTGAATAGAGTTTACTTAAAATAATTTTTCACAGATTAATAAAATAGCACAAATTAAAATTCTATTTAAGCTATAGTGTAGAGTGCTAACAGAAACTTAAGAACTGAAAGGAAAAGGACACAGCACACAGCAGACAAATCACACAAGCACAACCAGAAGACACAAGGGAATATAGTGGTTCCCCAAAACTGGGTACATCCACTCTTCTACCACCCTTGGTAGGAATCCACTCAGGACTGAGTTGATCAGGTGTCCTGACACCAATGAGCTTTTGATAAGGTGCTCAAAAACCAAAGCTAGATTTTTTGATAAGGTGTCTTGCCACCACTGAGTTTTGACAAGGCTCTCAGAACCAGACAGAACTTTTGAAGGGAGTTCAAGAACCCTTTTACAGCAGGAAAAGAAAAGTAAAAGTTGAAGTTGTCTTCTCTGTTCTCAGTCAAATGAGAGAAGCACAAGTGGATTGAAGATGTCAAAGCTCCCCCTGAGATGTAGAGAGGTTCAGGCAGAGAAGCTTTGCAGAAGGGTGATAGATCTTCAGAACTTGATCTCCAGCAAAGAATGGTTTCAGCAGGACAGCTGAAAGATGATGTGTCTGGAGATCTAAGATGAGGATGCAAGAACACTTAGTCAGCTAGAAGATCTTGATGTTGTAGTTTTCTTGTTCTTCTACTAACAGTATTCTTCTGTGTGTTTTCTTTTTCTTTCTGTCTATCAGCTCTGAAAATTTTTTTTTGTTATTGTTCTGTATATCTAAGGACCATAGTAATAGAATTGATTTTCTGAATATTCTCCTTGTCCAAAGATGGCCGTTGGTCAGTCATAAATGTTTTCCATAAATGGTCTTGTCTTTTAGAGGAAAGTCCAGCAAACAATCTCTGAATGATACCTTGAAACTTGCTCCAAACGGCTGGGAGATCTTCTGTCATAAATGCTGATAATATTCAAAAACATTCCAAAGAATCAGCAGCATTTGAAATCTTGAAGACGTTGATCTCTCCAAATAATCGTCGATCTGAGCTCTACGATCGTCGAACTGAGCTCAGAGATGAACTGAGATAAGCAGACAGAAATCGTCGAACTGAGCTCAAAGATCTGAGAAATAGCTGAAGGAGGCATCGTCGAACTGAGCTAGACGATAGTTAAGGGGAGTTCGACGACTAAGCAGAAGCTAGCTAAAAGCAGATAGTCGATCTGAGCTCGAAGATCGTCGACCGGAGTTCGACGATTTGCTGAAGTTGGGCTCAGAGAGCGTCGAACTGAGTTCGACGATTCGTCGACCTGAGCTCGACGAGAATTGCTTTAGACTTAGCTCTTCATCCTTGATCTTGGAGTGGTCTTGGGGGCAGCTTCAAAACTAAGTTCTAGGCCCTAGACTCATTCTAATGTTGACCTTCTCAACTATACAACTAGGTCAACTAGGATCCTAAGACAAGCATAGTAATCCTTACCCAAATTAGTAATAGGGTGTTCCAACAACATCATATGTAGTGGTTTGAAGATGTGGTTTCAATAAGGCAGATTACAGACGCCTTCAAGTGTTGGCTGTTTGCCATCATGTTGAAGGACAAGGCCCGGGACTAGTTTCATAAGTTGTCGGCGAGCTCGATCTATAGCTTTGAGGACCTACGTCGAGGTTTCCTATTGAGGTTCTCGACGTCGAAGAAGCGGAAGAAGGAGGCGGAGTGCCTATTTGCAGTGAGACAGAAGCAGGATGAGATGCTGGGTCATTACATTGACCTGTTTCAGGAAGAGATCCTCCTGGTCCAGGAAGTCCCGGGGTATGCACTGATGCTCGTATTTACCCTGGGGCAGAGACCAGGCTTCTTTAGCTTAGAGTTGAAGAGAATGCCTCCCCTCTCTTTTGAGGAGCTCATGGAGAGGGTGATGAAGGAGATAGATTTTCAAAGAGCCAATCCGTCTTTCGCCAAGAAGTTGGCCCGGTTGGCAGAGGATGATGTGAAAGAACTAGTAGCAGGAAAGCAGAAGGAGCAGAGGGAGCAGAGGGAGCCAAGGGATCCAAGAGAAGAGAGGAGAAGGGAAGAACCTTGAGGGCAGGGACAACACCAGGGATGGGGGGCCCAGGAGCCGAACAACCGGTTGGGTTGGAGGTTTCAGGAGGGTCGCCCCCAGGGTCAAGGAGGAGGCTTCCAGGGAAGAGACAACCTCCGGGAGCCGAGAAGGTTCGATCAGCCAGCGTGGAGGCAGGGACCGAGGGGTCACTTCCTGCCGCTGCAAGAAGCAATAGAGATTGGTAGAGGAAGAGGAGGAAGAAGAGTCCGAGGAGCCGGAAGAAGGGGAGTTGGAGAAGGAAAAGGGGGAAGGGTGGTGTTGCCCTTCTGTGACTTCCACCAGGAGGAAGGTCACGCGACGGCCACCTGCCGAGAGTTCTTAGAGATGAGAGAAGCTAGAGGAATGGGGAGGCAGGATCCGCCAGTAAGGATCATGGAAGTGCAGTAGGGAGAAGGAGAAGATAGGTGTGAGGATAGAGCAGATGTGGGAACCCGAGGAGGGATCGGGGTGATTCACGGAGGAGTGGGGATTGAGGCAACTCGCAAGGGTAGCCTCCAGACCATATTCTGAAGGGGGGGTTTCCTCGACCTCCCTTGCTCCACCCCCCTAGATGAAAAAAAATCACCTTTTCATCAACAGGCATGCTGGACTTCGAGCATCCATTCTGCGATGCCCTCATGATTCAGACGGCAGTGGAGAACTTCACGGTCTGCAGGATACTAGTGGATAACGAGAGCTCTGTGAATGTGATCTTTAAGAAGGCTTTTGACGAGATGAAGGTTGAGGGGAAGAGAGTCCTGGCTTCAGATGGACCGCTGTTTGGGTTTTCAGGAGAGAGGAAGGAAGTAGAAGGGGGAGTAAGGCTGCACGTAAAGTTGGGAGACATGTCACGGAACTGCAGGTTCGTGATTGTGGACGTCCCGAGCAGCTACAATGCCATATTTGGGCATCCCCTCATCAGCGCCTTTCGCTGCATCCCCTCCTCGTTTCATCAATGTCTTAAGTTCAACAACGGAGGGGTGCAGGTCAGGAATAGTGGGACCCGAAGGTGGCGAGGCAGTGCTACGTGACGGCGGTCAACACCGTGTCTTGGATGGCCGAGGTGGAAGAGCTAGAAAGGGAGATTGCAGAGCGGGAAGAGGATGTCGGAGAATAGGAAGTGAGCCTAGGCGAGGCGAGGAAGGAGAGTGCGGAGGAGCAGAGAGAAGTTGAACAAGAGGCCCTGAGTGGCATGGAAGTCGAGCAGCAGCAGGAGAGCCTGGAGGAGGCGATGGAGGTAGAGGAGAAGCGAGCAGCAGGAGTTGAGCAGGAGAGCCTGGAGGAGGCGATGGAGGTAGAGAAGAAGCGAGCAATAGGAGTTGAGCAGGAGAGGTCGGAGGAGGCAGCGGAGGTTGAAGTAGGAAGTGAGGAGGAGTTGGAGGTAGAAGAAGAAGAAAGGGTCGGCTGGGAGCAGTCACGGCTGGAGCCGACCGAAGAAGTGGTTAAAATGGAGTTCTTCACACGCACAGGATAGGTACAGATGGTGCGGGTCTGCGGTGGCTTAAGTCCCGAGGACCAGGAGCGAGTGAGAGCTTACATCCAGAGCAATGTCGACGTCTTCGCTTGGAGCACGACAGACATGTAAGGCATTGACATGGATGTGGCTTGCCATCGCCTGAACCTGGACCCCCAGACTCATCCCATACGCTAGAAGATGAGGGCCATCACCACCAAGATGGAGGAGCCTATCCGCGAGGAGGTCAGGAAGCTCCTGGAAGCCAGCTTCATCTCAGAGATCCAGTATCCAGGCTAGATCTCCAACGTGGTAATGGTTAAAAAAGGGGGTGGGAACTTGAGAATGTGTATC
This sequence comes from Platanthera zijinensis, assembly GCA_039513925.1. Lineage (NCBI taxonomy): Eukaryota > Viridiplantae > Streptophyta > Magnoliopsida > Asparagales > Orchidaceae > Platanthera > Platanthera zijinensis. The sequence goes on along the minus strand of CM077094.1, from coordinate 25,998,451 downwards.
GATTTCTCTTTGTTAAATAAATCATGTCCTCAGAAATTGCTACCCCATGCCTTGAATCGACGCGCTGGTTTATTCAGCCATCGGTTTTTCTGTTATGAGTTTTTTGGATGCTTTTTCAGGTTATCACCAGATCCGGATGCACCCTCCCGATGTCAAGGATGTATCCTTCATCACTAGGGAGGGGTTCTTCAATTATAAGATGATACCCTTCGAGTTGAAAAATGTAGGGGCCACATACCAACGCATGATGGATCGAGTATTCCAGGGGCAAAGGGGGAGGAACTTGGAGGTCTATGTTGAAGACCTCATGGTCAAAAGAAAGTGCATTGAATCACACCTACGGGACCTAGAAGAGACGTTCACCACCCTACTGAGATTCAAGATGAGGCTGAACCCCTTGAAGTATGTCTTTGGGGCCAGCCGCGGGATTTCCTTGGGCATCTCCTGACTCCGGCAGGGGTAGAGGCCAATCCAGATAAGGTGAGGATCATCCTAGACTTGGAATCACCTCGCGACGCTAAGGAGGTCCAGTGCTTGACAGGAAAGTTGGTCGGGCTAAGCAAGTTCCTCTCAAGATCAGGGGACAAGTGTTCATCATTCTTTAAGGTGTTGAGGGGTAAACAAAGGTTTGAGTGGACCGCCAAATATAAAGAGGCCTTCCAAGGGCTGAAGAGACAGCTCTCCCCGGCTCCTCTACTTCAAAGCCCGAAAGAAGGGGAGAACTGGCCTTGTATCTAGGGGTGGGAGTGGAGGCCGTGAGCTCTGTTTTGGTCAGGGAAGAGGGGAAGAAGCAACTACCAATCTATTACATGAGCTGGATTTTGAAGAAGGAGGAGCTCCGTTACCCCATCCATGAAAAGCTGGCATACACTCTGATCATCTCGGCAAGAAAGCTTCGACAATATTTCAAAGCGCACTTGATTAGGGTGGTGACCGACCATACTCTTCATAGGATCTTTGAAGAGGTAGAGCACTCGGGAAGGCTGGCCAAGTAGTCCATCGAACTAAGTGAGTTCGACATCTCTTTCGTTCCAAGACTCTCCATCAAGGCGCAAGCGGTGGCGAATTTTCTGGCGGACTATGTTGTTGAAGTCGGGGAAGGGGAGCCGTAGCCACAGGGAGCATGGAAGATGATGGTTGATGGGGCATCAGGGAAGCATTCCCTTGGGGGAGGAGTGGTGTTGATAAGCCCCCAGGGGGTCGCTATAGAGCCAGAGGTGGCCTACCACTTTCCCGTGACCAACAACCAAGCAGAGTACGAGGCCGTGATAGCCGGTCTTCGTTTGGCAAAGGAGCATGAGATACAGGATATGGAGGCATTCACAGACTCGATGGTGGTAGCATAACAGATCCGAGGCGAGTTCGAAGCTCGGGAGCCTACCCTTATAAAATACCTATCTCGGAGGGTTCCGATCATTCTCAATCCAGCATGTTCCCAGGGAGGAAAGCACAGCTGCCGATCGATTAGCAAAGTTTGGACCTCGGGGAGGAGGGACCCTGACTGAACTGTTTCGACCAGCAATCGAGGAAGGGGAGTTGATGGAGGTAGGTCGGCGAACCTCATGGGTGGACCCACTGGTAACCTTCCTGACCACTGGCGAGCTGACGGAGGAGGTTTAGGATGCAAAAATCTTCAGGCGCAAAGCAGCTCACTACCTAATGTTGGAAGGTGGATTGCATTGTAAGATGTTATCAGGGCTTCTGGCAAGGTATGTGGCCGAAGAGGAGATCCCGAGGATCCTAGGGGAGGTACACTCGGGTGAGTGTGGCAGCCACTCGGGAGGAAGGACGTTGGAAGCAAGGGTAGTAAGGCAGGGGTACTTCTGGCAGACCCTGAGGAAGGATGCAGCAGAATTCGCAAAGAGATGCCCAAAATGTCAGCTATATGCCCCCTCCATCTCTTGCTCGCTCAAAGTCTTAGGAGCATTACGTCACCATGGCCTTTCGCCATCTGGGGAATGGACTTGGTCAGACCTTTTCCTCCGGATAGTGGGCAGAGGAGGTTTCTCCTAGTCATGGTTGATTACTTCTCGAAGTGGCTGGAAGTCAAGGCATTGGCCAATGTCACCTCACAAGTTATAAGGAACTTCGTCTGGGGGGAGATCATATGCAGGCACGGGCTACCCCAAATGATAGTGACAGATAACGGTCCCTAGTTTGCTAGTGAAGAGTTCATCAGCTTCTGCGCCTAACTAGGGATAGACCTTAGATTTGCCTCTGTCCACCACCCCCGAAGTAACGGTCAGGTGGAAGCAGCAAATAAAATCATTGTGAACTTACTCAAGAATAAAGTGGAGAACTTGAGGGGGAATTGGGTGGAGCAGCTCCCCTCAGTCCCGTTGGCCTTGCAAACGACCCCAAACACGGCCACCGGCGAGACCCCTTTCAAGCTTTCTCATGGTTATAAGTCGGTCCTACCAGTGGAGTTCGATGTCCGGTCCCCGCAGGTCACGGCCGCAGGCAAAGGGAATGAGACTTGGAGGATGGAGAAGGAGGAGGGGTTACACCTCTCGCTAGACATGGCGGAGGAACTGCGGGATGTTGCAACCATCAGGCAAGAGGAGATCAAACGGTGGAAGGCAAAGTATTTTGATAAGCATATCAGGATCAAGCAGTTTGCTGAAGGAGATCTGGTGCTGAAAAAGGTCGACGCGGTAGGAAGGTCAGCACCTGTGGGCAAGCTCAACCTGAATTGGCAAGTGCCTTACATTGTGAAGGGGGTCCTTGGAACAAGAGGTTACCACCTCCAGGACGTGGAGGGGAGGGCCTTGAGCCACACCTGGAGCGACGATGACTTAAAACGCTTCTACCCATAAGAAGGGGAAGGTGATTGTATTAGTATTTTTAAGTGCTATCATAATATATCCCTTACTTTGATCCATTGTCTACGTTTTCATCTTAAAGTTAGAATAGGGTTTGTAAACTTCAACAACACCCCGAGCTCGGCTCGGCCCCAGGTAGACCCGCTGCGCAGGCTATCATCTAGCTGGCAGGTCCGAAGGCTCGTCTGTGGGGGAGAGGCTTTGTTTGTGTAAACTTCAGCAACACCTCGAGCTTGGCTTGGCCCCAGGTAGACCTGCTGCGCAGGCTCTCATCTTCCAGGCAGGTCTGAAGGCTCGACTGTGGGGGAAAGGCATTGTTTGTGAAAACTTCAGCAACACCCCGAGCTAAGCTCGACCCCAGGTAGACCCGCTCCGCAGGCTCTCATCTAGCTGGCAGGTCCGAAGGCTCGTTTGTGGGTGAGAGGCTTTGTTTGTGAAAACTTCAGCAACACCCCGAGCTCGGCTCGGCCCCAGGTCGACCCGCTGCGTAGGCTCTCATCTAGCTGGCCAGTCCGAAGGCTCACCTGTGGGGAGAGGCTTTGTTTGTGAAAACTTCAGTAACACCCCGAGCTCGGCTCAGCCCTAGGTAGACCCGCTAGGTAGGATCTCATCTAGCTGGTAGGTCCGAAGGCTCGCCTGTGGGGTAGAGGCTTTGTTTATTAAAACTTCAGCAAAACCCTGAGATCGGCTCAGCCCCCGGTAGACCCGTTGCGCAGGCTCTCATCTAGCTGGTAGGTCTGAAGGTTCGCCTGTGGAGGAGAGGCTTTGTTTGTGAAAACTTCACAACACCCCGAGCTCGGCTCGGCCCCAGGTAGACCCGCTATGCAGGCTCTCATCTAGCTGGCAGGTCCGAAGGCTCGCTTGTGGGGGAGAGGCTTTGTTTGTAAAAACTTCAGCAACCCCCCGAGCTCGTCTTAGCCCCAGGTAGACCCGCTGAACAGGTTCTCATCTAGCTAGCAGGTCTGAAGGCTCTTCTATGGGGGAGAGGTCTTGTTTGTGAAAACTTCAGCAACACTACGAGCTCGGCTCGGCCCCAGGTAGACCTGCTGTACAGGCTCTCACCTAGCTGGCAGGTCCGAAGGCTCGCATGTGGGGGGGAGGTTATGTCCTTGGAAATACTTCGACTTGGATGTTTTGGACTGGACAAGAGACACCCATAAGGCAGAACAAAGTGGTTGAGGATCTCCTCAGGAAGAAAAGGTCTCGTCTAGGGGAGATCTCGGCCAGGAAATGTCTCGCCAAAAGAAATTCCCGACGGGATGGCCTTTTGACAAGGAATCCTTTTCCAGACAGTGGGAAGATCTAGGCAAAAAGTTCCGCCCGTTAGAGCAAGATATAGGGGGCGGTCTTCCCTTAAAGGGCCTATGAACAATGCTCCCGCCAAATGTTTCTCGGAAGAACGCCGAAACGACACGTCTATGCCTTGAGCTCGCGAAAGGATCTATTGATCTCTAAGGGGAATTACCCTATGGAGACCGGGGGCCATGGCGGGAGCGTGCTTAAGAAGCATTCAACTTCAACAAAAAAAGAAAAAAATATATAAAAAATATATGTATATAATGAGAAGAGGAAACCGAATACAAACGCTTGTAATATATATATATTCCCTAATTTGATTACAAAATGAAAGCATCTCGCTCATTACAGGCAAAAGAAAAGGGGGGGGGGAAGGAACATCAGGGGGACGCACTATACCCACTCGAGCTCTCGCTTGAGCTCCCGCGGGAGCTCTATCCTGAGCCCTTCCCAGATGTCTCGTTAGCAGCAGTGGGAGATTTCGGGACATCCGAGGGTGGGGAGTCGGGTGTGTCTGGGGGCTTCGGGGTAGGCTCAAAAAGCCAGGGGACGAGCTGGTGAGTGGTAATGATCTTGCCGCCCTCGTCCAAGCATCCCACATCTCGCAACGTCTCAAGGGTATGCCTGACCATCGCTTGAGCGTTGGTATACAGAAGCTTGTCGATGTCGTACTCCGAGAAGTGCTGGATCCTCAGTCTCTCGTCCATCAAAGGAGGAGGTGAGACCGCGGCTGCCGCCACCTCCATGTGCCAGAGCTGGTCCCTCAACAGGGCGTTCTTGCACCTTATCTCGGCCAGCTCTGCGCGAAGCACCGCGCTGAAAGTGAGGATAGATACAACTCTAGATGGGGGGGGGGTGAATAGAGTATTCAAAAATATGAGAATCTACTCAACTCCCTTAGAGTTAATTTGCGGAAAAAGTAAATAGATATATGGAACCCTAGAGCCTAACACAAAGTGAGGTGCACAAGGGAAAGCTAACTGTAATTACAGTTTGAGCTTTAGTCCTAACACAACAACTAGCAATCATAGGTAGTTCTAGTCACAGGCACAGTGCAGTAATTAAAATAAGCAACACAGACAACACAAGAAGATTTATAGTGGTTCCCTCTCAATAGGTACATCCACTCTTCTACCACCCTAGTAGGAATCCACTATAGGTTTTTGTTCAGGTGCCCTGCCACCAACTGATCTGATTCAGGTTGATCAAGTAAACCCTTTGAGCTTTTGATCAGGAGCCCAAAATCCAACACAGGTTTTTGCTAAGGTGCCCTGCCACCAAGGTTAACTTTTGAAGGGAGTAATAACCCTTTGTAAAGGAGGTTGAGAGAGTTAGAATGTCTTCTCTATTATTAAACAAAATTAGAGAAGCTAGTGGATTACACTGAGCTATAGAAAGCTCTGAAAGAATCAAAGCTTCCCCTGGCTTAGATAATATCCAAGAAGAAGCATTGCTTCAGGGTGCAGGTTCTCTTCAGAACTCTTGACAGAGAAGATCTGTTGTCTTGAGGTTCTAGAAGGAGCAGCTTGAAGAAGACTCTTGATATGGAATGGTTTTTCTTCTTCAACAACTTTTCTTTCTTCTTCTTCTGCTACTTGAAGCTCTGAGTATGAATGTTCCAGTAAGCAGGATGAACTCAGGATTGAAGAAGAGAACTCTGAAGAGAGTTGTTCTACACTTGTTCTTCTCAGCTGTATTGAAAACTATCTGAGAGCTGTCTGTATATCTCTTTGTTATATCATCTTATTATTGTTGTGTAGTATCTGTATATTTTAACTTCTTTCACTAGCTCTTTATATATCAGCCTTTGTAACGGTTTTTATCTTTTCCCTTGATTTGAATCTTGTCTTCTTCTGAGATCTGAAATCTAGCCTGCAAATAACATAATACAACTACCCTGCAGAAAGGACATTCTATAAAGAAATAAAGCTTTCTTAGAAGCTGCTTATTCATTCTGCAAGTCCAAAAGGTATTAGAGAAAGTCACATCAAAACAAACTCTTTACAGCCAGAGAAAGACACATGTGTCCAATGGCTATAAAGGACAGCATGGCAGATAAAGCACAAAGATTATTCAACAAATAAGACAAAAGACTTTGTCAGATAGAACTTGATTTATGCATAAAGTGTGGGGCAAAGATTGCCTTGATATATAAGCATAAAGTCAATGAAATAATCTAGAATAAAATAAGCCAGATATATAAGAAATAAATCACAGAATAGAAAGAGTACAAAATCACTCAATGCAGACAAAAGATAGTCGAATGAATCACAAAGATCGTCGAACTAACAGAGTGGATCGTCGACCTATCAGAGCAGATCGTCGAACTACAAGATATCTGTCTGGGCAGAATAAATCGAGAGAGACTCGACGATCGTCGATACTGAGACCACAGATCGTCGAACTATCAGAGTTGAACAATCTCGGAGATAGTCGATCAGCTGACTAACGATGATCGAGCGATGTTCGACCATAGTCGAACTAAAAACACTTAGCCAGAATTTAAATAGATAAACAATAATTCTATGCAACTAATAAAATCTAACCTTTGACCATAGATAATTCTTGGGTTAAGAAACTAATTGAGAGGACTTAACTCAAATCCAAACTAGGGTACCAACAATCTCTCCCTTTTTGGGTCAAGTCTCTCAAAACGAAAAGAAAGCTAAAGATAGATATAAAAGCAACAATAACCTGTTAGGATCAAAGTGTATCATATCATATCAACTAAACAACATTTCATATCAAAAATTCACAAACAATCTTCAAGCATATCAGATTGTCAATACAAATAAATCTATTCATTAGCAAAGTCTGGTTTAGAATTAGAAGAAGCAGGAAGGAAGGAAATTATTCTCTTGGGATCAAGTGCATCCTTCTTTGAAATCTTCAGGTCCTGTTCTCCAATGATCTTTGATTCTCCTGCTCTGGGCAAAACAGCCTCTGGATGCTTTTCCATGTATTTTGAGGCATCAAAAACTTCTGGTCTAACTTGGAATCTGTCTAGTTCTTTCTCTCTGAATTTTGACATAGTTGTTAAACCTATTATGTCTTTTCCTTCAGCTTTTGCTTTTCTTATTTGAGCTGATCCAACTAATTCAAGAAATCTAGCCATCCTCAACTCAGGATTAAGCTCTTGACTTTCATATGCATTCTCATCAGCCGGGTCTAGAGGCTTTACAGTTTTAAACTTGGTAGAAAAATCTAACAGACCTGCAGCTGGTTCTATATCTTCTTGAATAACAAGAGAGGAGGGTGGAACAAATTCTGCAAATTTCTTACTAGACATATCAGAGTATATTACTATTTTTCTTTTTTAATCCACTTGTCTATTTTGAACTGGCTTTCTGGAGGAAGGAGTTTTGTTCTCCTTAGGAGGTGAAACCTTTCTTTTAGGTTAAGGAGGAGGAGAAAATGTGGGTTTCTGGTAAATCATCTCCTTCACTTGCTCCTTAGGTCAAGTTTCTTGTCTTTGCTGGCCTTGATGGGGTCTACCTTGGAAACCTTGGTTTCCTCTTCTCTGATAGGTCTGAGAAGAAGTGAATCTTACTGGAGGAGCTGAGGGATCAGAAGCTACATTCCCTGAGGCACCTGCACTAGGAGGAGGAGGAGGAGGACCTATGGGAGTCCACTTAGGAGCTGGAGTATCATACCTCTTGCTCTTCCTCCTCTTCTTCTATTGGTTCTTAGACAATCCCATCCAGTGCTGAAAGTCCTTGGACTTAGGGTCAATCCCTTTTAAGATGTAGTAAGGGATGTCATTATCTGGGTTAGAAGGAGGTGGAGCTGGAGACTTCCTTTTCTTTTGAGCAATCTTTCTTTTCTTAGATCCTTCAAAATCCTCTGAGTCCTCCTCATCATCAGAATGTGATGACTGAGGTTGATCATATGGATCAATGATATCTTGATAGGCTTTTTCTTTGGCTTTCAAAGCAGCCTTTTCTTTTTCCTCTTCTAAGGAATCCTGTGCCAATAGGCCATCCAGGTCTTGTCCTTGAGTATCATCCCAAACGGTTGATCTTTCTTCTGAATCATCTGTAACTGTCTTGGAGACCAGTTTTTCGGAGGCTTCCACAAACTCTTGATCTGGTATAACAGATTCAGGTTCTTTAATTTATGCAGCAGTTTCTAGAGCAGCTTCTTGAACACCTTGAACTTGATCTGTAGCCAAAGGGACACAAAAGTTTTCTAAATGGTATAGAATCATCCCCTCAAGGTATTCACTAGTTAACATATCAGTCATTAGGTCAGTGAATTGAGAAAAGGTGTTACCTGCAGAATCCTCTAACTTCCATAAATCATCTAGGTAGGAGGTAACAAATCCTTCTAGGTACTTGGCAACAGTAGGAGCAGATATCTCTTCAAGACAAACTCTGAAAGCAAGTACAGCTTCAGCTATAACTTCAGTTGTCCTCTATTCTGAATCTTGAACTTCTGGAACTACATCTGTATCTGGAATGACCAGAGGGAGTTCTGAGACATCTTCATGGAACATCTCCCCCTGCCTGACTTCAGTGGCTACTGAACTCAGGCCCCTAAGTGAAGAGGGCTCAATAGAAGTTGAGAGGAATGCAATGGAGGATGTTAGAGATGAAATGGAAGAAATAATAGGGGCAATTGTTGCTTCAATCATTGATTGGATTGAAGGAGTAATTAGCTCCATTATGCTTGTAATGAATGCTGGTGATATTTCAAAAGATGTAGATGCAGATGTAGTGTGAACTGGTGATGGAGATGCAGATACATGAAAATCAATATGATCTTGAGGTGAATTTGGTGACTGAGGTGGAGTTGGAAGTGTCTCAGAAGCCAACAGATCAATATTGAGATTTGAAATCCCAGCAAGGTGTGAAGGAGTTGGAGATGCTGGTGGTGATGCATGGAGAATAGTTGATGAATGCAGTGGGAGAAGAGCAGTGGATGTAGATGGTACTGCAATACAAGTGGATGGCAATGTAGATGAAGATGGAATGAGGGGAATGGAAGAGCCTTCTTCAAGTAGGTTGGTGGTGACTGTTACTGTCCTTATGTTCTCAAATGGAACAGGAGCAACCCCAGCAGGTGAAGGCTTCTGGATATTCCTTCTCCACTTGATAAAAAGAGTGGGGTCCATTTTCTTGCTTGCATTGATTGAGGTTGAGACTGTTCCCAACAGCTGAGGATATTTCTCTCTCAGAAATATTCCAATCACCCTTCCAATGGTTCCCTCTTTCTTTGAGTTCTTTCTCCTGATTAATTCAAACACTATTCCAGCCCAATTGATTGCTTTCCTATTAACAATAGCACATATTAAGGCAAACTCTTGTCTGGTAATGTTATCGTGCGCAAAGTGCTTTCCCAACAGCACTTTCCCTACTAGTTTTGCTAAGAACTTAATCTTCATCTGGAATCTTATCTTCAGCAATTTGGAAGGAATTCCTTCAGCCTGTCCTAGCTCTAATAGCATCCTGCTATATTCCTGAGTATCTTGTTCATACTCTTCTTGTCCATTGATCAAACAAAAAATTTCAGTCAAGACGGCAGGATTCAAAATTACCTTCTCGCCGCCGATAGTCCCTGTCATAGATTCGTCGTTGGAAGACGATGTATAGACCCATTCTTTGATTTCTTGAACATTTATCTTAATCCTGGTAGACATCAGCTTCTCCAGTCCTTGATATTAACACAACTGTAGCATCTCGAGAATGTCGGCATCGCAGGCACTGAAAGATTCGAAATCGACGCTGAAGCCGGCGTCAAACTTCATCACGGTCAGCAATGCTGGAGCAATCGCCATTGATTTGGTTGGGGAAGACGAGAGAGAGACGAAAGCAGAAGGAGCAGGGTAGAGCTCAAGTCAAACCTTTCAAGCAGGAATGAGGAATATGAAAAGAGGAGCTCTTTTGACTATAAAAGGCACGATCTATTGACCTAGGTCAACCATCGGTTTAGATTTAAACAGCAATCATCGACCTATTTCAACAAATACTAGAAACGATGGTCGATCGATCGTTCGACGATCGTTTCCTGAAGCAAAGTAGTCGAACTATCGGTCGACCATCTCTTTCTTCACAAACAAATGAGCCGTCATCAAACATAGGTCGACGATAGGCTCAACCTGTTCGACTATGGTCGAACGTCATTCGACCATATTCGAGCATATTTCAACATAGGCAGAATTTTACACTTAGTCTATTCCATTTATCATGCCTAGTTGATTCAAAAAGAACAGATACTTCTGTTTATCTAGGGGTTTGGTGAAAATATCACCTCTCTGAAGGTCTGTGGATATGAACTCAAGATTGATCTTGTTCTTTTCCACACAATCTCTTAGAAAATGGTGTCTGATCTTAATGTGCTTGGTCCTAGAGTGGTGCATAGGATTTTGTGCTATGAAAATAGCACTGGTACTGTCACACATGATTTTTGTGTTCTTGTGTGTGTACCCATAATCAAAAAGTTTGTTTTGAATCCACAGGATCTGTGGACAAAAACTAGCAGCTGCTAAATTTGGACATCCCTTCAGGTATCTCAAAATTCTCTTGAGAAGAATCAAATGAGATTCATTGGGGTTGACCTAGAATCTAGCACACAGGCATGTGGCAAACATTATGTCAGGTCTACTTGCAGTTAAATACAATAGGGAACTAACAATGGCCCTATAGTTTTTCTGATCAACTGGCTTACCCTTATCATCAGAATCTATAACTACATTTGTAGCCATGGGTGTATACATTGCTGAAGCATCAGCCATCCCAAATTTCTTTACCAATTCCTTGGCATATTTGGATTGGGAGATGAAGATTCCATCAGCATCTTGCTTCACTTGGATACCAAGAAAGTAAGACAGCTCACCCATACTACTCATCTCAAACTTAGAGTGCATCAGGTCTGAGAATCTTTTGCATAGTTTGGGATCAGTGGAACTAAAGATAATGTCATCCACATAGACTTGAACTAACAGGATTGTGTCCTTGTGATGCTTAAAAAAAAGGGTTCTATCAACTACTCCCCTAACAAAGTTGTGCTCTAAAAGGAAACTAGCTAGAGTCTCATACCAGGCTCTGGGTGCTTGCTTAAGTCCATAAAGAGCTTTTTGCAACTTGTAAACAAATGAGGGTTGAATTGAAGAAACAAAACCAGGTGGTTGTTCAACAAACACCTCTTCCTTTAGCTCACCATTAAGGAATGCACTTTTAACATCCATTTTAAAAACCTTAAACTTCATATAGGCTGCATAGGCTAGAAAGATCCTTATTGCCTCTAGCCTTGCAACAGGGGCAAAGGTTTGGTCATATTCTATACCTTCCTCCTGTCTATAGCCCTGAGCTATAAGCCTAGCTTTGTTTCTTATAATAGTTCCTTGGGCATCCAACTAGTTTCTGAACACCCACTTGGTGCTCAGTTGGCCTTTTGGTCTTGGAACCAAAGTCCATACTTTACATCTTTCAAATTGATTAAGCTCCTCTTGCATAGCAATGATCCAGTGGGGATCTAGCTCAGCATCTTTTATGGTGAGGGGCTCAATTTTTGAAAGGAAAAAAGCATGCATCACATCCTGTCTTAATTGATGTCTTGTTTCCACACCAGCTGATATGCCACCAATCACTTGAGATGTAGGATGATCTCTAAGTGTGACAAGATCAGTAGGTTGGATGTGATCTTCAACAACAGTTTGTATTAATTCCTCTTGTAGAATAGAATTAACTGTAGGTGGTACATCAACTGCTTCCACAGTGTCTTCATCACTGTCTGAATCAGTGATATGAAGAGTTGATGGAGGGTGAATCTCTTGGGTGAGATCCTTGCATAACTCAGGTACCTGCAATGAGTTTGAGGAAGGAGAAGTTTCCTTCTCCTTGTAAAACATTTTTGACTCATCAAAGAAAACATGCACAGATTCTTCTATTTTGAATGTTGATTTGTTAAACACCTTATAAGCTTTGCTTACTTGGGAATATCCAAGAAAAATTCCCATTGAAGCTTTTGCTTCAAACTTTCTAAGGTATTCTTTGTTGTTATTGTGAATGTACACTACACAACCAAAGACTCTAAAATAGTTAATTTTAGGTTTCTTTCCTTTAAGTAATTCATAAGGAGTTTTACCCTTAAGCTTATGTATTAGACTTCTGTTCAGAACATAATTAGCTGTGCTATTAGCTTCTGCCCAATAAGAGAGAGGCATGTTAGCATCTGCCAACAATGTTCCCGCAACTTCAATTAGGGTTCTATTTTTCCTTTCCACTACCCCATTTTGTTGAGGAGATCTAGGAGTAGAGAAGTTATGTTTGATACCTTCTTTCTCACAGAATTCTTGCATGAGAAGAGACTCAATCTCAGTACCATGATCACTTATGATCAAGGCAACATGAGTAGAATACTCAGTCTGCACACATAGCAGAAAGTCTGTAAGAACCTTGAAGTTATCAGCCTTAGTTATCAAAAAGAACACCCAAGTGAACCTAAAGAAATCATCTACAATCACTAAAGTGTAAAATTTCACTCCTAGACTCTGTACCTTTATTGGGCCAAAAAGGTCCAAGTGCAATAAATACAGGATTCTAGGTGAATCACTCTTATTTACAGATTTGAAAGAATTTTTGGTTTCCTTGCCTAATTGACAAGCCCTGCATAGACCTTCCTTCTTGTAGGGGTAAGAAGGTAAACCTCTAACAAGGTTGTATTTAAATAACCTAGATATATTCTTGAGGTTAACATGGCTAAGCCTTTTATACCATAAGGTGTTATTATTTGTTACATCATTAAACAGGCAGATTTCAGATTGAGTTGAATTAAAATCTACTAAGTAAATGTTACCCTTTCTAATGCCTACTAACACTACATTACTATTTAAAGTAATATTGCAAAGAGTGTCAGTGAATGATACCTGATAACCTGCATCACGTAGATTAAGTTGTGCTTCAGCCCAGTTACATATGCAACCCTTTTGAATGTCACTTCTCTAATGGTAAACCTACCATATACTTCTGTTTGACCACAGCTTGAATCCCCAAAGATCACCTTTGGTCCAAGCTTGGCCTTGAAGCTTGACAGATTGTCTTTGTTCCCTGTCATGTGTTTGGAACAGCCACTATCCAAATACCATTTGTCTTTAGTAATTAGATAGGTCTTCACCTGCAAAACAAACAGTTAGACATTGTGGACCCAGGCAACCTTGGGTCCATTATTCTTCTCATAATTAAAACTTGAAATGAAAGAATAAGCAGGCTAAGGTTTATATCCTAAGGGATAGGATCTCCTAGGTGGAATACTCCATCTAGTTGATTGGTCAATGAACCTATGGTTTCTATTTACCTTAATGTTTATAAGGTTCTCATTATTAATTTGAAAATCCTGTTCAGATCGTCAATCAATGTTCGATGATCGATGCCCAGATCGTCCAGTATCGGTCGACCATTGGGCCTGCGATCGTCGAACATTGTTCAATGATTTTTGTATTTCTTTAAATTTTTGTTTTCTCTTTTCTCTCTTAGCCTTATTTAAAGCTTTGTTTACTTGAATTACTTACTCAGTATTCTTTATTCCTTCAGCTTAAATAAAGTTTACTAGAGTGGAAAGATTGTTTTTCAAAACCATGGGGGGTTCACTTGGTAAAGCTCCTAAGCCTAGCTTATTGTTACCTATCCTAGTGTTTGACATGCTAGTAATCTCTAGCAGCTTAAGACTTCTACCATTAAGAGATTCTTCTAATCTTTTAGATTTGGCTAGTTCAATTTTAAGAAATTTGATTTCTTCAGTAGATCTAGTGAGTTCAGCTTCTAGCCTAGCATTTTCACTAGATAGGGATTCTGATTCAGCTATCCTTTTTCTAAGCTCCTTAATCTCCTTCTCTAAGCTAATTAAATCTAAACAGAGAGATTTAAATTCAAATCTGAATTCAACAGAAGTAAAATCATAAGAAGACAATACCTGATCTTCAATAGGCATTTCTTCTTCATCAGAACTCTCTGCAGCTGAATGATTGCAGCAGGCATCAATTGCCATTAGGCTAATTTCTTTTCCCTTCTTCTCTTCCTCATCTTCACTTGAGCTTGAGGAGGAAGATTCCTCATCAGTATCACTCCAGGTTTCAGCCAAAAATCCTTTCTCCTTCTTCTTGTTTTTATAGGAGGAGGACTTGGAATGGTTCTTCTGATATTCTTTGTCTTTTCTCTCCTCCTTGTTCTTTTCCTCTGGACACTCAAGTAGAATGTGACCAGGTTTCCTGCAGCCATAACATATAAGTTCTTTAGCTGGTGTTCTGTCATATCTTGGCTTGTCTTCATATCTGGAAGACTTTTTTCTGAAGTCCTTCCTGCCCATTTTGAGAAATCTTTTGTCAAAGAGTGCCATTAGCTCCTCATTTGATTGGCTTCCTTCAGATGCATCAGCAGCCTTTAGAGCAAGATTTTGCTCTTTGCTGGTAGGAGTGGGAGTCTTGGCTTCAGCTTCAGCTTCCCTGGTCTTCAATACTTGCTCAAATGATTTGAGCTTGCCAAGGAGAGCTTCAGTTGAAATATCAGTTGTACTTCTGGACTCTTTGATGGGCCAGATCCTGAGATCCCATGTGCTGGGGAAGCACATAGATATTTTGTCATTGACTTCTGTCAATGTGATCTCTTTATCAAGGGTTCTCAGCTCATTAATGATGGAGCTGAGCCTGGTGTACATTGCATCAACTGATTCTGCTTCAGTCTTCTTGAAATTCTTATATTGGGATATGACGTTGGACCTTCTATCCTTCCTCTCATCAGCTGAACCAGCTACAATCTAGTTCAGTGAATCCCACATGGCTTTTGCTGAAGTGCAATCAGCCACTTTCTGGAATGTTTCATCAGACATGGTCTGAGCCAGAATGTTCATATCTTTTACATCAGCTATCTTTGCTTTCTTATAAACATCATTATAGCCAAAAGGTGGCACTGCACTCAGATTTGTTGAAGTTGTAGCAGTAGTTGCAGCAGGTGGTGTTGGTGGCCCTGTGAAAATAGAAGAAAAAAATATCTTCATCAATATAATTCATATATAGTCTGATTCTTGCCTTCCAAATGCTGAACTTAGCTAAGTTGTATACTGGAGGTCTGGTGCTAGAATAATCCGTGTACTGGGCCATGAAGTGAATATCTATAAACATAGTATCTATCTAGATCTTGTGACTCAGGTGTTAGCCTATACAGTCAGTAAACCTCCCTCTGATACCAATTGAAAGTGAGGATAGATACAACTCTAGAGGGGGGGGGGGTGAATAGAGTATTCAAAAATATGAGAATCTACTCAACTCCCTTAGAGTTAATTTGCGGAAAAAGTAAATAGATATATGAAACCCTAGAGCCTAACACAAAGTGAGGTGCACAAGGGAAAGCTAACTATAATTACAGTTGGAGCTTTAGTCCTAACACAGCAACTAGCAATCATAGGTAGTTCTAGTCACAGGCACAGTACAGTAATTAAAATAAGCAACACAGACAACACAAGAAGATTTATAGTGGTTCCCTCTCAATAGGTACATCCACTCTTCTACCACCCTGGTAGGAATCCACTACAGGTTTTTGTTCAGGTGCCCTGCCACCAAATGATCTGATTCAGGTTGATCAACTAAACCCTTTGAGCTTTTGATCCGGAGCCCAAAATCCAACACAGGTTTTTGCTAAGGTGCCCTGCCACCAAGGTTCACTTTTGAAGGGAGTAATAATCCTTTGTACAGGAGGTTGAGAGAGTTAGAATGTCTTCTCTATTGTTAAATGAAATTAGAAAAGCAAGTGGATTGCACTGAGCTATAGAAATCTTTGAAGGAATCAAAGCTCCCCTAGCTTAGAGAATATCCAGGAAGAAGCCTTGCTTCAGGGTGCAGGTTCTCTTCAGAACTCTTGACAGAGAAGATCTGTTGTCTTGAGGTTCTAGAAGGAGCAGCTTAAAGAAGACTCTTGATATGGAATGGTTGTTCTTCTTCAACAGCTTTTCTTTCTTCTTCTTCTGCTACTTGAAGCTCTGAGTATGAATGTTCCTGTAAGCAGGATGAACTCAGGATTGAAGAAGAGAACTCTGAAGAGAGTTGTTCTACACTTGTTCTTCTCAGCTGTATTGAAAACTATCTGAGAGCTGTCTGTATATCTCTTTGTTATATCTTCTTGTTCTTGTTGTGTAGTATCTGTATATTTTAACTTCTTTCACTAGCTGTTTATATATCAGCCTTTGTAATGGCTTCTATCTTTTCCCTTGATTTGAATCTTGTCTTCTTCTGAGATCTGAAATCTGGCCTGCAAATAACATAATACAACAAGCCTGCATAAAGGACATTCTATAAAGAAATAAAGCTTTCTTAGAAGCTTCTTATTTATTCTACAAGTCCAAAAGGTATTAGAGAAAGTCACATCAAAACAAACTCTTTACAGCCAGAGAAAGACACATGTGTCTAACGGCTATAAAGGACAGCATGGTAGATAAAGCACAAAGATTATTCAACTAATAGGACAAAAGACTTTGTCAGATAGAACTTGATTTATGCATAAAGAGTGCGGCAAAGATTGCCTTGATATATAAGCATAAAGTCAATGAAATAATCTAGAATAAAATAAGCCAGATATATAAGAAATAAATCGCGGAATAGAAAGAGTACAAAATCACTAAATGCAGACAAAAGATAGTCGAACGAATCACAAAGATTGTCGAACTAACAGAGCAGATCGTCGACATATCAGAGCAGATCGTCGAACTACAAGATATCTGTCTAGGCAGAAGAAATTAAATCAAGACTCGACGATCGTCGATACTGAGACCACAGATCATCGAACTATCAGAGTTGAACAAACTCGGAGATAGTCGATCAGCTGACTGACGATGGTCGAGCGACGTTCGACCATAGTCAAACTAAAAACACTTAGCCAGAATTTAAATATCTAAATAATAATTCTATGCAACTAATAAAATCTAACCTTTGACCATAGATAATTTTTAGGTCAAGAAACTAATTGAGAGGACTTAACTCAAATCCAAACTAGGGTACCAACACGCGCTCTGTGCAGAATCCCGCGTAAGGGAAAAACCGATCAATACAAAAGACACGACGAGCTATGGATTACAGGGGCGAGAGAGAATGTCTTGGAAAGGTCTCGCTTACCTCTTCTGTCGGGCGCAAGGACAGAAGTTGCTGGGCATCCTCCAGCTCGGCCTTTAGCGCTGCCGCGTGGGCCACCGCCTGGTCCCGCGCCTTAAGCATTTTGCCAAAGTTGCGGTCGATGGTGATACTCCGACGCACACACATGTACGCAAGCTCGAACCCACGTATCATAGCCTAGGTGGAGTCGAAGGCCAGGAGTTGTGTGGGCAGTTGATTGTAAAGGTCGACGTTCTCCCGGCTGTAAAGGCCGTAGCCCAATGCAAAGACCTCGCTGGTGACCTAGGCGCGCTCCGCCCAGCTGGGGAGAAGGGTTGAGATAGAGACTTGGTTGGTCTCGAGGTCCCACTACAACAGGGGTTTCCCTTCCACGTCAAGGCACTTTACGCCGAGACCAAAATTCCTGTTCCCCTTTGGCACCTCCTTGGGCGGGGATTGAGTGGAGGTCTTTGTGGCTGCCCCCTCGCCACAAGCCCCGCTTGTGGCTAGAAGGTTCTCAGCAGGGGCCCCGGTGCTACCCCTAGCGGCAGCGGTCAACTCGCTGGCCGCCTATAAGATCTCTTCGAAGGACCGGCCTAGTGCGAGAGGTCGGAGAGGCGCAGTCGCTACGGATTTCCCTTTGTCGACAGCGGTTGGCTTTGGTCTTTTCAGCGACCGGGACGAAAAGGCGCTGGGCTTTCGCTTCCCGGCACCGGTCGAAGGAGGTGGGGCTAGCTCGTCCCGATAAGCTCGAGTCGCGGATTTTGCGAGAGCCAGTGGATCTCTTGCGGCCTGGCCCTCGGCAGCCTGAGTTTTGGCAAAGGGTTGGCGCAGGGGAATCTCGCACTCTCCTGCAAAGGAGACCATTCTTAGCCTTAGAGTTTAGTGAAAGACATTGTTTCAAGAGCCTGAACACCGAGAGGGGGGGGAATAGGTTCTAATCTTTTTGTGTCTCTTTGATTTAAGGCAAACAGATATTTGTAACTTCTTTTAGCACAGAATAATTCCATCTACAGAAATTAAATACAACACAACAAACACTAGATCTATAGTGGTTCCACAAGATATGGTTACATCCACTTTCCCCCTTTGCCTATCCAGCTGATAACTGGATTCAGCCTAACTTCCTTCCACTGGCTCAGATCCTCAGATCTTACAATCTCAGAACCAAAGATGGTTCCTACATCTCAGACTTAACATAAGTCCTACCTTAGGCCTCAGCCCTACCTCAGCCTTTATAATTAGGCTTACAACTCAGACTTACCACAAGACCTACGTTAGGCACATAGCCCTACCTCAGCCTTTATAATTTTAGGCTTACAATCTCAGATCTAACATAAGATCCTACAAGAATTTATGAGTAAAGAGTAACTGAAAACTTCACCAGCTAGATTTCTTTGTTGATGCAGTCTTCTTGATCAGTTCTTGGATTGACTTATCCTTCTGATCTAACCTAACTTAGCTTTTCAAAGCTTCTTGATTAGAACAAAATAAGTTGGATCTTCTTTATTGATGAAGATGATCTTCAATCAGCATCTTCCTTAAATTCAGATAAGAATCTGAATCTTTCTTGCAGACAGCCCTTGATCTGTCAAAATTCTTCTTATTGATGCCTTACGTTGTTGTTCATATGTATATTCTCTGCCGTTTTCGATCTGTCTCTTATATAGAGCTTGCTTTATGGTTACCGGCTGATCCGGTTCATAACAAACTTCTGACAGTTCTGACACTGGTGTCAGACCGGCAAGTTATGACAACGGTCAAGTCACCAGTCACGTCACCAGGTTCTTCAATATCTTTTCAACTCAGCATACAACACTCAGCAGACTGCTTCATATGTGTCGACACATATAGACTAAGTGTCAACACAAGTCTTCATGGTGTCGACACAATTACTCCAAGTGTCATCACAAGTCTTCATGGTGTCGACACAATTACTCCAAGTGTCGACACAAGTCTTCATGGTGTCGACACAAATACTCCAAGTGTCGGCACAGTCATACTTCTGCTTCTCGACACTGCTTATGTTGAATTTGTCGACACAAGTCCTATGTATCGACACAACAGCTTCTTGTCTCGACATTTCTGTTGCAGACAGTTGGGCTTGAGTGTTTGTCAAATGGCGTTGAGTGTGTGTCGACACAAGTCCTGTGTGTCTACACAATTACTTCTGAACTCGACACAACCTTTTGAGAGTTGGTGTGTCAACAAAAGTCCTGTGTGTCGACACAATTGCTTCAAGTGTCTACATAGCTCCTGAGTGACGACATATCTTCTATTTTAAGTGTCGACACAATTCTGTTTTAATTTGTCGACACAATTCTAGATGTCGACACAACTGCTTCTTTAGGTGTCGACAAATCTCTGAGTGTCGACACAACTTCTTTATAAGTGTCGACACATTTTGCTAGTGTGTCTACACAGCTTTCCTAAGTGTCGACAAAGCAGCTGAGTGTCGACATAGCTTCTTCATAAGTGTCGACACATTTCGCCTGTGTGTCGACACAGCTTGCCTGAGTGTCGACACAGTCTCCTTGAGTGTCGACACAGCTTCTTCACAAGTGTCGACACTTGTACTTAGAAAATTTTCCTTCGAATTTTTAAACCTGCACAATGAAACTCAAACTTCTATCAAATACACATTAATGCATATCACTTACTAAGTTGTGGCTTCTCAAAATATAGTACACATTTTCCAATGTACCTATCAATCTCCCCCGATTTGGAGAAGTCATAACTCTTAGTCAAAGATATACATCTCTTAAGATAAAACAAAATTGTAATAGAAGTAAAAACATTTCAAAGCAGGTTATTATATAATCATTGTAAACAACAAACACTTAATACTGAAACAGATTTCATTAATCAGAAAAACTTTGGTTTACATTAATTTCTTATAGAACAAAAGAAACAAATTTGAAAGTATCTACTGTCGACTAAGTCCGCCTATGGGGGGGGGGAATAGGTGTCGTGCAGTCTTTTGCGGAATTAATTTACTTTTGGAGTTTCTGATGTCCTTCTTCGATCGTTGAAGCTTTCTTAAAAGATGTGAAGAGTTCACAATCGGAGTACTCTCTTGGAGAGGATCTTGTCAAGATAGGCGGCGGCAAGAGATTGCGGCGGCGATGCTTTGTAGATCCAAACTTCTTGACGAAACAAGCAAGGTCTACGAATGATCTAAGTCTGATCAGTCGTATCAATTGATTCGGAATGAAGAACAGACCTCGTTCAACGAATCGATAGACAAGAGATCTCAAGAGAGATGCGTGAGACTCACTTCTAGCCTCGGTTCTGTTGTCGGAAGATCAAAGAACCTCTGAGATCAGCGGCGGCGACTAGCTTGCGAGCGGCAACAGCGATCGGTGACGTTCCGCGATCTGCTAGGGCACGCGTCGGCTACTTTAGATTTTCCGTGAATCGATTCGTAGATGTTCGAAATACGCATGTATATATACCAGAGCCAACCCTAATGACCGTTGTGGGGCCCACAAGGAGAAACCCTAGCCCCGGCAAAAATAGCGCACGGCAAGGCGGTTTTGTCCAGCGAACGAGAAAAATTGCCTAAGGAAAAATGGACGAGAATCGTTTGTGATTCCCATCGAAGTCGGCGGGAATCACTCACAATTCCCGTCGAATTTGCCTTGGCCGAATTCCAGTTGGAAACCTTGTCAGCCGGTGGGAATCGGAGGGAATGCATACTGATTCTCGTCGATTCAGCGGGAATCACAACGATTCACGTCGAAGTCGGCGAGAATCACTTGGTGATTCCCGTCGATTCTGCCTTAGCAGAATTCCTGTAGGAAACCATTCATCCGGAAGAGGTCAGCAGAAATGCAGATTGATTCTCGCCGAATCGGCGTGAATCACTAACGATTCTCGTCGAAGTCGGCGAGAATCACTTAGTGATTCGCGTCGATTTTGACTTAGAAGAATTTTCTCTTCCTTCCTTTGATGACTTGGTCTTTGACCCATCTTTGCTCCTTCTTCTGCTCATGATCTGCCTTAATCCTGTACATGAAAATAAGTACACTCCAATAGATAGAGCACACGTGAGTCAACACACTGATCTGCTCAACGAGGGATTACGTTGCGCAGACCCGTGTATATTGACCCACTGCACCCTGACATTGGTGTGTACTTAGCATGGAATAGCTGCAAGCACAACTTGATAGAAAATTGTCAAATACATTGTGAATCAATCTTAACTTGACTGGAGGCTTCTTCAAATCCAGGTAATTGTGGATACAATACCCAACAATCTCCCCCTATTAGAAGAAGCCAAAATCCTACTAACTAAGATGAATTACACCAAACAGAATGATATACATAACAAATGTGCGAGACAAGAATTCAGAATAATAAAATTTCACGCATTCAGAACAACAAATGAATCAGCATGTGATCATATATATATATATATATATATATATATATATATATATATATATATATATATATATATATATATATCCAAAGGTTGTTCATTTAAATACAAGAAAAGATATACACGCATATAGAAAATAAAAACAAATCTAGATTCCAAGTCTATCCCTCCTTTGCCTGAGCATCTCTTCGTTGTTCAGCCATGTACTTCTTTCTTTGCCTTTCAATGAATTCCTTCGGCTTCGGGTAGTACCGGGGGGGAGGAGCTTTATGTTCCACAGTGTTAGTCCTGAAGAATATGTTTCTTTTGGCCTCATACTCTTTGTGCATCTCCCACTCATACTGACTATATACTTCATTTCTATTAATCTCTCCCCGCTGTTGTAGCATGAATGTATCCAGTATGATGCTCCTAGACGTGGGACTCCATCGTTCATTCTTAACTTCACTTTCCTTCAATCTTAATTTCCTCTCAACTGGAGTTTCTTTGGAAGTTGCTTCTTGAAGTTTTCTTTTCCCTTTTGCAATGGCCTCTTGATCAAACATACACTGTGAGCAGCTTTGGCAGCGGCCCTAGCAGTCTTTCTGGCATCAGCTTCACTCAAGGGAACCTCCTCAGCACTTGCAACCTCATCAGTAGCAGCAAAAGCAACCTCATCAGTAGGAGGAACCGAAATTGGTATACCAGATGCTTGCTATACTAGCCAGTGACAGCTTTCAAAAACATACTCATTTGACTGCTTGAAGTTGTCGACCATGATTTGTTGTAATCCTGCCATCTTAGCTGTATATTTCTCCTCCCCCTTTTTGGATTCTTGAGCAATTGAGTTTGCATAAGAATGCAGTGACTCATCTATATGCTTGACATTCCGTGTAAAGTCGTCTAGCAGGGATTTCTGATTCGTGTTAAGTGTGACCATGTTGGCAACGAACAATTTAATGTTATTGGCCAAAATATGTGCATTTTGATTTACTACTGCCAGATCAGCTGTGTTTTTCTGTTTCCCTTGCATCAAAAGATTGACGGCAGTGCCGGCCTCAGAATACTTAGCATCAAATCTTTGTTCCATCATATCCAGCTTATGATTTATCTCCACAACATTCTGTAGAATCAGATCCTCGGATTGCTTAATTCGTTTAAGTACCTTGTTGTGAGATCGTTCAAAGGTGGCCTTCAGTTCATCCACTATACCTTGAATGATATTGACCGTGTGATTTGCCAGGCTAGGTCCTAACGGATGATCCTGATGAATGGCCTGGTCATGCTCTAGGGGAATGGGACTCAGTGAGTCAGGATTCTCTTCTTCAGATACACTGGTGGAGCTTGATAGATTCACGGTCTCCTGTGAGGGGATGGAGGCAGCATCTGCCAAGTTTCCATGTATACTCATCACCCCCTTCAGTAAGGTATCAAGTTATTCTTGAGGCCGTAAGGGCTCCCCCTCAACTGTTTCATCAGTCACATCAGGAACCCTTGCCTGAATTTGTTCCACAGAAGGGGGTTGAACATCGATCTCCCTCATGGACATTTCATTTCCAGCTTGCTCATTGTTAAGGTCATCAGCGATGTCATGCTCCACATCATCATCATCAGTAGCAGTATTCTCCATATCCTCATCAACAACAACATTTTCCATATCATCCTCTACCTCCTCGTCAGTTTGATCAGTCGCGAGAGTCTCCACTGCCTCCTTAGCGATGAGGGAAATATCAGTGACAACATCTACTTGATCTGAGACTGTGTCATCCATCCTGATGTCAGTAGAAAGACTGGGTAAAGACTCCCCCTCAGTTCCTGCATGCAGCAGATCAAGAACTTCACTGGGCTCATCCGAGGGATTTCTGAACTCCGGTGCTCTGTCTTTTTCATCAACCTGTGTTCCAGCCGCACCCCCTTGGGCAATTTGTCTTTCCCACCTATCAAATACGCTGGAGTCCATCTTCTTCAGGTAGTGAAGGGGAACTCCCTTAGTCATATCAAATCTGTCTCTGTCCTTATCCATATGTTTCAGATATAGACTGATGATTCTCCCAAAGTTTGGAGTACATACGATATCCTTTATCTTCTCAAATAACATGACCCCCAGTTGAATTTCTTTCGGAACACTATAGCCATCAAGATCTTAAACATGTCACCTGATATATGATCATGGGAGCCAGGTTTGCATATCAGAACCTTCCCGATGATATCTGAGAGGAGCTTTCCTTCTTCGTTCATGTCCTTGCGTTTGATGGCCTTGGTCCCTCGAGCTAATCCACAGAATAGTAGTGTCCTCGCACGATCATTTTCATCAAGATAGTCCTCTTGTACTGAGCTGGTGAGCTAGAGGTGATGAGATATTTTTGCAGCAGTCATCTTGATCCTTAGTCCAGCTATCTTACTCTTTATGAGGGTGTCCTCGTGACGTAGCTTGGCGGTTGCGTAGAACTCCAGAACTTCCTTATCTAGGATCTTGCACAGGTGCTCGAGAATAAAAGATAGCCCGACTTGCTCTAGCATCAAGATTATGTTCCTGAATTCATCAGAAGCATGGGCAAAGCCAGTCCTAACCAACTCACTTCAAGTGAGGAGCCCGACCGTTGTTCGAGGAGCCATTATAAACCTAAGCAAGTTGCACTCAAGGAACTTTACTCTATCCAAATCTATAGTTTGTAGGAACTAAACTAGTAGGAACTAGACATGTTACAAACTAGTGGGAACGGTTGTTACCTGTTACTCGGAGGGGGGAAGGAAGAAAACTCTAGGCAGGCGGTGAGCGGAGAGAAGCCCTAGTCCGATGAGGGGCTTGCGTCGGGACGGAATGTTGGCAGTGAATCGACGGGACACTTGCATCGAGCAGATGCCGGAGACGGGAACACCGAGCCGACGGGAAGAGAACAGCAGGCGGACTGCACTTTGACGGGAGCGACGGGAGTCGACAAGAGGCAAAGAAGATTTCGCAGGTTCAGTGAGGAAGCTGTTTCTGCAGAGTCGATGGGAATGCGAAGGGTCGGGAGGAGAGTTCCACTATTTATTTCCGAATTTTGCCGCTGTTTCTGATATTTCTGCTGGTTGTGGAGGTTTCCGATATTTCCGCTATAGATTTTTCCTCTATTTCCGCACGATTATTATAATTGAAAAGAATCCTGTTTATTTCACCTAGATTTCCTTTTTCCTCTAAACCAAGGATATCAAGTTTTCATGTTATGATAGCTAATTTGAGTTCAAGGAAGGTTAACATTAGAAATAAACCCCGGCTTATCCTTGTTGGATTCAAAATGTGATATTGTAGTTTAAACTATTGATACAAGTCCCTTGAGAGTCATAGGACCATTTGACACCTCCTTTCTCACCAT
The DNA here is from genome assembly GCA_039513925.1 of Platanthera zijinensis. Taxonomy (NCBI): domain Eukaryota; kingdom Viridiplantae; phylum Streptophyta; class Magnoliopsida; order Asparagales; family Orchidaceae; genus Platanthera; species Platanthera zijinensis. The sequence goes on along the minus strand of CM077094.1, from coordinate 25,973,542 downwards.
ATCAAAATTTTGACCGTTTATCAGTTTCCACACTATGGATCATATGTATATTAGCTTCTGTTTCCTTCCATCAGGTGTGTGTATAAATATATATATATATATATATATATATATATATATATATATATATATATATATATATATATATATATATTTATATCTTGACATGGAATCTACACATGTGTTTGGATATATATATATACATCTATGTAATGCGATTCAATTTTCGAAACTGAATGCGCGTACCTGGGATCATTAGGTTGATCATTCGGATCCACTATTTGAAGTACAACGGGTATCAAGTTAAACTAGGACACTGTAGTTGGCATTTTCTCTTATCTCATATACTTGTTCCATAGCAAGCCTAGAACATCCCTTGTCTGGGTCCCATCAGTTTCATGGGTACCTAGACTATCCTGCAAAAGAGAATTAACTTACCTTAGGAACTCAATAGGTATTGGGTCCTAGGTTCTTGTCAGCATAAAAAACAACATGCCTTCCTACAGGATTTTTGTCAGGAAGGCTATCTCTTTCCAAAGGATGTGGACATACCCTTGCCCTTAGAACAGAAGGATTGTGCCAACAATCTTTGGCAAAGTGACCCACTCTGCCACAGCACCAACACTCATGAATATTGTATCTCCTTTTCTGACCAGATCTACTGACTGAGTTACTCACGATCTTAGGCCTGAAGGAGGCAAAGCTGGAACTTCTCTCAGATTTACCCTTTCCACCGAGACTCGAGGGGGGGGGGTGTCTGATGGTGAACATATTGTGAGTATCATGAGGCCTGGGGGATGGTGCTTTCTTTTCAGCCAGCACACATCCGTGGGCCCCATTGATGCTTGCTACATGTTTCCCAACTCCCTTTCCCTTTGTCCTAGGGTGGGAAGATGTTCTATGAGAGCTGGTTCCTGCAATGTCATGAAGTGGGGGAGCTGAGGCCGTAAATACAAATGGTTCATGATGAGCCGTGTGTATTTTCTCATGGGTAGCCATCACAACACTTGCACTATGGGTGTTTCCACTTGAGGGTCGATCATTCTTGTAGTGACCATAGTTGTTCTTATGGTCATACCTGAAGGAATGATGAATGCCCCTCCTACTCGGTGTGGGGGGTCTGTAAACAGTTTCCCCATTTCTCCACGATTTTATAATTCGCGAGATCCACCCGTTTTCTCCCTTTCTCTTAATAGCATCTACCTTGGAAAAGTTAGATACTATTCTCTTCTTGGTATCTAGAGAAAACTCTAGATCCGAGATCTTTGAGTCCTTCACCTTGATGGATTCCAATTGGAGATCCATCATGGTCCTCAACTGAGCAATTTCCATAGCTTGTTTCTCAACAAGCAAGTTGCTCTTCTGAATGGCACTACGAGGGAATCAAGAGTTTCAATCTTTTGATTGAAACTGTCTATTTCCCTAGCATCAAAAGATGGACAAACCTCTGAACTTCTCCTGTCTTCAGGAGATACAAGAGGAAGGGAGCAAGAAAAGGAAGATACCTGATCCTGATTATGCTGATCAGGGTAAGAGTTAGGGTCTGCAGAGACTGAGGTTTCAGCTTCATCACAACTGCATTCCTCAATCTCTTCTTCAGTCTCAGATAGAGACACTGGAGCCCTGATATTGAGAAGTTGTTCTTGACTTTCATCATCAGAGACGAGGACCCCCCACATATGCTTCATCCTCTTGCTGGCATTCAGTCCCAACAGTCTTCTTTCCCTCCATGAGGTCAGAGATTGTTTCCCACATGGACTTGGCAGTCTTGCACTTATCCAATCTTGTAAGAGAAGAGCCTGACCAAATATCAAAGATGATTTGTCGTACCAGCTTGTCCAAGTTGAATAGTGAAAGCTCGGTTTAAGACATCTCTGGGGTACTCTTACGGATTTGGTGATCTTCTCCAAAGTCAGAAGCCTTCATGGGAATGAAGGGACCCTCTTCCACAATGAATAAAGCACGGGGGTCAAAGGCTTCCAGATAAAACTTAACCCTCATTTTCCAGATTGGATAATATTCTTTTGTGCATGCAGGCAGTCTCAGGGGAGAGACATCAGTGTACAACTCCATGCTTGAGTCTTGTTTTCTTCTTGACACTAGAGACGAGATCTTACTCAAGGTGTTAACCTTATTGATGATCAACCTCCCTCTGATACCACTTGAAAGTATCTAGTGTCGACTATGTCCACCTATGGGGGGGGGGAATAAGTGTCGTGTAGTCTTTTGCAGAATTAATTTACTTTTGGAGTTTCTGATGTCCTTCTTCGATCGTTGAATCTTTCTTGAAAGATGCGAAGAGTCCACAACTGGAGTACTCTCTTGTAGAGGATCTTGTCAAGATCGGCGGCAGCAAGAGATTGTGGCGGCGATGCTTTGTAGATCCAAACTTCTTGACGAATCAAGAAAGGTCTACGAACGATCACAGTCGGATCAGTCGTCTCAATCAATTCGGAATGAAGAACAAACCTCATTCAATGAATCGAGAGATAAGAGATCTCAAGAGAGATGTGTGAGATGCACTGCTAGCCTCGGTTTTGTCGCCGGAAGATCAAAGAACCTCTGAGATCAGCGGCGACGACTAGCTTGTGAGCGGCGACAGCGATAAGCGATGTTCCGCGATCTGCAAGGGCACGCGTCGGCTACTTTATATTTTCCGTGAATCGATTCGTGGATGTTCGAAATACTCATGTATATATACCAGAGCCAACCCTAATGACCGTTGTGGGGTCAACAAGGAGAAACCCTAGCCCCGGCAAAAACAGCGCACGGCAAGGCAGTTTGGTCCAGCGAACGAGAAAAATTGCCTAAGGCAAAATCGGTGAGAATCGTTGGTGATTCCCATCGAAGTCGGCGGGAATCAGTCACGATTCCCGTCGATTCTGCCTTAGCCGAATTCCAGTTGGAAACCTTGTTAGCCGGTGGGAATCGGCGGGAATGCAGACTGATTCTCGTCTATTCGACGGGAATCACAACGATTCCCGTCAAAGACGGTGAGAATCACTTGGTGATTCCCGTCGATTCTGCCTTAGCAGAATTCCTATAGGAAACCAATCATCCAGAAGAGATCGGCGGGAATGCAGATTTATTCTTGCGGAATCGGCGGGAATCAAAAACGATTCTCGTCGAAGTCGGCGAGAATCACTTAGTGATTCCCGTCGATTTTGACTTAGAAGATTTTTCTCTTCCTTCCTTTGATGACTTGGTCTTTGACCCATCTTTGCTCCTTCTTCTGCTCATGATCTGCCTTAATCCTGTACTTGAAAATAAGTACATTCCAATAGAGAGAGCACACGTGAGTCAACACACTGATCTGCACAACGAGGGATTACGTTGCGCAGACCCGTGTATATTGACCCACTGCACCCTGACATTGGTGTGTACTTATCATGGAATAGTTGCAAGCACAACTTGATAGAAAATTGTCAAATACATTGTGAATCCATTTTAGCTTGACTGGAGGCTTCTTCAAATCCAGGTAATGGTGGATACAATACCCAACAAAATTACTACATTGTTCTATTACATAAACCTAGCAATCATATTACTGATTAGGCTCCTTAATAACTATTCCTTTGTTAGACTTGATTTTAGCCTGCACAGAAGGTTCAACAACCTCAGCTGGCTTTTTCCCTTTTTGAGCTTTCTTCTTTAATTCTTCAGGCTTGATCTTCTGTCTTTCAAATTAGTGGAAAGGTTTGAGGAAGTACTTGCTTGGCTCTTGAGCATTAGCAGGTAGCTTCCAAGCCTTAGCACTTCTTCTATGTTGAAGATTTGCTTCTTGTCCTGCTTGATATTTATTCCACTCTTGTTCAAAATACCACTTACCCCTGTCATGGGTTTTATCCTTTACAACTTTCCAGGCAGTAAGTATGTTGTTTCTAGAAGTTGGGCTCCACTGCTCAAAATCTGGCATCAGCTTAGCCTGCTCTATGAATCTCTTCTTGGAAATTTGAGCTTCCTTCTGAGCTTCCAATGCAGCTTCTGACATTTCAACCATTTCCAGAATTACATTTTGTGCCTCTGGTGGAGGACTATACATTTTCAGCACTTCTTCTTGAACCATTTCAAAATCAGCTGGGGGGTAGATCACCTGAGCAACTTCAGGCTGATCTCCTTCAAAATATTCAGGTTGTATCCCAGACTCAGCTACATTAGCATCATCACAAAGAGGAGGATATCCAAGAGTAGCTCTGATGCTATTGGTTGTCCGTTTAGCATCGTCAGAGCTGGCTTTGACTAGTAATCTCTCCCCCTTTATGACTTCTCTTGCAACATGATCTCTTAAATCTTATTTCTGGAATCTAACTTGATCAGCTATATATTCAGTTCCCTCTTTAAAGTAAGCTCTGAATTTTCTCAGGAAAGTTGTAATTTTCTCCTGAGATTCTTGAAATGTTGTTTTGACAGCAGATATATCTTCGTGGATTTGCTTGGAGATTTCATCCTTCAGAGTAGTGCTAGAATCAGTGGGCTTTTTCAATATTTCATGATGTGAATCCTTGAGATTTTCATTCATCCTTAACTGATTCTCCAGTACATATCCCTGCTTCACTTCAATTTCATCCACTTTAGCTTGGATATTTTGCTGTTGCTTGGCCAGGAACACCACAGCATTACTTCCTTTATGGAAGCAATCTGTCATCTCCTTCTTATGTTGATTCACTTCAAATCTAATGGATTTGATGTCCTGGGCGAATTTAAACTGTAACTCCTTATGAGTTTCATCCACATATTGCTCTATAGACTGTCTTTGATTATCCAGTTTTATTTGCATCTGGACCAGTAAAGAACTGAAGTCCACAGTTGATGTAGATGGTGCAGTTCCCAATTGTAAAGCTTTCTTATATCCAGAAATCTTCTTCTTTAACACAGACAACTTTCTTTTCTTAGTTAATATGGCTTCTTTATCTTCAGAAGATTCAGATGTACTTTTAATATCAACAGTTTCCTTTTCAGCTGGGGTATCCTTTGATAACTCCCCCTCAGTCCTTGGAATGTCCTTTTCTTTTTCAATTTCCTCCCACTCAGTCCTATAAGTAAGAGGATCAGGAAACAATTCTTCCATTGTAAATTCCTGCTGTATCTGTTTAGAAGGAATAAGATTATTTTTTTAAAAAAAACTACTTAAAAGACTAATACCACTTGGAAGACCTCTTTTGTTGTGTAAACAAAAGTGTCCCTTTGAACAATTTTTGAGGAGAATACTATAATACATCACTAGTTTGTGGAGAAGATACTTACTTGCTCATTTTGAGCATCATTCTTAAGAGTTACTTCAGCTGCAGTGTTGATTTCAGATACAACATCCATTATTGTGTCTGTAGCTAAGTCACTATCCAGGATAGCATCATCAATACCTCCCCCTTTGGCAGGCAACTCAGTTTCTATTTCTAGGTTTTCTCCCCCTTGAGTGGAGTCAACTGGTTGCTCCTGGGGCTCACTGTCCTTTATTTGATCATGTGCTTCCTGTTGGTGCTGGTCTTCATCAGAACTAAAGACCACTTCCTCTTCAAAATCACTAGGAGGAATCAACCTGTACAATCACTTTCTTTTTCTTCTTGTCTTTCTTAGTTTGCTCCTTGGGAGCAGGGACTTTCTTGGTCAGAACTCTGTCCCATCTTGACAGTATCCTTACATAAATTTTTCTCATATGATTTATCTTAGAGCCATTTGCTTATTTCAGAACATCTGGAATTACTGATGTTAAGCATAGGCTGAGGATCCTTCCCAGGTTAGGTTTCTTTATTCCTTCTTATAGTTTATCAAACAATACTGCTGCCCAGTCAGTGTTTATCTTGAATATGATTCTCACCATCAGATTGAACATGTGGGCAGAAATCCGATCATGTCCACCTGTTTTGCAGATAATCACTTTGCCCACTACTTCTGAAAGAAATTTTCCTTGGGAATTCATCCCTTTTCTATTGATAGATGAACCAATCTTAATACTGGGATTAAGTCCACACCAGCTTAATGCTTCAGTTATTTGGGATGGAGTAATTTCGTCTGTATCCTTAATCAATGGGAGATGTAGTGCTTTACTGATTGATTTCAAAGTGAGCTTCACCTGGGTACCTTGAATAGATGCCTTGATTTTCTTTCCTTTAGTGTCCAATGAAGCGGTTGTGTAGAACTCCATGACTTCCTTCTTTCAAATTTTGGTCGGTTCTGAGACCAAAAATTCTAGTCCATTTTCAGAAATTAGGGCAATAACTCCCTGAATTTCGTCAGAAGCAGTTGTGAAACCTTCGCGAACCAGTTCGTAACCTTCATTAACCTTGTCTTCTTGGTTTGGCGCCATTGACGTAAGTGCTAGAGGAGAAGAGAAGAGGTCTATGTCGACAGAAGGTGTAGAGTCAAAAATTCTGATAGCGTAGTCGACCAATTTTGGATTCACCTTTTTATAGTATTTGAGTCAAGGGCAGACCAAAAGTCGGGCTTAAGTCGACAAATCAGTTTTTGTTTCGACAAAAATGACCTAGGTCTTGACAGAACTTAAGCTGAGTTGACACAACAATGTGTCGACATACTAATGTCTAAGTCGACAAAATGTATATTAAGTCGGCACATCTATGTGTCGACAACTTGAGTCTGTGTCGACATACTTGCGTCTGTGTCAACACTGACAACTTAAGTCTCGACAGAGTTATGTCGACACCAACTTTTTGTGTCGGCACAAATATCCTCACGACTTATAGTCTCGATAAGGTTGTGTCGACACCTATTCTCCTGTCGACACAGATACTGTTTCTGTGTCGACACATCCTTTTCCTGTGTCGACACAACATACTGAGTGTGTCGACACAACTTGCTTATGTCGACACAAACTTTGTACTTTTCAACAGAAATTTGGTGCTTACATATACTACTAATGGAAACTTGTGTTAACCTAGTCTAGGTTCAGCATACCTAATTCAATTTTGAAATTATTGAATTTAGTTTCATCTAGTGGTGTTGTAAAAATATAAGTTATTTGATTATCAGTTTTTACAAACTCTAGATTAATATTTTCCTTCTCTACATGTTCTCTGATAAAATGAAACTTAATATCTATATGCTTGGTCCTACTGTGTGATACAGGATTCTTAGTAATAGAAATAGCACTTGTAGAATCACAAAATAGTGGAATTCTATTTACCTGGATGTCATAATCTTCTAGTTGATGCTTTATCAACATTAATTGTGCACAGCAGCTACCAGCAGCTATATACTCTGATTCAGCAGTTGATATAGCTACACTAGTTTGCTTCTTGCTGCTCCATGACACCAGCCTCCCACCAAGGAATTAACAGGTTCATGTGGTACTTTTTCTGTCTTCTTTGCATCCAGCAAAATCTGCATCTGAGAAACCTGTTAATAAAAAATCTCTATTCTTAGGGTACCAAAGGCCTAGATTAGGTGTGCCCTTAAGATATCTCAAAATTTTTTTAACTGTAGTATAATGAGATTCCTTAGGGCATGCTTGATACCTAGCACAGACACATGTTGCATACATGATGTCAGGTCTACTAGCAGTCAAGTGTAGTAGGGAGCCAATTATCCCTCTATACAAAGACTCATCAACAGATTTCCTTGCTTCATCTTTGCATATAGGCATACTTGTTCCCATTGGAGTTTTAATTGTAGAAGCTGATTCCAAACTATACTTCTTAATCAACTCCTTGGTGAACTTAGACTGGGATATGGACAACCCACTCTTAGTCTGTCTAACTTGAAGTCCCAAGTAGAACTTCAGCTCACCCATACTGCTCATCTTAAACTTTCCTTGCATAAGTTTGGAAAACTTCCTACAAAGGCTGTTTTCAGAAGAACCAAAGATAATGTCATCCACATATATCTGGACTAGTATTATCTTGCCTTTTGATTCCCTATAGAATAGAGTTTTGTCTATCTTTCCTCTAGAGAATTTATTCTCAATGAGGAAGGCAAACAAAGTTTCATACCAAGCCCTTGGAGCTTGTTTCAAACCATATAGAGCTTTCCTAAGCCTATATACATAATCAGGAAAGTGAGAGTCTACAAAACCTGAGGGTTGTTCTACATAGACTTTTTCTTTTAAATCACCATTCAAAAATGCTGATTTCACATCCATTTGATATACTTTGAACCCTTGATAGGCAGCATAGGCTAAGAACAGCATAATTGCCTCCAGCCTTGCCACTAGAGCAAAGGTTTGATCAAAATCAATACCTTCCTCTTACCTGTAGCCTTTTGCTACCAGTCTAGCCTTTTTCTTGACTATAGTGCCATTCTCATCAAGCTTGTTCCTGTAGATCCACTTAGTTCCTATAATGTTGTGATCCTTAGGTTTTGGCACCAGTTCCCAGACCTTGCACCTTTTTAACTGACTGAGCTCTTCTTGCATTGCATCAATCCAGTTGGTGTCTTGAATGACCTCTTAAATCTTCCTGGGTTCTATCTGAGACAGGAAGCTAGAACATAAAAATGTGTTCATGCTCCTTCTCCTTGTTAGAACACCCTGACTTGCATCACTAATGATCTGGTGAGCTGGATGATCCTTTTGGTGTCTCCTTGCTGGAGGAATTCTGTCAGCATTATGACTATCTCCAGTTTTCTCATCTTGATGCTCCACATTTTCTTCTTCACCCAGAGGGACTTGATCTCCCCCTGGATAGTTAGCATCTTTATCTTCATCCAGTTTAGCAGGAACAACTTCATTGATGGTCAGCTTGTCCAGCTTATCTATTAGACCTGTAGAACTAACTGAAGAACTAGACAATTCACTGTTAATAAACATTGACTCATCAAATACAACATGCAAAGATTCTTCTACAACTTGAGTAGTCAAGTTGTAGATCCTGTATTCTCTACTATGGTTGTTGTACCCAACAAATATCCATTCTAGGGATTTGGCAGCAAACTTAGTTTTGTAGTGTTTACAATTGACTAGTACAAAACACTTACTACCAAAGATTCTGAAATAAGATATGTTTAGTTTTCTGCCTCTTAAAATCTAGTAGGGAGTCATCTTGTGTTTCTTGTTGATGGAGTCCCTATTGAGCACAAGACATGCATGTTTACTACCTCAGCCCAGAAGTATTCAGGGAGAGTTGTGTCATTCAGTAGAGTTCTACTGGCTTCAATTAGAGTCCTATTCTTTCTTTCAGCAACACCATTTTGCTGAGGAGTTCTAGGTGAAGAGAATTCCAGATAAATCCCAAGTTCTTCTCAGAATTTTGTCATACATTCAGACTGAAATTCAGTTCCATGGTCACTTCTGATTTTGACCACTGAGCTGTTGTATTCATTCAGTATTTGTCTGACAAAAGTCTGGAAAATAGTTGGGGTTTCAGATTTCTGCCTAAAGAAGAAAACCCTTGTAAATCTAGAATAGTCATCAACAACAACAAGTGTGTATGCTTTCCTATCAAGACTATGGACTGACATAGGTCCAAACAAATCCATATGCATGAGATACAAATATCTCTTTGAATCTTTGATGTCAAGTGACTGAAAATAGGACTTAGTCTGCTTGCCTTTTTGGCAAGCTGATCACACACCCTCTTTTATGCACTGAACTTGAGGACCATTCCTCACTAATCCCATGCTGAACAGCAGTCCAATTGACTTATAATTCAGATGAGCTAGCCTCTTGTGCCATTTGACACATAGAGAAGCTTTCTCTCCTACAACCAAACAAATAGGTGAGTTGTTAGACTCACACTCTAGGTTAAGGAAATACACATTTCCTTTCCTAGTACCACTCAAAATGATCTCTTGATCACTTGACCTTTTTACTAGGCACTCCCCTTTGAGGAAAGAAATATCATAACCTAGGTCACTAAGTTGACTTATGCTAATCAGGTTATATTTTAGACCCTTTACTTAAGTCACTTTAGTGATTGTAATTGAATTACAAAATATGTTACCAAATCCTTTGATGATTCTCTTTTCTGATCCACCAAAGATAACTTTTGATCCATTCTTTATGGGCACATAGTCCCTCAACATTCTCCTTGTTCCAGTCATATGTCTGGAACAGCCACTATCCAAGTACCATATAGGGGTATGGTCACTTGGATTTACCTGCAATAAATAATGAATCACTTACCCTTAGAACCCAACTTGCTAGTGGGTCCTAGGTCCTTGTTAGTTTGAAACCCTGTGAATGATCTAACAGGAATCCTACTTTTGGTTTTAACACTTAAGTTAAACCAGTAATCCATGGAAAAGTGGCCCACCTTGCCACAACACCAACACTCAAACCTATTATACCTATTCTTAGGTATTGGCCTTCTTACTTTGTTGTCAGTAGACTTATTAAGTGTTGGTGCTGGAACAACATTCTTCAAGAACTTCTCTTGAATATGATGGGCAAGGCTATAGATTGGTCTATTGGCATAAGCACCCTTGCTCATGAAATTTTCATGCTCACATTGACCATGTGTAATGTCATGATCATACCTGTTAGTAGGATTCACTACCTTCTTAAAGAAAATAGGGGGATTTACAGCTAGAGGCTGAACTGTGGCTTTACCTTTTCCATGAGAATTGGTATCCCTAGTTCTTCCCTTATAGCCTAGATCAGTCTTTCCTTTTTGTGAAACGAAATTATCTATCAAAGGTAACACTGATTTTGGCTTGGAGAATTTTGCCACTAGCTCTCTCTCTTGCTGAAGTTTTTCCTCCAGTTTCTTGATATAATTCTCTTTGAATGAGATTGTGCCCATCTGAATAACTATAATGTTTTTTCAATTTGGCAATCTCATTCAGTTTTTGATTCAGCAGTTTTGCTGAAACTGCTGCAGCCAGCTTAAGAGACTCAATCTCTTTGGCTTGCTCTTTAACAAGAAACTTGCTCTTCTTTAGAGCATTCAACAATCCACCATACTCATTAATGAGTTGGTGAACATCCCCCTCAGACTCAGATCCATCCACTTCTTTTGAAGAAGATGCTTCTGATTCTGATCCAGTAAAGTAATCTGAGACTAGGGGTGAATTGTTTACCTTACTTGATCCAGGCTGATCCTGGCACTTATCTTCTTCAGATTGAGCCATCAACCCTTTACAACAATATTCTTCCACTCCATTTATGGAGTCCAGCATCTGTAGGAATTCTAGTTCCCTAGAATCCTCTTCTTTTAAGAAGAGTCCAACATATGCTTCTGCCTCTTCTTCTTTAGATTCTGAAGATGAAGAGTCTGTCCAACTCTTCTCCTTCTGAGCCACTAGAGACTTCTCATTCTTGCCTTTGACCAGTTGCTTCTTCTTGTCCTTTGACTCCTTTCTTTTGTCAGGACAGTCAGCTATGACATGCCCAGACCTGTTGCAGCAATAACACACAATCTTAGAATTAGATTGTTTACCAGGTTTAGAAGCATACCTGTCCTCCTTAGGTGTTTTCTTCTTCCTGTAGTATTCATCCTAGGAATAGGATGTAGATGAAGGCCTGGTTCTCCAATTCTTTTTCTTCATGAACCTTTGGAATTGTCTTAAGAAGGCAGCAAAGTCTTCATCAGATGTATAACTATACGATGTACTTGTTTCAGGAACACCTTCTTCTGCTTCAGTACTCCTTCTAGGTGGAGAAGGAGATTTTCTCCTACCCTTCCTCTAGCCCTCAGCCTTAAAGGCTACTGTCTTTTCTTTGTGTTTAGATCTGCTGCCCTTCCCTTCCTCTTTCCTAGTAGTAAGCTGCATTTCATATGAAAGCAATTTTCCAAAAAGTGTAGGTGGTGGTGTGTCAGCTAGTTTGGCCACTTCCCTGATTGCACATATCTTAGTGTCCCAATCCTTTTTTGGGGACCTAAGAAACTTGTCATTCAGTTTATAAGTACTGAAGACTCTTCCATATGTCATCAATTCATTCACTATTCGGAAAAACTTTGTATATCATTCAGTTATGTGTCAGTTTTATTCTGCCTAAAGCTCTCATATTCCAGATTTAGCATAGACTTTCTTTCCTCTCTGACTTCTTCTGTGCCTTCCATATAGACAATCAATGTATCCCTCATTTCTTTGAATGTTTTACAGTGTAAAAAATTCTGGAATGTTGCATCATCTATGGCACTTACAATTATATTCTGAGCTCTTTTATCTAATGTAGCCAAGATAATTTCATCCTTAGTCATCTCTGAATAACTCTTTGGAGTTTGAATGTTTGCATCAAGAACTGAAACCTTCATTGGGATGACGGGGCCTTCCTGTACTGTGATATAAATTCTTGGATTAGATGCTTCCATAAATAGCCTGACCCTTTCTTTCCAAATGAAAAAAGATTCTTTCCTGCATATGGGCAATTTCATAGATCCAAATTACTTTTGATTTTCACTTAAACCCATTTTTGTTATCTATTATTTGCCTTGGAGAAATCCTCTGACTGTTAGGTCAAATTTTTAGAAACCTCCCTGTGATACCACTTGAAAGACTTTGTTTCAAGAGCCTACAAACATAGAGGGGGGGAGGTGAATAGGTTCTAATCTTTTTGTGTCTTTTTTATTTTAAGGCAAACAGATATTTGTAACTTCTTTTGGCACAGAATAATTCTATATACAGAAATTAAATACAACACAGCAAACACCAGATCTATAGTGGTTCCCCAAGATATGGGTACATCCACTTTCCCCCTTCACCTATCCAGCAGATAACTTGATTCAACCTAACTTCTTTCACTGGCTCAGATCCTCAGATCTTACAATCTAAGAACCAAAGATGGTTCCTACACCTTAGACTTAACACAAGTCCTACCTCAAGATTCTTCTCTAGAATCCTACCTCAGGCCTCAGCCCCACCTCAACCTTTATAATTAGGCTTACAACTTAGACTTACCACAAGTCCTACCTCAGGCACACAGCCCTACCTCAGCCTTTATAATTTTAGGCTTACAATCTACAAACTAACAGAAGATCCTACAAGAATTTGTGAGTAAAGAGTAACTAAAAACTTCACCAGCTAGATTTCTCTGTTGATGCAGTTTTCTTGATCAGTTCTTGGATTGACTGATCCTTCTGATCCAACCTAACTTAGCTTTTCAAAGCTTCTTGATTAGAACAAAATAAGTTTGATCTTCTATGTTGATGAAGATGATCTTCAATCAGCTTCTTCCTTAAATTCAGATAGAACTCTGAATCTTTCTTGCAGTCAACCCTTGATCTGTCAGAATTCTTCTTATTGATGCCTCACGTTGTTGTTCATATGTATATTCTCTGTCGTTTTCGATCTGTCTCTTATATAGAGCTTGCTTTATGGTTACCGGCTGATCCGGTTCATAACAAACTTCTGACAGTTCTGACACTAGTGTCAGACCGGCTAGTTATGACAACTGTCAAGTCACCAGTCATGTCACTAGGTTCTTCAATGTCTTTTCAACTCAGCATACAACACTCATCAGACATCTTCACATGTGTCGACACATATAGACTAAGTGTCGACACAAGCCTTCATGGTGTCGACATAAGCCTTCATGGTGTCGACACAATTACTCCAAGTGTTGACACAAGTTTTCATGGTGTCGACACAATTACTCCAAGTGTCGACACAAGTCTTCATGGTGTCGACACAATTACTCCAAGTATCGACACAAGTCTTCATGGTGTCGACACAATTACTCCAAGTGTCGACACAGTCATACTTCTTCTTCTCGACACTGCTTATGTTGAATGTGTCGACACAAGTCCTGTGTGTCGACACAGCAGCTTCTTGTCTCAACATTTCTGTTGCAGACAGTTGGTGTTGAGTGTTTGTCAAATGGCGTTGAGTGTGTGTCGACACAAGTCCTGTGTGTTGACACAATTACTTCTGAACTCGACACAGCCTTTTAAGAGTTGGTGTGTCGACACAAGTCCTGTGTGTCGACACAATTGCTTTAGGTGTCGACATAGCTCCTGAGTGTCGACATATCTTCTGTTTTAAGTGTCGACACAATTCTATTTTAAGTTGTCGACACAATTCTGTATGTCGACACAACTGCTTTTTAGGTGTCGACAAAGCTATGAGTGTCGACACAACTTCTATATAAGTGTCGACACATTTTGCTAGTGTGTCGACACAGCTTTCCTGAGTGTCGACAAAGCAGTTGGGTGTTGACATAGCTTCTTCATAAGTGTCGACACATTTCGCCTGTGTGTCGACACAGCTTGCCTGAGTGTCGACACAGTCTCCTTGAGTGTCGACACAGTTTCTTCACAAGTGTCGACACTTGTACTTAGAAAATTTTCCTTCAAATTTTTAAACCTGCACAATGAAACTCAAACTTCTATCAAATACACATTGATGTAAATCATTGACTAAGTTGTGGCTTCTCCAAATCTAGTACACATTTTCCAATATACCCAACATTTAGAATGGGAATACCGAGTTAAAGGAGAGACCGTACCTTCGCCAGGAGGGACGACGGGGAGAGAATCGACGTCCCGCCTAAGAAATTGGACGTCGAACTCCTTCGTCCCGAAGAACTCCAAAAGGGCGCTCTCGCGTGACCCCAGGATGGGCGGCTTGTAAGCGGCGTCCTCGTATTGAATGGGCGTGAGAGGGACGTTGCCGAAGTCGCCAGAAACGAAGACGAACTTCTCTCCCTAGAAGTGGTGTTTGTTGGCGAGACCGGTGGACTTGAGTAGCTGCCCGGAGAAGAAGACCACGCCTCCCTTAGCTTGGAAGATGAACATTCGTGGCTGTTCAGAGGGAACCACCCCATAGTACCGGAGGGCCTAACGCATCTCTGACCAGAGAGGGAGGCAGAAGCCCACCTCGAAGTGCTCGAGGGGGATGGCAAGCTCCCTCTCCCTCGCGCTGTTCACCGTGTCATGATTGCCAGGGTTTCTCGCGGTGAAGCTGACGGGAACGAGGCGGGAGGTGATTAGCTGGTACTCTTCCATGGTTAGGATGCAAGAGGGGAGCTGGTGCTTTCGAAAGGCTTCCGCACAGTTGGAGCGTTCCGCGCTTTTGCTCGGCATCGTGTTAAGGGGATTGAAGGCGAGGTCTCAACGAAAGAGGCGAGAGTGAAAATTAGGCGAGAACGAGAGAAGAAGGCAGAAGTAGGGGGAAATTCTCAACAAAACGCAAGAAGAACAAGGAGGAAAGCGAGGGTTCCGGGTCGGGGAAATAAATGCATTTGGTTGACTCCTCTATTTATAGGAAACCATTATAATGATGGCTTTTCCAAAAAAGAAAAATAAAAAGAGCGGCGGTGGTACAAGTGCCATGCCCCAAGTATACGACGCCTCGGGTTCCGGCCCAAGATGATATCGACCGACCAGCGATTCAGATTCGCGCAAGTGTTTCGAGACGACAACGTGAAACAGAAAGGAAAACAAAAACAGAGATTGCTCTCGCCGGGCAAGAGCCAAATAACAAATAATAATTACAGAGTTACAAATAAGCAGTCCAAAATAAAAAGAAACGAGGTACATTACGAGAAGGGAAGGCCGGGGGGTGGGAGGTGGCGAGAGATCTTTAATCAATACGGCCCCTAGCGCCATCTTCCTCCCTCCTGCCATCTAGTCCTCGGGGTGCCAACGGGTTATAGTAGGAAGACAGGGTGGTGCATACTAGGTTGATCCGGCGAGCCTGGTCTCGAATCCGAATTATACATGTCCCGGGGGAAGACTCGGCGGTAGGCCCACCCTGCCGCTCCGTCTCGACCAAGAAATAGTCGCGCTCAAGGGCCTCCAGCCTCTGCTCCACCATCTCGCAGAATTCTTTCGCTGCAGTGGCGCGGGCCCGCTCCCGCCTCACAAGCTTCGACAGGATGGCAGCAATCTTCTTCCCTCGCCTATTCGCGCTCCCGGCGTCATTCAAGATCTCCTCCATCTCATCAGACGATGGAAAGGGGGAGCTCTTGCCGTCCTCCCCCTCTCTGTCTTTGTTAACACCATTTTGACCGCTCCCACAGTTTTCCTGAAGACCTGGCAGCAAGACTTTTTCTAGCCGGCTATCTGCCTCCTAGCGGCAAGGCATGTTCATGTCGTCGGCCCGCCTTCTCGCAGGTCCTCCCCAACGTAGCAGCCACCCAGGGAGAGCCGATCAGCAGAAGGTCTGACCGCCTAGCCGCGCGGCTAGGAGGTCCTCTTTTTATTTTCTTCCTGCATCTAGCAACCACTGCCCGCTTCTCCTGTACCTCGGGCACCCGGTATTTTTAGCCCTTCCCGGTTGGGCCGGTCCCCGAGCCTATAAATAGGCGTGAACAGTAACTCCTGAGGAGCCGGATTCGGATCCCAAATCTTGCCGCCTGTGGCAGTGGATTCGAATTTCTCCTTTAGCGGATACCTGTTCGTTCGGGCTCTTCTTTTCTAACCGTTGTAACCGACTTTTCATAGCAAAAAGGAAAGTCCGCCGCAGGAGAGGCATTTAAGCCGCGGCGGGCGAACTCTGGTGTCGCCGCTGATAGCGGTCCTTTCTCTCTTTTCTCTATCCGGTCTTATCCGCCATTCCTAGTCGCTAGTAACCGACTGGCCAACAGTCTTTTCCCCATTCCTTCCCTAGTGCTCGAACCGTTAGCTGGTGGTGCTCGATTCCCTTTTGCATTTCGTGCATCAACAGTTAACACGCGACCTTCAGATATCGACTAGTCGTTGAAGTTCAGCGGCAAGACAATGTCAGACCGGCAATCCGCTCAGAACAACCTCAGTCCTAGTGAAGTTTTTATCTTGGAAGCTCTTCTGCAGTCCCACCAGGAAGAAAATCAAACTCGCCAAGAGATGATCTGGCAGCTCGCCACGATCAATGCCATCTAGCCGCAATCAATGAGCGGTTAGGCTTGCAGTCCGCGAGCACAGTGGTTACATCAGTCAACCTGGCTCCAGTGGACAGTAAGAATATCGATCCGCCAGCCTACTCGCCTACTTATCCAGGATATTTGCCGGACTATTCGACTTCCTACCCGGCCTGTCCGCCCGAGTACCCGACAACCTATTCATCCTACCTGACGGCCTATCCGACAACTCAGTTTTCACCGCAGGACACAACCACTTCAAAGTTTCCAGTCATGAAGAAGGCCCGAGTTGTCAAAAATGAATCCTTCAAGCCCTACGTTTTAGAAAAAGGACAAAGAAGTTTGTTAGATTTATTCCAGATCAAACAACGGGAGGGCAAGCCAAGTCGCAAGAAGCCTGCTCGGGCAGCAGCGGGCAAACCAGATCAAAGGATCAGTATTGCTAATATCACAAGGAAAGAGGTCATTTAATAGAAGATTGTAGAGCTCTCCATCAATTGGTTGAGAAAATGCAGAAACCGGAGGAATCCCATTGCATGATCTAGAAGGGCGTGTAATTCATAGGCTGGCAGACGCGTCAACATCAGCAACAAAAGAAATTTTAACAATCAATTCCTTAACCCGATATGTTTTTTCTGTCTTTTATTTCCTCTTATGAAACTTTCTTAAGAAGGATTATAACTTATTTCTATATTTTGTTTCAGAGATTCTATATCAGTACTTTCACTTTGCAAGTCATCATTCTAATGTACTCACAACCAAGAATTAAAAGATCACTGATTTGGGAGATATCGCTGAGTCTAGCTACATACCCCTTTAGAGTCGTGCCTTCAGCATAACACCACGAGGACCATGTGTTGCGGGGAGATTTCGCACTGTGCAGTGTGAGCTTACCGACTCTAATGTGGTGGAGTACTAGATTGCGGATCCCAGCTCGTATCTACCTCCACTTCTGCGTTTTGGAGGGACAGGGTGGTTGGTAGTGCTACCATGCTTTGAGAGGGATATCGTTGCAACTAAGATGGGTCTGTGCGGAAAGCCTCACACGCATGTCCCGCAGATCCCCTTAGCATGCAATCCTCAAATACTCTTTGATACTCTCAAGCGGTGCCTACAGGGAGCCCCCGACCCTTTTGACCCTGTGTGGGAAGCATGATATGCAAGCCCCTCAGGCCGTTCAAATCTGGCTGAGTCCCAGGCAAGAGGGTAGTGTATTCTTTTTCTTCGGGAAGAAGTCCAGCCGGCAGTCAGAGATAAGACCGTGCGGTTAGAATATCCTGGCTGAAGACAATCTCCGCTCGGGTTATCTGATATTACAAGGCCGAATGAACCTATCCGACCATCGGTTAGATTTTGATATTATTCTTACCGCCTGGTTATCATTTCGACCAACTGGTTTTCTTAAGTTGGTCTTATATTCGAAGTTGCGGATATTATTCTTACCGCCCGGTCATCATTTTGACCAACTAGTTTTCTTAAGTTGGTCTTATATTCGAAGTTGCGGATATTATTCTTACCGCCCGGTTATTATTTCGACCAACTGGTTTTCTTAAGTTGGTCTTATATTCGAAGTTGCGGATATTATTCTTACCGCCCGGTTATCATTTCGACCAACTGGTTTTCTTAAGTTGGTCTTATATTCGAAGTTGCGGATATTATTCTTACCGCCTGGTTATCATTTCGACCAACTGGTTTTCTTAAGTTGGTCTTATATTCAAAGTTGCGGATATTATTCTTACCGCCCGGTTATCATTTCGACCAACTGGTTTTCTTAAGTTGGTCTTATATTCGAAGTTGCGGATATTATTCTTACCGCCCGGTTATCATTTCGACCAACTGGTTTTCTTAAGTTGGTCTTATATTCGAAGTTGCAGATATTATTCTTACCGCCCGGTTATCATTTTGAACAACTGGTTTTCTTAAGGTTGTCTTATATTCGAAGTTGCGGATATTATTCTTACCGCCCGGTTATCATTTCGACCAACTAGTTTTCTTAAGTTGGTCTTATATTCGAAGTTGCGAATAATATTCTTACCGCCCGGTTATCATTTCGACAAACTGGTTTTCTTAAGTTGGTCTTATATTCAAAGTTGCGGATATTATTCTTACCGCCCGGTTATCATTTCGACCAACTGGTTTTCTTAAGTTGGTCTTATATTCGAAGTTGCGGATATTATTCTTACCGCCCGGTTATCATTTTGACCAACTGGTTTTCCTTTGTTGGATTTGGAAATGCACTTAACCGTCCGACAAGCGTTACTGATTATTCGCAGTAAAGAGTCTTATCTTATTCGTAACGGACGGATTGGCTAAAATGTCCTTATTCGCACTAAATTATAAAATCGTATGCAGAGGATAATCTAGGCGTGCGAATAGACAATGGTGACCGCTTAGATTAAACGGACTACAGATAGTACCATTGCAACCAAATGGACCACGTAACCGAATGGATGATTGCTTATCATCTTTCCGGACAATATGACCGATACTATACGAATTTTCAGAACTTCAATATTGTGTATTTGCAATTGCCAGCGGGCAAATTGGTTAAAGTTTTTTCTCACTCACATTTTATGTTCTGTAAACAGGATTATCGCACGGACAAGTAGGAGAGCGAAAAGAACTATACAGCTGCCTTTTTCTTCTTCTTGGCCGGCTCCAAATCGCTCGAACCGAAGGAGCTGGAAGAATCACCGGCTTCAGTAGAATTTGAACCCGAGGATCCCTCTTCGCTCGAGCTACCGGTTCGGCCCGAACTTCTGTCCGCACCGGACTCATAGGATAGACCGAGTTGGTCGACAGCCGCCTCATCCTCTTCAAGAATTTCGTGAACGACTTCTATGACCGCTGCATCCCACGCGGCTTCAGCCTCCTGGAACCCGGGAAAGAGGTCGTCAAAAGAGACATTTTCATGTTTCGTCGTCAGGGCTTTCCGCTCCTGCAGGATGTCGAGCAAGTCCTCCCCGCATTCCCGCAGGTGGCCGATGATTTCATTCACGAAGGCCGGGTTCTCCGGATCATATGCTTTCTACAGACAAAAAAAGATAAGTTTACGGCTAACATTAAACTACCCGGAAAGCCGCGAGGTAAGTGCTTACCGCATTAGCCTCCTTGAATTTTTTATTCTCTGTCTTGAGCTGCTCGACCTCCTCTTCTAACTGCTCGGTTAAGCGGAGCACCTCGGCAAGAGCCTCACTCAAGAAGTTATCCGTGACGAAGCTTCTCGCGCGAAGCTGAGTGGCTAGGTGAGGAAGCTTCTCCGTTGGGATTGCCCGCAACTCGGGAAGGTTTTGCTTACCATACATTGCCCAGCTAACAGCTCGGGCATGCTTGCCGATCTTCTCGCTCTTCCATGAAGGAAGGGTGATGGAGACCTTGACATGTTTGTCGTAGCGGTGCCACTTCATTATCGCCTTGCCGCGGCGGTCTTTGAGTTTCTCGCCAGCTCCGTGAGGGGTGAAGGACTCGGTGAATTCATACCCCGCGGCGACATCATTCTTCTCGCGGCGGTCATCCTCCCTTTTCTTCCGGGCTTCGCTCTGAGTAAGGACCGGCCCGTCAGGAGTTTTTGGCCTGTTCGCTGGGACGGTCAAGATCGCTACGAAGGAAACAACTGTTAGTCGCTCGGTAAGGCAAATAGAATATGTCGAACCGGTTTTAAGCTCACCCTCTTCTACAGGCAAGTCTGCTACCATAGGGAGCAGGGGGAGGTAGTGGCGGACGTCTAGCCGCGAGCCGGCTAAGAAGGCGGCAATGTCCTTCTCGATGCCTCCGGCTTCTGGCCGCTCGAATATAGTTACCGCCCGGGCTTGCGGGCAGACTGGTAGAAGACCCAGATTCCCCTCAAACATGAGGAATCTAGTCGACCAGTTCTGAAATTTATTCATCAAATTAACCACCTTCATCCTGGTGCAGCCGAAGTAGACGACGCCCTTGAATATCCGGCAGTCCTTCTTCCCGCATGTGATCGAGCGGACCACAAAGAAGTGGCAGAAAAGGTCCATGGAGAACCTCACCCGCTCTGTCCGCAGGTACATAATGAAGCTCAATATTGACGACACAGTGTTCGGCGACAGTTGGCCGGGGACGATGCCATAGAAGTCCAGTACTTCAGTGAACTCTATCAGCGGCGGCAAGGAAAAACTGGAGTCGAAGTGGTCAATCGGGATGGCCACCAAGTTCCGGCTAGATGAGTTTATCCGCTCGTCCTCCCTTGGTAATCGCACGATTACCTCAGGACCAGTTGGATGCGACGCAACAAAACGGTTAAGCTCTGCATGGGTGATTTCAGAACGCTTGTGGTCGGCATCCAGGAAAGCAGTCGCAGCGGAAGCTCGCGTGGGTACCATTCTTTCTTGCCGCAGAAACAAATGCCTTGGTGATCTTCCGTAGAATACGGACCCTGCTTGTATTTATAGAACCAGTGACAAGTAACTAATCGCGCGGTTAGTCGTGCAAGCCGCACTTGTCACCACCTGCAGAACAGTTTCGTGGAGCAATTTCTAACAAACAAGAATCTAGTCGTTCGGCTAGAAAAAGCAAAGTCGCCTGGTCAACCTGTAACACCCCAAAATGTTGTAGGAGCGACGGGGATCACTTTTGGCCAAGACAAAGTTTTGGTGCAGGTGACATGGGCCCCGACACGGGCGTGTCGGAGGCCGTGTCGGGCGTGTCGAGCTCGGGTCGTGCGGTCGACGCTTTGGCGGTCGATGCTAGTCGAGTTGTAGAACACGGCCTAGGACACGGGCGTGTCCCAGGCCGTGTCACTCCAGGGAATCTGCAAGTGTGGTACACGGGCCGTGACATAGGCACAAACACGGCCATGTCAAATTTGACATGGGCGTGTCTGATGCCGTGTCACAAGGCCGTGTACCTCTCTGACTGCGAAGTGTTGGTCGATTGCACACGGGGGGGCATGACACGGGTCCCGACACGGGCGTATCGCTGGTGACACGGGCGTGTCGGAGGCCGTGTCAAAGGCCGTGTGCTGGTTTTTCGAATCGATCAAGACGGCAAATGGGTGACACGGCCAGGCACACGGCCGTGTTGCAACCCGTGTTCGACCCAGATTTTATGATTTCATATCTAATCTTGGCCGTTCGTTTCCTTGACTTTGGATCCGACGGTGGGGGCTGCTCCTGGGTGGTTTTAGCCGAGATTTAGGGTTGGAAATCCTCATTTCCTTTAGCCATTCTCTCTCTAAGAGTTTAGAGAGAAGGGAGAGCAAGGAGGGAGGAGGAGTCCAAGATCCGGCCGCCGGAGGAGTTTCGTAGCTCCGAATCGCGATCCGAGTCCAGATCCGCGGAGGTGACGCCGTTGCGGTGCTTTCCAACCGCATAGTTTTCGATGGCGTCGCAAAAAAATGCAAGGGTAACGATTTCTCATCTTTGGGCATGTGAAGCCCTTTTTCCCTTTGCATAGGAAGCCCTCTCTCGCGAGTGAGCGAAGAGTTGGAGCGTTCCTTGGGGTAGATATGTAAAGTCCCCCTTGTGTAGAGTCCGTATGCGAAAACGGACATAAGCATGGTGTGTGAAGCCTATCCGGACAAGTAGAGCCGGATCGGTGATGTTGCATTGCATTTGAACCGGGGAAGACTCCGGGTGTTTGGGCATTTTTCGGGTTTTCTACGTGGTAGATTGCAACAGGGAGCCTTGGAGATTAACTCCAAGGTGCACCCGGAAAACTGGGCAAAAGCGAGTTTTGCCAACACGATGGCCGGGGAGCCAACGTGAACATAACCGGGTTATGTGATTGTTGTGGCAGAAACGGGACTCAGTGAGTCTTGACCTGCGTATATGGCTTAAATTGCCGTTGCGATATGAGCATGGGTCAGGCGGAACCGTACCCGGTCTATGTCGTTCGGTAGGACCGTTGGCATGGATGAGGGTCTTCGGCGGTCTATGGCTTAAATTGCCGTGACCAAGGCCAGGAAGGCAAAATTCTCATATGGTTGGCCGTCCAAGAGGCGGTGGTGGAATGGGAACGTCTATGGCTTGAATTGACGTGACGTTGGCCGGTTCGCCGTGAATGTGCCCTGAGTGCATGGGGTGTGCTGTCGTGCGAGCCTACGCCTGTGTTGAAGTGTGTTTACACTATTGTTGTTGCCTACTAATAAAGTGCAGGGAAAGAGCATCGCCGCCCCGATCTTGGGGGCGGGATCGTTATAATTTGGTCAGCATTGCTGACCGTTGCTATTGTTTGCCACCGGGCGGTGGTTTGTTGCTTGCAGGTGCTGCGGATCCGAGCGGAAAATAGCGGGCTAAAGACCCATATTGCTGCGTCGGCCCTCGAAGGCCTAATTGTTTATGCTTTCCTGTTTATCATGTATGGCCGGCTTACGTGCCGAAGTTTAGAAAACACTACTTTTTGTTAAGAGAACAGTGTAAGGCCTTAAGGCCATTTATCTTTTGTGTATGTTTACATTCCTGGGTTTGTAGTGGACAATTCATGCTCTGTGTCTGGGTTCTTACTTCTTTTGCAACCTATTAAATTGCTTCCGCTAGGTGTTGTGTAGGACGTTATGATTGGTTGAATAGTTTCAACGCGTAACCAACCGGTCTGTCTGTAGTATATGGCGTCGGGCCCCGGCCGGACCTACTGCTATATGCTATACGACGGATAGGGGTGTTACAAATTGGTATCAGACTACTGGTTTCGGTCAAACTTAAATGAATTCGTGGACGAATTCACTTTAAGGGGTGGTAAGCACATGTGTGCGTCATCGTTATAACATGAAAAGAACCCATGAATGTCCACTTAGGGATGAAAATACACATGTTTGAGGAACCTGCGTGTTCCTATAATTGCTGTTTGCAGTAATTTTTGGTCGCTTATCGGTGTTTTGCACGATTTTAGGTGACCAGGATTGGTGCTGGGCCGTCAGAACGGCCAGGTTCTGAGGCAAGCAGTGCGCCAAGTGAAGCGCCTGCAACACCTCCGTCTGCCGAGACCATTAGATTGGTGGCAGAAGCTGTCTTTGCTATGATTAATGCGCAACCTGCAAGACAGGTGCAGCAGCCTGCTCCTGCGGGGGAGCAAGTGCCGCTCCAAGCGGCGGAGCCTAGAAGGGTTGAGCAGGTGGCAGTGGAGCCGGAGTTGCCTCGGAGAGCAACTGAAAGACAGTTGAAGCATGTGATGGGCTTCCACCCACCGGTGTTCTTGGGAACGGGAACCCCGACCCAGGCTGAAGATTGGCTCTCAAGAGTCAATTGGGTGATGACAGCTACTGAAACAGAAGAGTGGCAGAAGAACACGATAGCGACGTTCCTTTTGGATGGGGACGCAAGGTTATGGTGGGAAGGCCTAGAGCTACACCAGTTGAGGGGAAGGCCATTGGCCGAAGTTCCTATGGCGGAGTTTGCAAGATTGTTCATGGCTCGATACCTCCCCTCAGTGCAGAGGATCGCATTGGAGAACGAGTTCCAAAAGTTGGTGCAAGGAGATAGCACTGTAGACGAATACCTCCACGAGTTTACTCGGTTGGGGAGATACGCTAGCGCTACCTTTGCTGACGAGGAGCGAAAGACTAACCGCTTTTACGAAGGGTTAAGAGATGAGCTGAGGTTGCTACTGTCAGGGCCCATGACGCAGGGTTTCCTAACCTTGGTCAACTCGGCCCGGTCCTTGGAGAAGGACATGAGAAATGTGCAAGCTAAGAAGGATTCTGGCGGGAAGAAATCGGAGTTCAAAGCGCCGACTACGTCGAAGTCGGGCTATCGAAAATTCTTCAAGAAGGCTAGGACGTCAGGTCCAGCTTCTTCTGTGGGTGCCTCGGGGGCAACTACTGATCGAACCCCGGGCGCTTGTTTCACGTGTGGAAAGACGGGGCACTTTGCACGCGATTGCTGGAGCGGACGCCCAAAGTCCGAGAGAAAGCAAGGAGCTACTTACGAAGAGAAGGGAAAAGCGGTGGAGTCAACCGCGTCCCACTATGCTCCGACTCAGCCTAGAGTCTATAACTTGGGCCAGCAGGAGGCCATTAAACAAGCGGACGTGGTGACAGGTACGAGTTAATTTATAGCAAGTTAACTTTATATACTGTTGTCTATTGCTTGTTAGCCTAATATTGTTGGTATAGGCTTTGTCTTGATTAGTGATAGTCCGGCACGGGCACTGTTCGACACGGGAGGTTCACACTCCTTCTTGTCCGAAAATTTCATATCGTGCATCGGAGTCCCTTCTTCGATGGCAAAGGACAAGTTGGATGTGCTGTTACCGAATGGGTGCTCGATGCGTGCGGACAGAGTGTGCGCCGTAAAGGTTCACATTGGGAGCCAAGAGTTCGACTTGCTAGCGTCATTGCTGCCGCTAGTAGAGTTCGACGTGATCTTTGGGATGGATTGGCTTTCGGAGCAGAAAGCTTGGATTGATGCGAACGGAAGGAGGTCAAGCTGGGTGTTGGGCGGGGGACAACATTCGAGGGACTCAAGGGGTTGAGCAAGACGCTGATGTCTGCTCTTCAGGTGGTAATGGCAGTTCGTGCTGGTGCAGAGCTGTTCTTCGCAATAGTTGGGGCTGTGGAGCCAAAGTCCACGTTGGATAGCATCCCGGTTGTTTGTGAATACCCCGATGTGTTCCCGGATAGTATTCCCGGAGCCCCACCACAGCGGGAGATTGATTTCACCATCGAGCTCGTATCGGGGGCCAAACCGGTGTCACGTGCTCCGTATAGGTTGGCGCCTAAGGAGATGGCAGAGTTGAAAGTTCAGCTAGAGGAGCTGATGGAACAAGGTTATGTGCGTCCAAGCTCGTCGCCTTGGAGCGCACCGTCCTCTTCGTTAAGAAGAAGGATGGTAGTATGCGGTTGTGTATCGACTATAGAGAGTTGAATAAGCTGACGGAGAAGAACAAGTACCCGATCCCGAGAATTGATGATCTCTTTGATCAGTTAGTCGGATCGTCAGTATATTCTAAGTTGGACTTGAAGTCGGGGTACTATCAGTTGAGGATAAGGGAATGTGATATCCCGAAGACGGCGTTCAGCACAAGGTATGGGCATTTCGAGTTCACGGTCATGCTGTTTGGACTGACGAATGCGCCATCGGTATTTATGGACTTGATGAACAGGACGTTCCGAGATTTCCTGGATCGCTTTGTAATCGTCTTTATTGACGATATATTGGTGTACTCGCAGTGCGAAGAAGATCACTTCAAGCACTTGCATCTGGTGTTGGAGACTTTAAGGAGGAATGAGCTTTATGCGAAATTCTCCAAGTGCGAGTTTTGGCTACGCTCAGTAGCGTTCCTTGGTCACATTGTTAGTGGGGAAGGTATAGCGGTGGATCCGGCGAAGATCGTTGCGATACGGTAGTGGCCTGCGTTGTCTTCTATCGCGGAAGTCCGTAGTTTTCTCGGGCTTGCCGGATATTACAGGCGCTTCGTAGATAACTTCTCGCGGATAGCGCTACCTCTCACGAAGTTGACAAGGAAAGATCAGAGATTCTTGTGGACGCAGGAGTGCGTGCAAGCGTTTGAGGAGCTGAAGAGACGGTTGACCACGGCGCCAGTGCTTAGTTCGCCGAGTGGGACCGAGGGCTTTGAGGTGTTTAGCGATGCTTCAGGTAGTGGTTTGGGCTGCGTGTTGTTGCAGCATGGAAGTGTGATTGCGTATGGATCGCGTCAGCAGAAGGTGCATGAAAGAAATTATCTGGTGCATGACTTGGAGTTGGCGGCCGTGATATTTGCACTAAAGTTGTGGAGGCACTACTTATATGGCGTAAGAGTTGATATTTATACCGACCACAAGAGCCTGAAGTACTTGTTGGATCAGAAGGATCTTAACATGAGGCAGAGAAGGTGGATGGAGTTCCTGGGGGACTACACCTTCAAGATTCATTATGTACCCGGGAAGGGCAACGCAGTTGCAGATGCGTTGAGTCGCAGGGATCCCGCCCAAGCCAACTGGTTGTCGGTGCATGATGAGCGGCTGATTCGAGAGTTGGAGGAGCTTGAGATCTGTTGCGTTGACAGGCAGACGAGCTCCAAAGCAATGTTAAACTGGACAGAAGTTCAGTATGACCTGGCTGACCGGGTTCGGCAGGCATTGGAGTTAGATGACTCCATGAAGGAGCTTATGGAGGCTGCTCTGGATGGGTCAAATTCCCAGTTTTCAATGGAAGATGGGTTGCTAAGGAAGGATCATCGGTTGTGCGTCCCAAGCGGGAGTAACCTACGGGCGGAGTTGATGTATGAGGCTCATCATACCAAGTACTCAATCCACCCAGGGAGCACGAAGATGTATCGTGATCTCAAAAAGTTGTTTTGGTGGCCGGGGCTTAAGAAAGATGTGGCGTTGTTTGTGGCTAAGTGCCAAACGTGCGCCTTGGGGAAGGCGGAGTGCCAAAAGCCGGGAGGATTTCTGAAGTCCTTGCCTATACCGGAGTGGAAGTTCGACGACATATCTATGGACTTTGTGCATGGGCTGCCAAGGTCGCAGAAAGGGAACGACGCCATCTGGGTGATCGTAGATCGGTTAACTAAAGTGCCGCATTTCATTCCGCATAGGAAGGATGATCCAGTGGAGAAATTGGCAAAGTTGTATGTTGACAATATAGTTAGACTGCATGGTGTGCCTCGCAGCATTGTGAGTGATCGCGATGGGCATTTCACGTCCAATGATTGGAGGTTGGTGCAGCAGATGCTGGGGACAAAGTTAAAGTTCAGCACAGCCTTCCATCCGCAGACTGATGGGCAGACCGAGAGAGTCAATAGAACGATGGAGGACATGCTACGCATGTGTGTCCTAGACTTCGGGAAGCATTGGGAGGACCACCTATATTTGGTGGAGTTTGCGTACAACAATGGCTACCAAGCGAGTAAATAAATGACACCCTTCGAGGCCCTGTATGGTAGGAAGTGTCGCACGCCGTTATCGTGGCTTGAAACGGGTGAGGCAAGGTTGTACAAGAAGCAGGAGGTGGAGAGTGCTACCTCGTTGGTGCGGATCATTCGGGAGCGCTTGTTGATCGCTCAGGACAGACAGGCTAAGTACTACAATGCCAAACATCGGAATGTGGAGTTCGCGGTGGGCGATTGGGTGTACTTGAAAGTAAAGTCGTTCAAGGGTGTTTCGCGGGTGAGACGCTTGAAGAAGCTGAGCCCAAGATACCTTGGACCCTTTGAGATTCTGGAGCGGGTCGGCGAAGCGGCTTATCGTTTGAAGTTATCGGTAGAGTTGAGTGGGCTACACGATGTGTTCCACATCTCTGTGTTGCGGAAGGCGGTGCAAGAGCCTTCGCTAGTGATCGCAGTTGATCAAGTACCGGTGGACGAAGGGTTGACAACTAAGGTCAAGCCCGTTTGTATTGAAGATGTTGAGGTCAAGAGACTCCGTAACAAGGAGATCCGGATGGTTAAGGTCCGGTGGGATAATTGCGGGCGTGAGGAGCTCTCTTGGGAACGGGAGCAGACTATGCTGGAGGAGTACCCGGAATTGTTCCGCTCAGGTACTGATTTACGTTAAGTCCTATTTTTCCTTTATTAATTTCGTGTGCGAAATTCTTTAAGGAGGGTAGAATTGTAACACCCCAAAATGTTGTAGGAGCGACGGGGATCACTTTTGGCCAAGACAAAGTTTTGGTGCAGGTGACACGGGCCCCGACACGGGCGTGTCGGAGGCCGTGTCGGGCGTGTCGAGCATGGGTCATGCGGTCGACGCTTTGGCGGTCGACGCTAGTCGAGTTGTAGAATACGGCCTAGGACACGGGCGTGTCCCAGGCCGTGTCACTCCAGGGAATCTACAAGTGTGATACATGGGCCGTGACACGGGCACAAACACGGGCGTGTCAAATTTGACACGGGCGTGTCTGATGCCGTGTCACAAGGCCGTGTACCTCTCTAACTGCGAAGTGTTGGTCGATTGCACACGGGGGGGCGTGACACGGGTCCCGACACGGGCGTGTCGCTGGTGACACGGGCGTGTCGGAGGCCGTGTCAAAGGCCGTGTGCTGGTTTTTCGAATCGATCGAGACGGCGAATGGGTGACACGGCCAGGCACACGGCCATATTGCAACCCGTGTTCGGCACAGATTTTATGATTTTAGATCTAATCTTGGCCGTTCGTTTCCTTGACTTTGGATCCGACGGTGGGGGGCTGCTCCTGGGTGGTTTTAGCCGGGATTTAGGGTTGGAAATCCTCATTTCCGTTAGTCATTCTCTCTCTAAGAGTTTAGAGAGAAGGGAGAGCAAGGAGGGAGGAGGAGTCCAAGATCCGGCCGCCGGAGGAGTTTCGGAGCTCCGAATCGCGATCCGAGTCCAGATCCGCGGAGGTGACGCCGTTGCTGTGCTTTCCAACCGCATAGTTTTGATGGCGCCGCGGAAAAACGCAATGGTAACAATTTCTCATCTTTGGGCATGTGAAGCCCTTTTTCCCTTTGCATAGGAAGCCCTCTCTCGCGAGTGAGCGAAGAGTTGGAGCGTTCCTTGGGGTAGATATGTAAAGTCCCCCTTGTGTAGAGTCCGTATGTGAAAACGGACATAAGCATGGTGTGTGAAGCCTATCCAGACAAGTAGAGCCGGATCGGTGATGTTGCATTGCATTTGAACCGGGGAATACTCCGGGTGTTTGGGCGTTTTTCGGGTTTTCTACGTGGTAGATTGCAACAGGGAGCCTTAGAGATTAACTCCAAGGTGCACCCGGAAAACTGGGCAAAAGCGAGTTTTGCCAACACGATGGCCGGGGAGCCAACGTGAACATAACCGGGTTATGTGATTGTTGTGGCGGAAACGGGACTCGGTGAGTCTTGACCTGCGCATATGGCTTAAATTGCTATTGCGATATGAGCACGGGTCAGGCGGAACCGTACCCGGTCTATGTCGTTCGGTAGGACCGTTGGCATGGATGAGGGTCTTCGGCGTTCTATGGCTTAAATTGTCGTGACCAAGGCCAGGAAGGCAAAATGCTCATATGGTTGGCCGTCCAAGAGGCGGTGGTGGAACGAGAACGTCTATGGCTTGAATTGACGTGACGTTGGCCGGTTCGCCGTGAATGTGCCCTGAGTGCATGGGGTGCGTGGCCGTGCGAGCCTACGCCTGTGTTGAAGTGTGTTTACACTATTGTTGTTGCCTACTAATAAAGTGCAGGGAAAGAGCATCGCCGCCCCGATCTTGGGGGCGGGATCGTTATAATTTGGTCAGCATTGCTGACCGTTGCTATTGTTTGCCACCGGGCGGTGGTTTGTTGCTTGCAGGTGCTGCGGAGCCGAGCAAAAAATAGAGGGCTAAAGCCCATGTTGCTGCGCCGGCCCTTGAAGGCCTAATTGTTTATGCTTTCCCGTTTATCATGTATGGCCGGCCTGCGTGCCGAAGTTTGGAAAACACTACTTTTTGTTAAGAGAACAGTGTAAGGCCTTAAGGCCATTTATCTTTTGTGTATGTTTACATTCCTGGGTTTGTAGTGGACATTCATGCTCTGTGTCTGGGTTCTTACTTCTTTTGCAACCTATTAAATTGCTTTCGCTAGGTGTTGTGTAGGACGTTATGATTGGTTGAATGGTTTCAACGCGTAACCAACCGGTCTGTCCGTAGTATATGGCATCGGGCCCCAGCCGGACCTACTGTTATATGCTATACGACGGATAGTGGTGTTACACAACCTATCTACAAAGCGCCTGCCAGTATTCTTCACCTGCACAAGTTCCTGCAAACAAAATTGTACAACCATCGTAGTCACAGCGACAATAAATCGCAAGCAATATAAAACATCACAGATCGCGCAGACATTACAAACAGAGCCGCATGCATATTAAAAAATAATATATTGTTTCCAACCGGATACCAGGTCAGTCTATTCCAACTAGTTCATTATTACAGTCGACGATCTCTCTCTTCTCGCCTCTTCTCTCCGCGGCCAGCCGTGCCCCTACCAAGATGATCCACCTGGTCGCTGACCTGCAGCACTGCTGATAGAACGGCAACCAGGTGGTGGGTTAGGACGCTTTGAGACCGAGGTATTCGCGCGGTATTTGTCCCTAGGCGGCTAATCGGTACAGTAGGCTCGTTAAGAGCCACCTGCTCGACAGATCGCACAAATACATCGACCTGCTCGGTTGGTCGTTGGCTTTGTTCCCTTTCCATTATCTCGTCATATTTCTTCTTGTAGGAGGCAATATCTTCTTTAGCCCGCTGAAGCTGCCTTGCTTGAGCCGCAACTTGATCTCGAGCAGCCTTCTCCCCATCGCGGAAGGCCTCCAGAGTGGCGGATAGAACGTTTTCTCTGCCGTGGCAAGCCACCAAATCCGCGGACAACGATTCTACCCGTTCTTCTAAGGCCTTCCTGGCATTTTCTTCTACCTTCAACACCTCCCTTAGCTATTCAAAATTTGCGAATAGTGCGGCAAAGGCGCGCTGTCCTTCATCTTCTCGTGGTCGCTGCACGACATCATCCAGGACGGCTAGAGTTTTCAACCCTCCAGCATCTGCAGCATAAGAGAACAAGTGAACAGATTAGTTCCACCCTGGTGGTAAGATCAACAAGCGGTAATACTGAGAGATTCGACACCTGAGCGGCAATCTTCTCTAGGCGCTATAGTGACTAGGCGGCTAGGTAAGATAGGTCTTTTTAACCTCTCGGGGTCAACCTTCTTTAGGTATTGGTTCTTCAGAAGTCGCTCGATACGCCTGTTCTTCTCGAGCTCCTCGCACGACAAGAGAATTTCGTCGGTCTCAGTTATTATGCGGATAGATCTCTTAACCAGCAATGGTTCCTGGTGAGGTGGTGGAATTTTAATCATTTTGGGGGCAGGTTTTATCATACCTATCTGCAGAAGCTCTGCTGCTGTTCGGCGGTCAACTTCTGCCTGCTCTTCGGTGGAAAGAATCGGAAGACCGCTGAACTTTTCTCCGGCGGTTAATAGCTTCTTCTCGGCAAGGATTTGTTCTCGCAGCTTCCTCTTCTCCCCCTGAGATGGGTTTAGGTTTCCTGTTCCGGGAATTTCCGACAAGATGACCAAGTCGGAGTTGCCGCCGGAATGTTGGCTGATAATATCCTCCATCTCCTGCAAGAAGCCGCAGTTAGCGAGAAAAGTAGAGTTAACCGCGGAGCCATCCTCAGCTTCAAGGAAGCATTCAAGCTGTTTCAGCGCGGTTACCTCATCGGTCTGCTCGGTTACCTCGGCTCGGTTAGTCGCCACCATGACCGCTGAGGGCTTCTTGTTTTCTCGCTTTAATTACCGGATTGTTTCCTCTATCCTCTCCTCAGCGGATAGGGTGGAACCGTATTTCCTTTTCTTTGTCAAAATGGCCAAAACGATCTCCAGGTTCTGCTTCAGTTTGTCGGCAACGATCTTGGCCGCAGTCTTAGCTCTGCTGACGACATCAGCAAATTCACCAGCTTCATGCGCTAGTGTGAGGGCCGAATCCGTCTTACCTCCAGTCTCGCTGGGTGATGTGGAGGTAATATCAACATTAGGTGAAGTCGTGATTGTCTCTCCGACTATTTTCTCTCCGACATCTCGGGAGGGTAGCTCAGCATTCTTTCCGGCAACTTTCTCCGTTGCCTCCTCGGCCAGCTTCTCAACAGTCTTCTCAGTAGGCAGCTCCTTGTTTTTCTCAGCATTCTGGGGTCCGCGCAGTTACTTTATCGGCATCAGTATTTGTTGATTGTACCGTTTCGGAGGATTTGGCCTCCACTTTCTTTAGTTGGCCCTCTCTTAACTGCCGCGTTTTAAGCGAAACCGCGATGGATGTCTTTATCTTCGGCGATTCCTCGCTGGCTTCGCGGCTAGATGTTCCTTCCCACAAAGGCTTGGTTGCGGCAAGATTTTTGCTATTGATCCTAACCAGGATGCTTTTCCGCCTGGACATCTCGAAAAGCAGAATTCTAACCGC
Source organism: Platanthera zijinensis (assembly GCA_039513925.1). Classification (NCBI taxonomy): domain Eukaryota; kingdom Viridiplantae; phylum Streptophyta; class Magnoliopsida; order Asparagales; family Orchidaceae; genus Platanthera; species Platanthera zijinensis. Next base: position 25,941,045 of record CM077094.1, on the reverse strand, counting down.
TAGAGGGGAAAAGCGACCCGTCTCGAGGCAGTTTGGTGAAAACAGCTTCTTCTTAAGCTATACTTATAGCCTCCAGAGCATTTACTGCATTCGCGGTCAAGCGGTTAACACATTTTCGAAATTCTTTGGAATTTAAAAATGTGCGGGGATTATGTTAACACAATTTTGACCTCTCCCACAGTTTTCCTGAAGACCTTGCGGCAAGACTTTTTCTAGCCGGCTATCCGCCTCCTAGCGGCAAGGCCTGTAAATGCTGTCGGCCCGCCTTCTCCCAGGTCCTCCCCAACATAGCAGCCACCCAGGGAGAGCCGATTAGCAGAAGGTCTGACCGCCTAGCCGCGCGGCTAGGAGGTCCTCTTTTTATTTTCTTTCTGCATTTGGTAACCGCTGCCCGCTTCTCCTGTACCTCGGGAAGCCGGTATTTTTAGCCCTGCCCGTTTGGGCAGGTCCCCGAGCCTATAAATAGGCGTGAATAGTAACTCCTGAGGAGCAGGATTTGGATCCCAAATCTTTGCCCTCCTGTGGCAGCGGATTCGAATTTCTCCTTTAGCGGATACCTGTTCGTTTGGGCTCTTCTTTTCTAACCGTTGTAACCGACTTTTCATAGAAAAAAGGAAAGTCCGCTGCCGGAGAGGCATTTAAGCCGCGGCGGGCGAACTCTGGTGTCTCCGCTGATAGCGGTCCTTTCTCTCTTTTCTCTATCTGGTCTTATCCGCCATTCCTAGTCGCTAGTAACCGACTGGCCGACAGTCTTTTCCCCATTCCTTCCCTAGTGCTCGAACCGTTAGCTGGTGGTGCTCGATTCCCTTTCGCATTTCGTGCATCAACAGTCTTCATCGCCGTCTTCATCATCTTCATCGGCTCCCGTCCGCGAGTCCGGATCATCTGAGAAAATAGTTTCATGGTTACAGCGAGAGCTGAGTTAAAGCTATAGTAATGTTTCACATACCTGCAGCATGGCGAGAGCCACTGGACGGCGGCTGGTGAGAAGGCTCGGGCCCCCCTCAGTCCCTAAGAGGAGGTGGAGCGGTGTTCCTCGCCCCGGGCGGAAGATCTCGCATACAGTGATCCCGGCCGGGCCGGAAGCGGGTGGGTGGGGGGGAGTCATCCTCTCTCGTGAGGTGGTTAGCCTCCTTTGGAGCTATGGAGGGGTCGATGGACACTCCTCCCGCAAGTAGGGAGGGATTAGCACTTGGCCGAGCAAGTTTGCAGCCATTATCTCGTTCTCACGGGTGGCGAAACCCAGTTTGGCGAAAGCTGATGCTGCGGGAAGTCAATTCGACAGTAGGGGAGGATACGATTGAAACGATTAGAAAAGAGTTATAGGGAGAAAATTATACCTGCGGTTCTCGGAGGGACAGCCGGGGGAGTGACCTCCGTGACCCGTGGTCGATCCTCGGGAGGGGGAGACGACGAGTCTGGAGGCACAAGCGGGGACCTACCGTCGTCATCTCGAGCTGCTTCCTGCGAGAAGTATTCCATCAGTTGCCGACCCTTTCGCGTAATCAGCTCACGATTTTGATGATAAGCAAGTCGGAGAGACATACCTTCTGCAGAGGGGAAGCATCATTCGCACGGTTTGGATTCGGGGTAGGTTAGTCCCTGTTCTCGCGAGAAAGGTCCCGCTGGACCACCTTCTTCTTCTTCTTCTTCTCTTTCTTCTTCTCTAGCGGGGAAGGCTTAGCGGCTGGCGACTTTGTCGCCAGCCAAGGAGCAACCAAAACACTGTTTGTAAGGGATCGTGCCTGAGCCACATTGATGCGGTCTTGGAGTTCTTGGGGGAGTGTCTTGTAAACACGTTTGGAACGTATTGCGAAAACACACGAAAGCTCAGACAGGAAGCGCGACTCGGGGGCAGACTTAGGCCGTCTTTCAGCAAATATATATAGAGCCATGGGATGGCCCACCAAAAGATTCTCTTTTTTAGGTGACATGTGCCCAATAAATATTTATGGGTTGGACGTGTATTTTCGAGCGCAGCGCTAGCTCAAAAAGAGCGGGGATTGTGTACAACCCCATATTCGCTGGAGGGAACCCAAAGACACCCACATTCAGGATTGGACTAGCTTCGGGCTTCAGACCGGAATTGCACGTGCCTTGGTAGAGCTCCCGCCTACGAGCGGGCGAGATCATTTGCGCCAGGCCTAGGCCAAGAGCCACCAACAACCAGAGGCAGGCAAGAAGACGTCGAGTCCACTCAGCGCCGCATTGAGTGGAGGCGAGAAGGTTCTCGACTCAGGGTTCGCACCACGTTGTGTGTAGGCGAGAAGATTATCGGCTTAGGGTTCGCGCCGCGTTGAGTGGAGGCGAGAAGGTTCTCGGCTAAGGGTTCTCGCCACGACTCAGGGTTCTCGCCGAGTGGGGCCCAGGGCCAAGGGTAAAATTACTTAATTATCCTCGAGTAGAATTACCTACATACCCCCAAGGGGTTGCATTTAGTATTTTATAAACAACGAGATTTGGCTACTGGCAGGCCAGCAAGGGGTATTTTAGTAATTTCAGGTCAGCAAAAGGCTATAAATAGACCCACAAGGGCTCCTTAGAAGGCAAGCTTTTATTATTCTCTAACTCTCTAGTGCTTTCTGAGGAGCTCCTAGCCCAGCTTTTGGCTTTGGAGGGGAAGCTCTCAGAGATCTTCCGGGTGTGAGGTGGGACCTCCCTGCTAAGGCTTTAGGGTCGGTTTTAGGTCCTTTGCAACCAGTCGAGGGTCGGGGCTTGAGAGGAGTTAGTGTTGGCTGCACTCTAGTTTTTTGAACTCCCATTGAGGTCATTTTTGGCTTCAACAAGAATACAATCGAGTTCATAGGCTAAAAAGCTAAGTAAAAGTTTGACCACATCGCCTACATCGAGTGCAAAAGTTAGATTGGATCGAAGGCATCAATTTCATGACCAAGTCAAATATCGACTACATCGACCACAAGGGTTTGACTGCAAAAGTTCGACTGGATCGAAGGCATCAATCTTATGACCAAGTAAAATATCAACTGCATTGAATACAAGAGTTCGACTACAATGACTACAAGAGTTTAACTACATTGGCTGCATCAGAATTAGAATTTGACTAGATCGACTGCAAACTGATAGAAGCTTGTGAGTAAACTGAAATGGCTAAGTGTCAGGACTTTCCTTTATATAGGTCTTATAAGGTTTAAGGTCTATTCATGTAAATTTCATGGGTTCTATTAGACTTAGTCTTTGGCATCATGTCATAGTCACATAGACCTATTTCTCTTGGGCTGACATGTGGCTCACAACTAATACCCTTGAATTGAAGCATAGATTATGCAGAATATTCAAATAAGAATAAGATGCGGGATTTGCTGTATACTTCAAGGGTCGACCAGCATGAAGAAATATTCTGTTTTATACGAGAATACTTTTGTATTATGAAATCTTTCCCTAATCAAATGACGACAGCCTTGTTTATTCCTAAAGGTGGATTATTTTCTAAAGCAGCTGCTATCCATTTGAAAGAGAATTTGTCTAGAATAAGTTTATTCTGGAGATCTTCCTTGTACTGCATTTTATTTAAGCTGTAGGACTTTCCTAATACATCATCTGGTAAAGGAAAATCAATCTAGCCGTTAGAGAATTCAACTTAACATCTAATTTTCTTCCGACAGCTAAGTCAAGTATAAAAGGAGGACTTAAAGATTCCAAAAAGAAGTTTTTTTTACACTGGCCTCTGAAAGTTTCTCAAGTATACAGTGAAAGTTTTGTAGCGGTGATCAAATATTCAAGTGTTTTCTTGTTCATCGCTACTGCATCATCTAGATAAAGGTTCCTTCTTGATTTTGTTGAGCAACAACTTTTGTGAAGGACCCTTCTCTGCCCTAAGTGTTTCTTGATCAAGTCAGCTCTTTCAAAGGAGTTATTTGAAGTACTGATCAAGGAAAAGAAGAGGAAGCTTGTTGTGTGAGCTTCTTGTAAAGGACTCAAACTTTAAAGTATCTAGTCAAAATCTATATTCTATTATCTCTATAGGATTTCTTGTGAATCTGATTTGTAGGATCTTTTGATCTGAGTGTAAATCTCTGTGTACAACCCCCGCCCCCTCCTGGAACACAAGATATGGCCCAGGGGACTCTTATTATTGAGTATATTGGTCACAATGGACTTGATTTGAAGAATTTTTTTTAGCTCAATAATATATACATAGTTATATTTTATGGATGTTAAGTTCATGTGTGCAGGAAAATAAAGCAAAGTATAATAGTGTCGAGACACTCAGGACTAGTGTCAACACACACTAAACAATTTGTATCAAGATAAAGAGAATCTGTGTCGATACTAAGGACAAGACTATAAACACTCTATACAAGCAGTGTCGAGACTGAAGACAACTGTGTCGACACTCAGACTAGTGCCGACACACTTCACAAGCTGAGTATGGACTAGAAGCAAGCTGTGTCGACACTCAGGACTAGTGTCAACACATTCTACATAAGTTGTGTCGAGATAAGGTGAAGGGCTGTGTCAACACATTCAGATGTATGTCGACACCACTACAAGAGCGGTGTCAACACCCAGGACTTGTGTCGACACATTCAACAGACAAGTTTCAACACTTCAAGCAGATTTGTTTCCTTAGTACAGAAATCAAGATAAAGGTACTAACAATTATCAGAACTATCAGATGTGAGTTATTAACCAAATCTGCCAGTTACTCCTAACAGAGCCTATTTAAAGGGATCAACTCTTCAAAAAAAAGTAAGAAGAAAAATTTGGTGAAGACATATCATAGAAGCATCAGCTATAATTTAGAAGTGGAGAGAAGCCAGATCAAGAATCATCTTCAACATTCTCCAGCCTAGATATACCCTAATTTCAACTTCAAGAAGCTTTGAAAAGCTAAGAAGGGTTGGATTAGATATATCTTGACAAGATCAAAGGAAGCAAATACATAAGGATCAGATCAAGAAGCTATCACTCATTTCTCTCTTGCTGGGTGACATTTTCCAAATCTATTTCTTTTACCTTCATTAATTGTATAAGATCTACTTGTAGATCTGAGTGTAGGAGAATCATTCTCTTTAAATTGTAAGACTGTGTTATAAAGGCTGAGGTAGGGCTAGGATTGCTTGAGGTAGGAGAAGTAGGTATTTCTCTGAGTTGTAGGGTAGGATTTGCCTTAGGAGTAGGTGTGTGGATTCATTCTGAGGTAGAGTTCTTGGGAAGAACTTGAGGTGTACGATCTTGGTGATGTGAGTGGTAAGACTTATATATTCTTAGTTATAGGAGCCAGCTGGGCTCTGAGCTGTAAGATCTGAGGATATGAGTAAAAGAAGGAGAAAGAGTTTGGTCGAATATAGTTCATTGCTAGATAGGCGAAGGGGGAAAGTGGATGTACCCCTAAATTGGGGAACCACTATAAATCTGTATGCATTGTGCTATGATTGCTGATTGCTATGCTGTGATAATTTTTAAATTGTTGTTAAGATTATCTTGTTTTTCTTACTGTGTTAATCAACATAAAGAAAGTATAACTCTTGATTTTTAAAGGGGTAGTCATAGTTTAAATTGGACCTATTCACCCCCTCTAGGTTATTCTCAATCCTAAAGCAAACATTTATAATTGGTATCAGAGGGAGGTTCACTGAAAAAGGAATAATAGCCTAGTGAGAATCCAATGGATTGCAGAGAAAGATATATCATGGCTCAGATGAAAAACAATTCCATTAAGCTCCATATCTGCTCCAAAGAAAACTTTTTAATATGGAAGGAGAGAGTTAGATTATTCATGGAGGAAGCAGTTCCAAGAATATACATCATAGTGATTGAAGGACCTTTCATTCACATGAAAGTGTTAGTTCTTGATGCAAACATCAAGACACCCAAGACTTACATGGAGATGGATAAGGATGAAATCATTCTAGCCTCTATGGACAAAAGGGAACAAAATATTATAGTCAGTGCAATTGATGATTCCACTTTTCAGAATCTGATTCATTGCAAGACAGCAAAAGAAATGTAGTAGTCTCTGATTGTCTACATGGAAGGAACTAATGAGGTCAGAGATGATAGGAAATCTCTGCTAAACCAACAGTATGAAGCCATCAAATAGGATAAGAAAGACTCAGAGGCCGAATGTTTTGAAAAGTTCTTCAGAATTGTAAATAACCTGAGGAATTATGCAGAAATTTTACTAACTATGAACTTAATGACAAGATCTTGAGATCCCTGGACAATGAATGGGGCATCAAGATCTGTGTCATAAGATAAATGGGGAACTTAGCCAATATAGACCCCAAGACCCTATTTTGCAAGCTTTTGTCATATGAGTTACATCTCAATCTCAGGAAGTCTGAAGAAGATTCAGCTAGAGCACACAACAGATAAAAGTCCTTGGCCCTAAAGACTAAGTCATCCAGAAGAGTCATAGAGAAGTCAACACTCACAGAAAGACTTGAAACAACTTCTAAGTGTTTATAATCTTCCACATTAAGAGGAGACCTAACTGAGGAGGAACTGTCTCTCTTCTCTAGACAGTTAAAGAAGATGTTGAGGAGAAGAACGCAAGGAAGTTGGAAGGGTCTAGCTGGAGACTCTTCTCTCAAGAAGACAAATCATCCAGAGAAACCCATGAAGAAGAAATCTGGGGACAGGTATGGGTCTTCACAGAATAAATATATTAAGACTAATATAGTGTATTATTATTGCAATAGAAAATGGCATGTCATAGCCGATTTCCCAGCAAAAAGATAGGAAGAAAAGTCAGAGAACTTGAAAGATGGATAACACGAGAAGGCTGACAAAAGCCTCTTGTTAAAAAGACAGTTGACACTGTCTGACAGTGAGACTGATTCATAAGAATCAAACGAGGAGGAGGCTCTCATGTGCCTGATGCCTATTGAGGTGACCCAACCAGGAAAATAAGATAAGGATTGTTCAAATCCTGCTAAGGTAAAATCCATCTCGTATAGTTTAGCCTCATATTATTTTTCTACATCAGAAAATGAATCATCTTCACACTCCTCTAATAATAAATAACATGATTCACACACTGAAGCTGATTTTAACTCCCTTATCAACAAATATGGGAAGTTACTAAAGGCCTTGATTGCAAGCAAACAACTTGTTAATGATCAGGCCAAAGAATTAGAATCCTTGAGAGGAGTATCTTTTAAGTTGGAAAGTGCCAACATAAAGTTGGACCTATAAAAATTGAAACGTATAGAACTAACTAATAAGATAGATAGCAAGGCAGAGGTAATAGTAGAACATGTCAAGACTGTCAAGGACCTATAAGCAAAGCTTACATAGGACAGACAGCTCTTGACTCAATTCTCAAAACCTAAGTCATTGCTACCTATCATAGATACCTTTTATGCACCATTCAAAAGTTGTGTAGGATATGGTAAGAACAAAAAGTTTAAAAAGAAGTTTATACCCAAGAGTAAAGCTCCAAGTGGTCCAGTTAGGCAACCAGTCAAGTATCTTCCTTTTAACAGATGCTTGAGATCATGTGTTCTTAGACAAATGAGGTCTAAGTGCTCTACCAGTAAGGTCAATAAAGAGCCTTGATGGAAGGATCAGACATCTAAAGGCAATATAGGCCAAAAACCATCACAAAAGGTGATCAATCCAAGAAGCCAAGGAATTCTTAGAGCTAGTCCTAATGCATCTCACCTAAATCTAAAAGGTAAGGGTGTGAATTTTGCACCACTACCTTGGAAGTTGGATGACAATTCTTTGTTGCACAAAAGAACAACCTCAAATGTGCAACCAAAGAAAAGATACAACCGATTTGAGTGTTGGTGTTGTGGGAAGGTTGAGAATTTTGCCCTAGATTGTTGGTATAATCCAACATCACCTTCATATAAGATTCAACCAACTTTATTTAGAAAGCCTGTTGTATTTCACACCGCAAAGCCTAAAAGGAACCAAGGCCCCAAAACTATTTGGGTGCCTAAGGTGAACTAAATCTGTGTTTGCAGGTGGAGCAAAGTACCAAATGTAGGCCAATATGGTACTTGGATAGTGGTTGTTCTAGGCACATGACTGGATAAAGGAGTTTACTAATAGATTACACTCCAGTTAGGAATGGACCAAAAGACATCTTTAGAGGGTCAGAGAAAGGACTCACCAAGGGATATGGTAACATTTCTAATGGACTAATTAACATCACTAAAGTGGCTTATGTGGAAGGATTGAACCACAATCTGATAAGCATAAGTCAGCTTTGTGATATAGGGTATGAAATTATTTTCCACGATGACAAGTGTTTGATGAGGAATTCAAGTGATCAAGAGATCATCTTATCAGGCACTAGGAGTGGGAACATTTATTTTCTAAACTTCTTTAGTATAAATGAAAAATCACTTATATGCCTTGCAGCTAGTGAGAAAGACTCTTTGTGTGTACAGTGACACAAGAGGCTGGCTCATTTAAACTACAAAGCTATGAGTAAACTATTCTCTATGGACTTAGTTAGAAATAGTCCACAACTCAAATGCTCCAAAGAAGGCTTATGTCCTGCATGTCAAAAATGCAAACAAACAAATGTTTCCTTTAAGAGCATTCAGTCCAATGACACTGAGAGGTTTCTGTACTTACTTCATATGGATCTATTTGGTCATATGCAAGTTCTTAGTTTGGCTAGGAATTCCTATACCTATGTAATTGTGGATGATCACTCCAGGTTTGTTAGGTATTCTTCTTAAGGAGAAAGTCTGAAATACTAAACATCCTTGTTGATTTTGTCAAACAAATTCAGAATGAGATGGGATGTTCTGTAGTCAAACTTAGAAGTGACCATGGTACAGAATTTCAATCTGAAAAGATGACAAATTTCTTTAAGGAACTAGGAATCTTTTAGGAGTTCTCCTCTCCAAGAACACCATAGCAAAATGGAGTTGCTGAGGAAAAGTAGAACTCTTATTGAGGCAACTAGAACATTGTTGAGTGATACATTTCTTCCAAAATATTTTTGGGCTGAGGCTGTAAACACAACATGCTATGTTCAGAATAGAGCATTGATCAACAAGAATCACAACAAGACTCCCTATGAACTAATGAAAGGCAGAAAACCAAATATGTCCTACTTCAAAATTTTTGGTAGTAAGTGCTATGTTTTGGAGAATGGAAAAACTTATCTAACAAAGTTCTCAGAGAAATCCTTTGAAGGAATCTTTGTAGGGTATAGTCTTCATAGCAAAGCATACATGATCTACAACATGAAACATCAAATTATAGAAGAATCTATTAATGTAGTTTTTAATGAATCATCTGTTTTATTTAATGAGATCTATAACAACTCTAGTCTAGGTGTTGTAGACTCTAGAATGGAAAAGCTAAAAATAAGTGACTCACCTGTCTAGAGTTACACATTAGAGACAATATAGAAATCCCTATAGAAGATACTACAACTGCCTACGGGGAAGAAGTGAATCATCCTAATCCTCCTACAGTACTAGGTAATGGTAGGCACTGCTAGTAGAAGTTAGACACCATAGAGATCATCCTATTGATAAAATAATAGGTGATGCCAGATTAGGAGTAACTACTAGGAGTAGACATCACAATGAGGTTCTATACTCTAGTTTTCTCTCTCAGGTAGAACCTAAAAGGTTTGAAGAAGCCAATTCAGACCCCAACTAGATTATGGCTATACAAGAAGAGCTCAATCAATTTGAGAGATTCAAATTCTTGAGTCTAGTTCCTAGACCTAGTGATCATGATATCATAGGCACTAAGTGGATTTACAGAAATAAATTAGATGAGTATGGGGTTATATTAAAGAAAAAACTAGATTAGTGGCTAAAGGATATAGGCAAGAGGAAGGGTTAGACTTTCACCAAACCTTTGCACCTGTAGCTAGGATAGTTGCCATAAGGTTGTTTTTAGCTCATGCAGCATTCAAAGGATACAAGGTCTACCAGATGGATGTAAAGTCAGCATTTCTCAATGGTACACTGAAGGAGGAAGTCTATGTAGAGCAGCCACCAGGTTTTGTTAACCCTAAACACAATACCTATGTTCTTAGATTGCGCAAGGCTTTGTATGGATTAAAACGGGCACTTAGAGCCCTACATGAGACCCTATCTACCTTTCTTATAGAGAACAAGTTCTTTAGAGGAAAGATAGACAAGATACTATTTCTTATGGACATCAAAGGATCATGCATCCTAGTCCAGATTTATGTAGATGACATAATCTTTGGGTGTACTAATGAGAAGCTGTGTAGTAAATTTGCAAGGCTTATGCAAGGCAAGTTTGAAATGAGCAGCATGGGTGAGCTAAAGATCTTCTTGGGATTCCAAGTTAGACAATCCGAGGATGGAATATGTAACATCCCATGTAACCCTTCGACTCCCCTTAACTTAGATTGGGTTAGGAATGGGGTGGGTGATAGGTAATTTAGCTAGGTTTGACCCTAGGGAGTGGGTTATAGCCATGTTTGGCCCACTAAAGGGCCAAAGTCAAACCAGGTCAAACTAGCCTAAATAGGAAACCTAGCCACACCATGACCCCACTACCTTCACCTAACCCTAAAATGATCTAAGTGGACGCTATGGCATATCATTAGGTCAACCCTTTGACCCTAGTTGACCAAAGTCAACCTTAGCCCTAGGTTAGTCAAACCTATACCTATAGGCCCTGTTAGCCCAAGTAGGGCACCACATTGACCCAACCCAAGTTGGGTGGTGCCATTAGACCCATGAACACTAAGTGGGGTCAGTCCACTCATCATGGTTGACCAAGTCAACTCAAAAGTCAACCTAGTCAACATAATTTACCTAAAGAAGAAAATGAGGGCTAAACCCACTCTCCTTGGGCGAAGCCCACCAAACTTGGCCCATTATCAACCCAAGTGGTCAATGACCACCCCTACCCCTCTAGTTTTAGAAAGAGGGCACATGCAAAGGGGTATTTTGGGGAATTCACCCAAGAAGAGGAGAGAGAAATGGGAAAAGAGGGAGTGATGGCCACATGGCCTTCATTCCTTCTGCCCAAAGTTGCTGGTCGACCACCCAGAGGATTTCAGAGAATTTTGGCAGCATGGTGGCCACTTGGAACCATTAGTGATACAACCAAAGCCTGAACAGAGCTCCCCCTTGGTATTATCTCCTCATACAACCACTTTCAGCTCAAACTGACCACACCATTAGCTTCAGTGAGTGGAAACGAGTGGAGAACGACCCCTTGAGCATAGAATTTGGTGTAGAATCGATGTTTTGAGAAGGAGATCGCCGGTGCAGCTCAACCATGGCCAACTGCCACAAACCTCGCCGCCATGCCGCCATTCGGGTCCGTTTCGTCGCCTCTCTACCCGTACTAGCTTTCTAGATCCTTTAGCAGAGACATCGGGCTCAATTGAGCTCGATACCATGTGAGGAAAGTGAGTATTTTCCGAGCTTTTCTTCTTCCTCGGATTCGCCAGAGGGCCCAATTCCGGCGGCCTCACCGCCGGGAATCACTAGCCCCCACCTCAGTGAAGGTGGTAGCGACAATTGTCGGCGGTGGTGGTGGCTCAACTGGCCGGAAAAAAGGCAGACAAGTCGGCCCAGCGGAAATCGATCTGGGCCATTGGCTGATCGGGGACGACGACCCGATGCCGTCCCTTTTTATTAAATTAATTAATAAATGTTATTATATGATTCATTTAAATGTTGTCACATTTATACAGTAACATTGCATGACTATTTTAGGCCCCTTAGAGGCATTTTCAGATATGGTGATTAAGATGAAAGTTGTATCCCTTCCTCTTAAATTTAATTTGCCACCTTAAACTTATAATTTTGTGCAGTATACTGTCCTATAGGGCTGTTTTTCTAGGACTGGTCCTAGGCTAGGGCAGAAACAAAAGTTAATACGCAGGCTAAAGCAGAGGTACACATGACCTAAGATTTTGGACATGTGTCTAACTAGGGCACATCTATCCCCTGCCAAAAATTGAGAATTTTTGGGAAATGTTTTTCTATAGTTTTGATCATAATACATAAAAGTAAATAAATGAAATATTTGGAGTGTTATGGCTCTAAATGGCCCCAAATTTTGGTGACATGTCCTTGGGGACTATACATGTGCATGGTAAAAATTTCAGCACATTTGGACCACTGCATGTTGGGTAAACTCACTTGCATATGTTTGTTATACATAGGCTTGGGGTACAAATAACCAATTTTGAAATATTGTGTCTTAAGCCTATATGGAACATCCAAAAATCATGATATTGAATTCAGAGGCTCATTGGGGTGAATTATACCCCACATTGAAATAATGGGATTTTTGGAAGCAAAAATCCTATTGTTTGGAATTTTTGAAATAATTGAACTTTTGAAAAATATATGTTAAAATAGGTTTATCATTGAGATAAAATCCCCAATCTTTGTCAAGGTCAATATAATGGTATGTTCAACTCCTCAAAAATTTTATGTCTCTGTTGATGAATTTTGATAGGAGTTATGTAGAAATTACCTTTTTGCCATTATTGTACATAATTAGAAAACTAATGAAAATATTCATTAGAAAACTTTAGAAAAATTCTAGGTGATGTATCTTAGTATGAATAACCTTGTATAATTTTATCAACATTTTTGGATGAATCAGTAATTTTTAAAACCACATAGTGGCATTTTGGTAATATAATTAGAAATGAATTTTTGTAGCCCTTGATCCATAGAAGTTTATGAAATGCTGTCTTTAGGATTATTTTACCAATATATGTATTCTGTAATTTTCGTAGAATTTTTAGTAAGGAACTCCTTATACTTCCTTTGGAAAATGGTTATTTTGTGAATTTTGTATAAATTAAGAGATAAATAGAATATTTGAAAGGAAAATTATAATTCTTGGAAGACAGTAATGTTTTACCAAATTACAACTAAATAAAATTCCTTAGGTCAGTGGGATTATAATTTGTGACACTTCATGTATTAAATGGACTAGGGAATTAATATCAGGATTTATTTAAGGGCTTTAACGTCTTAGGAAAATAATGAAATTCAACGCACTCATCATAATAGTCTATACAATCCTAAGATAAATAGTAAAGGGCATGTAACCCAAAGAAGTTAGAAGTCATACTCTGGGGTGGTATTAGGTCATGGGCTGCGTATTGTATACGAAGGTTATACTGTAGGGACCACCGGGGGATGGATCAACGGTCAGGATAAGGTCATGTTTTTATTCAAATAATTTTTTATAAAATATGCCAAAATACATATGAAATAAATCACATCATAGAAGATGACAAAATTACTCAAGACATACAGCAAAACGTAGAACGACCCTTGGAGATCATCGACCGAAGCACAGAGATCGTCGACCTATCAGACAGATAGTCGAACGATACAGATAGTCGAACTATCAAAGAAGATAGTCGAACTACCTCAGCAGATAGTCGACCTATCAGAACAGATAGTCGAGCTATCAGATAGTCGATCTATCAAGGCAGATAGTCGAGCTATCAAGCAAAACAGATAGTGGACCTATCAAACAGATAGTCGAACTATCAAAGAGAACAGATAGTCGACCTATCAAACAGATAGTCGAACTATCAGATAGTTGAACTATCCAAGCAGATAGTTGAACTATCAAGAAGAGCAGATAGTCGACCTATCAACAGATAGTCGAACTATCAGATAGTTGAACTATCCAAGCAGATAGTTGAACTATCAAGAAGAGCAGAAAGTCGACCTATCAACAGATAGTCGAACTATCAAAGACAACAGATAGTCGACCTATCAAGCAGATAGTCGAGCTATCAGGAAGACGATCGTCGATCGGCTGATCGACGATAGTCGAGCGACGTTCGACCGTAGTCGAACAAAAAAACAACTTAACCAAATATTCATCTGGAAAAGTGGCAAGTCTAAACTAGAGCAAACTAACTAAACAACTAACCTTTGACCATAGATAAATCTTGGGTCAAGAGACTAAAAGAGAAGACTGGACTCAAATCAAAACAAGGGTACCAACAATCTCCCCCTATTTGAGTAAAGTCTCTCAACAACTAAACACAAAACTAATTACTGAAAGTAAATAAAGTGCATGAAGGGAAATAATTAAGCAGATAACATCAATCAATCAGATAAGAAAATAACTGTCAATCAATGAACTTTTAAGATGCTTCAGAATTAGGTTTAGGTTCAGAAGAACTAAGAATAAAAGTAATCTTCCTAGAAGGAATCTAGAGCTTCTTTCTTTGATAGCTTTAAATCTTGCTCTCCAATGATTTTAGTTTCTAATGCCCTTGGGACAACTGCTTCAGGATGCTTTTCCATGTATTTTGAAGGATTAAATACCTCAGGTCTAACATGGAATTTATCAAGCTCCTTCATTCGAAATTTTGACATAGTGGTTAATCCTGCAGTGTCTTTGCCTTCAGCTTTAGCTTTCTTAATTTGGGCTGAACCAACAAGTTCAAGAAATCGAACCATCCTGAAATCAGGATCAAGCTCTGGGCTTTCATACACATTTTCAGAGGTTGTATCAACAGGTTTCACAGCTTTAAATTTAATAGACATATCTAGTAGACTTTCAGCTGGCTCTTTATCCTAAATAACTAGATAAGAAGGAGGAGCAAACTCAGCAAATTTCTTGCTAGATTTTTCAGAGAAAATAATTCGCTTACATTTTGAAACAGCCTTCACAGCATGATCTGGCTTTGGAGAGGTTGAGCTCTTGAGTTCTTTGGAAGGAGGAGGAGAAAAAGTTGGTCTTTGATAAACCACCTCCTTCACTTGTTCCTTTACATCAGCATCGAGTCTTTGATAGCCAGATTGCGTTTTACCTTGATATCCTTGAGAACTTTTCCTTTGAGATGACTGAGATGGGTTAAACCTGTCAGACTGAGTAGAAGGATTTGCAGATAGGTTTCCAGAGGCTCCTGCACCGGGAGGTGGAGGAGGAGGACCTCTAGGAGTCCATCTTGGTTCAGGACTATCATATCTCTTAGACTTCTTCCTTAATTTCTGCTGATTCTTAGAAAATGCCATCCAGTGCTGGAATTCTTTAGATTTAGGATCAATACCTTTTAAGACATAGTAGGTGACATCATTATCAGGATTTGGAGGAGGAGGAGCTATAGCTTTCCTTTTCTTCTTAGCAGATCTCTTTCTCTTTGACTCATCAGATTCATCAGAATCAATCTCATCCTCAGAATTTGAAGAAATAGGAATATTATACGGATCAATCGCCTCTTGCACAGCTCTTTCCTTTTCTTTTAAGGCAGCTCTTTCTAATTCTTCTTCCATGGCATCCTGTGCCAGAAGGGTATCTAAATCCAATCTAGGAGAGTCATCCCAGACGGTAGACTTTTCAATTTGAACATCTGAAGCCTTTTTTTGTTCATCAGCAACTATCATGGGGACCAGTTCTTCTTGCACTGCTAGCTCAGAATCTTGAACAATTGGTTCTGGTTCAGGTTGAACTTTTGGAGCTGGTTGGTGATCAATCTCTTGGACATCTAATACTTCTTCCATTATATCTGTAGTATTATGAACAAAAATTTGCTAAATGACATCGAATCATTCCTCCAGGTATTCTCATACTAGCATGTCAGTTATCAAGTCTAAAAAAAGAGTAAAAGGGATACCTTCAGAATTTTCCTTTGAATGTCCTAACTCCTATAATTCATCTAGGAAGGAAGTGATAACTCCTTCTAGGTATAGGGCGACTAGGGGAGTGGAGCATTCTTCTAGGCAAACTTTGATAATGAATTCAGACTTCATTACAGCATCAAAAATTTCTTTTTCAAACAATGGAGGAGGAGCTGATTCTTCTATCTCTTTCTCTACAACTGCAGGAGGTTCTGCTGGAGGGGAGGCCAAGGGCAGCTCAGAGGCATCTTCATAAAGCATCTCCCCCTGCCTGATTTCAGTAGAAACTGAAACCAGGCCCCTAGATGAAGAGGGCTCAGCAGATTTTGATAGAGCTAGGATGGCAGCAGTCAAAGAAGAGATGGAGGAAGCAAGGGGAGCAATTGCCTCTTCAATCATGATTTTGATTGAAGGGGTAATTAACTCCAGGATGATAGAAATGAATGCTGGAGTGATTTCAAATGATGATGGGGGAATCTCAGTGGATGGATGATCAGCAGGAATGGTGTATTCTTGATGAACTGGAGAGTGAACTGGAGATGGAGAGTGAAATGGAGAATGATGGGTGGATGCAAGATGATCAATGTGATCAGAAGAAGGAATTAGTGACTGAGGAGATATCTCAGAAACCAACAAATCAAAACTAGGATGAGATATCCTAGCAAGATGAGAAGGGAGAGGAGATGCATGAGGTGATGCATGGAGAATTGTAGATGAATCAGGAAGATGAGAGGCAGAAGGTCATAATTCAATTTAAGTTGATGGAACTTCAACTGAATTAGACGGTAATGCAGATGAAGAAGATGGAATGGAGAGATTTGCTGAGCCAGCTTCTTGTAGGAGAGGAGTGACTGAAGCAGTCCTGGTGCTCTCAGATGCAGCTAGAGCAACCCCTGCTGGAGCGGGCTTCAGAAAAGTCCTTTTCCACTTGGCGAACAAGGTTGGGTCCATCTTCTTGCTGGCATTGATGGAAGTAGCAGCTGAAACTAACAAATGGGGATATTTTTCCTTCAGAAAAATCCCAAGCACCCTACCTAGGGTGACTTCCTTCTTGCTGTTCTTTTTCCTAATCAAATCAAACATAACTCCTGCCCAATTAATCTTCTTTTTGTTCATAATTGCACACATTAGGGCAAACTGTTGCCTTGTAATATTGTCATGGGCAGAGTGCTTTCCCAGTAGCACTTTTCCGACGAGTTCAGCAAGGAACTTAATTTTCAGCGGAAAATTTACCTTTAACAGCTTAGTAGGGATGTCGTCGACATGTCCTAACTCTGTCAGCATTCTCCCAAACTCTGGGGTATCTTGCTCGTAATCTTCTTCCCCATTTAACAATCCAAAAATTTCAGTTAAAATGGCGGGAGTCAAAGTTACCTCTTCTCCGCCAATTGTTCCGGTCATAGAATCATCATTTGAAGACGAAGTAAATGTCCATTCTTTAATCTCTTGAATGTTTATCTTTATCCCGGAGGACATGAGCTTTTCCAAACCTTGATCTTTGCATAGGTTGAGAATTTCCACAATAGCAGATTCGCAGCAACTGAAAGAATCGAAATCCACACTGAAGCCAGCATCAAACTTCACCACTGTCAGGAGAGCTGGAGATATCGCCATCGAAGGGGCTGGAGAAGACGAGGGAGACGGCGAAGGCGAAACGACAGAAATCGCGAGACAAAGAGCAAGCAGGAAGACGGAATGCGAGAAGACGCTCTCCGTCGACGATAAAAACAACGATCTCTTAACCTAGGTCGACCAACGGCTTTATATTAAAACAACGATCGTCGATCTATTTAAAAGATACTGGAGACGATGGTCGAACGGTCGTTCGACGATCATTCCTGAAGCAGAGTAGTCGATCCATCGTTCGACTATTTTTGTCTTCACAAACAACAAGCTGTCGTCAACCATAGATCGACGATAGGCTCGACCTGTTCGACTATCTTCGAACGCCTGTCGACGATCTTCAAGCAGATAAGCTATCATCAACCATAGGTCGACGATAGGCTTGATCCGATCGACTATCTTCGAACGTCGTTTGACGATCTTCAAATAAGTTTCAACAAGGCATACGTCACACTTAGTCTCTTCCATTAATCATGCCTAGTTGAACCAAAAAGAACAGATGCTTCTGTTCATCTAAGGGCTTGGTGAATATATCACCTCTCTGAAGGTCAGTGGATATGAACTCAAGGCTGATCTTGTTCTTTTCCACACAATCTCTCAGGAAATGGTGCCGGTTCTCAATGTGTTTCGTTCTAGAGTGGTGCACAGGATTTTGTGCAATAGAGATAGCACTGGTACTATCACACATGATTTTTGTGTTCTTGTGTGTGTACCCATAATCCAAAAGCTGGTTTTGTATCCACAGGATCTGTGAACAACAACTAGTAGCTGCTATATATTCAGCCTCTGCAGTTGAAGTTGAGACAGAAGCCTGCTTCTTACAGAACCAAGAGACCAATCTCTCTCCCAGGAACTGACAAGTTCCTGAGATACTTTTCCTGTCAACTCGACAACCAGCATAATCAGAATCAGAGTATCCAATTAATTCAAATTCTGATTCAGCTGGGTACCAAAGTCCTAGATTTGGACATCCCTTCAGGTATCTCAAGATTCTCTTGAGAAGAATCAGATGAGATTCCTTGGGGTTGACCTGGAATCTAGCACAAAGGCATGTAGCAAACATTATATCTAGCCTACTTGCAGTTAAATACAATAGGGAACCAACAATGGCCCTATAATTCTTTTGATCAACAGGCTTTCCCTGATCATCAGAGTCTATAACTACATTATTAGTCATAGGTGTATGCATTGCTGAAGCATCAGCCATCCCAAACTTCTTTACCAATTCCTTGGCATATTTGGATTGGGAGATGAAGATGCCATCAGCATCTTGCTTTACTTGGAGACCAAGAAAGTAAGACAACTCACCCATACTACTCATCTCAAACTTTGAATGCATCAAGTCAGAGAACTTTTTGCACAGTTTGGGATCAGTGGAACCAAAAATAATGTCATCCACATACACTTGAACTAACAGGATTGTGTCCTTGTGGTGCTTAACGAAAAAGGTTCTATCAACTACTCCCCTAATAAAGTTGTGCTCTAACAGGAAACTAGCTAGAGTCTCATACCAGGCTCTAGGTGCTTGTTTGAGTCCATAAAGAGCTTTTTGCAACTTGAAAACATGTGAGGGCTGAGTTGAAGAAACAAACACAGGTGGTTGTTCAACAAATACCTCTTCCTTTAGCTCACCATTTAGAAAGGCACTTTTGACATCCATCTGAAAAACCTTAAACTTCATATAGGCTGCATAGGCTAGAAAGATCCTTATTGCCTCTAGCCTTGCAACAGGAGCAAAGGTTTGGTCATAATCTATACCTTCCTCCTGTCTGTAGACCTGAGCTACAAGCCTAGCTTTGTTCCTTACAATGATTTCATTTGCATCCAACTTGTTTCTATACACCCACTTGGTGCCTATGATTAGTTGGCCTTTAGGTCTTGGAACTAAAGTCCATACTTTACATCTTTCAAACTGATTGAGTTCCTCTTGCATAGCAATGATCCAGTGGGGATCTAGCTGATCATCTTTAATGGTGAGGGGCTCAATCTGTGAAAGGAAACAAGCATGCATCACATCCTGTCTTAACTGATGTCTTATTTGAACACCAGCTGATATGTCTCCAATCACTTGAGATGTAGGATGATCTCTAAGTGTGATAATATCAGCAGGTGGGATGTGATCTTCAGCAATAGTTGGGATTAATTCCTCAGGAGGAATTTGATCTACTATTGGTGGTACAACAACAGCTTCTGCTAAGTCTTCATCACTGTCTGAATCAGTGATATGAAGAGTTGATAGATGGAGAATCTCTTGAGTGACATCTGCTACCTGTAATGAACTTGAGGAAGGGGAAGTTTCCTTCTCCTTGTAAAACATTTGAGATTCATCAAAAGACACATGAACAGACTCTTCAATTTTAGAAGCTGATTTATTAAAAACCCTATAAGCTTTGCTTACTTGGGAATATCCAAGAAAAATTCCCATTGAAGCTTTTGCTTCAAATTTTCTAAGGTATTCTTTATTATTAATATGAATATAAACTACACAACCAAATACTCTAAAATAATTTATTTTAGGTTTCTTTCCTTTAAGCAACTCATAAGGAGTTTTATACTTAAGCTTGTGTATCAGACTTCTATTCAAGACATAGTTGGCTGTACTAACAGCTTCTGCCCAATAGGAAAGAGGCATATTAGCATCTGCCAACAATGTGCTAGCAGCTTCAATTAGTGTTCGATTCTTCCTTTCAACTACCCCATTTTGTTCGGGAGTTCTAGGAGCTGAGAAACTATGTTTGATACCTTCTCTCTCACAGAATTCTTGCATGAGAAGAGAGTCAAACTCAGTACCATGATCACTTCTGATCAAGGCCACATGAGTAGAGTACTCAGTCTGCATACATAATAGAAAATCTGTAAGGGCTTTGAAGTTATCAGCCTTAGTTCTCAAAAAGAACACCCAACTGAACCTAGAGAAGCCATCTACAATGACTAGGGTGTAATACTTCCCTCCTAAACTCTGTACATTTATTGGGCCAAATAGGTCCAAATGTAATAAATACAGGATTCTAGGAGAAACACTTTTATTTACTGATTTAAATGAATTCTTGGTTTGCTTGCCTAATTGACAAGCCTTGCATAGGCTCTCCTTCTTGTAGGGGCAAGAAGGTAAACCTCTAACAAGGTTGTGTTTAGATAACCTAGATATGTTCTTGAGGTTAACATGGCTAAGCCTTTTATGACATAAGGTATTATTATTTGTTACTTCATTAAATAAGCAGATTTCAGAGTGAGTTGAGTTAAAATCTACTAAATAAATGTTACCTTGTCTAATACCTACTAACACAACATTATTATTTAAAGTAATATTACAAAGGGAGTTAGAAAATGATACCTGGTATCCAGCATCACATAACTGACTTAATGAAACGAAATTATGCTTCAGTCTAGTTACATAAGCAACTCTCTTTAATGTTAAAGCTCCAATGGTAATTCTGTCATAGCCTTCAGTTTGACCACAGCTTGAATCTCCAAAGATTACCTTTGGGCCAAGCTTGGCCTTGAACCTTGACAGATGTTCTTTATTTCCTGTCATATGCTTGGAGCAACCACTATCCAAATACCACTTATTCTGAGTGATAGGATAGGTCTTTACCTGTAGAAAAATAAGTTAAACATTGTGGACCCAGGTAACCTTGGGTCCCTTGTTTTTCACATAAGAAAAACTGGAAATAAATGAATAAGTAGGTTGAGGGTGATAACCTAACGGGTAAGATCTCCTAGGTGGGATTCTCCATGCAGATGATGGGTCAATGAACCTAGGGTTTCTATTTACATTCAGGTTTCTAAAGTTCTGGTTGAAGTTTTGAAATTCATGTTGAAAACGTCGATCAGCGTTCGACGATGGGTGCTCAGATCGTCGATCTCCGTTCGACCACTGAGCCTGCGATCGTCGAGCAGCGTTCGACGCTCTTTGTATTTCCTTAAACTTTTGTTTTCTTTTCTCTCTCTTAGCTTTATTTAAAGCTTTATTAACCTGATTAACTTTCTCAGTGTTTTTTATTCCACTAGCTGAAATAAAATTCACTGGAGTTGAAAGATGGTTTTTAAGAATGATTGGGGGTTCACTAGATGAAGCTCCCAAGCCTAATTTGTTATTGCCTGACCTAGTGTTAGACATGCTGGTTATTTTAAGCAACTTAAGGCCTCTACCATTCAGAGACTCTTCTAACCTTTTTGACTTAGCTAATTCATTCTTAAGGAATTTTATTTCTTCACTTGAATTAGTGAGTTCTGCTGTTAACCTAATGTTTTCAATAGAGATAAATTCAGATTCAGTAAGTTTATTTCTAAGGTCCTTAATTTCCTTTTCAGAACAAATTAAATCTAAACACAAAGATTTAAAATCTGATTTAAATTCAGCAGATGTAAAATCGTAAGAAGACAATACCTCATCTTTTGTTGGCATTTCTTCATCCGAATCTGAACTCTCTGCAGCTGAGTGATTGCTGCAGGCATCAATTGCCATCAGGCAAACTTCCTTTGCCTTCTTTTCTTCCTCATCCTCACTGGAGCTTGAGGAGGAAGATTCCTCATCAGAATCGCTCCAGGTTTCAGCAACAAAACATCTATCCTTCTTTTTGTTCTTGTAGGAGGATGGCTTGGAATGCTTCTTGTGCTGATCCTTGTCTTTCCTTTTCTCTTTATTCTTTTCCACTGGACAGTCTGGAAGAATATGTCCAGGCTTCCTGTAACCATAGCAAATTATTTCTTTAGTAGGAGTACGATCATACCTTGGTTTTCTTCATATTTTGAAGATTTCTTTCTGAATTCTTTCCGTCCCATCTTGAGAAACCTTTTGGCAAATAATGCCATCAGTTCCTCATTGGACTGACTTCCTTCAGAAGCATCAACAGCTTTGAGAGCAAGGGTTTGCTCTTTTCTTGTGGGAGTTGGAGTCTTTGCCTCAGCCTCAGCTTCCCTGGACTTCAGCACTTGCTCAAAGGACTTGAGCTTGCCGAGAAGGGCTTCTGTTGAGATTTCTGTTGTGCTTCTGGCCTCCTTGATAGGCCAGATCCTCAGATCCCATGTGCTAGGGAAGCACATAAGAATCTTATCATTAACCTCTGTCAATGAAATATCCTTATCAAGAGTCCTCAGCTCATTGATGATTGAGCTGAGCCTTGTGTACATTGCTTCAACTGATTCAGCATCAGTTTTCTTGAAATTTTCATACTAGGAGATAAGGTTGGACCTTCTACCCTTCCTTTCATCAGCTGAACCAGCTACAATCTGGTTCAGTGTATCCCACATTGCTTTTGTTGAGGAGCAGTCAGCAACCTTCTGGAATACTTCATCAGACATTGTCTGAGCCAGAATGTTCATTGCCTTAGCATCTGCTATCTTTGCCTTTTTGTATTCATCATTATAATCTGGAGGAGGCACTGCACTCATATCAGTTGATGATGAAGCAGTAGCTGCAGCAGGTGTTCTTGGTGGTCCTGTCAAAATAGAAGCAAAAATACTCTCATCAATAGAGTTCATATATAACTTAATCCTTGCCTTCCAGATGCTGAACTTGGCTAAGTTGCATGCTGGAGGTCTGGTGCTAGAGTAATCCTTGAACTGGGCCATGATAGTGAAAGTGAATATATATAATCCTTGGTATCTATCAGGATCTTGTGACTTAGGTGTTAGCCTATACAGTCAGACAACCTCCCTCTGATACCAATTGAAAGAAAAGGGATAGATACTACTCTAGAGGGGGGGGGGGGTGAATAGAGTAATCAAAAATTGCACTAGCAAAGTTGACTGTCTACTCAACTCCCTTGGAGTTAATTGCGGAATGAAGGTTATAGATATTTGAGAAGTAACCCTAAAGCCTAACACAAGTGTTGTGCACAAGAGGCAGCCAAATGTAATTACAGTTAAGGCTTGGAATCCTAAACAGCAACTAGCAAACCTAGTTAATACTAATCACAGCCAATAGCACAAGTGATAAATCAAACAACCAGACGACACAAGGGAATTTATAGTGGTTCCCCAAACAACTTGGGTACGTCCACTCTTCTACCAACAAGGTAGGAATCCACTCAGGTTTTTGATCAGGTGCCCTGCCACCAACAAGATCTGCTTCAGGTAGATCTAGAAACCCTTTAAACTTTTGATCAGGTGTCTAAAAACCAACACAGGTTTTTGATCAGGTGCCCTGCCACCAAGGTATACTTTTGAAGGGAGTAATAACCCTTTACAGGAGGGGGAAAGGAGGTTAAAATGTCTTCTCTATTTTAAATAGAATTAGAGAAGCTCAAGAACTTGTACTGAGCTAGAAAGCTCTAAAGAGTCAAGGCTCCCCCTGGCTAAAAGAATGTCCAGGTGAAGTCTTGCTTCAGTGCAGAAAACACTTCAGAAAATCTGAAGGAAAAAGCTACAAGAAGATAATAAATATGAAATGAAAATTCTTCTTCAGGCAGCTATCTTCTTCTTCAAAAAGCTCTGAGAGAAGATCTTCCTGGAGGCAGGAGAACTCAGGTTGAAGAAGTGTGAAGAGCTAAAACTTCTTCTCAGTTGAAGGTGAACGAGCTGAGAGCAGTTATAAACTGTAAGTTATAAGCTTGAATGCTGCTGTTAGCTTTTGAACTCCTTTTCCTGAATGAACTCTCTTTTTCTATATGAACTGATTTTTTGCTATCTGAACTAGTTGATTTCTTTCTCCAAAGAATTCTTTATATAGCAGCAGCAACGGCTCTAATTTGAGTTTGAATCTTGTCTTCTACTGAAATCTGCAAGCTGGGCTGCAAATAGCATAAAGCAAGAACAAAAACTGCAGACAGATATCCTATAAGAGGATAAAGCTTTCTAAGAAGCTGCAAGTAACTCTGATAAAATAATACTAGAGAAAGTCACATCAGAAGAGACTCTTTATGGCCAAAGAAGACTTTTTGAGTCTAACGGCTATAAAGGACAGCCTGACAGATAAAGCAGAAAACATATTTCAACTAATAAGACAAACAACTTTATCAGAAAAAGATTGGCTCATGCATAAGGAATGGAGCAGATATTGCATGGAAATAATATCATAAATTTATTCAAATAATCTTTTATAAAATATGCCAAAATAAATATGAAATAAATCACATCATAAAAGATGACAAAATTACTCAAGACATACAGCAAAACGTCGAACGACCCTCGGAGATCGTCAACCGAAGCACAGAGATCGTCGACCTATCAGACAGATAGTCGAACGATACAGATAGTCGAACTATCAAAGAAGATAGTCGAACTACCTCAGCAGATAGTCGACCTATCAGAACAGATAGTCGAGCTATCAGATAGTCGATCTATCAAGGCATATAGTCGAGCTATCAAGCAAAACAGATAGTCAACCCATCAAACAGATAGTCGAACTATCAAAGAGAACAAATAGTCGACCTATCAAACAGATAGTCGAACTATCAGATAGTTGAACTATCCAAGCAGATAGTTGAACTACCAAGAAGAGCAGATAGTCGACCTATCAACAGATAGTCGAACTATCAGATAGTTGAACTATCCAAGCAGATAGTTGAACTATCAAGAAGAGCAGATAGTCGACCTATCAACAGATAGTCGAACTATCAAAGACAACAGATAGTCAACCTATCAAGCAGATAGTCGAGCTATCAGGAAGACGATCGTCGATCGGCTGATCGATGATAGTCGAGCGACGTTCGACCATAGTCGAACAAAAAAACAACTTAACCAAATATTCATCTGGAAAAGTGACAAGTCTAAACTAGAGCAAATTAACTAAACAACTAACCTTTGACCATAGATAAATCTTGGGTCAAGAGACTAAAAGAGAAGACTGAACTCAAATCAAAACTAGGGTACCAACACAGTACGGAGACTAAGGCGAGTGTGTGGGTTTGAGGGGCCAGTAGGTTGTTTATACTGTAGTCTGGTGGACAATCCCTGAAAAAGAACACCCGACCCAACAAGACTGACGGGTAGTCAGCAATTAGTAAGTAAGACTCTAGAGGGCACCTAGGACGTGTATAGAGGTGTATGGGAGGTCTAGGTTTGGTAGTGTGCATACTTGCCTAGGAGTGGAGACGCCCGCTCCACTGCTGCCATAGCCACAACGGTGGTACCAGAGAGTGATGCTAGCTCCGAAAAGCGGGAACTAAAGGTCTGTGATCACAGAGTCGTTGTGTGTGAGTTGCACTTGCATGATTCATAAATAACCCGCATACATTCATTTATATTAGGTCATACGCTTCATGGATCCTTATAATATAAATTAGTATGGGCTCTTTTATATGATAAGTTAAATTTTGAAACACTAACTTATATGTTTGTATGGGCACTCATATAAGTTAGGGTACTTCTGTGATGGTAGATTAGAAGTAGAGTTATATGCTTATTTTACCATACTACATTTTACTTCTCTTGTTTTACTTACTTCAGTTTTATACTTTACTTACTGCACTTGTACTTCTTTCATAGAACTGCTAGAGTAGAACTACTATTATTCCTCATACACTTGCTAGTATAGTTCCACTACCACCTATTTATACTTGACACCCCTTGTTGTCCTCCGCTTCGTCCTCTTGCACGGTGACTAGGAGTTGCGGGGCGAGGTGCGGAGGAAACAACTTGTCTTTTGACTAAATGTCGGTGACCAAACTATTTTTAGCATCTCGAGGAGATGGAGTACCAGCATGACCAGCAAGACGAGGTGACAGGACGTAAGGAGCCAGTACGACTACTACCTACTACTATTGCAGAGTTTCCTCAGGTGGGATGAGTTTGTGATGATAGACATCTTCCACTGTTATATTTGTTAGAGAGAGATTTTGATATGATGTACTGGGCATAAGCCCTTTTTATTTTTGTACTCATTGTGGACTGATGCATTTCCATTCATATATATATATATGCTCTGTGACTGTGGTCTATTGCGCTATGCTCTGATTATATAATGTTGTTTCTCATGCTGGCCTATTGGTTTATGATTGTGCTAGCCGGCAGAATCGGCGTCTTGCGGTGTCGACTAACCCGTGTGTTGGTGTTACCGTAAGGCGGCGGTTCTGGGCATAAGATTCCTATGAGCTCCTGATTTGGGGAGTCGGATCTTACAGAATATCCATCTCTCAATCTATGTTCACTAAGGAGTTGATTAAGAGATATGGTATAGAGAATTCTACCATGAGAACTACAATGGGTTCTTCTATGTCACTACACAAGGATGAATCTGGGAAATCAGTTGATGAAACCTTATATAGAGGCATCATTGGATCACTCCTGTATTTGACTGCTAGTATGCCAGATATTATGTTCTCAACATGTGTCTGTGCTAGGTACCAATCATGCTCTAAAGACTCTCATTATACTTCTGTAAAGAGAATACTGAGATATCTTAAGGGCACACACAATCTTGGGCTTTGGTATCCTAGTGATAGTGATTTTGAACTCACAGGGCACAAAAATACATATTTCGTAGGGTGTAAAGAAGTTAGAAAACATACTTCTGGAACTTGCCAGTTTCTATGGAAAAGACTTATAAGTTGGAGTAGCAAGAAGCAAACAAGTTTTGCAATCTCTACAACAAAATCTTAGTACATATCTGCTAGGATCTGTTGTGGTTAGTTGCTGTGGATTCAACATCAACTACTGAACTACAGTGTACAGCTAAGTAAATCTGTTATGTTTTGTGATTCTACTAATGCAATTTCTATTACTAATAATCCTGTTTCACACAGTAGAACTAAACATATAGAAATTAGATATCACTTTCTCAGAGAGAATTTTTGAAAAGAAAATATAATCTTACAATATACTGCAACAGAAAGACAAGTTGCTAGCATTTTTACAAACCCCTAGATTAAAGCAAGTTCATTTACTTTAATTTGAACTAGGCATGTTGAACATTGAATAAATATTTACAATTAGTCGCAACAAAAGTTTGTACAACTCTTAAAAAGATGACTAACCAGGTCTACAAATCTAAATAACCAAGAAAACTTGATCTAAGTCAAGAAATTATATTCAGAACACAAAGTTTATCTAAGTCAAAGAATTGTGTCGAGACACCACAGTGTGTGTCGACACTATAGGTAGTATTGTGTCGAGACACCAGAATGTGTGTCGACACTACAAGTAATTTTGTGTCGACACATTATAATTTAGTGTCAAGATATAAGCTTGTCGAGATCTTGAGGTCTGATTTGAGAGACATGAACCTTGTGTCGACTTAAGTCGGCACATCTCGACAGAATAGGTTTTCCATGTCGACACTAGATATTTCCCAATAGTTAGAAAATTACTAAATGCAGCATGCCTTTTCACCTTCAAAAGACAGTTACTCTAAATAGGAGGTATTTGGATTTGTCAACTTCACTAACCAGAAATCTTGAGAGACTGATCCTTGTGTGTCGAGACCTATAAATCCATAGTCGACTCCTCTCATACTCAAGCTCTTTCAATAAGGATGGCACCCAAGATGGACGATAACATCAACGAGGGTTACAAACTAGTGCGCAACACCTTTGTCTCCGCTCTAGAAGATATAAAGAATGTGATTGACCTTGTCAATGAGACAGGTCTTGAGTATCTAATTTCAGAACCAACCAATAAATGGAAGAGAGAGGTATCTTAATTATACCCTAATGCGTCACTAAACCATAAGTCAGGCAAGATTAAATCCAATGTTAATATAGCAAGATTAAAGGTCACAATCAAAAACATGCTAAAGTCTTTCAAATTCCAAGAACTGCACATGAAGATGAACTGGATTCAAGCAAGACTACTGAGGCCTTAGAATGGTGTTGACTAGCTCCAACCACTAGATTTGGCAATTCTTTAAATATGAATGGAATGAATTCCCAAGAAAAAATTCTATCTAAAATAGTTGGAATGGTTCTCCTCTGCAAGACTGGAGCACATAACAAGATTTCCAAATTTATTTTTAGCCTGATGACAAGGATTATCTTCAGAATCACAATTGACTGGAATAGGGTGGTCTTTGATAAAATTACAGAAGGGATTTTGAAGCCCAATATGGGTAGAATAATTAGTTTATATCTGGTAAAGGTCATTCCAGATAGTATCAATCATAAAAATGGATCTAAGATAAATCATATGAGGAGAATGGACCTAAGAATTCTGTCTAGATGGGACAAAGTCTTGTCTAAAGAGACACTAGAACCTAAAAGGACTAAGGAGGTAACAGGCAAGAAATCTGTGGTAGTGGAAGTCGTATCCTCTAGTTATTCTAAAGAAGAGGTGAACTTCAGTTCTGAAAAGGATGCTGTGGAAGAACAAGACAGATCTCCAAGGTACTCACCTGGAACTAGTGTACAGGTGTAGGGGTAGAACATTCCAGAAAGAGAACAAATTGAGGGGGAGAACCCCTGTGAATTGCCAATGGATACAACTACTATTATTATAATGGATGTTGTACAGGACCTAGAAATATCAAAAGATCCTGAACATGAAATGTCTTAAAAAGAGATGGAGGAAGAGAATCCAAAAGAGACTGGAGAAGAAATTCTTTTGTCTAAGGTATCTAACATTCAGGGGAAGATAGCTAAAAATTCCCAGATTGAGGTGCCTGATGCTGAAACTCAGCATGTAGATGTTCCTTTGGAATATCTTAATACAAATATTGAAAGTACAGATCAGCAAAACTCTATTTAGATGGTCAGCTCATCAGATTTTGAGGGAGAGGAAGCTTCACAACTTAAGAAAATAAAAATATATGAGTTAAGAAAAGGAAGTAAGAGTTACAAGAAGTATCTTAAATCTGGACCACCATTAGCTCCTGTAATGGATTTTAGCTCCCTACTAATTCAACTACAGATCATGCTTGATAAACAAAGGCAAGTCCTAGAAAAGTATGTGGATGAAAGAAACAAAGAGTTGCAATTTTAGCTGGCACAAGACATCAAGTCAATAAGATTTGAAGTAAACTTATTAAAGAAAGATATGACTGAGTTCTTTGGGAAAGGAGAAAATGATGTTGTCTACCTGGCCAAGCAACAATAGGAAGCCAAACAACTAGAGGCTGATATGGCAATTCAGCAAGGTTATGTCCTTGAGAATCAGAATAGAATGAATGAAAATATGAAAGTTATGCATGATACAACATTGGGAGAAATAAAGAATCAAACCACTACTTTGTAAACAAAACTTAATTCCACTGCCACAGATATAGACACTAAACTGAAAAATCATTCAGAATCTCTGCTTAAGGACATAAAAGCTTCTGATAAGAGTTTGAATAATAATTTACTAGGAGTTAAGAACATAGTAACATCAGGAATTAATTATCTAGATGGTCATGTGAGATTTCACAAAAATGATTTAAGGGATCATATTAAAAGAGAAGTCATAAAGGGGGAGAGGGTATGATTAAGGCCAGTTTTGAACATACTACCTGGATATCAAATAATATCAGAGAAACTTTAGGCTTTCCTCCCCTATGGTATGATGGAGATCAAACTGCTGAGTCTGGTTATCAACCACCTCAACTTGAAGCACCTCATGCTACTGGAATCTATGATCATGAGCACACCATGTATAATCATCCTGCAGCACAAGCTACTTTTGAGTCTATTCAGGCAACTATCCAACATATGTACAGTCCTCCTCAAGGTTTAGATCAGAATGTAATCTTGGAGAAAGTGGGCAAGTCTTCTACTGCTCTAGAGATAGAGGCCCAGCTATCGTAGAAAAGGTTTAGAGAACAAACTTAGACTAGACCAGATTTTGAGTAATAGAGTCCAACCTCCAGATCAATAATTCTTACTACATGGAAGGCTGTAAATGCTAATGTCACAGATAGTGTAAAATTGTACAATGAACAGGAATGGGAAAAACATCTTAAGCAGCAGCAAGTTAT
Organism: Platanthera zijinensis; assembly: GCA_039513925.1. Lineage (NCBI taxonomy): Eukaryota > Viridiplantae > Streptophyta > Magnoliopsida > Asparagales > Orchidaceae > Platanthera > Platanthera zijinensis. The sequence continues at coordinate 25,911,051 of CM077094.1, read as the reverse complement.
CCAGAAGTTCAGATATGATCTGAAGAAAGGAAAGCTTCCTACTAAGTCAATTGAGCCCAACAAATATTTCCCAAAGCCATACCATTATTTTAAAAGACAAATGCTAAAAGAAGAAGCGATTGCAAAAGCTAAAGATAAGAATGACAAAGGAAAGGAGGTTGCTGATAATAAGGTGCTTGAGGTGAAAGAAAAGATACAATCTGAAAAAGGCATAGTTATCAAAGAACCAGAGCTGCCTTAAAATGTTCTTAGTTTTAAATTTCATATGAAAAACTTGATCTGTAACTATTGTATAACCAAAGCTTGTAGCAGTAAACCTTGTGATAAATATTTAATTAAAATCTTGGCTTACTCAACATTTCATGTGTTCTTAATTAGGATTATCATTGTTTGCCTTATCTTCTGATCATCGTTATTATTTTTAATATGTGTTTTTATCTGTAGTATTTCACATATAGTATTGCACTATATTCTTAATGTCTTTATCATTATATTTTGGTACCATGTTGTATATCATTGAATATGGGTTATGACTTCTCCAAATACAGGGCGATTGTTGAGTACATTGGTCACAATGTTCTTGATTTGAAGAAGTCTTTTGAGCTCAATGATATACACATAGTTATATTTGATTGATGTTCAGTTCATGTGTGCAGGCAAATAAAGCTAAGTACAATAGTATCAAGACACTGACGACTAGTGTCAACACACACTGAACAAGTTGTGTCGAGAAAAAGAGAAGCTGTGTCGATACTAAGGACAAGTGTCGAAACGCTCTATACAAGCTGTGTCAAGACTGAAGACAACTATGTCGACACTAAAGACTACTGTCGATACACTTCACAAGCTGAGTCATGACTGGAAGCAAGCTGTGTTGACACTCAGGACTAGTGTTGACACATTCTACATAAGTTGTGTCGAGACAAGGTGAAGGGAAGTGTCAACACATTCAGAAGTATGCCGACACCACTACAAGAGTAGTGTCGACACCCAGGACTTGTGTCGACACATTCAACAGTCAAGTTTCAACACTTCAAGCAGATTTGTTTCCTAAGTATAGAAATCAAGATGGAGGTACTGACAATTGTCAAAACTATCAGATGTTAGTTATTATCCGGATCAGCTGGTTACACCCAATAGAGCCTATTTAAAGGGATCAACGACTCTCCAGAAAAAGTAACAAGAACAATTTGGTGAAGACAAATCTTAGAAGAATCAGCTATAATTTAGAAGGTGGAGAGAAGCCAGATCAAGAATTATCTTCAATATTCTCCAACCTAGATCTACCCTAATTTCAACTTCAAGAAGCTTTAAAAAGCAAAGAAGGGTTGGATCAGATCTATCTTGACAAGGTCAAAGGAAGCAAACACATTAGGATCAGATCAAGAAGCTATCACTCATTTCTCTCTTGCTGGGTGATATTTTCTGAATCTATTTCTTTTACCTTCATTAATTGTGTAAGATCTACCAATATATCTGAGTGTAGGAGAATCATTCTCTTTAAGTTGTAATCCTGTATTATAAAGGCTGAGGTAGGGTTAGGATTGCCTGAGGTAGGAGAAGTAGGTATTTCTCTGAGTTGTAGGGCAGGATTTGCCTGAGGAGTAGGAGTGTGGATTAATTCTGAGGTAGAGTTCTTGGAAAGAACTTGACGTTTATTATCTTGGTGATCTGAGGGGTAAGACTTGTATAGTCTGAGTTGTAGGAGCCAACTGGGCTCTGAGCTGTAAGATCTGAGAATCTGAGTAAAATAAAGAGAAGGAGTTTTGCCAAACCTAGTTCATTGCTAGATAGGCGAAGGGGGAAATTTGATGTACTTATAAATTGGAGAACCACTATAAATCTGTGTGCAATGTGCTGTGATTATTGTGGTTTGATAATTTTTAAATTGCTATTAAGATTATCTTATTTATCTGACTGTGTTAATCAACATTAAGAAAGTATAACTCTGAATTTTTTAAAGGGGTAGTCATAGTTTAAATTGGACCTTTTCACCCCCTCTAGGTAATTCTCAATCCTAAAGAAAACATTTACACTTATGCTAGAACAGTTGCCTTGTGGCAGCATCAGCACACAGGCTAATCTGTACCACAAGTCGCCTATTCTGCCAGCCAATTTCCAATATCACAATGCCAACCCAACAAAAGAGATGAATACGAAACACATGATCCACAAAAGTAAATGTCCAAAATTAGTACATCATAACAGGATGCTACACTAACTCCTGTAATATCAAATTACAAGCATTTGCCCAAAGGGATACAACAAGACGCTTAAAAATTCCCATGTATGTCACTGAGGGGAGAGAAGGCATCGTAATATCAATCTCTATCCCCCTAGCCGGACTTCCCTCCTACACGGGGTGCTACTACTTCTCTAACGGTGGGGTGTCCTCCTAAAATATGGGTGTAGAAACCGTTAGTCATAAAGACTAAGTGGCTTCATATCCTCTCACATTGGCGACTCTTAGGCACCGGGCGGAAGGAAGAAAGATGGACACAATATACATAGTAGTATAGAGAACAAGTGACCAAATATATTAGTAATCAGACAGGTATCCTATATTATCTGTTCAGTAAGAAGATAAGCATTACAAGGAGTATCATCAAGAGTAGAAAGTACAGTTATGCAAGCATTTAAACAATAATAAAAGTGTAAGAACTGAAGTGAACTTGTGTAAGAACTGAATTGAAATTAACTTATAAGGATTCCCATAAAAGCTAATAATTTAAGGGTCTGGTACATTAAAGGTAACCGATGCAGTGGTCCAGTACCGCCTCGCTCTAGTTCTGCACCAGAGGAACACGTCTGGTCCCACCACTGAGCTGCGTCCCAAGCACCCCACCTATAACTGCACCTGTTCTCAGTGTGACAGGATGTTGAGGCGGAGTCTCAAACCCAGACCCTTTGATTAATCCCTTTCCTAACAGGGACAATCACAAGCTCAGTTGGTGATAGTCCCTGTTAGGAAATGGATTTATCAAGGGGGCTGGGTTCGAGACTCCGCCTCAACATCCCGCCGCGCTGAGAATAGGTGCATTCATGGGTGGGGTGCTTAGGATACAGCCCGCTGGTGGGACAAGACGTGTTCCTCTGGTGCAGAACTAGAGCGGGGCAGCTCTGGACCATTGCATCAAAAAAGTGCACTTTTTTGATGCAGTGGTCCAGAGCCGCCCCGCTCTAGTTCTGCACCAGAGGAACACGTCCGGTCCCACCATCACGGCTCTGGACCACTACATCAATAACTCATCATATAAAAGAGCTCATACAAATTTATATGATGGGGATATTATGCGGTGCAATGCATTGCAACGTAATATAAGGATTGTATGATGTCGCAATCGTGCTTACGCATGCAATCTGTTTATTATGTCAACATAGACCCTAGTTCCCCCTTTTGGAGTGGTATCGATCCTCTCTAGCATCACCCATCATGGACAAATGGGGATAGTGGAGCGGGCATCTCCACTACTAGACGGGCATTCACACTACAAGGCCTAGGCCTCTGTGCGACTCAACACTACAACACCAATAATAGAGCTCCTACGTACTATGATATAGAAGGGGTCTTGGGTAGATGAGAACCAAGATCAGAAACCAACTGGCCTAATAGCATGGAAGGGGTCTTCAGGAAGTAAACACAAAAGAGCCCTGCCCAACCGTCTCATAGGCACGGAAGGGGTCTTTGGGAAGAAAGCACCAAAGAAACCAGTCCAATCGGCCAAAGTATATCTGCCAGCTTCTGCCGGTGTGACGATTGGTAAGGCCGAATACCTGCCACATGTGATCATCAACTCAAGATTATTCAACAACCATGTATCATCTTACACTCATATAGTCCTACAATACTAACAAGCTAAGAAGCTCCCAAGAACTTTCAACCGCATCCTTACACAATGCAACCTAGGATATAACATATCTTACCATCACCAACCAGTCCTCAAACAAGTGATTAATTAAGTGATTGAGACAACCCAAATCCCCTGAATATTTCTTCCATGTGTCATGGTTAACCTCTTGAGAGTTTACACAATATTTCGGCTCATTTGAATCATTATAACAACCATTTACGGCACAACAATTTATAACATGTTATTGCAGTTCTCATCAAGTATATATATATCAAAACTATGAAACTAAATAGGGAAGTCCATATTGTCATCAAGAAAATATCTTTTAGTATTTCTAAAGCTTCTGATAAACAATTTTAGAAAAATTCATGAGTAAGCCAAATCTGCACATTTACAATATAGCTTACGAAAACTGGATTTCCCAGAGCTACAGAGCTCCAAATGTCAAGTTTAACCACATTCCAGAAAGGCATTTTTGAGGCCTACTACTTTTCTGTAAATACCTAGGTCCATAACTAATCCTATAATGCCTGGAATCAGGTTTGAACCCAACAACGTCGATTTGGACAGATTCTATCCAATAATTATAGCTTAACTATTTTCATAGCAACAACTTCGAATTCACTTTTGCGGAGCTACAGAGCTCCCCAAAAAACATGCCACAAATTGTTGGAAAGCTCGAGGCCTGAATCTGACTGGATCATTTCTAAAAATAGGCTTGAAGTCCATCACAACACACACAACAAATTTCTGTTTGAATTAATTTTCTGCACGAATCTTAAAGACAGATGAGTGTACAGTTCATCTTCTTCCTCCAGCCAACATACAATATGGATTTAGCTTCTCACCTTCTTTTCTCCCTTAATAGCCCACCGTTCTTCACAAAAGCAAGTCTGGCGCCTTCGTATTGAAGAGAGGAAGTGATTGAATATAATTTCGTGGCAATCAATGCCATAGAACAAAAGTTATAGCATGGCCTTCTCCTAGGAAACTCCATTAAACTTCCAATGTCAAACTCTCTTGAGCCGACATCTCTCCTAATTTTGGATCTAAAGATCTAGCACCAAGGGAGAGGGTAGGAAGCTCTCCAAATTTCTGGCCATGGATCGGGTTCTCCTTCTTAGCGGCATGGTGTTTTCAACTTTCGATGTATTTTTCCATTCGTTCGTTCTTTTAGGGAGGAGTTGTTAGCATGATCAAGAAGAAGAAGAATTCTTCCTTGATTATAAGAATAAAGTTCGTCCATGCCTTGGAATGACTACTACGCTATGTGTCGCTCTCCTACTGGACTATACTTGGTTATAATATAAAAATTAGACTTTTAAAAGACTTTTCCACCATTTTATACAAGTCCCGATGTACCATACCTTTCTCCAGGCAGTTAATAATCATACAACGAGTACGAAATTCGCCAATTCCATTTGTCGAGTGCTCTCGACAATTCATCGAGATCATTCGACGATTCATCGAGACAACAAGAAGGGTTTGTCGAGTCCTTTCGATCAGTACAAGTCCTTTCGACGATTCATCTAGTCCTTTCAATGAGTTCATCGAGTCCTTTCAATGATTTTGTCAAGTTCTTTCGACGAGTTTGTCGAGTCCTTTTGACGAGTTCGACAAGTCAGTAATCAAGAATGGATAAAAGAATTCCGCCAATTCCATTTGTTGAGTGCTATCGACGATTCGTCGAGATCATTCGACGATTCGTCGAGACAACACCCAGGGTTCATCGAGTCTACTTAGGATTTCTATCATTTCATCCAGGCCCACCATCCACTGAAAACGACATAAAACATACACGAGGGGTCTAGGTCAAAATGGGACGTTACAAATCCTATAAACAAATAAAAATATTTCGTCCCCGAAATTGAGGTTAAGTCTACGATTAACAAAGAACGAGATGTACAAGGTTAGTCTACAATTTACCTTGGGGAAACAATTCCGGGTAGAGTTGTTGCATAAGGTTCATAGGCTCCCCAGTATACTCCTCTTTCCTATGGTTGGACCACAGGACTTTTACCAATGGAACACTTTTTCATCTCAACCTTTGTACTTTAGTATCCACTATCCGTACAGGCTCCAGCGTAATAGATCTATCAGAAGCCATAGGGCCAGATGTAGCGGGGACAAACTTCTCAGGTCGAAGTAGTGCCTTCTGAAGGGAAGACAGATGAAAGATATCATGTAAGTTCTCAAGTTCCTTTGGTAGCTCCAGCCTGTAAGCTAAGGGTTCGATCTTCTCCAAAACGGTATAAGGACTCATATATCACGGGCTGAGCTTCTTCCTTCCACGAATATGTGATACCCCATGTATCAGCCAAATCTTTAAAAATACTTTGTCACGCACTTGGAATTCAACCATCCTGTGTTTCACAACATAGTACCTCGCCTGCCATCTCTGAGCCTCTAGCATACGGTCTTGGAACAACCTAATCATGGTATCGGTGTCATCGATGTACTTCACCCCCAATGTTGTAGGATCCTCATCCTGGACCCACGACAAAGGCATTCTGTACCTCCTACCATAATGTACCTTATAAGGCATCATTTTAATGCTTGCACGGTGACTGTTGTTATATGAAAACTCTACCAACGGTAGAAGTCTCTCACATTGCTCTCCCCTATCCAAAACACATAACCATAGCAAGTCATTTATTGTTCTGATAGTTCTCTCAAACTGGTCATCATTCTGAGGGAGAAAATTCATGCTGATTGTAATGCGAGAACAAAATTATGTCTGAACTGCCATCAATTCTTTAGAGGTAAAGTGACCATCACGGTCTAAGACTATTATCTTTGGCACCCCATAATACCGAATGAACTACTACACAAAGAGATGCACCAACACAATAATGCGCCTCCTTCCTCATCGGTATCAACCTGGTAAACTTTGTCAAGCGATCCATAATAACCCAAACATAATCATTCTCGGAGGGAGATCGGGGAAGGCCGTGAACAAAATCCATGGAAATATCTTCGAACTTCTACTATAAGATGGGCAATGAATGTAATAATCAACCAGGTATCTTGTACACCACCTTTATCTTCTGACAAGCCTCGCAGTGTATAACATAGTACGTGACATCTCTCTTCATTCCAGGCCAAAACATGGTCATCCGCAAGTCAGTATAATTCTTGGCAATTTTGGGATGCACCGAATACTTGGTGCAATGGGCCTCTCTCAAGATGTCTTCCCAAATCCCACCACATGCGGGAATGTGAAGTCTGCCATTGAAATGAATTAGTTCTTCATTTAGTATGTATCCCTCAGTTGATCATCTCATAATTATTTGGAACATAGGGTCCAAAGCAGCATCCTTCCCTTTCTCTGCCCAAATCCTATCTTGAATATCACAAACTATACTCGGGGTAGCCAGGTACTCCCTATAGACCTCAGGACAAGCCTTAGACACCAGTGTAATCTCCATCTCTTCAAGTACTCTAGCCAACTTTATACCCATTAATCGAGACTCGGGGCTCGATGCAGGTTCCTTTCTTCTTAGAGCATCCGCCACTGAGTTCACCTTCCGGGGGTGGTAGTTCAATGTAAACTCATAATCACATAAAAACTCCAGCCACCGCTACTGCCTCAAGTTCAGATCTTTTTTGGTGTGAATGTACTTCAAGTTCTTGTGATCTGAAAATATCTCGCAGTGGATGCCATATAGATAGTGCCTCCTAATCTTCAGAGCGAAGATCAAAGAACCCGGCCAAACCGGCCAAAGTCTATCTGCCAGCTTCCGTTGGTGTGATGATTAGTAAGGACAAAGACCTGCCACAAGTAATCCTTAACTCAGGATTATTCAACAACCATGTATTGTAATACACTCATGCAGTCCTACAGTACCAACGAGCTAAGAAGCTCCCAAGGACATTCAACTGTGTCCTTACACAATGTAACATTGGATATAACATATCCTTCCATCACCAACCAGTCCTCAAACAAGTGATTAATTAAGTGGTTGTGTAACACCTCTACCCATCACGTGCAATATAATAAACGGTCCGGCCGGGGCCCCACACTATATTTTACAAACAGGCGAAGAAGCTACAAAATAATATCTATCCTAACATAGAGAATTCTAGCGGAATCTTCATGGAAGAAAACTTGAACTCAAGAATAACAAGAAGTGTCCACTAAACACGAACAGGAATGTATACAATAAGTTTGGCCTTAAGACCTTACTAGTTTCTCTTAACAATAGTATGGTTTACAAACTTCGGCGCGCAGGCCGGCCATACATGAACAAGAGTAAACAAACATAGCCTTCAAGGGCTAGCAGCAGCAGTAGCAGTAGGGACTTTAGCACTTTATTTCCCGCTTGGAACTTCACTACCTGTGCAAAGATAATCCACAAAGTGGTGGCAAACAGGGCAACGGTCAGCGTACAGCTAACCAATTATAATGATCCTGCCCTGGCACGGGGTAGCGGAATTCCTTCCCTGCAAAGCATTTATTCACACAGCAGTCACAAATCATATATGTATAACAATCCACAGAGGAAGTGCACAGCCGCACAAGTCAATACATATCACAAACACAAGCACAACGGCCCGACGATCCGTGCACTCAGGGTACATTATTGGTGTACTGGAAAACCAGGGTCCCACCACCGTTCAGAGGTCTTAGACATGACGGTATATTATGAGTATTCCTAGTCTTTATGGCGCGCAGGACAAAGACTCTCGTTATGTGATCCTAACAGGGCCTTAAGCACCCAAGGTTAGACAATCATAAGGCGGGTACAGATCCGCTTTGCTTGTAGCTCATCATTATCATTCGTCACATCGGACTGACATGGGTACAGCTTCACCTTGCCCGTTCGCAACCAATGCCTTTCTAGTTGCAGCCCAACGGCTCAACTTCGTACATACTGACACTCACGGCCAAAGGGATTTGTTGGGTACATTGGAAAATGTGTACCTGATTTAAAGAAGCCCAACTTAGCTCAATGATATACATCAAGGTGTATTTGATGTTGTTTTGAGTTGACATGTGCAGGTGAAGAAGTATTAAAGAATGCAGAAAAATATTCTAAGTCCACATGTCGACACCTGAAGAAATTGTGTCGACACTTCAGAATATTTGTGTCGACACTTCAGAATATCAGTGTCGACACAGAGAAAGATAGTCGACCACACTTATGTCGACACTGGGAAGCAGTGTCGACACATAAAGAAAATCGTCGACCTCAGCACTGGGAAGCAGTGTCGACACAGTGAAAGATAGTCGACACCCAGAGAAAGTTTGTCGACTAGTGAAAGATAGTCGACCAGAGAAAAATAGTCGATTAGTGGAAGATAGTCGACTAGTGAAAGATAGTCGACCAGAGAAAGTGTGTCGACTCACAAAAGAGGATAGTCGACCTCAACTGTGTCGACACTGGGTGCATGTGTCGACACCAGAAGATTGAGTCGACACATATTGGCAGAAGTCGACTATGCTTGTGTCGACACCAGAAGACTGAGTCGACACATTTTGGCAGAGTTGAATATTGCTGTGTCGACACCTGAAGGCTGAGTCGACACATACTGAGTTCTGAATCTACAACAACTGTGTCGACACACAGGACTTGTGTCGACACACTGCAGAGTCTAGACCAAGTTATTTTCTGAAGAAGCTGTGTCGACTTAAAGGCAACTCAGTCGACATCATCAAAGACTGTGTCGACACCAAAGTCACTTGTGTCGACACAGATAGACAGATTGGTCTCAACACTTTCTAACAGACTATCTCGAAATTTTGCTGTCCAAGGCTAAGGTACATGAACTGTTTGAAGACTTGACAGCTGTGGGTTGCCACCGTTTAACTGAAGCTGTCAGACCTGTCAAAAATCAGTTAGAAACCGGATCAACCGGTTACCATGAAGAAAGTCTATAAATAGACATATTCAGAAGGAAATTAAAGAAATTAAAAAAAAAGAAGATAACTGAAGAAGATCTAAGAAGATGAAACAGAAGGATTACAATCCTGTTGTAGCTTCAATTCAAGAAAGTGCTAAGATCTAAAGAAGATCTTCATCAGTAGATCTAAGAATAAGAAGAAGAAGTCTGAAGTATCAGAAAAGGTGTTGGATAGAGAGGGATCCATTCATCTTGAAGAAGAAGAAGGAAGCCATCAGTGGTTTCTCAAGAAGCTGTTTGGAAATCAACTCAGCTAAGTTCAGATTCAAGAAGCTTTGAAGAAAGCTCAGATTCAGTTGATTTCATCAGCTGATCAAGAAGTGTCTTGTCCTCTTCTCTCTCAACAAAGGCAAGACATTAAAATATCTTTTCTAAATTTCTGTAGGATCTGTTTATACAGATCTGAGTTGTAAGCCTGTGTTATAAAGGCTGAGTGTAGGAGAGGTGATCTCTGAGTGGTAGGGCTATTTACCTGAGTGTAGGAGAAAGTTATTCTCTGAGTGGTAGGCCTTGAGGCAAGGCTGAGGTAGGGCTGTTGAGCCTGAGTTGTAGGAACTTATCCAGGTTCTGAGCTGTAGGATCTGAGGATCTGAGAATAGTGGAAGTTTGGCCGAATCTAGCATACTACTAGATAGGTGAAGGGGGAAGTGGATGTACCCAAACCTTGGGGAACCACTATAAAACAGTGTGCAATCTGTGATGCTTAATTATCTATGAATGCTGTGCTAGATGTCTTAATTTGTAATTGAATTCTTCCTAGAAGTATAAACAAGAAATTAGAACCTATTCACCCCCCCCCCCCCCTCTAGGTGTTTAGGTTGTCTTGAAAGTAAAACTATCAAGTGGTATCAGAGGGAGGTTCCTCAAAAAGGACTTAACAGTCTGAGGTAGATCTGAAAGGCAGAATCAAGATTCAAAAAGATGGGTTCTGGTGAGAATCATAAGGAGCTAGGGTCTATGAAATTACCCATATGCAAGAAAGAAATTTTTGGAATTTGGAAAGAAAGAGTCAGACTGTTTATGGAGGCATCTGACCCAAGGATTTACATCACTGTACAGGAAGGCCCCTTCATTCCAATGAAGGTATCAGTTCTTGATGCAAATATCCAAACTCCAAAGAGTTATTCAGAGATGACCAAGGATGAAATCATCTTGGCAACCATGGACAAAAGAGCTTAGAACATTATTGTTAGTGCCATAGATGATTCAACATTTCAGAATCTGATTCACTGCAAGACCTCCAAAGAGATGTGGGATACATTGATTGTCTACATGGAGGGATCTGAAGAAGTAAGGCAGGACAGGAAATCTATGCTCAATCAGGAGTATGAAAGTTTTAGACAAGGAAAATCTGATAGCATAACTGAGTGCTATAAGAAATTCTATAGAATTGTGAATGAGCTTATATCCTATGGAAGAGTCTTCAGTACTTATGAACTGAATGACAAATTCTTGAGATCCTTAACAAAGGATTGGGACACAAAGATCTGTGCCATAAGAGAAGTGGCTAAATTGGCAGAGATATCTCCTCCCACCTTGTTTGGAAAGTTGCTATCCTATGAAATGCAACTTATGGTGAGGAAGGAGGAGGAAAAGAATTCAAGAGGAGAGCATAGAGAAAAGACTGTGGCATTTAATGCAGAAGCCACTAGAAAGAATAGGAGGAAATCACCATCTCCTCCTAAGGAATTTGCAGAAGATAGTGCTGAAAATTCAGATAAGGGTTCAAAAAGCTATGATTCAGATGCAGACTTTGCTGCATTCACAAGGCAATTCCAGAGGTTCTTGAAAAAGAAGCAATGGAAGTCTAGGCCTTCCACATCACAGCAAGTTGATGACTATTATAAGAAGAAAAGGTCATCAAGGAAAGAGAAGAGCAGATCAAAGCCCAGCAAAGCCTCTACTTCAAATATTGTCTGCTATTATTGCAATAGGCCTGGACATGTAGTGGCTGACTGTCCTGATAAGAGAAAGGAGTCTTCACACAAGAAGAAGACTCATCAGAAAGGCAAGAAGGAGAAATCCTTTGTTGCAAAGAAAGATAAGAGTCTAACAGACCAGTCAACTTCAGAGTTAGAATCTGAAGCTGAAGCATATATTGGACTATATGCTGCATCTGAAGAAGAGGAGTTTCTGCAGTTGCTAGACTCCATCAATGAACAAAAGAATCATCAGTTTATGGGGCTGATGGCAGGATCAGAAGAGGACATATGCCAGAATCAGTCTGGTCCTAATAAGGTACAATGTCCTTCTATTACATCTGATTGTTGTACCAGTGAAGAATCAGCTACATCTGCATCAAGTGATGTAGATGCATCTGAATCTGAAGGAGATGTCTATCAATTGATAGACAAGTATGGTGACTTGTTGCAGGCCCTTAAGAAAAGTAAGAACTTGGTTAAATCTCAGGCTCAGGAAATTGCTGAACTAAGGGTTGCTACAACTGAGTTAGAGAAAGTTATTGATCAAAAATTAAATGAAATTGCCAAGCTGAAGAATATAACTATTATTCAGATGGGCACAATTAATTATACTAATGATTAAGTGAAGAGTCTGGAGGCCAGACTTAGAATTGAAAGGGATTTGGCTAGTTACTCTAAGCCAAAATCTGTCTTACCCTTGATAGATGAATTTGTCACTCAAAAGGGTAAGGCTGGATTAGGATTCAAAGGTAACTTCAGGGCTGGCAGATTCAAGACGAAAGGCAAAGCTCCTGCTCAGCCACTAAACCTTTCAGTCCCCATAAAGTTTAGTAAGGTGAAAGTGCCTTCTAACAAATATGATCATGAAGATATTCAAGGTCATATTAAGACTAATGTTCTGAAGAACAAGGGTGTAAATGCAAGCAGGCCTACCTATGGTCATAAACCCAATGGTTTTAAGAAATCAGTAGGTGAAGTTGCTGAAGCACCAGCAATGAACAGAAATTCTTCTGACAAGGATGTATCTAGATCTAGATACAATAAGTTTGAGTGTTGGTGCTGTGGCAAGAGAGGCCATTTTGCACTAGACTGCTGGTATAACCCAAGTGTTATAAAGAACAATAGTCTACCTGTTAGAAGAGGTTATGGTAGCTTTATTAATGCTAACCTGAACCAAGGACCCAAGACTTACTTGGGTTCTAAGGGTAAGTAATTCTGTGTTGTAGGTGAATCCAAGTAACCATGCCCCTATATGGTACTTGGATAGTGGTTGTTCCAGGCACATGACTGGAATAAAGGGGCTGTTGAAGGAGTATTCATCTATCAAAGATGGACCTAAAGTGATCTTTGGTGGATCTGAAAAAGGAGTCATCAAAGGGTTTGGTAACATTTCTTCTAACCTAATTACTATCACTCAAGTGGCTTATGTAAAAGGTTTAAAACATAATCTAATAAGCATAAGCCAGCTAAGTGATTTAGGATATGACATTTCATTTGTTAAAAATGGATGTCATATCAAGAGGTCAAGTGATCAAAAGATCATTCTGACAGGGTATAGGAAGAGAAATGTATATTGTCTTAATTTTGAATGTGAGAATAAGGCTTCACCCATCTGTCTTGTAGCTGATGACAATGCTTCTCATTGTGTTAAGTGGCACAAGAGATTGGCTCATCTAAACTACAAGACAATTGGCCAACTCTTTAGCAAAGAGTTAGTGAGGAATGGACCTCAAGTTAAGTGTATAAAGGAAGGGATATGCTCAGCTTGTCAAAAGGGCAAGCAGACAAAATCCTCCTTTCAAAGCCTTGAAATCAATGATTCTGTGAGGTGCTTATACCTCTTGCATATGGATCTTTTTGGTCCTATGCCAGTTCACAGTCTAGGTAGGAAAGTCTACACTTTTGTGGTTGTAGATGACTATTCAAGATTTACATGGGTGTTCTTTCTGAGACAAAAATCTGAAACCCCAAGTGTATTACTGAATTTTGTAAAGCAAATTCAGAATGAACTAAATAGTACAGTGATCAAAATCAGAAGTGACCATGGTACTGAGTTTCAATCTGAAAGCATAACAAAATTGTGTAAAGACCTTGGGATTTTCCAAGAGTTCTCCTCACCTAGAACACCTCAGCAAAATGGAATTGCTGAAAGAAAGAATAGAACATTAATTGAAGCTGGTAGAACTCTATTGAGTGACACCTCTCTCCCAGAATATTTTTGGGCTGAGGCAGTTAACACTGCTTGTCATGTGATCAATAGGGCTACTATCACCAAAAGCCACAAAATGACTCCCTATGAGATTGTGAAAGGAAGAAAACCAAATCTATCTTACTTTAGGATCTTTGGTTGCAAGTGTTATATACTTAACAATGGCAAGTCATATTTGACTAAGTTTGCTGCCAAATCCCAGGATGGGATATTTGTTGGGTACAGTACAAATAGTAAGGCCTATAGAGTCTTCAACTTGACTACTCAAGTTGTTGAAGAATCTGTGCATGTTGTGTTTGATGAAACAAGATTAATCAACTGTGAGTTGTCTTGTAGATCAAATGACTCAACAGATATAAGCAAAAGTATGGACAAGCTCACCATTACTGAAGTATCAAAGGAAGATGGGGCATTGGAAAATGAAGACTTCTGTCAAGGGGGAGAACAAGACACTATAGAAGCTGAAGAAAACCAAGAGATTCAGCTAAATGAAGGAGCTGGAGATGTTCAACCAGAAGGGAATCTTCCTCCAGCTACAAGACATTTAAGAGATCATCCAGCTGATCAGATAATAGGTGATCCAAGAAAGGGGGTGCAAACTAGAAGCAGAAATCAAAACACAGTTCTACATTCAAGTTTCCTGTCACAATTTGAGCCTACGAAGTTTGAAGAAGCTATCCAAGACCAGCACTGGATTGATGCTATGCAAGAGGAGCTGAATCAATTCAGAAGGTGCAATGTCTGGGAGCTTGTTCCTAAACCAAGAGGCCACAACATAATTGGCACAAAATGGATCTATAGGAACAAGCTAGATGAATGTGGAATAATAGTAAAGAATAAAGCAAGATTGGTTGCAAAAGGATACAGGCAGGATGAAGGGATTGACTTTGATCAAACCTTTGCTCCAGTAGCAAGGCTGGAGGCAATCAGAATATTCCTTGCCTATGCAGCCTATCAAGACTTCAAAGTATACCAAATGGATGTGAAGTCAGCATTTCTGAATGGTGATCTTAAAAAAGAAGTATATGTAGAGCAGCCATCAGGTTTTGTAGATCCTCTTAAACCTGATTTTGTTTATAAGCTTAGGAAAGCTCTATATGGGTTAAAGCAAGCCCCAAGGGCTTGGTATGAAACCCTGTCTACTTTCCTTATTGAGAATAAATTCTCAAGAGGAAAAATTGACAAAACTCTATTCCTTAGGGAATCCAAAGTCAAGATCATCTTAGTACAGATCTATGTTGATGACATAATCTTTGGATCTACTGAAAACAACCTTTGTCAAAAGTTTGCCAAACTTATGCAAGGGAAGTTTGAGATGAGCAGTATGGGGGAACTGAAATTCTTCTTGGGACTCCAAGTAAGACAGACTGATGATGGCTTGTCCATATCACAGTCTAAGTTCACCAAAGAATTGATTAAGAAATATGGTATGGAGTCATCCTCCACCATGAGAACTCCTATGGGAACAAGTATGCCTATATGCAAAGATGATGCAGGTAAACCTATTGATGAGACTTTGTATAGAGGGATAGTTGGCTCACTACTATATCCCACTGCTAGTAGACCAGATATTATGTATGCTACATGTGTCTGTGCTAGGTACCAAGCCTGCCCTAAAGAATCTCATTATACTGCAGTCAAAAGGATTCTGAGATATCTTAAAGGCACACCTAATCTAGGTCTTTGGTACCCTAGGAATAGAGATTTTCAACTAACAGGCTATTCAGATGCAGATTTTGCAGGATGTAGAGAGGATAGAAAGAGTACTACAGGTACTTGTCAATTCCTGAGAGGAAGACTAATATCATGGACTAGTAAGAAGCAGACCAGTGTGGCAATTTCCACAGCTGAGTCTGAGTATGTTGCTGCTGGAAGCTGCTGTGCACAGCTATTATGGATGCAGCATCAGCTTAAGGATTATGGTATTCAAGTAAGTAGAACACCTCTTCTGTGTGATTCTAAGAGTGTAATTTTTATTGCTAATAATCCTGTTTTTCATAGTAGAACTAAGCATATAGAAATAAAATACCATTTTCTTAGAGAACATGTAGAAAAAGAAGACATTTCATTGGAATTTGTGAAAACAGATTATCAAATAGCAGATGTATTTACTAAGCCCCTAGATGAAACCAAATTCAATAAATTCAAAATTGAATTAGGTATGTTAACCATTGATTAGTGTAATCACAAAATCATCAACAATGGAGTTGAAGTGGTAACAAGACATTCAAGTGATATAAAGACACATTGAAGTAGTATCAAGTACTTTGTAGTACTTATAAGTTGTGTTGAACAAACAGAAATTGGCTAAGTAAGTTGGTGTCGACACATTCAGTAATAATGTGTCGACTCAGGGTAGTAATGTCGACAAGTCAGAGATGTTGTGTCGACACAGAAAATATGTGTCGACACTTAAGAATCTTATTGTTGAATTATCCAGGAATGTAGTGTTGACTTCACCAGGATAGTGGTGTCAACACTTACAGATTTTGTGTCGACACTTATACTAAGAGTCGACACAGAATTTCTGAAGCTCTACTATATATCTCTGGTATCGACAAAACAGCAAATTGATGTCGACACATAATAGACGGACATGAAGTCGAGTCATAGACATTTGTGTCGACACATTCCATTTGTGTCGACACTTATTGTCTGTTTTTGGCGACTTTTGATCTTCTTTAAACAGAAGGTATAAATAGGTCAAAAACCCATTCTGTCGACACGCTTACAAGGTTTTCGAAACCCTGTGTCGATATTCTCTCTCTCTCTCTTTCTCTCATCTTTCAAGCTTTCTCGACTGATCAATGGCGCCAAAGATTGAAGATAATATGAATGAAGGACATGAGTTGGTGCGCCAGGCCTTTGCTGCTGCCCCTCCAGATGTTTTCAGGGTTATCTCTCTCCTCTCTGACTCAGGTTTAGAATTTCTGGTCTCCGAACCATCAAAGATATGGAAGAAGGAGGTGCATGAGTTCTTTACTTCTGCATCTGTAGTCTCTGAAAGTCAAGAGATAAAATCCACAGTTCATGGGTCACCAGTGGAGATTACACCAAGTAAGTTAAGAACAATTCTGCAATTACCTATAATTGAGAATGAAGAGGATGTCCCTGCTTCTAAATCAAGGGAGGCTCTTCAATGGTGTGGATTGGATTCCACCATGAAAATTGGAGCTGCTTTCAATAGGAAAGGAATGAATCAACAGGGCAAATTTATGTCAGAAGTGGTTGGAAAAGTTATTCTGTGCAAGCCAGGTGGACATGATAGGATTTCTTCCTATATGTTCAGCCTAATGACCAGGATTGTGTTTACAATTCCAACAGATTGGTCATCTGTAATCTTTGAAAAGATTAAGGAAGGAATCAAGAAGCCAAATCTGGCTAGGATAATGAGTATATACCTAAGTAAGGAGATTCTTGCTGTTATGCAACAACAACCTGGAACAAAAATCAATCACATGAGAAGGATGGACATGAGATTGTTCTCCAGATGGGATAGGGTGCTGACCAAAGAGATGCCTGAAGTGGAAAGGCAGGATTCACCTGAGAGATCCCCAGGTCATGGTACCAGTGCTGAGCACCAACAAGAAGAGCAAGTAAGACAAGAGGTTGAAGATCAGCCTGCTTCTACACAAGTTCAGGATGCCACAATACCTGGAATCCAAGAAGAAGAAGTAAGAATACCAGCTCAGCAAGTTTATTCACCTACACAAACTGTATCTACTCATGACTAGGTACAGGTGCAGGGGGAGCTGGTGTATTTTCCTACAGAAGAGATTTCTAATATTTTTATTTCTGCATAGGTCCAGGGGGAGCAAGTGCAAGAAGATGCTCAAATTGATCTATCTCCAAATTTGAATACTGCAAATGATCCAGCACAGAAGGAATATACTCTGGAGGAGTTATTCCCAAATGATGAAATAATTGCTGATAGCCTGGAAGTGGAGCAAGAAATTGAGGGGGAGCCAGTGCATATTGAGACTGTACAACATGGCACTGAAGCAGCTGTTCCTCCTCCTCCCAAAGAAAGAGTTCAAATTGATAGTACTTCTGATTCTGAGAATGAAGAAGCCAGGGTGGCTAAGAAGAGAAAACTTATGGTCTTCCAGAGAAGGAGCAAGAGCTATAAGCAGGCTCTACAGTCTACATCACATCACACTCCTTCTAACTTTGATTATAACAAGTTTTTGGTTGATTTACAAGTGAAATTGGATGAACACAGGGTGGCCATTGAAAAATATGTTGATGAGAACAACAAGTCCCTGCAGTTTGACTTAGCTCAAGATATAAAATCTATTAGGTTTGAGGTCAATATGCATAAAAAGGAGATGACAGATTGCTTCCATAAGGGAGGTAAAGTGTAGTGTATTTGGCAAAACAACAGCAGACTATCATTCCTAAGGTGGATGATATTGCTTTAAAGCAAAGCTATGTCTTGGAAAATCAGTTAAGAATGAATGACAATTTAACTGAATCTCATCATGAGATCATTGAGGAATTGAAAAAGATTGTTCCAGGCCTGTCTGCAGCTAGAGCAAAAGAAATGGAAGAATTTGATAAGAACTTTCAAACTGCTATTGATTCTGTTTAAACTGCTATCACTACCTCTCAAAAAGAAATATCTGACAAGCTTCAAAAGTTAAAACCATTTTTTAAAGAGGGTGTGAATTATCTGGATGGCCAAATTCGATTTCAGAAGGAAGATCTGAGAGATCATGTTACTAGAGAAGCTATAAAGGGGGAGAGGATCTTAGTTCATGCAGGCTCAGAGCACACCAAATGGGTGACCAATAGTATTCGAGCCACATTGGGATATCCACCATTGTGTGATGATGCTATGGTGGCTGAGTCAGGAATACAAACAAGTCTACTTGAAGGCAATCAACCTGAGGTTGCCCAAGTCATTTACCCTCCTCCAGATTTTGACCTGATTGATCAGCAAGTTCAAGGAATGTATAGTCCTCCAAAGGAGGTTACTAATGTTGTTCTTGGGAAGGTTGATAAGCCTGAGGCTACTTTGAAAGACCAGCAAATGATGCTCTACTTTCTAAGAAAAGATTTAGAGAGCAGGCTGAACTTAAGCCAGACTTTGAGCAGTGGAGTCCTACTTCTAGAAATATAATACTCACTGCATGGAAGGCTGTCAAAGACCAAGTGCAGGAAAGAGGCAAGTGGTACAATGAGATGGAATGGCAGAAGTATGAAGCCAGGCAAGAGGCCATAGTACAGTTTAGAAGAAAATCAAAGATGGGTAGGCTGCCTCCAGATGCTCAGGAGCCAAGCAAGTACTTCCCAAAGCCCTTTCATTATTTTGAAAGGCAAAGGCTCAAGGAAGAAGCAAAGAAGAAGGCTGATCTAAAAGGCAAGAAGCCAGCTGAAGATTCTGAAGCTCCTGTGAAGGCTCAAGTTCTATCTGGCAAGGGATTGTCATTAAAGAGCCTGATCAGTCTTAATTTTTAGTTCTTTCAAAGTATTTTGTAATGTTTTGATTAAATCATTAAATGTAAATCTCTGTATTCAAACATTATCAAGTTATAAACAAAATGTTGGTTGGTATCAAATAATCTTCATTCTATGATGGATTGTTTTTATTTTGTTTATATTAAGTATTCCTGTTATGTCATATATCATCAGTTTATACTTGTTATAAATGGTGTATATCATTGGCTATAGGGTTATGACTTCTCCAAATAGGGGGAGATTGTTGGGTACATTGGAAAATGTGTACCTGATTTAAAGAAGCCCAACTTAGCTGAATGATATACATCAAGGTGTATTTGATGTTGTTTTGAGTTGACATGTGCAGGTGAAGAAGGTATTAAAGAATGCAGAAAAATATTCTAAGTCCACATGTCGACACCTGAAGAAATTGTGTCGACACTTCAGAATATTTGTGTCGACACTTCAGAATATCAGTGTCGACACAGAGAAAGATAGTCGACCACACTTATGTCGACACTGGGAAGCAGTGTCGACACAATAAAGAAAATCGTCGACCTCAGCACTGGGAAGCAGTGTCGACACAGTGAAAGATAGTCGACACCCAGAGAAAGTTTGTCGACTAGTGAAAGATAGTCGACCAGAGAAAAATAGTCGATTAGTGGAAGATAGTCGACTAGTGAAAGATAGTCGACCAGAGAAAGTGTGTCGACTCACAAAAGAGGATAGTCGACCTCAACTGTGTCGACACTGGGTGGATGTGTCGACACCAGAAGATTGAGTCGACACATATTGGCAGAAGTCGACTATGCTTGTGTCGACACCAGAAGACTGAAGTCGACACATTTTGGCAGAGTTGAATATTGCTGTGTCGACACCTGAAGGCTGAGTCGACACATACTGAAGTTCTGAATCTACAACAACTGTGTCGACACACAGGACTTGTGTCGACACACTGCAGAGTCTAGACCAAGTTATTTTCTGAAGAAGCTGTGTCGACTTAAAGGCAACTCAGTCGACATCATCAAAGACTGTGTCGACACCAAAGTCACTTGTGTCGACACAGATAGACAGATTGGTCTCGACACTTTCTAACAGACTGTCTCGACATTTTGCTGTCCAAGGCTAAGGTACAGGAACTGTTTGAATACTTGACAGCTGTGGGTAGCCACCGTTTAACTGAAGCTGTCAGACCTGTCAGAAATCAGTTAGAAACTGGATCAGCCGGTTACCATGAAGAAAGTCTATAAATAGACATATTCAGAAGGAAATTAAAGAAATTAAAAAAAAAAAGATAACTGAAGAAGATCTAAGAAGAAGAAACAGAAGGATTACAATCCTGTTGTAGTTTCAATTCAAGAAAGTGCTAAGCTCTAAAGAAGATCTTCATCAGTAGATCTAAGAAGAAGAAGAAGAAGTCTGAAGTATCAGAAAAGGTGTTGGATAGAGAGGGATCCAGTCATCTTGAAGAAGAAGAAGGAAGCCATCAGTGGTTTCTCAAGGAGCTGTTTGGAAATCAACTCAGCTAAGTTCAGATTCAAGAAGCTTTGAAGAAAGCTCAGATTCAGTTGATTTCATCAGCTGATCAAGAAGTGTCTTGTCCTCTTCTCTCTCAATAAAGGCAAGACATTAAAATATCTTTTCTAAATTTCTGTAGGATCTGTTTATACAGATCTGAGTTGTAAGCCTGTGTTATAAAGGCTGAGTGTAGGAGAGGTGATCTCTGAGTGGTAGGGCTATTTGCCTGAGTGTAGGAGAAAGTTATTCTCTGAGTGGTAAGCCTTGAGGCAAGGCTGAGGTAGGGCTGTTGAGCCTGAGTTGTAGGAACCTATCCAGGTTCTGAGCTGTAGGATCTGAGGATCTGAGAATAGTGGAAGTTTGGCCGAATCTAGCATACTGCTAGATAGGTGAAGGGGGAAAGTGGATGTACCCAGACCTTGGGGAACCACTATAAAAACATTGTGCAATCTGTGATGTTTAATTATCTGTGAATGCTATGCTAGATGTCTTAATTTGTAATTGAATTCTACCTAGAAGTATAAACAAGAAATTAGAACCTATTCACCCCCCCCCCCTCTAGGTGTTTAGGTTGTCTTGAAAGTAAAACTATCAGGATTGAGCACCAAGCACCAACCCTCAATAATTTTCCTGGACTTCTTCCAGTACTTCCTGCGGCACCAAGCTGCAGGCATCCACTATGGACTCCATACAATCAACCAATGTACACGGAGTCTCCTCCGATTTGCAAAAAAAGCATCACCAATCCAGACCAACATATCCAGATTGGCTTCACACAGCATGCCTAACCGTACTACTCACTTCCGGTTCTAATGCAAATAAACAAGGGATGAACCACCAATCCTAAGGGAATCACTTTGCCATCCACCTTTTTGGTGGAGGATTCCTATGCAAATGTAGGAAAGAAGGACTTCACTTGACCAAGTAGGAATTCGTTACCCTAGGAAGATGCTTCAGGAGCCATCGAAGTTCTAGCCATTTGGCAAGTACCGTAGCAGCTTTGCCTCCACAGAACTGGCCTCGGATCTCGAATCGGAACTCGGGAGCTCCAGCAGTGGCTTGATCTTCTCCTCCTTATTCTTCCTCCTCTCACTTCTCTCTTCTCTTTTAGAAAGAGAATGGCCAAATTAAGAATGGCCTCTTCATCCCAATCTCTTGTTTTAACCAAGCAGGAAATCATCTGAGCCATTGGATCCAGATGAAGAAAACAAACGGCTATAACTCGGGTCTCAAAGTCCAATATTTGGGCTCACACGGCCTGTGACACGCCCGTGTCTCAGGCCGTGTACTATTAGAGGTACACAAACTGACTCAACCCAGAGAAGAACACGGCATGTGATACTCCCGTGTCACAGGCCGTGTGTACTTACATGGCTTCCGACATGCCCATGTCTAGCCCATGTTCTCTAGGCCACACAGTCTTGGCCAAAACAAGAGAGGGAAACGCCCTCTAACACGCCCGTGTCATTGGGCGTGTGCCTACTCAATGCCACTCAAAGCCCTCACATGGCGTTGAGTGCTCACAGAGAGGGACACGGCTTGGGACACGCCCGTGTCACAGGCCGTGTGCTTCACTCAACGCCACTCAACGCCTCTCGTTGTGTTGAGTGCTCGAGACAACACCCAGAGTTGGACACGGCTTGGGACACACCCGTGTCCCAGGCCGTGTTCCTCACTCAACGCTTTATCAAGACAAAATAATACTCTCGGGGAACCTGAGCAGGACATGCCCTTGGACATGCCAGTGTCCCAGGCCGCGTTGTCCAGCTTGAACTCCAAACTTTGTGTTTTTGGGGTGTTACAATCCCATCCCCCTTACAATAAATATCGTCCCGAAATTTGCACATGGTAATGAAATTCATCAACCATAAAATTATACCTCCCAAGGTTTGTTACAACAAAAGATGCACGATACAACAGTTCAAACAAAATATTCAGGAAACTTTGCTCGCATGGTCTGCTCCCGCTCCCATGTTAGCTCTTCACGATCCATAATTGTCCGACTAGACTTTGACCATCCCAATTGTCTTGTTCCGCAACGGTATTTGTCCGCTCTATCTTCGATCCGAATGGGTCTAACCTTTGTCATTAGCCCATTGCTGACTGATATTTGATTTGCATCAATCACCTGTGATGGCTCTGTCACCGCTTTACACAACACCGAGACATGAAACACATAGTGTAAATCACTCAGCTCCAGCAACAGTGCTAGCCAATAGGCAGCTTCACCAACAAGCTCTACCACTTCAAACGATCCCAGATACCTCGGTCTCAGCTTTTTCATCCGCCGTATCCTGGACACACCTTTAAAGGGTTTAATCTTCAAGTTATACCCAATCGCCCACCGAAAACTCCACGTTTCGGTGCTTGGCGTTGAAATACTTAGCCTGCCTATCTTGCGCCACCAATTGCCTTTCCTGTATTAATCGTATAACTGAGTTGGCATCATCCAGCTCTTTTCACCTCTACAACTTTGTTTCACAAGTCTCCTCCCAAGCCAACGGCGTACGACACTTCCTACTGTATAAAGCTTCAAAGGGCGCCATCTGAATACTAGTCAGGTAACTATTGTTGTAGGCGAACTCAATCATAAAGAGATGATCTTCCCAACTCTTCCCGAAATCTAGCGCACACATTCGGAGCATATCCTTCAACGTTCTATTGGTCCTTTCAGTCTGACCATCCGTTTGAGGATGAAAGGCCGTGCTAAAATGCAATTTCATACCCAACAGTTGGTGGAGTAATCTCCAATCACCCAATGTGAAACGCCCATCTCGATCACTAACGATGCTATGGGTCACTCCGTGCAACCGTACAATCATATCCACATACATCTTTGCCAATTTTTCAACTGGATCGTCCTTTCGGTTCGGGATGAAATTCGACACCTTAGTTAACCGATCCACAATCACCCATACTGCATCATTCCCATGCTATGATCTCGGCAGCCAATGCACGAAATCCTTGGAAATATCATCAAATTTCCACACAAGGATAGGCAGTGACTTTAGAAAACCTCCTAGTTTTTGGCATTCAGCCTTCACTAATGTGCAGGTTTAAGATTTTGCAACATAGTGCGCTATGTCTTTCTTCATTCCAGGCCACCAGAACAATTTCTTCAAATCTTTATACATTTTTGTGCTCCCGGGATGAATCTAATATCTTGTAAAGTGTGCTTCATACATCACCTCTTCACGCAATTTACCCCTATTTGGGATACACAACCGATCATCCTTCCGAAAAAGGCCATCACTAAATGAAAACTGAGCATCTGTACTTTCTGCTGCGTATCTTTGTAAACTTTCATCCAGTGTTATTGCTTGCCGAACTCTATCTGCCAGGTCACACTGTACTTCTGTCCAGTCAAGCACGCATTCGCAGTGGTATTCGTATCAACACACGAGATATCTAATGCTTCCAGTTCTTGAATTAACCTTTCATCATGTTGTAGCAACCAATTCGCTCTTGTCAGGGTTCTCTAACTCAAGGCATCTGCAACTACATTCCCCTTACCAGGAGTATAATGAATCTGGAAGGTGTAATCACCAAGAAATTCCATCCACCTTCTCTGGCACATGTTTAGCTCCTTCTGATCAAGCAGATATTTCAGGCTTTTATGGCCAGTGAATATATTCACTTTCATTCCATAAAGATAATGACGCCATAGTTTCAGTGCGAATATTACCGCCACCAACTCCAAATCATGGAAGGGGTAATTCCGTTTGTGCACTTTCAACTAGCGTATGCCATATGCTATCACTTTCCCAAATTGTAAGAGAACGCAGCCTAAGCCGCTCCCTGATGCATCACTATACACCTCAAAGCCATCCAGACCACATGGCGACGTCAAGATTGGCACCGTGGTCAAATGGTTCTTTAGCTCTTCAAAAGCTCATGCTCACTCGGGCATACAAATCAACTTTTGATCCTTCCTCGTCAGTGTAGTGAGAGGCAAGGCTATCCTTGAGAAATTCTCTACAAAGCATCGGTAGTAGCCCTCAAGCCCAAGGAAACTCCAGACTTCTGCTACTGTATAGAGAACAGGCCACTCCTGTATCGCAGCAATCTTCGCAGGATCCACTGTTATGCCCTCTCCACTAACCACATGGCCAAGGAAAGCCACTGATGACAGCCAAAACTCGCACTTAGAGAACCTTGCATAGAGCTTATTCTTCCTCAGGGTGTGCAACCTGATCCGCAAGTGATTTGCATGATCTTCGTCTGATTGGGAGTATACGTGGATATCGTCAATAAAGACGATCACAAAAAGATCCAGATATTTCCTAAATGTCTGATACATTAGGTCCATAAATACCGATGGCGCGTTTGATAGCCCAAACGACATCACTATGAACTCGAAGTGACCATAGCGTGTGCCAAACATTGTTTTAGGTATTTCACTTTCCCGAACTCTCAATTGATAATAGCCTGATTTTAAATCCAACTTAGAATATACAGTCGAGCCCACTAGTTGATCAAATAAGTCATCGATCCGTGGACTCAGATACTTGTTCTTTTCGGTCAACCTGTTTAGTTCTTTGTAATCAACACATAGACGCAAGCTACCGTCCTTATTTTTCACAAAGAGAACTACCCCGCACCAAGGGGATTGACTTGGGCGTATAAAGCCTTGCTCTAGCAATTCTTGTAACTGAACCTTTAGTTTTGCCATTTCTTTTGGCACTACTTGATAAGGAGAGCGGGCCATAGGTTTCTTACCTGGCACCAGCTCGATAACGAAGTCGATTCCCCTTTGGGGAGGGAACCCCGGAAGGCCTTTTGGAAATACATCAGCATTGTCCGATACAATCGGCACCTCACTTACGCTGGCCTTCGGCTCCACTACCTCAATGAGTGTGAAGTATATCTCCGCACCCTTCCGAACTGCCTTAACGACTTGGAGAGCAGATATCAAATTTCTACTCGTCCCTTGCATGCCATTGAAATTAGTCGTTTGTTCGGTACTCTGACCCAGTGTAACTTATTTCGAAGTGCAATCGATACAGGCATGCTGCTCTGAAAGCTAATCCATACCATAGATAATATCAAACTCTGAGATCGGCAACACTGATGTTTCCATTATAAAATCCCGACTCCCTATCTTTACCTCAACATAACAAGACTTATCTGCGCTCATAATATATCCGTTAGGTAATAACACCTTCAAGCTGTCTGTCGTGGTCTGTATAGGCACCCCGATTCGCAACATGAAATCTTCAGATAGAAACGAATGTGAAGCACCTATATCAAAAGTGCTCTTGCTGGATAGTCCTTTATAAGGACAAAACCTATAATATCATGATTACAACAAGTACAGTACAAACACAGTGTACAATTACAGTATATAATATACAGTAAAACTATGACCTACTCGTACCTGTGACAATATTGGCCTGCTTGATGGCCTCCTATTGTCCAAGATTGTACACTCGGTGATATGCTTGCGATGTAGAAGACTCTGCTACAGCTTTCCCTTTTTCCGCATTGGATGCACCCGGCTTCTTCTCACCCTTTGGAGGGCCAACTCGACAATCCCGAGCAAAGTGTCCCTGCTTTCCACACGTGTAGCAAGTACGAGGGTTTGAACTAGTAGTAACCTCCAAAACAGCTATTGAAGGAGTTTGTCCAGCAGATTTGGACTTCTTTCCCCATTTCCTTCGGTACCCAAACTTCTCCTGACGCGGCGGCTTGAAATCCGACATTGTAACTGTAACATCCCAAACTTCAAATAACTTAGATTTGGGTTAGGCATGTGATGGATGCTAGGGTTTAGCTAGGTTTGACCCTAGGAGGAGGATTTAGACCATGTGGGGCCCACTATGGGGCCCAAGTCAACCTAGGTCAAACTAGGCTAAATACAAACCCTAGCCACACCATGACCCCACCACATTGCCCTAACCCTAAATACAATCTAAGTGGACCCTAGGGTAGGCCATGGGGTCAACTAGTTGACCCATGTTGGGTCAAGTCAACATGTTGACCTAAATAGTGAAAATGGTGCCCTAGCCCATTTCACTAGGTTGGGTCCACCCAAACCAACCCAAATTCATCATGTGGGCCTAAAGTGACCTTATAAACCCTAGGGGAGAGAAAAATAGGGTCTTGCAATAGTACTTTTGGAAGAACACTTAGGAGAGAGAAAAGAGGAGGAGTAGGAGAGAGAAGATGCTAAGAAATGGGTTTGGACCATTTGGGCTCATCCCACCAACCCATGATGGGTTGGCTGACCATGCATGGGTATTAGGAGGTGTAGGACCCCCACCATGCAGCCTTGGGTCAAGCCTAAACCCAACCCAAGCCCAAGATAGCCTTTTCCACTTATGAGAGCCAAACCCCCTCTCTCCACTCACCAACTCAGCCCCTAACCTTGGAACCCGACCCATTAGGGTCTATTTAACCCAGCTGGAGTAGTGGGGCCCACTCCCAAGCAACCTATCCGGCCACACACACCAACCCGAGCCCTCCCCACCTTGGTGAAATCGTCACCTTGGTGAAATCGCCAAGCATTGGTGAAATCGCCCCCCCCCCCCCCCCTCTCTTAACTCAGCCCAAACCGAGCTCACCCCTCTTTTCCCACTTCATCCCTACCCTAGAGAGAAAGAGAGACCTGCTGCCATGGCTATCCAAAGAGGAGATCGCCGGAGTTTTCATGCCATGGGAAACCGCCGCCACCCTCGGCCTCAGCCGCCACCACAGGTCCGTATCCCCTCCCCTCCAAGTGTACTAGTTTCCTAGATCAACTAGGCTAGAGGTCGAGCTCAAACGAGCTCGACGTTAGGAAATCAAAAGCTTGAAATTCTGAAAAAAATGGCGGCCTGGGAGCTTTTCGGTTTGGTTGCGCCGCCGCCGTCCGCCGCTCTCCGCCGCCCAGTCGCCGGCCAGCCCTAGCCCCGATCACCGTGAGGCCGGGGAAGGTCTTGGCCGGAGGCCCCGCCGCCGGCGATGGCCGGAAATGGCCCCGCAAGAATGGCCTGCACGGGTTGGCCTGCATGCATGTGCATGGAGAAGAAGCACAGATGCCGTCCGATCGGCCTTTAAAATTCGTGCAAGATTGATTAAATCATTTTAAGTTATTATTATTAAATCTGTTACTATTTAATTTAATGAATAGTGGATTAAGTTGTGACATTTTGGCAGTCACTTTGCATGTTGTTTATGAGGTACTTAGAGGCCCCACCTTAGGATGGACCCTGAATGAAACATTTAGGTAGATGAGTTAACTTTACAATGCCACAGAAATCATAGGTTTTGGACCAGTAGGCTGCCCTGTAGGGCTGATTTGCTAGGACTGCCCCCTAACTAGGGCAGAAACTAAAACTGATGCCCTGCTCAAACCCTAAGTCCAAATGGACTGAGATTTTGGGCATGTGTCCTATTTAGTAAAATCTAGGTCCTCCCCTAAAATCAGAATTTTTGGGGAACATTTTCTATAGTTTTTACAAAAATACCCAAAAGTAAATAAATGTGATTTTTGGGGTTTCCTAACTCCAAATGGCACCAAATTTTGGTGGCACCCTCTCATGGGTATATTAGACTCATGGTTAAAATTTGGGCTGAATTGGTGAACTGCATGATGAGGAATCTCACTTGCATGTTTGAGAAATAAAATTTGGCTTGGGCTGCAAATAGCAATTTTGCAGAATTTCAAATGGCTGCCCAAGCCAAACCAGAAGCCCCCTTGACCTGAGATTTTGGTCAGAGGTATAATTAGGGCATATTCAGGCCCTGCCCAAAAATGGGCTTGATTGGGAAATAAAATATGGGGAAATTATCCAAAATACCCCTAGGGCTTAACTAGGTGATTCTTGGAGTTAGCTAACTCCAAATGGCCCCAAATTTTGGTGGCTGACCATTAGGGACCATATAGACCAGTGGTAGAAATTTCTCTGAAATTGGAACAAGTCATGTTGGGAAAGTCCCACATGCAAGAATTGAACTACTTAGGCTCGGGGTGCAAATAGCAAATGTAAAACTTGTTTTGATATTTGACTAAAGGGGTGCATTTAGAATGCACACCCCCTGATTTAGTAGACCAGTAGGGTATAATTTCAAACCCTAAATTAGTCGGGATTTTTGGGGAGCAAAAATCCCACACTTAGTGAATTTGACAATTTTGAGAATTTGGTGAACACTTAAGCATTTTCTAAAATGAATCAAACTAGGGTTTAGAAGATTTACAAAACCCTAATGATATTATTTAAACTCATGGGAGACATATTCGAGCCCTTGAGATACGACTTGATAAATTGAAGATTTAATTTATAAGTATACGAGAAAATGACAATTTTACCCTTAACAATAATTGACTGATTCTGGTGGAGATAAAATATTGAATAAATCGATGTATCATATCTATAATAGTCTCATGTGATTAAACACAATACATTGCATTTGGAAGTTCATTCAAGTGATCATTAGTTAGGTCATCTTACCCTAGTCGCTCAGTCTCGATAGAAGCGTCGTACGTAAATACCTATCTAGATAATACCACCCTAGATTAATGAACAGAACGATGGGGATGGTAGTGTAATTTGGAAATGGCAGGGTGGTATTAGGTCTGGGGCTACATTTAGAATAAGTAGGTTTACTCTACTAGGACCACCGGGAGATAGAATGAAAAATGGGATAGTCGTGGAAATTGGGAATAAACCCGGGTGGTGTTGATAGCTTCATAAGTATAGCAACGAGTGATAGAGTGCAAATCACTTTACAATAGGCATAACGGAGTCCGACGGGAGACCCTCGACTTCCGATTAATACCATAAATCATTAGGCTACTACGGAGTAACACTAAAGGAGAATCGTGGGTAACGGGTAAGCATCAACTAAAACTAATTATCCTTGCGAAAGGGAACTTCGGGTTTCATGCCCGTCTTGGTTCCTAGTGCCCTCGAGACCCCCTCACGGGGCATGCCTTGGGCAGTCCTGGGATTCACTCTAAATCACTATGATAATAAACCTTAGACGAGAGTAGTCTAATAGGCTTGGAGTTCTACGCGATAGGTTCGCCGGTTAAATAAGGTTGGAAACATCATATGGGTTACTTGCTCACCTATTTCATAAGGTTGGAGGGATACAAGTAATGAGCTCATCCTAACCAGGTTGGAGTGGCTTGCTCACCTGTTTCTTAAGGTTGGAGGGATACAAGCACTTGCTCACCCAAATTGGATTGGAGGGAATGTGTTGACAATATCAGTACGAGCAGGAAGCTCAGATTAATACCTTGCATGTGCATAAAATTAGTGGCGAGTCACGCGGGACTGGCCAGTCGATGCACCGATGGCAGTACGATGACTCGGGCGAGGAGTACGGGTGGAGGGGCCAGTATGCTAAATATATAATACTGCGGAATCCCCGAAGACGTACACTCGATCTACAAGACTGACGGGTAGTCAGCAAAATACGTACGCAAAACTCTAGAGTGCACCTAGGACGTGTACAGAGGCGTATGAGAGGGGTCTCGTTCTGGTAGTGCTTATACCTACCTAGAAGTGGAGAGCCCGCTCCACTGTTGCCGTAGCCACAACGGTAGTACCCGAGAGTGATGCAAGCTCTCAAAAAGAGGGAACTAAAGGTCTGTGATCACGGAGTCGTGTGTGTGTGTTGCACTTGCATGTTTAACATATTCATCATAACATACATTCATTCATTAGGACATACGCTTCATAGATCCTTATCATATAAATTGTATGGGCGGTTTATATGATAAGTTACTTTTGGAAACCCTAACTTATAAGTTCGTATGGGCGTTCATATAAGTTAGGGTACTTATGTGATATTGATAGGAGTAGGAGTAGCAGTAGCGTACTTTCCTTTCTGTACTGCATTTACTTACAGTTCTATCTTCTTACTGCAGTCCTTTCCTTTCTGCACTATCTTTACTTACTTGCACTTTATATAGAACTGCTAGATTATATATAGAACTGCTAGATTTTACTTACTCCTGCTAGATAGAAATGTCACCTGCTTCCACTTTGCTACCCCTTGTTGTCCTCCGCATCCTCCTTCCATCCGGTGCCTAAGAGCGACAGGAGGAGGTGTTGAGGATACGACTTAGTCTTTTTGACTAACATACGTTGACTCCCCCTTTTTAGGAGTTCGAGGAGGTGGACCAGCACGTCCAGCGGGACGAGGAGGCAGGGCATGAGGAGCAGCTACCACCACCACCAGACACTACTACCGCACGTCCTCAGGTGGGAGGAGATGTAGTGGATAGCTTAGTTTACAGCTTTCTATTTTGTGAGAGAGAGTCTGATTTCTATTGATGTATATGGGCATAAGCCCTACTTTCTCTTTAGTACTCATTATGGACTATAGTAGCACTTTCATTTTCATATATATGATATGCTCTGTGATTTCTGTGGACATGTGTATTAGCTTGTTTATACACTTTTACTTCCGCATCTCTAGTGAAAAATGATCGTAATAGCCGGCAGAATCGGCGTCTTACGGTGTCGACTAACTCAGGAGTTAGTGTCACCGTAAGGCGGCGGTTCTGGGCATAAGATTCGGGATGCCTTCGAAAAGGGAAAAGGCAGATCTTACAAACTGGTATCACTTGAAAAATACGATCATTAGAGAAAGAAGTCCACAACACTGGAACACCCCGCTCGAGAGTAGTTTGTGGACAAACTATTCAGCGGAAGCAATGGTGTGCCCATGTGTAAAAGTCACACTAAATAGTCCATTAAACAATGAGTTAGGCCAAATTTTGAAGAATTTTGGCTTAAGAATCACCTTTTTGCAACCTCTACAGGTCGCCGTGCCACAGAACGTGGTCCCTCCCCCTCCGGATGCCACTCCGTTCATGCAGACTGAGATGGGACAGACCCTTACTGCGATCCTAGACGCATTTAGAGCCCAGCAGGCCCCGCACAGCTGCCAAATCCGGGGTCAAACTGGTTGAGTGCGTTCAGGAGCCTGTCCCCGCCCATGTACCACGGGACGAAGAATGCTGTGAAGACAGAGGAATGGCTGGAGGCCATACAGGAGATGCTTGCAGGCATCAGTTGCCCGGTGCAACAGGCAGTACCCTTGGCGACTTCTGCTCTAGATTCACATGCCTGGAGATGGTGGAAATCCATGATGGATTCCACATATGCTGATAGGGACCCATCAGAGATCTCATGGAAGGAGTTCAGTGAGTCCGTCCTTGGACATTTTGTGACAGATACAGACAGAGATGAGTTGGAGGAGAGGTTTTTGAACCTCAAGCAGGGGACTCGTTCAGTGATTGAGTACCAGAGGGAATTCTCCAATCTGGCTAGATTTGCAGGCTTCCATGATCTAGAGGACCGGAGGTATGCAAAGAAGTTCTACCGAGGACTTAGGGATTCAGTACGGCAGGCACTGCTATTTATTTCTCATGGATCATCGACAGAGATCATCGAGATGGCAAAGAAGCACGAGGCGGACCAGCTTATGACACAGAGTAGAGGGAAGAGGCCACTTGATGGGCCATGGCACGGAGAGAGAGTAGAGGCCCCCAGAGGGGCAAGGTCATTGGGTTCAAACGGGGTGGGGGACGTCGTCGTCCCAATTACCGGCAGGAGAACTACAGGCAGGAGCAGAGGCCTCCTCCAGTATATGCTCTTCCACCTCTTCAGATTCATGGACCGATCGGGCAGGAAGATCAAGGTCAGAGACAAGTGGTCTGTTTTGGGTGCCACCAGCCGGGGCACTATAGAGCTGATTGTCCGCAGCAGTTCCGTCAGCTTCCTCCTCCTCCTCCACCCCCTCCAGTGGCCCCTCCAGCATACCAGGGCCGAGGTCGAGGACGAGGCCGAGGCCGAGGACGAGGACATCACGGCCGAGGCAGGGGTCGTGATCAGATGTACGCCTTGGATCTTGCCGTTCCAAGAAACCCAGAGGAGGTCATTACAGGTAATTTAAAACCTTAAAAGTTTTATTTCCTTCGAATTACTTGATCTTATAAGCTCATTAAGCCTCGTAGAATAACACTCGTTAAAATAATCAAAACCTCAGGCATAGTCATCGTCAATGGCAAACCCGCCCATACCTTATACGACACGGGTGCTACACACTCGTTCATATCAGAAGCCTTCATCAAAGGGCTAGATGGCGTGGAAAGATTCACGGGCGCGGAGAGAAGGGTGCGTCTGCCTGACGGCTCGGAGATAGTGACTACGGAGCATTGCAACTTGGAGGGCGAGATCGCTGGCAAGATATTCCAGATACCGGGGACGATCCTGATGCTGCAGGACTTCGACATTATTCTGGGCATGGTGTGGTTACATTGGAACTACGCCCAAATAGACTGTCTGTCCAAGAGGATCACCCTCAGGCATGGCGACTCCTACGTCACCATCGAAGGTATCCGACCTATCCCATCTCTTTCATTATCTTCCATACAGGCTGTCAAAGCCTACGAGCAGGGCGAGGAGGTGTATCTTGTATGCTTCGAGATGATGGTGGTGGAGACGGCCATTTCCGATATACCCGTGGTCCGGGATTTCTCCGACGTATTCCCGGAGAAATTGCCCGGACTACCGCCGGCCAGAGACACCGACTTCCGTATCTAGTTGATACCGGATGCCAAGCCCGTATCCCGGGCACCGTACCGGATGGCTCCAAGGGAGCTGGCAGAGTTCAGGACGCAGTTACAGGAGCTAGTGGAGTGCGGATTTGTCCGGCCTAGTTCTTCACCCTGGGGAGCACCAGTTTTATTCGTGAAGAAGAAAGACGGTTCGCTCCGGTTGTGCATTGATTACCGGGAATTGAACCGGCTTACGGTCCGGAACACTTACCCACTGCCACGGATTGATGAGCTGTTCGATCAGCTTCAGGGAGCATTCTGGTTTTCGAAGCTGGACTTGAGATCTGGATACTATCAGTTGCGGATCCAAGAGGAGGACATACCGAAGACGGCGTTCAGTTCTCGGTATGGCTTGTTTGAGTTCACGGTGATGCCCTTCGGGCTCACGAATGCACCCTCAGCATTCATGAGTCTGATGAACCGTGTATTCGAGCCTTACATGGATCGGTTCGTCATAGTCTTCATCGACGACATTTTGGTCTATTCCAAGACCAAGGAGGAACATGCGCAGCATCTATCGTTGGTTTTGGGGAAGCTGAGGGAGCATAGCATGTATGCTAAGTTCTCTAAGTGCCAGTTCTGGCTTGAGGAGGTAACATTCTTGGGACACACCATCAGTGGGGCTGGACTAGCCGTGGATCCAGCTAAGATCGAGGCAGTTAGAGATTGGCCGCAGCCGAAATCGGCCACGGAGATACGCAGCTTCTTGGGGCTAGCAGGCTACTACCGCAAGTTTGTGGAGGGGTTTTCCAGGATAGCTCTCCCCCTCACATCGTTGACGAAGAAAGAGGCAGGATTTCATTGGTCTGAGAAGTGCGAGGCAGCGTTCTAGGAATTGAAGAGCAGGCTCACCTCATCCCCTATCCTTGCACTTCCAGCTGGGAAGGAAGGATTCCAGATTTACACCGACGAATCATACCAGGGAATGGGTGCTGTCCTAATGCAGCACGGTCATGTGATAGCATACGCTTCGAGACAGTTGAAGAAGCACGAGCACAACTACCCAGTCCATGACCTAGAACTCGGGGCAGTGGTATTCGCATTAAAGATATGGAGGCACTATCTGTACGGGATCCATTGTGATATTTTCTCCGATCACAAGAATCTCAGGTACATCGACACTCAGAAGGATCTGAATCTACGCCAGAGGAGATGGCTAGAATTCCTATGTGACTACCAGTACAAGATCCATTACCACCCGGGAAGGCAAACACTGTGGCGGATGCCTTGAGCAGGAGAGCCGGCACTACTGGTCCGGAACC
Source organism: Platanthera zijinensis (assembly GCA_039513925.1). NCBI lineage: Eukaryota > Viridiplantae > Streptophyta > Magnoliopsida > Asparagales > Orchidaceae > Platanthera > Platanthera zijinensis. Next base: position 25,876,390 of record CM077094.1, on the reverse strand, counting down.
TCGGGTGGGAGCTATGTCGTTGGCTCAGATGGTGGAGGGCATGCACATTACTGTGGTGTCAGAGACTGAGCCAGAGCTGTACCGGGAGTATCTGAACTCCCTGATTAGCGATTGTGACATTCGGGAGCGCATCTGGGCGCATCAGAGGCAGGATGCAGATTTAGAGCCGATATTCGGAGCCCTAGCTGAGGGCAAGGCAGAGGATTACACGCTACGCGACGACCTCGTTCATTTCCGTGGCCGTATATATATACCCGCAGGAGGTGGTATCCGGGAGGACATACTCAGGGAGTCGCACCAATCACGGTACTCAGTGCACCCCGGTATCACCAAGATGACGGCTGATTTGCGGAAGAGCATGTACTGGCCCGGGATGAAGAGGGAGATCATACATTATGTTACACACTGCGAGGCATGTCAGCTAGTGAAAGCTGAATGCAAGAGCCCAGGAGGGTTATTACAGCCATTACCGGTGCCAGAGTGGAAGTTTGAGGATATTGCTATGGATTTTGTGCATGGGTTGCCTCGCTCCCACTCTGGGCACGATTCCATTTGGGTCATCGTCGACAGATTGACCAAGGTAGCCAGATTCATACCGATCCGGAAGGACGCCCCAGTTGCCGTATTGGTGAGATTGTTTGTGGAGCAGTTCGTTAGATACCACGGCGTCCCCAGGACGATTGTCTCGGATCGTGACGGTCGATTCACTTCTAGGGAGTGGAGGGCAGTGCATGCTTACTTAGGTTCGCAGCTCTCTTTCAGCACTGCCTTCCATCCACAGACCGACGGTCAGACAGAGCGGACCAACAGGACTATGGAGGATCTGCTGCGTCTTTGTATTTTGGATACGGGGAAGCCCTGGGAGCGACTGTTGCCATTGATTGAGTTTTCTTATAACAACAGTCACCAGGCGAGCATTGGGATGGCTCCTTACGAGGCACTATATGGGAGGAGGTGTCGGACACCTCTATCATGGGTACAAGATGAGGATACACGAGCTCACGGTTCAGAGTATGTCGAGGACACGGAGGCTCAGATACGTCTGGTCAGAGATCGGATGTTGGAGGCCCAGAGCAGACAGGCGAAGTATTACGATGCGCGGCATCGTAAGGTGGAGTTCCAGGTGGGAGACAGGGTTTTCTTGAAGATACGTCCAGTGCACGGTGTTTCCCGGGTGCGGAGGCACAAGAAGCTCAGTCCGAGATATATGGGGCCTTACTTGATCCTGGAGCGGATCGGCCCTTGGCTTACCGACTGCAGCTACCGATAGAGTTGAGAACTCTGCACGACGTCTTTCACGTCTCCTCCCTACGACGAGCACTCCTTCGCCCTGAGCAGTATATTTCTACTACCGACGGGCCAGTAGCATCAGATCGATCAGTTCGTTTAGAGCCGGTCCGGATCGACGATACCGCCGTCCGAGTGTTGCGGAAAAAGAAGGTCCCTCTCGTGAAGGTGTTGTGGTCCAACCACGGACGGGAGGAGCACACCTGGGAGCCGAGGGATCTCATGATGGAGCGACACCCGGAGCTATTCTCCTCAGGTACAACTTAGTTTTATATTTTCCTTTTAGTTACGTTTCGAATCTTTTATAAGCTTGTCGTAGAAACCCCGTAGCCCGAACTTAAATTTCGGGGACGAAATTATTTTTTTGTTTATAGGGTTTGTAACATCCCAAACTTCAAATAACTTAGATTTGGGTTAGGCATGTGATGGATGCTAGGGTTTAGCTAGGTTTGACCCTAGGAGGAGGATTTAGACCATGTGGGGCCCACTATGGGGCCCAAGTCAACCTAGGTCAAACTAGGCTAAATACAAACCCTAGCCACACCATGACCCCACCACATTGCCCTAACCCTAAATACAATCTAAGTGGACCCTAGGGTAGGCCATGGGGTCAACTAGTTGACCCATGTTGGGTCAAGTCAACATGTTGACCTAAATAGTGAAAATGGTGCCCTAGCCCATTTCACTAGGTTGGGTCCACCCAAACCAACCCAAATTCATCATGTGGGCCTAAAGTGACCTTATAAACCCTAGGGGAGAGAAAAATAGGGTCTTGCAATAGTACTTTTGGAAGAACACTTAGGAGAGAGAAAAGAGGAGGAGTAGGAGAGAGAAGATGCTAAGAAATGGGTTTGGACCATTTGGGCTCATCCCACCAACCCATGATGGGTTGGCTGACCATGCATGGGTATTAGGAGGTGTAGGACCCCCACCATGCAGCCTTGGGTCAAGCCTAAACCCAACCCAAGCCCAAGATAGCCTTTTCCACTTATGAGAGCCAAACCCCTCTCTCCACTCACCAACTCAGCCCCTAACCTTGGAACCCGACCCATTAGGGTCTATTTAACCCAGCTGGAGTAGTGGGGCCCACTCCCAAGCAACCTATCCGGCCACACACACCAACCCGAGCCCTCCCCACCTTGGTGAAATCGTCACCTTGGTGAAATCGCCAAGCATTGGTGAAATCGCCCCCCCCCCTCTCTTAACTCAGCCCAAACCGAGCTCACCCCTCTTTTCCCACTTCATCCCTACCCCAGAGAGAAAGAGAGACCTGCTGCCATGGCTATCCAAAGAGGAGATCGCCGGAGTTTTCATGCCATGGGAAACCGCCGCCACCCTCGGCCTCAGCCGCCACCACAGGTCCGTATCCCCTCCCCTCCAAGTGTACTAGTTTCCTAGATCAACTAGGCTAGAGGTCGAGCTCAAACGAGCTCGACGTTAGGAAATCAAAAGCTTGAAATTCTGAAAAAAATGGCGGCCTGGGAGCTTTTCGGTTTGGTTGCGCCGCCGCCGTCCGCCGCTCTCCGCCGCCCAGTCGCCGGCCAGCCCTAGCCCCGACCACCGTGAGGCCGGGGAAGGTCTTGGCCGGAGGCCCCGCCGCCGGCGATGGACGGAAATGGCCCCGCAAGAATTGCCTGCACGGGTTGGCCTGCATGCATGTGCATGGAGAAGAAGCACAGATGCCGTCCGATCGGCCTTTAAAATTCGTGCAAGATTGATTAAATCATTTTAAGTTATTATTATTAAATCTGTTACTATTTATTTAATGAATAGTGGATTAAGTTGTGACATTTTGGCAGTCACTTTGCATGTTGTTTATGAGGTACTTAGAGGCCCCACCTTAGGATGGACCCTGAATTAAACATTTAGGTAGATGAGTTATCATTTAAAATGCCATAGAAATCATAGGTTTTGGACTAGTAGGCTGCCCTGTAGGGCTGATTTGCTAGGACTGCCCCCTAACTAGGGCAGAAACTAAAACTGATGCCCTGCTCAAACCCTAAGTCCAAATGGACTGAGATTTTGGGCATGTGGCCTATTTAGTCAAATCTAGGTCCTCCCCAAAAATCAGAATTTTTGGGGAACATTTTGCTATAGTTTTTACAAAAATACCCAAAAGTAAATAAATGTGATTTTTGGAGTTTCCTAACTCCAAATGGCCCCAAATTTTGGTGGCACCCTCTCATGGGTATATTAGACCCATGTTTAAAATTTGGGCTGAATTGGTGCGCTGCATGATGAGGAATCTCACTTGCATGTTTGAGAAATAAATTTGGCTTGGGCTGCAAATAGCAATTTTGCAGAATTTCAAATGGCTGCCCAAGCCAAACCAGAAGCCCCCTTGACCTGAGATTTTGGTCAGAGGTATAATTAGGGCATATTCAGGCCCTGCCCAAAAATGGGCTTGATTGGGAAATAAAATATGGGGAAATTACCAAAATACCCCTAGGGCTTAACTAGGTGATTCTTGGAGTTAGCTAACTCCAAATGGCCCCAAATTTTGGTGGCTGGCCATTAGGGACCATATAGACCAGTGGTAGAAATTTCTCTGAAATTGGAACAAGTTCATGTTGGGAAAGTCCCACATGCAAGAATTGAACTACTTAGGCTCGGGGTGCAAATAGCAAATGTAAAACTTGTTTTGATATTTGACTAAAGGGGTGCATTTAGAATGCACACCCCCTGATTTAGTAGACCAGTAGGGTATAATTTCAAACCCTAAATTAGTTGGGATTTTTGGGGAGCAAAAATCCCACACTTAGTGAATTTGACAATTTTGAGAATTTGGTGAACACTTAAGCATTTTCTAAAATGAATCAAACTAGGGTTTAGAAGATTTACAAAACCCTAATGATATTATTTAAACTCATGGGAGACATATTCGAGCCCTTGAGATACGACTTGATAAATTGAAGATTTAATTTATAAGTATACGAGAAAATGACAATTTTACCCTTAACAATAATTGACTGATTCTGGTGGAGATAAAATATTGAATAAATCGATGTATCATATCTATAATAGTCTCATGTGATTAAACACAATACATTGCATTTGGAAGTTCATTCAAGTGATCATTAGTTAGGTCATCTTACCCTAGTCGCTCAGTCTCGATAGAAGCGTCGTACGTAAATACCTATCTAGATAATACCACCCTAGATTAATGAACAGAACGATGGGGATGGTAGTGTAATTTGGAAATGGCAGGGTGGTATTAGGTCTGGGGCTACATTTAGAATAAGTAGGTTTACTCTACTAGGACCACCGGGAGATAGAATGAAAATGGGATAGTCGTGGAAATTGGGAATAAACCCGGGTGGTGTTGATAGCTTCATAAGTATAGCAACGAGTGATAGAGTGCAAATCACTTTACAATAGGCATAACGGAGTCCGACGGGAGACCCTCGACTTCCGATTAATACCATAAATCATTAGGCTACTACGGAGTAACACTAAAGGAGAATCGTGGGTAACGGGTAAGCATCAACTAAAACTAATTATCCTTGCGAAAGGGAACTTCGGGTTTCATGCCCGTCTTGGTTCCTAGTGCCCTCGAGACCCCCTCACGGGGCATGCCTTGGGCAGTCCTGGGATTCACTCTAAATCACTATGAATAATAAACCTTAGACGAGAGTAGTCTAATAGGCTTGGAGTTCTACGCGATAGGTTCGCCGGTTAAATAAGGTTGGAAACATCATATGGGTTACTTGCTCACCTATTTCACAAGGTTGGAGGGATACAAGTAATGAGCTCATCCTAACCGGGTTGGAGTGGCTTGCTCACCTGTTTCTTAAGGTTGGAGGGATACAAGCACTTGCTCACCCAAATTGGATTGGAGGGAATGTGTTGACAATATCAGTACGAGCAGGAAGCTCAGATTAATACCTTGCATGTGCATAAAATTAGTGGCGAGTCACGCGGGACTGGCCAGTCGATGCACCGATGGCAGTACGATGACTCGGGCGAGGAGTACGGGTGGAGGGGCCAATATGCTAAATATATAATACTGCGGAATCCCCGAAGACGTACACTCGACCTACAAGACTGACGGGTAGTCAGCAAAATACGTACGCAAAACTCTAGAGTGCACCTAGGACGTGTACAGAGGCGTATGAGAGGGGTCTAGGTCTGGTAGTGCTTTTACCTACCTAGAAGTGGAGAGCCCGCTCAACTGTTGCCGTAGCCACAACGGTAGTACCCGAGAGTGATGCAAGCTCTCAAAAAGAGGGAACTAAAGGTCTGTGATCACGGAGTCGTGTGTGTGTGTTGCACTTGCATGTTTAACATATTCATCATAACATACATTCATTCATTAGGACATACGCTTCATAGATCCTTATCATATAAATTGTATGGGCGGTTTATATGATAAGTTACTTTTGGAAACCCTAACTTATAAGTTCGTATGGGCGTTCATATAAGTTAGGGTACTTATGTGATATTGATAGGAGTAGGAGTAGCAGTAGCGTACTTTCCTTTCTATACTGCATTTACTTACAGTTCTATCTTCTTACTGCAGTCCTTTCCTTTCTGCACTATCTTTACTTACTTGAACTTTATATAGAACTGCTAGATTATATATAGAACTGCTAGATTTTACTTACTCCTGCTAGATAGAAATGTCACCTGCTTCCACTTTGCTACCCCTTGTTGTCCTCCGCATCCTCCTTCCATCCGGTGCCTAAGAGCGACAGGAGGAGGTGTTGAGGATACGACTTAGTCTTTTTGACTAACATACGTTGACTCCCCTTTTTAGGAGTTCGAGGAGGTGGACCAGCACGTCCAGCGGGACGAGGAGGCAGGGCATGAGGAGCAGCTACCACCACCACCAGACACTACTACCGCACGTCCTCAGGTGGGAGGAGATGTAGTGGATAGCTTAGTTTACAGCTTTCTATTTTGTGAGAGAGAGTCTGATTTCTATTGATGTATATGGGCATAAGCCCTACTTTCTCTTTAGTACTCATTATGGACTATAGTAGCACTTTCATTTTCATATATATGATATGCTCTGTGATTTCTGTGGACATGTGTATTAGCTTGTTTATACACTTTTACTTCCGCATCTCTAGTGAAAAATGATCGTAATAGCCGGCAGAATCGGCGTCTTACGGTGACTAACTCAGGAGTTAGTGTCACCGTAAGGCGGCGGTTCTGGGCATAAGATCCGGGATGCCTTCGAAAAGGGAAAAGGCGGATCTTACAGTAACAACCAAGTTCCCTTTGCCTTGTCCTCTTTTAATATCAGCCTCCAAAGACCGAGCTGTACAGACCAAGGCTTGAAACCTATGGATCACAGAACTCGAGAGCAGATATCGAAGCTCAGCTCGTAATCCCCAGTAGAACTGACTGGTCTTCCGCTCTTCATCAGCAAAGATAACACCCGCATAACATCCCAAACACATAAACTCATGTAAATAGTTGTCCACACTATGCTCTCCTTGAGTTAACTGTTGGAACTCTATTTCCATAGCAATCCTCTACTGCATCGACAAATGTTTTGCCAGAAACAATCGAGAGAACTCGTGCATCGAGACTCTCGTTAAATGTCTGCCTGCCAAGTGGTGCAGTTCCACCTTATCCCACCATAGCCGAGCCTCTCCTTCAAGTAGGAAAGTGGCGAAAGTGACTTTCTATTCCTCCTCAACTCTAATTGCTGTCATGACTTGCTTCACCCTTGCGAGCCAATCCTCCGCTTGGGCTATAGAACCTTCCCCAGTAAATGTGGGAGGATTGAAGCTCATGAACCGCTTCAATTGTTGATCTGTTGTTCGCAGATCAACCACAACTGCCACTGGTTCTTGTCTTAACTTAGCACGTGTTGGTTCCACTACAGGTCGAGCCTGCCCAGCCTGCTGCGCATTCATCACAACGAGTATTGTCTCAATAATCATCCTTACAATTTTGATTGAGGGAGGAGGTGTGGGAACCTCAACCGGTGTCGCACTTTCAACAGAGTTCTGAGGTTCTGACTGACCCGCAATACTTCTGGTCACCTATATGTATAAAAACATAATTTACCGACCAAACAAACAGCAACCATACAGAAGGGAACACACAGGTTAAACACACAAAGGCATTTGCATTCCTAAGTGGACATTCTTGAGTTCAATACTTGTGTTATAACGGCTGTATTGCACTAACACATGCTCACCACCCCTCAAAAGAATTCGGCCACGAATTCGGAAGAGAAAGACCAACATGCTGATGCCAAATTATAACACCTCTACCCGTCACGTGTAATATAATAGAGGGTACGGCCAAGGCCCCACACCATATTTTACAAATAGTCTATGAAGCTACGAAAGATTCGTATCCTAACACAGAGTAATCTAGCGGAAGCTTCATGGTAGAAAACTTGAACTCAAGAATAACAAGAAGTTTCCACTAAACTAGAACAGGAATGTATACAATAAGTTTGGCCTTAAGGCCTTACCAGTTTCTCTTAACAATAGTTTGGTTTAAAAACTTTGGCGCGTAGGACAGCCACACATGAACAAGAGTAAACAAACTTAGCCTTCAAGGGCTAGTAGCAGCAGCAGCAGGGACTTCAGCCCTTTATTCCCCGCTTGGACCTTCACTACCTGTGTAAAGATAATCCACCAAGCGGTGGCAAACAGGGCAACGGTCAGCGTACAGCTGACCAATTATAATGATCCTGCCCCTGGCATGGGGCAGCGAAATTCCTTCCCTGCAAAGAATTTATTCACACAGCAATCACACAGCATATATGTATAACAATCAACAGAGGAAGTGCATAGCCGCACAAGTCAATACATATCACAAACGCCGGCACAACGGCCCGACGATCCGTGCACTCAGGGCACATTGTTGGTGTACCGGAAAACAAGGGTCTTACACCCGTTCAGAGGTTCCAGACCTGACGGTCTTTTATGAGTATTTTTAGTCTTTATGGTGCGCAGACCAAATACTCTCGCTATGTGATCCTAACAGGGCCTTAAGCACCCAAGGTTAGATAACCATAACGCGGGTACAGATCCGCTTTGCCCGTAGCTCATCATTATCAGTCGTCACACCGGTCCGACATGGGTACAACACCACCTTGCTCGTTCACCACCAAGGCCTTTCTAGTTGCTGTCCAACATCTCAACTTCGTACATACTGGCACTCACGTCCAAAGGGATTGAGCACTAAGCACCAACCCTCAACAATTTTCCTTGTCTTCTTCTAGTACTTCCTGTGGCACCAAGCTGCAGGTATCCACAAAGGACTCCATACAAACAACTAATGTACACGGAGTCTCCTCCTATTTGTAAACAAAGCATCACAAATCCAGACCAACATGTCCGGATGGGATTCACACAGCATGCCTAACGGTACTACTCACTTCCGGTTCTAATGCAAATAAACAAGGGATGAACGACCAATCCAAAGTGAATCACTTCGCCATCCACCTTTTTGTGGAGGACTCCTATGCAAATACAGGAAAGAAGGACTTCACTTGTCAAAGTAGGAATTCATTACCCTAGGAAGACGCTTCGGAGCCATCGAAGTTCTAGCCGGTTGGAAAGTACCGTAGTAGCTTTGCCTCCACAGAACTGGCCTCGGATCTCGAATCGGAACTCGGGAGCTCCACCGGTGGCTTGATCTTCTTCTCCTTCTTCTTCCTCCTCTCCCTTCTCTCTTCTCTTTTAGAAAGAGAATGGCCAAATTAAGAATGGCCTCTTCATCCCAATATCTTGCTATAACCAAGCAGGAAATCATCTGAGCCCTTGGATCCAGGATGAAGAAAACGAACGGCTACAAATCGGTATCAAAGTCCAATATTTTGGCTGACACGACCTGTGACACGCCCGTGTCTCAGGACGTGTACTGTAAGCGGTACATGAACCGACTCAACCCAGATAAGACCATGGAATGTGACACGCCCGTGTCACAGGTCGTGTGTCCTGACACGGCTTCCGACAAGCTCGTGTCTAGCCTGTGTTCTCTAGGACGCACAGCCTTGGCCAAAACTCGAGAGGGACACGCCCTCGGACATGCCCGTATCACTAGGTGTGTGCCTACTCAACGCCACTCAACGCCCTCACATGGTGTTGAGTGCTCACAGAGAGGGACACGGCTTGGGACACGCCCGTGTCCAAGGCCGTGTGCTTCACTCAATACCACTCAACGCCTCTCATTACATTGAGTGCTTAAGACAACACCCAGAGTAGGATATGGCTTGGGAAACGCCCGTTTCCCAGGCCGTGTTCCTCACTCAACGCTTTCTCGAGACCAAAAAACACTCTCGAGGAACCTGAGCAGGACACGCCCGTGTCCCAGGCCGCGTTGTCCAGCCTGAACTCCAAACTTAGGATTTTTGGGGTGTTACAGATTGAGACAACAAAAATCCCCTGGATATTTCTTCCCTGTATCGTTGTTAAAATCTTGAGCGTTTACACAATATTTCGGCTCATTCGAATCATTATGACAACTATTTACGGCCCAATAATTTATAACATATTATTGCAGTTCTCATCAAGTATATATATATATATATCAAAATTATGAAACTAAATAGGAAAGTCCGTATTTTCATCAAGAAAATATCTATCAGTATTCCAAATCTTCTGATTAAGAGTTTTAGCGAAATTCATGAGTTATCCAAATCTGTACATTTACAATATAGTTTATTGAAACTAGATTTCCCAGAGCTACAAACTTCCAAATGTCAAGTCTAACCTCATTCCAGAAAGGTATTTCCGAGGCCTACAACTTTCCTGTAAAGACTAGATCCAGAACTAAGCCTATCAAGCCTGGAATCGGGTTTGAACCCAACAACGTAGATCTGGACAGATTCTGTCCAGTAATTATAGCTTAACTATTTTCATTACAATAACTTTGAATTCACTTTTAGGGCACTATAGAGCTCCCCATAAAATATGCAACTACTCATTGGAAAGTTCTTTCCAAGGGCTACCACTTTCATGTTGAGCCCGAGGCCTGAATCTGACTGGATCATGCCTAAAAATAGGCTTGAAGTCTGTCATGACACACACGACAGATTTGTGTTTGAATTAATTTCCTGCATGAATCTTAAAGATAGATGATTGTACTGTTCATCTTCTTCCTCCAACCAACATACAAGAGGGCTTTAGCTTCTCACCTCCTTTTCTCCCTCAATAGACCACCGTTCTTCACGAAAGCAAGTCTGTCACCTTCGTATTGAAGAGAGGAAGTGATTGACGATCATTTCGTGGCGATCGACACTCTAGAACAAAATGTCTAGCGTGGACTTCTCCTAGGAAACTCCATTAGACTTCTAATTTCAAACTCTCTTGAGCCAACGTCCCTCCTAATTTCGGATCTAAAGATCTAGCACCAAGGGAGAGGGTAGGAAGCTCACAAAATTTTCGGCCATGGATCGGGTTCTCCTTCATCGCGGCATGGTGTGTTCGGCTTTTGATTTACTGTTCTATTTGTTCGTTCTTTCTGGGTGGAGCTATTAGCATGATCAAGAATAATAAGAATTCTTTCCTGATTATATGTATAAAATTCGGCCAAGCCTTGGAATGACTACCTCACCATATGTCGCTCTCCTATTGGACAATATTTGGTTATAATATAAAAATAAGACTTTTCTGCCATTTTGTACAAGTCCTGATGTACCATATCTTTCTCCAGGCCGTGAATAATCGGACAGAGAGTACGAAATTCTCCAAGTCCATTCGTCGAGTGCTCTCGACAATTCTTCAAGATCATTCGACGATTCGTTGAGATACAAGAATGGTTTGTCGAGTCCTTTCGATCAATACAAGTCATTTTGATGATTCGTCGAGTACTTTCAATGATTTTGTCGAGTCCTTTCGACGAGTTCGTCAAGTTCTTTCAACGAGTTCGTCGTGTCCTTTTGATGAGTTTGACGAGTCCGTAATCAAGATAAGATGAATGAATTTTGCCAAGTCCATTCATCGAGTACTATCAATGATTCGTCGAGATCATTTGACGATTCGTCAAGATAATATATAAGGTTCGTCGAGTATACTTAGGATTTCTCTCATTTCGTTCGGGCCTACCAACCACTCAAGGAGACACAAAACACGCACGACGGGTCTAGGTCAAAATGGGACATTACACTGTGTGTGGAGATTGAGGTAGGGCTTGTGTTTTAGACTGAGGTATAAGGCTTAGTTCTTGAGTCAGTAGGGCTCTTGTGTAGCCTAAGATGTAGGACCTGAGGAAAGTTTTGAGGCAGGGAACCTGTGTTCCTGAGTTGTAAGATCTGATGATATGAGTAAAGGTTGGAAAAGTTTGTCCTAAGCTAGCTCTCTGCTAGATAGTTGAATGGGATAAGTTGATGTACCCATTCTTGGGGAACCACTACAAATCACTGTGTGTTGTGGATTGTCTGTGTGCTTTACTATTCTTTTGTGCTAATTCTAAAGAAAACAACAAGAATACAATAACTTAGTGAAACACTTATTCAACCTCCTCTAAGTGAGTGTCAACCCTTAACTTTCAAAAATATTAAAGTATTTTCTTCCAGTTCATTATCACTAATCTTCCCTGACTGAATAGATACCCCCCCCCGAGTCTATGCAACTTTCTATTCTATGTTAACAATAATTGATTCTTTGAACTCCCCCAGGCTTGATGCAGACTCTAGTTTAAATTGTGCTAACACATTTTCATTTCTAGCAATCTTAAGTAGAACTGGTCCATGTAAAGATGATGTAACTTTATCTAATTCTTCTGCCTCATCATTACTCGCCCCCATTCTTGACCTCACAAGAAAGAGAGTTTAACAATGATCTGGTAATGTTGGAAGAAGGAATCTTTGCTTGCAGAAACTGGTCTGAAGCAGTAATCAAGTCTAACTGAGAATGTATATCATTAACTATGATTTGTATCTAAGAAGCATGTTCTTTGAGCATAAAGAATAAAGTGGAAATGACTAATTCTACTACTTGAGTGATGGTAGTAGAAGAAATTATTAAGTGTATATCTATTGTATTAACATTAGTAAGTGTTGAGTGTAATGTTATATCTGTAACCTCCCATGTTACCCGTAACTAAGAATCTGATTCTGTGAGCTACCGCTAGGCATTAGTTTGATACCGCATGACGGTAGTACTCAACGCTCTCGATGCTCTCAGTGCAGGACACTATCACGCGGTAGTAGTGTGTTACTGCACCACATTAGATTAGTTAATTTAATCGGCAGATCTCTCAACGAGCTACCACCCGGTGGTAGTACTAGCATCGGCGATAGTGTGGCCGATTTATTTGGTGTGTCTCTCTATAAACTACTTCGCGGTGGTAGCGATACCAGGTGGCGTTAGTATCCGTTCATCATAAGCATTTTAATTAACACGATGTTCCCCAACCAACTGATGGTAGTGTTGTACCGCGTGACGGTAGCATGACAGTTACAGTACAGGCACATGTCGGCCTATGATTAGAGGTTTTGGACTGTGGGCTTGTTGAACAAGCCAACATTTGAGGTACTGCATGGCGGTAGCTAGGTATCGTGTAGCTGTAGCTTGGTTTAAGGCTGAGAAAATAGGTTTTCAACTTCATTTCTCTTGACATTCTCTTCTACGTGTAGAGAGAGAGCGAAGGAAGAGGAGGAGATGGATTTTATACAATTGTTAGAAAGTTGGAGCTCCATGGCACGAGCCGAGTTTAGATCCACGAAGGCGAGTCCGTTGCGGTCATTTTTATCCGGGTAGTTTCTCTTCAATGGCGCCGACACTGACGTCAAAGGTAACAATCATCCTTCTTGGACATATGAAGTCCTCTATTTTTGAATTTGAGGGTAGACACTCCACGAGCTTGTGGAGGCGAGCCTACCAACTGGTTGATCGTTTGTATCCCCGGTAACTTTGCATTTAGAAACCGTCATTGAAGTACGGTATAGACATGCTGTGTGAATCCCATCCGGACAAGTTGTTCTGGATTGGTAATGATTGTTTTGTATGCCGGAGTAGACTCCGTGGTAAACTTGTAATTTACAGAGTCACAGGGTGTGCGGGTTACTACAGTGAGAGTACTGGAGTCTCTAGGAAAACATCCATTTTGGGGGATAAACGATAGTTTGTCCCCTACCACGCGACGGTAGCGCTACTGCTGATGGTAGCTCCCAAAGAGCATAGTTTATGAGGCCTGAATCTTGGAGACTTGGGGGCCATAGTGTTGAGCTGAGAGCGTGAAGGGTAGATCTTTGGTGGCCGTGAGTGCTAGCCTTGGAACATAATGTGGTTAAGTATGATTGAAATTACGGGAAAGGGGAAGCGAAAACGCATCATTGTAATTAATTTTCACGATGATCTGAGCGTTGGGAAAGAGTTGAACTGTACCTGCACTATGTCTTTCGGCTAAAAAGATCTAAAGTACATGGCGGTTGTTGTTGGCAGAGGAGAGAGTTGTGGTTTTAGACTAGGCTAGTAATGCTCAGGTGAGTTTGTCCAATCTAGGATTGAGGAAGAAGATGGGAATTATGGAGATCCCTGGTGGGTCGTTTGACACCAATGATGCCGTGATGGCAAAGGTGGGACCCTGGGTGATCAGGTATACCGATAATGTGCCCTTAGTACACCGGATGATTGGTCGGTCGTGCCATCATTTGTGTTGGTTGGTGCTTAAGTTGCACCTCTATGTATATTGTGATATTGCTAATTACTGCAGGGAAGGAACACCGCTGCTCCGGCTGAGGGGTGGGGTCATTATAATTTCGTCAGCAAATGCTGACCGATGCTTTGTTTGCCACCATTTGGGTGGAATGTTTTTGTATAGGTGCAACTGAGCCAAGTCAAAAGTAGCGGGTTGAATTCCTATTTACTGTGTCCTCCCACGAAGTCCAGGTGAAGCATATTTTTACTATTTCATGTGTGCCCGACATGTGTGTAGATGTCTGTAAAACACTTGTAATTGAGAAAATAATTGTAAGGCCTTAAGGACAAAGACTTTTGGTGTTTTTATTAACGTTCCTACTATTTAGGTTAGTGGACATTCAGTTGGTTGGTTTCTTATTACTTTTAATACTTTCTCTATAATAGACTCTGAGTTAGGATGCATAATTCGTTTTTGAAATCTATGCATAACTCCACTGAATGTCCGTGGAATATGGCATGGGGCCCTAGCCGGACATTCTATTATATTCTATGTGCAGATTGGGATGTTATAATTTGGTATCAGATTCTAGGGTAGGTCTTTCTTAATTTAATTTATAGTTGAATTCTTTTAAGATGTGGTGGGCACGTGTATGTTCGTTACCATTATAACATGAAAGAACCCATGAATTTCTACTTAGGAATGAAAATACACATATTTGTGGAACCTGTGTGTTCCTGTGATTGCTTCTTACAATATTATTAGTTGCTTAATTGTGTGTTTCATAATTATAGGCGACTAAAAGCGGTCCGAGGCAGCCTCCTCCCCATCGCTTGACTGTTAGTAGTGCACCAGTGGAAGTTCATACACCTCCTCCTTCTACGGAAATTATTTGGTTGATTGCTGATGTAGTCTTCATAATGATCAATGATAAACATGGAAGATATGTGCAACCCCTGTCCCTATGGTGGCTTCGATGCAGGTTGGCGCTCTTGAGCAGATTATAATAATAAGATCCTCGGATCAGCAGTTTAACATGTGTTTGGTAAAGGGAGCGCACACGGTTGATGAGTACTTATATGTGGTTTTCATGATAAGGCGCTATACAGGTTTTGGGTTGGAGAATGAGGAGACCATGGTCAATATATTTTATAATGGTATACGCGATGATCGACGACCTCTATTGGTGAGACCAAAGTTATTTTGATTCTAAGCATTGGTGGAGTCAGCTAGATCTTTGGAGATAGACTTGGCGAAAGTCTAACAAGCACAAGAGCTCAAGGTACCAAGCTTTTCAAAGTATGGGTATCGAAGTTGGATTAAGAATTCCAAATCTATTAGACAAACTTCCCCTTCCGTTGTGTCTAAAGAAACTACTAGTCAAGTTTCACGTATTTGCTATGCTTTTGGCAAGATAGGTCATATTGCCAGAGAATACTATAGCTATATTCCAAGTGTAAAGAAGACAAGCTTTGGAGTAACTTTTTGGCGAGACCTAGTTATATGTTATACTTGTGTCAAGCTGGGACACAAAGCCCGTGATTTTTGGAGTGGCCCTCCAAAGAAAGAAGAAAATACGGGAGGCATAAGAAAAATGATAAGGTGACAGGTACAATTTAGTATATATCTTTTAATTGCTCTATATACTTGTGACCTAGTGTGTGGCCGATGTATGACTTCTTTAGAGAAGGCTTTGTTCTATTCTCGGACTATCTAGCAAGAGCAGTATTCGATACATGGGCTTCCCACTCCTTTACATCTAAGTACTTTGTGTTGTGCATCATAGTGCCTTCTTTTGTGACAAAAGATAGATTGATTATATATATAACTACCTAACAAATGCGTATTACGGTACAGTTAAGAAGTTGATATTTTGGCTTGAAATCATCTGTAGTTTGATCTTTGGCATGGACTAACTCTTGGAGCGGCATGCTTTTGTTGTTTATAACTCAAAGGAAGTCACACTGGGGCAGAACACCAAATGCGAGACTAAAGTCACTGTTATGAAGGGATCAAGCAAAACGCTGATGTCTGCTCTCCAAGTAGTCAAGGAAATTCGTAAGGGTGCAAAGTTATTCTTCACTCTAGTAGATACTTCAAAGCCCAAGCTCGGTTTGATTAGTATTCCCATAGTATCAGAGTTTGCTGACATTTTCCCTATAGATCACGCTGGAGCTCCACCTCAGAGAGAGATCAATTTAACTATTGAGCTAGTGTTAGGTGCCAAGCCTGTGTCACGCTCTCCATACCATTTAGCACCAAAGGAGATGGTGGAACTTAAAGTGTAGCTACAAGATAAGCTAGATCAAGGTTATGCGCATCCAAGTCCGTGAACTTGGAGCACACCGGTCCTTTTCGTGAAGAAAATGGATGGAAGCTTGTGTTTGTATATATTTTATCGAGAGTTGAATAAGCTGATGGAGAAGAATATGTATCTGATTCGGAGAATCGATGATCTATTTGATCAACTAGTTTGATCGACTGTTTACTCAAAGCTGGATCTGAAATCTTGATATTATCAGTTGAGAATCAGGGAAAGTGACATTCCAAGACGGCATTCAGTACACGTAATGTTCATTATGATTTTACTGTTATGCTGTTCGGGTTGACGAATGTGCCATCCATGTTTATGGACTTGATGAACCGGACGTTCAGAGAGTATTTGGACAAGTTTGTTATTTTCTTCATTGATTATACCTTGTTGTACTCTTAGTCTGAAGAAGAATATGTGGATCATTTATGCATTGTTTTTAAGACCCTAGGGAGGAGTCAGTTGTACGCAAAGTTCTCTATGTGTGAGTTTTGGATGTATTTAGTAATGTTCCTTTGTCATGTAGTTAGTGCAGAAAGAATTAAGGTGGATCCGACAAAGATAGTTGAGATACGGGAGTGGCCTGTGTTGTCTACTGTGCAGGAAGTCCGGAGTTTTTTGGGGATTGTCAGCTATTACAGGCGCTTCATAGAGAATTTCTCACGGATAGTGTTACCCCACACTACCTTGACAAGGAAGGATCAGAAGTTTATTTGTTCTTCAGCGTGCGTATAAGCTTTTGAGGAATTAAGGAGTCGTCTGACCACGATGCCTATTTTGTGCTCACCATGTGGTACGGAGGGCTATGCAATCTATAGTGATGCCTCAAGGAATGGCTTAGGCTGCATTCTACTTCAAAATAGAAATGTGATAGCGTATGGATATCGCCAATTGATAGTGCACGTGAGTAATTATCTAGTCCATGACTTGGAGTTAGCAGTCATGATATTCGCTCTAAAGCTTTCGAGGTACTACCTGCATAGCATAAAGTTTGATATCTTTACAGATCATAAGAGCTTGAAATATCTGATAGATCAGAAAGACTTGAATATGCGCCAATGGAGGTGGTTAGAATTCCTTTGGGATTACACCTTCAAGATACATTACATTCCTGGCAAGGGAAATGTCATTGCGGACGCACTGAGTTATAGGCTCTTGAAATGGTTAACTGGATACAGATGCATGATGAGCATCTTATTAAAGATTTGGAAGCATTGGAGATCTCGTGTGTTGATGGGAGAAATAGTGTAAATGCTTATTTAAACTGGAAAGAGCTATAGTATGACCTCGCAGACCAGATTTTGCAAGCATTGGAGCTGGATGACACAATGAAATGCTACTTGACAGAGTCTTTGGATGGGTCGAATACCCAGTTTTCTATTAATGATGGCCTTTTGTGTAAGGATAGTCTATTGTGCATCCAAAATGTGGGCAAATTTCGGAGGAAATGATGTACGAGCACATTTCTCAAAGTACTCAATCTACCCGGGGAGCACAAAGATGTTCAAAGACATGAAAAAGTTGTTCTAATGGCCAAGATTCAAAGACATAACTTTATATGTGGCGAAGTGTCAGACTTATGCCCTAGTGGTGGACTGAACCGACTAACAACCCGAAGAGGTAAGTGTGTCTATCGAGTTGTAGTACCAAGGTCGTATTTAAGACTCGGGGCATTCAAGTACTATTACTAACGCTTCAATTATTATCCTACCATACGATTACTAGTGGGGGTTTTGAAAAATTAAAATTAAACTGAAATGAAATTAAAACGAAACTATGGATTAAAAGATAGCACTTGATCTATGATTCACCATGAAAAGAGATAAGAGAAATAAAAATATAATTTTATAATTGCGAATTAAACTCGACCGTGACGGATCCGAAAATAAGAAAAAATCTTGCTAGAGCATTAAGTCTCCTAACTTATAGATGCTTTGATCAAAATCTCTTTACAAATCAAAGAGGCCTAAAGTTGCATTATCGAGGTTATCCGCACTATTGGATTTGACTCCAATCCGGTGGATTTATGTCGTCCTATCTCTAGGATTGCGTGTAACTCCTTCCTTCTTTGAGTGATCTTTCAGATCAACGAGTCTCTCGACTACTATGAAATGAGATCAAAGGCCTACTACCGTATACCGGAAATACGGAGTCGGCACAAAATAAATCAAAGAGGGATCGAGCGAAATTTAGCAAAAATAAAATTACAAACTAAAAATAATTCTCATCTCAAATCATGGATCCTCATGATCAAATGCTAAAAGAAGATTAGCTACGCATATTGGAAAAGGAATCAACAATATAAAGAGAAAAAAAATCATTTTTATTGATATTAAATGAAAGAGTACACAATGCTAAAAAACGATACTATATTACTTAAATGAAATGAGATTGCAACAAGGTAAACTAAGAAATAAAATTACAATGAAACAAAAGCCCTCTTGACTTGTACTCTCCACTTGCTTTCTCCAAAATATAACCTTCAAATCATAAGACCATAGTGCCTTTTATAGATGAGGAGGGAAGATTCTAGAAGGGAATAAAATGAAATGGCAAGGCGGGGGTGGCCGGCCATGTAGGTGGAAGGGTTCATGCATGATATTTAATGAAGCGGGAGAGAGAGAGGGATTCAAAGCATTTTATTTTTTAGGAAATGAAAAAAGATTTTTTTATCATGAGAGAAGGGGGATGAATGGGATTTAAAGATCATGAGAGAGGGAAAAAGAGGAGATGAATTTGGAATAAATGAAGAGGGAGGGGAGGGAGGTGGTCGTCCATGCATGGGGAAATGCATTGCCAACCATGCAAGGTGGCGTCTCATGAGGGCTACAACAAATTTTATTAAAGGGGGCTGCATGGTGCTTGATTTTGCATGGAAAGGGGGCGGCACCATGGATGAAATCGGGTTGGCTTGAGTAGGGGGCTGCTCTTGATGGTTATGGGCTACTCTTGATGGTTGTGGGCTGCTCTTGATGGTTGCGGGCTACTCTTGACGTGGCCGGCCATTCAAGTGTACCTACAAAAAAATAAATAAAACATTAGCTTTATGTTATAACCAAACATGTAACTAAGCATGTAACATTAAAATAAAATCATAACATCATGCAAGCAATAATATACCCATCACTCAAAACAAACAAACACACACACAAACATGAAATAAAACATAACATCAAAATAAAAATTAAAACTCAATGCAACTTAACAAATTAGATCATATTATATAAATATTAAACTATAGCATACATAAAATATATAAATTTAGTACATAATCCTGGGATAATTAAACTTGAATAACCCAAAAAGTGATGACTAAAATTAGTCATCAAAATCCCCCATGCTTAGACATTTGCTTGCCCTCAAGCAAATAGAAATAAAAACTAGGGAAAAACTAAAAAGATAAGAAAGAAAAAAATATATTTTATTTTTTAAGTTCCATAGTTAAGAAAACCAAAACATGAAAAATTAAACTATCCTAATTTCTGTGTTGACAACTAGTGGGGTGAGAAGTGCATAATAGAAAACTTGAAAGTGGAGACCTAAAAATCTCTTTAAAACATAAGAAAAATTTACACATTTCTTAATCTTAAAACAAAGCATCCATAACTTTAAGAATATAAGAAAAGCAAAAGTAAACGTTCTAATTAAACGGCGCATTAAACGAACTACTAGGTTGCTAGAATAACAATTACCCCTAAGTCACCTCAAGATAACCTTCAAAGAAATCCATCAATGACGGTGGCCATAGAATTATCCGTTCCCACTCTCTCCATTACGCAATTCACGTTCTAAAGATCAAAAGGACTTAAATAGGCGTAATGACTTGGCTTAGGCAAATGATTAGGAAGTGAAAAGCAAAGATAAAAATGAAGGCTAAGACACACACTAAACCAAGGTTGAGCTCATAATAAATAAACCATAACAAAAATGAGAAATGACAAGTATGTCATTTCTCCAATTAAAACAAAGACACAAAACAAGGCTATATATTTTTCTTTTATAAATTTGGCCAAACATAAACTTTGTTTTTTCATTTCCTTTTTTTCGATTTTGATTTTTCATTTTTTTCATTTTTTGAAACACAAAAATTTTGGAAAGCTCCAAATGTAAGATAAAAATTCCTTTTCATTTTTCAAAAAGAAACAACCCATCACACAATGATTTTTAAAATGAAGCTCAAGGTTTAGTGTGCAATAGGAAGGGCATTTTTGGCTTTGGTGAAAAATAAAAAAGTGGAGCTAAATAAAGAAAAGGGAAAAGGCCCAAAATAGTTTTAGCAACGGTATTGTTAGTTTTGGTGGGCAAAAAGGCTCAAACCGGCCAAAAGCTGGCCTAAATCATTTCTAAAGTTTGTGAAAAAGGCGCAAATGCTTCGAAAGTAGCTAGGGACAAGTTCTAGACACCAAGAAAGTATTACCCCACAAATGAAAAAGTGAAAATGTTTTCCTAGCAACCATTCATACGCAACTAACTGAATAAAAAGAAGACTACAAATTGCTAACCTATAACGTAAAGATTGATTCCTATATTTAAGAACTAGAAACTAGTAAACTAAGCTATGTTAGAATATGAGATTTAGGAAACCTATTCATGAAATTCTACTTAGAACTATAGGACCGTAAGGGCATACACACCACTAGAGAAAACATAAAAATAAAGATAGAAAATAATTTTTTGTTTTGATTTTCAAGTTGATTTTTTTTTTGAAAGTTTTTTTTATTTTTGATTCTTCTAATTTTTTGGGTTTTGGATTTTCTAATTTTTTTTGGATTTTTGATAAAGCAAAAGAAATTTTTTTCCAAAATTCCGAAAAGAAAAGATGAAACAACGAAATAACCTAAACCCCTCCCACATGCTTAGCTTTTTCATTGCCCTCAACGAAAAAAACAAGAAAGAGGAGGAGAAAGAGAAAAAGAGAAAGTGCAGGAAAGTAAAAACAATAATAAAAAAAAGAACAGGACTTCCCCGGGGTTATGAGGCCGAATGTGGATGTTGCTCCCCCATGCTTATGCTTTACATCACTTGATCATCAACAGACTTTACTTGATCCATCTTGAAATCAGCAACGTTGGAGCGGCGATCACGAATTTTCTTGGTTGGCAACCGGAAGGAAGAGCAAAATAAAAGCAGAAAAATAAAGTTCGTGGGCAGGTGCCCAAGATTGTTCTTTATTACAAAAATTTAAAGTTCGAATAATAATAATAAAAGTCTTAGAATAAAATGAAATGTCCAAAATAAAAGAAAGTTCGATGAAAGAAAACTTTACGATATAAATAAAAGTTGTTCCGTAGCAGAAGATACATAATCATTTGAAAAATATAACTTTAAGCGATGGCCATTTACTTTAAAATCACCCTTATCCGGGTGCGATAGTAGCACAGTGCCATAAAGGAAAACCTGTTTGACCGTAAAAGGTCCAGACCAACGAGATTTCAGTTTTCCAGGGAAGAGGCGTAAACGCGAATTAAAAAGAAGAACCTGATCGCCTGGTTTAAACGTTTTGGATGGCACAGGTTCATATCGTGATAAAGTTTCGTGCGTTCTTTATAAAGTTTGTTATTTTCGTAAGTGTACGCTCTCCATTCATCGAGTTCATTCATTTGATTTTTCCTATGCTCGCCGAGTGAGTGGAGATCGAAATTAAAAAATTTTATCACTCAATATGCTCGGTGTTCTACTTCTATCGGAAGATGACACGATTTTCCATACACCAATCGGAAAGGAGTACAACTGATGGCAGTCTTGTACGCTATCCGATACGCCCAAAGATCATCATCTATTTTTAAGGACCAATCTTTACGAGAAGTAGAAATAGTTTTTTCCAAAATTCTCTTTAGTTCTCGATTGACTACCTCTACCTGACCGTTAGTTTGGGGGTGATAAGCGGTGGATAATTTATGCGTAATGCCATATTTAGTTAAAACCTTAGCTAGTTGGGCATTACAAAAGTGGCTCCCCCTATCACTAACGATCGCTCAAGGAAAACCAAAATGAAAAAAATTATTTTTTTAAGAAATTTATGACTACGCGAGCGTCATTACTTGGTAAAGCTTGGGCCTCCGCCCACCTAGAGAAGTAATCTACGGCGACTAAAACGTATTTATTTCCTAAACTTGAGGGAAATAGGCCGACAAAGTCTATGCCCCACAAATCAAAAACTTCGCATTCGAGAAATTAATTTGGTTCCATTTCATTTTTATTAGAGATGTTTCCAGTCCACTGGCACCGATCGCATACGCCCACAAAGATTTGTGCATCTTTAAATATGCTTGGCCAATAGAAGCCAACACTAAGTACTTTGTGTGCGGTGCGGTTTGGTTGAAAGTGCCCGCCAGTCGGACCTTCATGAACATGTTATAAAATTTATTGATGTTCTTCCCGGGAGACACATATTCTTACCACCTGGTCCGCACAAATGCAAAATAGAAATGGATCCTCCCAAAATAGTACTTCAACTCAGAAAAGAATTTCTTCTTTTGCTGAGAGGAGTATTCTTTTGGGAGGACGCGGGCCACCAGATAATTGTCTAAATCGGCAAACCAGGGGGTAGAAGAAGAAATGTTTAAAAAATTTTCATCCAAAAAAGAATCAATAGGTAAATTTTCATCAAAAATATCAATTTCAGGATTTTCTAGGCGTGAAAGATGATCAGCCACTAAATTTTCCGCTCCTTTCTTATCTCGGATCTCCAAGTCGAATTCTTGAAGTAATAGGATCCAACGAATAAGACGCGGCTTGGCATCCGGTTTAGAAAGGAGGTACTTCAAAGCGGAATGATCCGTAAAAATGATAACCTTAGAAAGAGCGATGTAGGGTCAGAATTTATCAAAAGCAAAAATGATATCTAAGAGCTTCCTTTTCAGTTGTAGTGTAATTTTATTGCGCTCAATTAAGCGTTTTGCTAGCATAATAGATTCGGTGGAAATTCTTAGCTATACGTGTTCCTAGTACCGCACCGACCGCAAAACTACTTGCGTCGCACATAATTTCAAAAGGTAAATCCAAAACTGGGGCGATCATAATCGGAGCATTTATAAGTTTTGATTTAATTAAGTCGAATGCCGCTAAACAAGAATCGACGAAAACAAAAGGAGCGTATTTCTTGAGAAGGTGGGTGAGAGGCTTAGTAATTTATTAAAAGTCCTAAATAAATCTTTGATAAAAACCCGCATGCCCTAAAAAACTTCTTATCGCTTTGATATTCGTAGGCGGCGGTAACTTTTCAATTATTTTGATTTTTTCCTTGTCCACTTCAATTCCCTTAGAGGAAATTTTGTGGCCAAGGACTAAGCCTTCATGTACCATAAAGTGACATTTTTCCCAATTTAAAACTAGATTTGTTTCTTCGCAGTGTTTTAAAACTTTTCCTAAATTCTTTAAACATAACTCAAATGAGTCGCCAAAAACCGTGAAGTCGTCCATAAACACTTCCATAATGTTTTCTACATATTTATCCAAAATGGACAGCATGCACCGCTGAAAGGTAGCTGGTGCGTTGCATAGCCGAAAGGCATCCTACGGTAGGCAAAAGTTCTGAAAGGGCAAGTGAATGTTGTCTTCTCTTGGTCCTCGGGTGCGATAGGGATTTGGAAGTATCACGAAAGATCGTCGAGAAAACAATAAAAACTATGCCCGGATAAGCGTTCTAAAATTTGATCGATAAAGGGAAGGGGGAAGTGATCTTTACGAGTGGCATCATTTAATTTACGGTAATCGATGCACATCCTCCATCCAGTTACCATCCTAGTTGGAATTAAATCATTATTTTCATTTGTTACTACCGTGATCCCACCCTTCTTAGGTACAACTTGAACCAGACTTAACCACTTACTATCGGAAATAGGATAGATTATTCCCGCATCTAATAACTTAAGAACCTCGCCCTTCACAACCTCTTTCATATTAGGATTAAGACGACGTTGAGGTTGGACTACACCCATAGAATTATTTTCAAAAAATATTTTGTGGGTGCAAAAGGAGGGGCTTATGCCAGGAATATCAGAAATTTGTCACGCTATAGCTCGGAGATGCTTTTGTAGTAGTTCGATCAATTGATCGTTTTTGAATTGAGAAAGCAAAGCCGAGATTATAACAGGCAATTTAAAATTTTGTTCAAGGAAGGCATATTTGAGAAGTTCGGTAAGGGGTTTTAGTTCTAAGTTGGGTTGTTCATCGTAAGAGTTCTTTAAAACTTTTTCATTTTCAAAAACAATATTTTCATAATTTTTTTGTCTAAACACTGGTTCATTTGCAAAGATGACTTGTGCGGACATAACCGTGTCTTCAAAAACATTTGTAGAAAAATCAGAAAAAGAGGAAGAACATTCATTGGAAGAAACATTTGAAAGAGAAAGAGAGGAGTCTTCATTTAAAACATCAAGGAAGAAACATGAGTCGTCATTTTTTAAAGAATTTTTCATGGATTGATTTATTGAAAACGTCACCTCGTCATCTCCCACGCGAAGCAAAAGTTTCCTGTTACTCACATCGATGACCAAGGATAAGGGGAACCTCGACGTCTTCTTCAATATCAAGAATGACAAAATCCACCGGAAGATGAATTTGTTGACCTTCACTAGCACATCCTCAACGATACCTAATGGATACTTAATCGATCGATCAGCCAATTGAATACTCATATGCGAAGGGCTGAGAGTGCCCAATCCTAGCTTTTTAAACAATGAAAAAGGCATCAAGTTGATGCTCACACCTAAATCCGCTAGCGCGTGCTTTACAAAAAGATCACCAAAAACGCAAGGAATCAAAAAACTACCCGGATCATTTATCTTTTTAGGAAGATTGGAATTTTTAATGACCGCCGAGCATTCTTCATTTAACGTAACATGAGATAAGTTTTCTAATTTATTTTTGTTCGTTAACAGGTCCTTATAATATTTAGCATATTTTGGCATTTGGCTAATCGTTTCATGAAATGGCAAATTGATATGAATTTGTTTAAACATTTTAAGAAAGCGTTGGTATTGATCATCTAGCATATCTTTCCTAAGCTTAGCGGGGTAGGGAGGTGGCGGAAATTCTTTTAAAATCTCGAGATCATTATTTTTAAAATCATCTTTTTCTTTTTCCAAAATAGATGTTTCTTGTTCATTTTCAAAAATAGAGTTTTCTTTTCCAAAATTTTTATTAGTTATTTCTTCGTCACTAATTCGTTCAACAGTAGGAGAGGCAATCACCTTTGGCTCTTCCATTGTGGTGGGCTCGTGAATTACTTTGCCGCTCCGAAGTGAAATCGCTTTCGCGTGCTCCCTTCGGTTTGGCTCAGCATTTGAGGGAAGAGTTCCACGTGGCCTCTCGGAAACCATCTTTGCTAATTGACCGACCGTATTCTCTAAATTTTTCATTGAGCCTGTTAGATTTCTAATGATCGCTTCTTTGGTGCTTATGTATCTTGAAAGCATTTCCTCCAAAGAGGAAGGTTTTTGAAAATGTTCATTTTGTTGTGGTGGTGATGGTGGTGGAGTTAAATCATGCAGTGGACATGCGGCATTCGCGGGATTACTCCAAGAAAAATTTGGATGGTTACGCCATCCAGGGTGATATGAGTTTGAAGAAGAATTAAAACCAGGCGGAGAAGAAAAATTAGAAAAAGAAGAAAAGTTCGAAGCATTATTTTGAGCAGGCCCGGGTATGTTCCTCAGATAATCCACCTGCTCGGCAGCAGCAACATTTTAATTTTCATATACCTGAGGGGCGGCGGAAACAGTCATCTCTAATATCTTCTTATTCAGCATCTCCACTTGCAGCGCCAGTTGCGATATAGAGTCCACTTCATAGATACCTGCAGGTTTATTTGGGTGAGTCCTAGGTGAATTCCACTGATAGGTGTTCATCACCATGTCCTCAATAAGCTCAATAGAGGCTTCCAGAGTTTTACGGTCCAAAGAACCACCGGAAGCGGCATCTATCATTTACTTAGTCTCTTAATTTAGCCCATTGTAAAATGTCTGGACCTGTAACCATACAGGTAGAGCATGATGTGGGCAGCGTATTAAGAGTTCCTTGAACCTCTCCCAAGTGTCATAGAGGGTCTCAGAAATTTTTTGAAAAAAAGAAGTAATATCATTTCTCAATTTCGCAATTTTCGCGGGAGGGAAATACCTAGCTAGAAATTTTTCAGTTAGAATGTTCCAAGTAGTGATTGATTCTCTTGGAAGAGAACTCAACCACTGTTTGGCTTTAGTTCTTAGGGAGAAGGGGAAAAGCCTTAGCCTAATCGCATCGTCTGAAACACCATTGATTTTAAAGATGTCACAGATTTCAAGAAAACTAGCAATATGTAAGTTCGGATCTTCATCTTGTAATCCGTCGAACTGTACATATTGTTGCACCATTTGTATGATGTTAGGCTTAAGCTTAAAGTTATTGTTCGTAATTGCAGGTCGAACAATACTTGTTTTTGTACCCTCCAGGTTGGGGCGAGCATAATCGGACTTGGTCCTTTAATGAGCCATTCCTGGGTTGGGATCTCCCATTTCAGAATTAAAATTACAATCACCGTCAGAATCCTCAATCGTTGTTTGAGAAGTGGAAGCCCCGAATCGTAGTTGTCTCTGAAAGGAGCGTTCAATTTCTGGGTCCAAATCAACAAGTAGCGACGGATTCCTGCGGGTCATGCACTAAAAAAAATGAAAGAGAATGGAGGAAAGAAAAGAAAGGAAATAAAAACTTGAATACGAGAAAGATAATGATTTTTTTTTGGAATTTTGCAGAAGTAATAGCGAAAGCGTTTTCAAAATATTGACGAAGAAGGTCCCCGACAACGGCGCCAAAAACTTGGTGGACTGAACCAACTATCAACCCGAAGAGGTAAGTGTACCTATCGAATTGTAGTACCAAGGTCGTATTTAAGGCTCGGGGCTGTCAAGTACTATTACTCACGCTTCAACTATTATCCTACCGTACGATTGCTGGTGGGGGTTTTGAAAAATTAAAATTAAACTGAAACGAAATTAAAACGAAACTATTGATTAAAAGATAGCACTTGATCTATGATTCACCATGAAAACAGATAAGAGAAATAAAAATATAATTTTATAATTGCGAATTAAACTCGACCGTGACGGATCCGAAAATAAGACAAAATCTCCCTAGAGCATTAAGTATCCTAACTTATAGATGCTTTGATCGAAATCTCTTTACAAATCAAAGAGGCCTAAAGTTACATTATCGAGGTGATCCACACTATTGGATTTGACTCCAATCCAGAGGATTTACGTCATCCTATCTCTAGGATTGAATGCAACTCCTTCCTTCTTTGAGTGATCTTTCAAATCAACGAGTCTCTCGACTACTATAAAATGAGATCAAAGGCCTACTACCGTATACTGGAAATACGGAGTCGGCACAAAATAAATCAAAAAGGGATCGAGCAAAAATTAGCAAAAATAAAATTACGAAGTAATAATAATTCTCATCTCAAATCATGGATCCTCATGATCAAATGCTAAAATAAGATTAGCTATGCATATTGGAAAAGGAAACAACAATATAAAGAGAAGAAAATTTCATTTTTATTGATACTAAACGAAAGAGTACACAATGCTAAAACAAAACAATACTATATTACTTAAACGAAACGAGATTGCAACAAGGTAAACTAAGAAATAAAATTACAATGAAACAAAAGCTCTCTTGACTTGTACTATCCACTTGCTCTCTCGAAAATCTAACCGTCAAAGCATGAGACCATGGTGCCTTTTATAGATGAGGAGGGAAGATTCTAGAAGGAAATAAATTAAATGGAAAGGGGGGGTGGCCAGCCATGTAGGTGGAAGGGTTCATGCATGATATTTAATGAAGGGGGAGAGAGAGAGGGATTCAATGCATTTTATTTTTTAGGAAATGAAAAAAGATTTTTTTATCATGAGAGAAGGGGGATGAATGGGCTTTAAAGAGCATGAGAGAGGTAAAAAAAGGAGATGAATTTGGAATAAATGAAGAGGGAGGGGAGGGAGGTGGCCGGCCATGCATGGGGAAATGCATGGCAACCTATACATGGTGGCGGCTCATGAGGGCTGCATCAAATTTTATTAAAGGGGGCTGCATGGTGCTCAGTTTTGCATGGAAAGGGGGGCTGCACCATGGATGAAATTGGGTTGGCTTGAGTAGGGGGCTGCTCTTGATGGTAGTGGGCTGCTCTTGATGATTGTGGGCTGCTCTTGATGGTTGTGGGATGCTCTTGATGTGGCGGGCCATTAAAGTGTACCTACAAAAAATAAATAAAACATTAGCTTTATGTTATAACCAAACATGTAACTAAGCATGTAACGTTAAAATAAAATCATAACATCATGCATGCAAAAATATACCCATCACTCAAAACAAACAAACACACACACAAACATGAAATAAAACATAACATCAAAATAAAAAATAAAACTCAATACAACATAACAAATTAGATCATATTATATAAATATTAAACTATAGCATACATAAAATATATAAATTTATTACATAATCCTAGAATAATTAAACTCAAATAACCAAAAAAGTGATGACTAAAATTAGTCATCACCTAGTAAAAGCCGAATGTTAGAAGCCCGGTTGATTTATGAAGTCATTGTCTATATTGGAGTGGAAGTTTGATGACATATCTATGGATTTCATATACGCTTGTCGAAGATCGCGGAAAGGGAATGATGCCATTTGGATGATCGTTGACTGTTTAACAAATGTGTCACACTTCATTCTTAATGGGAAGGACGATTCAGTGGAAAAGATGGCAAAGCTTTATGTTGACAATATCGTACGATTTCATGGTGTGCCCCGTAGCATCATTAACGACCAAGATGGGCATTCCACGTCTAACAATTGGAGACTTATTCATCAACTATTGGGTGCCAAACTAAATTTCAGTGCGACCTTTCATCCTCAGACGGATGGTCAAACTGAGAGGGTAAACATAATGATGGAAGATATGTTTCACATGTGCGCCCTAGATTTCGAGAAGAGGTGGGAGAACCATCTTTATATGATCGAGTTCTCCTACAACAATAGCTACCAAGCAAGTATTCTGATGGTGCCTTTTGAAGCCTTATGTGGTAGGAAGTGTCGTACGTCGTTGGCTTAGGTAGAAACTGGTGAATCAAGGTTTTATAAACGTAAAGACATCGAAGATACGACTTCGACAATACGTTTGATTCGAGAACAGTTGTTGGTTGCTCAAGATAGGCAGGAAAATTACTACAGTGCCAAACACCAGAACAATAAGTTTGTTATGGGCGATTGGGTTTATCTAAAGATCATTTTGTTCAAGGGCGTGTCGAGGATTCAATGAAGAAGCTGAGTCCGAGGTACCTTGGGTCGTTTGTGATCTTGGAGCGTGTTGGTGAAGCTACGTATCGACATGCTCTTTCAACGGAACTAAGTGGTCTACATGATATATTCCACATATCGGTGCTGCGGAGGTTAGTGCAAGAGCCTGCGCAAGTGATTACTGCAGATCAAGTGCCAATCGAAGGTGGTTTGACGATGAAGGTCAAGGCCATTCGAATAGAAGACATGTAGGTAAAACAACTGCGTTATAAGTCGATCAAAACTGATTAAGGATTGTTGGGAAAACCTATAGCAGTAAGGAACTGTCATGGGAGAACGAGCAAACTATGAGAGCGGAGTTTCCCGAGCTATTTCCTTGAGGTAAACATTTGTAATATTAATACTTCTATGTTTTCCTGCAAGGTGTAATTTCGGGACGAAATTTCTTTAAGTGGGGGAGATTTGTAATGCCCCAAATTCCCCGTAGCTAAAAATCTAATTCTGTGAGCTACCGCCAGGAAGTAGCTTGATATAGTGTGGTGGTAGTACTCAATGCTCTCCACTCTTTTAGCATAGGACATAATCGTGCAGTGGTAGTGTGTTACTGCGCCGCATTAGCTTAGTTGATTTAATCGACAGAGCTCTCGATGAGCTACCGCCCGACGGTAGTACCAGCGGTGGCGGTAGTATGGTCAATTTTTTTTGCGTGGCTCTTTGTGAGCTACCGCACGGCAGTAACGATACCACATGATGGTAGTATCTGTTCGTCGTAAGCATTTTAATTGACACGATGTTTCCCCTACTGCTCGGCAGTAAAGTGGTACCGCGCGGCAGTAACGTGATAGTTACGGCGCAGCCATGTATCGGCCTATGATTGGAGGGTTTGGACGGTGGGATTACCAAATAAGACAACGTTGGAGGTATCACTTGGCGGTAGCTAGTTACTGTGTGACAGTAGCTCGGTTTAAGGCCGGGGAAATAGGTTTTCAACTTCATTTCTCTTGAAATTCTCTTCTATGCGATAAAGAGAGAGAGAGCGAAGGAAGAGGAAGAGAAGGAGTTTTTGCCATTATTAGTGTGTCAGAGATCCGGGGAACGAGCCGAGTTCAAATCCGCAGAGGCGAGTCAATTGCGGCTGTTTTCATCCAGCTAGTTTTTCTTCCATGGCATCGAAACCAATGTTAAGGGTAATGATCTTTCTTATTGTACATGTGAAGTCCTCTGTTTTTGCATATGAGGGTAGACACTCCACAAGCACTTGGAGGCGAGCCTACCAATGGGTTGATCAGTTGTATCCCCGATAACTTTGCATTTAGAAACCAGAATTAATGTACGTTATATGCATGTTGTGTGAAGCCCATCCGGACAGGTTGGTCTGGATTGGTGATGATTGTTTTGTATGATGGAGAAAACTCCATGGTAAACTTGTAATTTACGTAGTCACAAGGTGTGCAGGTTGCTGTAGTGAGATTATGGGATTAGGCCTCTAGGAAAACATCCGTTTTGGGGAAGAAATGATAGTCTCTCCCCTACCACGCAATAGTAGCTCCCAGTAAGCAATTATTATGATGCTTGTCTCTTGGAGACTTGGGGGCCATGGTATTGAACTAAGAGCCTAAAGTGCCCATATTTGGTGGTCGTGAGTGCCAGCCTTGGAATATAACGTGGCTTTGTATGATTGAAATTATGGGAAGGGAATGCTGACCCACGTCGTTGTTGTTAATTTGCATGGCGATCTGAGCATCAAAAAAGAACTGAACTATACCCACACTCTGCCATACAGCTAAACAGACCTAAAGTATGTGGCAGTTGTCGTTGGAATAGGAGAGAGCTGTGGTTTTAGACCCGGATAGTAATTCTCAGGTGAGTCCGTCCAGTCTGGGACTTAGGAAAAAGCTGGGAATTGTGGAAATCCCTGTGTGGGCGCTTTGACACCAGTGATTATTGTGATGGCAAAGGTGGGACCTTGCGTGATCAGGTACACCGATAATTTGCCCTAAGTACACATGACGATTGGCCGGTCGTGCCATCATTTGTGTTTGTTGATGCTTAAGTTGCACCACTGCTTATATTGTGATCATGTTAATTATTGCAGGGAAGGAGCACCACCTCGTTATAATTTGGTTAGTTAATGTTGACCGTTGCTTTGTTTGCCACCATTTGGGTGGAATGTTTTTGTACAGGTGAAGCTGAACCAAGTTGAAAGTAGCAAGCTGAAGCCCTATTTACTGTGTTGGCCCTCGAAGGCTAAGAAAAGCGTATTTTTACCATTTCATGTGTGGCCGAGCTGTGTGTCGATGTCATTAAAACACTTGTAATTGAGAAAATTATTGTAAGGCCTTAAGGCCAAATACTTTTTGGGTGTATTTTGTTAATATTCCTACTATTTAGGTTAGTGGACATTCGTGTGATTGAGTTCTTATTAATTTTAATACTTTCGCTAGAATGTACTATGAGTTAGGATACGCAATTGGTTTTTGAAATCAATGCGTTACTCCACTGACTGTCCGTGGAATATGGCATGGGGCTCCGACCAGATCTTTTGTTATATTCTATGTGACGGATGAGGGTGTTATAATATCATTTTGTGTTTTATTGATCAATTGATTCTGGTAGCAATATAGATTCCTGTGGAACAGATGGAGTTGGCACATAATTATTGAATTAAAGAATAACATCTTGTAGAGAAGATAGAAGTGTAGGCTCCTTTTGAGATTCTGGTTTTACAATTAGTCTAGTTCATTTTGAGAAAAGGGATATTGACAACATCTTTCTTGTAGCTATTGTTATTCCCTTAAATATCCACAGATGTTTAAAATTGTACAACAGAACTTGACTCATTAGAGTAATGTAAGCATTCTTCTTTTGTTTATACTTATGTGCAATAAGTTTTATCAGCCTTTCTCTCCAGTTAATCTTTTTACCTAGCACCAGAAATCCCATTAAATATAGTTGAACTTTAGGGATTGCATCATGTGCTAAAGTTTTCAAATTAACACTTTCCCCACTATATCTTCAAGAAATTGATATTCCTTTGATATATCTATTTTCTTAAGCTCAATGACTTTTTTTTGGCGTTACCATGGTGATCTGGAAGTGGTCAAATAGGTAGTTTCACTACCAACACGATATGAGCTTGTAGGGTCGCACATAAGAGCATTTGGATAAGTTAGAGTAATGGATTGTGTCGGTCTTACTCATATATGATGAGTGAAGGACTAAGCACTTTACTTATTGGAATTCATCGAGACATCTCATTGATTCGTCGAGAGCATCAAGACATCATAGCTGATTCATTGAGACCTCATAGCTACGGCGTCGAGTTTGTCGAGACCTTATAGCTAATATATCGAGTTCGTCGTGACCTCACAGCTAAGCCATCGAGTTCGTCAAGACCTCACAGCTAAGGCATCGAGTGAGTCAAGACATCAGCTGATTTGTAAAGACATCTCGTCGATTGGTCGAGTCATCTCTTCTATTCGTCGAGTCATCTATGTTAATGATTCGTCGAGTAAATTCCATTTGTTCTGGGTCTGCAGATAGCGATGATTCAAGCCTATTTATTCTCTTAGGTATATATATTAGATGTCATAGGGTTTTTAAGTAGAGACAAGGCGAGACACAAAGTGCTGATCCCGTCGCTCCTGTAAGCCCCGATTCTGGCACCCACCACCTCCGCCTCTCTTGAGCACACCTAGCAATCTGTGGAGATGTAGATGGCATTTTTCTCCATCTTGGATCTTGTTTGACAAGGTGCCAATGTTCTCCCCGTTCGTGTGGATTCCTGTAGAGCCGCAAATCCATTTTTGTGTGAACTCATATGCCGACCAAGAACTATTCTGGAGCATCTTGATTGATTGCCGACTCAATCCCACTCATGTATACTCCTATTTTATGTTATGCAAACTTCTTGATCAATGTTCATCGCAAGATCCAAGTTTCTCTTTAGGTTTTACTTGAACTTTATTCTGCTACGCACATTTCATGTGTTATTAAGGAAAAACCCTACAACTTTGTCCTTTGAAAAGTTCATAACTCTTAGTATCTCCTTTATATCTTCTTCATATAGTACTGCAGTATCAAATCCCAGCAAGAGATCAAATGTCTTTTGTTTCATTTCTGTTATTATATATACCTTTTGTGTAACAATAGTTCTGATCAATTATCCATCCTTTTCACACTTAACATTTGTAACAAACTCAGTAAGCTCTATCTCAAGTAATTTATATCGTGTTGAGATGAGTTTTTTGAGACCAGAATCAGTGAATAATTTGAGAACCCTTTGAAACTTTTCAAATGCTGCTCTGAAAGATTCCAGATCTACGTTGAACCCTGAATTTTTCTTTGGCGCTATTACAATAACCTGCAAGAATTCTTGGCAAAGAAAAATGGTGGTGGATGTAGAATGAAGGAGCGGGGAATATGAAGACTTTTAAACAGTTTATTTAATTGATTTTGATATATATAAACAAGTAAGACGTCTACAAATTAGGGCGTGCGGTTCTTTAATCAACACAATATTGACTTTTATTGGACGTAACTTAGAAGAAACATAATTATTAAGTGCTTATCGACGTTATGTCGACTAGAATTCAACGTTACCCTAAGTTTACTATATTAGACATTTTATTGATGCAAACATTGATTCATCTCAATGTTACGTCAAGGAAATAAAACTCTTCGTTATCACTGATTTATAATATTATCATAATGAAGAAAGTAATACGTTGTCAACTTATATTCGACGTGACTTTAAGTATATAACTGAAATAATTATTTTATTAATTTTTTTGAAACATTATATCATGTTATATGCTTTAGACCCTCTCATATATCAAGTTTTCTTGGTCTATCCATCATGCACACACAATTCAAAAGTTATTTGGAACCAAGACTACCTTGGGTCCATTGCTTTTTTACCATTGAAAGGATTAATAACAGTATACGATTATTTTTATAGTACCCTTGAGGATATAAGACTAATGGTCTATCAATCCAACAACTTTTAACATCATGACCTTTTCTAAAACAAATAGTATACTCATATTCATAAGTATGATAATCTTTTTGATTACATTTAAATGAAGTCGATGTATTTTCATTCTTATGTTGAGTATATTTCGACACATGTGCTAGGTTGCGTCGATATTCAGTCGAAGAATATTCCCGGTTGGCTCGATTTTTGAATTTAAAATATTGTTTGTTTATAGATTTCCTTTTTGTAAATCTTTGAGTATTTTTAGGTAAAATTACCTGATTAAAAATAGTTATTTTTTTGAATCATTATCTACAGTTATGATTATGGATTGACTATCCTTATTTTTATTTAAAGCAATTGAGTTGTTATATGTAGGAATACTGAAAACTTTATTAGAGTTAGCTGGTTTAGTTTTCAAATCTAAGTGAGTAACTTTTTTTATGA
Source organism: Platanthera zijinensis (assembly GCA_039513925.1). Lineage (NCBI taxonomy): Eukaryota > Viridiplantae > Streptophyta > Magnoliopsida > Asparagales > Orchidaceae > Platanthera > Platanthera zijinensis. The sequence continues at coordinate 25,841,537 of CM077094.1, read as the reverse complement.
ATTTTTTAGTTATGGATTTATAATTTTGATTTCTTTTTGTTAATATGTTTTTAAAGCTATTTCCATGTTAAATTTACCAATATAAATTTATTCCCTGCCCTTAATCTAGTTCTTTATTTTTCGAATTTTCCTAGTTCAACTCTAAACTTATAGTTTTTATAATAATGACTATTATTTTTTAATTTATCTAATTCTTTTCTTAAATGTTTAATCTTCTTTACAGAATCTAATTGATCATTACAAATATTTTTAAAGCATAACTTAAATTTTTCTAATGAAAAATCAATATCATCAAAATAATTCACCTAATTTTCTTCAGTATTTGAGCTAGTAATCATTATAATCAAACATGTTTCTTCTACATTAGCTTCTTCTTCACAACCTGATGAAGAGCTTGACTCAAAACTGGTATCACTCCAGGTTTCTACTATAAAACTTTTCCCATTTTTCTTATCCTTTCTTTTTAGATATTTCTCCTGATCCTTTTTGTTTTGTTTATCCTTTTGTTGGTCTGGACATTCAGTTGTTATATGTTCAGCCTTTCTGCAAGAAAAGTAAATTATCTCCTTATTAGGAGTTTTGTCAAACGTTAGCTTATTCACATTCCTATCTCTTTTTCTATAGTTTTAAGTCTTGTTCCATTTTCTAAATCTCCTTACCATAAGATTATACATCTCTTGTTTCTATTCGGATGGTTCATCATCAGTGATTTTAAAAGTAATAGATTGTCTTTAGGTGTAGTGATATTCTTATTTGCTTCTGTTTCAACTCTACTTTTCAGAAGTTGTTCATATTATTTAAGCTTTCCTAGCAGGGCATCCATTATAATCTCTCTATGATATCTTTCTTATCTGATAGCCCAAACCCTTGAATCTCATGTACTTGAAAAGTATATGAGTAATTTGTCATTTACCTTGGTAATAGATATATCCTTATTCAAACCTTTCAGCTCATTTATAATCATGCTAAATTTATCATACATTTTAGTTACAAATTCATTGGCCTTCTTTTGGAAATATTCATACTGAGAAATCAAGAGTGATCTTCTATATTTCTCTCATCAGAACTTCCATCTACAATCCTCGATAGTTATTCCCATATTTCTTTAGCTGATTGAGTTACTGCAATTTTATGATACATATCATCTAACATTATTGAAACTAATATGTTTATTGCTTTAACATCCCAATTTTTATTCTCTTTTCTTCATATGTCCACTCACATCTTGGCACTGGTTCTGCTGTAACATTTCCTTCTAGATCGTTTCTATAAGGCATATGTGGTCCGTCAAAATTGAACCAAAAATATCTTCCTTAATAAAATTCTTATACAATCTGATTCTGGTTTTCTAGAGTGTAAACTTTTTAAGATTACAGACTTAAGGTCTTGTAGATGCAAATCCTTTGAGGGTATTAGAAGTCATTTTTTAAAAGTAATAAAATATGTATTAATGCAACTATTATGATCTTTTTTATCAAGGTGTTAACCTTTTCTTGATTACCCTTCTCTAGGTTAAACTTTTATTGTTTAACCTCCTCTAGGTTAACATTTTATTGATTATCCTCCCCCAGATACCAATTGAAATGAAAGATCAGTTGTCTAATTCCTCAAAGATTTCTCTAGAGGGGGGTTAATAGAGATTAAAATTTATTTCAAAATTAACTATACAATTCACAGAATTTGCATTTATACAAGTTATTAGCAATAATTAAGAATAGATAATTAAAATCAAAGCATAATAAATAAGATATCACAGAATAATGCACAAATATAGAAGATGCAAGAAAAATAGTGGTTCCCTAAAATTTGGGTATATCCATTTTCTACCGCCTTGGTAGGAATTCACTATCTCTGTGCTTGAGTTTTTTTGATAAGGAAACTCTTAGAACCAATCAACATATATTTTGATAAGGAGATCTTGAACCAATATAATCCGAGTCTTTTCACATGGAGACTCTCAAAACCTCTAACAAAATCCATTGAAGAGAGTTTCACAAAACTCTTTTCACAAATAGAAAATGATAATGAAACAACAAATAAAAGAAGATCTGGGGATTTAGTGATCTTCTTGATGAGTTTTCTCAACAAAATCAAGAGGACTATTTAGCATTTAATGAATTGATATCTGAAACTTTGATGAATCCTTGAATAATAAAATCTCAAGGATTATAAGCCCTTAATCGAGATTATCCTTTAATCTTCACTGAATCAGATGCAGAAATTGATAAGCTCTTGAGAAGAAGAACTAATTCTCTTTTCAAATTCAGGAACTAAGATGAAGGTCGAATAATTTAAGGAAGAACTTCAAAAGCAGATGATAATCTTCCTATCCTTTTCTATCAAAATCAATCTTCCAAAACCGCCATCTAATCTGAGTGTAATGATCGTTAGAATACGTGTTCTGATTGAATCTCTGCTTCTCTCCTCTTTATGAATATATATGTGTGTGTGTCTGATAGAGAATCTAATGACTCCATGAATCAGTTATTCAATTCAACCTTTCTTGAATTAATTCTGAATTAATCTTCAAAACAATTCTCGTTCAGAAAACTCTTCGACGTAACGTCGAGTTCATATAGAAGTAGCATCGAGTTCCGGCTTCATTTTAACAATATGTCAATTTAGATCTGTAATCGACATTACGTCGATATCATCTCGAAGTATGCGTCAATTTAATCCTTTAATTAACGCCAACTTGTCATATTATGTTACTTTGACTTATACTCAAAGTAGCGTCGAGATAATATCGAAGTTGAGTTGACTTCTAGTCGACGTATGTTGGCATTTCCTGACTTTCCTTTTAAATTAAGTGTGCCTTTCTCATGTCCTTTACACCAATAACATCATAGTACTTCTAAGACCATATTACGCCCTCTATACAACATGAGTAATAGACCTAGAATGTAAAATGACCTAAAGTAATTTGTTAAGATAAATTATAAGGATTTTTCCCACCATATTTTTTTTACTCTAATTGATGGATTGGAACTTATCCAGACACGAAAATCCATCTTTAACTGAAATCCATCTTCAAGAAGGTTTGCAAAAATCTCTTTAACGGGATCTTCAATGATTTCTCTTATCCATATTGATGCTCCTCGAGAACTTGGATGATTTTATTTTAATGATCATTTGATAAATGATAATGTGGTGTGAGAATTCTGTCATTGTTTTCTATTATTTTTATTTTGAGTATTAAAGCAAGCATAGGTTTTGTGGTTTGTAGATTTTTGGTTTAGGTTGTAAAGTTACTTTTTATAAATAACAATATATTTTCTTGCTGATTTACATGCATAGTGAACATAATGACTCAGTTTGATGGTTACTTTGAAATACATTTTAATAACATCATGGCCATCTTATTGCTTTGGGAATCCATCAGTTATCAGATAACTCATTTCCTCCTTTGCTTTAAATTGTAACCCCTTCTTATCCTTATTATTCGGCATAATTTGATACATTGTTGAGCATACATAGAGTTATTTCATTGCATATTTAAACTCATTTCAGGTTTATAGTAGAGATTTCCTTGAGACCTTAAGCAATCAGTTGCTCAAAATTCTTATATGGGACTTCATTCGTTTTTCCAGTGTTCAATTAAATTGTAGGCAACCTCGATAGTATGTTCGGAGTACCAATGTGATGTAAGCTCATGTCAATGGATGGAAAATTTGCTTTTGTTCCCACTTCTTTATAAAATTTAATTACCTTTGTATAACATTTAGATCAAACACATGCTATAAAATTATGAAGTAAACACATGCTATGAAATTATGAAATGCATATGCTTTACCTCCTATTCCTTCAAGCAAACAAAACCAAACAGCTGGAAAATGGCGGCGAAATGGTCTACATACAACTTGTATCTTTTATAAAAAAACTCCTCAGGTTTCCGTGGCATTTCTATAAACAAACGCCGCTGAGTTTTCTGTGGTGCTCCATTCCACGGTGATTGTTGCCACCCCCGCCGAATGTCACCGTCCTCGTTGAATGTCGCCGCTCTCGCCGTTCTACTGACGAAGGGCCGGAGGCCCGTATGGTTGCACTCACATAGGGTCAGAGGACCGTTCCGTTGCATTCACATAAGGTCGGAGACCCGTGCCATTGCACTCATTTAGGGCCGGAGAAAACAGTGCATTTTAAAAGGCATCGCTAAAGGCATTAAAACTCCACTAAAGGCAAAAACGCCAATGTAGGTCTAATTTGTTGTAGTTTTTGTTGTCGCCCCTTCTGAATGTCGCCGCCACGTTGAATGTAACTCCCCCCCATGAAATTTGTCGCAGGCTTGGGGGCTTGCGAATCCCGATGTTAGGGGCGGGGGAAGACCATCGTCAGGGGAGGGTGAAGCCTGCCGTCAGAGGCAGGCGAAGCCCAACGCTACTACTCGGGTACTGTCACACAGATCATGGGAGGCCCGCTGTGCACTGTGACTCGTATATTTATATGTATTTACTATTTTTCTTTCTCTTTTCAAAAACTCTGATCTTAAGAAAAAAAATGAAAAGTATAAGCACTAATTTTTAATGATGCCGGGCGAGGATTAACAAATGCCGAATAAAATATATATGGCAATGCCATTAGCTTAATTAAATCATTTCGTTGTCAATAATTTTTGACATGATACTTTGCCTGATATCTAACAGCTTCTTCGAATGAGGACAAACGCTGGGATGCTGACGTTGACGACAAACTCAAGTACGCCAATCCAACGTTTAAAAGTTTCCCTTTGGCCTAATATACAAATTGAAACATCTGCCATATATTTTAGAGCAAATCCTACCACCTAAAAAACGAGGAACTACATGTGTCCGACCATCAGGATTCTCTTAGTTTGGGTCTCAAAAGGAAATTAATTTTATGTTATGGATGCATTCTTGATGAGGTTCTCCTAAAATTTTCTAAGTCAAGTCAGAAAGGTTTTCGGCCAAGGACACAGGGGCAAGACAATCCGACCAGATGAGCCGCGCACAAAAAATCGCGCTCATCCAAAAGACCCTTAACCCTAAACACCCGAGAAGAGGGCAAAATTGCACGCACGCACCCCCGCAAGAGCACCGGGACAGCGTGCGCGACACGCGCCCTGCCTCTCTTACGCGTCGTCGCGCGCATTAGCGCAAATGCACCAGGACAGTGCGCGTGCGGCGTGCCCGAGTGCTCCGGGGAGCGCGCAGTGCGCTACTGCGGGCGCGTGCATAGCGCACTCTTGCACCCGCGTGCCCGCACCATGGCCGCGGCCAGCCCCTGCCGGCTGCCGCAGCCATCGCCGGGCACCATGCTAGGGCCGCCACCGACACCGCCGGGCACCTTGCCCGGGTCGCTCTGGCCGTAGCCGGGCACCTTGCCCGGGCCGCCCAAACTTCCCGGGGGTGCTTCCATCATTTCGCTAAATTTGTTGATTCAGGTGACTGAAACGGAGTGACGTCATTCGCCAACACAAATTATGCTTCGACGCAATTACTCTCATGACCCTCAAGAAAACTATAAATGACACTCGTGTAATTGAATACAAGCAACTTCAGAGACAAGAGAGAGTTCTGAGATTTTCCGGCAAGATTGTGGACTTATGTCGATTCTCAGCTTAGGAATTCCCCCGCTTCTCTTCTTGTGCTAAGGATCCAACAAATCCCAAATCACGTCATCCACCTCCGCGAGAGCGGCCCCATAAAGGCTCTGCGTCAACGAGAGTGCTTCCTACAAGGCCTCGTGAACTTGGAGAATTTTTTAGTTGGAGCTCTTCTATTGAGGCTCCGATGACTTAGTTTTTTACGGTTCTATTGAGTCCACGTACCCCGCTCCGTTAGGGTCGTCATTTTCTCATCCATGGCCATCTTCTAGTGAGGAATAGCAAGGGACCTCCTAGTAGGAACGAGGTGTGGTAGTGGCAGAGATAGCCAGTGCAAAGTCCCTGCGAGAAGAGGTAAGACGATCATATGAAACAACATCGGCAAGGGGGTGTAGGGTACACGTCTGCACCCCTTTGCGAAGAGCTTCAGGAAGATCCAGATCAGCGGGTCCCTCGACATCCGAAGCATCCGTGGCAAAACGAGCTGGCCCGAGACGAGAGAGCGACGGCGGCGGAGATGAGGGAGACGGTGGAGGAGAAGTGGGAGAAAGAGGCGGAGAGAGAGGAGTGGACGGAGACGGTGTAGGGGTGGATATCGCAGTAGGAGACGAGGGAACGAAGGGAATAACAGGAGAATCAGAAGCTGGGGGAAGAGGAGAGGAGTCATCTGAGAAGTAGGAGGCATTCTCGAAGAAAGTAACATCAGCGGAGATGAACTGCTTACGAAGAACGGGGTCAAAGCAACAATAGCCTTTCTGAGTGGTGGAGTTCCCAAGAAAGACACATTTGGTGGAGCGAGGAGATAGCTTATCACGGGTGGCAGATGGGGCATGCACAAATGTAGTGCAACCAAAGATTCGGAGAGGGAGAGGAAAAGGCTCCTTGCCCGGATAGAGAATGGAGAATGGGGTTTGACCATAGAGAACGGTGGATGGAATGCGATTGATGGGGAAACAGGCGATGAGAACGGCATAGCCCCAATAGGCATGAGGAACCTGCATCTGTGTCATCAGAGTGCGAGCGACAACAAGGAGGTTACGGTTTTTGCGCTCCGCCACACCATTTTGTTGTGAAGTATAGACACAGCTAGTTTGATGAATAATCCCATGTTGTATACAGAAGGACAAAAATGCATGACTGAGATATTCTTGGGCGTTATCAGATCGAAATACTTTAATAGAAACATCAAACTTAGTTTTGATCATGAGATAGAAAGACGTCCATACAGAAAATAATTCGGAGCGATCTTTTAAAAGATACACCCACGTACAACGAGAGAAATCATCAATAAATGTGACAAAATATGAACTTCCCCGACCAACCGTAAGGGTAGGAGAAAGACCCCAAACATCAGAGTGGATGAGATCAAACGGTCGGGAACATCCACGAACTTTCTTTGGTGGGAAGGATGAGCGGTGATGCTTGCCAAGCTGACATGCCTCATAATTGAGGGGAGGACTTTGTGGAGGAAGTTGGGGTAGAAGCTGACGAAGAAGACGTGGAGGAGCATGACCAAGGCGAAGATGCCATTGGAGTAGATCTGTGGAGGTGGAGGATATGGAGGATAGAGCGGAAACATTATTGAGGAAGAATAGGCTGCCACTTTCAGCCCCAGTAGCAATCGTCCGCTGGGAGTCGAGATCCTGAAAAGAACAAGAAGTAGAAGTAAATGTGATGGAACACCGTAATTGTTTGCATAGAGAGGTAACAGATATTAAGTTGCACGAGAATTTGGGCACATAGAGAGTATTTGCCAATTGAAGAGACGGAGTGACTTGAACCACTCCCGTCCTATGGACCGGGGATGGAGAGCCATCAGCGAGAATAACCGGGGGCAAACAATCATGTATTTCCAGGAGAGAAAAATACTGGGGAGAGCCAGTCATATGATTGGTAACACCAGAGTCGATCACCCATTTTCCTTGAGTAACGAAGTGGGCACTACCAGAAGACGTGACCACCGAGGCAGAAGGCTTCGAAGAAGAGGAGAAAGTAGAGATATCGAAGAGAGCCATAGGAGAAGAAATAGGTCGCGCGAATAGAGAGACAGGTCGTGCGAACTAAAAGGAAGTTTGAGAGAACCGAGAAATAGGCCGCGCGAACAGAGAAACAGGTCGCGCGAATAGGAAATCAACGAACACAGCACGAACACAAGGAAGTTCGTGAGAACTAGAAGACCGCAGCGGACAAAAAAGGAAACCGCAATGGACACAACCAAGAAGCAGATCAAAGCAGGGAGAAGGCCGTGCGGTTAGAGAGAAGACCGCACGAACAGAGGAGGAGGCACGTGAATCAAAGGAGATCGCGGGAAAAACAGAGGCAGAGAAACCGTGAAAATAGGTCGCGGATACAACTAGAGAGAGAAGAGAGGTCGCGCACACAAAGGGAAATGAAAAAGAGGAGAAGAACAGGCTGCGGCGACTAGGAGAAAGTCGTGGAGACAAAGAGAAGGTCGCGGATAGAAAAAAAGGAGAGAATGAAAATCACGCGGACAGGGCCGAGCAAACCGCGCCAACAGAGTTGCACAATCAGGTGGAAGAAATCGAGTCCTCTGATACCATGTGAGAACAAGAAAAAAAGAGACCTGAAAATTGTATAACTGGAATTTTATTATGCCCAAAAAGATGTCTATTACAAAGGTATGGCCTCTCTTATATAGAATGGAGGAGAGATGAGAGAAAACAAATAAGAGATGTGGGACTAAAAAATTACAGGACACAAGCAGACTATTTAGACACAAACCGCACAAGCCGCGCGGTTAGATAGAAGGACTAACCGCTCGGCTACTACCAGAGAGAGAGAGATCGCCATGGGAGACCGCGAGACCGCCCCGTCTCCAAGTCGCCAGAGACAAACCGCTAGATGGCTTGTACCTCAGACAGCAACACACAGCAACCAAACCGCTGAAGGAAAACCGCCAGACCGTGCGGTCATCAACCCACCAAGCCAGACCGCCAGACCGCCCGGTCTCCAACTTCAACAGCACATATAATGGAGTAGCGCTATGTTTCCATCCAATACCAAATCTACATCTCTATAATCTCCAAAGAACTAGTGGATTTTGGTTCAGCACAAATCTAACCACGTGATTTTTCCCCTTTTTTGGATTTTCCACGTAAAAAAAGCTTCTTATCATTTGCTGAAGTTTACTTTGACTGTTTGCATGCCCGGTCTTATTCCGTGCTCAGGCGATCCGATTTCTCCAGATTAGGAAAAGACTAGATGCCTCGCAACAATTCTCATTTCATCTAATGATAGAAAATTTTTTGATTGCATGAACGCACCCCCGCCAGAGCACTGAGACAGCAAGCGTGACACACACACTACCTCTCTTGCGCATCATCACGCGCGTTAGCGCAAACACAACATGACAGTGCATGCGTGGCTTGCCCGAGCACTCCGTCGAGCGCGCAGCGCGCTACCGCAGACGTGTGCGTAGCACGCACTTGTACTAGTATACCCTTGCTGCCGCCGCAGCTGGTCGTCCCCTCCGCCTTCCGCCGCTGGCCTCCCTTGCCTCCGCTGGGCACCATGCCCTGGATGCCCCTGACACCATTGTGCACCTTGCCCAGGTCGTTCCCGCTGTAGCCGGGCACCTTGCCCGGGCTGCCCAAACTGCCCGGGATGTGCTTCCGTCATTTTGCTAAATTTGTTGATCCAAGTAACTAAAACGGAGCGAATTCATTCGCCAACACAAATTATGCCCCAACCCTCAAGAAAACTATAAATAAGCACTCAGGTCATTGAAGACAAGAAACTTCAGAGAAAAGAGAAAGTTCCGAGGTTTTCCGTTGAGATTTTTTCTTTTGGCGATTCTCTACTTAGGAATTCCCTTACTTCTCTTCTTATGTTAAGGCTCCAACAAATCCCAAGTCACAACAACCACCTCAACGAGAGTGGCCCCATCAAGGCTACGCGCCAATGAGAGCCCTTTCTACAAGGCTTCGTGTACTTGGAGAATGAAAGTCTTTAATTCCAAGGTAATTCATCACCTAGAGGGGGGTGAATAAGTTTTTTGTCTTTCATAATTTTCCCTCTACTTAGTGTGTTGTGGGTGAGTTATATATTGCTTCCAAGACCATCACACAAAGCACACACAAGATTTATAGTAGTTCCCCAGATTATGGGTACGCCCACTTTCCCTCCCACCTTTCTAACAGTGTGAGACAAGGAACTTCTCCAAAACTCAGCTCCTAAGAGCTGACAACACAGATCGCGTAGGATCTCTCAATCTCCTCCAAGACCTACAGTTCGGGCATAAAGCCCCACCTCAGAGCAAACTTGATTTTGTAACTCAGTGATCAAAAGATCACCTACCACGAACTTGAACACAAATACTACAGCTCAGGCTATGAAGGTTTGCCCTACCACTCATAGAAGATGTCTCTCCTACAGCTCAAGCACAAGGCCCTACCTCAGATCAGAAACTGGATCCTATAATCTCTGGCTCAATAGCCCTACCTTAGAGAGAATGACTCTCCTACCACAGGCAAAACTACTATACACTCAGATCCACACAGGGATCTTACCCCAGCCTTTATAAATCAGGCTTATAACTCAAATCCAAAAGGATCCTACAGGAAGAGATTTGGTTGGTGTGGTTGATTTAATACCGGAGAAATTTCTCTATGCCTGCCTCCTGAGCTAAGTTTACCTCAACCCTATCTACTTCTCAGCAGCAAGAGAATTATCTTCAATAAGTTTGAGCTTGTGCTGGAAGTAACTTAAAAACTTGTTTCTGAACTTGCTGAAGAAGATTGAAGATTGTATAGTTCTTATGTTCTTCAATCAACTAACCTGGACCTGCAGAAACCTGAATGCTCTTTTCCTTCTTTATCAGAACTTTATCTAAACTTGTTATAGCAGAAGAAATTTCTATAGCGAACTTGAAAGAACTTTTAGATCAGCTGATTTATTTTCAAGCTTCGAGCTCCGCAATAATGGTGAGGAATAAGAAGTTCAGTAACTACTGTTTGAAATGAGAAAACCCTAAAAGTTCAGTTCCATTTCCCGATCGTGTTCCTTTTATCTTCTGCCGATTAACGGCTATTTAACTAGTGGGGACCACCTATAGATGTTTGCTACATCTTGCTTTGACAGAAGTAGACGTACATTAGGCTTCAAGCGCCATTTGTTGTGTTCTGTAGCTTTCCCGGAAAGAATTTGAATCTGTTGACTTTTGTTAACTTTTGCTGACGTCAGCATCTGTAGAACTAGCCAAATTCTTAGATTCAATCCATGTGTTGAGTGCGTTGAGTGAATGGCCTTCACTCAATGAATCTGGACTTAGTAAAATTCTCTACACCATCAGGCATTTAGTGCGTTCAATGAACTAGCGTCACTCAACGAATCTGGACGTAGCCAAATTTTCTGCCTTGCATAGGAGTTAAGTGAATTGAGTGAATCTTCATCACTCAATGCCTCTAGACTTGGCCAAATTCTTCTACCCTGCCAGGCGTTGAGTGCGTTGATTGAATCTTCATCACTCAACGCCCCTGGACTTTGCTACAACTTTCTTTGTCTGCTAGACGTTGAGAGCGTTGAGTGAGCCTTCATCACTCAACACATTTGTCCTTAGCCGCTTCTCTGAAGTCTGCCAGCTTGCTGAGGCATTGAGTGCATTTAGTGAGCTGTCGTCACTCAATGCTTCTGGACTTAGATAGATTTTTCTAACTATCTCTTTCCTTAGGCTTTGACTGATCGTTCCTTTGTCAATTCCTTCTACTTTGGCGTTGAGTGCGCTGTCCTCACTCAATGATTATGGACTTAGCCTGATTTCTTAACAGAATCTTCAACTTCTTGAGCTTGTCTCAACGCTGCTTGGTATATGGCGTTGAGTGAACTTGCTTAACTCAATGCATGTGGACTTAATCGATTTTTCAGGTTTCCAATACTAATGCTTTGATAGACTCAGCTTCACTCGGCAGTTCACTTAATGCCTGTGGACTTAGCTGCATTTCTGTCTTCCAAACTGCTTGGCTTTGACAGTCCACTCCTTACTCAGCACTTTTTGGCATATGGCGTTGAGTGAACTGCCTTTACTCAACGCATGTAGACTTAAGAAATTTTCAGCCTTTCCAGCATCATTCCTTGGCATTTGACATTAAGTGAACTGCCTTCACTCAATGCCTGTGGACTTAGACAGATTTCTGTCTCTCCATATCTCTACCTTGTGACCAACTATCACAACAACTTTGAATACCTGTCCAATCAATATGACAAGAACCAACCTTTATGCATGAACTTGAACATACATCAAATACAACTATGTGTATATCATTGACTTGTTTGACTTCTACAAATCTTGGACATTGTGAGCAATGGACCCAACAATCTCCTCCTATTTGAAGAAGTCAAAACCCTCAAACAAAATTTTGAGTCAATGATATACACTAGCATATGCAGCAATACCACATTAAATTGGACAACTTATAGAAATAGAACAAGAGTATCAAGTTATAGGTTACCACACTTTCCTTGCTTGTAGGGTGAACATCATCACTTCCTTCTCCCCCTATTTTGTTGCTGTCTGGCCTTGATCATTTCCTTCTCCTCCCCCTATTTGAATTCTATAAATATTTAGGGAGGTGTTGGCCTCTTATTATCTTCTCCCCCTTTTTGAGTTCAGATTATCAACTATTGCAGTAGCTTGCTCCTTCTTTACATAAGTCTAATACTATCCCTACAAGTGCTGGACTTGCTCCCACTCAACTAAAGAATTTTCTATCATCCTTCTTGGTAGATAATTTAGTCTATTCTAGTCTAGATATCACATTAACCACTTTAAAAACTTAATACCAATGAAGGTATATCGCTTGAAAAATCTTCATACCCCTAAAGGGCTTTTCCTCCTGTAAGAAGTAGTACAACCTGGAAAAAAAACAACACAAGGAGCAACTGAAGCTATACCAAGTTCAATATACCCAACTTAAACTTGAAGGTGTTGAACTTTTCTTCTTCTAGAGATTTGTGAAGATGTCAGCCACTTGCTTGTCTGTAGGGACAAACTCAAGACTGATATCTTCACACTCCACATTCTCCCTAATGAAATGATACCTAATCTCAATGTACATAGTCCTGCTATGAGATAAAGGATTCTTAGTAATTGCGATTGCACTAGTAGAATCACAGTACAAAGGAGTTCTACTTATCTAGAGATTATAGTCCTGGAGCTGATGCTGGATCTACAACAACTATGCACAGCAACTACCTGCTGAGATGTATAGTGACTAAGATGTTGAGATTGCAACACTAGTCTGCTTCTTGCTGCTCCAAGACACTTGTCTTCCTCCCAAATACTGACAGCTTCCTGAAGTGCTCCTCCTGTCCTCTTTGCAGCCTGCAAAATCTGTATCTAAATAGCTTGTTAGTTCAAAATCCCTATTTCTAGTGTACCATAGGCCAATATCTGGTGTGCCCTTAAGATACCTAAAAATCCTCGTAGCAGTTAAGTAGTGAGATTCTTTAGGGCTAGCCTGATACCTAGCACAAACACATGTAGAATACATGATGTCTGGCCTACTTGCAGTAAGATATAGAGGAGAGCCAATTATCCTTCTATACAAAGTTTCATCAACAGGTTTCATCAACAGGTTTCCCTCCCTTTTCTTTGCCTATAGGCATACTGATGACTACTTTTAGTCATCATTTTTTGGGTAATTTAGTAGCCTAAATTCCTAAGTTTATTTATAATTTTGTTTATTTTATGTCTTTTTGTTTTATTTCTCGTTTACTGTCTTTTATGTTATGATATTATAAATTCTAACTTTATTATGTGTTTTGTTTTGTTTTGTTATGTTTAGTTTTAATGTTTAATATGTTTGTTGTTTATTTTTATGTTTTGTTAATTGTCTTATTTAATGTCTTATTATTGTTATGTTTAGTCTTATTAAATTATATTATATTATGTGATGTTTAGTTTTATTTGTTATAATGTTCAATGTTAATAAATAATATTATGTGTCTAATGTTTGTTTTGATTTATTTGTAGGTTCAAGTCAAAGCTCAAGTCCATCCTCCGTTTGATGCAACCATTCAAGCCTACATGAAGTCCAACACAAAGCCCATGCAACCCGCCACCTTTGTATGGCTTTTCCTCCACACCCGAGCCCACATGGAGCAGCCCACCAAGCAAGCATGTAGTAAATCCGAGCCCTCATAAAGCACACATAAAATAGCCCATTTTATCCCTTGCATGGCCGGCCACCCTCCTCAATCATCTCCCCCTCTCTCCTCTTTTATTTCTTTCTCCCCTCTTTTTTTCATATTCATTCCCCTTGCATTTTCTATTTTGATTTCTTTTAAATTATATGCATGCACCTTCCACTCCTCTCTCCCTTCTTTATTTCTCATTCATCCCTCTTTTCCCTCTTTCATTCTCATTTAAACCCATCCATCCCCCCTCTTTTATTTATTTTATTTCTTTTTTATTTTCCAAGATGAAATGCTATGAATCTCATCCTCTCCCTTCATTAAATTTAATGCAATTCATGTACCTCTCCCACACATGCATGGTCGGCCACACCCATGTCTCCCTTCATTTCCACTACAATCTAGAACATTCTCCCTCTCCTATAAAAGGAACCTCATCCCTATAGTTTTTGTTAAGTATTTTTAGTTTAAGGAAGTAGAAGTAGAGTGCTAGTTCAAGAGTGTTAGTAGTTCTTTTCTTTTCTTTACTTATTGTTGTTTTCTTTTATTGTTGTAATTTTTCTTCATAATATAGTCTTGTCTTTTTAATATTGTGTACTCTTTTACTTAATCAAGCAATGAAAATGATCCATCTTTATCTTTTTTTGGTTTCCTTTCCAATCATGCTTAGATAATTATATTTTGTGCCCGATCGCGATGAGCTTTGCGATGAAATAACTCATCTTAAATTTTATGTTTGCATTTGTATTTTTCCTATTTTTGATCCTTCTTTGATTTTTATCATGTCGACTCCGTATTCCGGTATACGGTAGTAGGCAATTGATCTCATTTAATAGAAGTCGAGAGATTCATTGATTTGAAAGATCACTCAAGGAAGGAAGGAGTTGAACGCAACCCTAGAGATAGGATGACGTAAATCCTCCGGATTGGAGTCAAATCCAATAGTACGGGTCACTTCGGTAATGCGACTTTAGGCTATTTTGATTTGTAAAGAGATTTCGGTCAAAACGTCTATAAGTTAGGGGATTTAATGCTCTAGCGAGATTACTTCCTAATATCGGATCCGTCACGGTCTTAATAGAATTACAAATGTTAAACTAATTTATTCCGTTATTTTATTTCAAAGTGAATCGTCGATCGAGCACTCTTTTGCAATAGTTTATTTCTCTTTTAACTAAGTTTATTTTATTTTATTTTCAAAACCCATCAATCGTTCGGTAGGATAATAGAATCGTTGTGAGTAATAGTACTGACCTGCCCCGAGTTTTTATACGACCTTGATATATTTTTATCACTATACTATAAAACGATAGGTACACTTGCATATTCAGATTGTAGTCCGTGAGACAATTTTTACCCATCAAGTTTTTGGCGCCTTTGCCACGGATATTTTTGGCAATATTACGAAAGCATCGAGTTTATTTCTTCTACTATTTTTTTTAAAAAAAAATATTTATTTTAATTTTTCTACTTTCTAAAAAAATATCAAAAAAATTATTTTTTCTCTTTGGTAACAGTTTATTTTTTAATGGAATCATCATATTTTTGCGCTTTTTGCGGCTCGCCCGACCATATTTATTCTCAATGTCATTCGGGAACCCCTCCCTCTTTTGATTTTAATTTTTCTGGGGCAGGTCAAAGTGGCCAATTTGATCCTTACCCCAATTTTTATCCTACTTGGGAGATGGGGAACCAGTCTTATTTTTCTTATGATTTTTCCCGGCAAAACACCGCGCCTTTAAATTTTAATTCAATCGATATTGGGTTTTTTGAATTGCAAACTTCTCTTGATAATATTAATTCGCATTTCAAAACCATTATGGATTATTTTTCTCGTGAAGCCGCATCTTTTTCTTCGTCTTCTTCTCTGTCTCCTCCAATTTCATTATGTAATAAGTCACCGGATATCCCGGCTTGTCTTTTTCCTCTCGAGGAGGATAACTATTCGGATATTCTGGATTGTTTCCTTCCTCTTTTGGAAGACACCTCTATGGATATTCCAGCGTGCTTCTTACCCGTTGAGGATGACGAGACGTCTCCTATTTCTCCTTCTGAAAACGTTTGTGATTCTATTTTAAACTCAAATTCAACTGTTCCAAATTTTTCTATTTTTAGCAAACCTTTTTCTTCTTTTTGTTTTATTTTAGATGATTCTCCTTTAATTCTCTCTACCCCTTCTTCTCTCAAAATTTCACAAGATTCCCCTTCTCCTTGTGAAATTTCTGTTGATGAAATTTCTTTTTCTACTTATTTTTTTCCTGTTTCTTTTTCTTCTTCTATTTCTTCTTCTTATTTTGACGACCCCTTCTTTCCCATTTTACATACGGCGGAGTTCTTCTATAACTCCGTCCGTTCATTTTCGGGCGTCATTCCATTGAAGAATCCACCGCATGTCGGTGCGATTCTTCAATTTTTCTTTTTTTGATTTACCCCCCTAAGAGCATACTTAGGAAGTTACATCTTCATTTCAGTTTTTATTTTCCATTTAACTAACAAATAACGTCGGGCTCAGACGACGTTAAATAAAGAGCGCTCTTGGGAGGCACCCCTTGCTTATCACTTTTTGTTCTTTCTTTTTCTTTTTGTTTTGTCTTACAGGAATAAAACCTCCGGCGGTTCGTTTGGCTCCATCCTTTACTCTCTTCCTTAGGCCTGAGCCGGTGTCCAGTTCAAGCCTGGGGGAGCGAAATCAGCATTCGGCCTCACGACTCCGGGGAAGTCATGTTTTTTTTAAGTATTTCCTTTATTGCACCCCCTCCTTCTTTTCTTCTATTCTTTTTCTTGCCTCATACTTACTATTCAATATTGGGGTCAATGTTGAACTTTAAGCATGGGGGAGTCTTTTCCCTTTCTTTTTAAGTCTTTCAAAAAAAAATACAAAAATATATATATATATATATATTTATATATAATTCAAAACCCCCAAAAAATTTGAAAAATGGCAGAAAAATCAAAAAATATAATAAACCTCATGCTTAGCTTTTTGTTATTTTCAGAAATTTAGTTTGAGTTTGTTTATAAGCATTTTTTTTATTATTTGTTAATCTATTATTTCATCATATTTAGTTAAATCTAATGTTTAGTGATTTAGTTTTGAGGATAATCTTATGATTTTAATTTGCTTAGAGTAATTTATTTAACACTTTTTCTCTTTTATTTTAAATAGTTTCAATTTTGTAGTAATTTTGCTTAACAATTTGGATTCTAATGATTATTACTTCATGCTTTTAGATTCTTAGGAAATCTCAATCTACTAGTAGTTGCTCTCTAGTATTTTAGTTTATTTTCTAAAATCTTGTTTAACCCCTTATCCTTACCCAATTCTCTTTTTCTTTCTTTTATTGTTAGATCATATGTCATGGGAATAAGGAGATGTTAGTTCCTTATTCTCTGGTACACATATGCAACCCTAATGAAGAGAGGAATTAAAAGTTCATATATGTCAGGGGAAGTGATAGGATGTTACTTTATCATTTTCTGGTATTACATATATATTATTAAAAAAAAATTGTGGGGTGTGAAAAAATAAAAAATAAAATAAAATAATGATGATCACCTCCAATCAAAGACCTCTTCATGTTAATTTCCTCCCTAAACCTCTTAGCCAATATCGTTGTCTTAGATTTTAAATTAAAATATTGGGAGAGCATAAGTAGTAGGTTGCAATTTTTTCCTTAAGTTTCTTTTAAGTTATGGTTTTTATAATTTCAATCTAACCTTGTTTGCAATTTACTCAATTTTGAGTGCTAGTTAATTTATTAGAGAATTTTTGGCTAAATATTTCTCTCTTTTTACTTTAATTTCATAATTTAGGTCTTGATTCATAAATCCCTAATTTTTTATTTTTAGCGAGATTTTGGTGTAAATAAATTTTTAGTTTAATTGAAAAGTTTATAATGTCTTATAAATATTTCTCATACTTTTGCTCTGGAATAGCAAAAGCCTAAGCATGAGGGAGTTTGATGACTACTTTTAGTCATCATTTTTGGGGGTAATTTAGTAGCCTAAATTCCTAAGTTTATTTATAATTTTGTTTATTTTATGTCTGTTTTGTTTTATTTCTCGTTTAATGTCTTTTATGTTATGATATTATAAATTCTAACTTTATTATGTGTTTTACTTTGTTTTATTATGTTTAGTTTTAAATTTTTAATAAGTTTGTTGTTTATTTTTATGTTTTGTTAATTGTCTTATTTAATGTCTTATTATTGTTATGTTTAGTCTTATTAAATTATATTACATTATGTGATGTTTAGTTTTATTTGTTATAATGTTCAATGTTAATAAATAATATTATGTGTCTAATGTTTGTTTTGATTTATTTGTAGGTTCAAGCCCAAGATCAAGTCCATCCTCCGTTTGATGCAACCATTCAAGCCTACATGAAGTCCAACACAAAGCCCATGCAACCCGCCACCTTTGCATGGCTTTTCCTCCACACCCGAGCCCACATGGAGCAGCCCACCAAGCAAGCATGCAGCCAACCCGAGCCCTCATAAAGCCCACAAAAATAGCCCATTTTATCCCTTGCATGGCCGGCCACCCTCCTCATTCATCTCCCCCTCTCTCCTCTTTTATTTCTTTCTCCCCTCTTTATTTCATATTCATTCCCCTTGCATTTTCTATTTTTTTCCTTTTAAATTATATGCATGCACCTTCAGCTCCTCTCCCCCTTCTTTATTTCTCATTCATCCCTCTTTTCCCTCTTTCATTCTCATTTAAACCCATCCATCCCCCCTCTTTTTTTATTTTATTTCTTTTTTATTTTCCAAGATGAAATGCAATGAATCTCATCCTCTCCCTTCAATAAATTTAATGCAATTAATGCACCTCTCCCACACATGCATGGTCGGCCACACCCATGTCTCCCTTCATTTCCACTACATTCTAGAACATTCTCCCTCTCCTATAAAAGGAACCTCATCCCTCTAGTTTTTGTTAAGTAGTTTTAGTTTAAGGAAGTAGAAGTAGAGTGCTAGTTCAAGAGTGTTAGTAGTTCTTTTCTTTTCTTTACTTATTATTGTTTTCTTTTATTGTTGTAATTTTTCTTCATAATATAGTTTTGTCTTTTTAATATTGTGTACTCTTTTACTTTATCAAGCAATGAAAATGATCCCTCTTTATCTTATTTTGGTTTCCTTTCCAATCATGCTTAGTTAATTATATTTTATGCCCGATCGCGATGAGCTTTGCGATGAAATAACTCATCTTAAATTTTATGTTTGCATTTGTATTTTTCCTATTTTTGATCCTTCTTTGATTTTTATCGTGCCGACTCCGTATTCCAGTATACGGTAGTAGGCAATTGATCTCATTTCATAGAAGTCGAGAGACTCATTGATTTGAAAGATCACTCAAGGAAGGAAGGAGTTGAACGTAACCCTAGAGATAGGATGACGTAAATCCTCCGGATTGGAGTCAAATCCAATAGTACAGGTCACTTCGGTAATGCGACTTTAGGCTATTTTGACTTGTAAAGAGATTTCGGTCAAAACGTCTATAAGTTAGGGGATTTAATGCTCTAGCGAGATTACTTCCTAATATCGGATCCGTCACGGTCTTAATAGAATTACAAATGTTAAACTAATTAATTCCGTTATTTTATTTCAAAGTGAATCGTCGATCGAGCACTCTTTTGCAATTGTTTATTTCTCTTTTAACAAAGTTTATTTTATTTTATTTCTAAAACCCATCAATAGTTCGGTATGATAATAGAATCATTGTGATTAATAGTACTTTCCTGCCCCGAGTTTTTATACGACCTTGATATTTTTTTATCACTATACTATAAAATGATATGTACACTTGCCTATTTGGATTGTAGTCCGTGAGACGATTTTTACCCATCACATACTTGACCCCTTGGGAGTTTTCATGGTGGATGCATTCTCCATACTAAACTTTTTGATCAACTCCGTAGTAAACTTAGACTAGGATATGGATAATCCATCTTTAGTTTTTCTTACTTGGAGGTCCAAGAAGAACATAAGTTCACCCGTACTGCTCATCTCAAACATCCCTTGCATAAGTTTGGCAAACTTTCTGCAAAGGTTGTCATCAGTAGATCCAAAGATTATGTCATCTACATAAATCTGGACTAGGATGATCTTGCCCTTAGATTCCCTTAGGAATAGGGTCTTGTCTATCTTCCCCCTTGAGAATTTGTTCTCAATGAGGAAGCTAGACAATTTCTCACACCATACTAAAGGGGCTTGCTTCAACCCATATACCGATTTCCTAAGTCTATAAATAGAATCAGTTGAGTTAGGAACAACAAAACCTGGTGGCTACTCAACATAGACTTCTTCCATTTAGTCACCATTCAGGAAGGTTGGCTTCACATTCATCTGGTAGAGTTTAAATCTTTTGAATGCAACATATACAAGGAAGAGTCTGATGGCTTTCAATCTTGCTACAGGAGAAAAGTTTTGATCAAAGTCAATACCTTCTTCTTGTTTGTACCCCTTAGCTACTAGCCTGGTCTTATTTTTGATTATAATATCATTTTCATCAAGTTTATTCCGGTAAATTCTCTCGACTCTAATGATATTATGTACTTGTGGTTTGGGAACCAGATTCCAAACCTTACACCTCTTAAACTGGTTCAATTCCTCTTGCATTGCTACAATCCAGAACCTATCTATGTTGGCCTTGAAAAATGTTTAATTTGTCTACCTAAATCACCTAGAGAGGGGTTAATAGGTGAGTTGTGTGTCTATTTGCGGAATAAAAAATTTAATGATCTCTGCAAAGAAAATTAACAAAGCAAAAACAGACGACACCAAGAATTATAGTGGTTCCCCAACCTTGGGTACGTCCACTTTCCACTCACCGATCTAGCAAAGCACTAGACTCGGCTACTCCACTATTCTCGGATTTAAAATAATCCTACAACTCGGAACAACGTTCCTACAATTCGATCCACAAAAACGGATCTACACTCGGAAAATGAAAACTTCCTACAATAACTAAGAGAACAAAGCTCCTACACTCGGAGAATAATCTCCTACAAGAATAGAATGAATTTAAGAAATACACAGTGTAACTTTTCTCAGATCTGGAAAATTTCTGCCTAGGTCTTCCTTCTTGAGCTTTGTGCCTTTATCAGAAAATGTTTAAGAAGACACGGATGGATCTTATATCTGAAATTCCTGGACTTACAAGATCAAAGAGAGGATTTATAGATTGAAAATGATCTTGATATGCAAGTCGACTGGTCTGAATCTTCTTGATCGAAAGCCCTTGGCGATGTGCACGATGAGCGGCGGCGGCTTCTGATTAGGAAAGAGAATTGACGATTCAGAATTCTTAGAATGCTTATTTTCACGCGCTTAGGGTTGGCCGTACTGGCAAGACATTTTATAAGATCTCCCTAACGGTCATAATTATCATTAATGATGGCCACATGGACCAATCACGTAAAGATATTTGAAAAATTACGTTTGTCGGGACTTAGCAAATTTTTTTGAGAAAATAACTGGATTACTCGAGTGAATAAAGAACTACTCGAGTACTACTGTGGGTTCTCAAGAAGACAACATCAAGCTACTCGAGAAGAAGCACTTCAGGAAAAATTAGGATAGAACTTACCATTACTCGAGAGGAATGAGGATAACTCGAGTACATAAATGCTAATCGAGAAGTGGAAGTGAACTTCTCGAGAAAAAGACTTGGAGAGAATTCTGGGAAGAAAATCTGGTTAACTTGAGTACTAGATCTAGACTTCTCGAGAAGTAGATAGACTTCTCGAGTATAGGAACTTCACTACCCGAGTAAGGTAGATACTTCTCGAGTACTTGACTTCATTCACTCAAGTCAAGGTACTCATCTACTCGAGTAATGAACTTAATTACTCGAGTAAAATACTTCGAAAATTCTGAGATAGAAAATTTATTGACTCGAGAATAAGAAGTGGTTTACTCGAGTAATGGAACTGGCCTCTCGATAACTATGTTCAGACTTCTCGAGAACCATTTCCCTTACTCGAAATTCTGAATTGACTTACTCGAGTACAACTAAAGGATCTACTCGAGTACTAGAGTTCTACTCGAGTGAAATACTTAGAAAAATTTTGTTCCATACAAATTTTCCTTTCTTCAATGGAATCAGCAACATGTCTTTCTCCAACAAGTATGCTGCTTGAAATGAAGTGTATCTCAATAGAGAGGCTACACATGAGTCAACACCATGGATAACAAAATGAGGGATTACATTATATGGTCCTGTGTTTGGTGACCCACTATAGACTGACATTGGTCTACACTTGGCAATTAAGTCCTGTAAACACATAACTCAAACAACACATCAAATACAACTTAATTCATCTTAGTTCAAGGGTGACTTCATATAAATCTAGGTTATTGTGGATACAATACCCAACAATCTCCCCCTATTTATAGAAGTCAAAACCCTCTATACTAAGGTGAATTATATCAACATAAACAAATAAAAAGACTAGATATAAAGGAGAAAAATACAGTAACATGCTAAAAATTAAAGAAAAAGAATAGATCATCAAAATTAATTATTTATATAAATAGAATTGTTCCAAAAATTCAGTTCTACATAATTTCAATCCTCAATCTTAGAACTTTGTTCATTCATTGGCTTGATGCTGATGTTGCTGTTGCTGTCTGTCTTTCTTCTCTTGTTGCCTCCTTTGATAGCTGAATGGCTTTGGGTAGTACTTTGGAGGTTTTGGAGGTGCAGTAGGATTATTCCTTCCATACTCTCAATCATAGATTCTTCTTTTAGTCATAGATTTCTCATACAAGTCCCACTCATGGGATCTGTATGTAATACCCCATCGATTGTATGGCATATAACTGAAGGTCTAGCTGGAACCCGACGCCATATACCATTGACAGTCGGAAGGGTTACATAAGAATATATAAAAAAACTCAACTACTCTCCCTAACACAGAGAATTCTAGCGGAAGCTTTTAAATAGTTAGAGAGAACCCAAGACTAGCACAACACTTGCATGAATGTCCACTTATCACCATAGGAATGAAATACAATAAATACACAAAAGAGTACTTGGTTTTAAGGCCTTACAAATGTTCACTTGACAATATAATGTTTTACATACATCGGCTAATAGGCCGGCCACACATGACAAAAGTAAAACAACAGTTCGCTTTGTCCTTCAAGGGCCAACTCAGCAACTTGGGCTTCAGCCCGCTACTTGGTGCTTGGTTCCGCAGCACCTGCAAGCAACATTCCACCATACGGTGGCAAACAAAGCAACGGTCAGCTAAAGGTGACCAAATTATAACAACCCCGCCCCTTACTCAGAACGGAGGTGCTCATTCCCTGCATATCATTAGCCCAGCTAAATAGTAAAGTGCATATATATATTTCGCCACAGGTGTTGGCTCGCTCGGCCAAACACCTCGTGCACTCAGGGCACATTCTCAGTGAATCCGGTCAATTCCGTGGCTTCACCACCATCCTCGGGATGGCAAACATTGTGAGCATTTTTGAGTATTTCCGAACGCAGTCCAAGACTCCCGACTATGTCAACGGCCAGTTCCACTTTAGGGCCTCTAGCACCGAACCGCAAAGCCCAGGTCCGTTTCCACCCTCCCATTGCTAGCTCCACCTAGTCACTTTAAGACGTATGCACGGGCCAAGCTTCACCCGGATCCTAATTCATACCCAAACATCACATAACCCAGTTATGTTCAAGGCTGGCTCCCCGACCGCTAAGTTAGCAGAATCACGTTTCCGCCCAGTTTTCCGGGTGCGCCTTGGAGTTAATCCCCAAGGATCCCTGCTGCAATCTACTGCGTAGAAACCCGAAAACACAATGCAGGAAGTCTTCTCCTGCAATCCATACAGTATGTAACATCACCGATCCAGACAACCATGTCCGGGTAGGCATCACACACAATGCCTAGGCCCGTACTTCGATTCTAGACTTTATATGCAACATAAGGGGAACGATTCACATCTACCCCAAGGAACACCACGCACTCACCGCACACTCACGGGAGCGGGTTTCCTATGCAGACAAGAAAAGGACTTCACATGTCCAAGTGTAGAATCGTTACCCTTGAAGTCTGCTTTGGCGCCATGAAAAACTAGCCAGATGAAAGGCTTCACAAGGGAATTCTCTTCACGGATCTGATCTCGGTTCTCAATTTCGTGCACTGATACTCCGTCGGTGGCCGGATTCCTCCCTTTCCTTCTTCCTTGCTCTCTCCTCTCTATAACTCCTTATAAAGAGAAAACTTAAGAGGAAATGAGGATTTAATCCTCTATTCCCAGACTTAAGAAAATAGGAACTCATCTGGGCCGTCAGATCTATCTTAAAGAAAACGAACGGGTCAAATTTGCCTAAAATCTCTTAATCATGGGCCAAACATAGCTTTGCACAAGGCTATGTCCTAGGCCGTATGCCTTGATCCAGACACGATTGTCGAGTACAGAAAAGCACATGGGTTAGGACACGCCCGTGTCCCAACCTTACATGCCCGTGTCGGGTCATCTACACGGCCGTGACCAGGGGCGTGTCACGAATAACTGCCACGCCAACCATCACGTCCCTTGGTGGACACTGGTGGCCACACGCCCTTGTCGAATCTGACACGCCCATGTCATACAGTATACGCCCGTGTTCCGGGCCGTATCCCTCAGTCGACACAGGACCAAACTTCCATAGGTGTACACGGCCATGTGACACGCCCGTGTCACATACCGTATGCCTTACACGCCCGTGTCACAGGCCGTGTTTGAGCACTCAATGCTCGTTGACCTCGACTTGACTACCCGAGCACGACACGACCATATGACATGCCCGTGTCACAGGCTGTGTTCACCCTACCAAGACTCGAACTTGGTTCGAACAATGCCCGTTTCACTTTTATGTTTTGCGGCGTTACAAATCTCCCCCCTCTTTAAAGAATTTCGTCCATGAAATTATGTAAAGGTACACAAAACAATTTAAATATTACTTGCATGGAATAATTTGGGGTATGCTTCCAATATAGTCTGCTCTCGCTCCCAAGAAAGCTCCTCATGTCCGCTGTTATCCCATCGGACTTTTACCATTCGGATTTCCTTGTTGCGGAGCCGATTGACTTCAAAGCCTTCAATGCGAACTGGCTTGACATTGGTCGTCAACCCATTATCAATCGGCACTTGATCGACCGCAACAACCTATGAAGGCTATTGTACAACCTTCCGCAATACCGATACGCGGAGTACATCGTATAGCCCACTCAACTCCACCGATAACTTCAATCGATACGCTGCTTCGCCAATCCGCTCTAGGATCTCAAACGGTCCAAGGCATCTCGGACTCAGCTTAATCAAGCGTCGAATCCGCGAGACACCCTTAAATGGCTTGATTTTCAAGTACACCCAATCGCCAACACTTAACTCCACATTCCTATGCTTGGCATTATAGTATTTTGCCTGCTTGTCCTGAGCGATCTTTAACCATTCCTGAATCGTACGTACAATTGAAGTGACATATTCCACTGCCTGATGTTTGTATAACTTTGACTCACCTGTCTCCAACCAAGACAATGGTGTGCGACACCTTCTCCCATATAGGGCATAGAAAGGCGCCATTCCAATACTTGCTTGAAAACTGTTATTGTATGCAAACTCTACCATGTACAGGTGATCTTCCCACTGTTTTCTGAAATCCAAGACGCACATACGGAGCATGTCCTCCATCGTCCTGTTGACCCTTTCAGTCTGACCATCCGTCTGCGGATGAAAGGCTATGCTGAAACTCAGCATAGTTCCCAATAAATTATGCACCAGCCTCCAGTCATTTGACGTGAAGCGTCCGTCTCGCTCACTAACAATACTGCATGGCACACAATGCAACTGTACAATATTATCCACATAGAGCTTGGCTAACTTTTCCACCGGATCTTCCTTCCTATTCGGGATGAAGTGCGACACTTTTGTCAATCTATCTACGACCACCTAGATGGCGTCGTTTCCCTTCTGCGACCTTGGTAAACCATGCACAAAATCCATGGAAATGTCGTCGAACTTCCATTCCGGGATAGGCAAGGACTTCAAGAAACCTCTGGGCTTTTGGCACTCCTCCTTCACCAAGGCATAAGTTTGGCACTTCGCCACATAAAGTGCTACATCCTTCTTCAGCCCTGGCCACCAAAACAACTTCTTCATGTCCCTATACATCTTCGTGCTCCCCGGGTGGATTGAGTACTTGGTATGATGAGCCTCGTACATCATCTCCTCCCGAAATTATCCGCACTAGGGATGCATAGGAGACCGTCCTTCCTTAGCAGTCCATCTTCATCCACAAATTGGAAATTTGACCCATCCAACGATTTATCCAATGTCTGCTTCTTACTGCTATCCTGAACCAAAGCCCGCCGAATCCTATCAGCTAGGTCATACTGCACCTCCGTCCAACACAATATTGCCTCGGTACTAGCCTGCTTGGCAACGCAGGAGATCTCCCATGCATCCAAATCAAGGAACAAAATCTCATCATGCACCGCCAACCAGTTTGCTTGCGCAGGTGCCCTACGACTCAATGCATCCGCCACTGCATTTTCTTTCCCGGGCACATAATGTATTTCGAAAGTGTAGTCCCCCAGGAACTCCATCCACCTCTGCTGCCTCATGTTCAGGTCCTTCTGATCTAGCAAATACTTCAGGCTCTTATGATCGGTGTAGATATCAACCTTCACACCGTACAGATAGTGCCTCCACAACTTTAGAGCAAATATCACGGTCGCTAACTCCAAGTCATGGACCGGATAATTTCTCTCATTAACCTTCAATTGTCGTGATCCATAGGCTATGGCGCTCCCATGTTATAGCAGAACACAGCCCAAACCACTGCCCAAAGACCCACTATAAATTTGAAACTCTTCGAACCCACTCGGCGAACGCAAAATAGGCGTCGTGACCAACTGCCTCTTCAATTCTTCAAAAGCCTGCACGCACTCCAGCGTCCACACAAACTTTTGATCCTTCCTTGTCAGCGTCGTGAGTAGTAGCGCTATCCGCGAGAAGTTCTCTACGAAGTGCCTATAGTAGCCGGCAAGCCCTAGAAAGCTCCATACTTCTTCCACCGCAGTCAACACTGGACACTCCTGAATCGCCGCTATCTTCGCCGGATCCACCGTTATGCCTTAAACACTAACAATATGACCAAGGAATGCGATTGAGGATAACCATAACTCACACTTAGAGAACTTAGCATACAACTGATTCTTCCTCAACACCTCCAATACCATATGAAGATGCTTGTAGTGATCATCCTCACACCGCGAGTACACCAAGATGTTGTCGATAAATACTATCACAAAATGGTCCAGGTACTCTCTGAACGTCCTGTTCATCAGATCCATAAACACGGATGGCACATTGGCCAGCCCAAACGGCATGACCGTAAAATCGTAATGCCTAAACCGCGTGCTGAACGCTATCTTTGGGATGTCACTTTCCTTTATCCTTAGCTGGTAGTATCCGAATTTCAGATCAAGCTTCGAATATACCGTTGAACCAACAACCTGATCAAATAGATCGTTAATCATTGGGATCAGATACTTATTCTTTTCCGTAAGCTTGTTCAACTCCCGATAGTCGATACAGAGTCGTAAGCTCCCATCTTTCTTCTTAATGAAGAGGAACGGTGCGCTCTAAGGCGACAAACTTGGACACACATACCCTTGCTCTAACAATTCTTGCAGTTGCAACTTCAGCTCCGCCATCTCCTTAGGCGCTATTCGATACGGAGGGCGTGACACCGGGTTGGCACCCGACACCAGATCAATTATAAAATCAATCTCCCGCTGAGGAGGGGCTCCTGGGAGATCGTCTGGGAAGACATCAGGATACTCGGACACAACTGTAATACTGTCGAGACTAGGTTTAGGCATTGAAGCCTGCACTAATATGACAAACAGTTCTGCTCCAGACAAAACTGCCTTAATAACCTGAAGATCCGACATTAAAATCTTCCTCGACCCTTTCATGCCCGCAAACGTAGTCTCCTGATCAGTATTCAGTCCCAACTTAACCTCCTTTCGGTTGCAATCAATGCATGCTCGCTGCTCCGAGAGCTAGTCCATACCAAAGATTTTGTCGAACTCCATTAACGGTAGTACCAACGCTTGCAAAATGAACTCCTGATCCCCGATCCATATCTTTACCACACAGACTCCATCCGCGCGCATTGAGCACCCATTGGGCAGCAACACATCCAACTTGTCCTTTGCAATCGAGGAAGGAACTCCGATGCGCGATACGAATCTTTTAGACAAGAAGGAATGTGAAGCTCCCGTATCAAACAGGGCTCTTCTCCGGACAGTCAAAAATTAACACAAAGCCTAGCACCAACATTCATAAGCTAACATGCAAAAAGGTAACAACTTTAAAAAGCTAAACAATTAAAATTTAACTCATACCTGTCACCGCGTCAGCTTGCTTAATGGACTCTTGTAGGCCAAGATTATAAACTCTAGGCTGGGCTTGAGCATGGTGGGATGCGATCGACTTCGTCACCTTCCCCTTTTCTTCATAAGTTGCTCCATGACTCTTCTCGGACTTTGCACGTCCGCTCCAACACTCACGTTCAAAATGTGCCACCTTTCCATAGTTGTAGCACTCTCCTAGGACTCGACTTGTGTTTGCCCCCATTGCACCAGGCGAAGGGGCTGAGCTTGAAGTCTTCAACTTCTTGTTCCATCTGCGAAAACCAGACTTTGAACTCGGTACTTTGAACTCTGACCTCTTATCCCCTTGGTCCTTCTTCTCTTGAACTTTCTTTGCGACCCTTTCCAATGACCGAGTCGCATTTAACAAGGCTAGGAAGCCCTGTGCCTTAGGCCCAGTGAGGGGTAGCTGTAGGTTGCCCCGTAGACCCTCATAAAATCGGTTGGTCTTCCGCTCTTCTACAGTAAACATAGCACCAACATAATGACCAAACCAAGTAAACTCGTGGAGATACTCATCAACGCTTCTCTCCCCTTGAGTCAAACCAAGGTACTTATTCTCCATCTCAAGCTTCTGGGAAGAAGGTAGGTATCTTGCCAAGAACAACCTTGAGAATTCCTCCATCGGTACTTCGACAAGTTGCCTTCCCACAAAGAGATGAACCTCCAACTCGTCCCACCACATCCTTGTCTCACCAGCCAATAAGAAGGTCGCTATTGTGGTCTTCTGCCACTCCGCAGTTTCTGTGGCAGTCATGACCCTCTTCATCGTAGAGAGCCAATCCTTTGCTTGAGTTGGCGTTCCCATCCCGTCGAACACTGGAGGATTAAAGCTCATTACATGCTTGAGCTGTTTCTCCGTGGCTCTCCTTGGTGCTACCGGATCAACTGCCACGCATTCTACCACTCCTGGCTCTGCCACTCTAATAGGTTCTTACTCATTAGCAGGTGGTGCGTGCTACACTTGTTGGGCATTGATCATAGCAAAGACTGCTTCAGCCACTAATCTGATGGTTTCTGTTTAAGGAGGTGTTGTAGGCACGTCACTCGGTGCACTACTTTCCGCTGATTGCGGACGTTCCGATTGCCCAACACCGCTCCTAGTTACCTAATATAGCATAAACCCTTGATTAGGTGACACACAAATTGCTAAAAGCAATCAATGGAACACTCAGGTTCCTTAAAATAAGTGTATTTTTTCATTCCTAAGTGGATATTCATGGGATCTTTTATGTTATAACGATGACGCACATACATGTGCTCACCACCCCGTCAAAGAATTAACCCACGAATTCAAATACAGACGACCGAACCCTAGTCTGATACCAAATTGTAATACCCCCATCCGTCGTATGACATATAACAAAAGGTCCAGCTGGAACCCAACGCCATATACCACGGACAGTCGGAAGGGTTACATAAGAATATCAAAAAAACTCAACTACTCGCCCTAACACAGAGAATTCTAGCGGAAGATTTTAAACAGTTAGAGAGAACCCAAGATTAGCACAACACTAGCATGAATGTCCACTTATCACCATGGGAATGAAATACAACAAATACACAAAAGAGTACTTGGCCTTAAGGCCTTACAAATGTTCACTTGATAATATAATGTTTTACATACATAGGCTCACATGCCGGCCACACATGACAAAAGTAAAACAACAGTTCAGTTTGGCCTTCGAGGACCAACTCAGTAACTTGGGCTGAAGCCGGCTACTTGCCGCTTGGTTCCGCAGCACCTGCAAGCAACATTCCACCGCACGGTGGCAAACAAAGCAACGGTTAGCTAAAGCTGACAAAATTATAAAGTCCTCTCCCTATACTCAGGACGGCGGTCCTCCTTCCCTGCATATCATTAGCCTAGCTAAATAGTAAAGTGCATATATTTATATTTTGCAATAGGTGTAGGCTCGCTCGACCAAACACCTTGTGCACTCAGGGCACATTCTATATGAATCCGGTCAATTTCGTGGCTTCACCACCATCCTCGGGATGGCAAACATTGTGAGTATTTTTGAGTCTTTCCGATCGCAGTCCAAGACTCCCGACTATGCCAACGGCCAGTTCCACTTTAGGGCCTCTAGCATCAAACCGCAAAGCCCAGGTCCGTTCCCACCCGCCCTTTGCTCACTCCGCATAGTCACATTAAGACGTACGCACGGGCCAACCTTGACCCGGATCCTAATTCATTCCCAAACATCACATAACCCAGTTATGTTCAGGGCTGGCTCCCTGGCCGCAAAGTTAGCAGAATCATGTTTCCGCCCAGTTTTCCGGGTGCGCCTTGGAGTTAATCCCCAAGGATCTCTACTGCAATCTATCGTGTAGAAACCCGAAAACACAACGCACGGAGTCTTCTCCAGCAATCCATACAATATGCAACATCACCGATCCAGACAACCACGTCCGGGTAGGCTTCACACACAATGCCTAGGTCTGTACTTTGATTCCGGACTCTACATGCAACACAAGGGGGACTATTCACATCTACCCCAAGGAACACCACGCACTCACCGCACACTCGCAGGAGCGGGTTTCCTATGCAGAAAATAAAAGGACTTCACATGTCCAAGTGGAGAATCGTTACCCTTGAATTCTACTTTGGCGCCATGAAAAACTAGCTGGATGAAAGGCTTCGCAAGGGAATTCTCTCCACGGATCTGGTCTCGGTTCTCAATTTCGTGCTCTAATGCTCCGCCGGCGGCCGGATTCCTCCCCTTCCTTCTTCCTTGCTTTCTCCTCTCTCTGACTCCTTAGAAAGAGAAAACATAAGAGGAAATGAGGAATTAATCCTCTATTCCTGGACTTAAGAAAGCAGGAACACATCTGGGCCGTCAGATCTTGCTTAAAGAAAACGAACGGCTCAGATTTGCCTAAAATCTCTTAATCCTGGGCCGAACATGGCTTTGTACACGGCCGTGTCCTAGGCCGTGTACCTTGATCAAGACACGATTGTCGAGTACAGAAAAGCAAACGGGTTAGGACACGCCCGTGTCCCAACCTGACACGCCCGTATCGGGTCATCGACACACCCGTGACCAGGGGCATATCACGAATAACCGCCATGCCAACCATCATGTCCCTTGGTGGACACGGATGGACACATGCCCGTGCCGAATCTGACACGCCCATGTCATACAGTACCCCTGTGTTCCGGGTCGTGTCCCTCAGTCGACACAGGACCAAACTTCCATAGGAGTACATGGCCATGTGACACGCCCGTATCACATGTCGTGTGCCTGACACGCCCTGTGACACGCTCGTGTCACAGGACGTGTTCGAGCACTCAATGCTCGTAGACCTCGACTCAACTACCCGAGCACGACACGGCCATGTGACATGCCCGTATCACATGCCGTGTTCACCCTACAAAGACTCGAACTTGGTTCGAACATCACCCGTTTCACTTTTAAGTTTCGGGGAGTTACAATGTAATGATCATGTCTATTCTCATGAAAGTCCATAACTAATTTGAGAATATCCAGGATTAAGGATTTAGAAGTAGGACAACAGATCTCTGCAAATTCTTGAGTTTTTCTCTTCTCTCACTCTGGGTTTGGAAAGGACCTGCTGGCAGAAGCTCTGTCACCATATTTTCTTCTTTTGGGGATTTGTACTTTAGGTTGATCTTGAGGTATATCTGTTTACCAAACCTATGCAAAAGTTTCTGGAGGAGGAACTTCTGAGCCTTCAGGCCTTGGAGAGAATATAGGTTATTGAGCAGGCATTTGAGCTGGCTGATGTTGTGCAATGGGAATGAGATGAAGAGGATTTGTGTTTGGGTCTGCTTGAAAATCAGGGAAGATCTGGTTGTGCTTCCACACTGCAGTATCATAAGTATGAAATATCAAACCATCTATCTGAGTCTGTACACCAGCATGAATCTCATTCATCTTGGCTGTCCAAAGAGTTTTCATATTAACATCTGATTTTTTGAAGTACTCTTTGACTAGACTCTCCCCCCTTTCTGACTTCTACACAGAGGGTAGCTATAACATCATCTTTGAATTTTCCCACCTCTTCACATATCTTACGGTTGTTCTCTTGAGCCTTCTTTTCTAACTGAATTTGATTATTAGTTAGAGTAATTGATTGGTCCATCACCTGGCCAACACTGGTGATGGTGTGGTCCAGAGCTTTTCCACAAACTTTGAACAAATGTTTCAGCTCATCTGTATTATGCTGGATTTCTTCAAAGTCTCTGCTCATTTCTTTCTCAAGAGCAGTAACTTTCTCTGTGACAGCTTTCAAAGAATCATCAAAATACTTTCTCTGGTCCATGAGCATCTATTCTATCTTACCCAGAATGTCATTGACAGCAGGTGTTGGAGTTATAACTTGAGCAACTGGAGGAGGAGGAGGAGCAGTCCAAGGAGCAATCTCTTCAATTATCACTGAACTCTGAGCTCTAGAAGTGTGAACCAGAATATCTCCTTCCTCACCAAGGATGGTTGGAAGAGTAAAGTCCAAGCTCTTCAGAGGAGCTTCAACTGGTTCTGTAGAAGGCTCTTTCTCATCAGAGATCAGAATGGTCTCTTCTTGCTCTATATTAGCAGCAAGAGAATGGTAAACAGGGGATTCTGGTTCTGATGGAACAGGAGAGGGTGATGATGCTGGAGTTTGTTCTTTCTGGTGGGGAGGAAGAGGCTGATCAGAACTTAGTCCTTCTATCATCTTATTGTTGTCTTTTGCAGTAAAGAGAATGGTTTCTTGTACTTGAGTATCTGATAGAGTTTCTTCAGGAGTGGTTGGAGGGATAGAAGCAGCAGTAGGAGGGGTAGGAATTCTTTCCTCTTGAACAGAAGGAGCAGGCTCCCCCTCAACAGCTGCACCAGATGTGCTAGCAGTATGGGGTAGAGAGGGAAATGGGTTCCTATCCTCAGAGGCCGGATAATCATGAGCCTGGGCTGTATTCAGCAACTTGAGTTCCCATCTCTGAATAGAAGAAATGGATACCTTCTTCATGTGATGGAGAGTTTTCCCTTTGGAGAAATAAAAAACTTCTCAATTTATCTCATGTAGCATAATAGAAATGATTCTGGCACAGTTGGGAGCCTTGATGCTTTCCCTTATTTTATCCAAAATCTCATGCCAAACTGAAACTTCTTTCTGAAAATAATGTCCAACATCATGTAGAAGAGATCGGTAGAGATGAAACTTATGCAATTTGTTTTGCATAGTAGGACTTTGCCCAAAATGTTTACTAGAAGCTTTCCCTCTGCATTGAGGTCTGGTTGACGAATGTTCTTGATAACCACAAAAATTCCACAAAATTTGTATGTCCTGTCATAATCTTCAAAAGTTATGTCATCTTCTTCATCAACTAATGGTAGCCGAAAAAGGGTAGAGACAATGGACTTGGTAAGTTTGATTTTAATTCCCTTCACTTTAGACTTAAGAACCTTGCCATTTCTCTTCACTTTGATATTTCGAATGAACTCTTACACTTCAGGAAAAAGAATCCTGCATGGATGCTGGAGAACAAAGGTTAAATCGGCGGTGTCTAGGAGAATAAGAAGATTATGGAAATCTTCAAAAATATATGCAATTCCAGCGACAATGAGCTCACTCCAAATCCCAATCTTGGAAGTCGGTGCCATTTGTCCAGATAACTTAGAGAAATCAACTGCGAGAATGGCGACGGCGGCGTGCTCTGCGACTGTGGTGGAAGACGAAAGGACTTTCTTTCTTTGTCGAGAGAGGGATTTCAAATCGTGTAGAAATGAAATCCCGGTTTTTCTATTTATATAAACCTAATTATAGATGATTAAGGAAGTAAATAATCGTAACATACCTTAAAAAATGGCGGTATAAACTTCAGGTTGCGAATATCGAAATTTGAATTGAATTCGTGAAAATGTCTTCCTGTTTCTCGAGTGGACCGGCATTACTCGAGTGAAAGAATGATGGTACTCGATTGATATCTTTATACTTCTCGAGAGGAAACTCATTACTCGAGTGGTATTACTCCAGTGACTTGGTGAGTTTTCGAGTAGTCTAAAGAAGTACTCGAGTAGTCATTTTCTTACTCGAAAAATTAAGTCTGAACTTGAGAAATTTTTACATTTTGACAAGTTCCTTGATCTCTAAACTATGTTGTGACTCCTTCTTCTCTATTCTTCTTTGTTTAGCATTCCAAATTATGTTTTGAAGAATGAGAACTTGGTCTCATCCAGCGACAACGTGAATATATCTGCAATCTGCCTATCAGTAGCGACATATTGTAGATTTATGTCCCCATGCTCCACATGCTCCACATGCTCCCGAATGAAGTGGTATCACAGCTCTATGTGCTTTGTCCAGCTGTGAGAGAGTGGGTTGTTGGCTATTGCAATCACACTGGAGGAGTCGCAAAATAAGGGAATGTCTTTGACTTGCATATTGTAATCTTCATGTTGGTTCTTTAACCACAACAATTGTGCACAGTAACTGCCGGCAAAAATGTATTCTGACTCGGTCGTTGAAATTGTGACACAATTCCGTTTTTTTCTGCTCCAAGAAATGAGTCTTCTTCCAAGGAATTGGCAAGTCCTAGGAGTGCTCTTTCTATCATCTTTACTACCTGCAAAATCTGCATCTTAGAAACCAATTAGTTTGTTGTCATTACTTCTTGGGTACCATAAGCCAAGATTCGGTGTACCTTTAAGGTATCTCAAAATTCGCTTTGTAGTAGCATAGTGAGATTCCTTACAGTTCACTTGGAATCTAGCACATACACATGTTGAGAACATTATGTCTGGTCTACTGACAGTAAGGTATAGCAAGGATCCAATTATGCTTTTGTACTTGGTTTCATCAAAAGGTTTCCCTTTCTCATCCTTGTCCAGATACACGGCTAAACCCATTGGAGTCCTAAAAGAGGTTGCGTTATCCATTCTGAATTTATTAATTAGCTCCTTGATGAACTTTGTCTGCGAGATGAAAATTCCATCTTAAGATTATTTCACCTATAGCCTTAAGAAATACTTAAGCTCTCCCAAACTGCTCATTTCAAACTTCCCTTGCATAAGTTTTGAAAACTTCTTGGAGAAGTTGTCGTCTGTAGAGCCAAAAATAATATCATCGACATAGATTTACACTAGCAAAATCTTTCCTTTTATTTCCCTAAGAAATAATGTCTTATCTATCTTTTCCCTTGTGAACTTGTTCTTAAGAAGAAAGCTAGACAGTGTCTCATACCACGCTCGAGAAGCTTATTTCAAACCATATAATGCTTTAAATAAAAGATAGACATAATAAGGAAAGTTAGAATCAACGAAACCTAGAGGTTGTTCCATATACACCACTTCCTTTATGTTACCATTAAGGAAGGCAGACTTCACGTCCATCTGATAGATAGTGAAGCCCTTAAGTGCAGTATAGGCTAGGAACAACCTGATTGCCTCAAGCCTTGCCACTGGAGCATACGTCTGGTCGAAGTCGATTCCTTCTTCTTATATGTATACTTGGGCGACGAGTCTGGCCTTGTTCTTTATGATTGTTCCATCCTCGTCCATCTTGTTTCTGTAGACCCACTTTGTGTCGATAACATTCTTACCTTTGGGTCTTGGAACAAGTTTCCAGACTTGACAATGCTTGAACTTATTCAACTCTTCTTCCATAGCCATAATCCATGATGCGTCCGAGTTTGCTTCCTCAAACTTCTTTGGTTCAACCTATGATAGAAAACTCAAATATAAATTCTCTTTAGTAGTACCTCTATAAGTTCTAATACCATCCATGGGATCTCCTATGATTTGCTCCATTGGGTGATCCTTTAGATGTCTGAGCTCTAGAGTCCTTGCATCTGGAGTGTCATCAACTACAAGAGTGACTTAATCAACTTGGATGATCTCTTCATCTTGATCATCAACCTCTCCAATCGGGGTTAGATTGGTGATCTTGATGAACTTTTCACCTTTTTCTTTAGTCGGCTCACCCAAGTTAAGTTCTTTCATCTTTGAACCTACATATTCAACAAACACACTAGAAGAGCCGCATTGCAGCAAGCTCGTCTCATCAAATATAACATGAATAGATTCTTCTACAACCAGGGTTTTCATATTAAATACCCTATATGCCTTACTATGGCTACTATACCCTATGAAAATACCTTCAAATCTCTTTTCACTAAATTTTGTAGTGTGATACTTGTCATTGTTAAGGACGAAGCACTTACAACCAAAGATTCAAAAATATGAAACATTTGGATTTCTGCCCTTTAGTAGTTCGTAAGGTGTCTTATTATAGTTCTTGTTTATGAGTGCTCGATTTTTCACATGGCATGCAGTGTTGACGGCTTCAGCCCAGAAGTATTCCGGTAGTGAGGCATCACTCAACATGGTCCTGCAGGCCTCTATGAGTGTTCTATTCCTTCTCTTAGCTACTCCATTTTGCTAAGGAGTACGAGGAGAGGAGAAATCATGAAGATACATAAGCTTTCACAAAATTGTGTCATGGCCCCAGACTTGAACTCAGTTCCATTCTCACTTCTGATTTTGACTATGGAACAGTTGTATTCATTCTGGATCTTCCTGACAAAATTTGTAAAGATATAAAAAGTATCTGACTTGTGTTTCATAAAAAACACCCATGCAAAGCGCGAGTAATCATCAATAATAACTAATGTATAATCCTTACCTCCCAAACTTCTAACTTATAGTGGACCAAACAAGTCCATATGAAGAAGGTGTAAACACCTATTAGAGTCTTTGCCAATAATGCTTTTAAAGGTAGCCCTTGTTTGCTTGCCTTTTACACATACATGACAAGGTCTATCTTTAACGCACTTGACATTTGGGGCATCACGTACTAAATTCAAGGAAAATAATTTATTAATAGTTTTGAAATTAATATGTGTTAATATCTTGCCATTCATCACCAAGAGACGCCCTATCTTTTGCCAAAAGACACACTGGTGTAGAAGAGTCTTTTCAAATAAAATTCAAACAAAAGATATTTCTACTACGAGTGCCTGATAGAATCGTTTCCAGATTATCTACCGATTTTATCAAGCACTTATCTGCATGAAATTCTATGATGTATCCTTTATCGCAGAGTTAGCTTACGATTATGAGATTGTGTTCCAATCCTTTAACATAAGACACATCCGAAAAGGATACACTACCATTTGTAATCATACCATAGCCTTTAGTGATTCCTCTGTCAGAACCACCAAAGATGACCTTTGGCCCGTTCATGTCTGGTGAGTAATTCTGGAGAAGGCTTCTTGTCCCGGTCATATACTGAGAGCATCCACTGTCCAAATACCAGAAAGGAGTTTTGGTGGTCTTTGGACATACCTTCAATCACAAGTCAGTTTGCCTTAGGAACCTAAACTTGCCTGGGTCCTTGGTCTCTAGTTAGCATGCTCCCCTACATGTATTAACATTATGAGCGGTCTTTCTCACATTATTTATCTGAGGAGTTATATAATTTCTAGAGTTAAACCAGCAATCAATGGCCAAGTGACCAATTCTGCCACAACACCAACAGTCAAACCTGTTGTATCTTTACCTAAATTTCTCCTGCTTGACCTCTTGGGAGTGTGGACTAGTAGGGTCAGCAGTCTTGGAGGTAGAAGCTTCATGGTGATGGTATTCATATGGCATCTTCTCCTTAAGAGGCTTATCTACAACGGGCTTTACTTTTGGTGCCTTCTTGATGTTATGACCTTGATTATAAGGGCCATAGCTCTGAAGAGTAATCTCTTTATAAGGTTCCTTGAAGATACTCTCGCCAAAGTTCTGAGGATGAGTCCATCCTTGGTACCTAGACTTTGGCTCTACATGAGTAGGCTTAGAAAAGTGACCATAGGACGAGTCAAGATCAAACTCGTTCATTGGAAGGATAACCTTTTTGAACAAAGTTTGTTCTAGAGGAGCTTTCCCCTTTTCTTTGGCCAGAGACTTCTTGGCCGCCTTAATATTTCTTTGAGCCTTATTTCTCCTAGAGGATTTACTAGGAGCACCAACATGGCCTATGCCAGCTCCTTGGGCCTGAGCTGAGAATCCAGCAACTAACGGAATGAAAGTCTTAGGCTTGGAGAAACTTTCAACAAGTTTCTTTTCCGCTTCAAGTTATTCTTCCAGTTCTTTGATGATCTTCTCCTTTAGATCTAGGTGCTCGAGAGCCTTATTATACTCTTCAACAGCAGTATTTAAGTCTTCTCTAAGTGAGTCCATCTTGATGACTTCCTCTCTCAGAGTGCTCTCTTCAGCCTTAAGAGATTTAATCTCTTTGGCCTGAGTTTTCATGACTTTTCGACATTTGTCATAGGCCTTGATTAACTCCTTATATTGGGCCATGAGTTCAGACTCATCATCAGAAGAGCTGTCCTCATGATCATGATCAAAAACATCAGATTCAGAAAGAGGAGTATGGAAGTTTACCTTCCCAGTGAACTGGGGTTCTTATTCTTCGTCAGTTTGTGTCATTAGCCCAATGTAGGCATCCTCTTCTTCACTTGACTCAGATGAGTCAGAGTTACTGAGAGTCTTTCCCTTTTTGTCTACTAGGCTTCTTTCAGTTCTCTTCTCATGGTACGAAGATTTCTTCTCCTCTCTTTTTCCACCCTCCTTCTTGTGGGGGCAGTCAGCAATAACGTGATTTGACTTATTTCAATAATAGAAAACGATGTCAGCAGAAATATGTTTGTTCTGTTTACTAGTATACCTGTCTTGGCTACTTGAGCCTTTCTTGTGTCGATCACCATCATGTTGTGATCTTCTGTACGAGGTATCTTTGCCTCTCCATTATTTCTTCTTGTTCAAGAATTTCTTGAACTATCTTGAAAGAAGAGAAAACTCTCCTTCACATAACTCTGAGACTGAGGTACTTGGCTCTGAAGTTTCTTCTTCACTGTCTTCTTGTGTAGGAGCGGGTGATGCAGCGTTTGCTTTCCTTGAGTTGTCTGCCTTCAGTGAGACAGACTTCTCCTTGGATGAGAACCAACTCTTCTCTTCTTCAGCTTTTCTTGAATTGATCTGCAGCTCATATGACATTAGCTTTCCGAAGAAATTCCGAGGATCAATCTCTGCCAGCTTGCCAAACTCTCGGATAACACAGACTTTGTTGTCCCATTCCTTAATAAC
Source organism: Platanthera zijinensis (assembly GCA_039513925.1). NCBI lineage: Eukaryota > Viridiplantae > Streptophyta > Magnoliopsida > Asparagales > Orchidaceae > Platanthera > Platanthera zijinensis. Next base: position 25,802,308 of record CM077094.1, on the reverse strand, counting down.
GTACCTTAGGAATTTATTTTTCAGCTCTCCATTAGTGAAGACCTGGCCATATACTCTTAGGCCGTTAACTATCTTGATGAAATTTTCAAATGTATCTATAATTGTATCCTTGGGTCCTTGTCGGATGACTTCATATTTTTGATTTAGAAGGGATCTTCTGTCATCCCTAACTTCTTCTGTGCCTTCCATCAAGATGATGAGAGACTGCCACATTTCCTTAGCAGATTGGCAGTGAATTAGGTTCTGCAATATAGAGTCATCGACTACACTTGCGATGATATTTTTGGCCTTCTTGTCTAAATGGACAAGTGCAATCTCATCTTTATCAAGATCCATCAACTTCTTAGGAACTTTCTTGGTAGCATCTATAGTGGAGACGTCATGGGAACATAAGGATCTTCTTCATCAATCACGTAGATCCTTGGATCTATAGCTTCCATGAAAAACTTAATCCTTTATTTCCACATGGGAAAGTTGGTCTTTGTACACAAGGGAAGCTTAGCAAAATCCTTGGCCTTGTCCATGCTTGGATAACTCAATAGACAGCTTGGGAAAGATCTGATCAAGGTGTTAACCTTTTAATGATAAACCTCCCTCTGATACCAATTAAAAAATGTTTAAGTTGTCTACCTAAATCACCTAGAGGGGGGTGAATAGGTGAGTAGTGTGTCTATTTGCGGAATAAAAAATTTAGCGATCTCTGCAAAGAAAATTAACCAAGCAAAAACAGACAACACCAAGAATTATAGTGGTTCCCCAACCTTGGGTACGTCCACTTTCCACTCACCGATCTAGCAAAGTACTAGACTCGGCTACTCCACTATTCTCGGATTTAAAACAATCTTACAACTCATAACAACGTTCCTACAACTCGATCCACAAAAACAGATCTACACTCGGAAGAAAAAAACTTCCTACAACAACTCGGAGAACAAAGCTCCTACACTCGGAGAATAATCTCCTACAAGAATAGAATGAATTTAATAAATACACACTGTAACTTTTTTCGGATCTGGAAAATTTATGCCTAGGTCTCCCTTCTTGAGCTTTGCGGCTTTATCAGAAAATGTTGAAGAAGACACAGTTGGATCTTTGATCTGAAATTCCTAGACTTACAAGATCAAAGAGAGGATGTATAGATTGAAAATGATCTTGATCTGCAAGTCGACTAGTCTGAATCCTCTTGATCGAAATCCCTTGACGTTGTGCACGATGAGCGGCGGCGACTTTTGATTAGGAAAGAGAATTGGCGATTCAGAATTCTTAGAATGCTTCTTTTCACACACTTAAGGTTGGCCGTACTAACAAGACCTTTTATAAGATCTCTCTAACAGTCATAATTATCATTAATGATAGACACGTGGACCAATCACGTCAAGATATTTGAAAAATTACATCTGTCGGGACTTAGCGAATTTTTCAGAGGAAATAACTACTGTGGGTTCTCGAGAAGAAAACATCAAGCTACTCGAGAAGAAGCACTTCAGGAAAAATAAGGATAGAACTTACCATTACTCAAGATGAATGAGGATTACTCGAGTACTTAAAATGCTACTCGAGAAGTGGAAGTGATCTTCTCGAGAAGAAGACTTAGAGAGAATTCTGGGAAGAAAATCTGGCTAACTCGAGTACTAGATCTAGAGTTATCGAGAAGTAGATAGACTTCTTGAGTATAGGATCTTCACTACTCGAGTAAGGTAGATACTTCTCGAGTACTTGAATTCTGTCACTCGAGTCAAGGTACTCATCTACTCGAGTAATGAACTTAACTACTCAAGTAAAATATTTAGAAAATTCTGAGATAGAAAATTTGTTGACTCGAGAATAAGAAGAGGTTTACTCGAGTAATGGAACTGGCCTCTCGAGACTATATTCAGACTTCTCGAGAACCATTTCCTTTACTCAAAATTTTGACTTGACTTACTCGTGTACAACTAAAGGATCTACTCGAGTACTAGAGTTCTACTCGAGTGAAACACTTAGAAAAATTTTGTTCCATGAAAATTTTTCTTTCTTCAATGGAATCAACAACATGTCTCTCTCCAACAAGTATGGTGCTTGAACATGAAGTGTATCCCAATAGAGAGGCTACACATGAGTCAACACCATGGATCACACAATGAGGGATTATATTGTATGGTATTGTGTTTGGTGACCCACTGTAGACTGACATTGGTCTACACTTGACAAGTAAGTCCTGCAAACACATAACTCAAACAACACATCAAATACAACTTTATTCATCTTAGTTCAAGGGTGACTTCATACAAATCTAGGTTATTGTGGATACAATACCCAACAGGCCTCTTTAAATCTCTTGGGCTCAACCTGTGATAGGAAACTTGCATATATTATTGTATTAAGGCTCTTTCTTCTTCTCACCACTACTTGGTTTGCATCACTAATTATCTGTTGTCTTGGATGGTCTCTTAGATGTCTGACAGCTGGAGGCAATCTTCTTTCAGTAGTAACTTCAGTAGTCGCTTCTTGCTGATCTTAGTCCACTTCAAGTGTGCCTTGTAGTTCTTATGGAATATCCACTCTATCTTTGACTATTGGAGCAGCTTCCTTGATGCTTAACTTGTCCATCATCAGCTCTGTACCCGCAGTACTAGAAAAGGAGCTTGACAGCTCACTATTAATCATGGTAGACTCATCAAAGACTACATGTACAGACTCTTCTACAACTTGGATTTCAAAGTTGTAAATCCTATAGGCTATATTGTTATTGTTGTACCCAACAAAAATCCCATCAAAGGACTTGGCAGCAAACTTAGTTACATAGGACTTCCCATTATGAAGCACATAGAACTTGCTACCAAAGATCTTGAGGTAGTCCAGGTTTGGTTTTTTGCCATTCTTGATTAATCCCTAGCTCTTCACAGAGCATGACAATATATCAGAGTAAGAGAAAACACGTGTCATGATGCCACGCTATACAGGGGATAACTGTAGGCACTTAAGCAAGAACTCGAACATAACACTTTATATGAAATCCTCAAGTTTATTATGAAGAAAGTTATAATTTAAGTTAAGTTTTGATGGTCGTATCCCTCGGTTTAGTGGATAAACTAGTCCACAAGTGAAAACATAAATATACGCTACGAAAAATACTTTGTTTATATTGATTAACATCCTACATGAGCATAAACATCCAAATAGGACGACTCATGATATGCATAATGATAGTATTTAATTTCAAGAGAGCTAGCAACCTAGAGGTGTGGTGAATACGTTTTCTGGTTTATTATTATTCTCTTTAACTTAATGTGTTATGAGTTAGTGGTTGTTAAGATTTCAAGACAAAACACAAAAGCACACATAGAATTTATAATTGTTCCCCAGATTATGGGTACATCCACTCTCCTCCCACCTTTCTAACTTCCAGTTAGACAAGGCACTTCTCCAAAAACTCAGCTCCAAAGAGCTTACACCTCAAATCTCGTAGGATCTCTCAGTCTCCTCCAAGACTTACAACTCAGGCACAAAGACCTACCTTAGAGAAACCTGCTCCTACAGCTTAGTGATCAAACTGATCACCTACCTCAGACTTGAACTCAATTCCTACAAATCAGGCTATGGAGGATAGTCCTACCTCAGAGAGAATGACTCTCCTACAGCTCAGGCACAAGGCCCTACCTCAAATCCAAATTTGGATCCTATACTCAAACCCAAAGGTCCTACACTTAGAGAGTATGACTCCCCTACAGCTCAGAAAAAACTACCCTACCTCAGGCTCAAAATCCCTACAGCTCCAATCCATAAAGGATCTTATCTCAGACCCAAATCTTGATCCTACACTCAGACTCAAAGGTCCTACACTCAGGCAAAACTTCCCTACCTCAGGAACAAAGGCCTTACAATTCAGATCCAAAAAGATCCTATAGAAATGAAATAGATTTGTGTTATATTAACTCAGAGAAATTTCTCAGAGTCTTCTCCTGAGCTGAGTTATCTCAGCTTTAACTATCTTCTCAGCAGTAAAAAAATGATCTTCAGTAAATTGCAGTTTTTGCAGGAAGTATCTCAGAAATGTGTTTCTAAATATACTGAAGAAGACTGAAGTCATGACAGGACTTGAGCTCTTCAAATAGCTAACCAGAACCTATAGTAAACTGAAAGCTCTGCTTCTTCTCTTTATCAGAAACAAGTCTAAAATTGTTATAGCAGAAGAAAGTGCTACAACTATCTGGATTGAAATTTTGGTTCAGCTGGAATGACTTCAAGATTTTGGCTCGACAGTAATAGAGAGGAAGATGAAGTCCAGCCTCAAAAAGTGAAACCCTAAAAGTTTTTTTCTTCCTTGTGAAGATGTCCCTTTGATCTTCCGCCGATTAACGGCTCCAAGAATCAGTGGGGACCACCTGCACTTGACAGCTATAACTTTCTTTAACGAAAGAAGACATACGGTAGACCTCCGGCAATATTTGTCGTGTTTTGTTGCTTTCTCGCACTTAATTTGAACTCTGTTGACTTTGTTGACTCTGGCTAAAGTCATCAGTTATGGACTTATCCAATTTATCAAATTCTCTCCAAGCATTGAGTGCGTTGAGTGGACAAGCTTCACTCAATGCCAAAACCCTTAGTCAACTGTCTGAATCATTCTGCATCATAGGCATTGAGATCGTTGAGTGAAATGTCTTCACTCAATGCTTTTACACTTAGTCATTTCTTCACATGTTTGAAGGCATTGAGTGAGCTAGCCTCACTCGACACTTTCTTCTTTTGTCTATCTTATTTATTGGGCGTTTAGTGAACTGGCTTCACTCAACGCTTTTGGACTTAGTCAATTTCTTTCTTCTTCTTTGGCTTTGACTACAGCAGCAAGACTCAACACTTTTGTTGTTTGGCGTTGAGGGCGTTGAGTGAAGATTCATAACTTAACGCTTTTGTACTTGGCTACCTTCTATCATCTTAGGCTTTATCATAACACGATGCCTTCTGCTTTGGCATCGAGTGAACTATGTTCACTCGACGCTTCTGGACATTATCGAATATTCAGCCTGCCAAAACTTAGGCATTGATAGATTCAGCTATACTTGATGATGGCGTTGAGTGAACTGCCATCAATTAAGGCCTATGGACACTGCCGTAGAATTGCTTTGTAGACTGCATGGTTTTTACTGTCCATAATTAACTCAGCGCTTTATGACATCTGGCATTGAGTGAACTGTCATCACTCAACGCCTGTGGACTTAGACAGATTTCTGTCTCTCCACATCTTTACTTTGTGACCACCTATCACATCACTTGGAATACATGTCCAATCAATGTTTCAAGGACTAACCTGTATGCATGAATTTGAACATACATGAAATACAACACTGTCTATATCATTGACATGTTTGACTTCTTCAAATCTTCTTCAAATCTGGGACATTATGGGCAATGGACCCAACAATCTTCCCCTATTTGAAGAAGTCAAAACCCTCAATCAAGATCCTGAGTCAATAACATACACTAACATATTCAATAAAAAAACATAACTTTGAAAACTTATAACAAGAGAACAAGTTATAGTTAAAACATTTTCATTGCCTACAGGGTGAACATCATCACACCTGCTCTCCCTGAATTGCTGCTACCTGGCCTTGATCATTTTGATCATTTCCTTCTAATAGATCTGATACCACTTATATCCTTTTATCCTTCTCATTTGTATCCTTCTCTCCCCCTTTTGACTTCTGTAAATAGTCAGGGAGGCTCTGATTATCTACTCACCCCTTTTCGATTACATATAAGTAACTTTGCTACAGTTGAACCACATGAGAGTGTTGGAGGTGTGATGCTCATTCCCCCTTTTTGGATACCACTTGAATCTACCTCTATAAGTGCTGGACTTGCTCCCCATAAACTGAAGCATCCTCTATCATACATCCTAGTAGACATTTTAGTCTGAATTAGTTGATTGCAAAAAACTATGCCTGCAAACGATAATGGCAAGTGTACCGTATCAAATGTAGTATAGGTTTATAAAAACTAAGGTCATATTAGACTCGGGGTGGTTGACTAATTCTACTTTAAAAATCATTATTATCTTATCAGTTAGAAATTACAGTTGGGTTGCGAAAAGTAAAGACTAGAAATGCTAATGAAATTACTTTGATGGTTTAAGAGCTAGTACCTGATCTTTGAATCACCTCATAAATTGAAAATATTAACATGAAAATAGTGTGTGATTCTCTTATTGAAGAGACTTTGACCGTGGAGGTTCCCGAAGCATGAACACCCTTCTTTCAAAGATTAGGTTCAACTAAGCTTAGGTGTATCGACCAAACTTTCGTTCTTAAATCGCATCGTCTAAGACTTGCTTTAGGTTGTGAAACTCTCTATTGGATTTTACTCCAATCCGGAAGAGTTGTGTTGTCCTCTCTCGAGGGTTGCATTCTACTATTTTTACCAATGAGTCATCGATTCGTCTTACGAGCCTCTCGGCTAACTAAAGAGCGAAAACCTTTATGTAAACTATGAAGAATATATAGCCTCAATGAGTTGATCAACGGTAAATCATATGCGTTCAACAATTTTAGAAAAACAAAATTTAAATCATAGCCAAAATTATCTCATCCTCGGATCATCGCGATCGAGCACTATAAAAATTAGTTACTCATGGAGATGGGAGGAATCATTCTTATAAACTACGACATCATAAAAAAGAGAAATGAAGGTGATAAGTGATAAAAATTGAAATTGAATTATTTTTAAGTGCAAATAAAAATTGAACTTTTATCTATAGGGAGAAATGGGGAACAAAAACAAAGTTACAAAGAGACGTACAAAATTAACAAACAAAATAAAGACAGGAACAAAAAACAACTTTTACGCGCAATCTTGAGATGAATTTCTCCAACTGAGCAATCTAGCAATCTAGGGAACGAATGAAAATTTTCTGCTTGAATCCTCTTTAGCAAATTCTCCCCTAGAATGCCCTCAAAATTCCCAAAAGATGGGTATTTAAAATATTCAAAACAAGGAACGACTGGATTTAATTCATTGTTCTTTACTGTTCATCCTATAGTAATGGCAGAAATGAATTAATTCTTTCTCGAGGATGTTATGGCAAGAATTGAAGAGGAGGCGGGTTGGATCGCTGATGTGGAGGAGGCGGGCTGGATCGATAATGTGGTTGCATGGAGGTGCTGGAGTTTGGCCGGAGCTTTTGTCAGGAGTAGGGGGAGCTGCTGGACGGGCACGACGATGGCGCTTCTGTATGGAGGAGGCCGGCTGGTGGTGGAGCTTATTGTGTGGAGTTGCTGGAGTGGCCGGAGGTGGCAGCACAAAGGTGGCAGAGCAGAGCTTGCTCCAGCTAGATAGAGCTCGGGCAGCAACGTGCAAGGATGTCGGTTTCTTGATGGATGAGCTGAGTTGATGTGAGGTGTTGAGGTGTCCGACCTTGCTGATGTGGTTGTTGAATTGGCCGAGCTTGGTGAAGGTGGAGGTGCTGGAGCAGCTGTATAGTTGCCCGGGCAACATGGTAGTTGCCATTAAGGTGGCTGCAGGGAGGAGGCCGGCACGGTGGTGGCGGGAAACTTCTATAATATATATATATATAAATATACATACATATATATATATAAATATACATACATATGTATATATAAATATACATATATATGTATGAATGGTAGCTTACATGGATGGCCGGAGAACCAAGCTGAAGAATTTGACTTGCATACAAACCTTGGTCATGACAGCAGGATTTTAACTATGAATTCCCCCCAGGCCTTTTGTATTCATACAAAATAGAACATATACGTTAGAGCATACAAAATATTTATTTTTATGAAATGTTTTAGGAACAAAGAATAAAAATGCTAATTTAATTAAGTATTTAATAGTGTAATAGCCCTAAATGATGACTAAATTACTAGTCATCAAATGCCTCCATACTTACTCATTGCTCATCCCAAGCAAACCATTCTTCATAAGGTTTGAAAAAAAACATAATGCTAGATAGGATTTTGGAAGCTAGAGGGTAAAATGTGAAGTCTTATGCCGACATGCGTAGATATTTTAGTAGAAAGACGTTCTTGGCATAAATATTAATTTATGAAATAATTAAAATGTGTTTGAATTATTTATTATTACTTTTTAAAAGAGTCGATGGTTAATCACAAAGTTATATAAAGGGAGAAAATAGCGTGATCGCTGAGATTTAAATTACTAGATGTTGACGTTCGGGGAGACCTCCAAAGAAAGCATAAGCTTGTCCGTTGCACCTTCTCCACTACACTTCTTGCTAAATCAACTCTATGGATCTTTAGAACTTAAATAGGATGTACTTAAGGCTTGGGTTTAAGGAAAAGGTGAACAATGAAGAACATGAATGCACATTTCACTTAAACAATGAGTTTTGAGCTTTTTTTGTTTCTTATTTTCTCCATAATTGGGATCATTCCAAGCATGAATACACATACCTAGGTCACATATCATCATGAGGATTTGTTTTTTATAGTTGGCATCTTTCCAAGTATGCGTATGCATACCTAGACTGTATGTCACTATGAAATTATAGTTTTTTGAATAAACACCACTTTTTTTTCTCTTTATAGTTGGGAACATTCCAAGTATGTGTATGCATACCTAGGCTGCATATCACTATGAAAATTTTGCTCATAACAATCACCCATTTTTGCAATAATTTAGCTCAAAATGTAAGTTTACAATTGGTTTGGGTTTTTTAGGTTTGGTGGCGAAATAGTGGAGGTGGGTCCAATAAAGATACAAGGCTATAATTTGTGTGAACAATGGTAGTAATTTGGGGTTAGGTGCAAAAGCTCAAACTATCAAAAGAGAGGCCTAAATCATTTCCGTAGAGTTTAATTATTCTAAAATGCAAATGTTTCAAAGATAACTAAGGGCAAGTTCTAGACATAAAAAAGGTCACTCTTCCATTCGAGTCGAGTAATAGCTTTTTAACAATCTTCTACACAATCACCTAAACAACTTTTGGATAAAACCGGATTCAAATTAGAAGAAAAAAAATTCTTTCTACACAATTAACAAATTAAAAGTTTAAATCTATGCCAAGAATTTAATTCTACACCAATACTGCTCAAACACATGCATTTGACTAGAAGCACTACATGAGTCAATTATTTTACTCAAAAATTTCAGAACTATTTTAGCACGAAAAATTCCTAGTGCACATGAAAAATTTAATTCACTTGAAACTTACAATTAAATAAACATGGAGATTTTGATTAACTAAGGAAAAAATAAAAATTTATTCCTAATTTATATATATATATTTTGGTTAATTCCTAGACTTCTCGAGGTCCTCCCTGTGAAGGGCTAGTAGTGGCACTAGGATATATGATGGGATGACAAGCCCAAATCTCCTTTTTTTAGGAAATTACATTTTGATTTTCTAAATTTTTTTGTAGTTTTCTTTTTTAAGTGCTAATTTTTTTTAAATGCAAGATATAAGACTAGATTTTTTGTTTTTAAACAAACTAAGTTAAAAATTAACTAATGCTACCCCTCTATACTTAAAGATAAACATTGTCCCCAATGTTTAAAACAAAGTATGAAAACTAGAAAAAATGCTTAAAAAAAGATTATAAGAAGACTTCCCTGAGTGGTCGTCGGGGTGGCTACTTATAATCCGTAGAAAGAGTCTACAAAAATTATTAGAACAAACAAAATAATAATAAAAAGAAAGATAACTATGGGGTGCCTCTCATACGCGCTTTGTTTATCGTCGTGTAGCTTGACTAAGTGGCATTTTAAAAAGTTTGGGAGGTTTATGGATTCAATTTTTCCAGTTGAGGGGATGCCAGAGTGATATAATTTCAAACGGTGTCTGTTAACTTTGAATGAGCCATTTTCCGGATGCTTAATAAGGACGGTCCCGTAGGGCAAAACCTCTTTGACAATAAAGGGTCCGGACCACCAAGACTTAAGTTTACCCATAAAAAGCCTTAAATGTGAGTTATAGAGAAGGACTAAATCATCAGGTGAAAAAGATTTTGGATTTATTATTTTTTTATTGTGATAATACTTAGTCCTTTCCTTGTAAAATTTATTATTTTCATAGGCATTTGCACGCCATTTGTCTAATTTATTTATTTAAAATTTTCGATTTTCAGAGGCTAAGTTTAGATCTAAATTTAAAATTTGAGTGACCAATATGTGTGGTGCTCTAATTCAACAGGTAGATGACATGCTTTCCCATAAACTAATCGATACGGTGTACAACTGATGGCGGTCTTGTACACCGTCTGATAGGCCCACAAAGCGTCGTCTAGCTTGAGTGACCAATCCTTCCTATTAACGGACACCGTTTTCTCTAAAATTCTTTTTAACTCATGGTTTACCACCTCTACTTGGCCATTTGCTTGTGGGTGATAGGGTGTGGACAATTTGTGCGTGATGCCATACTTAGCTAAACTTTTAGCAAGTGGGTCGTTATAAAAATGAGAGCCCATATCACTAATCAGTGCACGTGGTGTGCCAAATCTAGAAAATATTTTTTTAAAAAAAATTTTGATGACTCTCGCGTCGTTAGTGGGGAAAGCTTGGGCCTCAGCCCACCTTGATATGTAGTTGACCGCAACAAGGATGTACTTATTATTATGAGAAGGTGGTAGTGGACCTACGAAATCTAATCCCCATAAATCAAAAATTTCATATTCTAAAAATATATTTTGGGCCATTTTGTCCCAGTAAGAAATGTTACCTGACCATTGGCAACTATCGCATTTACTCACAAAAGTGTGAGCGTCTTTGAATAAGGTGGGCCAGTAAAAACCCGCTTCTAGCACCTTTCTTGCGGTCTGGTTTGCTTGATAATGACCACTGGTTGGTCCTTCATGGCAGTGCCATAATATTTGGATGCCTTCATCGTCCGAAACATAAATTCTTACCACTTGATCCGCGCAGATACAAAATAAAAAGGGGTCTTCCAAAAAGAAATTTTTCAAGTTCGAAAAGAATTTCTTCTTTTGTTGACTTAAAAAATCTTTTGGAAGGACTCGTGCCACTAAATAGTTGGCATGATCCACGTACCAAGGGGTGAAATAAGTCATTATCTTATTCATGACGAGGAGACGCTCTTTAGGGAATTTTTCATCTATTTCGGACTCCAATAGTGCTCCTGCAACCGGATTCTCCAACCTTGAGAGGTGGTCGACCGCCAAATTTTTTGCTCCCTTCTTATCTCAGATCTCCAAATCGAACTCTTGTAGAAGGAGAATCCATCTTAGTAATCAGGGCTTGGTGTCCCCTTTTTTCATTAGTACCTGAGATCGGAGTGGTCAGTAAAAACAATAATTTTTGATTGCGTTATATAAGATCGAAATTTATCAAATGCAAAAAATTATTGCAAAAAGCTCTTTTTCATTGTAATATAATTAGCTTGGGCGAAAGTGAGCATTTTGCTTGCGTAATAAATCAGACGAAAATATTTATCCACCCGTTGGCCTAAAACAGCCCCTACAATAAAATCGCTCGCATCGCACATAATTTCAAACGGAAGAGACCAATTTGGTGCAATTAAATAGGCGAGTTGATAAGTTCATTTTTAATTTTATTGAACGCTATAGAACATTCTTCATCGAATATAAATGCGGTTTTTTCCTAAAAGATGCGTTAGCGGTTTTGTAATTTTTGAAAAATCTTTAATAAACCACATATAGAAACCCATATGTCCTAGAAAACTTCTAATAAATTTTATATTAGAAGGTGGGGAAGTTTTTCTATGACATCAATTTTGGCCATATCGACATCGATCCCTTTGATAGAAACTTTATGTCCAAGGACTAAGCCTTCTCGGACCATTAAGTGGCACTTTTCCCGATTGAGCGCCAAATTCATGTATTCGCAGCGTTGAAGAACACGATCAAGATTATTTAAACAATTTTTTAAAGAATTGTTAAAGACTGAAAAATCATCCATAAAAACCTCCATGACGTCCTCTACTAATTCGTTAAAAATTTCTAATATACATCTTTGGAATGTAGCCGGCACGTTGCAAAGACCAAGTAACAACATCCAATAGGCGAAGGTGCCGAACCAGCAAGTGAACGTGGTTTTATCTTGGTCATCGGGTGCTATTAGGATTTGAAAGTATACCGAAAGACCATCAAGAAAATAATAGTGCGAGTGACCGGATAAACGTTCTAAGATTTGGTCAATGAAGGGAAGCGGGAAGTGATCCTTACGAGTTGCATTATTTAATTTCCTATAATCGATGCAAACCCGTCAACCCGTAATGGTACGGGTTAGGATCAACTCATTATTTTCATTGAAAACTACCGTTATCCCGTATATCTTAGGCACGACTTGCACCGGGCTAACCCAAGTGCTATCCAAAATAGGATAAATAATTTCTGCATCTAATAATTTTATTATTTCGGCCTTAACAACATCCTTCATATTGGGATTAAGGCTTCGTTGAGGATGAATTGTACCCCAAGAATTATTTTCTAAATTTATTTTATGCGTGCAAAAAGATGGGCTAATCACATTAATATCAGAAATTTGCCACGCAATTGCATGTCGGTGATTATTTAAAATTTTTGTTAATTTAGAAATTCTTGAATCGTTAAGCGCGGATGAAATAATCACGGTCAATTTTGACTCTTTTTCTAAAAATAAATATTTTAAATGTTCCGGCAATTGTTTTAATTCTAAACTCGGCGGCTCCTCATAAGATGTTTTTACTTTAAAATTATTCGATTTTATTTCTTCAAATTTAAGAGGCCGAATTATTTCTTTTAAACAAAATAAGTTTGCAATATCCTGATTTTTTAATGAAGGAGAGATAATTTCAGAAAACGACGTTATTTCCTCTTCAAAATTTGTTTCTAAGGTAAAGCAAGAGTCATCGTTAGAAAAAGAATTTTTCATTGAAGAATTAATGCTAAAAGTAACTTCTTATTCCCCCACTCATAGGAGAAGCTTTCTGTTACTTACGTCTATTATTTCCCTTGAGGTGGCAAGGAAGGGACGACCGAGTATAAGGGGTACTTCGGCGTCTTCTTCTATATCGAGGATGACAAAGTCTACTTGGAAAATAAACTTGTCAACCTTAACCAGCACATCCTCAACTACCCCTATTGGGTATTTTATTGACCAGGTCTGCTAGTCGGATGCTCATTTTAGTTGGGCTTGGGGTGCCCAAACCAAGCTTTTTTAATAAAGAGAATGGCATCAAATTTATACAAGCTCCTAAATCGGCCAAGACGTATTTTATTAATAAATTGCTGAACAAGCATGGGATGGAAAACCGTCCAAGATCATTAAGTTTCTCCGACAATTTATTTAATACAACTGCCGAGCATTCTGCCTTTAAAGAAACACGCGAAATATCCTCAGGTTTTTTTTATTAGAGAGTAATTCTTTGAGGTATTTCGCGATATTAGACATATTGGAGATTGCTTCGCAGAATGGGACGCTTATATGAATTTGTTTTAAAATTTTAAAAAAAAATTTGTATTGCTCCTCATTGCGCTCATTTTTAAATTTTGAAGGATAAAGAAATGAAGGTTTTAAATTATTACGCGAAGCGAGAGTAGAAGACCGTAAATTAGAAAAACTAACTTGCGGAGAAGTAAATTGTGGGGGTGAAGATGAAATGTTTATCTTGGGCCTAACAAAATTTGTAGAAGTTACCTCCTTTCGGCGGCGGAGGGTTATTGCGTTGAAACTCTCCCTTGGATTGGGCTCAGTGTTGCCCGACAAAGTTCCTTATTGGCGCTCAGAGAACAATTTAGCTAGCTGTCCAATTTTGATTTCTAGATTTTTAATAGATTCGGTTAGATTCCGGATATTAGACTCATTGAAGGCTACATATTTAGTGAAGACCTCTTCAAGTGAAGAGGACTTTATTGGTGGTGGTTGTGGTGTGAATCTAGAAGGATTCAGTTGTGGTGGACATTGAGCGTTATTGGGGTTGTTCCATGAAAAGTTTGGGTGACTCCTCAAACCCGGATTATAACTATTATTAAAAAAAATATTATTATTTGAGTTATAAGGAGGACAATAGGAGTTCCCCATATAGTCTACTTGCTCTTGAATAAAATTATTATTATTATTATAAGCCCAATTTGTGGCTGAGGAAACAGACATCTCCACCACTTGCTTTGTGAGCATTTCTACTTGACATGCAAAACTCAGGGTGGCCTCAACTTCAAAAAGTCTGGTCGGCTCATTAGGACGCGACCATGTCACATTCCACTGATAAGAAATCACGATCAGCTCCTCAAAAAGCTCTTGAACGGCCTCGGGGGTTTGGTTATTATGAGTACCTCCCGCGGCCGCATCAATCATTTGCCTAGTTTGGAGATTCAATCCATTGTAGAATGTTTGAACTTGTTGCCAAACGGAAAAGGCATGATGAGGACATCTCCGCAAAAGTTCCTTGAAGCGCTCTCATGTGTCGTAGAGAGACTCCGAGTCTATTTGCGTAAACAAGATAATTTTTGTACATAATTTAGCGGACTTTGCCGGAGGAAAATATTTTGTTAAAATTTTCTCCGTCATTTCGGCCCGCGTAGTGATGGAACCTCTAGGAAGAGTACCCAACCACTGCTTGGCCTTAATCCATAAAGAGAAAGGAAATAAACGTAGATGGATGACATCATCGGTGATGCCATTTATTTTAAACGTATCGCAAATTTTCAAAAAATTAAGCAAATGTAAATTTGGATCTTCATATGGTAAGCCATCGAATACAACCGATTTTTGTACCATCTGAATGATACTCGTTTTAATTTCAAAATTATTATTCTCCACTGCTGGGCGAATAGAACTAGATTGTGTTCCCTCCAAATTTGGACTCATATAATAGGACATGGTCCATAGCAAGGCCTCATTAAGGTTGGGAACTTCCATTATCCCCTCGTTAGTTTCTCCAATAGACCCTTCCTGAATTATTGGTGGATCACTAAATCGGAGACGTTGTTGAAAGGTGCGCTCAATTTTTGGATCAAAACCGAATTCAAAATTAGTTGAAGAGTTTACTCGGGTCATAAACTAAAAAGAAGAGAGGGAAGAGGCGAAGAGAGATAAACGACGAAAAAGAAAAAAATATTATATTATTATAATATTATGAATATATATATATATAGTTCAAAAAGCGAGTTAAGTTAGTCCTGGACTTCCCGTGGTCTACCCTATGAAGGGCTCGCAGCGGTACTAAAGTGTGTGCTGGGATGACAAGCCCAAACCTTCCTTTCTGAGAATTTAAGTTGCACTCTTTAAATATTTTTTTTTGGAAAAGAGCTGAGATGAAAGAGAACGATAAAATTTATAACTATTTTTTTTTCAAATTATCGACCAAAGTCCCCGGCAATGACGCCAAAAACTTGATTGCGCAAAACCATGCCTATAAATGATAACGGCAAGTGTACCGTATCGAAAGTAGTATAGGTTTATAAAAACCAAGGTCGAATTAGACTCGGGGTGGTTGAGAAATTCTACTTTAAAAATCGTTATTTTCTTATCAGTTAGAAAATGGAGTTGGGTTGCGAAAAGAAAAGACTAGAAATGTTAATGATATTACTTCGATGGTTTAAGAGCTAGTACCCGATCTTTGAATCACCTCGAAAATTGAAAACATCGAAATGAAAATAGAGTGCAATTCTCTTGTTGAAGAGACTTTGACCGTGGAGGTTCCCGAAGCATGAACACTCTTCTTTCGAAGATTAGGTTCAACTAAGCTTAGGTGTATCGACCGAACTTTTGTTCTCAAATCACATCGCCTAAGACTTGCTTTAGGTTGTGAACCTCGCTATTGGATTTTACTCCAATTCGGAAGAGTTACGTTATACTCTAGAGAGAGTTGCATTCTATTCTTTTTACCAATGAGTGATCGATTCGTCTTACGAGCCTCTCGGCTAACTAAAGAGCGAAAACCATTATGAAAACTATATAAAATATATAGCCTCAATGAGTTGATCAACGATAAATAATATGCGTTCAACAATTTGAGAAAAACAAAATTAAAATCATTGCGAAAATTATCTCATCCTCGGATCATCACAATTTAGCACTATAAAAATTTGTTACTCATGGAGATGGGGTAATCATTCTTATAAAATACGACATCATAAAAATGAGAAATGAAGGTGACAAGTGATAAAAATTGAAATTGAATAATTTTAAAGTTCAAATAAAAATTGAACATTTATTTATATGGATAAATGGGGAACAAAAACAAAGTTACAAAGAGGCGGGCTGGATTGATGATGTGGCTTCATGGAGGTGCTGGAGTTTGGCCGAAGCTGTTGTCAGGAGTAGGAGGAGTACTAAACGGTCACGACGATGGAGCTGCTATATGGAGGAGGATGGATGATGGTGGAGCTTGTTATGTGGAGCTGCTGGATTGGTCGGAGGTGGCGGCACAGAGGTGGCAGTATAGAGCTTACTCTAGCTAGGTAGAGCTCAGGAAATAACGTGCAAAGATGTCGGCTGCTTGATGGATGAGCTGGTTTGATGTGAGGTGTTGAAGTGGCTGGCCTTGCTACTGTGGTTGTTGAATGTGCCGAGCTAGGTGATGGTGGAGGTGCTGGAGAAGCTGTTTAGTTCCCGGGAAGCTTAGTGGTTGCTGTTGAGGTGGCTGTAGGGAGGAGGCCAGCACTGTGGTGGCGGGAAACTTCTATAATATATATATATATATAAATATACATACATATATATATAAATATACATACATATTTATATATAAATATACACACATATATATATAAATATACATATATATGGATGGGTGGTAGCTTGTATGGGTGGCCGGAGAACAAGCCGAAGTATTTGGCTTGCATGCAAACCTTGGTAGTGACAGCGGGATTTTACCTATGAATTCCCCCCAGGCCTGTCATATTCATACAAAATAAAACATATACGTTAGAACGAGCAAAATATTTATTTTTACGAAATGTTATAGGAACAAAGAATAAAAACGCTAATTTAATTAAGTATCTAATAGGGTAATATCCCTAAATGATGACTAAATTACTAGTCATCACTAGTCTGGATAGTACTTGAACATGATACTATAGAAGGTATACCACTTGAAAAGTCTTCATTCCACTGAAGCACAATTACACCTACAATAAATAGTATAACCTGCAAGAACATGAGGAGCAACTGAAGCTATACCGGGTTCAACATACCCAACACAAACTTGATGGTATTGAACTTTGCTTCATCTAGCAGCTTAGTAAAGATGTCAGCCACTTGCTTGTGTGTAGGGACAAACTCAAGGTTGATATCTTTATATTCCACATGCTCCCTAATGAAATGATATCTTATCTCAATATGCTTAGTTTTGCTGTGTGAGACAGGATTCTTAGCAATTGAGATGGCACTAGTAGAATCACAATATAAGGGACTTTTACTTATCTGGAGGTTATAATCATGGAGCTGATGCTGGATCCACATCAACTGAGTATAGCAGCTACCTACTGAGATGTACTCTGACTCTACAGTTGATATTGCAACACTTGTTTGCTTCTTGCTGCTCCAAGACACTAGTCTTCCTCCCAAGAACTGACAGGTGCCAGAATTGCTCTTCCTATCCTCTTTGTAGCATGTAAATTCTACATCTAAATAGCCTATTAGTTCAAACTCCCCATTTCTAGGGTACCATAATCCAAGATCTGGTGTGCCCTTAAGATACCTCAAAATTCACTTTGCAGTAGAGTAGTGAGATTCTTTAGGGAAAGCCTGATACCTTTCATAAACACATGTAGCAGGTATGATGTCTGGCCTACTTGTAGTTAGATATAAAAGGGAACCAATTATCCCTCTACATAAAGTTTCATCAATAGGTTTCCCTGCCTCATCTTTGCCTATAGGCATACTTGACCCCATGGGAGTTTTCATGATGGAGGCAGTCTCCATACCAAACTTTTTGATTAACTCCCTGGAAAACTTAGACAGAGATAAGGATAATCCATCATCAGTCTGTCTTACTTGGATTCCCAAGAAGAACTAAAGTTCACCCGTACTACTCATTTCAAACTTTCCTTGCATAAGTTTGGCAAACTTCCTATAAAGGTTGTCATCAGTAGATCCAAAGATAATGTCATCTACATATATCTGGACTAGGATGATCTTATCCTTAGATTCCCTTAGGAATAGGGTCTTGTCTATCTTCCCCCTCGAGAATTTGTTCTCAATGAGGAAGCTAGATAATGTCTCAGACCATGCTCTAGGGGCTTGCTTCAGCCCATATAGAGCTTTCCTAAGTCTATAAACTTAATCAGGTAAGTTAGGAACAACAAAACCTTGAGGCTGCTCAACATAAACTTCTTCCTTTAAGTCACCATTCAAGAAGGCTGACTTCACATCCATCTGGTAGACCTTGAATCCCTCGTGTGTAGCATATGCAAGGAACAGTTTGATGGCTTCCAATCTTACTAAAGGGGAAAAGCTTTCATCAAAATCAATACCTTCTTCTTATATGTACCCCTTAGCTACTAGCCTGGCCTTGTTCTTGATTATAATTCCATTTTCATCAAGTTTATTCCGGTAAATCCACTTGACTACAATGACATTATGTCCTTATGGTCTAGGAACAAGCTTTCAAACCTTACATCTCTTAAATTGGTTAAGTTCTTCTTGTATTACCACAATCCAGAACTGATCTATGTTAGCCTCTTCAAATCTCTTTGGCTTAACCTGTGATAGGAATCTTGAGTATAGTGTTGTGTTGATACTTCTGCTCCTGGTCACTACTACTTGGCTGGCATCACCCATGATCAGGTGTCTTAGATGATCCCTTAGATGCTTGACTGCTGGAGGCAATCTTGCTTAAGCATTAGCTATAAGGGAAGCTTCTTGCTGATCTTCATCCACCTCACTTGTGTCTTATAGTCCTTCTACTAGAATGTCCATTCCATCAGCTTTATCTTGGACAAATAGAGCAGCTTCTTTGAGAGTTAGATGGTCCATCATCTGTTTTGTACCTGCAGTACTAGAAGAGGATCTTAGAAGCTTATTATTAATCATAGTAGACTCATCAAAGACTACATGTACAAATTCTTCTACAACATGGCTTTTTAAGTTGTAGATCTTATAGGCTTTACTATGATTGTTGTACCCAACAAAAATGCCATAAAAGGACTTGGCAGTAAATTTAGTCACATAGGACTTCCCTATAACTTACTACTAAAGATTCTTAGATAGGCCAGGTTTGGTTTTCTGCCCTTAAAGATCTCATAGGGAGTCTTCTTGTGGCTCTTGGGTATAGAGGCTCTGTTGAGGACATGACATGCAGTATTTACTACCTCAGTCCAGAAATATTCTGGGAGAGATGTGTCACTCAATAATGTCCTTCCAACCTCTATGAGAATCCTATTTTTCCTTTCATCAATCCCATTTTGCTGGGGTGTTCTTGGAGAAGAAAATTCTTGATGAATTCCTTGCTCTTCACAGAACTTTGACATGCTATTAGATTAGAATTCAGTTCCATGGTCACTTTTGATTTTGACCACAATACTATTAAACTAATTCTCAATTTGCTTGACAAACTTCATAAAGACATAAAGGGGTTCATTCTTTTTCTTAAGAAAGAACACCCAAGCTTACCTGGAATAGTTATCAAACACCGCAAGGGCATAGACTTTCCTACCAAGACTATGAACTGACATAAGACCAAACATGTCCACATACAAGAGGTACAAACACCTTACAGAGTCTTTGGTCCCAATGCCCTTGAAGGAGGCTTTGGTATGCTTGCCCTTTTAGCATGCTGAGCAAATGCCCTCTGTTGGGTCCGGCGTTCCTTCACTTGATCCGTGGCGCTCTGCTACTTATATAAAAAATTAAGTAGCGCCCTCTCCAACAGTCCGGGCTTTTGGTGTAGTTGGGTATGCGCTTGATCCTTCAATTGGTATCAGAGGAGGTCATGGGTTCAAGATCGGGGGAGCGCTATTAAATCCCGATTTTTCCCTTCTACCTGTGTGGGTCCGGTAGGTCAGGCAACCGTGGACATGTGGTAACCCCACCTCTGAGCCGTGTGGGCCATGTGGTAACCCCACTTCTGAGCCGATGGGTTGTGCTGGACGCCGGGGGGGGATTGTTGGGTCCGGCGTTCCTTCACTTGACCCGTAGCGCTCTGCTACTTATATAAAAAATTAAGTAGCGCCCTCTCCAACAGTCCGGGCTTTTGGTGCAGTTGGGTATGCGCTTGATCCTTCACCCTCCTTGGTTCACTTCACATTAGGACGATTCCTAACTAGCTCTTGACTAAAGAGCTTGCCAATAGTATTATAATTTAAATGAGCTAGCCTCTTGCGCCATTGGACACAATATAAGAATTTCTTATTTGCCACTATACAAATAGGAGAGTCTGTATCTAGAAAAAGAAAGTTTAAACAAAAAATATTTCCACTCTAGTGTCTGTCAAGATGACCTCTTGGTCACTTGACCTCTTAATCTGACACTCATCCTTGTGGAAGACAATAACATAGCCAAGATCAGAGAGTTTGATAGTTTTACTTTCAAGACAACCTAAACACCTAGAGGGGGGTGAATAGGTTCTAATTGCTTGTTTATAGTTTTAGGCAGAATTCAATCACAAAATTAAAACAACCAGCACAGCAATCACAGAAATTTAATCATCACAGATTGCACAATGTTTATAGTGGTTCCCCAAGGTTTGGGTACATCCACTTTCCCCCTTCACCTATCTAGCAGTATGCTAGATTCGGCCAAACTTCCACTATTCTCAGATCCTCATATCCTACAGCTCAGAACCTGGATAGGTTCCTACAACTCAGGCACAACAGCCCTACCTCAGCCTAGCCACAAGGCCTACAACTCAGAGAAGAACCTTCTCCTACACTCAGGCAAACAGCCCTACCACTCAGAGATCAACTCTCCTACACTCAGCCTTTATATCACAGGCTTACAACTCAGATCTGTGTAAAACAGATCCTACAGAAATTTAGAAAAAAAGTTTTAATGCCTTGCCTTTGTTGAGAGAGAAGAGGACAAGACAATTCTTGATCAGCTGATGAAATCAACTGAATCTGAGCTTTCTTCAAAGCTTCTTGAATCTGAACTTAGCTGAGTTGATTTCCAAACAGCTTCTTGAGAAACCACTGATGGCTTCCTTCTTCTTCTTCAAAATGGGTGGATCCCTCTCTATCCAACACCTTTGATGATACTTCTGAATTCTTGTTAGAACTCTTCTTAGATCGATCCTGAGATCGTCTTCTTAGATCTTCTGATGAAGATCTTCTTTTGTGTATTACTCCTTCTTGATTTGATTTCTCAATTTGATTGCCAAAGTTCAATCTATTTTCTTCTCTCTGAATCTGTCTATTTATAGACCTTCTTAATGGTAACTGGCTGATCCGGTTTATAACTGTCTTCTGACAAGTCTGACAGCATCAGTTAACTGGCTGCAACCCACAGCTGTCAAGTCTTCAAACAGATCCTGTGCCTTAGTCTTGGTCAGCAAAGTGTTGAGACAGACTGTCAGGAAGTTTCGAGACCAACTGTCTATATGTGTCGACACAAGTAACTTTGGTGTCGACACAGCCTTTGATGATGTCGACAAGTTTGCCTTTAAGTCGACACAGCTTCTTCAGAACTTTATTTTGAGAATGAGTCGACACAGAGAATTTATGTCGACTCAACACTTCATCTTTCTTCAGAAAATAACTTGGTCTTGACTTTACAGTGTGTCGACACAAGTCCTGTGTGTCGACACAGTTGTTGTAGATTCAGAACTCAGTATGTGTCGACACTGCCTTCAGGTGTCGACACATCAATTGTTGACTCTGCCAAAATGTGTCGACTCTGTCTCATTGTGTCGACACAGCCTCCCAGTGTCGACACAAATGTGGTCGACTATCTTCCTGTGAGTCGACACTGCTTCCCAGTGTCGACACAAATGTGGTCGACTATCTTTCTCTGTGTCGACACAGCTTCCTTCAAGTGTCGACACAAATATTCTGAAGTGTCAACACTGTTTCTTCAGGTGTCGACACATGGACTTAGAATATTTTTCTGCATTCTTTAACACTTCTTTACCTGCACATGTCAACTCAAAACAACATCAAATACACCTTGATGTATATCATTGAGCTAAGTTGGACTTCTTCAAATCAGGTACACATTTTCCAATGTACCCAACAATCTTCCCCTATTTGGAGAAGTCATAACCCTTAGAGCCAATGATATACACCATTTAAAAAAATGATGATGTATGACATTACAGGAATACTTTATAAACAAAACATTAACAATTCAACACAGAGTGAACATGAATATGTGATTCCAAACAAAATTTTGTTTATAACTTGGTAATCTTTGATTACAGTTGTTTACATTGAAAGTTTAAACATAACATTACAAAACACATTTGAAAGAACTTAAAACTTAAGACTGATCAGGCTCTTTTATGACAATTCCTTTGCCAGAATGGATTTGAGCCTTCACAGGAGCTTCAACAACTTCAGCTGGCTTCTTGCCTTTTAGCTCAGCTTTCTTTAGAGCTTCTTCCTTGAGCCTTTGCCTTTCAAAGTAATGAAAGGGCTTTGGAAAGTACTTGCTTGGCTCCTGAGCATCTGGTGGCAGCCTTCCCATCTTGGCTTTTCTCCTGAACTGTACTATGGATTCCTGCCTAGCTTCAAATTTTTGCCATTCTATTTCATTATACCACTTTCCTCTTTCATGTTCTTTGTCCTTTACAGCCTTCCATGCAGTTAGTATAATATTTCTTGAAGTAGGGCTCCACTGCTCAAAATCTAGCTTAAGTTCAGCCTGCTCTCTAAATCTCTTCTTGGATAGTAGAGCATCTTGCTGTTCTTTCAAATTGGCCTCAGGCTTATCCACTTTCTCAATAACAACCCTGTTAACCTCCTTTGGAGGGCTATACATATCTTGAACTTGCTGATCAATCATATCAAAATCTGGAGGAGGGTAAATGACTTGGGCAACCTCAGGTTGATTGCCTTCAAGTAGATCTGTTTGTATTCCTGACTCAGCCACCATAGCATCATCACACAAAGGTGGATATCCCAATGTGGCTCGAATACTATTTGTCACCCATTTGGTGTGCTCTGAGCCAGCATGAACTAACAACCTCTCCCCCTTTATGGCTTCTCTGGTAATATGATCTCTTAGATCTTGCTTCTGAAATCTGATCTGGTCATCCAGATAATTCACACCCTCTTTAAAAAATGGTTTTAACTTTTGAAGCTTGTCAGATATGTCCTTTTGAGAGGTAGTGATAGCAGTTTTAACTGATTCAATTGCATCTTGAAGTTTCTTATCAAATTCTTCCATCTCTTTTGCTCTTGCTTCAGTTTGCCTTCAGTAGTAGTCTTTTTCAACTCATTAAGAATCACATTGTGAGAGTCTTCAAGATTTGCATTCATGTTTATCTGATTGGTAAGAACATAGCCTTGCTTCAGTGCTATATCATCTGCCTTGGTAATAATGGACTGCTGTTGTTTAGCCAAGAATACTACAACATTACCTCCTTTGTGGAAGCAATCTGTCATTTCCTTTTTGTTCATATTCACTTCAAATCTAATAGACTTAATGTAACACCCCAAAAAGACTCAAAAATGGTTTTGAGGTGCAGGTCATTTTACACGGCCTGGGACACGGGCGTGTCCCAGGGCGTGTCGGGGGTACACGGCCTGGGACACGGGCGTGTCCCAGGGCGTGTCACTCAAATAAAATGTGTTTTGAGTCAGAAAGTTACACGGCCTAGAACCAAGCCTTGAACACGTGCGTGTTAGGTTGGACACGGGCGTGTCCGATGCCGTGTGCCGACCCGTGTACTGCTTGCAGCTCGATGAGGCAGGGGTGACACGGGCGTGTCTCAGGAATGACACGGGTGTGTCAGGTTCGACACGGGCGTGTCGGTGCCCGTGTTCTGGTAAATCTCAGTCAGTACGAATACCGCGTGTGCCGCTTAAGGGTACACGGCCTGTGACACGGGCGTGTCACAGGCCGTGTCAGCCAAAAAAAATAAGTTTTGGGCAAATCGTGGCCGTTCAGATTTCTCTCTTTGGATCCAAGGGCTAAGGTGATTCCTGGCTGGATTTAATCCGTAGAGGCTGATGAAGACTTCATTCTTCATTTGGTTAAGGAAGAGAGAAAGAGAGAGGAGGAAGAAGGAAGGAGGAGGAGATCAAGCCACCGGCGGAGTTCCCGTGGTCCGATTCGTGATCCGAAGCCGGCGTTGTGAAGGCAAAGTTGCGGCGGTTCTTTCTCACCGGCTAGTTTGCGATGGCTCCCAAGAGATCGACAAGGGTAACGATCTCCCTTCTTGGACATGTGAAGACCTTCTTTTCTGCATTGCATAGGGAAAACCCTTCCCCGCGAGTGTGCGGTGGGTTGTGGTGTCCCTTGGGGTAGATATGTGAAGTCCCCCTTGTTAGAGGCCGGAATTGGAGTACGGCTCTAGGCATGCTGTGTGAAGCCCATCTAAACATGGTCTGGATTGGTGATGCTTGTTTGCATATCGGAGAAGGCTCCGTGATTATGGCTTGTGTTGCCTTGTGCCTACCTGTTGCTTGGTGCAGCAGGAAGTACTGGATGATGTCCAGGAAATGAAGAGGGTTGGATGCAACTCTCGTGGCTGTGCATTGCCACTTTATGAGCGGTTGAGCCGTTGGGCTGCAACTCGATGAAAAGGCAGATTGCCGAACAGGAAAGGTGAAACCGACCCGCGCCTATAAAGAGCCATGGATACTTCCGTATTCGAGGTGGCACGGCGACTTGAGCAACGGGGGGTGGCTGATCCGTACCTGCGTTAGGTCCGTCCGACTTGGAAGCCTGGTTATAGGTTTTGTTGGAGCGCCTAATGAGAGTCTTAGGCCCGCGCGCCGGAAAGACTAGAATGCTCAAATACCGTGTAGACGGGTGTGTTGACCCTGGTATTCCGGTACACCAAAAATGTGCCCTGAGTGCACGGACTGTCGGGCCGTGTGGCCGATAGTTGTGATGGCTTGAATGTGCCTGCGCGTACATAGTTGCTATATGATGATGCCATGCTTTGCAGGGAAAGAATGCTAATGCCCCGAGAAAGGGGTAGGATTGTTATAATTGGGTCAGCTGAATGCTGACCATTGCATTATTTGCCACCGGTTGGGTGGATTGTCCCTATGCAGGTGCTGGAGAGCCAAGTGGTAAGTGAAGGGCTGAAGCCTTACTGCTGTTGATGCTGCTGCTGCGGCTAGCCCTTGAAGGCTAAGCGAATGTTTTGCTTGTTTTCTTTTACTCATGTATGGCCGGCCTGCGCGCCGAGGTTTGTAAACCATATGGTGTGGAAAGAGGAACTGTAAGGCCTTAAGGCCAAACTCTATGTATTTGTTGTACATTCCGTGGCTATATATAAAGGTGGTTTATATATTGGACATTCCTGGTTAGAGTTCAAATTACAACTTAAAGCTTCCGCTAGAATGCTCTGAGTTAGGATTCGTGTTTGGTTTGGTATTATCCTGTGACCTCACCGTCTGTTTGTGGCATATAGTGTGGGGCCCCGGCCGTACCTTCTACTATACGTCATTTAACGAATGGGGTCGTTACACTTAATGTCTTGAGCCAAGTCAAATTGAAGAGATTTATTGCTCTCATCAACATATTTTTCAACTGCCAATCTATGTTCATCTAGCTTTACTTGCAAATCAACCATAAACTTGTTATAATTAAATTCAGAATGGGATTGTTGAGTTGTAGTCTGTAGAGCCTGCTTATAACCTTTGCTCCTTCTCTTGAAAACAACAAGTTTTCTCTTCTTAGCCATTCTGGCTTCTTCAGTCTCAGATTCAGATGAACTATCAATTTGAACTCTTTCTTGAGGAGGTGGATGAATATCTATCTCAGTGCCATGTTGTTCAGCCTCAACATGCACAGACTCCTCCTCAACTACTTGCTCCTTCTCAATTTCTATCTCCATGTCAAGGGCCTTCTCAATATCTTGCCCCTCTTCTACTCTATCAGTAGCAATATCAACATTAGGAAATAACTCATCTAGAGTATATTCCTTCTGAGCTTGAACATAAGATGTATCAATTGGATCTTCTATATTCAGATCTTTGGAGATATCAATTTGTACTGCCTCTTGCACTGGGTCTGACATCTTCTCCCCCTGTACTTGTTCAGTATTGGCAATGTCCTGGGCAGGTGAGTACACTTGCTCCCCCTGCACCTGTGCAGAAATTGAAATATTAGAAATATCTTTTATAAGAAAATGCACCAGCTCCCCCTGCAACTGTACCTGGTTAGGAGTAGAATCATTCTGGGCAGGAGAATGAGCTTGCTCCCCCTGCATCTGTGCAGGTATAGTGTCTTGCTGGGCAGGAGTCGACGCATGGTGATCTTCATCCTGCTTCCTTTCTTGTTCTTCTTGAAGCTGCTCAGTATCTTGAGCATGAGAAGAGGATTTCACTGGGGTGTCCTGCCTGCTCTCATCAGGCACATCCTTAGACAGCACCCTATCCCACCTAGAAAACAATCTCATGTCCATCTTTCTCATGTGATTGATCTTTGTTCCTGGCAGGTGTTGCATTACCTCAGGGATCACTCCATTCAGATATAAACTCATAATTCTAGCCAGATTTGGCTTCTTTATTCCTTCCTTGATCTTTTCAAAGATTACAGCTGACCAATCAGTTGGAATTGTAAACACAATTCTGGTCATTAGGCAGAACATATAGGTCGAAATCCTATCATGTCCCCCTGGTTTGCACAGAATCACCTTGCCAACTACTTCAGACAAAAACTTCCCTTGCTGATTCATCCCTTTCCTATTGAACGCAGCTCCAATTTTCAGGGTGGGATCCAATCTGCACCATTGGATAGCCTCCCTTGACTTAGAAGCAGGGACTTCTTCTTCATTCTCAATTATTGGTAAATGTAGAATCTTCCTTAGACTTCTTGGGGTAATCTTCACTGGCGACCCATGAACAGTGGACTTGATCTTGAGAATATCTGAACCTATTGATGCAGAGTTAAAGAATTCATGCACCTCCTTCTTCCATATCTTAGAAGGTTCAGATACTAAAAACTCTAATCCGGATTCGGAAATAAGAGTGATAACTCGTTGAACATCTGTCGGGGCTTCGGCAAAGGCATTCCTTACCAACTCATAACCTTCATTGACGTTGTCTTCAATCTTCGGCGCCATTGTTCAGGTGAGAAAGCTTGAGAGAAGAGAGAGAGAGAAAGTTGACACAGGGTTTCAGTCTCGAAAACCTTGTAAGCGTGTCGACTGAATAAGTTCTTGACCTATTTATACCTTCTATTGAAAGAAGATCAAAAGGCGGGCAAAAACAGTCTATATGTGTCGACACAGATGGAATGCGTCGACACAAACTTCTATTGTCTCGACAACAAATCTGTCTACTATGTGTCGACACCAATTGTGGATATGTCGACACCTGAGAGATATAGTAGAGTATCAGAAAATCTGTGTCGACTCTTAGGATAAGTGTCGACACAAAATTTGTAAGTGTCGACATCACTATTCTGGTGAAGTCGACACTAAATTCCTGGATAAGTCGACAATTTAATTCTTAAGTGTCGACACATATTCTCTGTGTCGACACAATATTTCTGACTTGTCGACATTACTTCACTGAGTCGACACATTATCACTGAATGTGTCGACACTATTTTACTTAGCCAATTTCTGTTTCTGTCAACACCACTTGAGACCATTTGATAATCTAATATGTTATTTGTAAGTTTGTTGATAATCTAATCAATGGTCAGCATTCACAATTCAATTTTAAATTTATTGAATTTTGTTTCATCCAGAGGCTTAGTGAATACATCTGCTATTTGATAATCTGTTTTAACAAATTCCAATGTGATGTCTTCTCTTTCTACATGATCTCTAAGAAAATGGTATTTAATTTCTATATGCTTAGTTCTACTATGAGAAACAGGATTATTAGTAATAGAAATTGCACTCTTAGAATCACACAAAAGAGGTGTTCTACTTACTTGAATACCATAATCTTTAAGCTGATGCTGTATCCACAATAGTTGTGCACAGCAGCTGCCAGCAGCAACATATTCTGACTCAGTTGTAGATATAGCCACACTGGTCTGCTTCTTATTACTCCAAGATATCAATCTTCCTCCCAAGAATTGACAAGTACCTGTTGTACTCTTCCTATCCTCTCTACAGCCTGCAAAGTCTGCATCTGAATAACCTGTTAGTAGAAAATCTCTATTCCTAGGGTACCAAAGGCCTAGATTAGGTGTGCCCTTAAGATATCTCAGAATCCTTTTGACTGCAGTATAATGAGACTCTTTAGGACAGGCTTGGTACCTAGCACAGACACATGTAGCATACATAATATCTGGTCTACTAGCTGTGAGATATAGTAGAGAACCAACTATTCCTCTATACAAAGTCTCATCAACAAGTTTACCTGCATCATCTTTGCATATAGGCATACTTGTTCCCATAGGAGTTCTCATGATGGAGGATGACTCCATACCATACTTCTTAATTAATTCTTTGGTAAACTTTGACTGGGATATGGACAAGCCATCATCAGTCTGTCTTACTTGGAGTCCCAAGAAGAACTTCAGTTCCCCCATACTGCTCATCTCAAACTTCCCTTGCATAAGTTTGGCAAACTTTTTACAAAGGTTGTTTTCAGTAGATCCAAAGATTATGTCATCAACATAGATCTGAACTAAGATGATCTTGCCTTTGGATTCCCTAAGGAATAGAGTTTTGTCTATTTTTCCTCTTGAGAATTTATTCTCAATAAGGAAAGTAGACAGGGTTTCATACCAAGCCCTTGGGGCTTGCTTTAACCCATACAAAGCTTTTCTAAGCATATAAACATAATCAGGTTTAAGAGGATTTACAAAACCTGATGGCTGCTCTACATATACTTCTTCTTTAAGATCACCATTCAGAAATGCTGACTTCACATCCATCTGGTATACCTTGAAGTCTTGATAGGCTGCATAGGCAAGAAACATTCTTATTGCCTCCAGCCTTGCTACTGGGGCAAAGGTTTGATCAAAGTCAATCCCTTCTTCCTGCCTGTATCCTTTAGCAACCAATCTTGCTTTATTTTTCACTATTACTCCACTCTCATCCAACTTGTTCCTATAGATCCATTTTGTCCCAATTATATTGTGGCCTCTTGGTTTAGGAACAAGCTCCCAGACATTGCACCTTCTGAATTGATTCAACTCCTCTTGCATAGCATCAGTCCAGTGCTGGTCTTGGATGGCTTCTTCAAACTTCTTAGGCTCCATTTGTGACAGGAAACTTGAATGCAGAACTGTGCTTTGACTTCTGCTTCTAGTCTGCACTCCCTGTCTTGGATCACCTATTATCTGATCTGCTGGATGGTCTCTTAAATGTCTTGTAGCTGGAGGAAGATTCCATTCTGGTTGAACATCTCCAGCTCCTTCATTATGCTGAACCTCTTGGTTTTCTTCATCTTCTATAGAATCTTGTGCTCCCCCTGGACAATAGCCTTCATTTTCCAATACTCCATCTTCCCTTGAAGCTTCAGCAATGGAGAGCTTGTCCATTCTTTTGCTTATACCTGTTGAGTCATTTGATCTACAAGACAACTCACAGTTGATTAATCTTGTTTCATCAAACACAACATGCACAGATTCTTCAACAACTTGAGTAGTCAAGTTGAAGATTCTATAGGCCTTACTATTTGTGTTGTACCCAACAGAGTTGGCTCATGCTTATGAGGTTGTGTTGCAACCCTTCAATATAAGCCACTTTTTTGATGGTGACTATGCTATTGGTAATCAACCATAGCCTCTAGTCACCCCCTCTATCTAAACCACCAAAGATAAACTTGGATCCATCTTTTACTAGAGTGTACTCCTTTAGGTTGCTCCTTATCCCAGTCATGTGCCTGGAACAACTACTATCCAACTACCATATAAGGGTATGGGCACTTGTACTAACCTGCATCACACAATTCATTTTACCTTAGGACCCCAATATTTATTGGGTCTAGGTGCATGTTAGTCTAAAAATGAACTTATCTACCAGCAGCTTTACTGACTGGTGGACTAATAGCTGCTCTTGGCACACATTAATTGTGCTAGTAGTCAATAGCAAAGTGGCCCACTTTGCCACAGCACTAATATTCATGAATATTATATCTTCTTTTCTGTATAAGCCTTGCCGTTTGGTTAGCTGCTAACTGAATAGTAGAAAGAGGAGCAACATCCTTCTTCAGATTTCTTTTAGCAAGGATCTGACTGAAGGAAAGTCTTCCGGCTGGCTTATTTGGCCTGTTTTGAGTGCCATCAGCAGCAATTTTCTTTGCAGAAAACATGATCTTGATAGCATCAGAAATGCCCAAATCAGGCTTGCTGATAGACTGACCCTCAGTCTGAGTCTTAGCTGTATGGTTCTGAAACTTGGCTGCAGCCACATTCTTGAGAGTGGAGGCTGGAGCACCAAAGACAAATGTTCCAGGATCGGCCTTTTGAATTTTTTCATGGGAAGCCTTAAAGGCACTCACCCTGCTATACCTTCCACCATGGCTGTGAATATTTTTGTTCACACCAGTGGATCTGCCATTCATCCAGTGACCAAAGATGCTTTCTTGGACATACCTATTTGAAGGCAACTGAACTTTCCTAGAAGGATTGGGAGGCATGGAAGCCAGAGGCTTAACAGGAGCTTTGCTCTTCCCTTTGGAAGGGGCAACCCTTGTATTTCCCTTAAACCCCAACCGCTTCATACCCTTCTGAGAGGAGAAGGAGTCTATCAAGGGAAACATTGTATTGGGCTTAGAAAAACTAGCAATAATTATCTTCTCCATCTGGAGCTTCTCTTCAAGGTCCCTTATGAGACTATTCTTGAACTTGATGGTGCCAATCTGAATGAGAGTGATGTTTATCAGTTGGCTAACTTCCCTTGCTTTTTGATCCAGTAGAGTTGCTGTTTCAGTCAGCTGGGCAGCAGCTAGCTGAAGAGAGGCAATCTCCACAGCTTGCTTTTTGGTCAATTTCTTGCACCTTTTAAAAGCATACCGAAGTTCACCATATCTGTCAATCAATTGATTGACATCTCCTTCTGATTCAGAATCATCTTCACCACTGGATGAAGAAGCTTCTAAACAGGGACTAGTCTCATATCCAGACTAAGAAGAAGAGCTTGATAAAGTATTTACCTTGCTTTGACCAGGCTGATCCTAGTTGGATTCCTCAACAGTCATTGCCATCAGCCCATAACAGCTATACGCATCTTCTTCATCCTCATCATCAAACTCTGAATCACTGTCTGAGTGTGATTGAGGGGCCCTAATATCTATCTTGACAGCAAGATAGTCTTCATCTATTGCTACAACTTCTTGTTTAGCAGCAGCAGTAACCAGCCAAATATAGGCTACTTCTTCTTCAGACTCAGATGAAGATGAGTCTGTCTAGCTCTTCTCTTTCTTAGCAATGAAGAACTTCTCCTTCTTTCCCTTGTGCTGGTGCTATTTCTTCTCAACAGTCTCCTTCCTCTTCACTGGGTAGTCATCTATCACATGCCCTGGTTTGCTGCAACAATAGCAGACAACTTTAGAGGAATTATATTTACTAGTTTTAGAATCATACCTGTCAGCGTTAGAGTGATTCTTCCTGTGAAGAGAAGAGGTGGATGTTGGATCTCGTGGCCAACCTTAGAGGGTGGTGAATAAGGTTTAATGCATTAAATGGAATTTAAAAATATTTCGTCCGAGGAAATCGAGTTCTTGAAGCTACCACGAGGCGTTAGGTAGCTAACGTGTGGCGGTAAGTCTATGAACTCATTTCCTGTGCGAATTTGCTTGTACACCACACACAAGAAATTAAACTAATATTCACAGCAGAATCGTAGAAGCAATAATACAGAAAATATATTTCATTGCAAGAATTAACAGAAAATGGTTTTACGATTACAAAATTATAATCCCCGTGACACGGGGGATCGAAAGCGGTGAAAATGAAAACTCTTTTGTTTTCTATACCGACCCGCTCCACTGACCGGTTGGCTCTCTCCTTTTCCCTCTAGGAAAAGTCTTTGAGTCGGCTCTTCACCCTCACACAAGGGGGTGTATTAGAGCCCCACTAGATCCTCCGATCTAGACGTCCCTATCCCCAAGACGATTTACCATTAAATCCTACCCGGATTCCGACGACCTTCCCCGGTCAATTTCTCACGAAACCCTTCCCGGATTTCGACGACCCTCTCGTCGATTTCCCTCACACAAAATTTAGAAAAATAAAATATTACAAGAATAAAAGATGTGAATAATATAAAAGTTAAAGTTCTCCCTCTTGATGACTTCTCCACGGAGCAATCCTTGCCCGGTTCTTGAGATCTTTGTTTGCTAGCAACCAGTCGACTCTTCGTATTCAATGTAGATCTTGGATTGCCGGAGTTCTTCGTTCGCAAACGGGAGGGAGACGACTTTCTTCTTCTTCGACGGAGACTTCTGGAATGGAGCGGAAGAGAGCGCGGCCAAACCCTAGAATTCACGAACTCCCATCACTTTTCAGTCTTAGATACTAAGGCAAAGAAACCGAGGCGGCCTTTCATACATCTTCATGAAAATAGGCTACCCCAGACGGTAAGACTAACGCCCGGCGGTAGGTCCGCGCAGTTGTTGTGCCAGCTGTCATCATAATTTGAAATAATTTTTCAAAACAAATATTTTTCCTTTTCAAAGAGCTCGCGCCCCGCTTTGGAAGATAGCGCCATGCGGTAGGTAAGTAGTCGATGAATCCTTCTCTTGAAACGACTAGCGCGACGCGGTAACCACTATCGCCTAGCGGTAGGTCGGTTACTCAAGAAATCCTTCTCGTCATTCGTCGAGAGAATAGCGTAGAGCGGTAATACCTATCACCTGGCAGTAGATTGGTTAATCGAGAAATCCTGCATTTGTCGAGAGGCTAGCACGGCGCAGCAATAACTACCGCTGGAGGTAAATTCTTGAGAGACTGGCCAAAATAATCCCTTATGCTAGCGCGGGCGGTAGGAATAGCGTGGAGCTATTAGTTCCCGAGAACTCTATCGAATTAATTCACGGCTACCGCTCGGCGGTAACTTCTACCGCTCAGCGTTAGTGTCCATAGGAGTCTTCTTCTTCTTTGTTGCACCTGTCAACCTGCACACTATATCAACACAAGTTGTGATCAATTACAACTTAGGAGTTGATATTATCAAACACAGGGAATGTGAAATATCGGTTCCAGCAAACCACCACTTTTGATAATATCAAATAATATCAAATCTCGTTCATGAGAAATAACAATGAGATAGAGTGCATATAAAGAATAAGAGTTATAAGCTAACATCAGGTTGCAGGTTCTCTATATAGCTCCCCTAAACGCACGCTCCCCCTATCTACATATTCTACTTGATCCCCCTATCTTTGTGCACACATTGTTAACATGCTCCCCCTACATGTGACCTCTCCTAACCAATGACTCATACTCATGAACAATCTATTACTCATGAACATTCCATGACTCATACTCATGAACAATCTATTACTCATGAATAATCTATCTATTACTCATGAATAGTCTATTCTCCCCTTTGATTGTTGAAGCCAAAAATGACCTCCACGAATGTTCACAAACCAGGGTGCAGCCGATGCCTACTTCTCTCAAACCTTGACCCTTGACTGGCTGCTAAGGTCCTAAGACTGACCCAAAGCCTCAGCTGGGAGGTCCCACCTCACACCCGGAAGATCTCTGAGAGCTTCCCCTCCAAAGCCAAATGCTGGGCTGGGAGTTCTTCAGAAAGCACTAGAGTTGGAGAATAATGAAAGCCTGCTTTCCAAAAAGCCCTTATGGGTCTATTTATAGTCTTCCCTTGACCCGAAAATACTGAAATACCCCTGATGGGTCTGCCAATAGCCAAATCCCACTGTCAACCCGGGGGCATATAGGTAATTTTACCCTGGGATAATAAAATAATCTTTTCCTAGACATCGGGCCCCACCACATGGACCTGCTTGGAGAGAACCCCGGGCTAGAGGGCTCTCGCTGAGCCCCAGCTGGGCTCATCTTGGTGAGATCTCCCGCCAAGAGGGTTCTCGCTCTCGGTGGTCTTGATGCCATTGCCGCTGGACGTGGCGCTGAGTGAGTGAAGCTCACTCCATGCCTTCACTGCTAACCACGACATTAAGTGAGTGGAGCTCACTCAACGCCCTCTGCTAACCACGACGTTGAGTGAGTGAAGCTCACTCAACGCCCTCCACTGCCGAACGTGGCGTTGAGTGAGTGGAGCTCACTCAACGCCCTTTGCTGCCGAATGTGGCGTTGAGTGAGTGAAGCTCACTCAACGCCCTCTCGCCCTCCCTGAGGGAGAGTTCCTTCCGGGCGGGAGCTCTCCTGTACCGAAGCCTAAAGCTGACCTGAAGACCCGAGTCCCGACGCGAACGATCTCGCCTACTAATAGGCGGGAGCTCCTTAAGGGCGAGAACTCTGCCAGTCTGCCCTAGGGCTAACCCGGGACTAGCCCAACCCTGACCACTGAAGTCTTAGTCTTCTGGGTCCTACCGAGCGAATATGGGGTTGTACACAATCCCCGCTCTTTTCGAGCTAGCCCTGCGCTCGACAAGACAAGTCCAACCCCAAATTATTCGCTGGACACGTGCCTGCCTGCCAAAGGAATCTTTCGGTGGGCCCTACTTCGGCTATAAATATGTGCTGGACAGGCGACCATAAGCCTTGCCTCTGAACCACTATTTCCTGACCGAGCTCTCGCCTGGATTTTTTGCGCGAGGCCACCATGTATACTAAACGCGCTGTCAAGCCACTTTCGCAAGACCTTCAAGACCGATTAGCCGCTGCCCAAGCGCGAGCTCTGGCCAACAGTGCTGCGGTGGCCCCCTGGCTAATGAGGAAATCTTCCACCACTGGTCCTTCCGAGCCGAAGAAGAAGAAAGACAAGAGGAAAGCCAAGGTGGTCCGACGAGACCTTACTCGCGAGAACAGGGATCCACCCTCTTTTACCCCAAATCCCGCGGGGGACCCCTCCCTGCAAAAGGTATGCCTTTCGACCGCGCCTTCCGAGATGATCGTGCTATAGGACCAATAGCTAACGTGACCTTTCGCAGGAGTCTGCTCCTAATGACGGTGTCGGGTCCCCGCCGACTCCCCCAAACTTTTTAGCTCACCCTCCTGAGGATCAAATGCGGGTTTCGGGGGTAATTCCTTCGGTCGAGACCAGGACGATATGTACACATTCTGTCATTTCTCAATGCTTCAATCATGCCCTTTCTATTCTGAACTGTCTTCTCGCAGTGACAGCTTCCGCCGACCCAGGCCTCGTCACCCGGGAAGATGAGGCGAGAACTGTTGGACTGCCTCCCCCAGCGGCGAATCCTGCCCTGCAGGCGGGAAGGGTGGCTTCTGAACCCGCCGCCACTCCCAATGATGCCGATCATACTTTGAGAGAAGATAACTCCCCCCATGCTTCCGGCCAGGCCGGGATCATCGTGCGCAAGCCATTCCGCCCGGAGCGGGGCAAGCCTCTTCACCTTCTTTATGGAACCGATGGGGGGGGCCTTCTCGTCCGGCGTCAGTCGACGGTTCTCGCCGGACTGCAGGTATGCGAGACGTTCTTGTCGGCTAATCGTTACGCCTTAAACAAATCCTTGGGCGCTCTTTTTGCAGGGGATCCCAGCTCGCGGTCGGGAGCCAACGAGGAGGGAGAAGAAGAAGAAGAAGAAGAAGAAGAAGATGGCGAGGGCTCCCCCTCCCTTCGTCTGGCGAGATAGAGGAAACCCTGAACGGCGCCGAGAACGCGAAGGGGCGAAGGAGGAAGATCTCGGCCATTTTGTCCAAGCTTATCCAGCGAGATCGTGCCCATGCTGCGGCGGCAAGAGCATTCCGTGAATCTATTGAGCAGAGGCTGGAAGCTTTGGAGCGAGATTTCTTCTTGGGCGAGGCTGATCGGCCGGGAGGGCCCACTGCCGAGTCTTCGCCAGGGAGATGCATCACACAGATCCGGGATCAAGCTCGGCGGATTAACCTAGGGTGTACCACCCTGTCATCCTATTTCAATCCGCTGGCGCCTCCAAGGACCAGGCTGCGGGAACGAGGTCGATGGCGCTGGGAACCCTACTAGTTCCCTAGATCACGGTTCTCTCTCATTAGCCTTCCCTTCAGGCAATGTACCCCTATGTTTGTTTGTAATAACGTTTATCATTAATTTTATTGTGCTCTCGCCGGCGAGAGCGTGTCATTATCCATATCTTCTTATCTTGTGCTGCGATCTTAAGAATACGTGTCGGAACTAGATTGCTCGCGCCAGTTAGACGCGACGGTGCGAGATAGGATGCTTGCGCCGTAACTGGGATTCTCACGCCAAAACTAGGATGCTTGCACCAATTAGACGCGGGTATTGCTCGTTGTTATCCCGGGGGGGGATCGAGGCATCGCCGGCCCAGATCGTGACAGCTGTACTTCGCCACTACTTTCTCTCTCTATCGGATGACGCCGTAATGATCACGGTTCCCTATAAATAGAGAAGTCCACCAACCGCATTTACTTCTCCGATCCGGAACCTTAACTCCCTTCCATTGCTCCCGCCCTCTTGCTTCCGTCTCTACCTCTCGAAAGCTCTCTCCTTCACTCACAAACCAAAATGCCGAGCGAGAGCGAGGGTCGCGCTCATTGCGCGGAAGCATTCCGAAAGCATCTTTTCCCTTCCTGCGCCCTCACCCTGGACGAGTTCAACATGATCGTTAATCGCTTCATCCCTGCTGGCTTCTCAGCGAGGAATCTGGGTAATCATGACAAGGTGAATACCCAGGGGCCGGGAGAGCTCGCCATCCCCCTCGAACGTTTTGAGGTGGGTTTCCGCCTTCCCCTCTGGCCGGAGATTCGCCAAGCTCTCCGCTACTACGGGGTAGTTCCCGCCCAACTGAAACCAAACTCCATCGCGATCCTTGTGGCGTTCATATGCTACATGCGATCCGAGAGGATCGAGTTCAGTCTTCCAATCTTCCGGAAGCTATTCACCTTCCGCGCCAATGGAGGGGTGGTCTTCTTCTCCGGGCAGCTGCTCAAGACCACCGGTCTCGCCAACAAACATCACCACATGGGCGAGAGGTTCGTCTACGTCACTGGCGACTTCGGCAATGTCCCACTCCAGCCTGTTCAGTATGAGGATGCCGCCTATAAGCCGCCCGCTCTGGGATCACGTGAGAGCGCGATTCTGGAGTTCTTTGGCACGAAGGAGTTCGACGTCCACTTCCTCCGGCGAGACGTCGACTCCCTTCCTCCCGTCCTCCTGGGCGAAGGTATGGTTTCGCCCTAGATTTGACTCCTTGACAGGATCTTCTTGTGCTGAATAGTGGCAACTTTGCAGGAGAGCGGGAGGTCCCCCTGCGCCAACCTTTCGCTGAGGCCCCGAGTGCCGAGAGCCTGGCCGCAAGAGATTCTCTCGCTCTCGTGAAAGCTAGCGCTCGTGCCTGCCGGGATGAACCGGCCCAGCCCTTGCCGCCAAAGGCCAAGAAGCGGAAAGGAACCCTTCCCGCCCTCCGATCGTTGAAGAGGCCAAAGCCGTATGCTTCCGAGAAAGGGAAATCCTTGGCAGTCTCGCCCGTCCGGTCTCTCCCCCCGGGCAGGTCCTTCGAAGAGCTTCTACAGAGGGCCAGCGAGATGGATGCTGCTGCCAAGAGCCGTGCCGAGGCTCCCGCCGGGAACCCACCGGCCGCAAGCGAGGCTGGGGGAGAAGGGGCCGCTGTCGAGACCTCTGCCCGGAACTCACCTACCGCAAACGAGCCTGGGGGAGAAGGGGCCATCGTCGAGGCCTCTTCCCGGACTCCGCCCAAGGAGGTGCCGAAAGGGCATAGAAACTATGGTTTCGGCGTGAAGTACCTCGACGCTGAGGGGAAGCCTCACCTCCAGTGGGACCCCGAGTCCAACCTGATCAAGGTTTCGACGCTCCTTCCCAGTTGGGTGGAGCGAGACGCGGTCACTTGCGAGGCCTTCTCGCTAGGCTACGGCCTCTACAGCCGATAAGACGCCAGCATCTATGACCAGATGCCCACCCGGCTCTTGGCCTTCGACTCCACCCGGGCCCTGCTGTGCGGGTTCGAGCTCGCGCACATGTGCGCTCGCCGAAGTATCAGCATAGATAAGAATTTCACGGATATGTACAAGGCGAGGGAGGGAGCGGTGGCACAAGCATGTGCCTTGGAGAAAGAGCTCGCGAGTGCTCAGTAAGAGCTGACGAATGCTCAACAACTGTTATCCTTATGCCCCGCAGTCGAGGAAAGCGAGACCTTCCATGACCCCTGTTCTCGCTTCCTGAAGCCGTGTTTGTGCAACATTTCTCTAAGCTGATCTTTTTTCCACAGGATTCCGTCCCATCCATGGCACTCAACGCAGAGCTGGCTGACGTGCGCTGCGAGAACGTCCTGCTGAGGGACCAACTCCGGCGTGCGGAAGCGATGAAAGGCCCGCCTCCTCCAACGCTTGACGAAAGGCTGAAGAGTCGCTACTTCTCGGAGTACGACATCGACAAGCTGCTGCAGGCGAATGCCCAGGCCACCGTCAAGCTCACCCTCGAGATGTTGCGGGACGGGAAGCTGCTGCGGGAGGCGGGCGAGACCATCATTGCCGACCAACTCATTCCATGGCTCTTCGACCCCATCCCAAAGCCTCCAGGCGCGCCCGACTCCCCGCCCTCGGACATCCCGAAGCCTTCTACCGCTGCCGGCGAGACGTCCGAGGCGAGCTCTGGTGAGGGATCCGGCGAGGATTTGAGCGAGAGCACCTGCGGTGATTACAGCGCGTCCCCTTGAAGGGTCTTTTCTTTTGTAATTATTCTCTTCTGTAATGAGCGAGAAGCTTCAAACCCCTGTAATTTATTATTGAATATAATGCGATGTTTTACTTCCCGTTATCGATGTGTTTGCTCGAATGAGTAGGTTAGTCAGCCAAGTGACTCCCGCGCTGGCTTCCGCCGAGACCCTTAGTCTCCTTAGGGTAACCTTCCATAGGGATCAACTAGACGGGAGCCTTGCGCTATCGATTAGGTCATCCTGCCCAGGTCTGGCGGAAGCCTTCTTCGGCGAGGTCTCCCTAACCGAGACCTTCGGGCCGAGACCTCTACTGGCCGAGACCCTTAGGGCCTCGTCTCCGATCTAGGCCAGGGCCGTGTCAAAACATCTTCCGACAAACTAAACCTATCCCCCACCGGCGAGCCTTCGGACCTATCAGCTAGATGGGAGCCTGCGCAGCGGGTCTACCTAGGGCCGAGCCGAGCTCGGGGTGTTGATGAAGATCAAACCAAACCTCTCCCCCACAGGCGAGCCTTCGGACCTGCCAGCTAGATGAGAGCCTGCGCAGCGGGTCTACCTGGGGCCGAGCCGAGCTTGGGGTGTTGATGAAGATCAAACCAAACCTCTCCCCCACATGCGAGCCTTCGGACCTGCCAGCTAGATGAGAGCCTACGCAGCAGGTCTACCTAGGGCTGAGCCGAGCTCGGGGTGTTGATGAAGATGAAACCAAACCTCTCCCCCACAAGCGAGTCTTCGGACCTGCCAGCTAGATGAGAGTCTACGCAGCGGGTCTACTTGGGGCCGAGCTGAGCTCGGGGTGTTGATGAAGATCAAACCAAACCCCTCCCCCACAGGCGAGCCTTCGTACATGCCAGCTAGATGAGAGCCTGCGCAGCGGGTCTACGTGGGGCCGAGCCTAGCTCGGGGTGTTGATGAAGATCAAACCAAACCTCTCCTCCACAGGCGAGCCTTCGAACCTGCAAGCAAGATGAGAGCCTGTTCAGCGGGTCTACCTAGGGCCGAGCCAAGCTCGGGGTGTTGATGAAGATCAAACCAAACCTCTCCCCCACAGGCGAGCCTTCGGACCTGCCAGCTAGATGAGAGCCTGCGCAGCGGGTCTACCTGGGGCCGAGCCGAGCTCGGGGTGTTGATGAAGATCAAACCAAACCTCTCCCCCACAGGCGAGCCTTCGGACCTGCCAGCTAGATGAGAGCCTGTGAAGCGGGTCTACCTGGGGCCGAGCCGAGCTCGGGGTGTCGATGAAGATCAAACCAAACCTCTCCCCCACAGGCGAGCCTTCAAACCTGCCAGCTAGATGAGAGCCTGCGCAGCGGGTCTACCTTGGGCCGAGCCGAGCTCGGGGTGTCGATGAAGATCAAACCAAACCTATCCCTTACAGGCGAGCCTTCGGACCTGCCAGCTAGATGAGAGCCTACGCAGCGGGTCTACCTGGGGCCGAGCCGAGCTCGGGGTGTTGATGAAGATCAAACCAAACCTCTCCCCCACGGGCGAGCCTTCGGACCTACCAGCTAGATGAGAGCCTGCGCAGCGGGTCTACCTGAGGTCGAGCCGAGCTCGGGGTGTTGATGAAGATCAAACCAAACCTCTCCACCACAGGCGAGCCTTCAGACCTGCCAGCTAGATGAGAGCCTACACAGCGGGTCTACCTGGGGCCGAGCCGAGCTCGGGGTGTTGATGAAGATCAAACCAAACCTCTCCCCCACATGCGAGCCTTCGGACCTGCCAGTTAGATGAGACCCTGCGTAGCGGGTCTACCTGGGGCCGAGCCGATCTCGGGGTGTTGATGAAGATCAAACCAAAGCTCTGCCCCACAGGCGAGTCTTCGGACCTGCCAGCTATATGAGAGCCTGCGTAGCGGGTCTACCTGGGGCTGAGCCGAGCTCGGGGTGTTGATGAAGGTCAAACCAAACCTCTCCCCCATAGGCGAGCCTTCGGACCTGCCAGCTAGATGAGAGCCTGCGCAGCGGGTCTACCTGGGGCCGAGCCGTGCTCGGGGTGTTGATGATTATCAAACCAAACCTCTTCTATCATCAGGATGAGAAGACATAGTCGGTCAAAGCAAAAAACATTATGATAGCATTTTTTGAGACAGTCAATGTTTTGAAATGGTCACATTGAAAAGATAATATTTATTTATTACATTACAATCCTTCTCTCCCCTTATGGGTAGAAGCGTTTTAAGTCATCACCGCTCCAGGTGTGGCTCAAGGTCCTTCCCTCCACATCCTGGAGGTAGTAACCCCCATTAGCCAGAGTCTTCTTTACTATGTAAGGCCCGTCCCAGCCGGGATTGAGCTTGCCAACCGGGGCCGACCTTCCTGCCGCGTCGACCTTTTTCAGCACTAGGTCCCCCTCGGCGAATTGCTTGACTCTAATGTGCTTATCGAAGTACCTTGCCATTCGCCGTTTGATCTATTCTTGCCTGATGGCAGCGACATCCCGTAGCTCTTCCACCATATCCAACGAGCGGCGCAGCTCTTTCTCGTTCCCCAACCTCCAAGCTTCGCTTCCTTCACCCGCGGTCGTGACCCGTGGAGACC
This sequence comes from Platanthera zijinensis, assembly GCA_039513925.1. Lineage (NCBI taxonomy): Eukaryota > Viridiplantae > Streptophyta > Magnoliopsida > Asparagales > Orchidaceae > Platanthera > Platanthera zijinensis. The sequence goes on along the minus strand of CM077094.1, from coordinate 25,761,042 downwards.
TAAACTCGAACTCCACTGGGAGGACAGCCTCACATCCATGAGAGTGCTTGAAGGGGGTCTCCCCTGTGGCCGTGTTCGGATTTGTTCGCAAGGCCCACAAGACAGAGGGGAGTTGCTCCACCCAGTTACCCTTTAGGTTTTCCACCTTCTTTTTGAGCAAGTTCACACTGATCTTTTTCGCCGCTTCCACCTGGCCATTGCTCCGGGGGTGATGGACAGAGACAAACCTGAGGTCTATCCCCAATTGAGTACAGAAGCTGATGAACTCTTCGCTGGCAAACTGGGGACCATTATCCGTCACTATCGCTTGGGGTAGCCCATGTCTGCATAAGATTTCTCCCCAAACAAAGTTCTTTATGACCTGGGAGGTAACCTTGGCCAGAGCTTTGATTTCCAGCCACTTTGAGAAGTAATCGATCATGACTTGGAGAACCTCCTCTGCCCGCTGGCTGGAGGAAAGGGCCCAACTAGATCCATCCCCCAAATGGCGAAGGGCCATGGTGCCGTGATGCTTCGAAGCCTTTGAGCGGGTAAGAGCTGGAGGGGAGCGTACACTTGACACTTCAGGCATCTCTTCGCAAACTCAACTGCGTCCTTCCTCAAAGTCTGCCAAAAATACCCTTGCCTTATCACCCTTGCCTCCAACATCCTTCCCCCTGAGTGACTGCCGCACTCTCCCGAATGTACCTCTTCCAGGATCCTCAGGGCCTCCTCCTCGGTCACACATCTCGCTAGGTGCCCTGACAACATCTTCCGGTGCAAGCCCCCTTCTAGCATCATGTAATAGGCCGCCTTTCGCCTGAAGCTCTTCACATCCTTGACCTCCTCTGACATCCTGCCTATGGTGAGGAAGGTCACCAACGGGTCTACCCACGAAGATCGCCGACCTACCTACATCAACTCCCCTTCTTCAATCGCCGGTCGGAATAGTTCGGTTAAGGTTCCTCCTCCCCGAGGCCCAAACTTAGCCAATCGATCAGCTGCTGCGCTTTCCCCCCTGGGAACATGTTGAATAGAGAAAGAACGGAAACCTCTGATGATTGCCCTTAACTTGGATAGATACTTCACGAGGGTAGGCTCCCGAGCCTCAAACTCCCCTCGGATCTGCGATGCTACCACCATCGAGTCGGTGAAGGTCTCCACATCCTGAATCTCCAACTCCTTTGCCAATCGAAGGCCGGCTAGTATGGCCTCATACTCCGCTTGATTATTGGTTACGGGGAAGTGGAAAGCCACCGCTTGTTCTATGGTAACCCTTGAGGACTCACCAACACTACACCCCTCCCAGGGAGTGTTTTCCCGAGGCCCAATCGACCATCATCCTCCACGCTTCATGCGGCTTCGGCTCTTCTTTCTCAGCTTCAATGACATAGTCTGCCAGAAAGTCCGCCACGGCCTGAGCTTTGATGGAGAGTCTCGAAATGAAAGAGATGTCGAACTCGCTGAGTTCGATGGACCACTTTGCCAGCCTTCCTGAGTGCTCTACCCCCTCGAATACCTTACGAAGGGGATGGTCGGTTACTACCCTAATCGAGTGCGCTTGAAAGTAAGGACGAAGCTTCCTAGCCGAGACGATCAAGGCATACGCCAGCTTCTCTAGGATGGGATATCGGAGCTCCGCTTTTCTCAAGATTCGGCTTACGTAGTAGACGGGTAGCTGTTTCTTTCCCTCTTCCCTAACCAAGACGGAGCTCACAGCCTCTATCCCCACCCCGAGATACAAGGCTAGATCTTCCCCCTCCTTTAGGCTTTGAAGTAGCGGAGCTTGGGAGAGTTGCCTATTCAGACCTTGGAAGGCCTCTTCGCATTCGACTGTCCATTCGAACACCTGGTTACAACGGAGCACTTTAAAGAAAGAAGAGCACCTATCCCCGGACCGGGAGAGGAACCTGCTCAGCCCGGCCAACTTTCCGGTTAGATGCTGGACCTCTTTGGCGCTGCGAGGTGATTCCAAATCTAAGATAGCCCTAACCTTGTCAGGGTTAGGCTCTACCCCCGCCGGGGTCAAGAGGTGCCCGAGGAACTTCCCACGACTAGCCCCGAAGACACACTTCAAGGGATTCAACCTCATCTTGAACCTCCGTAGGGTGGCGAATGTTTCTTCCAATTCTCGCAGATGTGAATCCACACACTTACTTTTGACCATCAGGTCATCGACATAGACCTCTAGATTCCTTCCCCTTTGATCTTGAAAGACCCGATCCATCATGCGTTGGTATGTTGCCCCTGTGTTTTTTAAACCAAAGGGCATCATTTTATAGCTGAAGCACCCCTCTGTCGTGATGAAGGACACGTCCTTGACATCGCGAGGGTGCATCCGGATCTGGTGGTAACCTGAAAAAGCATCCAAAAACTCATAACAGAAAAACCGACGGCTGAATCAACCAGCGCGTCGATTCGAGGCAGGGGGTAGCAATATTTAGGACATGATTCATTCAACAAAGAGAAGTCGATACACATACGCCATTTTCCTCCCCCTTTTTTTACCATTACCACATTGGAGATCCAGCCTGGATACTTGATCTCTGAGATGAAGCCTGCCTCTAGTAGCTTCTTGACCTCCTCTCGGATGGGCTCCTCCAGCTTGGTGGCGATGGCCCTCATCTTCTGGCGTATGGGGCGAGTCCTGGGGTCCAGGTTCAGGCGATGACAAGCCACTTCCGCGTCGATGCCCGGCATGTCTTCCACGCTCCAAGCGAAGATATCGATGTTGCTTTGGATGCAGGCTCGCATCCGCTCCTGATCCTCGAGGCTCAAGCCTCCGCTGACCCGCACCTTCTATACCTGCCCAGCTCTGGTGAGCACCACCATCTCATTCACTTCCTCGGCCGGCTCCAGCTTCGACCGCTCCAAACCTGCCCTTGCCTCCTCCTGCTCAAGCTCTTCTCCTCCGGCCTCGTCAACCTCCATCGCTTCCACCAGGACTTCTCCTTGCCTCTGCTCTTCTTCCCTTGCCTCTCTCAGGCTTATCTCCTCTACTTCCACTACCTCCTCCATCACTAATTCCTCCGCCTCCTGTGGGCTGGCCTCCTCCACCTCTACCACTTGCTCCCCGGCTACCTCCAGCGTCTCCTCCAGGCTCGTCTCCCCCTCCTCGACACTTCCTTCTTGTCCAGCCATCTCCTTTTCCAGTTCCTCAGCCTCAGCCATCCACGACACAGTGCTGACCGCCGTCACATAACAGTGCCTCGCCACCTTCAGATCCCCCCTGATCCGAACCTGCACCCCCGTTGTTGAACTTGAGACATTGATGAAAAGAGGAGGGGACACAGCGAAAGGCGCTGATAAGGGGACGCCCAAAGATGGCATTGTAACTACTCGGGGCATCTATGATCACTAACCTACAGTTCCATGAGACGCCCCCGAGCTTCACTTGTAGGCCTACTCCCCCTTCTACCTCCTTCCTCTCTCCAGAAAAACCAAAAAGCGGTCCATCGGAAGTAAGGACCCTTTTTCCTTCTACCCTCATCTCATCGAAGGCCTTCTTGAAGATCACGTTCACCGAGCTCCCGTTATCCACCAATATCCGGGAGACTGTGAAGTTCTCCATCGCTGTCTGAATCACTAGCGCGTCGCAAAACAGGTCTTCGTAGTCGGTCATATCCATGGATGAGAAGGTAATCTTTTCTTCTGGGGGGGAGCAAGAAAGGTCGAGGTGACCCCTCGGCGGAACATGGTATGAAGGCTCCCCTTGCGGGTTGCCTCGATCCCTACCCCCCATGGATCACTTCGATCCCCCCTCGGGTCCCCACATCAACCATGTCTTCACATCTATCCTCAGCTTCCCCATGCTGCACCTCAACGATCCTTACGGGCAGATCTTGCCTCCAAGCTCCTTTGGCCTCCCTCATCTCCAGAAACTCCGGGCAGGTGGCCGTTGCGTGACCTTCCTCCTGATGGAAGTCACAATAGGGCAACGCCACCCCGCCCCCTCTTCCTTCTCCTCCTCCCCTTCTCCCGGCTCCTCGAACTATTCTTCCTCTTCCTCTCCCCACCTCCATGGCCTCCTGCGGTGGTGGGAAATGACCCCTCGGTCCCTGCCTCCATCCTCCCTGCTCAAGCCTTCTCTGCTCCCGGAAATTGCCTCTTCCCTGAAGACCCCCTTGGCCCTGGGGACGACCCTCCTGAGGCCTCCAACCCAATCGGTTGTTCAGCTCCCTAGCCCACCCATGTTGCTGCCCCTGGCCTCGGGGTTCTTCTCTCCTCCTATCCTCTCTTGGCTCCCTCTGCTCCCTCACTTCTCTCTGTCTTCCTGCTGCCGGCTCCTTCACATCATCCTCTGCCAACTTAGCCAACTTCCTCGCAAACGCAGGGTTTTGCCCTCTTGAAGTCTATCTCCTTGGCCGCCCTCTCCATGAGCTCCTCAAAAGAGAGAGGGGGCACTCTCTTCAACTCCATGCTAAAAAACCCCAGCCTCAGCCCCAGGGTGAAGGCAAGCATCTATGCATACCCGGGACCTCCTGGACCAGGAGAATCTCCTCTTGGAACCGGTCAACGTAATGACCCAGCGTCTCCTCCGACCTCTGCCTTACTGCAAACAGACACTCAGCCTCCTTCTTCCGCTTCTTCGAAGTCGAGAACCTCAACAGAAAACCCCTGCGCAGATCTTCAAAGCTGTAGATTAAACTCGCCGACAACTGGTGGAACCAGTCCCGGGCCTTCTCTTTCAGAGTGATGGCAAAAAGCCTACACTTGAAGGCATCCTACATTTGCCTGATCGACACCACGTCTTCAAACCACTGCACATGCTGAACCGGGTCATCCTTCCTAGTGTAGTAAGTCATATCCGGCTCCCGGAACCCCTCCGGCACTAGAGCCGAGATAATGAGCTCACTAAAAGGGCTGCCTGGCGAGAGGGCACGTCCCGCGACCTCGGCTGGCTGGACCGATCCGCGAGACCGTACCCGGGGAAAAGCTCCCGCATTGTCGCCTCCCTCTCGCCCAGATCCACCGGAACTTCCTTCCTGGGGCGCTGGCCTGGGAAGAGCTCTTGCGCTGCCACATCCCTCTCGCCTGTCTCCACCGGGACTTCCTTCCTGGGGCGCTGCCCTGGGGCATTCTCGCATAACAGCGGGACCCCCTCCACTAGAACCTGCGACGTCTCCCACTCATTCCTTGCCGAGAAGGCCAAGCTGATCGTCTACAGGACCTCTCGCCTGAAGTCCTCTACATTTTTCTTATTGCTTCCTCTCCCTGGGGGGGATCCTCCTGCGCTAGATCCTTCACCTTCACCTCCTGCCATGGGACTTGACTCAAGATTTCGTGCACCGACTGCTTCCACGTACACCATACCAGAATAGTTGAAGCCAAAAATGTCCTCCACGAATGTTCACAAACCAGGGTGCAGCCGATGCCTACTTCTCTCAAACCTCGACCCTTGACTGGCTGCTAAGGTCCTAAGACTGACCCAAAGCCTAAGCTGGGAGGTCCCACCTCACACCCGGAAGATCTCTGAGAGCTTCCCCTCCAAAGCCAAATGCTGGGCTGGGAGCTCTTCAGAAAGCTCTAGAGTTGGAGAATAATGAAAGCCTACTTTCCAAAGAGCCCTTATGGGTCTATTTATAGTCTTTCCTTGACCCGAAAATACTGAAATACCCCTAATGGGTCTGCTATTAGCAAAATCCCGCTGTCAACCCCGGGGCATATAGGTAATTTTACCCGGGGATAATAAAATAATCTTTTCCTGGACGCCGAGCCCCACCACATGGACCTGCTTGGCGAGTACCCCGGGCGAGAGGGCTCTCGCTGAGCCCCAGCTGGGCTCATCTTGGCGAGATCTCCCGCCAAGAGGGTTCTCTCTCTCGGTAGTCTTGATGCCATTGCCGCTGGACGTGGCGCTGAGTGAGTGAAGCTCACTCCACGCCTTCACTGCTAACCACGGCGTTGAGTGAGTGGAGCTCACTCAACGCCCTCTGCTAACCACGGCGTTGAGTGAGTGAAGCTCACTCAACGCCCTCCGCTACCGAATGCGGCGTTGAGTGAGTGGAGCTCACTCAACGCCCTTTGCTTCCGAATGTGGCATTGAGTGAGTGAAGCTCACTCAACGCCCTCTCGCCCGCCCCTAGAGAGAGTTCCTTCCGGGCGGGAGCTCTCCTGTCCCGAAGCCTAAAGCTGACCTGAAGACCCGAGTCAAGGTGCGAACGATCTCGCCTACTAATAGGCGGGAGCTCCTTAAGGGCGAGAACTCTGCCAGTCTGCCCTAGGGCTAGCCCGGGACTAGCCCAACCCTGACCACTGAAGTCTTAGTCTTCTGGGTCCTACCCAGCGAATATGGGGTTGTACATTGATAATATCAAATAGGGGTGGGCAAGGCCAATCAGACATACGGGATGAAAAATCATAGACTTAAACACCAAGGGATTCAGCTATACTCGACGATGGAGTTGAGTGAACTATCATCACTCAACGCCTGTGGACTTGGCCGCAGAATTAATTTGCAGAATGCATGGATTTGTCTGTCCATAATTAACTCAATGCTTTATGGAATCTGGCATTGAGTGAACTGTCATCACTCAATGCCTGTGGAATTGGACAGATTTCTATCTCTCCACATCTTTACTTTGTGACCACCTGTCACATCACTTGGAATACCTGTCCTATTTATGTTTCAAGGACTAACCTGCATGCATGAACTTAAACATACATCAAATACAACACTGTGTATATCATTGACATGTTTGACTTCTTCAAATCATCATCAAATCTGGGACATTGTGGATAATGGACCTATCAAATACCTCTAGATTTAATATAAGTATAGAAATAACTTTTAATTTCCGTAAAATATAATGGATTGGGTTAAAAGGTATTATGCATGAGATAGCCAAAATGATAGTTTTATACTTTAAATTAACTAACATGCAATCCTAGCATAAAATCTTCCCAAAGAGCAAGTAAAACCAACTATTCAATCAGAAATTGACTTAGCAACTAGCAAATACTTAATATTCAACCAAAATCTCCAGTGGGCGTCAATAGCTAGACACGAACCCACTAAAAGCATATATGTCTGAACTAAAGAAAAAAAGAAAGAAAAAATAACAAAACTACCTTACAATGGTAAGAAAAAAACAACTACAATAGCTGCAAATCACAAGCCACAACCAACCATAGCCGCTCAACTGGCTACTACTCCAAACCTAAGGCATTCAAATGAAAAGAATACCTCAGCAAGAAAATACAAATGGAAAAAGATCATCAGTAGATGAAAGCAAAGGAGTTTATGGGTTACCAACCCAAACAGGAAAGGCTGCCAAACCACGGTAGATGAGAAATAAAATAGTAATAAATTATTAACTTATAAGGTCCAAGACTAAGGAAATTGTACCGAGTGCGAAACGAAGTCATGCTTCGAGAATATCTACAGGAGTAAGCATAAAGACATACGTCTAAACAATAAGAATGAAGAGACTTAATTGCTCTAAACATGTGAACAATTAACACTAGTAAAAACGGTTCTGAGTCAGTGGCCACAATGTCCAACACAAACTAACAGACCCAAACATCTCGAGAAGGCACTACGGTGGTTGCAACAATGTCCAACATAACCCAACTATCCAAACATCTCAAAAAGGCACTGTAGCGGTGTCCACAATGTCCAACACAACACAACAGTACAAAAAACTCAAAAATGGCATTGTGGTGGTGGACACAATGTCAAACACAACCCAACAGTCCATGAGAAAACACCAAAAACCACAAAGTGAAATGATTCACGAGCCGGTACTAGGTTTGTGGTCCTTTATCCACTGCCAAGCTTGAGCCACACCTAAACATCCATAAACACTGACAAAACCCTAACCCAAATGCAGGATCTCACCAATGATAAGTTGGAAGAAAAATCCTGAAACTTACCCAAAGGCCCATACTCGACGAATTGGCTCAATTCGGCGAGAAAATTCTAAGTCCATACTGATTCGTCGAGTATACTCGACGATTCAGTAGACACTCGACGAATATACCTGCAAAATTAACTAACTTAACGATACTCGACGATTTGGCTAACATAACCTTGATACTCGACTAATCGTCAAAATTTACCCAAGTCCACGAGAAATTTGTCGAGTATACTCGACGAATCAAAAGTTCATTCGATGCTCTCAATGCCAAAGTAGTCTCGCTCGTTTCCTGGACTTAACTCAGCAAAATTTACTTCACTCGACGCATTCACTCGACGCCTAACTTAGTTCACTCAGCGCAATCTACGCCAAAGATAGAAACACCCAAATCACTCAATGCCATTTGGTTCACTCGACGTTCTCGATGCCAAACTGACAATACTCGACGAATTCATCGAGTTTACATGATGAATTAAACTTAGAATCCCCGACACTCGATGCTCTCGACGCAAAAACCATATCACACAGCACCAAGCCTATAACTCGACGAACTCAATGCCTAAAACTCAACTAATGCAGAACACTTAATGCCAAGACTGATACTCGATGAATTCGTCGAGATTACTCGACAAATCTGACTTAGACTCTAAGATCACTCGACGCACTCGACGCCAAGTCATATTCACTCAATGCCATGACTGTTACTCGACGAATTCGTTGAGAATGCACGACGAATTTGCCTTAGTCCAAAACACATATTTGACGAATTCTACTCATTGGCATATATGACGAATTTACCTTTACTTAGACTATCATATACGACAAAATTATCTTAGACTAACTGTCATGTAATCGGCGGATCAAACATAGGTTAACAGTTATATACGATAGATTAAACTTAATCGGAAATCCTACGCTGTGCAGCAGGTCAAGTTTGGCTAAAACCCTACACTGCTCCTACATCTAAGGAGGGAAGAAAAGATACAATAAACACACAAGGAAAAATACTTGTCAAGGGGAAGAAATCATCACTTGCCTCTAATCGCCCGAAATCGTCCATGCAAGCGCTCCTCCTCAAGGATTTGACCGCAAGAACACCTAAGAAACGATTCTTGAAACTTTTCAGGGCAAATGATGGTCAAAATCGAATAACCTAACGTCTAAAAATTCAAGAAACGGGAAAAACCCATCGTACAAACGTAAATCTCGGCGAGATCTATCCAAATCTACCCTCCGACGACGATTCGTGCACCGGAGCTCCTACAATCGACGACCGGAAGCTTTGCGAAGTCCGCCGCTCACCCTCTTTCGCAAAACAGTTCGATGGCTTGGGGGAGATGATAAATAGGGTTCCGTCTAAATTGTAAGGGTATTTATACTTATAATATTTAAATAAAATAAAATAATATATTATTATTAAACTAAACGTCCAAACGACCGAAAATTCCAAATCATCTCAGATTTCCACGAAATTCGCACTGAAACTAAATATCATTGCTACAAATCCAATGGCGAAGTTGAAATCAAAATCCGGCAGCCAAACTCGGGCAAAACGCCAGAAGTCAAAACACAAAATAACCCAAAAAGGCTCCACTGAGTTCCAAAACAAACCAGACTCGCAAGGGAAATCTCGAAAACACACAAGAATTTAGCCATGCTAATATTCTAAGTCAAAATCACAGATACCAAATGAGCAAAAGTCATGCTCTAGCAATGATACATGTCAACTATGCATCAACCTAATGCCCTGATGTCAAAACATACGCCATTAAAGGAATTGAAATAGGCATCAGAAAATCAAGGGCATTATAGCCAGTTCCCCTAAAAAATTTTTTGTCCCGAAAGTTGATACATAATTGAATCCACTAAAGAAGGAAAAATAACAAAGGGTTATTGAATAGAAAAACTTACCAAAAGAAACTAGGAGAACCAATGAGGATGACCCTCCCTCATAGCTGACTCCAACTCCCAAGTCGCGCTCTCCACATCTTGGTTTCGCCACAAAACCATGACCATGGGTATTGTCTTCCTTCGCAACACCCAATCTTGAGTATCCAGAAAGCGAACAGGCACTTCAACATAAGAAAGGTTAGGCTGCAACTGGGGCATCGAATTGAGAACGTGCTGGTCACTAAGCACACACTTTCGTAACAGGCTCACATGAAACACATCGTGCACACAAGGAAAATTTGCAGGCAAACCCAACCTATAAGTTGACACTCTAATACATTCAATAACTTTGAAGGTCTTACATACCTGGGATCCAACTTGTGGTTCCTTCCAAATCTCTTAACACCAGACATCGGAGAAACCTTGAGAAAAACCATGTCCCCAACAACGAATTCAAGATCAATCCTTCGCTTATTAGTGTTCTTCTTATAATGCTCCTGAGTTAATCAAAGCTTCTCTCGAATATGCGTCACAGAAGTATTCATTTATTCCAACACTTTCGGACCCAACAACGGTCTTTCACCAACTTCGGCTCAAAACAAGGGAGTTCTTCAACGTCTCCCATACAAATCCTCAAATGGGGCCATCTGCAAGTTCTCATAATAACTATTATTATAGGCGAATTCCATCAATCTTAGCCGCTCGTTCCACGCTCCCCCGTGATCCAAGATATAACATCTTATCATATCTTCCACAATCTGGTTTACTCTCTCCGTCTGACTATTGCTCTGCGGATGATAAGCAGTTGAATATCTGAGGTCGGTACCCAACCCTTCCTATAAACTCTTCCAAAAACAAGCCGTAAACCTGGAATCTCGATCTGACACCATACTTACAGGTACTCCATGTAGTCTGATGACCTCATCCAAATATGACTCTGTTATTTTCTTCATGGAGTTATCGATCTTGAACTGCACAAAGTGAGCACACTTCGTCAATCTATCAACTATGACCCACACAGAATCATGCCCTCTGGGAGATCTTGGTAAACTAGTAATAAAGTCCATAGATATACTCTCCCACTTCCAACTTGGAATATCCAATGGCATCAACTTGCCACCAGGCCTTCTATGATCTACTTTAACTCACTTGCAAGTAAAACACTCAGACACAAACTTTGCTATATCATTTTTCATTCCATACAACCAAATGATTTACTTCAGATCTCTATACATCTTAGCAGAACTAGGGTGGTATGCAATAGTAGAACCATGAGCCTCAGTGTACAACTTAGCTCAAATATCCTTAACAGCGGGGATACAATATCTACTGCGGTACTTCAAAGTACCTGCATCATCAATTGAAAAGTCTTGTAATTCCCCTTTCTCAGTTCTACTATGAAGGTGCTGAAAATAAGGATTGTCCTTTTTATGTAGCCTCATTAACATAATCCATGAAGGCCCTGGTAATTCCAAGCTTCTTGGCGAGTCGCTAATTCCGATCGAGATACCCATTAACAGAAACTCTTCCACTAAGGATTCTACCAAAAGACCAAAGATCTGCGCGGTCTTTTTACTCAAGGCATCAGCTACAACATTAGCTTTGCCCGGATGATATTGGATCTCGACATCGTAATCCGCGACATATTCTAACTATATACACTGGCGTAAATTTAATTCCTTCTGAGTGAAGAAGTACTTCAAACTCTTATGGTCCATTTCAATCTTACACAATGCATCATACAACAAATGTCTCCACAACTTCAAGGCATAAATCATTGCTGCAAACTCCAAATCATGAGTAGGATAGTTCCTTTCATGTATCTTTAATTGCCTCAACCCATATACAATTACCTTGCCTTCCTGCATCAAGACACATCTAAGCTCGATGTGCGATGCATCCACATAAACAACATACTCTAATCCTTCAGTTGGTAAAGTCAACACTAGAGCAATGCACAATCTCTTTTTCAATTCTTGAAAAGCTTCATCATACTTGTCACTCCAAACGAACGCTGAATATTTCTGCGTAAGATTAGTCAGCGGCGCAAACAACATAAAAAATCCTTCCATAAACCTCATATAATAGTCTGTCAACCTTAGGAAGCTTCTTATATCTTTTGGTGGGGTAGGTCTTTTCCAATCCATTACAACAGCTATTTTTTTGGGTCAATAGAAATTCCATCCTTATTCAAAACATGACCCAGAAAAGAAACCTGAGGTAGCCAAAACTCACACTTACTCAACTTTGCATACAACTTATGCTCTCTCAAAGCAGATAGGACTAACCACAAGTGCTAGGTATGCTCCTTGACATTCCAGGAATAAACCAGGACATCATCATAAAATATAACCACAAAACAGTCCAGGAAATCTTTGAACAATCTGTTCATCATGTCCAGGAAGGAAGAGGGTGCATTCGTTAATCCAATGGACATTACCAAGAACTCAAAATATCCATGCCGAGAACGAAAAATTGTTTGCGGAACATCCGACTCACGGATCCTCAACTGATGGTATCCTGAATGAAGGTAAATCTTCGAAAACACTGTACTACTACGCAACTGATCAAACAAATCATCTATTCGCGGCAAGGGATACCGGTTCTTGATTGTTACCTTATTCAGGTTCCTATAATAGATGCACAACCTCCTAGATCCATCCTTCTTCTTTATAAATAACACAGGAGCACCCCAAGGCGAAGATGTTTGCCTAAAGAATCCACACTACAACAACTCATCCAGCTAGGTACACTACTCCTCCAGCTCACATGGGGCCATACGGTATGGTGCCTTAGCAATAGGGAGAGTACCCGGCTCCAAATCTATAACAAACTCCACATAACTCTCAGGCGCAAGACCAGGAAGACTATCTAGGAAGACATCAGGAAACTCTCGCACTACAGGAAAATCCTCGACACGCGGCAAACTGCTAACAATTTCCGAAAAAGAAACCAAATAAGCAAAACAACCGGAATTCAAAAGTTTCCAAGCACATACCGTAAAAAATAATAAGGGAATCCTGGCGCAGAAAACCATAGACACTCCTCGGGTGGCCGTTGTACATCTTGAATTCCAAACGCTTAATCGTGCATTGGATAACTGCATCATATCTGGACAACTTATCCATGCCCAAGATCACATCAAAGTCTTCCAGGTTTAGCACCTTCAAATCAGCAAAAGCTAGGAAATCACCTAAAAGGATTGGATAACTCCAAATATCTTAGTCTGACACTACCGAATAACCGAAAGGAAACTTAATGCGAAACAAATTGTCAACTAGATCGAGAGTCAGACGATGATGCTCTACGAAAGTCCTAGCCACGAACATGTGGATAGCACCAGAATCAAAAAGAATACGCGTCCAACGGTTCTTTACCTTAAACTTCCCAATATAATTGCATTCATAAATAGATAAACAAACATCGAAACTAAAACTAAAAGCTAGAAACTAGATTAGAATCTAACCTGAGATCACTTGGGTGGACATCTGTGCTTCCTCCATAGTCATCACATTTAACTTGACCTTCCCTTTATCCAAAAGTTGCGGCGGCAGCAAAGCTAGAAGTGGAACTGGCTACAATGGGGGCTGAGACCGCGGGTAACTTAACTTAAAATGCCCTTTCTGTCCACACTGGAAATAGACCTTATACTTACCCCAACAATGGGCAGCATCGTGACCTTTCCGCTTGCATGAACAACAAACCAGATCTCCTTTGGGAGCACTCTAAATTGCATGCACTTTCTACTTTTGAGCTCCCAACCTCTTGAAACACTTTTAAAACTGGTGGCCTGGCTGGCCACAGAAACTACACACCTCCTTGCTTTCCTTCTTTGAAGTAGGGCCAGACTCCCGAGAGCTCTTACCATCATCAGACTTTTCTTGTCCTTCCTTAATTGATTGCCTCGATTCTTAGCATTATCAATTGCTTCGACCTTTAGGGCAGCTTCTACTACCTTAGCATAGTTTTCAAATCCATAAGCGCTAGCCAGCAACTGGATGTCACTCCTAAGACCATCCAGAAATCGCTTGAATCTGCTAGCTTCAGAGGCTACTAATCCAGGGCAAACCGGCTCAACTTACTGAACTCTACCTCATACTCACTGACTGTGAGTTGTCTTTACTTCAGACGAAAAAAGTTGTTCATCAAGCAATCTTACTCGACTGACGGCAGAAATTTCCTAAGCAGCAATTCCTTGAAGGATTCCCACGAGCATGAGGTAGAAGTGCACCAGGTCCACAGAAATTCCTGAATATGAGAACATCTCATCGATCGCGATAATCCAATCGTCCAACGCCATGAATTCAGCTATACTATCATAGGTAGGGGTCCTAGTTGCTGAAAATGCGAGATGAAGTTCATCTTTGGTGGCAGTACAAATGGAGGCACCAAAGGAGCGGGAGGAACGGGAATGGCTTGACCCACAGTAGGGTCATGCACTCTCAGCTGTTGCCCTGAAATGACAGTCAATAGTTCCTAGATCTGTGATTGCATCTCCACCATCTGCCTAGATAAATCCTTATTGCTCTGTCGCAGTCCCTCAATCACAGCTTCACTCTACACACCAGACGGCTCGCCCTCTTATTGGGGAGTTGACCTCATCGCAACATGCTTAGGCGACATCCTAAGAATACAATGAACAACCAATCAAAACCTAGCTTAACTGCTAGAACTACACAACATAGATCGGACCATACGTGTGTAAATACTTGCTCAGCTGCTAACTTGCTCTGAGATTTTCATAATAATGTCATGCTTAAATTTAGGATGATATACCTTCATCCTATTGACTTTTGTGCATAATCTTATGAATGCATGAATTATCAATCTTTTTGTTTTAAATCCATGTGTGTACGTATGTCAACATGTTCACTCAAGCGAAAAGGATGCTATCCCTTTTTTAGATTGAATAAGGGCTAAAGGCCAATGTTCACTCAAGAGAAAATAACCTACTTGATCCGGACAATTAGCAATTCCAATTATATTTATTCGCTAGAGCACAATCACAAACCAATACGGGTGGATCCGTACTAAAATAACGATTTAAAATAAAGTCCAAATCAATCCCAAAAATTGATTAATATGAGGGTATACCAAATCACTTGAACTCAAGGGGAAATCAAAGGGAAGAACCTGATTTCTTCTAGTGTTCACGAGATCTACCCGCTCCAATTTATATGAAAAATATTCGGATAATTAACGCTTAATTTTATATTTTATTTAGCACGATTTCATTATAAATCAGGACAATTTACTAGCCTTCTAATTCCACCAAATCTCACAAATAATATTAGAAGAAATCACACAAGAGATGTTTAGAAATTCGTTACCCAAGCCAAAGAAAAATCCATCCACAAGATGAGTGGAGGAATCACACATGATAGTGGTTGATTTCTATTTCCACGCAGAACCTTGGATCCATGCCGTACGATGAAAATTCAAGCCGTTCTTCTTTGCAAGAAAACCCTAGTAGAGGGAGAAAACCTTGAAGGAAAATATTTATGGAAATAGGAGAGAGAAAAGGTGGTAAAGAGGTGGTGTCTATGGTTTTGGCCGAAACCAAAGGGAAATATGAGGGGGTAGATTTTGGTTTGGAAGGAGGAGGTTGGAAGGGATTTTGGAGGGAGAGAGGGTGGAGGCCGAGAGAGAGGAAAAGGAGGGAGAGAGGGTGGCGGCTTTGGCTAGGCTGGCTAGGGTTTTGGGAGGGGAAAAAAAGGCGCAGGTTGGTGGTTGAAAGAGGTGGCCAGTTTTATTGAAAGGGGAGAGGAGGGGTTGTTTTGGTGGAGAACTGGTAGAGGGGAGGAAGGAGAGGAAATAGAGAGAGGGAGGAGGTGTTGGCTGGCAGCCAAGAGAGAGGGAGGGAGGAAGAAGGTGGCCGAATATTGCCAAGGGAGAGGAGAAATTCTCAATAGAATTTAGGGTTTCTTTTTTCATTCATCGTCTACTAATTTCTTCATAAGCATGGCTATATATAGCCTACACCAGTCCATCTCCTTCAGTAAAATTCAAATGACATATGATAGTTATAGGCACTACCACCTTACATATGAAATGAAATAATTAAAAACAACACATGATAGTTATAAGCACCCATCAATGTACATGAAATAAATATACAATAATTAAATGCTTAGAAAAAAATGCTTGAATTAAAATTGCAATAAATAAAAATTGCTAAAAATAAAAATTGGTAAAATATATAATTATAATTATTTAATTTATAATTATATATTTTATTTAATGGCGGTGGCGGACGTCAAGAAAAACATGTAGCGGCGGCGGTATAGGCGAAGAAATGTCGTGGTAGAATTTCATCTTCGAGCTTGCAGTATTGATCGTCCCAATCCACAAACTCTCTATGACGAGGATCCACGGCCGCATCAGCATCGTCACCATCAATACTCCCCCACTCAAAATTACTCATCACCGATGAGTGGCCCGTGAGGAGAGAACAATCAAAAACAACAGCAACATGGGGCAAATCTGGCCCCACTATCCATGTCGTAGTAGCATGAACATCCATCAGCACTGAGAACCTGTCTGGCAAAGAAACAACAAGATTTCCGAGGAAACTCAAAAGGGTGTCAATAAAAAGAAATAAAACTTGAATCTTACCATTGTTGAAACCAAAACCTTGGTCTCTGTGGAGTTCGGGGTCCCAAAAGAGGGGTGACCACACACCTACTACACTCGGGGGAACGTCACAGACCAAATACTTGGGAAACAAGGAACAGACCCTCGGCTCTAGCATGGAGGTCCCACCACACACCCAGAAGGTCACAAGAGCACTTCCCCTCCCTCACCAATGGCTGAGCTGGGTACTTTGGGGAGCTCTCAAACTCTACCAAGAAGAAGAAACCAAGGGAAGAGGAAGTCAAAAACTCACCCTCCCCAAAGGTACCCAAGGGGATCTATTTATAGTTTTTCCAAGCCTGTGGACAAAAGGTCTGAAATACCCCTAAGGCCAATAGGCCCTGGGCTAATAGAAAACACCCACACCGAGGGGTGAAGCGGTAATTCCACCCCGAGGGCATAACGGTAAACCACTCCACTCTTCCCTAGCCTTGAGACCGGGCAGCCTGGGCGAGCTGAGCGGCCTGACGAGAGAGGCGGCCTACGAGCTGAGGCTGGGTGAGTGCGGCTAGTCGAGAAGCAGCTAGGCGGGCTCGGCAACATGGCGAGAGTGGCGGCTTGCGGGGCGAGCTGGTGACAGCGAGGCTGGGCGAGTACGGCTAGGCGAGAAGCGGCTAGGCGGGCTCGGCAACCTGGCGAGAGCAGCGGCCTGCGAGGCGAGCTAGCGATAGCGAGTCTGGGCGAGTGCGGCTAGGAGAGAAGCAGATAGGCGGGCTCGCCAACCTGGCGAGAGAGTCGGCCAGTGAGGCGAGTTGGCGACAGCGAGGCTGGGAGAGTGCGGCTAGGCAAGAAGCGGCTAGGCGGGCTCGGCAACTAGGCGAGAGCGGAGGCATGCGAGGCGAGCTGGCGACAGCGAGGCTGGGTGAGTGCGGCTAGGCGAGAAGCAGCTAGGCGGGGTTGGCAACCTGGCGAGAGCGGCGACCATCGCGTGCTCGGCGACTAGGCAGACTACGGGCAGCGACCTCGCGAGCTCGGCGACTAAGCTGACTGAGGGCAGCGACCTCGCGAGCTCAGCGACTAAGCGGGTACTGACCAGGACAGCCCCTCCAAGGGGCCGGGGAGAGATATTTTTTTCCTTCCCCTACTAGTATATGACAAGGGCTAGACCTAAATTGGCCACCGAGATTGCAAAATCTCTCAAAAGCATAAAAACCTATAACTGGCCCCGCGCCTGCCGAGGGGACCCTACTTTGCGAATACGGGGTTGTACACAATCCCCGCTCTTTTCGAGGTTGCATAAGCTTAGAAAGAAACATCGAACCCAACGTATTCGCTGAGTGGCCTTTTCTCGCAGTTTGAAAGATTACAAGGTCTCTCCGAGGGGTCAACCTGTCATGCCAGCTAATGGGAGCCTGGGTGACGTGACAGCCTCGGGGTTAAAATACTTAGCCTCCCGAGGGGTCAACCTGTCATGCCGACTAATGGGAGCCTGGGTGACGAGACAGCCTCGAGGTGAAAATACTTAGCCTCTCGAGGGGTCAACCCTTCATGCCATCCAATGGGAGCCTGGGTGACGAGACAGCCTCGGGGTGAAAATACATAGCCTCCCGAGGGGTCAACCTATCATGTCGGCTAATGCGTGACTGGGTGATGAGACTGCCTCAGGGTGAAAATACATAGCCTCTCGTGGGGTCAACCTGTCATACCAGCTAATGGGAGCCTGGGTGATGAGACAGCCTCGGGGTGAAAACACTTGGGCATCCACGAGAGGTACGCTTTCCCTGCCAGCTAGTGAGAGACTGATAGAGGGACCGTCATTAGAGCAAAGGAACATGGGTATCCATGAGAGGTACGCCTGCCCTGCCAGCTAGTGAGAGCCTGACAGCGGGTCCGTCATCGGAGCAAAGGAACATGGGCATCCACGAGAGGTACGCCTGCCCTGCCAGCTAGTGAGAGCCTGACAGCGGGACCGTCATCGGAGTAAAGGAACATGGGCATCCACGAGAGGTACGCCTGCCCTGCCAGCTAGTGAGAGCCTAAAAATGGGACCGTCATCGGAGCAAAGGAACATGGGCATCCACGAGAGGTACGCCTGCCCTACCAGCTAGTGAGAGCCTGATAGTAGGACTGTCATCGGAGCAAAGGAATATGGGCATCCACGAGAGGTATGCCTGCCTTTCAGCCTTATGAGAGCCTTACAGCGGGACCGTCATCGGAGCAAAGGAACATGGGCATCCACGAGAGGTACGCCTGCCCTGCCAGCTAGTGAGAGCCTGACAGCAGGACCGTCATCGTACAAAAGGAACATGGGCATCCGCAAGAGGTATGCTTGCCCTGCCAGCTAGTGAGAGCCTGATAGAGGGACCGTCATCGGAGCAAAGGAACATGGTTATCCACGAGAGGTGCGCCTGCCCTGCCAGCTAGTGAGAGCCTGACAGCGGACCGTCTCGGAGCTAAAAAGACTTGGCTTTCTCGAGGTATCCTCAACCCATCCAGCTAGTAAGAGCCTGGCATGGGGAGGTTTTCTTGGGGGGGGGGGGACCGAACATCTCAACTAAACCTTACCAAATCCAACATCCTCCAAAGGGGTAAACATGATGGGTTACATGACCCCCCCCCCCCTCGACTCAACTAGTCAGGGGATGGAGTCACTACAACATAAGAAAAAAACAAGACACTGCCGAGGTGAGGCTTCATCAGGGGGTTTGGGCATGATGGTCGTCATCCTTTCCCTCAGCTACCTCCATATTATTCAGGCTCTCCATGATCTTCTCTATCTCCTATGCCTTGGCCAACAAGAGATGGTGTTGATGGCCGTGACATAACATTTCCTTGCCATCCTGGAGTCTCCCTTGACTCTGACCTGGATCCCTCCTGAGTTGAACTTGAGGCACTAGTGGAACAAAGACGGCACGCAACGAAAGGCGCTGATGGGGGGCCTTCCTAAGACTGCATTGTAGCTGCTCGGAGTGTCAACTATGACAAACCGGAAGTTCCTTGAAGTCCCTCCTAACTTCATTTAGAGTCCTAATCCACCTTCAACCTCCTTCCTCTCCCCTGAAAATCCAAACAGGGGTCCTTCTAAGGCCAACACCCTCCTTGGCTCCACCTTCATCTCGTCAAACGCCTTCTTGAAAATGACGTTGACGGAACTCCCATTGTCAACCAAGATCCGGGATACGCTGTAGCCCTCGATGGCCATCTGGATGACCAGCACATCGTAGAACGGATCCTCATGATCCGACATGTCCTTCATCGAGAAGGTGATCTTCTCCTCCTGGGGCGGGGTATTGGATGTCGAAGCGATGCTCTGTCAGTACATGATATGGAGGCTTGCCTTCCAAGTTCCTCGATCCCCACCCCACCGTAGATCACTGCTATACCTCCTCGGGGTCCTACATTGACCCGGTCCTCATATATGTCTTCTTCCCCCACTCTGGGTAGAATCCATTCAACCTGTGCCGGCGGCTGAGGTTGGGTAGGGCCTCTCGCCCCCTCACTTCTAGGAACTCGGGGCAGGTAGCTCTGGCGTGACCCTCCGCCTGGTGGAATTCAAAGTATGGCAATGCTCCTTCTCCCCTCCTTCGGCGGACCCGACGGTCTCTCCCGTTGCCTCTTCCTCCTCTGCCTTTTGTCAAGGCTTGCTGGGGTGGGGGCAGGAGCTGCCTTGGGGCTTGCCTTTGGAAGTTGAACCTCCCTTGGCCCCCGTGAATGTTTCCCCCACCCTGGATGAGAGCTCTTTCTAGACCCTGGGCAGGTCCTCCCTACTGCCTCCAGCCTGGTTCCGGACCCTCCTGTCCCTGGAACCCTTGAGCTCTCAGCTCCTCTCTCCTTCTTCCTTCCTATTGCCTCGAGCCACCTTTCTCCTTTGACTTCATCTCCGTTAGCTTTGCCAACTTCTTTACAAATGTCGGGTTGGCTGCCTCCATGGCTATCTCCTCTGCCGCCCTTTCCATCAACTCCTCGAAAGAAAGGGGAGCTTTTCGGGTCAAGCTCATCTTAAAGAACCAATCGCACAACCCCACCGTGAACGTCATCTGAAGGGCATACCCTGGAATCTCCTGGATATCAAGGATCTCCTCTTGGAACCTATCAACGTAGTGGGCCAGCGACTCCTTGGCCCTCTGCCTTATCAGAAAGATGGACTCAGGACTCTTCTTTCCCTTCTTGGAGGTGGAGAAGCGAAGATGGAAGCTATGGCTCAAGTCCTCGAACCCATAGATCGACCCTGGAGGGAGTATATAAAACCAGTCCCTTGCCTTCTCCTTCAACGTGATCGCAAAGAGGCGACACTTAAAGGCATTCGCCATCGGCCTAACGGAGACGGCATCCTCGAACCACTGCAGGTGCTATACAGGATCATCCTTACCGGTATAGTAAGTCATGTCGGGCTCTCTGAACCCCTCGGGAACGGGAGCTGAGATGATCAGCTCGCTGAAGGGTGACCCCCTAAGGGATTCTCTCGCCACCTCTACTCGCGCGACTTGCTCGCCTGGAGGGCTAGTACTCGGCGGGCTCGGGAATAACTCCCGGCCAATGAGGTCTCGCTCGACCCTCTATCCCATCCTTTCCTTCCCTGGTCGCCTACCTAGTGCACTTCTTTCTCCCCCTACTAGGGTCATCTCGTTTGTGCCCCTGGGAGCCAACTCGTCGAGACCACTCTGGGTCAGCTTGCCGAGACCCCTGGGAGCAAGTCCCTGGGGGCTAGGGGTTGAGCTGTCATCCCGAGGGGAAATGCTTCTCAGCATCTCCATGATGCCTTGGATGGAAGCCATGAACTCCTCCCTTCCTACGAAGTGTCCGGGGTTGGGGAGCTCGCTGAGATCATTACCACATCCTTGATCTCTTGCCATGACACTCTCCCGAGATCTTCTGTGCAGGTCACTCTCCACTCTCACCGCACCAAAATGTTGAAACCAAAAACTTGGTCTCTTTGGAGTTCGGGGTCCCAAAAGAGGGGTGACCTCACACCTACTACACTCGGGGAAATGTCACAGACCAAAGACTTTGGAAAATAGGAACAGACTCTCGGCTTTAGCGTGGAGGTCCCACTACACACTCGGAAGGTCACAAGACCACTTCCCCTCCCTCACAAATGGCTAAGCTGGGTACCTTGGGGAGCTCTTAAACTCTACGAAGAAGAAGAAACCAAGGGAAGAGGAAGCCAAAAACTCATCCTCCCCAAAGATACCCAAGGGGGTCTATTTATAGTTTTTCCAAGCCTGGGGAAAAAAGGTCCGAAATACCCCTAAGGTCAATAGGCCCTAGGCCAATAGAAAACACCCACACCGGGGGGTAAAGCGATAATTCCACCCCGAGGGCATTATGGTAAACCACTCCACTCTTCCCTCGCCTTGAGACCAGGCGGCCTGGGCGAGCTGGGCGGACTAACGAGAGAGGAGGCCTGCGAGATGAGGCTGGGCGAGTGTGGCTAGGCAAGAAGCGGCTAGACGGGCTCGGCAACATGGCAAGAGCGGTGGCCTGCGAGACGATCTGGAAACAACGAGGCTGGGCGAGTGCGGCTAGGGGAGAAGCGACTAGGCAACTCGGCAACCTGGTAAGAGCGGCAGCCTGCGAGGCGAGCTGGCACAATGAGGCTGGGTGAGTGCGGCCAGACGAGAAGCAGATAGGCGGTCTCGGCAACCTGGCGAGAGTGGCGGCCTGCGAGGCGAGCTGGCAACAGCGAGGCTGGGCGAGTGCGGCTAGGTGAGAAGCGGCTAGATCAGCTCGACAACCTTGCGAGAGCGGCAGCCTTTGCGTGCTCGGCGACTAGGCGGACTGCGGGCAGCGACCTCGCGAGCTCGGCGACAAAGCGGACTACGGGAAGCGACCTCGCGAGCTCGGCGACTAAGCAGGTACAAATCGGGACGGCCCCTCAAAGGGGCCTGGGAGAGATAAATTTTCCTCCTCCTACTAGTATAACAAGGGTAGACCTAACTTTGCCACCAACAATGCAAAGTCTCTCAAAAGCTTAAAAACATATAACTGGCCCCGCGCCTGCCGATGGGACCCTACTCTGCGAATATGGGGTTGTACAGCCATCCAGTTATAGAACCAAGGAGTCCACGTGGAAATTAGATACGATAACACTAACACTCCCCAACCCAAGAGAACATTTAGTGGGAGGAAGAAACGACGGGGAAAGCCACTCAGGTGGAACAGAGACGTACAGTAAAAAGTCCGAAAACTTGAAATAAAGTGAAACACCCTGTGCTATATAAAAATCTGATATAAAAGCATGAAATCTTACATTCTTCATTATCATGGATGGGTCAGCGTTCCTACATATTAATTTATTAACGGAGCCAGAAGGCATCCGCTCGGGGACTGACCAGGCTAAACCCAAATCACAAAATTTAGCGTCGGACGGTCTCGAAAAGGAGTGGAAGTGCGTGCGACATAACTTAAAATGAAACACTAACGTCCTAGATACATGAGGAGAGAATCCATGTGCTACATGACTTGACCCAAACGCGGAGGATAAGGGGGTAAAGTCAGGTGGCACGGGAGCCTTATAATCAGAGATGATTTTAATGGGCTCCAAAACCGCAGTCTTAATTTTAACTTTAATATTCTTACGCTTGGCATGAAGATATGCCAAGGTGAACCGCTCTTCAAAAATAATGGAGTTGGATGCTCCCGGATGTGTAAGGATGTGTGAGCGATACATCTCAAGGGACCCAACTATAGTCTCTAATGTGTGAACATGAGGGTCATCAAAAGGCAGTGGGTAAATGCGTACAACCGGGTGTGGTATATAGGTATTTCTAGGGGACACTTCATCCAGAGGCATAATAGCCAAAGAGTCAGAAACAGTCGAGGATAGAAACGTAGACGGACACGCAGAAAAATCAACAGTCAAATGTGACACGTAGTAAGATCTACGAGGTGCGGTGAAAAGACCAAATACTAGTGCGCTCAACCTAGTAATATATATACATGTTGAGATAACACCAATGTAGGAACTAATAGAGTGGGCGTGTCACAAAAACTCAGACTAGGACTACCGATTCCACGTCCTAAAAAGTCAACTAATATGGGCAAATAATCAGGAGGAAGGGTCGGCAAAATCAAACCTGGGATAACATCCAAATCAGTATAAATTTCACACAACGGTGATATCATTAAAGAACTCTCATCCGGGTGTACAACAAAATTATCGTCCAAAAGTACCCTTCCCTCAGATGGTAAATCATCCACAATAAAACTAGGGACATCCTCACTCTCAGGCTCCTCAGATAACTCAGATACAATCTCAGTGGGTGCGATCATAGACTCTATCAAGATGGGGATCGTATCTCTGAGAGGGCACTCAATACTAGGGTGGTCAAACACAACACTAGCAGTGCAAGTAATAGGTAACCGAATACTCTCACAGATCGGAATGTAATCATCCCATACATCGTCTTCTAAATAACTAGGGATTCCCTCACTATAAGAATCATCAGATTCGCCAGGCACTATCTTACGTGAAGGAATACTCTCACTTAGCTGGTCAACTTCCGAATCTAGAGATACTATATCCACATCAGAATCCTCAGAGGTATCTTTCACTATCTCAAGGGGCTTAGACATCGAGGCTAATGGAGACAAAGCTCTAGTAGTAACAACTTTTGAGTCCAAGACATATGATCTATTAAAAATGGTTTCCCTAAAGGTGGTAGTAGGTACACTATGGGCAGGCCGACCTTTTGGGGGGAACTAATCTAGCGTTAGGTATATAATCATTCCTATAGGATGGTATGGGACTAGCGCCATAACGATACTCACTCATAATCTTGGTGTTAGTAGTGCGGAGATAGGCAGGATCAAATTGATCTGAGAGTAGGCTATGCATTGCCGGCTAAGCATGTATATAACTACCAATGCGACGCTCTTCGTTTAACCAAAATACCTAGGCTTGACCTATTAACCACTCTCGGGCGATGTTAACCTTTTGGTGATCGTCCCATAAGTGACGATTAAAATAATTTTCTAATCCCTTAATCCAGTCTCTAAAAATTTGGGGACACCATAAACTGTCATAAGTAGGTGCCTCAATTCTAGTGGGAGGATAAACGTGAGGATGGATGGGATTCCTATGGTTTGATATCAAGGCTGGGGTGTGTTTAGCTATGGATTTATCATACAAATAGTCTAAAAGGGAAGCGTAAACGTCATAGGCCGTATCAGTGAGAATCGAAGAGATAACTCTATTCGATTCTTGTGCGCATGCAAGAATTAAGGATTCTCACTCATATAATCTAAGATAGACGGAATTGTTCCCCCTTACCAACTAGGGTAATAATTATAAAAAATTTATTTTCTTGCTTAAAATAATATGAAGATTATTAAATATTTTTTTTATTGTTTTTTTGCAGAAAAATAAAAATATAGGCCGCTATTTGCACACCAAAAATTAAAATTTTATTTTATTATTTAGGCAATGAAACGTGGAAGTGCATGTCGGCGTACTAATAAAAGGTGGAGGGTGCCAATTAGGAAATTGACGTGAACCTCCCTCTGATACCAAATTTATGCAGGCCCATGGTTTCGACGGATAAAATTACGCGCTCTTGGTTTCGACAATTAAAACAAATACATTGTGAGCAGTTTCTCTAATTACCACTATCGATTACTCAGGCAATTAATGGCACAATTTTCAATATCAAACAACGCAAAGGGACGCTACCCCTTTTATAGATTGAACAAGTGCTAAAGGCCAATGTTCGCTTAAGCAAAAAGGACCCATACTAAAATTGCGATTTAAAATAAAGTCCAAATCAATCCCAATAATTGATTAATATGAGGGTATACCATATCCCTTGAACTCAAGGGGAAATCAAGGGGACGAATCTGATTTCTTCTAATGTTCACAAGATCTACCCGCTCCAATGTATACGAAAAATATTCGGACAATTAACGCTTAATTTTAGATTTTAATTAGCATGATTTCAATATAAATCAGGAAAATTTACTAGCCTACTAATTCCATCAAATCTCACAAATAATATTAGAAGAAATCACACAAGAGATGTTTAGAAATTCATTACCCAAGTCCAAGAAAAATCTTTCCACAAGATGAGTGGAGGAATCACCCATGACGGCGGTTGATTTTTATTTCCACACAGAACCTCGGATCCGTGTCGGATGATGAAAACGCAATCCGTTCTTCTTTGGAAGAAAACCCTAGGAGGGGGAGATAACCTTGAAGGACAATATTTATGGAAATACGGGAGAGAAAAGGTGGTGAAGAGGTGGTGGCTATGGTTTTTGCCGAAACCTAAGGGAAATATGAGGGGTTAACTTTTGTTTTGGAAGGAGGAGGTTGGCAAGGATTTTGGAGGGAGAGAGGAAAGGAGGGAGAGAGGGTGGCGGCTTGGGCTAGGCCGGCTGGGGTTTTGGGAGGGGAAAAAGGAGGCTCGGGTTGGTAGTTGAAAGAATGTTGCTGGTTTTGTTGAAAGGGGAGAGGAGGGGTTTTTTTGGTGTAGAACTTATAGAGGGAGAAGGAGGAGAGGAAATAGAGAGAGGGAGGAGGTGTTGGTTGGCAGCCAAGAGAGAGAGAGAGAGGAAGAAGGTGGCCGAATATTGCCAAGGGAGTGGAGAAATTCTCAATAGAATTTAGGGTTTCTTTTTTTCATTCATCATCTACTAATTTCTTCATAAGCATGGCTATATATAGCCTACACCACTCCATCTCCTCCATTAAAATTCATATGACATATGATGGCTATAGGCACCCATCTTTCATGTAAGACCCCTTTTTTTTCTTTTTAAACCACCGGAGTATTATGCTCAGAACCACCGCTTTGCGGTGACACCAACACGCCCGAGAAGGTCATCACTACAAAATGCCGATTCTGCCGGCTATATCAATCGCAGAAGTGTAGAATAAGGTATAAGAGTAAGAATGAACTCAAAACTAGTCCACTAGAATCACATGTATATAAAATAAATCACCATGAAGGGAGAGTCCAAAACAATAATATAAGAAGTACTAGAAAATAGGGCTCATGCCCGATACATCACAATCCTCACTACAAATCACTCATCGCAAAAGCAAATCTATAGTAACTACTAACGATCAGGACTCACTGTCCTAGCAGTCTGAACTCCGGTGCTAGACTGTCCCGACTCCACACGCACTGACCTCTGGGGCTGCATATCTATGTTCGGCTTCACGATCCCCTAAAATGATTTGGTCCGAAAACCGTTAGTCTAAAAGACTAAGTCCTATCATCCCCCTCCCCTCCCCCATGGCTCCTAGGCACCGAGCAGGGAGATGGAAAGGGAAGGTAATGAAGGTGGAGAGTAATAAATGTAAGCTGCTGGCGGCGGAACTAATCTAGGAATTCTATGTAAACATGTAGTAGTAACAAAAGTATGTAGAGTAAGCATAAGTATACGAAGGCAAAATATGAAACATATAACCTTAACTTATAAGAATACCAATACAGACTTATAAGCTAAGGGATCTTCTATAAGGCTCCCATCGTATAAAAAATCCCATACCAATTTATACGATGGAATGTCGGTTTACAAGCAAGCAATATTTATCATAGGAAAATAACCATAACTTATAAGCATGCTCACGCAAGCCTATAAACAAAGGGGTCATTTTGTAGGGCCTATTGTATAAAAAGTCCCATACCAATTTATACAATAGGTGTCAAGGGTTATATGCAATGGTGATGTTATGTCATGCTAGTATGCTATGATGTGAACATGCAAGTGCAACACACACACTCGACTCTGTGCACACAAACCTTTAGTTCCCCCTTTTTGGAGCCTAACCTCCAAGGATACCTCCATAGTGGCAAACGAAAGTAGTAGGTTGGGCCACGCCCACCTCTAAACCGGTATCAGCACTACCAGTCAGACCTATCGTACGCCTCAATGCTGGTGCACTAAGCGGAGCTCCTGCGTACTCTTTGCCGGCTGGACCATCGGACTTAACTTGGCTAAGTGTAAATCCACACCCGCCGAGTAAACGTACTGGTGTCGGTGCGACGACTCTCCAATACCGAAGACCCACCACCTTATATCTTATGCACATGAAATATTAATGTATTATCCACCGAGCCAAAGCTCCCCGGACTATCCCGTCCGTCACAACCAACAACCGAGCCAAAGATCCCCGGACTATCCTATCCATCATAATTATCTACCGAGCCATCGACTCACTGGGCTAACCTGCCCATTTCCACAACCACCGAGCTTACCGCCCGGACATCCTAGTCAAGCTAACCTCCCGAGAATCTGGGGTGTGTGAAAGTGAACCCCTAATTATACTAGTTGTTCTTTAAGATTTATTACTCTTGCAGTTTAGGTTAGCCAAGGACTGCCCCCGGTATACCCCGTGAAGGGTTCTTAAAGGGCACTAGGAACTATGATGGTAACTAAAGCCCATCGTTCCCTTTCGCAAGGCACTTACTATTATTGGTTATTACCCAATTTCCGATCCTTTCAATATTAAACTAGAACTAACCCTAGTGTGTTTTGTCTCTTCCTCTCCACGGGAAAGACGATCTTTCGTCGATCCCGAGCACCGCCTAATCCTAGTCAACCCACCATTCTACTCATCCCAATCTTTCAATGATGAACTCAATCTCATTTTACCCAAACTAGCAAACTATTAACCCCAAGCCATATGCCCAATTCATGCTATCACATTTCCTGCAGTTTTACTATATGCAGATCAACTTATATTATATGTCGTACATGATAGGAGGTACTCCAAATTTTCATCAAAATGCCCTAAAATATTTAATGGGGGTCTATCATGACATTATTAGCCTAAATACATAAACTTATAATTTTCCTAACTAATTTGGTATTTAATTAATTTTTCCCAAAGTTAGGCTATGGGTAATTTGAACATGAAGTATAATATTTTCTGAAGTAATGGCCACCCAAAAATTATAAACACTAGATAACAGAGGAATAATAGTAAATTCCAAATTTGATGATTATCCAGAAAAGATTTGGCCTCTAATTAATTAATCCAATAATAAGTCATTAACTATGGGTAAAGAAGAAAGTACTAAAGTTAATCATCCTAAAATTGTTTAAAAATTACTAAATCTCAAGGATGACGAGAAAGAGCATCTGAACAAAAATCATAATTTATCAAGCTCATTAGGTACTAGAATAAAATTAATTAAATGTACTTGGAAACTAGCACCTTGTGAAGCAACCCCTATAAACAGGCTTCCAAAAATTCCATAAAAAGTTACAGAAATTCACAATGTTATAAAAGGTCCTCTGACTAAATTTCATAAGTTTTCAATCAGGGGTTAGTACATAAGAATTTCCTAAGTGGATAATACAACTTGATGGGTTGTGAGTAAAGTACTCAAATTAATGATCAAAAATTTATACCAAAATTTCTAGAGCTTGCTATAGTGCTAAAACATAGCTTGACTAAGTATCATCCAAACCCAAGGTTAGGAAGTCACATAATAAAATTCTTCAAGATAACTCATGATAGTGCACTTTTCAAAGGAATTCACTAGTAAACTCATCCAAATAATGTGTAGTAAATTTCAGTGGATAATAAGGTTATGAAAATGACCTCTACCAAAATGTCATGCAATTCCAAAGTCATATGAGCCACTAGAAATTTCCTAAGGTGTATGGACCCAAAGACTTAACTAGTGGTTTAAGTGCTGTGCATGTGTCCAAATCCCTCCATATCTCTCCCTAGGGCTTATCACCACCCTAGGAACACATCGACTAAACACCAAGTCCATACAAGCGTATTTCACCACATGCGCTTCACAAATCCCCAAAGTCCAACCTTAGGGTTTGAACTTGGTTCCTAAGGAAAATCTACCACAACCCACGCCAAATTCCATGTGGGGGTGTCTAGTATCATATCAAATCATTTTCCAAATTTTCAGCCTCTGTTGAGGTGATTTGACCACTTAAACACACAAGGAACACTTGACCTAAATACCCCCCTTTAGGCCAAAGCTATGGTTTACAAAAATTCAACTTAATTCATCTCCAAATGAGATTTAATTTTATCCAGATCCTTATGATAACCCCAACGACCACTCACCAAAATTTTGGAGGGTTTAGAGGTCATTAGGTCCCCTAATTAAGTTACCCTAGGATTCTTAAATTATTTCAAAAACTATAGAAAAATTATCTCCACAAATTCCCATTTTTAGACCTAACCTAGGTATGGGTAAGATTGACTCCCTGTCCAAATTTCAATTCATTTGGACTTGTGGTGAAGTGGGGGCACCGATTTAAATCTCTAACTAGCCCTAGGTATAGATCTCACCAAAATGAGTGCTCTGCTCTAACCTGAACTCCAAATGGGTTTATTCCAATTTTAAATTACATTAGACTCTCAGAGCTACAATTTTTATGTTGACCACTTTCTCTAATTAAGCTTCTATGTATTTTTCAATTAATTTCCAAAGTAACTATTTATAAGGAACAGAAAATGCATAAATTATAATATAAATAATATGATCCTTGCACAGATCTTGACGCAGATCGGGCGGCTGCTGGTCATCTTCAACCTCCAGCTGACGTGTGAGATCTACCTGACCTGGAGCCTCTTCCAGCAACCATAGCCGTCCATACGGGCACCTACCTGGTCGTCCACCGCCGCCACCACCTTCGACGAGGTGGGTGCCATCAACTGGCAGCGGCACGTCCGCCGGAGGGGCCTATTCCGGCGAACCCAACAAGTTGATTTTCACGGAAAAACAATGGAGAAACTCCACCTGATCAGGCTCAATTGAGCCCGATTCTTATTCCTAATGAATCATATGATCTACCCATGGATGAAGGAGAAGGGGAGGACCTTTTTCGCGGCTTGAATACGGGTGGTTTGCCTCCTTGTAATTTTCCGGCCGCCAGCTTGAGCTCCTCTGCAACTTTTACACCAACATCACTTGAACTGAAATGTAATCAGGGGAAATTCTTGCCCTGGCTCTTGTGAAGGTTCCTAATGAAGGAATTGGGGAGAGATGGCTTGTAATTCCCTAATTCATCAAAGCACCATTAATGGCCATAAGGGTGAAATTTTGGTTTCACCCAAATTGAGGGGCTGAGCCACCCCACTAGCCGGCCATCTCTTGAAAACTTCTCCCCTGCCTCCAAGGAGTTAAATCCCCATAAAAGGGAGGGGTTATGGAGCCTCCATGGCCATGATGGCCATTATGCTCTTACTTTCTCTCTCCTCCAAATTGGGGTAACTTACTCCCTCTCTCTCCTAGTCACCAAACTCTGAATTTAGTGGGCCCAAAATGTGTCTCTTCACCTCCGAGACCAAAGGGCCACACTATTTTTGGCTTAGCCCACTTGGATTGGGCTTGAGCTAGCCATTTAGGCTAGTTTGACCACTTTGACCCTTGAGTTGACTTTGGTCAACACGACCATTTGGGTTGACCCCAAGGGGTCCTTTGTGACCCATTGGCTTCCACTAAGGTCTAGGAAGACTTGGGTAGGGTTGGTTTGGCACATTATTGGTCAATTTCCCTTAGTTAGGGCACATTGCCCAATTTAGGCCTATGGTGGTCTTAGGTCAATTTGACCACTTTGGGTTGACCACAATGGATCATTATGGCTCTAATGGTCCCTATAATGGTTTAGGGATGTTGTGGTTGGGTTATGGGGTCATGGTGAAGCCCTATAGTCATCCTAAACTAGTGTTTAGAATTCTACTGATTGCAGACCATGATGATCTCCACCTTGATGCCTAAGCTCACTTGGTCTTCTTGGGCTTCCTTGGGTTTTGTCATGACCTAGTCATGACAAAACCACTTCTAGGGGTCTAGTTGGAAATGGAATGTTACATTACATATGAAATGAAATAATTAAAAACAACAATTGATGGTTATAAGCACCCATCAATATACATGAAATAACAATAATGAAATGCTTGGAAATAAAAATGCTTGAATTAAAATTTCATTAAATAAAAATTGCTAAAAATAATAATTGGCAAAATATATAATTATAATTATTTATTTTATAATTATATAATTTATTTAATGGCGGCGGCGGACGTTGAGCAAAACATGTAGCGGCATCGGCGTTGGCAAAGAAACGTCGTCGTAGAATTTCATCTTCAAGCATGTGGCATCGATCATCCCAATCCAAGAACTCTCTATGACGGGGATCCACGGCCGTATCAGTATCATATCCACTATAACTGCAACAGGTGCGGACCACAAGCCACAACCAACCCTAGCCGCTCAACCGCTACTGCTCCAAACCTGAGACATTCAAAAGAAAAGAATTCCTCAGCAAGAAAATACAAGTGGTAAAAGATCATCAGTAGATGAAAGAAAAGGAGTTTAAGGGTTAATATCCCAAACAGGAAATGCTGCAAAACCACGGCAGATGAGAAATAAAATAGTAATAAATTATTAACTTATAACGTCCATGGGTAAGGAAATTGCACCAAGTACGAAACGAAGCCATGCTTCAAGAATATGTGCAGGAGTGAGCATAAAGACTTATGTCTAAACAATAAGAATGAAGAGACTGAATTGCTCTAAACACGTGAACCATTAAAACCAGTAAAAATGGTTCTGAGTCGGTGGCCACTATGTCCAACACAAACTAACAGACCCAAACATCGCGAGAAGGCACTGTTGTGGTGGCCATAATGTCCAACACAACCAGATAGTCCAAACATCTTAAAAAGGCACTATGGTGGTGTCCATAATGTCCAACACAACCCAACAGTCCAAACATCTCAATAAGGCACTGTGGTAGTTGCCACAATATCCAACACAACCCAACAGTTCATGAGAAAACACCAAAAACCACCAATTGTAATTATTCACGAGCCGGTACTAGGTTGGTGGTGCTTTATCCACTGCCAACCATGAGCCACACCTAAACATCCATAAACACTGACAAAACCCTAACCCAAATGCAGGATCTCTCCAATGACAAGCCGGAAGAAAAATCTCAAAATTCACCCAAAGGCCCATACTCGAGGAATTGGCTCAATTCGGCCAAAAAATTCTAAGTCCATACTAATTCATCGAGTATACTTGACAAATACAGTAGACACTCGAAGAATATACCTAGTAAAATTAACTAACTTAACGATACTCGACGATTCGTCTAACATAACCTTGATACTCGACGAATCGGAGAAATTTACCCAAGTCCACGGGAAATTCATCGAGTATACACGACGAATCATAAGTTCATTCGACGCTCTCAATGCCAAAGCAGTCTCACTCGACGTGTAAGACCCCCCTCCCAGAATACAACACAAGGCCGAGGGGAGTCTTATGCCCAGAACAGCCTTCTTGCGGTAAAGCCAACAAACAGGTTGACCGATATTACAAGACGTCTATCATACTGGATAAAACCAATATCATGCATGCTAACCCAATATAAAGAACAAATAGAAGTCAAAATCTACATAAGTATAAAAGTACATAAGTACATCAATAATAAGAAGCAACAACAGGCTTCTATAATATCAGAGTACATAAAAACTTTGCCCAAAGGGCTACAATAAGAGTTTCTCAAAAACGCACATCCGTAATTGAAGGCAGCGATGGTATCATCACATCAAGCCCTGTCGTCCTGGCCTGGCTGCCCTCCGACAGAACCTTCTGCTGCTCTATCTACTTGGTCTCCTCCTAAAAAGTAGGATGTAGCAACCGTTAGTCATAAAGACTACCCGGTTATCACATCCGCTCCCCCCGACGGCTCTTAGGCACCGGGCGGAGAAAGGAAAAAGGATACAATATATACATATATATATATATATATATATGTAAGTAGTAGTACAAACAGGTGGTATAATACTAATCAATATCAGAGTATCTAATATATAAAACAATTGAGTATATCAATCTACACTAGCAGTTCTACTATCAACAGCAGTATACAAGTATGATCCTACAACATGAAGGTAACTCAACTTATATGAATGCCCATACAGACATATAAGTTAAGGATTGGCTTAACAGTAAAGTAACTTTTGGGTATTGTATCCACAATAACCCTGATTTGAAGAAGAGCTCAGTCAAGCTAAGATGAATTGAGTTTGTATTTGATGTTGTATTCTAGTTATATACTTGTTGGTTTATTTTGCTAAGTAAACACCAATGTCAGGTTACAGTGGGTCAATAAACACGGGACTATTCAATGTAATCATTCATTGTGTAGACCAATGTGTTGACTCTTGTGTAATATCTCTATTGGGGTGTACTTCTATCCCAAGTACAGGAGAAGGATCAAGGAAGGCCAAAGACCAGGACTCAGAGAAGAGGAATTTTACCTAAGTAAAATTTGGCGAGTATGGTTAGTCATACCTGTCGAATTCGTCAAGTATCCCATTGATACTCGCTGAATTAATCGTGTGTGCTTCCCAACACCCGTAAAATTCATTGTATATACTTAGGGTAAATTCTCTGGAAATCTTGTATTCGACCACGAAAAATTTGTCGAGTATCACTGGCGATACTCGCCGAATTCGCCGAGTATCACTGGCGATGTATCACTAGCGATACTCGCCGAATTCGCCGAGTATCCCAGGCGATACTCGCCAAATGCGAATGTGGCGAGCCATTTGTCGACCACTCTAGATTTCTTGTTAAGGCAAATTCGACGAATATCACTCATAAATTCAGCGAGTATGATAATTGATATTTGAAGAATTTCGCTGAATTTGACTTAGGCCGATTTTTCCGAAATTTCTCTGGTTCGAAACCATCAGCCATGCATAGTAATTTCTAGGGTTCGTTTTTGGAATTCTTTTATAGCCATTATTTTGAATCTCTCTATAAAAAGGATAGGGTGATTTTGAAATGACTAATCTTAACTTAATGTCTATTCGATTTTGAAAACTTCTATAATAAGAACCCGTCGGCTGCACGCACGTCTTCATTCGCTATTTTCTTCCGCTCGACCACTTACTTCGAACGATCTTCTCCTTTGAAGACTTCTTCAACTGGATTGTGTCTTCTCTCAATATCTAATCTACTCCAATCCTAGTTACTTGAAGATCGAAGGTTCAAGATTCAAGTTCCAAAAGATTTCAAGTTTTTGAGTTCTCCGAGTTTCTAGTTCAACCCTTTCAAGAACGTCGGATCGAAGACTTCCAATCGTGTTTATTGTTGTAATATTGTTTTAAATATTATAGGAGATTTATCTCCGGGTTAGTAGATCCAATTGTGGATCGAGAGAGTAGATCCGGTTGTGGATCGAGTTTGTAGATCCAGTTTGTGGATTGAGTTGTAGATCTGGTTGTGGATCAAGGTGTAGGAGAATTTGTTCTCCGAGGTGTAGGAGCGTTGCTTCGAGTTGTAAGATTGTGATAATCTAAGAAAGGTGAAGTAGCAAAATATATCCCTTTGCGGTAGATAGGCGAGGCGGGACAGTGGACGTACCCAATACGGGGAACCACTATAGATCTCTTTGTTTGTGTGCTTGTTTATTTTTGAGTATTTTTTTAATCCACAAAAAGACACAAACATCACCTATTCAGCCCCCTCTAGGTGAGTTAGGTAGAGGCTAGATACTTTTAATTGGTATCAGAGGGAGGTTTTGTTCGATAAGGCTAACACCTAAACGAGATCCCTGATCCAGCGTTCAGAGATTCTGTATATTCACTATTGGGTACATTAGAAAATGTGTACCAGATTTGGAGAAGCCTCACCTAACTCAATGATATACATCAATGTGTATTTGATGGTATGTTGAGTTTGAATGTGCAGGTTAAAGAAATGCAAGAAAATTTTCTAAGTACAAGTGTCGACACTGGTGAAGGAAATGTGTCGACACCAGAAGCCAGTTTGAGTCAACACAAAGGATTTGTGTCAACAAACAGAAATTCTGTCAGTAGAAGTTGTGTCGACACATAGAACTTGTGTCGACACACCAAAATTCTATCAGCAGCAGTTGTGTCGACACATAGGACTTGTGTCGACACACCGAAGTTCAGTCTACAGCAATTATGTCGACACACTTGACTTGTGTCGACACAGAATCAAGAATTCTGTCGACACCAACTATGTCAAGACTAGAAGCAATTGTGTCGACACACAGGACTTGTGTCGACACATTTTACAAAAGCTGTGTCGAGATGATGAAGAATGACTGTGTCGACATTGTGGGAGCTGTGTCGACACCATCAAGACTTGTGTCGACACATGGTCTATTTGTGTTGACACATTTGGAGTACTATATCGATGCTTTCTCTGCTATGATAGAAGTTCAAGGAGGGGTCAAGTATCAAGACTGAAGACCTGACAGGTGTCATAAGTAACAAAGCTGTCACATCTGTCAGAGCTGTCAGAAGTCTGTTATGAACCGGATCTACTGGTAACCTTGGATGGGTTCTATATAAAGACCTATTCTATCACAAACAAAAAAAACGGTGAACTAAGAGACAAACACAGAAGAAATAAAGTAAGAAGAAGGCAGATCCTGAACAAGCCTGCAAGAAGAGTTCAGATCTAATTCTGAATATAAGAAGGAAGCTGGATTGAAGATCATCTCTAATTTCATTTGAAGATCAACCTTACTTTGTTCAGATTCAAGAAGCTTTGAAGAAGCTAAGACAGGTTGGATCTTAAGAAATCAGTTCAATCAAGAACTGATCAAGAAGCTTTCACCCCATTCTCTTTCTATCTGGGTTAAGGTTTTATTGTTTTAAACAAACAATTTTCTTATAAGATCTTTTGTAGATCTGAGTTGTAAGCCTAAATTTATAAAGGTTGAGGTAGGGCTAGCCTGAGGTCGGATCTTGGTGATCTGAGTTGTAGGCCTGGTGATAAGGGCTGAGGTAGGGCTGTTGCCTGAGGTAGGATTCTTGGGAAGAATATGATGTATAGGACTTGAAGAAGTCTGAGTTGTAGGAATAAGTTGGGTTCTGAGTTGTAAGATCTGTGGATCTGAGATAGTGGAAGGAAGTTTGGCCGAATCCAGTAATCTACTGGATAAGTGAAGGGGGAGAGTAGACGTGCCCACAAATTGGGGAACCACTATAAACCATTGTGTGTTGTACTGTTAATTTTTTGTGATTGTTATTCTTTGTGCTGTGATAGTTATGTTGTGTTTAACATTTTTAATTGCCTAAGTTGTTTAAAAGGATTTGAACCTATTCACCCCCCTGGGTGTTTAGGCTCTATAAAACAAATCTTTCAAGTGGTATCAGAGGCAGGTTCACTGAAATATAGACCTAACAGTCTGAGTAGATCTCCAAGGCAGTTAACTGTTAGCCAGAATGGGTTCAAGTGAAAATCAGAAGGAACTTTTATCCATGAAACTTCCTATCTATAGGAAAGAAAACTTTGGCATATTGAAAGAGAGGGTCAAATTGTTTATGGAAGCATCTGATCCAAGAATCTACATCACAGTTCTAGAAGGACCTTTCATTCCTATGAACATATCAGTTCTTGATGCAAATCTAAAAACTCTAAAGATCTATTCTGAAATGACTAAGGAAGAGATAATTCTAGCAACCTTAGACAAGAGAGCACAAAACATAATTGTGAGTGACATAGATGATTCTACATTCCAGAATCTGGTACATTGCAAAACCTCCAAGGAGATGTGGGACACTTTGATTGTCTACATGGAGGGAACTGAAGAAGTAAGAGAGGATAGAAAGTCCATACTAAATCAAGAATATGAGAGCTTTAGACAAGCCAAGACAGATAGCATAGCTAAATATTACCAGAAATTCTTTAGAATTGTAAATGAGCTAATAACCATGGAAGAGTCTTTAGCATATATGAACTGAATGACAAGTTTCTCAGATCACTAACCAAGGACTGGGATACTAAAATATATGCCATCAGAGAGGTGGCCAGGCTTGCTGATACACCTTCAGCCAACATTATTTGGAAAACTATTATTATATGAGATACAGCTCACTGCTAGAAAAGAGGAGGAGAAAAGTAATAGGTCTAAATACAAAGAAAAGTCAGTAGCCTTCAAGGCTGAAGCCACAAGAAAGGGTAAGAGAAAGTATTCTTCTCCATCAAGGAGAATTGTTGAGGTTGGATCAAAAAATCCTAACATCAACACTTCAAACAGCACAACTCTGATGAAGACTTTGCTGCCTTTATAAGGAAGTTTCAAAGGTTCATGAAGAAAAAGAAATAGAGAACAAATCCATCTTCATCTTTCTCCAAGGATGACTATTAGAAGAAGAAGAACACTTCTAAGGATGACAGGTATGACTCTAATCCCAGTAAACAAACTTCTTCTAAAATTATTTGTTATAGTTGCAACAAGCCAGAACATGTCATAGCTGATTGTCCTGATAAAAGAAAGAAATCTAAGGATAATAAGAAGCATCAAAATAAGGGCAAGAAGGAGAGATCCTTTGTTGCCCAGAAGTAGAAGAGTTGGACTAACTCTTCATCATCAGAATCTGAAGAAGAGGATTAAGCAGAAGCCTATATTGGATTATTCACTACAGAAGAGGATTCTGTAGAAACTGAATTCATGCAAATGATGGATTCTATAAATGGGAGTGAAGATCATTATTGTAGAGGGTTGATGGCTTTGTCTGAGGAAGATCAGTGCTAGGTTCAGCCTAGTCCAAGTAAGGTATACAATCCATCTTTAGTTTCTTATTATTATACTGGAACAGAATCAGAAGCATCAGCATCAAGAAATGAGGATGGTTCCGAATCTGAAGGGGATGTTCATCAACTAATTGATGAGTATGGTTGTCTATTACAAGCTTTTAAGAGAAGCAGAATCCTTGTTAACGATCAGGCTAAGGAAATTGTATCTCTTAAATTGGCTGCATCAGATTCAGCAAAAGTGCTGGATTTGAAGCTGAATGAAGTTGTCAAACTTAAAAACATAACTGTTATTCAAATGGGTACAATTACCTTCAAAAATGATCACATCAAGAGTCTGGAAGTCAGACTTCAAAGAGAGAAGGATCTTGTGGCTAAATTCTCAAAGCCAAAGTCAGTCTTACCCTTAATAAACAACTTTATCTACCAAAAGAGTAAGACATGATTAGGCTTTAAGGAAAGAACTAGGGCAATTAATTCCAAAAGAAAAGGCAAAGCCCTAGTTCAGCCACTAGCCTTCATACCCCCTATTTCATTCTGAAAAGTGATGCAGCCTACTAACAGGTATGATCATGACATCACTCATGGTCACTATAAGTATGGTAATCTGAATATCAAGGGAGCAAATCCTAATAGGGCAGCCCATGAGCAAACACACCATGTTCTTCAGGATTCATCTGTGTTTGATGCTCCATCACCAGCACTTAAAAAGATAGTTGTTCTTACAGGCTTGAGGACTGCTGACAGCAATACTGTTAAGCCTATACTTAAAATAAGGTACAACAGATATAAGTGCTGGTGTTGTGGCAAAGTGAGCCACTATGCCATTAATTATTGGTACAATGCTAGTGTACTGAAAAAGGCCAGCTTACCTGTCAGAAAGGCTGCAGGTAAGAATATTAAATATCAAGCTAACCTGAACCTAGGACCCAATAACAATTGGGGTTCTAAGGATAGGTAATTTTATTTGATGCAGGTGAGTCCAAGTGGCCATACCCCTATATGGTACTTGGACAGTGTATGTTCCAAGTACATGACTGGAACAAGAAGGATGCTGAAGGATTACTCTCCTATAGAAAATGGACCCAAAGTAATCTTTGGTGGATCTGAAAAGGGAGTCATGAAAAGGTTTAGTAATATTTCCAATAACTCTATCACTATCACTCAAGCAGCTTATGTGAAAGGTCTGGAACAAAACCTAATTAGCATAAGCCAACTAAGTGATTTGGGTTATGACACTTCTTTCCACAAGGGTGTATGCCAAATAAGAAGGTCAAATGATCATGAGATCATTCTGACAGGCACCAGGAAAGGAAATATCTACTGTCTTAACTTTGATTGTGAGAATAAGATCTCTCCTATTTGTCTTGTTGTAAATGAGAAAGCATCTCATTGTGTCCAATGGCACAAGAGGCTAGCTCACCTAAACTACAAGTCAATAGGCCAACTCTTTAGTATGGAATTAGTGAGGAATGGTCCTTAGGTCAAGTGCATTAAAGAGGGTGTATGTTCAGCTTGCCAAAAGGGAAAACAGACCAAGACCTCTTTCCATGGACATGATACCAAAGATTCTACGAGATGTCTATACTTCCTGCATATGGATCTGTTTGGTCCTATGTCAGTTCATAGTCTAGGTAGGAAAGCTTACACATTTGTAATTATGGATGAATAATCTAGATTTACATGGGTTTTCTTCTTATGGTAGAAATATGAAACCCCTATTGTCTTCTAGAATTTTGTTAGGCAAATTCAGAATGAACTTAACAATTAAGTGGTCAAAATCAGAAGTGACCATGGGACTGAATTTTAGTCTGAATGCATGATTAAGTTTTGTGATGAACTTGGGATTCA
The DNA here is from genome assembly GCA_039513925.1 of Platanthera zijinensis. Taxonomy (NCBI): domain Eukaryota; kingdom Viridiplantae; phylum Streptophyta; class Magnoliopsida; order Asparagales; family Orchidaceae; genus Platanthera; species Platanthera zijinensis. The sequence goes on along the minus strand of CM077094.1, from coordinate 25,721,375 downwards.
TCAGGAGTTCTCCTCACCTAGAACTCCCCAACAAAATGGGGTTGCTGAAAGAAAGAATAGGACTCTTATTGAGACAAGTAGAACACTACTAAGTGACACTTCTCTCCCAGAATATTTCTGGGCTGAGGCAGTAAATACTGCATGTCATGTTCTCAATAGAGCATCCATCAACAAAAGACACAAGAAGACACCCTATGAGATTATGAAAGGCAGAAAACCAAACATATCCTACTTTAGAATCTTTGGTAGCAAGTGTTATGTTCTAAATAATGGCAAGCACTTTCAAACTAAGTTTGCTACCAAATCCCTAGATGGGATATTTGTTGGGTACAACAATAACAGTACAACATACAAGATCGACAACTTGACAACACAAGTTGTAGAAGAATCTATCTATATAGTGTTTGATGAGTCTAAGCTAATTAACTATGAGCTGTCTAGCACTTCTATTAGCCCTAAAGGTTTGAAGGAAAAGATAGACAAGCTAACAATTAGTGAAGACTAACCTGTCAGACAGGATGAAGAAAATGATGGATGTTGTCCAGGGGGAGTACAAGACTCACTGGATGAAGATGAAGACAATGAAGTACATCTAGATGAGGACAATGAAGAAGTCCAAGAGGTGGATAAATTTCCTCCAGCAAGAAGACATTTAATGGATCATCCAGCACACCAAATCATTGGAGATGCAAGATATAGAGTTCTGACTAGAAGCAAGAGCATGAACACAATTCTATGTTCAAGATTCATGTCCCAGATGGAACCTAAGAAGTTTAAAGAGGCTATACAAGACACAAATTGGATTGATGCCATGCAGGAAGAGTTGAATTAATTCAGAAGATGTAAAGTCTGGGAGTTGGTTCCTAAACCAAAATCATAATGTCATAGGAACTAAGTGAATCTACAGGAACAAGTTAGATGAAAATGGCACTATAATCAAGAACAAAGCCAGACTGGTAGCAAAGGGCTACAGACAGGAAGAAGGGATAGACTTTGATCAGACATTTGCCCTAGTGGCAAGGTTGGAAGCAATAAGACTATTCCTGGCTTATGCAGCTTATCAAGGGTTCAAAGTATTTCAAAGGGATGTAAAGTCAACATTTTTGAATGGTCACTTAAAAGAGGAAGTTTATGTTGAACAGCCTTCAGGTTTTGTAGATCCTCTTTATCCTAACTATGTATATAGGCTTAAGAAAGCTCTATATGGATTGAAACAAGCCCCTAGGGCTAGGTATGAAACTATGTCTGCTTTCCTTATTGCGAATAAATTCTCAAGAGGGAAAATTGACAAGACTCTATTCTTTAGGGAATCAAAAGGTAAGATCATCCTAGTCAAGATATATGTTGATGACATTATCTTTGGTTCAACTGTAAACAACCTTTGTAGAAAGTTTTCCAAACTTATGCAAGGGAAGTTTGAGATGAGCAGCATGGGTGAGCTGAAATTCTTCTTGGGACTCCAAGTTAGACAAACTGATGATGGATTGTCCATATCTCAGTCTAAGTTCACCAAGGAGTTAATTAAGAAATATGGCATAGAGTCAGCCTCCACCATGAAAACTCCAATGGGGACAAGTTTTCTTATAGGCAAAGATGAGGCAAGAAAACCTGTTGATGAGTCTTTGTATAGAGGGATAATTGGCTCCCTACTTTACTTGACTTTTAGTAGACCTGACATCATGTATGTCATATGTGTCTGTGCTAGGTACCAAGCTTGCCCAAAGGAATCTCATTATTCTGCTGTTAAGAGAATCTTAAGATATCTTAAGAGCACAACTAATCTAGGTCTTTGGTACCCTAAGAATAGAGATTTCTTGCTAACAGGTTTTTCAGATTTAGACTTTGAAGGCTGCAATGAAGATAGGAAAAGCACCATAGGCACATGTCAGTTCCTAGGTGGAAGGTTGGTGTCATGGAGCAGCAAAAAGAAGACAAGTGTAGCTATTTCAACTGCTAAATTAGAATATGTAGCTGCAGGCAGTTGCTGTGCTCAGTTGTTGTGGATACAACATCAACTTGAAGACTATGACATCAAGGTTAGTAGAATTCCATTATATTGTGATTCTACTAGTGTTATATCTATTACTAGAAATCCTATATCACATAGCAGAACTAAGCATATAGAAATCAGGTTTCACTTAATTAGAGAACATGTTGAAAAAGAAGACATAAGTCTAGAATTTGTCAGCACTAACAATCAAATTGTTGACATATTTACAAAACCTCTGGATGAAAGTAAATTCAATTATTTTAAAATTGAATTAGGTATGTTGAACCTAGAATTAGATGTTAGGTCAGCACAAAATTTCTCAAGAAATTTGACTAAGTTAGAAAGTTTGTGTCGACACAAGCCAATTGTGTCGACACTATCATCAAGTTATGTCGGAAAAAAAATAAATTATGTCGACATAGAAATAAAATCATTGTCATCATAAAAAGTTTGTGTCGAGACCATTCTGTCGAGAAATTATACTAGTAGATTTTTATGTCGACACACAAAAATCGTTGTCGACACAAATACATGATGTCACCTACAAAGCTCTGTTGAGACCTAGGTAGTCTAGGTCGACACAAGTAAAATTTTGTCGACTAGTAAAATCCCTAGTTAGTCATATATTTTGACTTATCTTTTACAAGTATACTATAAATAGGAGAAGACAAAATTTGGCCGACTGTGCTTTCAGATCTCTCGACTCTAGAAGTTGTGTCAATAAGAAATTCTCTCGTCGACTCTCTTCTCTCTCTTTCACTCATGGCCCCACAACAGGAAGATAAGGTCAACGAGGGATATGAACTGGTACACAAGGCGTTCGAGACTGCCTTCCCAGAAATAAAGGTCGTGATTACCCTAATCACCGAAAATGGATTGGAATACTTGGTCTCAGAACCTACAAGAATATGGAAGAAGGAGGTTCTTGAATTTTACTCGTCAGCAACAATGGATTCTATGGGAATGAAGATAAAATCATATGTAAATGGTACTAAAGTAAAACTCACACACTAGAGTATAAGAAAGTCACTTCAACTTCCATGGATTACGGAAGAAGATGACATCGCATCATCCATGACAAGGGATGCACTCTAATGGTATGGAATGGATCCCACTACAAAGATTGGATCTTCAATGACTAGAAAGGGAATGAATTCCTAGGGTAAGTTCCTGTCAGAGATAATAGGCAAGGTTATTCTATGAAAAACACGAGGACATGATAGGATTTTTGCCTATATGTTCAGACTCATGACCAGAGTTATATTCAAGGTGAAAACAGACTGGTCTGCTGTCATATTTGGCAAGATCAAAGAAAGTGCTAAGAAGCCCAATCTGGGTAGAATACTAAGCCTGTGTCTGGTTTCCACCATTCCAGAAGTGATAAATCAAACTCCAGGAACCAAGATTAATCACATGAAGAGAATAGATCTGAGAATACTATACAGATGGAATAGATCTGAGAATACTATGTGACAAAAGCAAGTAAGTTGACTTCAGCTCAGATGAAAAACAACCAAGAAAAACACCTACACCAACACAAAATAAAGAGGCTGTTGGAACCCTTGTTTGGATTTGTGCTAGGTTCACTCTTAGGATGTCTTGACCCCCTTATATAGCCAGAGTCTCTGTCTAAGTCTTAGTTAGGTCCCCTCTAGGTTAGGTCTTGTGCAGACCAGCATTGTAGTGGACTCAGACTTAGATTCAGAAAAATGTTGTGGACTATCTATATCAGTTTGACTATAGTTGAACTCAGCTCGACGATCGTCGATCTCCCATTGACGATCTCAGAGTCTTCTACTCTGAACTGAGCTCGACAATCTACGAGCTCAGGTCGACGATTTGATTTTTTTTCTCAGTAGTAATCTCAGTTCTAAGATATTCATTCTCTGGTCGATGATCTCTTGACTCAGTTCGACAATCTCTAAACGGAGCTCTACGATTTTGTACTGATTTCAGTTATCAGTTCTTCTAAACGGTCAGAGTTATTTATTTTGATTATGATAAAGTTTTTCAAGACAAATATATTCTGATAATTAATGTTGATTCACTCAAGGCTGATAGTCATATTCTTGAAGCATTAATTATGGTATTCATAGAATATTTTATCAAGACAGTTATGGTAATGGATTTATGATTGCCAGCAATAACTAGCCGTTTGGGCTCTGTGGGAAATTGTTCTTAGGATCACTATGTTCTTAGGAAATTGTTTTGACCTTATTGTATTGTCTTAAAGGTCAATTAGAATGAGTCTAAGGGTTAGAACTTAGGTTTCGAAGCTGCCCCCAAGACCTTCTAAGATCAGAATTCAAGTGCTAAAGACTAGGACAATTTTTGTCGAGCTCAGGTCGACGAAACGTCGAACTCAATTCGACTATCTCTGAGCTCAGTTCAACGAGTCGTCGAACTCGGTTCGACGATCTTCGAGCTCAGATCGACGTTTCTTTCTCTAGCTATGATCCAGTCTCTGAGCTCAGGTCGACGATAGTTGAGCTCAAATCGACGATTTTCTGAAGAGATCGATGATTTCAGGAATTCAAGTTCAGACAGTTATGGAATTCAATCTGATTTATTATTAGCATTTATTTCAAAGGATTCTGTAGCCGTTTCAATCTTTCTGGAGCAAGTTTCAAGGAAGACTAAATGGAATGTCTCTTACGACTTTCCTCCAGAGACAAATTTCATTTAAGGAAGTCATTTATGACTGATTAACGGCTATCCAGAAGGCTATTTTTCAATATATCTCTTCAGAATTATTTTGAAAAACATAGATGAGATATCAATCAAGTTTTTCAGACAAAAGTCTACAGGATTACTGAGTTAGAATTCATACAGAATACAAGGAATAATATTGTGAAGGAGATCATCAAACAGAAAAGATTTCTTCTATTCTACTCCTTCAAGATCTTCTTGATTCAAGTGTTCAAAGGCTTCTTCATCAAAGACTCCAGACACATCACATTTCAGCAACTGCTGAAATCATCTCTTGCTGGAGAGCTAAAGTTACTGAAGACCTATCACCCTATGCAAAGCTCTTCTTCCTGAACAATTGCAAATCTCAGGGGGAGCTTTGACAACATCATCCACGAGTCTTCTCTTAGACTGTTGACAGAGAAGAATAACAACTCTTTTCTTTTTTCTTACTCTACTATAAAAGGGTTTTTCAAAACTCCCTTCGAATGTTTTGTGGTTGGTTTCTGAGACCTTGTCAAAACTCAGTGGTGGCAAGACACCTGATCAAAAAATCTGATTTGGTTTTTGAACACCTTATCAAAAGCTCATTGGTGCCCAGGACACCTGATCAACTATTCCTGTAGTGGATTCTTACCTAGGGTGGTAGAAGAGTGGATGTACCCAGGTTGATTGGGGAACCACTATTGATCCTTGTGTCTTCTGGATTGCTGTGTTTTTGCTTTGTTGTGTGCTGTGATTTTTGCTTTCTTGCTATCTTAGTTTTATTTACTGTAAACACATTACACCTATACTTAAATCAAGTCTTCCACTACAAATAATTTTTTTAAAATTGAAAATTATTTTAATATACTCTATTCACCCCCCCCCCCCTTAGAGTAAAGGTAGATCTTATCCTCACTTTCAATTGGTATCAGAGGCAGGTTGGTTATTCAACAACTAGATCTTCACTAGTTTGGTTGTTTTACAGGCTAACACCTGAACCAAAAGATCTCTGATAAGATCAATCTTTAATAGAGAGTTATTACTTTTATTATATTTATTTTCATATCAAACCATGGCACAGAACAAATATTATGCTAGTACAAGACCTCCAATGTGCAATCTTTCTAAGTTTGCACTTTGGAAGGCAAGGATCAAATTATACATGAATTCTATTGATGAGGACATTTTTAATTCTGTTTTGACAGTGTGTCCAAGACCTCCAGTAACTACAAGTACAAGTGCTATTCCACCCCCCCTCAGGAACAGATGAAGAAATCAAAAAGTGGAAAGTTGTTGATGCCAAGGCAATGAACATATTGGCCCAGACTATGTCTAATGACATATTCCAAAAGGTGGCTGAACGCAACTCAGCAAAAGAAATTTGGGACAAGCTTTCTGAGCTTGTGTCAGGATCAGTTGAAGAAAGAAAGGATAGAAGATCCCATCTTATAACCCAGTATGGGAATTTCAAGAAGGGAGAAACTGAGTCAGTTGCTGACATGTACAACAGACTAAGTCTAATTGTCAGTGAACTGAAGACCTTGGATAAGGAGATCTCATTGACTGAACTCAATGATAAGATCCTAATATGCTTCCCCAGCACTTGGGATTCAAGGATCTGGCCAATCAAGGATGCCAGAAGCCTAAATGAGATCACTACTGAAGCTTTTTTTGGCAAGCTCAAGTCTTATGAGCTGCTTATCAAGAATAGAGAGGAAGAACAAAAGGTTGCTTCTCCAGCAATCAGGAAGGAGAAGACAATAACATTCAAAGCTACAGAAGATCAGCCTAAACACAAAGTCACAGGCAATGAAGAGCTGTTGAGCTTACTGGCCAAAAGATTTTACAAGATGGCCAGGAAATATTTCAGGAAAAGGTCATCCAGAAGCCATGAAAAGCCAAGGTATGACAAGTCCAATAACAAAGAAATTATTTGTTTCGGATGCAGGAAACCAGGCCATATTGTGCCTGACTGTCCAGAGAATCAAAATAAGTACAAGAAAGATAAGAAAGACGGGAGAAGAGACAAAGACTTCAGGAGAAACAATACTGATAAATCCTCATCCAGCAAGAACAAACACACCAGGAAAGGATTTGTAGCAGAAACCTGGAGTGAGACTGAAGAAGAATCAGAGGCTTCATCAAGCTCAAGTGATGGTGAAGATGATGCTGAAGAGAAGGAGTTCTGCATGATGGCTATCAATGCCTCTCAACATAATTCTGATGCAGAACAAGAGTCAGAATCTGAATCTGAACATGAAAATGAAGAAGATCAGGTAATAGATTCTTTTGATTTCAATTCAGAGGACTTTAGATCTGAATTTAAGGCACTTTGTTTAGATCTGCTAAAGTCTGATAAAGAGATTATCTCTCTCAGAAATCAATTGTCTGAACATAGCACCCTAAAATCAGATAACCTCAAACTCTCTGAGGAGTTGGAATGTTGTAGGGAGGAGATAGTCTCACTGAAAAGTGAACTATCTCAGGCAAAAAAGTTTGAAGAATCCCTTAATGGGAGAAGATTCAGACTGATGGACATCATAAGTACAGTGAACTCAAGACTTAACAGTACACTGGGCTTGGGTTCCTAATTCAGCCAACCCATAGTGTTAACAACCCCAATTAAGTTTATCTCAGATAAAGGAAAGGGAGTTGTAGAGGTAGCTAGGAAGAATCCTGATTTACCCAAGAAAACCAAAGTTCAACGGAAAACGTCGAACAGAGCTCGACGATCGTCGAATAGAGCTCAACGATCTCAAGCTGAATCATCGAACTCAGGTCGACGATCGCCGAACTCCGAACTCTGGCAAAATCGATCTTCGAATGGAGCTCGACGATCTGACCCAAAATCGTCAAACTCAGCTCAGAGATCGTTGAACAGAGATCAGAACTTTGAAAAAAATTTCAAGGGTAAATCAAAATTCAATCCTAGTGGTCCTACATCCCAAAGCTTTAACCTTTATACTGAATGGATAATACCTCCTAAGGGATATCATCCTGAAGGTTATAAGAGTCAGCCAGGGATGTCTTTTATTTCAGAATTTAAAGGTTATCAACCCAGGCCTAAGGTAAACTGGGTCAAAAACAAGTAAATTATTATGTATGCAAGTGAAGACCTATCCAATAATAAACCAGCAATGGTATCTGGATAGTGGGGGCTCAAAGCACATGACAGGAAGCAAGGATAACCTTACATCCTTCAAAGCAAAACTTGGACCCAAAGTAATATTTGGAGATTCAAACTTTGGACAAACCAAGGGATATGGTGCAGTCCAAATTGGATCAGTCACATTCTAGAAGGTGACCTATGTGGAAGGACTAAAGCATAATTTAATCAGCATCAGTCAACTGTGTGATGAAGGCTACCAGGTGACATTCAACAAATCCTCATGCAAAATCAAATCATAGGACAACACAACTGTGTTGACAGGTAAAAGAAAAGGTAACATTTATCTTGTAGATTTTCATTCAACTAAGGTAGATATTTGCTTGTTCAACTCTGTTAGTAAACCAAATGAACTTTGGCATAAGAGATTAGGACATTTAAACCTTAGAACCATTGATAGGCTATCCAAGGACAACCTTGTTAGAGGACTACCTTGTGGCCCCTATAAGAAGGAAGAACTTTGAAGGGCTTGTCAATTAGGCAAGCAAACTAAAAGCAGCTTCAAGTCACTTAATAAGAGTGATTCACCTAGGATCCTATATCTGTTACACATGGATCTTTTTGGACCCATTACAGTACAAAGCCTGGGAGGGAAATCTTACACTTTAGTGGTTGTAGATGACTTCTCTAGATTCACATGGGTGTTCTTTCTGAGGAAGAAGTCTGATATCTTTAAGTGTTTGACAGAGTTTCTCAAATGCATACAGATTGTGTTCAATACTCACATTGCCCTGATCAGAAGTGATCATGGGACAGAGTTTGATTCTCTTCTTATGCAAGAGTTGTGTCAGAGTGAAGGGATCAAGCACACTTTCTCAGCTCCTAGAACTCCTCAACAAAATGAGGTAGCTTAAAGGAAAAATAGAACCCTTATTGAATCTGCTACTACATTGTTGACAGATGCTCACCTTCCTCTATCCTTTTGGGCAAAGGCAGTGAACACCTCAAACTATGTGTTGAATAGAAGTTTGATACATAAGCTGAAGGGCAAGACTCCCTATGAATTACTCAAAGGGAAGAAACCTAAAATAGATTATTTCAAAATTTTTGGTTGTATTTGTTACATACACAATAATGACAAGAAGTATATAGCAAAATTTCAAGCTAAAGCTGATGAAAGAGTGTTTCTGGGATACTCCATGATCAGTAAAGCTTATAGGGTGTATAACAAAACTTCTTTTAAAATTGAAGAATCTGTATATGTATCTTTTGATGAAACTAACATGTCTTATAAGGAGAGGAATACTTCTACCATAGAACCTTGCAGGTACATTCTCTTTAAGAAAATTTTGAGAGGTTACATATTATAGAAAAGGATACAACACATTCACCTATTCAACGAAAGGATGATAGCAGTGAAGATGAAGAGGATGCTCAACATCTTGGAGAGAATCATCTTGAAGAGCAAGTTGTTGTTCCACAAGAGGAAACAATAACACAGGTTGGTGAACAATCAACACCCCCTGTTAATTTAGTAACATCAAGAGATCATCCAATCTCCCAAGTGATTGGAGACATCTCAGTTGGTGTGCAAACCAGAAATCAGGTAAACCAAAACCTGATGCACACCTGCTTTCTATCTCAAATTGAGCCTCAATCCATACAAGATGCAGAACAAGATCCACATTGGATCATTGCAATGCACTGTTATACATCTCTTAGTGGACAAGACTTGATGACATCTAAGAAGAATGTACCAGACCAAAGCAGGAAGATAATTTTCTCTAAACCCTTATCTGGTTCTCCATCTAATAGATTATAGTTTGTACTCTTTGTCTATTGCTTAACTGATTATGTACAATGCACTGTTATAACATATCTGCTGATGTTATTTCATCCCTTCAGATATTTATGGTCGTTGTACTTCTTTTTTTCAGCTTTTGTTTTTGAGTGACCTCACACAAATAGGGGGAGATTGTTGGAACCCTTGTTTGGATTTGTGTTAGGTTTACTCTTAGGATGTCTTGACCCCCTTGTATAGCCAGGGTCTCTGTCTAAGTCTTAGTTAGGTCCCCTCTAGGTCAGGTCTTGTGAAGACCAGCATTGTAGTGGACTCAGACTTAGATTCAGATAAATGTTGTGGACTATCTATATCAGTTCAACTATAGTCAAACTCAGCTCGACGATAGTCGATCTCCCATCGACGATCTCAGAGTATATTACTCTGAACTGAGCTCGACGATCTACGAGCTCAGGTCGACGATTTCATTTTTTTCTCAGCAGTAATCTCAGTTCTACGATAGTCGTTCTCTGGTCGACGATCTCTTAACTCAGTTCGACGATCTCTTAACGGAGCTCTACGATTTTGTACTGCTTTCAGTTATCAGTTCTTCTGAACGGTCAGAGTTATTTATTTTGATTATGATAATGTTTTTCAAGGCAAATATATTCTGATAATTAATGCTTATTCTCTCAAGGCTTATAGTCGTATTCTTGAAGCATTAATTATGGTATTCACAGAATATTTTATCAAGACAGTTATAGTAATGTATTTATGATTGCCAGCAATATCAAGCTATTTTGGCTCCTAAATTCTTGCAGAGAATTATGCTTTGTCTTGGGAATTCAAATTGATGCCATTTTCTTCATTCCAAAAGAGATATACAAAAGAGAAATAGTCTGATAATAAATCAGTAGTCAGAGAAGAATATTGCTCTCAAAGGATCTTGCATGTTTTGCTAAAAAGAAGAAGAAGAAGAACTTTTTCTAACAACAACTCTCTCTAGTCTTCTTCCTTCCTCAGTCTTCAAAGATTTACAGAGAGACACAAATCTATAACAGTTCACAGAATCAAAAGGCTCTGCCACATATTTTAAAGGCCTACACCCAGGGCCAAGTTTCCTCTTCCTGAACATATACACCATCTCAGGGGGAGCTTGGACACTACCCTTTAATCCACACAGTCTTCTCATTTGCCTGAGAAAGAGAAGATTTCCAATCATTCTTGTTTCTTTTACCTCCATCTGTACAGGGTTATCTCTCCCTTAAAAAGTGAACACTTGTGGTGATAGGGCACCTAATCAAAAACCTATTGGATTTTGAGCTCCTGATCAAAAGCTCAAAGGGTCTCTAGATCTACCTACAACAGATCTTGTGGTGATAGGGCACCTGATCAAAAACCTAAGTGGATTCTGATAGTTTAACTTTCAAGGCAGCCTAAACACCTAGAGGGGGGGTGAATAGGTTCTGCTTCTCTTTCTCAAACTTCTAGACAGAATTCAATTTATTAACTAATATAAAAACACAGCAATCACAGAAAACAAAACATCACAGATTGCACTATGTTTTATAGTGGTTCCCCAAGGTCTGGGTACATCCACTTTCCCCCTTCACCTATCTAGCAGTATGCTAGATTCGGCCAAACTTCCACTTATCTCAGATCAATAGATCTTACAACTCAGAACCCAACTGGTTCCTACAACTCAGGCACAACTGCCCTACCTCAGCCTTGCCCCAAGGCCTACAACTCAGAGAATATCCTTCTCCTACACTCAGGCAAACAGCCCTACCACTCAGAGTTCAACACTCTTACACTCAGCCTTTATAACATAGGCTTATAACTCAGATCTGTATAAACAAATCCTACAGAAATATAGAAAAGATTGTTTTAATTGTCTTGCCAAAGTTGAGAGAGAAAAAGGCAATGACAATTCTTGATCAGCTGATGCAATCAACTGTTTCTTAGCCTTCTTCAAAGCTTCTTGAAAATGTACTTAGCTGAGTTGATTCCAAACAGCTTCTTGAGAATCCACTGGTGGATTCTTTCTTCTTCTTCAAATTCTGACTTAATCTCTCTCTATCCAGAACTTTGAATGATTCTTCTGAATTCTGATTAGAACTCTTCTTAGATCTATCCTTAGATAGTCTTCTTAGATCTCCCGGAGAAGATCTTCTTAAGTGCCTAGCACTTTCTTGAAATGAGTAGAATTGTAATCCTTCTCCACTTTCTGATCCAATGAATTTCAAAAGGTCAGTTCTATAAGTTGTTGATTCATTTTTTTCTCCTTCTGAATCTGTCTATTTATAGACATTCTTCATGGTAACCGGCTGATCCGGTTTCTAACCGTTTTCTGACAACTCTGACAACTTCAGTTAACCGGTGATAACCCACAGCTGTCAAGTCTTCAAACAAGTCCTGTGCCTTAGTCTTGAATCATAAGTTGTTGAAACAGTCTGTCAGAAAGTGTCGAGACAATCTGTCTATTTGTGTCGACATAATTGACTTTGGTGTCGACACAGTCTTCAGTGATGTCGACTAAGTTGCCTTTGAGTCGACACAGCTTCTTCTGCAAATAACTTGATCTTGACTCTTCAGTGTGTCGACACAAGTCCTGTGTGTCGACACAGCTTCTTCTGCAAATAACTTGATCTTGACTCTTCAGTGTGTCGACACAAGTCCTGTGTGTCGACACAATTGTTGTAGAATCATAACTTTAGTAAGTGTCGACTTAGCCTTCAGGTGTCGACACATTCATTTTTTTTTTTAACTCTGCTATTATGTGTCGACTTAATCATAATGTGTCGACACATTCTGCTGGTGTCGACTAACTTGAGGTCGACTATTTTTTTCTGTGTCGACACATTCTCCCAATGTTTGAGGTCGACGCTTTTCTTCTGTGTCGACACAATTTCCCAGTATTGTGTCGACTTACTTCTTCTGTGTCGACACTTTTTCCCAGTGTAGTTGTAGACTAACTGCTATGTGTCGACACTGCTTCCCAGTGTTGTGTCGACTTACTTCTTTTGTGTCGACACTTTTTCCCAGTGTAGTTGTAGACTAACTGCTATGTGTCGACACTGCTTCCCAGTGTTGTGTCGACTATTTTCTTCTGTGTGTCGACACTGCTTCCTTTGTGTCGACACTTGGACTTAGAATTTTTCTGCATACTTTAACAATTCTTTACCTGCACATGTCAACTCAAAACAACATCAAATACAACATGATGTATATCATTGAGCTAGGTTGGGCTTCTTCAAATCAGGTACACATTTTCCAATGTACCCAACAATCTCCCCCTATTTGGAGAAGTCATAACCCTTATAGCCAATGATATACACCATTTATAAATAGTATAAAATGATGATATATGACAATACACATGGATACTTAATTATAAACAAAATAATAAGAACATCATGGATAAAACAATCTATCACAGATTTAACAATATTTTGTTTATTACTGGGTAATGTTTGATTACATGGTTTTTCTTTGACTGATCACATTACATCATTACAAAACATTATGAAAGAACTAAAACATTATCAGGATTGATCAGGCTCTCTAATAACAATCCCTTGGCCAGATTTAATTTTAGCTGTCACAGGAGCTTCTGATTCTTCAGCCATCTTTTTTCCTTTAAGATCAGCTTTCTTCTTAGCTTCTTCCTTGAGCCTTTGCCTTTCAAAATAGTGAAAAGGCTTTGGTAAGTATTTGCTTGGCTCCATAGCATCAGGTGGAAGTCTTCCCAGCTTAGCTTTCCTTCTGAATTGTACAATGGCTTCTTGTCTTGCCTCATACTTCTGCCATTCCTGCTCATTGTACCACTTGCCCCTTTCATGAACTTGATCTTTGACAGCTTTCCATGCAGTGAGTATTATATTTCTGGAAGTAGGACTCCACTGCTCAAAATCTGGCTTCAGCTCAGCCTGCTCTCTAAATCTTTTCTTTGACAGTAGAGCATCTTGCTGTTCTTGCAAATTTACCTCAGGCTTATCAACATTTCCAAAGATAACATTTACAACCTCCTTTGAAGGACTATACATATATTGCACTTGCTGATCCAATATATCAAAATCTGGAGGGGGGTATATGACTTGGGCAACCTCAGGTTGGTCACCTTCAAGTAGTCCTGTTTGTAGACCTGACTCAGCCACCATATTATCATCACACAATGGTGGATATCCCAATGTGGCTCTTATACTATTGGTCACCCATTTGGCATGCTCAGAGCCTGCATGAATTAGCATCCTCTCCCCCTTTATGGCTTCTCTTGATACATGATCTCTAAGATCTTCTTTCTGAAATCGAATTTGGCCATCCAAATAATTCACTCCCTCCTTGAAAAATGGTCTTAACTTTTGAAGCTTTTCAGATATTTCCTTTTGAGAGGTTGTGATGGCAGTCTTACAGATGCAATAGCAGCCTGAAAATTCTTATCAAATTCTTCCATTTCTTTGGCTCTATCTGCAGGCATACCTGGAACAATCTTCTTCACCTCCTCTATTATCTCATTATGAGATTCAGTTAAATTTTCATTCATTCTGATTTGATTTTCCAGAACATAACTCTGCTTCAAAGCAATATCATCCACCTTTGTAGAGATAGCCACCTGTTGTTTAGCCAAATAAACTACAGCATTGCCACCCTTGTGGAAGCAATCTGTCATTTCAGTTTTATTCAAGTTGACTTGAAATTGGATAGATTTGATATCTTGTGCTAAGTCAAACTGCAGTGTTTTGTTGCTTTCATCAACATATTTCTCAATGGCCACCCTGTGGTCATCCAATTTCACCTGTAAATCCACCAAGAACTTGTTATAATCAACTTCAGGAGGTGGTGGTGGAGGTGTTGTCTGTAAAGCCTGCTTATAAGTCTTGCTTCTTCTTTTAAATACAACCAGTTTTCTTTTCTTAGCCAACCTGGCTTCTTCAGTTTCAGATTCAGAAGTACTCTCAATGTGAACTCTATCTGCTTCAGTGCCATGTTGCTCAGTTTCAACATGTACTGGCTCCCCCTCAATTCTTTGCTCCTCCTCTACTTCTTGTACTTTCTCAATCTCTTGAACTTTCTCCACTCCTTGTTCTAGCTCTATGTCAAGAGGCTGCTCAACATCTTGGTCCTCTTCTATTCTATCAGTAGCTATGTTATCATTAGGAAATAACTCATCCAGTGTGTATTCTTGTTGAATTGGAGCACCTGAAGATAAGTCATTAGGTGCATCCTTGTGCACATTCTCAGGCAGCTGCATATCTGGGGTAGGAGAAGACACATGCTCCCCCTGAACCTGTGCAGAAAAAAAACTATTAGAAAGTCTTTTATAGTAAAATACATTTGCTCCCCCTACACCTGTACCACTTGTACCTGAGCAGGGTAGATACATTTTGAGCAGGAGATTGAACTGGCTCCCCTGCATCTGTGCAGATGTATCTACTTGATGAACTATAGTGGAGGCAGGTTGTTCTTCACTCTGTATCCTAAGTGGGTCCTCTTGTTGTTGCTCAGTCTCGTGAGCTGGAGAAGGGGATTTCACAGGGGTGTCTGGCCTGCTCTCTTCAGGCACATCCTTAGACAGCACCCTTTCCCACCTGGAGAATAGTCTCATGTCCATCCTTCTCATATGATTGATTTTAGATCCTGGCAGTTGCTGCATCACTTCAGGAATTGCTCCATTGAGATATAGACTTATGATCCTAGCCATGTTAGGCTTCTTGATCCCTTCTTTAATCTTGTCAAATAGGATTACTGACCAATCAGTAGGAATTGTAAAGGCAATCCTGGTCATAAGGTTGAACATATAGGCAGAAATCCTATCATGTCCACCTGTCTTGCAGAGAATTACTTTCCCAACTATTTCAGACAAGAACTTTCCTTGCTGATTCATACCCTTCCTATTGAATGCAGCTCCAATCTTCATGTTTGAATCCAAACCACACCATTGAAGGGCTTCCCTTGTCTTAGAACTAGGAACCTCTTCTTCATTTTCAACTACTTGTAATTGCAAAAACTTTCTCAAACCTCTTTGGGTAATCTTAATCTTAGTCCCTTGAATAGTGGACTTAATCTTGAGGCCAGTAGAATGGACTGATGCAGAGGTAAAGAACTCGTGCACCTCCTTCTTCCAGATCTTAGTTGGTTCTGAAATGAGAAATTCTAACCCTGATGCAGAGAGAAGGGTGATAACTCCTTGAACATCAGGCGGCGCCTCTGCAAAGGCCTGGCGCACTAACTCATATCCTTCATTGATGTTATCTTCAATCCTTGGCGCCATCGTTGTGTCGAGAAAGCTTGAGAGAAGAGAGAAAGAAAGACTGTCGACACAGGGTTTGAGTCTCGAAAACCTTGAAAGCGTGTCGACACAAAGAGCTTTTGACCTATTTATAGCTTCTGTTGAAAGAAGTTCAAAAGGCGCCAAAAACAGTCTAAATGTGTCGACACAGACGGAATGTGTCGACACAAGCTTCTATTAACTCGACATTTCTTCAGCCTACTATGTGTCGACACCAATTTGTGGTTATGTCGACACCTTGGATACATAGTAGAAAGACAGAAATTCTGTGTCGACACTAAGGACAAGTGTCGACACATATTCTGTAAGTGTCGACACCATAATTCTGGTTGAGTCGACATTACATTTCTGGTTAAGTCGACAATAAAACTCTTAAGTGTCGACACATATTCTCTGTGTCGACACAATATTTCTGACTTGTCGACATAATTTCTCTGAGTCGACACATTATTACTGAATGTGTCGACACATTCTTACTTAGCCAATTTCTGTAACTTCAATGTGTCCTTTTTAACACTTGATTATGTTGTTACTACTTTTACTTACTTATAAACCATTTCAATAGCATTGTTAATGATTTTGTTTAATACATTAATCAATGGTTAACATACCTAATTCAATTTTGAATTTATTGAATTTGGTTTCATCTAAAGGCTTAGTAAATACATCTGCTATTTGATAATCTGTTTTTACAAATTCCAATGAGATGTCACCTTTTTCTACATGTTCTCTAAGAAAATGATATTTGATTTCTATATGCTTAGTTCTACTATGAGAAACTGGATTATTAGCAATAGAAATAGCACTCTTAGAATCACATAAAAGGGGTGTTCTACTTACCTGAATACCATAATCTTTAAGCTGATGCTGCATCCATAATAGCTGTGCACAGCAGCTTCCTGCAGCAATATACTCTGACTCAGCTGTGGAAATTGCCACACTAGTCTGTTTTTTACTACTCCAAGATATTAGTCTTCCTCCCAGGAATTGACAAGTACCTGTAGTACTCTTTCTATCCTCTCTACATCCTGCAAAATCTGCATCTGAATAGCCTGTTAGTTGAAAATCTCTATTCCTAGGGTACCAAAGACCTAGAGTAGGAGTGCCCTTTAGATATCTCAGAATCCTTTTTACTGCAGTATAATGAGATTCTTTAGGGCAGGCTTGGTACCTAGCACAGACACATGTTGCATACATAATGTCAGGTCTACTAGCAGTGAGATATAGTAGTGACCCAACTATTCCTCTATACAATGATTCATCAACAGGTTTACCTGCCTCATCTTTGCATATTGGCATACTTGTGCCCATAGGAGTTCTCATGGAGGAGGATGACTCCATACCATATTTTTTAATTAATTCCTTGGTGAACTTAGACTGGGATATGGACAATCCATCATCAGTCTGTCTTACTTGGAGTCCCAAGAAGAACTTAAGTTCTCCCATACTGCTCATCTCAAACTTCCCTTGCATAAGTTTGGCAAACTTTTTACAAAGGTTGTTTTCAGTAGATCCAAAGATTATGTCATCAACATAGATCTGGACTAAGATGATTTTTCCTTTGGATTCCCTAAGGAATAGAGTTTTGTCTATCTTTCCTCTTGAGAATTTATTCTCAATGAGGAAGGTAGACAGGGTTTCATACCAAGCCCTTGGAGCTTGTTTTAACCCATACAAAGCTTTCCTAAGCTTATACACAGAATCAGGTTTAAGAGGATCTACAAAACCTGATGGCTGCTCTACATATACTTCTTCTTTAAGATCACCATTCAGAAATGCTGACTTCACATCCATCTGGTATACTTTGAAGTCTTGGTAGGCTGCATAGGCAAGGAACATTCTGATTGCCTCCAGCCTTGCTACTGGAGCAAAGGTTTGATCAAAGTCAATCCCTTCTTCCTGCCTGTATCCTTTTGCAACCAATCTTGCTTTATTCTTTACTATTATTCCACTTTCATCTAGCTTGTTCCTATAGATCCACTTAGTTCCAATTATGTTGTGGCCTCTTGGTTTAGGAACAAGCTCCCAGACTTTGCACCTTCTAAATTGATTCAGCTCCTCTTGCATAGCATCAATCCAGTGCTGGTCTTGGATAGCTTCTTCAAACTTCTTAGGTTCCATTTGGGACAAGAAACTAGAATGCAAAACTGTGCTTTGATTTCTGCTTCTAGTTTGCACTCCTTGTCTTGGATCACCAATTATCTGATCAGTAGGATGATCTCTTAGATATCTTATAGCTGGAGGTAGATTCCCTTCAGGTTGAGCATCTCCAGCTTCTTCATTCTGCTGTTCCTCTTGGTTTTCATCAGCTTCCATTATCTCTTGTACTCCCCCTGGACAGCAGCCTTCATTTTCCAATGCTCCCTCTTCCTTTGAAGCTTCAGCAATGGAGAGCTTGTCCATCTTCTTGCTTATACCTGTTGAGTCATTTGATCTACAAGACAACTCACAATTGATTAATCTTGTTTCATCAAATACAACATGCACAGATTCTTCAACAACTTGAGTAGTTAAGTTGAAGACTCTATAGGCCTTACTATTTGTGCTGTACCCAACAAATATCCCATCCTGGGATTTGGCAGCAAACTTAGTCAAATATGACTTGCCATTGTTAAGTATATAGCATTTGCAACCAAAGATCCTAAAATAGGATAGGTTTGGTTTTCTGCCTTTCACAATCTCATAGGGAGTCTTTCTGTGGCATTTGGTGATAGAAGCCCTATTGATGACATGACAAGCAGTGTTAACTGCCTCAGCCCAAAAATATTCTGGGAGAGAGGTGTCACTCAATAGAGTTCTACCAGCTTCAATTAATGTTCTATTCTTTCTTTCAGCAATACCATTTTGCTGAGGTGTTCTAGGTGAGGAGAACTCTTGGAAAATCCCAAAGTCTATACACAAATTTGTTATGCTTTCAGATTGAAACTCAGTACCATGGTCACTTCTAATTTTGACCACTGTACTATTCAGTTCATTCTGAATTTGCTTTACAAAATTAAATAATACACTTGGGGTTTCAGATTTTTGTCTCAGAAAGAACACCCATGTAAATCTAGAATAGTCATCTACAACCA
Organism: Platanthera zijinensis; assembly: GCA_039513925.1. Taxonomy (NCBI): domain Eukaryota; kingdom Viridiplantae; phylum Streptophyta; class Magnoliopsida; order Asparagales; family Orchidaceae; genus Platanthera; species Platanthera zijinensis. Next base: position 25,702,463 of record CM077094.1, on the reverse strand, counting down.
CTAGAGTGTAGACCTTCCTACCTAGACTGTGAACTGGCATAGGACCAAAAAGATCCATATGCAAGAGGTATAAGCACCTCACAGAATCCTTGTTTTCAAGGCTTTGAAATGAGGTTTTTGTCTGCTTGCCCTTTTGACAAGCTGAGCATACCCCTTCCTTTATACACTTAACTTGAGGCCCATTCCTCACTAGTTCTTTACTAAAGAGTTGGCCAATTGTCTTGTAGTTTAGATGGGCCAATCTCTTGTGCCACTTAACACAATGAGAAGCATTGTCATCAGCTACAAGACAAATGGGGGATGCCTTATTCTCACATTCAAAATTAAGGCAATACACATTTCTCTTCCTATACCCAGTCAATATGATCTCTTGATCACTTGACCTTTTGATATGACATCCATCCTTACCAAATGAAATGTCATATCCTAGATCACTCAGCTGGCTTATGCTTATTAGATTATGTTTCAAACCTTTTACATAGGCCACTTGGGTGATAGTAATTAGGTTTGAAGAGATGTTACCAAATCCTTTGATGACTCCTTTTTCAGATCCACCAAAGATCACTTTATGTCCATCTTTGACAGATGAATACTCCTTCAGCAGCCCCTTTGTTCCAGTCATGTGCCTGGAACAACCACTATCCAAGTACCATATAGGGGCATGGTAACTTGGATTCACCTGCAATACAGAATTACTTACCCTTAGAACCCAAGTAAGTCTTGGGTCCTTGGTTCAGGTTAGCCTTAATAAAGTTATCATAACCTCTTCTAACAGGTAGACTTTTATTCTTTATAACACTTGTGTTATACCAGCAGTCCAATGCAAAATGACCCCTCTTGCCACAGCACCAACATTCAAACTTATTGTATCTAGATCTAGATACATCCTTGTCAGAAGCATTTCTGTTCATTGCTGGTGCTGTTGCAACTTCTCCTACTGGTTTCTTAAAACCATAGGGCTTATGACCATAGGTAGGCCTGCTTGCCTTAACACCCTTGTTCTTCAGAACATTTGTCTTGATATGATCCTGAATGTCTTCATGATCATATATGTTAGAAGGCACTTTCTCCTTACCAAACCTTATGGGGACTGAAAGGTTTAGTGGCTGAATAGGGGCTTTGCCTTTCCTCTTGAATCTGCCAGCCCTGGAGTTACCCTTAAATCCTAATCCAGCCTTACCCTTCTGAGTGACAAATTCATCTATCAAGGGTAAGACAGATTTTGGCTTAGAGTAACTAGCCACTAAATCCCTTTCAATTCTAAGTCTGTCCTCCAGACTCTTTACTTGATCATTAGTATAATTAATTGTGCCCATCTGAATAATAGTTATATTCTTCAGCTTGGCAATTTCAGCTAACTTTTGATCAAGGACTTTTTCTAACTCAGTTGTTGCAACCCTTAGATCAGCAATTTCCTGAGCCTGTGATTTAACCAGGTTCTTGCTTTTCTTAAGGGCCTGCAACAGGTCCCCATACTTGTCTATCAATTGATAGACATCTCCTTCAGATCCAGATGCATCTTCATCACTTGATGCAGATGTAGCTGATTCTTCACTTGTATTACAAACAGATGTACAAGATGGACAGTTTACCTCATTAGGACCAGACTGATTCTGGCATAGGTCCTCTTCTGATCTTGTCATCAAACCCATGCATTGATGTTCATTGATGGAGTCTAGCAACTGCATAAACTCCTCTTCCTCAGATGCAGCATATAATCCAATATATGCTTCAGCTTCAGATCCTGATTCTGAAGTTGACTGGTCTGACAGACTTTTATCTTTCTTTGCTACAAAGGATTTCTCCTTCTTGCCTTTCTGATAAGTCTTCTTCTTTTCTGAAGATTCCTTCCTTTTGTCAGGACAATCAGCCACTACATGTCCAGGCTTATTGCAACAATAGTAGACAATCTTTGAAGTAGTGGCTTTGCTGGGCTTTGACCTGCTTTTCTCTTTCCTTGATGACCTTCTCTTCTGATAATAGTCATCTACTTGCTGTGATGAGGAAGGCCTAGACTTCCATTGCTTCTTTTTCAAGAACCTTTGAAATTGCCTAGTGAATGCAGCAAAGTCTGCATCTGAATCACAGCTGACTGAACCCTTATCTGAATTTTCAGAACTACCTTCTTCAACTTCCTTAGGAGGAGATGGTGATTTCCTCCTATTCTTTCTAGTGGCTTCAGCATTAAATGCCACAGTCTTTTCTCTATGCTCTCCTCTTGAGTTTCTTTCCTCCTCCTTCCTTACCATAAGTTGCATTTCATAGGATAGCAACTTTCCAAACAGAGTTGGAGGAGATATCTCTGCCAATTTTGCCACTTCTCTTATGGCACAGATCTTTGTATCCCAATCCTTTGATAAGGATCTTAAGAATTTGTCATTCAGTTCATAGATACTGAAGACTCTTCCATAGGATATTAGCTCATTCACAATTCTATAGAATTTCTTATAGCACTCAGTAATGCTATCAGATTTTCCTTGTCTAAAACTTTCATACTCCTGATTTAGCATAGATTTTCTGTCCAGCCTTACTTCTTCAGATCCCTCCATGTAGACAATCAATGTGTCCCACATCTCCTTGGAGGTCTTGCAGTGAATCAGATTCTGAAATGTTGAATCATCTATGGCACTGACAATGATGTTCTGTGCCCTTTTGTCCATGGTTGCCAAGATGATTTCATCCTTGGTCATTTCAGAATAAGTCTTTGGTGTTTGGATATTTGCATCAAGAACAGATATCTTCATTGGTATGAAGGGGCCTTCCTGTACTGTGATGTAAATCCTTGGGTCAGATGCTTCCATAAACAATCTGACTCTTTCTTTCCAGATCCCAAAGATTTCCTTCTTGCATATGGGTAATTTCATTGACCCTAGCTCCTTATGATTCTCTCCAGAACCCATCTTCTTGATTCTTGAATCTGCCTATCAGATCTACCTCAACTGTTAAGTCCTTTTTGAGGAACCTCGCTCTGATACCACTTGATAGTTTAACTTTCAAGGCAGCCTAAACACCTAGAGGGGGGGGGTGAATAGGTTCTGCTTCTCTTTCTCAAACTTCTAGACAGAATTCAATTTATTAACTAATATAAAAACACAGCAATCACAGAAAACAAAACATCACAGATTGCACTATGTTTTATAGTGGTTCCCCAAGGTCTGGGTACATCCACTTTCCCCCTTCACCTATCTAGCAGTATGCTAGATTCGGCCAAACTTCCACTTATCTCAGATCAATAGATCTTACAACTCAGAACCCAACTGGTTCCTACAACTCAGGCACAACTGCCCTACCTCAGCCTTGCCCCAAGGCCTACAACTCAGAGAATATCCTTCTCCTACACTCAGGCAACAGCCCTACCACTCAGAGTTCAACACTCTTACACTCAGCCTTTATAACATAGGCTTACAACTCAGATCTGTATAAACAGATCCTACAGAAATATAGAAAAGATTGTTTTAATTGTCTTGCCAAAGTTGAGAGAGAAAAGGCAATGACAATTCTTGATCAGCTGATGCAATCAACTGTTTCTTAGCCTTCTTCAAAGCTTCTTGAAAATGTACTTAGCTGAGTTGATTCCAAACAGCTTCTTGAGAATCCACTGGTGGATTCTTTCTTCTTCTTCAAATTCTGACTTGATCTCTCTCTATCCAGAACTTTGAATGATTCTTCTGAATTCTGATTAGAACTCTTCTTAGATCTATCCTTAGATAGTCTTCTTAGATCTCCCGGAGAAGATCTTCTTAAGTGCCTAGCACTTTCTTGAAATGAGTAGAATTGTAATCCTTCTCCACTTTCTGATCCAATGAATTTCAAAAGGTCAGTTCTATAAGTTGTTGATTCATTTTTTTCTCCTTCTGAATCTGTCTATTTATAGACATTCTTCATGGTAACCGGCTGATCCGGTTTCTAACCGTTTTCTGACAACTCTGACAACTTCAGTTAACCGGTGATAACCCACAGCTGTCAAGTCTTCAAACAAGTCCTGTGCCTTAGTCTTGAATCATAAGTTGTTGAAACAGTCTGTCAGAAAGTGTCGAGACAATCTGTCTATTTGTGTCGACATAATTGACTTTGGTGTCGACACAGTCTTCAGTGATGTCGACTAAGTTGCCTTTGAGTCGACACAGCTTCTTCTGCAAATAACTTGATCTTGACTCTTCAGTGTGTCGACACAAGTCCTGTGTGTCGACACAGCTTCTTCTGCAAATAACTTGATCTTGACTCTTCAGTGTGTCGACACAAGTCCTGTGTGTCGACACAATTGTTGTAGAATCATAACTTTAGTAAGTGTCGACTTAGCCTTCAGGTGTCGACACATTCATTTTTTTTTAACTCTGCTATTATGTGTCGACTTAATCATAATGTGTCGACACATTCTGCTGGTGTCGACTAACTTGAGGTCGACTATTTTTTTCTGTGTCGACACATTCTCCCAATGTTTGAGGTCGACGCTTTTCTTCTGTGTCGACACAATTTCCCAGTATTTGTGTCGACTTACTTCTTCTGTGTCGACACTTTTTCCCAGTGTAGTTGTAGACTAACTGCTATGTGTCGACACTGCTTCCCAGTGTTTGTGTCGACTTACTTCTTCTGTGTCGACACTTTTTCCCAGTGTAGTTGTAGACTAACTGCTATGTGTCGACACTGCTTCCCAGTGTTGTGTCGACTATTTTCTTCTGTGTGTCGACACTGCTTCCTTTGTGTCGACACTTGGACTTAGAATTTTTCTGCATACTTTAACAATTCTTTACCTGCACATGTCAACTCAAAACAACATCAAATACAACATGATGTATATCATTGAGCTAGGTTGGGCTTCTTCAAATCAGGTACACATTTTCCAATGTACCCAACAGATTCCAACCTGGGTGGTAGAAGAGTGGATGTAGCCAGATTTGGGGAAGCACTATAAATTTTCTTGTGTCGTCTGGTTGCTGTGTGATTTATTTGTGTGCTGTGTTATGCTGTGGTATTGTAGCCTATTTTATTTCACTAGTTATAGTTATCAGTATTTTAATTCGGTAATAAATCTAAACAATTTTTTTAAAATACTCTATTCACCCCCCCCCCTCTAGAGTAAAAATTATCTATCCCTCTCTTTCAATTAGTATCAGAGGGTGTGTCTTTAATGTTGTACAGGCTAACACCTTAACCTAAGATCTCTAATTGATATTTTTCTTTCTATTTCTTTTTGTTATACCATGGCACAGTTCAAGGACTTTGCAAGCACCAGACCTCCAGTTTGCAACTTGCAAAAGTTTGGAATCTAGAAGGCAAGAATCAGACTCTATATGAATTCAATTGATGAAGACATTTATGCTTCTATCTTAACAGGAGTACTTGCACCACCAGCTACCACTCCAAGTACTTCAACAAATATGACTGTAGTACCTCCTCTAGACTACAATGATGTATACAAGAAAGCAAAGATTGCTGATGCAAAAGCCATGAATATACTGGCACAAACAATGTCTGATGACATATTTCAGAAAGTAGCTGAATGTGAATCAGCTAAGGCCATCTGGGACTCCTTAAACCAGATGGTTGTAGGATAAGCAGATGAAAGGAAGGACATGAGAGCTCATCTAATCTCCCAGTATGTGAATTTTAAAAAGAAAGAAAATAAGCAAGTTTCTGAGATGTACAACAGACACAGTATCATTGTTAATGAATTGAAAACCCTTGACAAGGACATCTCAGTCACAGAAATAAATGACAAGATTCTCATGTGCTTCCCCAGCTCATGGGACTCAAGAATCTGGCCTATTAGAGAGACCAGAAGCACACATGAGATGACTACTTAATCAGTCTTAAGAAAGCTGAAATCCTATGAACAGCTGCTAAAGACAAGAGAAGCTGAGCAACAAAAGACTTCTACACCAACAAGGAAGGAACATAATATAGCTTTCAAAGCTTCAGAAGAATCAGAAATTTCTCCATCAAATGAAGAGTTGTTGAGTCTCTTTGCAAAGAGATTCTTCAAGATGGGGAGAAAAGAATTCAGAAGGAAATCATCTAGGAGTGATGATAAACCAAGGTATGATAAAAACCCTTCTAAAAAGATTTTCTATTTTGGTTGCAGGAAAGCTGGACACATTCTTCCAGAATGTCCAGAAAACAAGCACAAGGAAAGGAGAAAGGAGAAAGACTCCAAGAAGCACTCCAGCAAACCATCCTCCTACAAACACAAAAAGAAGGAGAAAGGGTTTGTGGCAGAAACATGGAGTGATACTGAAGAATCATCTTCCTCCAGTTCCAGTGAGGATGAAGAAGCAAAGGCCAAAGAAATCTGCTTAATGGACATCAGTACTTCAGGACATATCTCAAAAGAAGAAGAATCTGGAGAATGTTCAGATTGTGATCAGGTATTGGAATACTTTGACTTTACCTCTGAAGATTTTAAATCAAACTTTAAATCTATGTGTAGTGATCTGATTAGATCTGAGAAGGAAATCAAACTTCTCAGAGATAGATAATTTAACTATGACAGTTTAGTATTAGAAAACAACAAATTGAAAATGAAATAGACATGTATAGTGAACAAATCATTTTTCTGAAAAAGGAATTAAGTAAAGCAAAATAGCTAGAGGAATCACTAATGGGAGAAGCAAACAACTAGTAGAAATTACCAGCACACTTAATGTTAGACGTAACAAAAGTAAGTTAGGATTAGGTGCATCATCTAGTGAACCACTAGTTATTCAGAAAAACCATCTCTCACAACCTATAAAGTTTATTTCAGATAAAGGTAAGAAAAATAAAGAACAAATTAAAAAGGTTAATAAAGTTTTAAAAGAAGTTGAGAAAAATAAAGAAAAACAAAAAACTAAGTCTCAACAAAAATCGTCGAACCAAGATCGACGTTCTCAGCATTATGCGTCGAACGACGATCGACGATCGCAAAACCCAGAGTTTGAGCCTAAACACTCTGCAAACTGGGATCGACGATATAATTATGTATCGTTGAATAGAGATCGACGATCGTGGAACCCATATAATAGCTACTATTACTCTGAGAACCGAGATCGACGATATCAATGCTTATCATCGAACGCAGATCGACGATCTCAACCTAAATCGTTGAACCCAAATCTGTATCATCAAAACTATAATTTCAACAGAAACTTTAATAAGAACTCTAACTCTAAAACTTTTCATCACTTATCTAACTTTATAATCCCACCTAGGAGATTTTATCTCTTAGGTTATAAAAGTCAACATGAATACTCGTATATTTCAAATTTTAAGTATGAAAAGAAGTCAGGAACCAAGGTTACCTGGGTCCAGAATATATAAGCTATTATTTTGCAGGTGAAGACCTATCCTACAATACAGGATAAATGGTATCTGGATAGTGGGTGCTCCAAGCACATGACAGGAAACAAGGCCAACCTAAATAACAATAAGGCAATGCTAGGTCTAAAGGTTATATTTGGAGACTCAAGCTTTGGTCAGACAGAAGGTTATGGAGAATTCACACTTGGAGCTGTCACATTCAGGAAAGTGGCATATGTAAGTGGCCTGAAACATAACTTGATATCCATAGGTCAGTTATGTGATGCAGGTTATGAGGAATGTTTTACTGGATCAGAATGCAACATTTCTTTGAATAATAGCATTGTGTTATTAGGTATTAGGTTAGGCAATATCTATTTAGTTGATTTTAATTCTGCTTGTTCAGAAATCTGTTTGTTTAATCAAGTTAGCAATAATAATACATTGTGGCATAAAAGGCTAGGACATGTATATCTTAGAAACATTGCTAGGTTATCTAGGGACAACCTTGTTAGAGGATTTCCATCTTGACCCTACAATAAGGAAAGCCTTTGCAAGGCTTGTCAAGTAGGCAAGCAAACTAAAAATAGCTTTAAGTCAGTTAATAAGAGTGATTCACCTAGGATCTTGTATCTGCTTCATTTGGACCTTTTTGGACCAATTGCTGTACAAAGCCTGGGAGGGAAGTTCTATACTCTAGTTATTGTAGATGACTTCTCTAGGTTCTCTTGGGTTTTCTTCTTGAGAAACAAGTTTGATTACTTCAAAGTTCTTACAGACTTTCTAAAATGCATAAAAATTGAGTACTCTACTCAAGTTGCATTGATCAGAAGTGATCATGGCACTGAGTTTGAATCTCTTCCTATACAAGAATTCTGTGAGAAGGAAGGTATCAAGCACTGCTTCTCTGCTCCCAGAACTCCTCAACAAAATGGGGTAGTTGAAAGGAAAAATAGAACACTCATTGAATTTGCAGGCACATTGCTTGCTGATGCTCGCATGCCTCTATCCTATTGGGTAGAAGCTATAAGCATAACAAATTCTTTCCTGAATAGAAGTTTGATACACAAACTTAAGGGCAAGACTCCCTATTAATTACTCAAAGGGAAGAAACCTAAAATAGATTACTTTAGAATTTTTGGTTGTATCTATTTTATTCACAACAACAACAAAGAGTATCTTAGAAAGTTTGAAGCCAAAGCTACAATGGGAATCTTTCTAGAATATTCCCAAGTTAGCAAGGCATATAGGGTTTTCAATAAATCATCCTTGAAAATTGAAGAATCTATTCATGTTACTTTTGATGAAGCTAATATGTTTTATAAGGAGAAGGAAGCTTCTCCTTGTAATCATTTGCAGGTACCCAATCTATGTGAGAAATTGGATGACTTAAATCTCACCCAAAAAGTGACATCTCATCCCTCTTCACAGATTGTGAAGATAGTGAGGAAGAATCTTTTGAAATTATTGAAGCTTCTCCAACGGCAAATTTAATTCCACAAGAGGAATTAGTTCATGATGTTGCTGTTGTTGAACAAACTCCACCTCTTGACTATGTTACACTTAGAGATCATCTCATATCTCAAGTGATAGGGGACATGTCAGTGGGTGTGCATACAAGGCACCAACTTAATAAGGATGTGATGTATGCCTGCATCTTATCTCAAAGTGAGCCCTATCCATTAAAGATGCTGAGCAAGATCCACACTGGATTATTGCAATGCAAGAGGAGTTAAATCAGTTTGAAAGATGCAAAGTTTGGAACAGACCCAAAGGACAGCTAGTTATTGGAACAAAATGGGTCTTCATAAACAAATTGGATGCTCAAGGTATAGTTGTCAGAAACAAAGCAAGACTAGTGGCACAATGCTACAGGCAATAAGAAGGTATTGATTATGATCAGACCTTTGCACCTGTTGCAAGGCTTGAAGCTATCAGAATTTTCTTGGCTTTTGCTGCTAACAAGAAATTCAAGGTATATCAAATGGATGTCAAAAGTGCTTTTCTCAATGGGGAACTTAAGGAAGAAGTATATGTGGAACAGACTCCAGGTTTTATCTCTTCAACTCACCCCTCTTATGTTTTCAAATTGCATAAGACACTCTATGGTCTAAAGCAAGCTCTAAGAGCTTGGTATGAAACACTAGCTAGCTTTCTTTTAGAGCATAAATTTTCTAGAGGCACTGTAGATAGGATTTTGTTTGTTAGACATCATCATGATAGGATTCTGTTTGTTCAAGTATATGTTGATGATATTATATTTGGTTCTACTGATTCTAAACATTGCAAAAGGTTTTCTGACCTTATGCACTCCAAGTTTGAAATGTGTAGCATGGGTGAACTTTCTTACTTTCTTGGTCTTCAAGTAAAGCAAGCTCCTGATGGCATCTTCATATCCCAGTCCAAATATGCGAAGGAATTAGTAAAAAGGTTTGGGATGGCTGATGCCTCAGCAATGAAGACACCAATGGCTTCTAATGCAGTAATTGATTCTGACGAAAAGGGCAAACCTGTTGATCAGAAAAATTTTAGGGCCATTTTTGGGTCCCTACTATATCTTATTGCAAGTAGACCTGATATAACGTTTGCAACATGTCTTTGTGCTCGATTTCAAGTCAACCCTAAAGAATCTTATTTAATTCTCCTCAAGAGAATTTTAAGTTATTTAAAGGGCTGTCCTAATCTAGGACTTTGGTATCTCACAGAGTCAGAATTTGAATTAACGGGATATTCTGATGCTGACAATGCTGGATGCAGAGTTGACAGAAAAAGCACTTCAGGAACTTGTCAATTCCTGGGTGATAGGTGAGTATCCTGGTTTTGCAAGAAACAATCTTCTATGACTACATCAATTGTAGAGGCCGAATATATAGCAACTGGTAGTTGTTCTTCACAGATCTTGTGGATTCAAAATCAGCTACTGGATTATGGGTATTCTCTCAAAAATTCCACCATATTTTGTGACAGTACCAGTGCCATATTTATTTCACAAAATCCAGTTCTGCATTTTAGGACCAAGCATATAGACATAAGGCATCATTTTCTTAGAGATTGTGTTGACAAAAACAAGATTAACCTCAAGTTTATCTCCACGGATTCTCAAAGAGGAGATATTTTTACCAAGCCTCTATATTTGCAAAAACATCTATTCTTTTTGAATCAGCTTGGAATGATAAATGGCATGGATTAAAATTGACTTTTGTCATTGTGAAGATGTGGTCAACGATCGTTGAACTCATCTAGAGAAAAATCGTCGACCTGAGATTGATGACAGCTCTGTGTGAAGACAAAAATCGTCGACCGGAGATCGATGACTTTGCTTCAGTAAATCAATCGTCGACCTAAGCTCGACAATCAATTTTTTTTTTGACCGAGATCAGAGACCAAAGACGTTAATTGTTTATAAATTAAATCTTTGACCTAAGATTGACGTTTTTTATATTTTATCATCGGACAGAGATCGTCTTTTCATATTCCAAAAAGAAAACCTATATGTAGGTTTCTCTTCGATCTCTGTCCCGCGCTTTCATTTTCCCTTTGCTCTTGATCTCTCTTTATCTCTTGAGTCTACAGGTTTTTCATGGCGATTTCTGCAGCAGTTCTCGCAGCGATGAAGTTCGACACAGGATTCGATGTCGACTTCGACTCGTTCAGTCACAGTGATCCCATTTTTCAAAAAATGTTACAGTTGTGCGATGATCAGGGATTGAAGAAGTTAATGACTACAAGGATAAAGTTATCTGTCGTTGAAATTAAAGAATGGGTTTTCTCTTCCTCAACTGATGATGGTTCAATGATCGGATCCATCTCTAGACAGCAGGTGACTCTAAACCCTACCATTCTTACTGAAATTTTTGAGTTAAAAAATGGAACAGATGAGCTAGAACAAGATAGCTCTGAATATAACAGGATGTTATTAGAGATGGGTCATCTTCTGGAGCTCATCACTCCAACTCTAAAATCCTTGATACCATAGGCTATTTCACCTCTTGCTCTCTCTATTTCCTATCTTTCTGCCTCTATTTCTTCTTCCACGGTCCCTTCTTCATCTGGGAGCCTGGTTCTAGTTCTCACTGAAACCAGGTAGGGGGAGATGTCCAATGAAGATGCTGCAGGTTCAGTCTCAGCAAAACTTCAAGCTCAGTCTCCTCCAGTAGTGCATGAAGATACTGCAGGTTCAGGCTCAGTCACCTCCAGCTGTGTAGGAAGAAGAAGTGTTTCAAGATTTTTTGTGCAGTCATAGTTCTTTACTCAGATCTGCTAATGTCAGATGAAGACATTGATGTGTCAATTCCTGAGATTTCCAGTGGTTACTATTTTATTAATCCGTCCATTAATTTACAAATTCTTTTACATTCAATCTCTCTGTTTAGATCAGTTTTGTTTTCAGTTGAGATCAATTCTTTCATGGCTATGGTCTGTTATACCAGACCCATGAGTCCTTCTTTTGTGAAACAACTTCTGCAGATTCAATCAACTCCAGTTTATACAGATATTCCATCAGTTACATTATGTGCAGATATGTCATCCCCTTTGGATGATGAGCCTATGCTTTGTCAGAAGAAAAGAATGAGTTTGATGCTATCTTAATTGCTGATGAACTACTTGATCTAGTGGCCTCAGAAAATCTGGCCTTAGCCCTAGAAACAAGTTTAATTTCTGTGAGTCCTACATCACTATTCCCTCTCTAGATGAATTCATTGCTATTGATATTCAGGAAGAAGCCAAAGAAAAAGCTGTCAAAAAGATTGCTGACAAACAGTTGAAGGAAATTGATGATTTGTATTATAATCCTCAGGGTTCTTCTAATGATGATGATGATTCAGAGGATGATAATTCTAAGAAAAAGAAAGTTTCAAGGAAAAGAAAAGTTGCTCCCCAGGCTACTCCCAAGCCAAGAAATACAAATGATACCCTTTATTACATCTTGAAAGAGATTAATCCATACCCTGGCATGGAGAGCTGGATGTGGTTATCCAAAAATGAGCAGAAAGCCAGGAAGAAGAGCAGGAGATATTCACCTCCTCCTCAAAAATTCAAAAGAGGTCCTCCTCCTCCTGCTGCTGCTGGTGATTTAGGGATTAATCCATACCCTGGCAGGGAGAGCTGGATGTTGTATCAGAACACCTCCTTCTCTCCTCCTCAACAACAAGTTCCTCCCAAGGATCAGAAGACAGCTGCTTATCAGTCAAGAAGACCTATTGTATCTCATAAAAGAAAGTACAGTGAGGCTGCTCCTCCAAGATCTCTCTATTCTCAAAGTGATAAACAACAGCCCAACAAAGTTTCAAGCTCAATCCACTCAGTTCAAAGCAGTTACAATGATGCTCCTCAAGAAGATCAGCCACCTATTGATTAGGAACTTGATCCAAACTTTAGGATGGCCAGGATTCAGGAACTGACTGGTCTCTCTCAAATCAGAAAAGCTGTAGAATAAGGAGAAGATCCATCAAAATTCTCTACTATGACTTCCTACAGAGAAAAAGAGCTGAATAAACTTCAAGTCAGCAAGAAAGTCTTTAATCAAGCTGAATATATGGCATTGCATCCTGAAGCTATTGTGCCTAGGACCAACACTCAGACATCTCTTAGTGGAAAAGACTTGATGACATCTAAGAAGAATGTACCAGACTAAAGCAGGAAGATAATTTTCTCTAAACCCTTATCTGGTTCTCCATCTGATAGATTATAGTTTGTACTCTTTGTCTATTGCTTAACTGATTATGTACAATGCACTGTTATAACATATCTGCTGATGTTATTTCATCCCTTCAGATATTTATGGTCGTTGTACTTCTTTTTTTTCAGCTTTTGTTTTTGAGTGACCTCACACAAATAGGGGGAGATTGTTGGAACCCTTGTTTGGATTTGTGTTAGGTTCACTCTTAGGATGTCTTGACCCCCTTGTATAGCCAGGGTCTCTGTCTAAGTCTTAGTTAGGTCCCCTCTAGGTCAGGTCTTGTGAAGACCAGCATTGTAGTGGACTCAGACTTAGATTCAGATAAATTTTGTGGACTATCTATATCAGTTTGACTATAGTTGAACTCAGCTCGACGATCGTCGATCTCCCATCGACGATCTCAGAGTCTTCTACTCTGAACTGAGCTCGACAATCTACGAGCTCAGGTCGACGATTTGATTTTTTTTTCTCAGCAGTAATCTCAGTTCTAAGATAGTCATTCTCTGGTCGATGATCTCTTGACTCAGTTCGACAATCTCTAAACGGAGCTCTACGATTTTGTACTGATTTCAGTTATCAGTTCTTCTAAACGATCAGAGTTATTTATTTTGATTATGATAAAGTTTTTCAAGGCAAAAATATTCTGATAATTAATGTTGATTCTCTCAAGGCTGATAGTCGTATTCTTGAAGCATTAATTATGGTATTCACAGAATATTTTATCAAGACAGTTATGGTAATGGATTTATGATTGCCAGCAATAACTAGCCGTTTGGGCTCTGTGGGAACACCCTATTACTAATTTGGGCAAGGATCACTATGTTCTTAGGAAATTGTTTTGACCTTATTGTATAGTCTTAAAGGTCAATTAGAATGAGTCTAAGGGTTAGAACTTAGGTTTGGAAGCTGCCCCCAAGACCTTCTAAGATCAGAATTCAAGTGCTAAAGACTAGGACAATTTTCGTCGAGCTCAGGTCGACGAAACGTCGAACTCAATTCTACTATCTCTGAGCTCAGTTCAACGAGTCGTCGAACTCGGTTCGACGATCTTCGAGCTCAGATCGACGTTTCTGTCTCTAGCTATGATCAAGTCTCTGAGCTCAGGTCGACGATAGTTGAGCTCAAATCGACGATTTTCTGAAGAGATCGACGATTTTAGGAATTCAAATTCAGACAGTTATGGAATTCAATCTGATTTATTATTAGCATTTATTTCAAAGGATTCTGTAGCCGTTTCAATCTTTCTGGAGCAAGTTTCAAGGAAGACTAAATGGAATGTCTCTTAGGACTTTCCTCCAGAGACAAATTTCATTTAAGGAAGTCATTTATGACTGATTAACGGCTATCGAGAAGGCTGTTTTTCAATATATCTCTTCAGAATCATTTTGAAAAACATAGATGAGATATCAATCAAGTTTTTCAGACAAAAGTCTACAGGATTACTGAGTTAGAATTCATACAGAATACAAGGAATAATATTGTGAAGGAGATCATCAAACAGAAAAGATTTCTTCTATTCTACTCCTTCAAGATCTTCTTGATTCAAGTGTTCAAAGGCTTCTTCATCAAAGACTCCAGACACATCACATTTCAGCAACTGCTGAAATCATCTCTTGCTGGAGATCTAAAGTTACTGAAGACCTATCACCCTATGCAAAGCTCTTCTTCCTGAATAATTGCAAATCTCAGGGGGAGCTTTGACAATATCATCCACTAGTCTTCTCTTAGACTGTTGACAGAGAAGAATAACAACTCTTTTCTTTTTCCTTACTCTACTATAAAAGGGTTTCTCAAAACTCCCTTCAAAAGTTTTGTGGTTGGTTTCTGAGACCTTGTCAAAACTCAGTGGTGGCAAGACACCTGATCAAAAAATCTGATTTGGTTTTTGAACACCTTATCAAAAGCTCATTGGTGCCCAGGACACCTGATCAACTATTCCTGCAGTGGATTCTTACCTAGGGTGGTAGAAGAGTGGATGTACCCAGGTTGATTGGGGAACCACTATTGATCCTTGTGTCTTCTGGATTGTTGTGTTTTTGCTTTGCTGTGTGCTGTGATTTTTTCTTTCTTGCTATCTTAGTTTTATTTACTGTAAGCACATTACACCTATACTTAAATCAAGTCTTCCACTACAAATAATTTTTTTAAATTTGAAAATTATTTTAATATACTCTGTTCACCCCCCCCCCCACCCCCCACCCCTTTAGAGTAAAGGTAGATCTTATCCTCACTTTCAATTGGTATTAGAGGCAGGTTGGTTATTCAACAACTAGATCTTCACTAGTTTGGTTGTTTTACAGGCTAACATCTGAACCAAAAGATCTCTGATAAGATCAATCTTTAATAGAGAGTTATTACTTTTATTATATTTATTTTCATATCAAACCATGGCACAGAACAAATATTATGCTAGTATAAGACCTCCAGTGTGCAATCTTTCTAAGTTTGCACTTTCGAAGGCAAGGATCAAATTATACATGAATTCTATTGATGAGGACATTTTTAATTCTGTTTTGACAGTGTGTCCAAGACCTCCAGTAACTACAAGTACAAGTGCTATTCCACCCCCCTCAGGAGCAGATGAAGAAATCAAAAGGTGGAAAATTGTTGATGCCAAGGCAATGAACATATTGGCCCAGACTATGTCTAATGACATATTCCAAAAGGTGGCTGAACGCAACTCAGCAAAAGAAATTTGGGACAAGCTATCTGAGCTTGTGTCAGGATCAGTTGATGAAAGAAAGGATAGAAGATCCCATCTTATAACCCAGTATGGGAATTTCAAGAAGGGAGAAACTGAGTCAGTTGCTGACATGTACAACAGACTAAGTCTAATTGTCAGTGAAATGAAGACCTTGGACAAGGAGTTCTCATTGACTGAACTCAATGATAAGATCCTAATATGCTTCCCCAGCACTTGGGATTCAAGGATCTGGCCAATCAAGGATGCCAGAAGCCTAAATGAGATCACTACTGAAGCTTTGTTTGGCAAGCTCAAGTCTTATGAGCTGCTTATCAAGAATAGAGAGGAAGAACAAAAGGTTGCTTCTCCAGCAATCAGGAAGGAGAAGACAATATCATTCAAAGCTACAGAAGATCAGCCTAAAGACAAAGTCACAGGCAATGAAGAGCTGTTGAGCTTACTGGCCAAAAGATTTTACAAGATGGCCAGGAAAGATTTCAGGAAAAGGTCATCCAGAAGCCATGAAAAGCCAAGGTATGACAAGTCCAATAACAAAGAAATTATCTGTTTTGGATGCAGGAAACCAGGCCATATTGTGCCTGACTGTCCAGAGAATCAAAATAAGTACAAGAAAGATAAGAAAGACGGGAGAAGAGACAAAGACTTCAGGAGAAACAATACTAATAAATCCTCATCCAGCAAGAACAAACACACCAGGAAAGGAATTGTAGCAGAAACCTGGAGTGAGACTGAAGAAGAATCAGAGGCTTCATCAAGCTCAAGTGATGGTGAAGATGATGCTGAAGAGAAGGAGTTCTGCATGATGGCTATCAATGCCTCTCAACATAATTCTGATGCAGAACAAGAGTCAGAATCTGAATCTGAACATGAAAATGAAGAAGATCAGGTAATAGATTCTTTTGATTTCAATTCAGAGGACTTTAGATCTGAATTTAAGGCACTTTGTTTAGACCTGCTAAAGTCTGATAAAGAGATTATCTCTCTCAGAAATCAATTGTCTGAACATAGCACCCTAAAATCAGATAACCTCAAACTCTCTGAGGAGTTGGAATGTTGTAGGGAGGAGATAGCCTCACTGAAAAGTGAACTATCTCAGGCAAAAAAGTTTGAAGAATCCCTTAATGGGAGAAGATTCAGACTGATGGACATCACAAGTACAGTGAACTCAAGACTTAACAGTACACTGGGCTTGGGTTCCTAATCCAGCCAACCCATAGTGTTAACAACCCCAATTAAGTTTATCTCAGATAAAGGAAAGGGAGTTGTAGAGGTAGCTAGGAAGAATCCTGATTTACCCAAGAAAACCAAAGTTCAACAGAAAACGTCGAACAGAGCTCGACGATCGTCGAATAGAGCTCAACGATCTCAAGCTGAATCATCGAACTCAGGTCGACGATCGCCGAACTCTGAACTCTGGCAAAATCGATCTTCGAATGGAGCTCGACGATCTGACCCAAAATCGTCGAACTCAGCTCAGAGATCGTTGAACAGAGATCAGAACTTTGAAAAAAATTTCAAGGGTAAATCGAAATTCAATCCTAGTGGTCCTACATTCCAAAGCTTTAACCCTTATACTGAATGGATAATACCTCCTAAGGGATATCATCCTGAAGGTTATAAGAGTCAGCCAGGGATGTCTTTTATTTCAGAATTTAAAGGTTATCAACCCAGGCCCAAGGTAAACTGGGTCAAAAACAAGTAAATTATTATGTATGCAAGTGAAGACCTATCCAACAATAAACCAGCAATGGTATCTGGATAGTGGGTGCTCAAAGCACATGACAGGAAGCAAGGATAACCTTACATCCTTCAAAGCAAAACTTGGACCCAAAGTAATATTTGGAGATTCAAACTTTGGACAAACCAAGGGATATGGTGCAGTCCAAATTGGATCAGTCACATTCAAGAAGGTGACCTATGTGGAAGGACTAAAGCATAATTTAATCAGCATCAGTCAACTGTGTGATGAAGGCTACCAGGTGACATTCAACAAATCCTCATGCAAAATCAAATCATAGGACAACACAACTGTGTTGACAGGTAAAAGGAAAGGTAATATTTATCTTGTAGATTTTCATTCAACTAAGGTAGATATTTGCTTGTTCAACTCTGTTAGTAAACCAAATGAACTTTGGCATAAGAGATTAGGACATTTAAACCTTAGAACCATTGATAGGCTATCCAAGGACAACCTTGTTAGAGGACTACCTTGTGGCCCCTATAAGAAGGAAGGACTTTGAAGGGCTTGTCAATTAGGCAAGCAAACTCAAAATAGCTTCAAGTCACTTAATAAGAGTGATTCACCTAGGATCCTATATCTGTTACACATGGATCTTTTTGGACCCATTACAGTACAAAGCCTAGGAGGGAAATCTTACACTTTAGTGGTTGTAGATGACTTCTCTAGATTCACATGGGTGTTCTTTTTGAGGAAAAGTCTGATAACTTTAAGTGTTTGACAGAGTTTCTCAAATGCATACAGATTGTGTTCAATACTCACATTGCCCTGATCAAAAGTGATCATGGGATAGAGTTTGATTCTCTTCTTATGCAAGAGTTCTGTCAGAGTGAAGGGATCAAGCACACTTTCTCAGCTCCTAGAACTCCTCAACAAAATGGGGTAGCTTAAAGAAAAAATAGAACCCTTATTGAATTTGCTACTACATTGTTGACAGATGCTCACCTTCCTCTATCCTTTTGGGCAGAGGTAGTGAACACCTCAAATTATGTGTTGAATAGAAGTTTGATACATAAGCTGAAGGGTAAGACTCCCTATAAATTACTCAAAGGGAAGAAACCTAAAATAGATTATTTCAAAAATTTTGGTTGTATTTGTTACATACACAATAATGACAAGAAGTATATAGCAAAATTTCAAGCTAAAGCTGATGAAAGAGTGTTTCTGGGATACTCCATGATCAGTAAAGCTTATAGGGTGTATAACAAAACTTCTCTTAAAATTGAAGAATCTGTACATGTATCTTTTGATGAAACTAACATGTCTTATAAGGAGAGGAATACTTCTACCATAGAACCTTGCAGGTACATTCTCTTTAAGAAAATTTTGACAGGTTACATATTATAGAAAAGGATACGACACATTCACCTATTCAACAAAAGGATGAGAGCAGTGAAGATGAAGAGGATGCTCAACATCTTGGAGAGAATCATCTTGAAGAGCAAGTTTTTGTTCCACAAGAGAAAACAATAACACAGGTTGGTGAACAATCAACACCCCCTGTGAATTTAGTAACATCAAGAGATCATCCAATCTCCCAAGTTAGTGGAGACATCTCAGTTGGTGTGCAAACTAGAAATCAGGTAAACCAAAACCTGATGCACACCTGCTTTCTATCTCAAATTGAGCCTCAATCCATACAAGATGCAGAACAAGATCCACATTGGATCATTGCAATGCAAGAGGAGTTACATTAATTTGAAAGGAACAAAGTTTGGGAGCTAGTGCCAAGGCCTAAGGATCACTCCATTGTTGGAACAAAGTGGGTGTTCAGAAACAAATTGGATGATCAAGGAATCATTGTAAGGAACAAGGCAAGGCTAGTTGCATAAGGATACTCTCAAGAAGAAGGAATAGACTATTACCAGACCTTTGCACCAGTTGCAAGGTTAGAGGCCATAAGAATATTCCTAGCTTATGCAGCTCACAAAGGATTCAAGGTCTATCAGATGGACGTAAAAAGTGCATTTCTCAATGGAGACATCAAGGAAGAAGTCTATGTTAGACAACCCTAGGGTTTTGTCTCTCAAACTCATCCTGATCATGTTTTTAAATTGCACAAAGCATTATATGGTCTCAAGCAAGCTCCTAGAGCATGGTATGAGACCTTAGCATGCTTTCTTCTGAAAAATGATTTTATAAGGGGTAGAGTAGACTAAACTCTTTTTATTAGAACCCATAAGTCCAATATCCTACTAGTACAAATCTATATAGATGATATTATCTTTGGATCTACTGATTCAAATTTGTGCAAAATGTTCTCTAATCTAATGCATTCTAAATTTGAAATGAGTAGCATGCGTGAGCTTTCCTTCTTTCTAGGATTGCAAGTAAAATAGCATGCTGATGGCATATTTATTTCTCAAACCAAGTATGCAAAAGAATTGGTTAAGAAATTTGGTATGTCTGAAGCATCATGTATGAAAACACCTATGCCTACTAATGCTGTATTAGATGCTGATGAACATGGGAAACCTATTGATCAAACAACAAATAGAGCAATGATTGGCTCTTTATTGTACCTTACAGCTAGTAGACCTGACATAATGTTTGCTACATGCATATGTGCTAGATTCCAAGTAAGCCCTAGAGAGTCACACCTAACATTAGTAAAAAGGATTCTTAGGTATGTGAAAAGTTGTCCAAATCTAGTTCTCTGGTATCCAAAAGACTCGGGATTTGAATTAACTGGATTTTCAGATGCTGATTATGCTGGATGTAGAGTAGACAGGAAAAGCACTAGTGGAACTTGCCAGTATCTTGGTGACAGACTTGTCTCCTGGTTCTGTAAGAAACAAACATCTGTGTCCACTTCAAATGCTGAAGCAGAATACATGGCAGTAGGCAGTTGTTGCTCACAGATTTTGTGGATTCAAAACCAGCTCCTAGACTATGGTTACAACTTAGAAAGGTCTAAAATCTTTTGTGATAACACTAGTGCTATTTCTATAGCACAAAATCCAGTCCTCCATAGTAGGACAAAACATATAGAAATTAGGCATCACTTTTTAAGGGATAATGTTGAGAAGAATAAAATTGAACTTCAATATATCCCAACTGATTTGCAAAGGGGAGACATTATCACCAAACTATTGGATGAAAAGAAACACACCTTCTTCCTGAATAAGTTAGGAATGTTAGATGGAGGAAGCTTAAAATAAGATCCAAGATTTTAAAACCCTAAAATTGATCAAGACTAGGTTAAAAACATGATTTTTCTAGTGTCTATAGGGTGTTTCTGGTCTCTGAACTGCGCTCGACGATTTTCCCAAAGATTGTCAAACGGAGATCGACGCTTTCCGAAATCGTCGACCGGAGTTCAGCGCTTTCAGATAATGCTAGGCTATCTTCTTCTTGTCAGAGATTGTTGAGCGGAGATCGACGCTCTCCAATATCGTCGAACGGAGATCGACGATGTTGAAGACCCTTCAGATTCCTTTAGTGGCCCAGATCGTCGAACGGAGTTCAACGATCTTTCCTTTTCGGCGTCGAACCCTAATATAAAATTCATTTTTCGGCCGTCGTTCACCTTTTGTGCTTTCATACTCTCTGCAGAACTTTTCTTTCCCTCCAAACTTCTCTGCACTTTGTCTCGTTTGTTCATTTTTACAGGTATACAATGGCCGTTTCTGTTGCAGTTCTAGCCGCGATGAAATTTGACACTGGATTCGACTTCGATATGGATTCCTTTGAAGGCAGTGACCAAATATTCAAAGACATTCTAGAATTATTCAAGGAACAGTAGTTGGTGAATATCATGTCCACAAGGATGAAACTTGTTGTCGATGAAATCAAGGAGTGGGTGTATACGGCTCATAACATGGATCAAAATACAGTGGTTGGTACAATAGCCGGTGCTCAGGTATCCCTAACTCCTGCCCTCCTTATAAAAGTTTTTCAATTGAGCATTGGGCATGATTCAGTTGAGTTATCTGGAGAAGAGTTTGCGAGTATGCTTGATAGAATGGATCACTTTGCAGCAAACCCTAATAAACTTCTTAAAAAGAATCTGTCAGTTGAATATCGATTTTTAGCTGATGTGTTGGGAAAGGTGCTGTTAGGAAAGCATTCTGCTCATGATACCATTTCAAGGTATCAATTCTGTTTGATGGGTGCTTTGGTAGATAAGACACATTTGAATTGGGGGGAGATTTTCTTTGATTTGATTAAGAAAAAGGTGAATAAGAATTTTGTTAATTTTGGGAGGATACTAGGGCTTTTTTTGCATAACAAATGCCCTCAGTTTCTTGTGTCCAGTGGGATGCACATCAATGCCTCCAAGAGGCTGTCCTGTGCCCTATTTGGTAAATGGGACAGGCAGATTGTCAAACAAAGCAGAGCTCCTGCAGCTATCTCAACTTTAGGCACCAGGACTGTTCAGGTCACTTCCCCATAGGCAACTGCCCCATTGGAAGAATTACCTGCCTCCTCCTCATCTCCACCATCTCCACCCATTATTTCTTCTACCATTCCTACATCCACCATCACCACTTTAATCTCATCCCCCATCATCATCTTATCTCCAATCTCAACTCCTTCACCTCCTCCAGCATTTACTGTAGACCATTTCCATCCTCTACACCATTATCCACACCTTGACATTGATTCATCCATTCCATCATTCAGTATTCTAGATGATTCCTACATGGATGATTCTCTTTCCCTACCTCTTGAGCCCCCATCATCCTCTACCTCCTACCAAAAATTACTTCAAGACATTCTTGCTCAACCATCTTTCACCCCATCCATTTCAATTCCAATAACTTCCATCTCCACCATTCCCATCTCTCAACCATCCATCCTACCATCCACATCTTCTATTACCATATCTGCAGCCCCTTCTACACCAATCTCTGTCACTCTCTCCTCTACCTCTACTCAAGTTTCACTTGAGCAAGTAGAACTTCCTGCCCTAGTAGATAGGCTGTTTGGGATGTTGGCTCCTAGGCTAGCACTCCTGCTGGAGACCTCCATGGCTCCACTCCTGAAATCCCTCTAGGAGTTATCTGCCAGGCTCTCTTCCCTTTCTACTCCTCAGGCAATCCCTTCTGTGGGGTGACTTGATCTAGTGTATACTGAATCTAGGCAGGGGGAGATGCCTCATGAAGAAGAGATGGTGTCTGCCTCAGAAGATTTCCTGCCAGAGATTCCAGTTACAGATCCAGTTCTAGTTCTAACAGTTGACCTCAGGTCACTGTTATCAGTTTTTGATACACTTCACTTCAGCTATCTTCCAGCTCAGAACGTTGAAGATCTCACTAAGGCCATTTTGCCTATTGCCAGCTATGAGCCCTGCCTAATTTCTTCATTTATCAAGTCATTCAAGGCTGTGGAAATTATTAATTCTGTTGATGTTGTGGATACTGATGATACTGATGATATTGTTTCAGAACCTGCTGCTACTGATGATGTTGTTCCAGAATCTGCTGCTGAAGTTTCTATTTCTATTGCTCCTGTTGCCCCAATTGTTTCTGCTGTTGTTGAGTCTGCTGTTGTTATTGTATCTGTTAGTGTTGCTTCTGTCACTGGTACTGCTGCTGCTGTTATTTCTTTTGATCAATCAAAATAACAAAAGGAATACATTAAAAGGATTGATGAACTGTATGACAATCCTCAGAGTTCAGACAGTGAAAAATTCAAAACTGATTCTTATGACTCCTCTGCAATCATTGCAAGGAAGAGGAAAGCTAGAAGCAAAGCATTGAAGAGGGTACCTCCAGAGAAAGTGAAAGATGACAATGATATTCCATACTACATTCTACATGATTGCCCCATCTCTGAACCCTGGATGCAATATTCAAAGAACCAGCTCAAGGCCATGAAGAAAAAGAGGAAGTATGATAAGTATGATAAAGGATCTTCTCATTTTAATCCTCCTCCTCCTCCAGATACAGGAACTGGTGGAGGTTCTGCCTCTCAGATCTCATCTGCTGCAAATCAAAGCTTCTCTCAATCTCATGACAGTCTCAATCAAGAGTATATCAACATAGAGGTTATCAATCAAGGAGAGGTCAGTACAGAGGAAGCCAAAGAGATTATAAAGTATACTCCAGAGATCAATTTAGACAACATCCATATCAAAGGGAAGGACAAGGACCCATTGACTTAACTTCTTGTCCTTTCCCTTATAAGCTGAAAGATACTGTATCTTCAAGAACTCCTCCTTCTGATGATACAATGAATAGATATGAACCTCCTGTCCCTTTTGAAGATCCAGAAAATAATCCACTATCTTAGACTGCCAGAATGAAAGAGCTAACTGCTTTGGATCAGATAAAGAAGGCAAGAGAACAAGGAAAATACACTTCAAACATCACAACCTTATCTGAGCAAAGAAAGAAGGAACTAGAAAGATACTCATCTAGAAAATTCTTTGATCCAGAAAGCTATATGAAGCTGCACCCAGAGGCTGTGGTTCCCAGGCCCAAATCTCAAACCTCTTTAGGTGCTGATGATGATAGGAGATCCAAGAAGGAAGCTCTCAACCCTAACAGAGAAATCTTATTCAAGAAGGGCAATGAAAAGAAGTAAATGTGTAAGCTTACAATATATATCTAATTCTGGCTGTCTGCTGTGATTCTATCTGTGCTTCTGCAATGCTGCAAATTCTTTTCTCTGTATTATTGTTTCTGCCTTTTAATTCTGCTTGTATGCTTGTTATTTCCTATTTGTCATGTAAATAGTAATCCTAACCCAAATAGGGGGAGATTGTTGGAACACCCTATTACTAATTTGGGCAAGGATCATTATGTTCTTAGGAAATTGTTTTGACCTTATTGTATAGTCTTAAAGGTCAATTAGAATGAGTCTAAGGGTTAGAACTTAGGTTTGGAAGCTGCCCCCAAGACCTTCTAAGATCAGAATTCAAGTGCTGAAGACTAGGACAATTTTCGTCGAGGTCAGGTCGACGAAACGTCGAACTCAGTTAGACTATCTCTGAGCTCAGTTCAACGAGTCATCGAACTCGGTTCGACGATCTTCGAGCTCAGATCGATGTTTCTATCTCTAGCTATGATCCAGTCTCTGAGCTCAGGTCGACGATAGTTGAGCTCAGATCGACGATTTTCTGAAGAGATCGACGATTTTAGGAATTCAAATTGAGACAGTTATGGAATTCAATCTGATTTATTATCAGCACTTATTTCAAAGGATTCTGTGGCCGTTTCAATCTTTCTGGAGCAAGTTTTAAGGAAGACTAAATGAAATGTCTCTTAGGACTTTCCTCCAGAGACAAATTTCATTTAAGGAAGTCATTTATGACTGATTAACGGCTATCCAGAAAGCTGTTTTTCAATATATCTCTTCAGAATCATTTTGAAAAACATAGATGAGATATCAATCAAGTTTTTCAGACACAAGTCTACAGGATTACTGAGTTAGAATTCATACAGAACACAAGGAATAATACTGTGAAGGAGATCATCAAACAGAAAAGATTTCTTCTATTCTACTCCTTCAAGATCTTCTTGATTCAAGTGTTCAAAGGCTTCTTCATCAAAGACTCCAAACACATCACATTTCAGCAACTGCTGAAATCATCTCTTGCTGGAGATCTAAAGTTACTGAAGACCTATCACCCTATGCAAAGCTCTTCTTCCTGAACAATTGCAAATCTCAGGGGGAGCTTTGACAACATCATCCACTAGTCTTCTCTTAGACTGTTGACAGAGAAGAACAACAACTCTTTTCTTTTTCCTTACTCTGTTGTAAAAGGGTTTCTCAAAACTCCCTTCAAAAGTTTTGTGGTTTGTTTCTGAGACCTTATCAAAACTCAGTGGTGGCAAGACACCTGATCAAAAAATCTGATTTGGTTTTTGAGCACCATATCAAAAGCTCATTGGTGCCCAGGACACCTGATCAACTATTCCTGCAATGGATTCCTACCTAGGGTGGTAGAAGAGTGGATGTACCCAGGTTGATTGGGGAACCACTATAGATCCTTGTGTCTTCTGGATTGCTGTGTTTTTGCTTTGATTTGTGCTGTGATTTTTGCTTTCTTGCAATCTTAGTTTTATTTACTGTAAGCACATTACACCTATACTTAAATCAAGTCTTCCACTACAAATAATTTTTTTAACAATTGAAAATTATTTTAATATACTCTATTCACCCCCCCCCCCCCCTCTAGAGTAAAGGTAGATCTTATCCTCACTTTCAGGCTCTTCAATTCTTGCAGAGAATTATGCTTTGTCTTAGGAATTCAAATTGATGTCGTTTTCTTCATTCCAAAAGAGATATACAAAAGAGAAACAGACTGATAATCAATCAGTAGTCAGAGAAGAATATTGCTCTCAAAGGATCTTGTATGTTTTGCTAAAAAGAAGAAGAAGAAGAACATTTTCTAACAACAACTCTCTCCAGTCTTCTTCCTTCCTCTGTCTTCAAAGTTTTACAGAGAGCCAAGAATCTATAATAGTTCACAGAATCAAAAGGCTCTGCAACATATTTTGAAGACGTATACCCAGGGACAAGTTTTCTCTTCCTGAACATATACACCATCTCAGGGGGAGCTTGGACACTCAACTTTAATCCACACAGTCTTCTCATTTGCCTGAGAAAGGGAAGATTTCCAATCATTCTTGTTTCTTTTACCTCCATCTGTACAGGGTTATCTCTCCCTTCAAAAGTGAGCACTTGTGGTGATGTGGCACCTGATCAAAAACCTATTGGATTTTGAGCTCATGATCAAAAGCTCAAAGGGTCTCTAGATCTACCTGCAGTAGATCTTGTGGTAATAGGGAACCTGATCAAAAACCTAAGTGGATTCCTACCTGGGTGGTATAAGAGTTGATGTACCCAGATTTGGGAAACCACTATAAATTTTCTTGTGTCGTCTGGTTGCTGTGTGATTTCTCTGTGTGTTGTGTTATGTTGTGGTATTCTAGCCTATTTTATTTCTCTAGTTATAGTTATCAGTATTTTAATTCCGTAATAAAACTAAACAATTTTTTTTTTAATATTCCATTCACCCCCCCCCCCCCCTCTAGAGTAAAACTTATCTATCCCTCTCTTTTAGAGGCTCGAGCCCAAGGCGAGGGCATTTAACTACCAGAAAACCAGATGGTCTCCACTCTAGGGGGAGACAACACTGAGATTACAGTTGTTCAAGAACCTGAACAATCACAGCTGCCAGACCTAGGGAGAGGTATAGTTGAAGTTGCAATGGATAGTGAGAATGCAACTGATATAGTTATGGACATAGCATCATAAATCAATAATGATGCAACTGTCATCACTGAGAAAGAAGCACAGGATGTGCATATGTCAGACCCAGCTCAAGCTGAGCAACTCCACTCCTCCAGTTTAGAGAAATCCCTGGAAAAGGATCTTGATATCCAAAGAGAACCATTTGTTGAAAAAGAGAACATTATACCTCCTGTTCAAATGCTGCAGGAGGTAACAATGGAAGAGTTATTTCTTGATTTATAAGGAGCTCGAACTGAGGGGGAGATGGCAAGGATTGAGGGGGAGATGCCACTCCTTGCCTCTAGTCCAAAGGATACTATGGATATAGAAATTTCATCTAATTCTTCTGAAGATGAATAAGTTACTATAACAAAGAAAAGAAAGCTGGTGATACTCAGGAAGAGGAGCATAGGCTATAAGAAAGCCTTGCAAACACTCCCACAAACATCTGCTCTAGGAATAGTCTTCAGTTCACTTTTGGTGCAACTGCAAGTTAAAATGAATGAGCAAAGACTTGCTTTGGAGAAATACGTGGATGAGTCTCACAAAGAAATGTATTTCAAGCTGGCCCAAGATATCAAATCTATCAGATTTGAAGTAAATTTGCATAAGAAGGAGATGACAGATTGCTTCCATAAGGGAGGTAATGTTGTAGTATACTTGGACTCACAATAACAGGACATGATAACTACAATAGCTGACATTGCAGATAAACAAGGATATATTCTAGAAAATCAATTCATAATGAATGAAAATCTCACAGACTTGCATAATTCTATTCTCACAAAAATGAGAGGTATTGTTATTGATGTGAAAACTGAAGTATCTAACAAGATCAAAGAAGATCTAGTTGTTGTCCAAATAGCAATTCATGCTTCTCAAAAGGATATTTCTGATCAACTGCAGAAGTTCAGACTCTACTACAAAGAGGGAATATATTATCTGGCTGATCAGGTAAGGTTTCAGAAGGATGATCTAAGAGATCATGTGGCCAGAGAAGTCATAAAGTGGGAGAGAGTTTTATTCAAAGCAAGCTCAGATCATGCTAAATGGGTATCCAATACTATCAGAGCTACTCTTGGATATCCACCCCTTTGTGATGATGATAATACTGCTGAATCTGGTATTCAACCTGCTTACATTGAAGGGGTTCAGCAGGAAGTTTCCAAAGTCATCAATCCTCCATCTGATTTTGAAGAAGTACAACAAGCAGTACATCACATGTTTAGCCCTCCATAGGAGGCATATAATGTTATTATTGAAAAAGTTGAAATGTCTAAAGCTGCTTTATAAAGAGAGTAAGAAGCACAAAAAGCTTAGGGATACTCAGAAAGAAGCTCAACTATCTAAGAAAAGATTTAGAGAGCAGGCTGAACTAAAGCCCGATTTTGAATCTTTTCTTAGATAGTTGAGCTTCTTTCTGAGCATCCCTAGCTTTTTGTGCTTCTTGCTCTCTTTTTAAAGCAGCTTCAGACATTTCAACTTTTTCAATAATAACATTATGTTCCTCCTGTGGAGGGCTAAACATGTGATGTACTGCCTGCTATACTCTTCAAGCAGGATTGATGACTTGGGCAACTTCCTGCCAAACCCCTTCAATGTAAGCAGGTTGAATACCAGATTCAGTAGTATTATCATCATCACAAAGGGGTGGATATCCAAGAGTAGCTCTGATAGTATTGGATACCCATTTAGCATGATCTGAGTTTGCTTTGACTAACACTCTTACTGCTTGGAAAGCTGAAAGTGTAAAGTTGTCAACCTAAATCATCTAGAGGGGGGTGAATAGGTGAATCGAGCGTCTATTTGTGGAATAAAAAAATTTAACGAACTAGCACAAGTAATCAAGCAATCACAGAAAGACAAGAAGATTTATAGTGGTTCCCCAATCTTGGGTACGTCCACTTTACCTCACCGATCTAGCAAATCACTAGACTCGGCTACTCCACTATCTCGGATTGAAAATAATCCTATGCCTCGGAACCAAGTTCCTACAAACTCAATCCAAATGGATCTACACTCGGAAGATGAAAACTTCCTACAAATCGGAGAACAACGCTCCTACACTCGGGGAATAATCTCCTACAAGATTTACAAAGAGGTTTGAAAAATACAAACAAAAATTTCTCTCAGATCTGGAAATATTGAACTCTAGGTCTTCTTCTGAACTTGGCGGTTTTTTTCAGAATTTGTAGAAGAAGAACCTCTGTAGATCTAACCTGAGAAGACTTAGGACCTACTCGATCAAGGAGAGGATGAAGATTCCTTGAACAACAGGTCTTTCTTGATTGAAAGCAGAAAGATCGATCTCACGTTGAGCGGCGGCGGTGGCTTCAGAATATTGTTCTTCTTGGAGAGAGAAGGCCGATCCAGAAATTTAGAATGTACGGAATACCGCTCCTTGTATGTGTTAGTGTTTTGTATTAATGAAAAGTCTTTATAAAGGATTACCCTTAACGACTAGAAAAGACATTAATGACGACACGTGGACCAATCACATCAAGTCATTTGAAAATTTCAGCCGATCTGGACTTAAAATAATTTTCTGAAAAATTTGACTTTATGTTCTCAATAAGTAACTTTAGTTCTCGAGAACTAGAAACTGAGTTCTTGAGAGCTATCAGGACTTCTCGAGAACTATACTACTTAGAAGATGTCTGGACTTCTCGAGAACAAAAGGCTGAGTTCTCGAAAACTAACTGACTTCTCGAGAACTATGATTGAGACTTCTCGGGAACTTGCCAAGACTTCTCGAGAACATCTAACTTCACTTCTCGAGAACTCAAAAGGTACTTCTCGAGAAGTTGACTTAGAGAATTTTCCAAACTTTAGAGAAGTTTTCATCTAGTCCTGTCTTCATCCCATGCTCCTAATGTTTGAACATAAAGTGTATCCCAATTGAGAGGCTACACATGAGTCAACACCTTGGGTCACACAGTGAGGGATTACACTGTATGGTTCTGTGTTCCTGACCCACTGT
This sequence comes from Platanthera zijinensis, assembly GCA_039513925.1. NCBI lineage: Eukaryota > Viridiplantae > Streptophyta > Magnoliopsida > Asparagales > Orchidaceae > Platanthera > Platanthera zijinensis. Next base: position 25,672,900 of record CM077094.1, on the reverse strand, counting down.
AGACTGACATTAATTTACACTTAGCACTGAGAATTTGCAAACACTCAACTAGAATAAGGATGTCCAATGCAACTTAATTCATCTTAGTTCAAGGGTGACTTCATGCAAATCTGGGTTATTGTGGATGCAATACCCAACAAAAGCTATGAAAGAAAATATGCATGATAGAGACAAATGGTACTCTGTATAAGAATGGAGCAAGTATCAGGAAAGGAAAGATGTCATACATCAGTTCAGAAGGGATCTCAAAGCTAGGAAAATACCTGCTAACTCTGTGGAGCCTAGCAAGTACTTCCCAAAGCCTTGTCATTGCTTTGAAAGACAGAAGATTAAGGCAGAAGAGCTCAAAAAGAAAGATCTTAAAGGGAAGAAGCCAACTGATGACACAGAATCCAATGTGCAAGCTAGGATTTAATCTGGCAGAGGAATAGTTATCAAGGAGCCTGATCAATCTTAGGGATAGATAGGCAAGTTTTAGAACTATGCAATTTTCTGTTCTAAAAATCTTGTAAATCAAAAACTAATTCCTGATTAATGAATTTTATCATATTCGGTGATGATATTAAATGTTATTTGTGTTTATAAGTTACCCTGCCTGTGAAATGATTATATACTTCTTAAGCTTTATTTTATTTTAAGTGTTATATATCATTGACTAAGGGTTATGACTTCTTCAAATAAGGGGAGATTATTGGGTACATTAGAAACTGTGTACTAGATTTGGAGAAGCCTCACCTAACTCAATGATATACATCAATGTGTATTTGATGGTATGTTGTGTTTTAATGTGCAGGTTAAAGAAATGCAGGAAAATTTTCTAAGTACAAGTGTTGACACTAGTGAAGGAATTGTGTCGACACCAGAAGCCAGTTTGTGTCGACACACAGGACTTCTGTCAACACATAAAAATTCTGTCAACAGCAGTTGTGTCGACACACAGGACTTGTGTCGACACACAGAAATTCTATCAGAAGCAGTTGTGTCGACACACAGGACTTGTATCGACACACCGAAGTTTAGTCTACAGCAATTGTGTCGACACACTGTACTTGTATTGACACACAATCAAGAATTCTGTCAACACCAACTATGTCAAGAGTAGAAGCAATTGTGTCGACACATAGGACTTGTGTCGACACATTCTACAGAAGCTGTGTCGAGAAGATGAAGAATGACTGTGTCGACATTGTGGGAGCTGTGTCGACACCATCAAGACTTGTGTCAACACATGGTCCATTTGTGTTGACGCATTTGGAGTATTGTCTCGACGCTTTCTATGCTGTGATAGAAGTTCAAGGAGGGGTCAGGTATCAAGACTGAAAACCTGACAACTGTCATAAGTAACAAAGTTGTCATATCTATTAGAGCTGTCATAAGGCCGTTATGAACTGAATCTACCAGTAACCTTGGATGGGTTCTATATAAAGATCTATTCTATCACAAAAAAAATAGTGAACTAAGAGAAAAAAACACATAAGAAGTAAAGTAAGAAGAAGGCAGATCCTGAACAAGTCTGTAAGAGGAGTTTAGATCTAATTCTGAATACAAGAAGGAAGCTAGATTGAAGATCATCTCCAACTTCATTTGAAGATCAACCTTACTTTGTTAAGATTCAAGAAGCTTTGAAGAAGCTAAGACAGGTTGGACAAGAAATCAGTTCAATCAAGAATTGATCAAGAAGCTTTCACCCCATTCTCTTTCTATCTGGGTGAAGGTTTTATTGTTTTAAACAATCAATTTTCTTGTAAGAACTTTTGTAGATCTGAGTTGTAAGCCTACATTTATAAAGGCTAAGGTAGGGCTCAGAGCCTGAGGTAGGATCTTGGTGATCTGAGTTGTAGGCCTTGTGATAAGGGCTGAGGTAGGGCTGTTGCCATAGATAGGATTCTTGGGAAGAATCTGAGGTGTAGGACTTGAAGAAGTCTAAGTTGTAGGAACCAGTTGGGTTCTGAGTTGTAAGAACTGTAGATCTGAGATTGTGGAAGGAAGTTTGGCTGAATCCAGAACTCTACTGGATAGGTGAAGGGGGAGAGTGGCCGTACCCACAAATTGGGGAACCACTATAAACCATTATGTGCTGTGCTATGAATTTTCTGTGATTGTTATTATTTTGTGATTGTTGTGATGTGTTTAACATTTTTAATTGCCTAAGTTGTTAAAAAGGATTTGAACCTATTCACCCTCCCCCCTCTAGGTGTTTAGGCTCTATAAACCAAATCTTTAATTCACCATGGACATATGCAAGGATATATCATCCATGAAGCTGCCTGTTTGCACTAAAGAAAATTTTCCCATATGGAAAGAAAGAGTCAGGTTATTCATGGAAGCTGCTGATCCAAGAATCTTTTAGATAGTGTAAGAAGGGCCACATATCCCTACTCAAGCTTCAGCTCTGAATCAGGCCATCTTGATTCCCAAGAAGATGATGGATCTCACTAAAGATGAAATTTCCCTAGTCTCTCTAGACAAGAAGGCAAGCATATCATAGCAAGTACAGTGGATGATTCAATGCTCCAGAACTTATTCCACTTCAAATCTGCCAAAGTGATGTGGGACTATCTTATTATCCTGATGGAAGGTAATGAAGAAGTGAGAGACGATCACAGATTGTTGATGAACTAGGATTACAAAGCCTTCAAGCAAGGTGACAATGATTCCATAGCTGAAAGCTTCAAGAAGATCTTCAAGATAGTGAACGATCTCAAGAACTACGGTAGCATCTTCACTAATGGTGAGCTGAATGACAATTCCTTAGATCCTTGACAAAGAATTGGGACACAAAAGTTATTGTCATTAGAGAATTCGGGAAGCTGCCGAAGATAGACATTCAGAACCTGTTCGGAAAGCTGCTCTCCGATGAGCTTAAAATGAACACACATAAGAAGGAGGAGCAAAGAAACAGAACTTCTAGTAGAGAAAAGTCAGTGGCTCTAAAGGATGAAGGTTCGAGGAAATCTAAAGTTGTGTTACCCATAAGGACACGTGCTCCTAGTACTCCAAAAAATTCAGATCCAAGCACGTTAGGCTCCGAGCTATCGGATGGAGAATTTTCTCTTATCTCCAAGTGTTGCGCGCTAGGGTTCGAAGAAAATAAACGCAACCGAACTAGCAACCCGATGAAGCAAGTATTCTTATCGAATTGTAGCTAGGGGACACAAGTGTCGTATTGAAATCTGGGAACTGTTGGCTATGCTTACTCACACGAACGCTATTATCTTATCGACGGAAAAACTAGGGTTTTAGAAAATCTAAGTCCAAGGAAGGAAGTAAAACTATACTAGAAAGAGAACTATTGCAATTAAGTAAAGCTATTAAGTAAAACGATTACTACGAAGGGTTGAAAATATGAAATGGAAATGCACTCGATCAAGATTCACCTCGGCTAAAGACGATTAAAAAAATGCAATAAAAATCTAAACTTAATAGGATAAAGGTTCTTGACCGTGGAGGTTCCTAAAGCTTGAACACGCTTCTCTCGAAGTCGTGCCCAACTGAGTTTAGGAAGGTCCGACCGACTCTCGTCTAAATCGGAGGCCTAAAACTCGCTCTACGCGGTGAACCCCACTATTGGATTTTACTCTAATCCGGGAGATTTGGACGTCTGCCTCTCTCGAGGGGTGCGTACAACTCCCTTTACTCTTGAATGCTCACTTCATTTTTTCGGCCTCTCGGTTAGCCCAGAATGAAAGCAAAGGCGTAGAGTATATATCGATAATATACCTCTAACCCGTGATTAATCAAGAGTAATTCAAGGCCCTAACCTAAAAAGAAAAGATTAATTAAAACATCATAACTTAATCGCTCTAACCTCGGATCATCAAGATCGAGTACAAGGAGGATTAGTTAATCATAGCGAAGTGGAGGAGGGGGGATGTGTAGTGAAGCATAAAAAGAAGACAAGCTAAACAAGAACGCTTTTATTAATGAAAAAGGGGCAAGTTACACTATTGAAAATAAAATTACAAGTGCATGAAAATGAAATCCTATTCTAGCCCTACAAGTAGCACTAAGCAAGAGCAAAGATTACAAAGAAAGCATAAACAAGCTAAGATTAAACTAGGGTTAAACAAAAATTACAAAGAGAGAGAGAGAGAGAGAACAAGCATAAGAAAGGATCAAGAAACAAAGGGGCAGCACCTCCCCCACTCAACCAAAGCTTGCTGAAATGAAGAGGGGGGGTCTCAATTTATAGATTTTTTTCTCGGGTTGGACACTCCCTAGGGGGGGCGTGTCAAGGGGCGTGGAAGTACTATGTTGACCTCGGGCTCTGGATTCTGGCGGGAGGGATGATTGCTTCGGTACGTCGGTGGTCATGCCCTAGGTCACGCCCGTGTAGGGGGGGCGTGACAGGCACGTCATGTCCAAATCATTGGTCGGAAATCCGTCAGTCACTGAAAAGTTGATGTCACGCCCAAGGTCACGCCCGTGACGGGGGGGCGTGACAGTACTATTTTCGTGCTGTGGAGAAACGATATTTAATGCTGCGGCAGGCTTTGCGGCAGAGGGCGACACGCACATGGTCACGCCTGGTGACACGCCCAGGGAGGGCGTGTCAGGGGGGCGTGACAGCGGTTTTGTTCGTTTTCCTGTCCATTCCAACAAAAGTCCTCGGGATCGGGTGACACGCCCTAGGTCACGCCCAGGGAGGGCGTGACAGGGGGGCGTGTCAGATCATTTTTGACGAATTTCCTGAAAACCTGCAAAAGGACAAGAAAATGTTAGTGGCAATAATATTTACATAAAAAGGATAAAAATAAACTAATAATAGACATGATTTGTACACTATAAAATAGAAAATACGATAATAGTTTAGGCTACAAAACGTTTTATCAAATTCCCCTAAGCTTAAGCTTTGCTTGTCCCCAAGCAAAAAAATATAAAAACTAGATATTTATAAAAAGGACTAATCAAAAAGTTCTAATTATATCTACACAAGTACTATGCGAAATTCTAAGTAGGGAAAAGGTGAAATGTAAATCTAAAACAATTATTTAGGTATGGTAAAACTTTTATAAACTTTACTCAATAAAAACAAATCATCCAAAATTTTAACGAGATTTTTTAAATAGACTTAAGCAAAGCAACGAAAATGAAAAACACACATTGAGTTGTTACTAGATCCAAGCAACGCATTATAATTATATCAATTTAATTAACAAAAATCTAGGTTTAAATCCAAAACTAAAACAGATTTACATTTTTTCTTTTCTTAGTTGTTAAATAAAAAATCAATAAGCGTGAATCAAAAGGACTTAAATAGGACAGAAACGTTTGGTTTAGGAATATGATTAGGAGTGGAATTCAAAGATAAATGTGAAGGTTCAAATTCACACTAAACCAAAGCAAAGAGTTTCAAAATCTTTCATAAAATTATATACACATTTTTTTTCTTCTTCTTTTTGATTTATTTTTTTTCTTTTTTTCAAAACAAAGGCCATAAATATTTTTATTTTCCTTTTGAATTGGCCAAACAAAAATAAACATCACTTTTGAGCATACCTTTTTTTTTCAAAAACCTTTCTCCCACAAAAATCACAAAATACCCTATCAAAATCGTCAAAATAATTTATGAAACTCAAAAAGGCTAGTGTGATTCGATAGGTTGGAAATTTTGGCTTGGGTGAAGCTGAAATGAAGGGAGGAGCTATCAAATGAAATCGGAAAAAGGCTCAAAAACGGCTAACTAGTGGCAAAAATTTTTTAGGTTGCCAGGAAAGCTCAGACGAAAACAAAAACGGCCTAAATCATTTTCACGCTTTTGAATTTATTTAAAACAAAGGTTTGAAAAATTTCAAAAAGCGAGTCCTAGATCATAAAAGAAGATTGATGAAATTAACTTGAAAATAGAAATAATAGGTGACTTGGATCGTTCACATCTATTACGTTATTCAAAAGTTGACTTTACAAAAATTATTCAAAAACGAAAAAGAAAATAGTGGATGATGAATATTTGAGAAAGTAAAGGAAATAAAAAACAAAAAACCATAATAGAAATGCGAGTTTTAGAAAAATATTTCACCTTAACATGCTACCGTGAATTAGAAACACAGCATGACCAACATTTTACTTGTGAAACATAATTAAAAAGGACGATTAGAAATTTTATAATTAACTAGGGGTACTATTGAAATACCAAAATGTCTAAACTATTCAAAAACACATATTTATTTATTTATTTTAATTTTGTGAAATATTCTCTTTTTTGGATTTTGGAAAAATTTTCTCTTTTTTTTTGGAATTTTAAGATATTCATTTTTTTTATTTTGGAAATATTTAAAATATATACAAAAAGAAAAATATTTACACTAAGCAAAAATGAAGGAGGAAGTCCTCCCCAAAGCTTAAAATAGACATTGTCCTCAATGGCTAAAGAAGGGGATTGGAGAAGGAGAGAAAAATAAAGTACAGAATTGAAAGAGAAATTGAAATACAGGTACTTCCCCGGATTTATTTGCTGCAAAAGCTGAGTGATGACGCTCCTCCGAATGTCTTCTTTGGACTTCGTGAAGGATTCAGCAATGTTGGAGCAGGCGATCGCAGAAGCTTCAGCTTGTCGGAGCCGTCCGAGGCAAAAATTGTAAAATAAATAAAACAGAAAAAGATAACTTGGGTTGCCTCCCAAGAGCGCCCTTTGGTTAAAGCATCGTTGAGCTCGACACATCAAAAAAAAAATATTGTCCAAAAATATTGTTGTCCAAAAATAAAATTGTTTTTAGCAAAAAATTAAAAGTTCAAGATTAAAGTTCATGAAGCAGAAACTTAATAATGTTTGGACTGACATCATCATCACCAGAGAAATACAGTTTTAGACGCTGACCATTCACTTTGAAATTACCCTTATCAGGGTGAGAAATTAAAACAGTTCTATAAGGAAATACTTCTAAAACAGAAAACGGGCCAGACCAGCGAGATTTTAATTTGCCCGAAAATAAACGTAAACGAGAATTATATAAAAGGACTTGGTCTCCCGGCTTAAAGTTTTTAGGGTGCCTTAAGCGTTTATCATGTAAACGCTTCGTCCGCTCTTTATAAAGTTTATTATTTTCATAAGCATAAGAGCGCCACTCATCGAGTTCATTTAGTTGAAATTTTCGAAGGTCACCGACTGAGTGGGGATCGAAGTTTAAAAATTTTAAGGCCCAAAAGGCGCGGTGTTCTAACTCTACGAGCAGATGGCACGATTTTCCATAGACCAGTCGATACCGCGTACATCCGAGGGCGGTTTTGTACGCTATTCGGTAGGCCCATAGAGCATCGTCAAGTTTGGTTGACCAGTCTTAGAAGTTGAAGCAGTCTTTTCTAATATTCTTTTTATTTCTCTATTAACTACTTCGACTTGTCCGTTAGTTTGGGGGTGGTAGGCAGTGGAAAGCTTATGCGTAACGCCGTATTTGGTAAGGATTTTTGAAAATTGCGCGTTATAGAAATAGGAACCCCTATCGCTAACGATTGCGCGAGGCGTACCGAATCTAGAAAATAATTTTTTTAAAAACGTGACTATAACTCGGGAGTCATTCGTAGGAAGAGCTTGGGCCTCAGCACATCATGAAACATAATCAACAGCAACTAGAATATATTTGTTTCCGAAGCTAGAAGGAAGGGGGCCAACAAAATCAATTCCCCAGAGGTCAAAAATTTCGAACTCTAAGAAATAATTTTGCGGCATTTCATTTTTATTAGAAATGTTGCCTGACCGTTGGCAACTATCACACCTGCTCACAAAGGCTTGCACGTCTTTAAACAGGCTAGGCCAGTAAAAACCCGCGCAAAGAACCTTGTGAGCGGTGTGAGCAGCTTGATAGTGCCCACCTGTCGGACCTTCATGCAAATGTTTTAGAATATCAATTCCTTCATCAATAGAAACACATCTCCTTATCAATTGATCTGCACAAATTTTGAAAAGATGCTGGTCTTCCCAAAAGTAGTTCTTCAGCTCAGAAGAGAATTTCTTCTTTTGCTGAGAGGAGAACTCTTTTGGGAGCACCCGGGGCACTAGATAGTTGGTGATGTGCGCGAACCAAGGAGAAGTAGATGTATTAACTAAAAGCAGCTTCTCATCAGGAAAATAGTCATTAAAAGATTTTTCGTTTAATTTTTCTATAAAGGGGTTATCTAATCTGGATAAATGGTCGGCGGCCAAGTTCTCGGCTCCTCGCTTATCACGGATCTCTAAGTCAAACTCCTGGAGGAGTAAGACCCAGCGAATCAAGCGAGGCTTGGCATCCGTTTTGGCAAGAAGGTACTTGAGGGCCGAGTGGTACGTAAAAACAATGATTTTTGAAAGTGTAATGTAAGGGCGGAATTTATCAAATGCAAATACTACAGCTAAGAGCTCCTTCTCGGTTGTGGTGTAATTTTCTTATTCAGATGTGAGGGTTTTACTAGCGTAATAGATGGGGTGGAAGTTTTTAGATATGCGTTGACCTAATACGGCTCCCACCGCAAAACTACTCGCATCGCACATAATCTCGAAAGGAAGGTCCCACACCAGAGCTATCATAATCGGTGCGTTAATTAACTTTTTTTTAATTAATTCAAAGGAAGAAATACAAGAGTCATCAAAAATGAATGGAGCATCTTTTTCTAAGAGATGGGTGAGGGGCTTAGTGATCTTGGAGAAGTCCTTTATAAAACGACGATAAAAACCAGCGTGGCCTAGAAAACTTCTTATAGCTTTTATGTTTGTAGGCGGCGGCAACTTCTCAATAAATTCTATCTTGGCAACGTCTACCTCAATACCTTTAGCAGAAATTTTATGACCCAAAACTAACCCTTCCCTCACCATAAAATGGCATTTTTCCCAATTTAGGGCAAGGTTAGTTTCTTCGCATCGTTCTAAGACTTTTTCAAGGTTTTCTAAACATCTATCGAAGGAATCGCCGAACACGGAGAAATCGTCCATAAATACTTCCATAATGCTTTCTACGTACTTGTCAAATATTGCGAGCATACATCGCTGGAATGTAGCTGGCGCATTGCACAATCCAAACGACATTCTTCGGTAAGCAAAGGTGCCGAAGGGACAAGTAAACGTAGTTTCCTCTTGGTCCTCGGGAGAGATGGGTATTTGAAAGTACCCCGAGAGGCCATCGAGAAAACAATAAAAGCTATGGCCGGAGAGACGTTCTAAAATCTGGTCGATAAATGGTAAAGGAAAGTGGTCCTTGCGGGTGGCGTCATTCAACTTACGATAATCTATACACATACGCCAACCCGTCACCGTCCGTGTCGGGATTAATTCATTATTCTCATTACTAACTACGGTTATCCCTCCCTTCTTGGGAACTACCTGAACGGGACTAACCCACTTACTGTCCGATATAGGGTAGATAATTCCTGCGTCTAATAGTTTCATAACCTCGCCCTTAACTACTTCTTTCATATTCGGGTTTATACGGCGCTGAGGTTGGATAGAGTTATGCGAATTATCTTCCATTAAAATTTTATGGGTACAGAAAGATGGGCTTATGCCCTTGATATCAGAAATTTGCCAAGCAATAGCCTGGCGATGCTTACGTAGAATTAGAAGAAGTTTATCGTTTTGCGTATCCGTGAGGTAGGCCGAAACGATAACTGGTAACTTGGAATCTTTTTCTAAGAAAGCATACTTAAGGTGTTCAGGAAGTTCTTTAAGTTCTACGGTAGGGGGTTCTTCATAAGAGGATCTTGAGATTCTTTCTTTTTCAAAAATAATATCTTCATAAACTTTTTTATAAGAAACGTAATAAGGGGTGGGGCTAGCAGCCAAAACGGCTTCTTGTAGCGATTCAGTGGGAAGAAAAGATGAAGAACAAAAATCAGAAAATTCTTTTTCAAACTCAGAAAGACAATAAGAAGATTCATCACTTCCTTGCAGTGATTCAGTTGTAAGAGGAGAGGAGCAAAAAGTAGAAAATTCTTTTTCAAAGTCGGAGAGGCAGTAGGAAGAATCATCACTCACGGCGTCTACGAAAAAGCATGAGTCATCGTTTGCTAAGGTGTTCTTCATCGAAGGGGTCATAGAAAATGTGACTTCGTCGTCTCCTACTCGAAGAAAGAGATTACCATTGCTTACGTCAATGATGGCTCGGGAGGTGGCAAGGAAAGTCGGCCAAGGATCAGGGGAACCTCGACGTCTTCTTCGATGTCCAAAATGACAAAGTCCACCGGGAAGATGAACTTGTCGACTTTCACTAGAACGTCCTCCACTATTCCTAACGGGTACTTGACGGATCTATCGGCTAGCTGGATACTCATACGCGTGGGGTTAAGGCTACCAATCCCTAACTTTTTAAACAACGAAAATGGCATCAGGTTTATACTCGCGCCTAAGTCGGCTAACACGTGTTTAACAAAAAGATCACCGAAGAAACACGGGATAAAGAAACTACCCGGGTCACTGATTTTCTTCGGCAAACCGTTTGTTAAAACGGCGGAGCACTCGACATTTAGCGTGATGTGCGAAAGATTCTCTAACTTCTTCTTGTTTGTGAGGAGTTCTTTAAGATACTTGGCGTATTTCGGCATCTGCGAAATAGCCTCGTGCAAGGGAAGATTAATGTGGATTTGTTTGAAGATCTCTAAGAAGCGGGAGTACTGATCATCTTGACGTTATCTATTAAGTTCAGAGGGGTATGGAGGAGTTGAATTATTTTTGAAGATGGGTGGTGGAGTGGGATTATTTTCTAAAATAGGGGTGATAACTTCTTCAGCAGAGGGCAGAATTTTTAAAACGGGAGCGGAGCTTTGATTTTTAGAGGCGGGAGCGGAGCTTTGATTTTTAAAAGCGGGAGCGGAGCCTTCCTCGGGCTCTTCACTTACCATACCAGAGACTTGCTTCCCACTCCGAAGAGTTATAGCTTTCGCTTGCTCTCTCGGGTTGGGTTCGGTATTGGAAGGAAGAGACCCTTCGAGTCGCTCAGAAATTATTTTCGCGAGCTGTCCTACCTGATTTTCTAGACTTTTTACTCTTCTGGTTAAAGTTCTTATAGTGGCGTCATTTGTGGTGATATATTTAGAAAGTAATTCCTCCAAGCTTGGAGGTTTTGGGTAATTTTGAAGAGGTGGTGGTGGTGCAGAAAAATCATTTTGCGGGGGTGGGTGCATCGCAATCGATGGATTACTCCATGAAAAGTTCGGGTGATTTCTTAAAGCGGGGTTATAACTATTCGGAAAATTAAAACCAGACGGATGAAAATTCGTAGCAGAAAAATTATTAAAAGCAATTCTAGGCATATTATTAACATAATCTAAATATTCTGGAGTAGGGGTTGCAGATTCCCATACCTGAGGGGCAGAGGCAGCAGTCATCTCCGTGATTTTTTTGCTTAGGATTTCTACTTGCAGAGCGAGCTGGGAGACGTTGTCCACTTCATAGATACCTGCAGGCTTGTTCGGGCGGGACCTAGGCACATTCCACTGATAAGTGTTCATGGCCATGTCCTCAAAAAGCTCAAGAGCGGCTTCTGGGGTCTTATGATTTAAAGTATCGCCAGAAGCTGCGTCTATCATTTGCTTCGTGCTTTGATTTAGCCCGTTATAGAACGTCTGCACTAGTAACCATACAGGCAGCGCGTGATGTGGGCATCATCTTAATAATTCTTTAAATCTCTCCCAGGTTTCATATAGGGTTTCAGAGTCTATTTGTCCGAAGGCAGAGATGTCGTTCCTAAGTTTTGCAGTTTTAGCTGGCGGAAAATACTTCGCCAAAAATTTTTCAGTTAATTCATTCCAAGTGGTTATGCTATTTTTAGGAAGTGTGTTCAGCAACTGCTTAGCTTTAGTTCTTAAAGAGAAGGGGAAGAGTCTCAGCCTGATCGCATCATTTGTGACACCATTTATCTTCAAGGTGTCGCAAATTTCAAGAAAGCTAGCTATATGTGCGTTCGGATCTTCATCTTGAAGTCCATCAAATTGCACATATTGCTGCACCATTTGAATTATGCTAGGCTTTAATTCGAAGTTATTATTTGCTATAGCAGGGCGGACTATACTTGATTCTGTTCCCTCAAGGTTCGGTCGTGCATAATAGGACATAGTCCTTTGCACGGCCTCATCTACGTTGGGTTCTTCCATTCTTAAAGTAGCAAATGACTCGGGGTCCTCAACCGGCACTTGGATAGTAGGACCTTGAAATCGCGATCTTCTCCGAAGAGTACGCTCAATTTCGTGGTCCAAGTCCAAAATAACCGATGGACTCCCGCGGGTCATGCACTAAAAGAACAGAAAAGAAGAAGAGAAAGGGAAAAAGGATAAACTAGAAAAAAAAATTAAAATTTTTTTCTTTTTGAAATAGATCTTTTTTATAGATTAACTCCCAAACTTCCCAAGGACTACCCCGTGAAGGGTTCGCAAGGTACTAGACAAGACAGTGGCGCTTAAATCCCTTTGCCCTTTTCGAGAGAATTAGGTGGCGTAGAAAAATTGTGAAGTTGGTTACTATTAAGAGCGGTGATAATTTTTTGTTTTTTTAAAACTTTAAAGAAAGAGGATGAGAAAGAGAAGAGATAAAATTAATAGGTTCGTGTTTTCAATATATAAACGGAAGTTGGTCCCCGGCAACGGCACCAAAAACTTGTTGCGCGCTAGGGTTCGAAGAAAATAAACGCAACCGAATTAGCAACCCGATGAGGCAAGTATACCTATCGAATTGTAGCTAGGGGACACAAGTGTCGTATTGAAATCCGGGAACTGTTGGCTATGCTTACTCACACGAACGTTATTATCTTATCGACGGAAAAACTAGGGTTTTAGAAAATCTAAGTGCAAGAAAGGAAGTAAAACTATACTAGAAAGAGAACTATTGCAATTAAGTAAAGCTATTAAGTAAAAAAATTACTACGAAGGGTTGAAAATATGAAATGGAAATGCACTCGATCAAGATTCACCTCGGCTAAAGACGATTAAGAAAATGCGATAAAAATCTAAACTTAATAGGATAAAGGTCCTTGACCGTGGAGGTTCCTAAAGCTTGAACATGCTTCTCTCGAAGTCGTGCCCAACTGAGTTTAGGAAGGTCCGACCGACTCTCGTCTAAATCGGAGGCCTAAAACTCGCTTTACGCGGTGAACCCCACTATTAGATTTTACTCCAATCTGGGAGATTTGGATGTCTGCCTCTCTCGAGGGGTGCATACAACTCCCTTTACTCTTGAATGCTCACTTCATTCTTTCGGCCTCTCGGCTAGCCCAGAATGAAAGCAAAGGCGGAGAGTATATATCGATAATATACCTCCAACCCGTGATTAATCAAGAGTAATTCAAGGCCCTAACCTAAAAAGAAAAGATTAATTAAAACATCATAACTTAATCGCTCTAACCTTGGATCATCAAGATCGAGTACAAGGAGGATTAGTTTATCATAGCGAAGTGGAGGAGGGGGGATGAGTAGTGAAGCATAAAAAGAAGACAAGCTAAACAAGAACGCTTTTATTAATGAAAAAGGGGCAAGTTACACTATTGAAAATAAAATTACAAGTGCATGAAAATGAAATCCTATTCTAGCCCTACAAGTAGCACTAAGCAAGAGCAAATATTACAAAGAAAGCATAAACAAGCTAAGATTAAACTAGGGTTAAACAAAAATTACAAAGAGAGAGAGAGAGAGAGAGAGAGAGAGAACAAGCATAAGAAAGGATCAAGAAACAAAGGGGCAGCACCTCCCCCACTCAACCAAAGCTTGCTGAAATGGAGAGGGGGGTCTCAATTTATAGATTTTTTTCTCGGGTTGGTCACACCCTCCGACACGGCCTAGGGGGGCGTATCAAGGGGCGTGACAGTACTATATTGACCTCGGGCTCTGGATTCTGGCGGGAGGGATGATTGCTTCGGTACGTCGGTGGTCACGCCCTAGGTCACGCCCGTGTAGGGGTGGCGTGACAGGCACGTCATGTCCAAATCATTGGTCGGAAATCCGTCAGTCACCGAAAAGTTGATGTCACGACCAAGGTCACGCCCGTGACGGGGGGGCGTGACAGTACTGTTTTCGTGCTGTGGAGAAACGACATTTAATGCGGCGGCAGGCTTTGAGGCAGAGGGCGACACGCCCATGGTCATGCCTGGTGACACGCCCAGGGAGGGCGTGTCAGGGGGGCAGGACAGCGGTTTTGTTCGTTTTCCTGTCCATTCCAACAGAAGTCCTCGGGATCGGGTGACACGCCCTAGGTCACGCCCAGGGAGGGCGTGACAGGGGGGCGTGTCAGGTCATTTTTGACGAATTTCCTGAAAACCTGCAAAAGGACAATAAAATGTTAGTGGCAATAATATTTACATAAAAAGGATAAAAATAAACTAATAATAGACATGATTTGTACACTATAAAATAGAAAATACGATAATAGTTTAGTCTACAAAACATATTATCACCAAACAGTTCAAGAAAATACTCAGCAAGAGGAGACAGATGAAGAATCAGTCATCCTCCTCTGACTACAGAAAATCCCATTGAGATGGAGATCGCTCAAAGAAAAGGTACAATAAGGAGAACAGGTATAAATTAAGACTAAATAAACATTTTTTCTCTAACAATGTTTGTTATTGTTGTAATAAGCAATAACAAGTGATTGCGGAGTGTCCCTATAAAAATAAGGATGGTTACAAGAAGGAAGAAAAGAGATCCTTCATTGGAAAAAGAAATGAAGAAAAGAGCTTCGTCGCCAAGAAGTTTAAGACTCTCAGTGACAGTGACTCGAGTGAGTTGAGTTCAGATAATGAGGAAGCCTACTTCAGGCTTATGACACAATCAGACGAGGAAGTGGGCAACTCTGAGTACCACGGGAAGGTAAACTCGCACACAATACTGTCTGAGTATTCAACATCCACCAATGGTTGTGAAGGCTATACTTCTAATGAGGACGAATCAGAATTGATGGTTCAGCACGAGCACCTGTTAAAGGCTTTTGACAAATACTGTAAGGTAGTCCGGAAGCAGTTAAAAGAGATTTCCTCCCTTAAGGCAGTGGAAGCTAATCTAAATTAAGAAATTGCACAATTACTTTCCTCTCAGAGATGAAGTCCACTCCTTGAAAGAGGAACTCAAGGGCTCCTCTAAGACGTTTAGTCTGAAAGAAAAATATCTTGATGAGCTGGAATAAAAGCTCGCAGTGGAGAAAAAACTCGCTGAGAGTTACTCCAAGCCGAAGACTGTTCTCCCGCTCATTGATGAGTTTTCAGCTCAGAAGAAGGGTAGTGGTCTTGGCCACATAAGTGTAAGACCCCCCCCCCTTTTTTTATTTTTCAACCACCGGGGTCTTAGCCCAGAATTGCCGCTTTGTGGTGGCACCGACTCACGGGAAGACTGCCACTACAAAATGCCAATTTTGCCAGCCCTTTTCGATCATAAAGAGAGAGAAGTAAGTATACATTGAATGCAAACATGTCCACAGAATCGTAAACGAATAAAAATCACAACAAGTCCATCAATATATAATAATAAAAAGTACTGCAAAAGAGCAGTTCAGATGAAATAAAGAAACGGGATCGAGCCCGGTACATCAGAGTGCTCACTATAAATCACACATCGCGGAAGCTATAAAAATACTAAACACTCACGGAGCTTGTCACAGGTGCTCCAGTGCTATACTGGCCCACCTCCATGCGCACCATACTCTGCTGGTGCTGGTCCCTGGGCTGCTGGTCCCTATCTCCCATCCGGAGCTCCTGTAATGTTATGGTTCGAAAACCATTAGTCATAAAGACTAAGCTGAAAGTGAGGGATAAGATCAATCCTAACTCTAGAGGGGGGGGGTGAATAGAGTGATTTAAAATAGTTTTGCAAATTAAAACTTGTATGGAGAGAAGGCTTAGATTTACTTAGTGTATGGTGCTATAGCAATTAATCAAAGTAAGAAGAAAATCACAGCACAAAGCAAAACACAAAGAAACACGCAACCAGAATACACAAGGAGCTATAGTGGTTCCCCAAAATCTTGGGTAGTCCACTCTTCTATCACCCTATATAGGAATCCACTTCAAGATGAGTTGATCAGGTGTCTTGAGCACCAGAGAGTTTTTGACCAGGTTCTCACAAACCAAAGGGCTGATTTTTGACCAGGTTTCAGCAAAACCAAAGGTAACTTTTGAAGGGAGTTAAAACCCTGTACAGAAAGAAAAAGAAAAAGCTGATGTTGTCTTCTCTATCAATAAGTAGAGAGAAGCAAGGTGGATCTGTTGATGTTGTCAAGGCTCCCCCTGAGATCAAGAAGTAGTTCAGGAAGGAGAGCTTTGCACAAGGGTGACAGGTCTTCAATGATCTGATCTGCTTCAGTAAAAGATGATCCAAACAAGTTGGATGGTTGTGTCTGAAGCAATCAGAATTCCTGTGTGTAAGCTTGAATGAATATCACAGAGAGCAAGAAGAAGAAGTCTTTGTGGTTCTCTGTTGACTGATAGAATTATATCTCTATGTTCTTCTTCTGAGTCTTTGATAGCCGTTGGCAGCAAGCATTAAATGCTTTCCTTAAATGTCCATGTCTCAAAAGGAAGTGTCAGGCAAACATTCCTTAGAAAATTCCTTGAGCCATGCACCAGATTTGCTGTAACGGCCAATAAATCTTCAGCATTAATTGTTCTGACAGAAGGAATTTGAATTCCTATTCAAAATTGACGGGAGCCTGGAAAACGTCGAGCTCACAATAAAACGTCGATCTGAGCACGACACACGTCAGCCAGAGAGTGGTTTCAGAAAGCAGAACTGGGCTTGACGGGACGTCGAGCTGAGGTCGACTCCACGTCGAGCTGAGGTCGACTCAGCGTCGAGCTGAGGTCGACTCTGCGTCGAGCTGAGGTCGACTCTGCGTCGAGCTGAAGTTGACTCTAACTAACCTATGTGACCTTTATAACAACAAGGAGGTCACAACTCAAAATCCCTATAGAAATATAGTCATCCTGACCCAAATAGTAATAGGGTGTTCCAACAATCTCCCCCTATTTGGATTAGGATTACTATTTACATGAATTTAGGGATTCAAAAAGAAGTAAAGCAAAAAAAAATTGAATAAAATACAACCAGACATATGACAGAATAAAGCAGCATATATATAACACTATATAGCAGCAATAATGTTTAATGCCCTGTATCCAGCAGAGAAAAAGAAATAAAACACCTTACATTACTTTTCCTTTGGAGCTTTGTCTTGATCACTTCCCTTGAAGATAATCTCCCTGTTAGGATTTGTAGCATCCTTCTTGGATCTGTAATCTTCAGCTGCACCTAAGGATTTCTGACCTTTTCCACTAGCTGGTACAGCTGCAGGATGAAGCTGCATATACTTATCAGAATCAAAGAATTTCCTTGAGTTGTATTTCTCCAATTCTTCTCTCCTTTGATCTGACATGGTGCTGATGTGAGAGGTGTCCAGACCTTTTGCTCTAGCTCTGTCAATCTCATTCAGAGCAGCCATCTCAGTCATCCTGGCCTTCCAGTAAGCTGGAGTTTTAGTAGGATCTTCAAAAGGAATAGCTGATTCATATCTATTGGCAGAGTGTTCTTGATGAGTTCTTGGAGTGAAGTCAACTCTGGGTCTGTAAGGATAGGGACCAGAGGTTGGATCAATGGGTCCTCCCCTTTGGTAAGGTTGAGATCCTGATCTTCCTCTGGACTGCCTGCCTCTATTGTATCCTCTTTGCTGGTTATACCCTTGGGATCTTCTTGACTGATAGGTCTTGCCATGCAAAGATGATTGGGCAGGATTGGAAGAGAGGCTTGCACTGGCACCTACATCTGGAGGAGGTGGAGGTGGATGGACAGGCTTGGAGGGGCCTTCAATGAACTTTCTTTTCTTCTTCATTGCCTTTCTTTGGTTTAGAGAGTATTGCATCCAGGGCTCAGTGATTTCATAGTTGTACTTGATGTAGTAAGGGATGTCATGATCTGTGACTCTAGCCGATGGAACTCTTTTCATTGCTTTGGATCTTGCTTTCCTTTTCCTTGCAATGGTTGCAGAGGAGTCATCAGAATCAGTTGCAAATTCATCCTCTGAGCTTTGAGATTCATCATAAGGATCTATGTAAGTTCTCTTTGAGATAGGAAAATTGATGGGGGCTGGAGCAGCTGAAGAAGTAACTGGAGGAAGGTCTACTGACAGTGTAGAAGAGGATTCTAACACTGTAGGAAAGGAAATAGCCTCAGGAGCCATAGAGGCTGAGGTGGCTAGTTCCTGAAGAAGAACTTGGGAGACAATGGTCTCAACTTCATCTGGTGTCTCAATCAATTCACCTGAAGTTTCTGAGGGAACAGTCTTAGCAGCTACTACTGCTTCAACAACAACATCATCACAAGCAGGAGCCACACCTACCACTGCTTCATCAAGGATCATGGCATCAACAGCCAAGGAGGATGGAATGATCTTCTGAAAAGGGACAATGGCCCTAGACAGGTCTTCTTGAGGAGGCAGAAGGCTGTAGTTTCTGATGTGAAGATGTGCTGGAAGGTAGAAGCTCTGGACAGAAGATGCCAAGGACTGAAAGTCTAAGGCACTGCTGATCATCTGAACTGAACCTTGAGGAGGAGCCTCAGAGGTCATCTGAACTTCTACTGCTGAAACTGTCTCTGAATAACCCTGTACTACCTGTACTGCTAAAGGCTGCAGCTCTTCTTCTGCTGACATCTCCCCCTGCCTAGAATCAGTGGCAGCTGACTCTAGGCCCCCAGAAGAAGGGCATGCCAGATAGGATGAGAGGGATGAGACTGAGGTAGAGAGAGAGCTCAGGGAAAGGACTAGAGGAGCCAGCTTGGCATCCAATAGAGAGGAGAGCCTAGGGGCCAAAATATCAAAAAGCTTATTGGCCAAAGGCAAAAGATCTACTTGCTCAAGTGGGACTTGAGTAGAGGTAGAGGGAGCAGCAGAGAAGGTGAAGGTAGAAGATGTTGTTGGTGCTGCAGACATGGGAGGGATAGCTGGTTCATGGATGGAGGATAGGAGAAGTTCTGAAAATGTTGATGAAGGGTGGAAGTCATGAGGAGAGGAGGGAGAGGCATCCATGAAGGATTCATCATGAATGTCAAGGGAAAGGATGTCCTCATGAGATGAAGATTCCAAGCTCATGGGAGGAAAATAGTGGAGGGGATGGAAAGTGATGAGTGGTGGAATGGAGGATGCAATAGTAGAAATGGATGAAGGGATGGGTTGAGTGGATGAGATGATTGTTGTTGTTGGAATGAAAGAGGATGGGAGGATGATGGAGGAAGATGGCAAAACCCTTGCTTCTGGGCCAGTAGACTGAGGAAGAGTGACCTCTACAGTCCTGGTGTCTGCAGAAGCCCTCATTGCTGCAGCTGCCCTGGAGTTCACAATCTTCCTGTCCCACTTGCCAATCAGTGCACAAGTGAGCCTCTTAGAAGCATTGATGTGCTTCTTTGAGGACACAAGCAACTGAGGGCAACAGTGGTTCATAATCAAACCAAGAACCCTTCCAAAGTGAACAAAGTTCTTATCCATTTTCTTCTTAATCATATCAAAAATAATCAAACCCCAATTGGGATGCTTCTTATCCAAAATTGCAGCCATAATGCAAAACTGATGCCTAGTAATGGCATCATGTGCAGTCCTCTTTGCACAAATTACCTTGCCTGTGATATCTGCTAACAGCCTAAACTCAATAGCTAGGTTAACTTTTAAAAGTTTAGAGGGGTTACCAGAATTATGCCCCATTCTGTCTAGCATCACAGCAAACTCTTCCACAGAGAGTTCTATCTCATCATCTCCAACAACAAAACCGAAAACCTCTGAAATGATTTGAGGATAAATGGCTACCTCATTCCCTGAAATTGTTCCAGTCATCGTACTGTTATCTGAATTCACTGCAGTAAAAATCCACTCTTTGATTTCAGATTCTGGAAGAGGAATCCTGGTTGTCATGAAGTTAACCAGGTGCTGCTCTTTGAATAGCTCCAGAATATCCAGAAAATTCTGCGATGATCCATCAAAGGAGTCGATGTCGATATCAAAACCTGAATCAAAATTCATTGCCGCCAATGCACCTGCAGCATTTGCCATTATCCTGCAAATAGATACCTTCCAAGATCAAGAGTAAAGGATTTGGAGGGAGAAAGCTTGAGCAGAAAATATGAGAGCGCAACTGCGAACGACGGAGAAGAATGATTTTATACTAGGGTTCGACGCAGAAATGGAAAGAACGTCGAGCTCAGGTCGACGCTCTAAGGCTCTAGGGGAACTGAAACGGCTCAACAGCATGGAGCTTAGGTCGACGTTCGATGCTTGGGCTGATGCTATACGTCGAGCTCAGGTCGACGTTGAACGAAGGCGTCGACCGAAGGGAGAAAAACTTAAGAAGCCAGGGAGCTATGAACTTAGTTCGACGCTAGAAGTTGAGGTCGACGTTCGACGCTTTTGAGGGCGACGGACCGTCGATCTTAGTTCGACGCAGCGTCAAGCTTAGTTCCGAGCTCAAAGAAACCACTCAGATAGAGGAATTTTAAAATGAAAATTTTCCTATTCCTGTTAGTTATGGGTTTCAAAATCTTGGAGTTTTAATTTATACTGTCTCCATCTAGCATTCCCAACTGATTGAGGAAGAAGAAGTGCTTCTTTTCATCCAAGGGCTTGGTGAAAATATCTCCTCTTTGTAGTTCAGTGGAAATGTATTCTAGTGCAATTTTCTTCTTTTCTACATTATCCCTTAAGAAGTGATGTCTGATCTCTATGTGCTTAGTCCTACTATGGAGAACTGGATTTTGTGCAATGCAAATTGCACTAGTATTATCACAAAAAAATTTTAGACATCTCTAAGTTGTAGCCATAGTCTAGGAGCTGGTTTTGAATCCACAAAATCTGTGAGCAACAACTGCCTGCAGCCATGTATTCAGCTTCAGCAGTTGATATGGACACAGAAGTTTGTTTCTTACAAAACCAGGAGACAAGTCTATCACCAAGGAATTGACAAGTTCCACTGGTGCTTTTCCTGTCTACTCTACATCCAGCATAATCAGAATCTGAAAATCCAGTTAGATCAAATCCTTAGTCATGTAGATACCAGAGACCTAGATTAGGACAACTTTTTACATACCTAAGAATCCTCTTAACTAATGTGAGGTGGGACTCTCTAGGGCTTACTTGGAATCTAGCACAAATGCATGTAGCAAACATTATGTCTGGTCTACTAGCTGTTAGATAAAGTAATGAGCCAATGATTGCTCTATAGTTTGTCTGATCAACTGGTTTTCCAGATTCATCAGCATCTAAAACAACATTTGTAGGCATAGGTGTTTTCATAGAAGATGCTTCAGACATTCCAAATTTCTTAACCAGTTCTCTTGCATACTTGGTTTGAGAGATAAAAATGCCATCCACATGTTGTTTAACTTGCAATCCTAGAAAGAAAGCAAGCTCACCCATGCTACTCATTTCAAACTTTGAATGCATAAGTTGTGAAAACTTTTTGCATAAGTTTGAATCAGTAGACCCAAATATGATATCATCTACATAAATATGTACTAGTAGGATATGGGACCTATGGGTTCTAATAAAGAGAGTTTGGTCTACTCTACCCCTTTTAAAATCATTTTTCAATAAAAAACAAGCTAAGGTCTCATACCATGATCTAGGAGCTTGCTTGAGACCATATAAAGCTTTATGCAGTTTAAAAACATGATCAGGAGAGGTTGGAGAGATAAAACCTGGAGGTTACTTTACATAAACCTCTTCCTTGATGTCTCCATTGAGAAATGCACTCTTGACATCCATCTGATATACCTTGAATCTCTTGTGAGCTGCATATGCAAGAAAGATTCTTATGGCCTCCAACCTTGCAACTGGTGCAAAGGTTTGGTCATAATCAATCACTTCTTCTTGGCAATATCCTTGTGCAACAAGTCTTGCCTTATTTCTCACAATTATTCCTTGATCATCCAACTTGTTCCTGAATACCCATTTGGTTCCAACAATTTGCTGGTTCCTTGGTCTTGGTACTAATTCCCAAACTTTATTCCTTTCAAATTGATTCAACTCCTCTTGCATTGCAATGATCCAGTTTGGATCTTGCTCTGCATCTTGTATTGTTTGAGGCTCAATTTGAGAAAGAAAGCAAGTGTGCATAATATTGTGATTAACTTGATTCCTTGTTTGCACACCTACTGAGATATCTCCAATTACTTGTGAAATTGGGTGATCTCTTGTTGTTACAAAATCAACAAGGGGTGTTGATGGTGCACCAACCTGTGTTGTTGTTTCCTCTTGTGGAACAACAACTGGTTCTTCAATTTGTTGACCATTTGAGCTTTGCAAGACCTGAGATTCCTCTTCATTGTCACTACGTTCAGCATCTTGTTGAATTGTTGAAGGTAATGAATCTTTGTCTGTGATGGTAAGCTGCTTCAGATTTTCTGAAATTGAATGTTCCTGCAAATTGCTTATGGTAGAAGTCTCCTTCTCCTTATAAGACATATTAGTTTCATCAAATGTAACATGTATGGATTCTTCAACTTTATTAGAGCACTTGTTAAACACCCTATAAGCCTTGCTAATCATGGAGTATCCCAGAAACACTCCTTCATCAGCTTTGGCTTCAAATTTAGCTAGGTATTTCTTGTCATTATTGTGAATGAAGCAAATGCAACCAAAAATTTTGAAATAATTTACTTTAGGTTTCTTCCCTTTGAGTAACTCATAGGGAGTCTTACCCTTCAGTTTATGTATCAGGCTTCTATTCAAAACATAGTTGGAGGTGTTCACAGCCTCTGCCCAAAAGGTTAGAGGAAGGTGAGCATCTGTCAACAATGTTGTGGCAGATTCAATAAGGGTTCTATTTTTCCTTTCAACTACCCCATTTTGTTGAGGAGTTCTCGGAGCTGAGAAAGTGTGCCTGATACCTTCCTTCTGACAGAACTCTAGTATAAGAAGAGAATCAAACTCTGTCCCATGATCACTTCTGATCAGGGCAATGTGAGTATTGAACTCAATCTGTATGCCTTTGAGAAAATCTGTCAAAATATTGAAGTTATCAGACTTCTTTCTCAGAAAGAACACCCAAGTGAATCTTGAGAAGTCATCTACAACTACTAAAGCATAAGATTTCCCTCCTAGGCTTTGTACATTAATTGGTCCAAAAAGGTCCATGTGCAATAAGTACAAAATTCTAGGTGAATCACTCTTATTAAGTGACTTGAAACTATTTTTAGTTTGCTTGCCTAATTGACAAGCCTTGCAAAGTCCTTCCTTCTTGTAGGGACCAGAAGGTAGTCCTCTAACAAGGTTGTCTTTGGATAACTTAGCAATGGTTCTAAGGTTCACATGTCCTAATCTTTTATGCCATAGTTCATTAGGTTTGCTAAGGGAGTTAAATAAACAAATATCTACTTTAGATGAATTGAAATCAACTAGATATATGTTATCTTGTCTATTACCAATTAAAACAATGTTGTTATTTAATGCAATATTACATGCTGAGTTGGTAAACCAAACCTGATAACCAGCATCACATAGCTGGCTGATGCTGATTAAGTTGTGCTTTAGTCCTTCCACATAGGCCACTTTCTTGAATGTAATTGACCCTATTTTGACTTGGCCATAGCCTTTTGTTTGTCCAAAGTTTGAATCTCCAAAGATTACTTTGGGTCCATGTTTGGCTTTGAAGGACACAAGGTTCTCCTTGTTGCCAGTCATGTGCTTTGAGCACCCACTGTCCAAGTACCACTGCTGGTTCTCAATTGGATAGGTCTTTACCTGCACATAGAACAATTCAATTGTTTTTGACCCAGTTCGCCTTGGGCCTTTCTTGATATCCTTTAAACTCTGAAATAAAAGACATCTCAGGTTGACTCTTATAGCCTACAGGATGATATCTCCTAGGAGGTATTATCCATTCAGCATAAGGGTTAAAGTGATGAGATGTGGAGCTGGAATTAAATCTTGAATTAACCCCTGAGAACTGACTTTTGCTCTTAACTTGGCTCGACGCACGTCGAGCTTCGGTCGACGGACTCTGGTGAGTGCGTCGAGCTCCATTCGACGGCGAAGTCTTGCTTTGTTCAGAAGGTAGAAGGCGTCGACCTGAGTTCGACGTTTTCTTGTGATTACGTCGAGCTCTATTCGACCTCCGTCGAGCTTCGTTCGACGCTTTTTGTCCAGTTTCCTGGGTTAAGTCAGCATTCTTCCTAGCCACTATCAAGACTCCTTTACCTTTGTCACTGGTAAATTTGATTGGAGTTGTCAGCACTATGGGTTGGCTAGATGAAGCACCCAAGCCCAGTGTACCATTCAATCTTGATTTCACTGTACTTGTGATGTCCATTAATTTGATACTTCTCCCATTAAGGGTTTCTTCAAATTGTTTGGCCTTAGATAGTTCACCTTTCAGTGAAGCTATCTCCTCCCCACACTGCTTCAACTCTTCTAAGAGTCTAAGATTATCTGAGTTAATGGATTTGCATTCAATCAATTGTTCTCTAAGAGTTACAATTAACTTTTGAGATTCAATCAAGTCAATGCACATAGATTTGAACTCAGATTTAAATTCATCAGAATTAAAATCAAATGAATCTATTACCTGATCCTCAGTAAGTTCCTGATCAGATAGGTGGTCAGCATCAAGCTCTGAATCAGCATTCTTTTGAGATGCATTGATGGCCATCATGCAGAATCCTTTTTCTTCTGCATCATCCTCATCATCACTAGAGCTGGATGATGAATCAGACTCATCAGAGTCACTCCAGGATTCAGCCACAAATCCTTTTCTGGTGTGCTTGCTGTTGCTGGAGGAAGGCTTGTCATGGTACTTCCTTGACTCCTTATCCTTCCTTTTATCTTTTCTTTCCTTCTTGTCCCTTCTGTCCATATCTTGATTTTCTGGACAGTTGGGGACAATGTGTCCTGGTTTCCTGCAGCCAAAACAGATAATATCTTTATTAGTAGATCTGTCATACCTTGGCTTGTCTTTGTCTTTGGATGACCATCTTCTGAAGTTCTTTTTATTCAGCTTATTGAACCTTTTGACAAGTAGGCTCATAAGCTCTTCATTTCCCAACACCTTTTCTTTAGGTTGTTCTTCCTGTGCCTTGAAGGCAATGGTTTTCTCAACCTTTTCAGTTGGTGTGGATATCTTCTGCTCTTCTTCTCTCTTCTTAATGAATTGCTCATAACTCTTGAGCTTTCCTAGAAGAGCTTCTGTGGATAACTCACAGACATTCCTTCCATCTTTAATTGACCAGATTCTTGAGTCCCAAGAGCTAGGGAAACAAGTCAGTATCTTGTCATTTATCTCAGTGAGAGATATGTCCTTATCTAGTGATCTAAGCTCACTGATGATTAGACTCAGTCTGTTGTATATGTCAGCAACTGACTCAGACTCTGCCTTTTTGAAGTTCTCATACTGGGTGATGAGGTAGGATCTCCTATCCTTTCTTTCATCTGCAGAACCTGATATAATTTCTGAAAGTTTTTCCCAGATCTCTTTGGCAGTATTGCATTCAGATACTTTCTGGAAAATGTCATCTGACATGGTTTGAGCCAAGATGTTCATGGCTTTAGCATCTGCTCTCTTCCACTTTTTTATATCAGCTTCAGTTCCTGAAGGAGGAGGAACAGCTGATGTACTTGTTCCTGTGGGAGGCCTTGGACAATCTGTCAACACAGAATTAAAGATGTCCTCATCAAATGAATTCATGTAAAGTTTAATCCTTGCCTTCCATAGTGCAAACTTAGAGAGATTGCACATAGGAGGTCTGGTGCTAGCAAAGTCCTTGTTTTGTGCCACGAGTTTTAAAGATAAGTAAAACTAAAAGAAATAACCCTTTTGAGAGAAATGATCTTATCAGAGATCTTTTGATCCAGGTGTTAGCCTGTATGAATGATCAACCTGCCTCTGATACCAATTGAAAGTGAGGGATAAGATCAATCCTAACTCTAGAGGGGGGTTGAATAGAGTGATTTAAAATAGTTTTGCAAATTAAAACTTGTATGGAGAGAAGGCTTAGATTTAATTAGTATATGGTGCTATAGCAATTAATCAAAGTAAGAAGAAAATCACAGCACAAAGCAAAACACAAAGAAACACGCAACCAGAATACACAAGGAGCTATAGTGGTTCCCCAAAATCTTGGGTAGTCCACTCTTCTATCACCCTAGATAGGAATCCACTTCAAGATGAGTTGATCAGGTGTCTTGAGCACCAGAGAGTTTTTGACCAGGTTCTCACAAACCAAAGGGCTGATTTTTGACCAGGTTTCAGCAAAAACAAAGGTAACTTTTGAAGGGAGTTAAAACCCTGTACAGAAAGAAAAAGAAAAAACTGATGTTGTCTTCTCTATCAATAAGTAGAGAGAAGTAAGGTGGATCTGTTGATGTTGTCAAGGCTCCCCCTGAGATCAAGAAGTAGTTCAGGAAGGAGAGCTTTGCACAAGGGTGACAGGTCTTCAATGATCTGATCTGCTCCAGCAAAAGATGATCCAAACAAGTTGGATGGTTGTGTCTGAAGCAATCAGAATTCCTGTGTGTAAGCTTGAATGAATATCACACAGAGCAAGAAGAAGAAGTCTTTGTGGTTCTCTGTTGACTGATAGAATTATATCTCTGTGTTCTTCTTCTGAGTCTTTGATAGCCGTTGGCAGCAAGCATTAAATGCTTTCCTTAAATGTCCATGTCTCAAAAGGAAGTGTCAGGCAAACATTCCTTAGAAAATTCCTTAAGCCATGCACCAGATTTGCTGTAACGGCCAATAAATCTTCAGCATTAATTGTTCTGACAGAAGGAATTTGAATTCCTATTCAAAATTGACGGGAGCCTGGAAACGTCGAGCTCACAATAAAACGTCGATCTGAGCACGACACACGTCAGCCAGAGAGTGGTTTCAGAAAGCAGAACTGGGCTTGACGGGACGTCGAGCTGAGGTCGACTCCACGTCGAGCTGAGGTCGACTCTGCGTCGAGCTGAGGTCGACTCTGCGTCGAGCTGAAGTTGACTCTAACTAACCTATGTGACCTTTATAACAGCAAGGAGGTCACAACTCAAAATCCCTATAGAAATATAGTCATCCTGACCCAAATAGTAATAGGGTGTTCCAACATAAGCCCTATCATCCCCTACCCCTCCCCCCACGGCTCCTAAGCACCTAGCAGAGAGGACGAAAGGGAAGCTACAAAGGTGGAGAACAATCAAACGGATGACGGTGAAACTAGTCTAACAATTATTCATGGTGTATAAACAACTAATTAAAATAAATTACATCTAGCAGTTCTACGATAGTGAGCAGTAAAGTAAACATGTAGTAAGTAGCATATTTATAAGGAGACAAATAAAAAGCATGTAAGTAAATAAGTAAGTAAGTAACCTTAACTTATATGAATGCCCATACAAACTTATAAGTTAAGGGGTCTTTTGCAAGGCTCCCATCGTATAAAAAGTCTCATACCGATTTATACGCTGGGGTGTCGGTTGTATGCAAATATGAGTGTAGTGATATGCTATGCCATGATTCATGCAAGTGCAACTTACTCACACGACTCTATGCGCACAGACCTTTAGTTCCCCCTGTTCGGGCAGCTAGCTTCACTCCCAGTAACCTCCGTAGTGGCAAATGGAGATAGTTGGTCGGGCCCACCACTCCTAGGCGGGTATCTACACTACCGGGCCTATCCCTTCCGTACGCCCTTAGAAGAACACAACCTAGAGTATCTGCATACTAGTGCTGGCTATATCCACCAGACATTTTTTAGCTAAGTGTCCCACACCGCCGAGTCAACGTACCGATGTCAGTGTGAACGACAATCAAATACCGAAGACCCACCACCTTATTCTGTATTCAAACCCTCGAGCCCTCGGCTCCCCTGACTGTCCCGTCCGTGCATCTACTTTCAGAGCTACCGTCTGAATGGCAACCAAACCAACTTATTCTACCTCCCTAGCTACCGGGGTGTATGAATGTGCAACCCTAGTTATACTAATTTCTCTTTTGGTTTATTATTCCTACGGTTTACGTTAGCCCAGGACTGCCCCCGGTATTCCCTGTGAAGGGCTCTCAAAGGGCACTAGGAACTATGATGGTGGCTGAAGCCAATCGTTCCCTTTCGTAAGGCACTTACTTTTATTGGTTATTACACATTACCTGAACCCATTCAAATTACCTTGGATCTAACCTAGTGAGTTAAGACTCTTCCTCTCCCACCGGGATGGACGATCTTTCGTCGGTCCCGAGCACCTCTTATGATTCGACAACCTACCAACCTAACCTCATCTTGGTTACTGAGGATGCATTCATACACATTTCCAAACCACTAATCCAATACCCAAATCCTCTAAGTTCATCCTGTATCTTAATATGATCTCAGCAGTTTTTACTAAGCACAGACCATCCTAAGCTATATGAGGTATACAAAGGGAGGTACTCCAAATTGTCTTCTAAATCTCCTATAATATTTAATGGAGGTCTATCATGATATAATTAGCCTAAATCCATAAATTTATAATTTTCCTAATTAATCTGATATTTATTTAGTTTTCCCAAAAGATTGGCCATGGGTAATTTTAAACATGAACTGCATGATTTTCTCAAGTAATGGCCACCCAAAATTTATGATCACTAAATAACAGCAAGGTATCATCAAATACTAATTTTCATGATTTTACAGCAAGTATTTAGCCTCTAATTAATTTATCCATTATAATCCCATTAATCCTATGTAAAGAAGGAAGTACTAAAATTACTCATCATAAAATTATAGAAAAATCACTGAACATTAATATGGTACAGAAAAGTTTATTATGCAAAGATCATAATTTTACAGGCTTGCTAGAAACCAAAATAGATTTAATTAATTTTTCATGGGAAACAACACTTAATGAAGCAAGACTTAGAATTAAACTTCTAAAAATCCCATAAAATTTCACAGAGCTTTAGAGTTATAATAAAAGTTATCTGCCTAAATTTCATCAATTTTCAGAAAGTATTTTCTCCATAATAAATCCCTAAGAAAATAACACAAACAACTAAATTGTTAATGAAGTACCCAAAATAATGTTCCTAAATTCATAATAAAATCTCCAGAGCTTGTACTAACCTTAAAAACTACTCTACCCAAATCTCATTACTGTTCAGTGAGTTTTAGTGACATTTTCTATCTTTACAAGTTTTGTGCCCTAATCTAGGGTTAGTGTTTTGAGGGACTTATTTACTTTAAAATCCATTTAGATTTTTACAAGAGGATTCTAGCTACCCTAGAATTCTATCTACCAAGTTTCAGATCATAACCAGGTCATTTGACCACTTGCCCTTCACAAACCACCAAGAACCATCCTTAGGGTTTAACCTTGGGCCCTAGGGAAAATTTACCCCAATCAGCCTCAAAATCCATGAGAGGGTGCTAGGCATCATGCCTAGTCAGTGGCCAAAATCTCAGCCTCTGTTGAGGTGATTTGACCACTCAAATCTCAAAGTGCACTTTTGACCTAAAAACCCCTTAATATGGAGAAGCTTAGGTTTGTCCATTTCCAATCTAAAACATCTCCAAATGAGATGAACAATTATAGAGAGCCTCATGATGAACCCAGGGACAACTCACCAAAATTTGGGAGGGGTTGGAAGTCATTAAGCCATCTAATTAATTTACCCTAAGATTATTAAATTTTTCTAAAAACTATAGAAAAACATTCTCCAAAAATTTCCATTTTTGTACGGGCCCTAGGTATAGCTAGGGTAGACTCCCTGCCCGAATTTCAAATCATTTGGTCAAGGGATGAAGGGTGGGCACACCTTTTTGTCCATGTCTAGCTCTAGGTATAGATCCCGCCAAAAGAGGTGCCCTGGTCAAACTAGTTGACCAAATTGACCCAAATTAATTTTAATGTAAAGTACACCCATAGGGCTACAAATTATATGTTGATCATTTCTTCATATAAAGCCACTAAGTATTTGTCATAAATTTCCTAATGTGACTGATGTTCTAGTACAGAAATTTCATATAAAAGAAAAGACTAATTAAACAGCACAAATCTTAAAGCAGATCCAACAGTGTTAGGTCTTCTTCTTCCTCCAGCCAAGGTCTGAGATTAGCCCAACTTGGAGTGCATTCCAGATGCTGTCGCCGGCCATCCAGCCTCCTCCCTGGCCGGCCACCGCCACCACCACCTCCGTTGAGGTGGTGGCCATCGCCGGGCGGCGGCGCGGCCGCCGGAGAGGCGGAATCCGGCGAACCCGAGCACTACAATTTTGCGGGAAAACTATGAAGAGAAGCTCCCCCTGATCGGTATCAGTTGAGCCCTATTCTTAATCCTAAAGAAGGCTAAGATCTACCCGTAAAGAGAGAGGAGGGGAGGACCTTGTTCGCGGGCTGAAGGCGTGCAGATCGACGGAAAGCCATTTCTGATGGTGGCGCCGCTCGGCTTCTGCAATAGCATGGTGGGAGGGCTCAAAAGCTTCAGGTAAGGGCTGGGAAACATTCCTTTTGGGCCTCTGATGGTGTTTAAAAGCTCGGTTAAGGAGGGGAAAGACCAAAACTTCAATGTTCATTAGTGGTCCATTAAAGCTTGGCTCGGCCATGGTGGTGGGGGCTGAACCTGGCTCAATCCAGCCAAGTAACGGCTGGAAACTCCTCTTCTTCCCTAGAGGAGTTGAGTCCAGCCTTTAAAGAGGAGGGGGAAAGGCCACGGCATCAAGTGCCATTGATGGCCATGAGAGCAGGTTCTCAGCCATGGCCGAAATCGCTCTTCTTTGCAAAACCATCGGTCCACGTGGCACAACTTCACTTGATCGGTCAACCTTTTAAATTAAGATTTAACTAAGTCTTAATAAGAGAGAACGGCTCACTTCCTAGACCGGCCCGGTTCAACTGAACCAGCACCCAGCCAAAATCTCCCAGAAAAGTCTAAGTAAAATGGCGTTGACTGAACTCAGCTCACTCAACGCCATCCAAGCTACGGCATTGAGTGAGCTCAGCTCACTCAATGCCATCCATATTGCGGCATTGAGTGAGCTCTGCTCACTCAACTCCATCCAGGATACGGCGTTGAGTGAGCTCTGCTCACTCAACGCCATCCAGAATGGCCCTCCCAGACTATGGCGTTGAGTGAGCTCAGCTCACTCAATGCCATCCAGATTATGGCGTTGAGTGAGCTCTGCTCACTCAATGCCATCCAGAATATGGCCTTTCCAAACTATGGAGTTGAGTGAGCTCAGCTCACTCAACGCCATCCAGCCTACTCAAGGTGGCGTTGAGTGCAGTCTATGCACTCAACGCCGTCTAGCTTATGGCGTTGAGTGAGGTAAGCTCACTCAACACCATCAAAACTACGGAGTTGAGTGAGCTTAGCTCACTCAACGCCATTCCAGGCCTCAGCAGACGGCGTTGAGTGCATTCCGTGCACTCAACGCTGTCTAGTTTATGGCGTTGAGTGAGCTAAGCTCACTCAACGCCATCCAGTCTACCTAAGATGGCGTTGAGTGCAGCCTGTACACTCAACGCCGTCTAGCTTATGGCGTTGAGTGAGCTCTGCTCACTCAACGCCATCCAGCCTACTTAAGATGGCATTGAGTGAAGTCTGTGCACTCAACACCGTCTAGCTTATGGCTTTGAGTGAGCTAAGCTCACTCAAAGCCATCCAGACTACGGCATTGAGTGAGCTCAGCTCACTCAACGCCATTCCAGGTTCACGGGCGTGACAGATCGATCACGGGCATGCCAGGACCATGTTGAAATTTATGAGCTCGCCGATCTTCTTTCTAAGGTCGACGATCGTCGAAGGGGTCATGCCCTAGGTCACGGGCATGACGGGTCGGTCACGGGCGTGAAAACCCCGTGACTCGAAATCTTGGTCGATAGACTTCAATTCTTGGGTTTCCTAGGGTTCTGTTATGACAAAATCACCTCTAGGGGTCTAGTTGGAAATGGGATGTTACAATCGGTGGAAAGGGTAAGGCTGCCAAGAAGGCTAGTGCCAAAGAAAAGGGGAAGTCACCCATGAGTCAACCCTCATTTAGGAAGGTAATCTTCCCAATGAATAAGTTTGACCTTGAGGCGTCTTATGGTCATCATGCTAGGCCTACTCATGTAGAGCCCAAGAATAGATTCCAGGGATGGACCCCTCCCCATGACTTTGGTGCCTGTGTGTTCAAAACACCTTATGAAGAGATTCAGATGAAGAATTATGGTCCATATGTCCATGGCCATAACAATAAGAAGGCACCAAAAGCAAAAACTGATGTGCCTAAGGCTAAAGAGATGGGGAGCTCCTGTGTATGCTGCAACAGGGAGGCCTTCACCTCAAAGAATGCTGCCCCTGCTAGACCTCAGCTCCAAGAGGTAAGCAGGAGTACAAAAGGAGGTATAAAACATTTGACTGTTGGTGCTGCGGTAAAATTTGTCATTTTAGAGCAGATTATTGGTATAATTCTGCCAATTATGTAACCCCATGAGTTAGCAATGCGATACCCACTCGCAAGGCTAATGTTCCTAGTGGTTTTCAGTTGACTAGGAAGCAAGGTCCCAAATACGTTTGGGTTCCTAAGGTAAAATGATCTGTTTTTGCAGGTATTTCCAAAGGCCATTAAAACTCCGAGCTGGTATTTGGATAGTGGATGTTATCGACACATAACCTGGACATGAAGCCTTTTACTTGAGTATACCCCAGTCGAAGACGGGCCAAAAGTGATCTTTGGAGGATTAGATAGGGTAACAACAAAAGTTTATGGTATGATTTCCAACGGCGTAGTCTCTTTAACAGACGTAGCTTATGTTGAAGGATTAAACCATAATATTATAAGTATAAGTCAACTATGTGATAAAGGCTACATCGTTGAGTTCTGCAAGGACAAGTGTTTGATAAAATTGTCTGCAAATTTGGAGACGGACTTAACAGGCACTCGGAGCAGAAATATTTTCTGTTTAAATTTCCTTTGCTTAGAATATTCTACCCCTGTGTGTTTTATTGCCAAAAGTAATGCGTCTCTCTTTGACCAATGACACAAGAGATTAGCACATATTAATTTCAAAATTATAAATATGTTATTTTCTCACAACTTAGTGGGTGATGCCCCCAACATTAGGTGCCTTAAAGAGATTTCATGTCACTCCTGTCAAATGGGTAAGCAGACATAGGCTACCTTCAAGGGTATTGCTGAAAAAGATTCTTCACAAAGCTTATACTTGCTTCATATCGACTTATTTTGTCCTATGCCTATTCACAGCTTAGGAGGTAAATTCTATACGTTAGTAATTTTTGATGACTACTCGTGTTTTACTTGGGTGTTCTTTCTAAAACACAAGTCAGACACCTTCGATTCCTTCACTAATTTTGTCCGGCAAATTCAGAACGAATTGAACTGTTCAGTGGTCAAAATCAGAAGTGATCACGGAACAAAATTTGAGTCTGGTTCCATGACAGAATTCTATAGAAGACAAGGTATCTTTCATAAGTTTTCCTCCCCGCACACTCCACAGCAAAATGAAGTTGCTGAGAGAAGGAACAGAACCCTAATTGAAGCATGTACAACTATGTTGAATGACGCTTCACTCTCGGAGTACTTCTAGGCTGAAGCAGTCATCATGGCTTGTCACGTGCAAAACAGAGCACTCGTCAACAAAAGCTATCGTAAGACCCCCTATGAGCTATTAAAGGGCAGAAAACCGATTGTGTCCTACTTTAGAATCTTTAGATGTAAATGCTTCGTACTTAATAATGGAAAGTATTACCACACAAAGTTTAGTGAAAAGTGTTTTGAAGGTATTTTTGTAGGAAACAGTAGCCATAGTAAGGCATATAGGATCTTCAATAAGAAAACTCTAGTGGTAGAAGAGTCGATAAATATTGTATTTGATGAGACTAGCATGCTCCATAGTAGCTCGTCTAGTATTATTGGTGCAGATGTAGGTACCGGGTTCAAAGGGCTAAGCTTGGATGAAGATGTCAAGGAAGAAGTTCAATGCTCAGTCAAGCTCGTTGATCCAGGCTTGGTGGATGAAGAACCCCTAGAGGAAGAATTGCCACAGCCTACAGAGGATGTACCGGATGTTGCAAAGCCTACTGAAAGAAGAGCAAGGAACCTAGGGTTCAGACACTTAAGAGATCATCCATCTGATCAAATCATTGGAGAGTCAGGTGATGGTGTTAGAACTAGAAGAGGTATAGCTAATGAGATTATACATCTCAGTTTTCTATCTAAGGTTGAGCTGAAGAAGTTTGAGAAATCAAACAAAGATGTTTCTTGGATATTGGCAAAGCAAGAGGAGCCCAATCAGTTCGAACGATGCAAAGTATGGGAGCTGTTACCCAGGCCAAAGGGACAGAATATTATAGGCACCAAGTGGATATTCAGAAATAAGTAGGATGAAAAAATAGTAATCATCAAGAATAAAGCCAGACTTATAGCACAAGGACATAAACAAGAAGAGGGGATTGACTTCGACCAGACCTTTGCTCTAGTGGCTCGGCTCGAGGCGATCAGGTTGTTTCTTACATATGCTACCCTCAAAGGTTTCACTGTCTACCAAATTGACATAAAGTCATCATTTCTCAATGAAAATCTAAAAGAGGAAGTATACGTAGCGCAACCCCCAGGTTTTGTCAATTATAATTTCCCTAATTACGTTTACTTTTTTAATAAAGCATTATACGGCTTAAAACAAGATCCCCGGGATTTGTAGGAGACATTGTCTAGCTTTCTTCTTGATAATAAGTTCACAAGGGGAAAGATAGACAAGACATTATTCCTTTGGGAAGTTAAAGGCAAGATTCTGCTAGTGCAAATCTATGTCGATAACATCATATTTGGCTCTACAGAAGACAACCTTTGTAAGAAGTTTTCCAAACTTATGCAAGGTAAGTTTGAAATTAGCAGTATGGGAGAGCTGAAGTATTTCTTAGGACTTTGGGTGAAGTAATCTGGAGATGGAATTTTCATCTCTCGGACAAAGTTCACCAAGGAGGTCCTTAAGAAATTCGGAATGGAGAACACAACTTCTATGAGGACTTCAATGGGTTCAACTGTGTCTTTGTACAAGGATGAGAAAGGGAAACCTTTTGATGAAACCAAGTACAGAAGCATAATTGGATCCTTGCTCTACCTTACTGTGAGTTTACCAGATACAATGTTCTCAACATGTGTTTGTGCAAGATTTTAGGTGAACTCTAAGGAATCTCATTACGTCACTGCGAAGCGGATCCTAAGATACCTTAAGGTAACATATAATCTTGGCTTATGGTACACAAGAAGTGATGATGTCGAGCTAATTGGCTTTCAGATGCTGACTTTGTAGGAAGCAGGGATGACAGAAAAGGCACTTCAGGGACATGCCAATTTCTCGGAAGACGGCTTATCTCATGCAGCAGTAAGAAGCAGAATTGTATGGCATCATCTACTACCGAGATTGAGTATATCTCTGCGAGTAGTTATTGCGCACAACTTCTTTGGATAAGGAATCAACTCGAAGATTATAATTTGAAGTTCAGAGAGATTCCAATGTATTGTGACTCCTCCAGCGCAATTGCAATCACAAATAATCTAGTTTCCCACAGCCGGACCAAGCATATCGAAGTGCACTATCATTTCATCCGGGAGTATATGTATAACAAGGACATAGCCCTCAAAAATGTCCCGATGGACAAGCAGGTTGCAGATATTTTCACATAGCCGCTGGACGAGGCCAAGTTTTCGTTCTTCAAAATGGAACTAGGCATGATGAAGATGGACTCGTGAAGAAGGCTAAGCAAATAATAATTCACTTGGTACTTAAAGCAAGACGGCAGAAGAATTTTCTAAGGAAAATTCGGTGAAAATTGGAAGGAAAACTTGCTGATTCGTCGAATATCAGCTCTTACTCACCGAATCGGACTCTAGATTCAGTGAATCTCGCCGAATTTGACTTGTGCGGAAAATCTATCTTACTATGTTGGATCCGTCGGTTTGATTTTTGAGGTACGCGCCCATTCTAGGTTAATTTAAATAATCATATATATATATATATATATATTATATTCAACGGGGGGCATGCACGACACTCGTCGATTGACTGCTGATTCGCCGATAACTGCAATCTGACAGTTCGGCTTCCACAACCACGTCATCGTCTTCCTCGCTTACAGTTACACCCCCTTCATTTCGGTCCTTTTAGATTAGGGTTTTGAACCATTTCCACACCCTAGCCGACTGTTCTATAAGGTTTCCTCGCCGTTTTGAGCAGTGATCCGTTCCCGAGCCCTAATACCGATTCAGACAGTTCAGTTAATCCAATGTAGTGCAGTTCCAGTCTTCTTTCTAGAGCTCCAGTTTATTGATTCTCCATGGCTCCCATAACTACCAGTCATTTGCTAGGGGGAGGAGAATTGGTTTGCACAGGCTTTGCCTCTGCTTATGATGAGTTTCGCAATTTCATTCTTATGTTGAAAACTGCAGGACTATCTTTTGGCCTAGAACACCCATGCAAAATTCTGGACAATGAAGTTCTTTAGTTCTTCTAGCATGCAAATCTCAGACATGAAGACATTGTTATCAAAAGCAAGATTCAGAAGTACAAGGTCAAGGTGAAAGCCTCTCTGTTGTCCAGGTATTTGCAGCTTCCAGTCTGTGAAGAGGACGATTACCTAGACGAAGATGATTTCTATAGAGCCCTATTATTTTGTGGACTGGCCAGAGGTTCAAAAGTAGTCAAGCGCAAGGGGATGAACGATGAAGGAAAACTTCTTTTTGACATAGTTGTCAAAGTTTTGATATGCAAGACTGGATCACATGATTACCTTTCTACAAAAATGTTCAAAGTGCTCGTTGTTATTATTTGTAGGAAGAGGTTGGATTGATATCCTGCGCACTCCCAACTTTGAGAGGATTATCAGCCTATACCTGAATCAATTAGATGGTGATAGGTTTGATATGACCAAAGGAGTTCCTATCCATCACCTCAAGAAGATATACTCCATAATACTCTCTAGGTGGGATAGGAGGATAATGAAGAAAGGGGGAGCCCCATC
This sequence comes from Platanthera zijinensis, assembly GCA_039513925.1. Lineage (NCBI taxonomy): Eukaryota > Viridiplantae > Streptophyta > Magnoliopsida > Asparagales > Orchidaceae > Platanthera > Platanthera zijinensis. The sequence goes on along the minus strand of CM077094.1, from coordinate 25,636,020 downwards.
TTTGCTAGTGGAGGAGGAAGAACTTGCTCCTGATGACAGGATTCCTTCTCCATACCCTAGTGAGATTCCTGATAGCTTGAGTGCAGGAATTGAGGGGGAGAGAGTGGTTCAAGATCCAGTTTCAGTTCTAGCGATTCCAGATTGAGTTCTTGATTCAGTGGCCCCAGATACAGTATTTACCGACTCAAAGCCAGTTGACCTCCTAGCAGAGGTTGCTGTTGTTAGTACTGTGACTGAGGTTCTGCAAGTTGAGGATGTAGAAGTGACTCTAGAGGAAGAGGATCCAGCTCCTTCTGAGCATTAGGAGGATGCTGAGGAATTTGATATTTAGGATGTTTTTGATGATGATCTGATAGTTGCTGAGTGTGAGATAGATATTACTACTTAACAAAATATAGTTGATTATGACAAGGTTGCTGCTGTTGTTGCTGATACTGAGAGTGAAAGTGTTACTGCTGCTGCTGAGCCAATGTTCGTGGACAACCTTTTAGTTCATCTCCCAAAAATGACTCCCATTATAGTTTCTGAGGGAGAGGTTACTCAGTCCCAGATCTCTGTCTCCACAAAGGGTGACCGGTTCATCCGCAACCTAGAGAAGAGACTTGGCAAGAGGCCATCTGTTCCCAAAGGGGTAATTGATCTTTTTGATGAGGAAGGAGATGCTGAGGAGCATTCTCCTTTCCAGATTGTTGTTGATTCTGTTCTTGTTGATAAAGCTCATCTTTCTCCGATCAACGAATTCCCCAGTGATTCTGACATCCCAGCAGATGTTCCAGTGATCGAGGCTACTAATATTCCATCTTCTAATTCAATTTTCTACAAGTAGTTGAAGTAATGTTGGCAAGGAAACAAGCTAAGTTCGAGGCTTCATTGCAAAAGGTTGTGAAAAGAGTTAAAGATTCTGAAAAGGTTATGTTGAATGGACTTGCAGAGGTAATGGTTCAAATTGGCAAGCTGGAAAAGAGACTTGATGAGTGTGGCCAATAAGGTGGTACAACAATTGCCTTGACTTTGAATGCTCTAAAGAAAAATCTTCATGTTGTGAAAATTTTTGATCACAATGCTCTATCCAATATAGATGCTCACAACCGGTCAATGGCTTACTTCTATACAAGTATGATACATTATGCTAATTCAATCGGCGGCGAAGCAAAAAAGGAGGAGGGTGCCCGTACTGCTAAGGAGGAATTGCTCTCTACTTCGATGGAACAACACTTCAAGGCTACAAATGACTATATATATAACAATACTGAGTGGCCCTTTAATCAGCTGGAAGTTATTCAAGTCCCTGTTGAGCATGTACCAGTGACTGACGAGGCTTGTCCTCCCCAGGATTACTCGCAGTACTGGCCAAGAACACAGGATTTTTATCCAGACATTGTTGTTGTTGCAGCTATCTTTCTAGATGCTCAGAGGGTTGAAGACGTTGCTCCCGCAGCTCACAGGAGAAGAAAATTTGGGGAAGGCACATCTGAGGTTAGGACAATTCCAGCCAGAGTAGAGCCCAACAGAGAATTGGAAGAGGTTTGGAGACCGACGTCCAAAGGAATCATTTTGGATACTTTCTCTTTGGTCGAGCTGGGAGTAGAAAAACATCAGGACCACTACAACTAAGAAGAATGGAACAAATACAAGGAAGCGTGCACCAGAAGGAGGATATATTTTAGGAAAAACTATGGTGCTGATCCAATACTTCCATCTCCTTCTAGATACTATTTGAAGCCTAGAGAATACTTTGAGAGACAGCTTTTGAAGAGAAAGAATAGGAAGATTTGATTTCTTATATGTATTTCAATTGTTGAGTGTTGTGGGCTGCCCTCCCAAAGCTAAAACATTTTTGATACACACACACACACACACACACACACACATATATATATATATATATATATATATATATATATATATATATATATGATTTACCTATTATCTCTTCAAGACTTAATTTAATTTTAATTGGTATATGCAATTCACCATAGCTTATAGGATTTTGGCTTCTTCAAATAGGGGGAGATTGTTTGGTATTATATCCATAATAACCCTGATTTGAAGAAGGGCCCAGTCAAGCTAAGATGAATTGAGTTTGTATTTGATGTTGTATTCTAGTTATGTACTTGCAGGTTTATTTTGCTAAGTACACACCAATGTCAGGTTACAGTGGGTCAGTAAACACGGGACTATACAGTGTAATCCTTCATTGTGTAGGCCAATGTGTTGACTCATGTGTAATCTCTCTATTGGGGTGTACTTCTATCCCAAGTACAGGAGAAGGATCAAGGAAGGGCAAAGACCAAGACTCAGAGAAGAGGAATTTTACCTAAGTAAAATTCGGCGAGTGTGGTTAGTTATACACGTCGAATTCGTCGAGTATCCCCTTGATACTCACTGAATTCATTGTGTATGCTTCCCAATACCCGTCAAATTCTTCGTATATACTTAGGGTAAATTCTCTGGAAATCTAGTATTCGGCCAAGGAAAATTCGCCGAGTATCATTGGCGATACTCGCCGAATTCGCCGAGTATCACTGGCGATACTCGCCGAATTTGACTAGTATCCTAGGTGATACTCTTCGAATATGTCGAGCCATTTGTCGACCACTCTAGATTTCTGGCTAAGGCAAATTCGACAAATATCACACATAAATTCGGCGAGTATCATAATAGATATTCGACGAATTCCGCCGAATTTGACTTAGGCCGATTTTTCCGAAATTTCTCTGGTTCAAAACCGTCGGCCATGCACAGTAATTTCTAGGGTTTGTTTTTAGAATTCTTTTATATCCGTTATTTCAAATCTCTCTATAGAAAGGATAGGCTGATTTCAAAATGAATAATCTTAACCTAATTGCTATTCGATTTTAAAAATTTCTATAATCAGAACCTGTCAGCAGCATGCACGTCTTCGTTCGCGATTTTCTTCCAATCGACCGCCGACTTCGAATGATCTTCTTCTTCGATGACTTCTTTGACTGGATCGTGTCTTCTCACAAGATCTAATCTACTCTAGTCCTAGTTTCTTGAAGATCGAAGGTTCAAGATCCAAAAGATTTCAAGTTTCCGAGTTTGCCGAGTTTCTAGTTCAACCCTTTCAAGAATGTCAGATCAAAGACTTACAATCATGTTTATATTTGTAATATTGTAGGAGATTTATCTCCGAGTTAGTAGATCCATTTATGGATCGACAGAGTAGATCCGGTTGTGGATCGAGTTTGTAGATCCGGTTTGTGGATCGAGTTGTAGAACTGGTTGTGGATCGAGGTGTAGGAGAGTTTGTTCTCCGAGGTGTAGGAGCGTTGCTCCAAGTTATAAGATTGTGATAATCTGAGAAAGGTGAAGTATCCAAATCTATCCCTTCGTGGTAGATAGGCGAGGCGGGACAGTGGACGTACCCAATACAGGGAACCACTATAGATCTCTGTGTTTGTGTGCTTGTTTATTTTTGAGAAATTTTTTAATCCGCGAAAAGACACAAACATCACCTATTCACCCCCCTCTAGGTGAGTTAGGTAGACGCTAGATACTTTCAGTAACTCATCATATAAGAGTGCCCATATAAACTTATATGATAAGGATCTTATGTGGTGCAATGCAATGACATGAATGCAATGCGATGACTCACCCATGTTCACACACACGCACACTACTATGTCGACACACACTTGTAGTTCCCACTTTTCGAGTAGGTAGCTAACCTCTTAGGCGCCATCCGTCATGGACAGATGACGACAGTGGAACGAGCTTCCAACTACTAGGAAGGTATCCACACTACCAAGCTTAGGGATCTGTACGCCTCAATTCTAAGAAAATTATAGTGGAGCTCACATGCGTACTATGACTCAGAGGGGTCTCGAGTAGATGTGCACCAAGAACACAGCCCAAATTGGCCTATATCATGGCATAGAGAGGGACTTCGTGAGCGTGTCACCAAACAACACGGCCAAACCGTCCACTAGAACGGAGGGTGCCTCGGGAATTAAGCATTGAGCACCAAGGCCCAACCGTCCAAGTCTATCTATCAACTCCCGTCAGTGTGATGACTGGCAAGCCCGTTGACCTGTCATACTATCCTTAACCTAGGATTATGATACCGCGTGTCAACTCACATTGCATGTAATTTCACATTTAAGGGCTCCACACTGATTCCCTTTTTATTATTCATATCCCGAGCTCAACAGCACGCAAGGGCTCCACATCGAGTCCCTTATTAACACATCATTCTAGTGCAGCAAACACACACGCACCTCAACCCTTCAACATTTCCATACAACATAAGGGTTCATCATTTACATAGGTGGCAATCCACCTTATGCAGCACACAAACCTTATACTGCTACCCATAGGGAGACACAACTTTAAGCAGTGGACTACTAAACACAATCCATTAATCATCAAATCACATGGTCATGCATTAACCACATCCAATTCATTTCCACATGATTAAGCATTCACAATAAGTGTAACACCATATGATAATCACAACAATATAATGATACTTCATATACACATCAAGCATGATAACATAGTTATGGTTATGCATTCAATTGTCGGACATCAAGACTTCTTTCCAAAACCTATTTCATTCTCCTCATTATATTCATGCACATCCCTACTGGATTTTACAAGAATATCATTTGTACAACCAAACGTTTCAATTCATTTGTTCACTAACTTACCCAAACCATTTATTTATCAAACTCCTTCAAACCATTTGTACAATCATGTTTCACCAAACAATTCGTTTATTACAATTACATATTGACTAAGTTTACCAAAACCTCGACATTAATGCTACGAACTCTCTACTAAACCCAAACCCAGTTCTACACAAACCAGAGAACAACATGTTTTTAAGACATGACTGTACAATAATTTTGACTTGACATTCCAAAGGTTGCAGGACTCGTATGAAAAACATATAACCATCCGTTGGAAAGGAATTTCCTAGGGCTACGACTTTCGTGTTTAATAAAAAAACCCAGATCTGTCTATATCAAACTCGAATACGACCTTGAAGTTCGTTGCGCACAAAAAATAGATTTGTGTACGCATCTTAAAGGAATATGAACGACATCGGTTCATCTTCTTCCTTTAGTTATTTGTTCAAACCACTCACAGATTTTCCTCCTCCCTTATTCACCATCAATAGACAATTCCTCTTCACGAAACCAAGTCCATCATCTTCACAAAGAAGAGAGGAGAGGTTGAAAACATCAAATCCCTATGACAAGGTCCTAGCATGGTCTCTTCCTAAGAGATCTTCATCTCGCAAGTCAAACTCTTTTGATTCGACATCTCTCCTAAATAATAACTACAGATCTAGCACCAAGGGAGATGGTAGGAAGCTCACCTCGTTTCTAGCCATGGATCTCGCCACTCTCCTTGGCGGTATCTTCTTCTCGTTGGCGTTGTTCTTCACGGAAAGGAACAGTCTTTCCTCTAGAAAAATCTATCATCGGCGGCCTTCTCACTTCAAACGGTTTCGGCATAGGTAACGATTCAGCAAGAAGTGAAGTTACAGCTAGGGTTTTTCGTAAATCCCCTTTTATAGTAAGAATTAGGGTTATACCGCCTGCCACATGTCACCCTAGTACTGGACTGCCCATTATTATTTAAATTAAGTCTTGTCGAAAAGACTGGGTCCTAATAAGTCAATTGGCACATTTCCCGAAAACTTGGTTCAGCCCGTACCCATGAACCCGCAACGCAGTCTGCTGAAATGTTCTAAGTCAAAATTGACATGTATACCATACACGCTCGATGAATCGCCGAGATTCATCGTGATCACTCGACGCCTATAAGGTTCAGTAAAAATTATCGAGTATAAAGGACAATTCGTCAAATGGCATCGAGTTTACTCAACGTACTCGACGCTTCATCGAGTGGCGTCGAGTCCACTCAACGCCTATAGTAACCAGAATAATTCTAAGTTAAACACTCAATTCCTCGTTGAATGGCATTGATACCACTCAATGCTCTCGACGCTTTAAGTCTAGAAATATTCTAAGTCAAAAGCGTTGAGTAGCGTTGAGACCACTCAACGCCTCGTTTAGTGCCGAACTTTCCAAGTCAAAAGCATTGAGTGACGTTGAGACCACTAAATGCACTCGACGCCTCGAATCCCGTCGAGATCACTCAATGCCTTAGCATCTGGAATATTTCTGAGTCAGAATTCGTCAAGTGGCATAGAGACCACTCAATGCACTTGATGCTTTGTCGAATACGGGATTATTCTAAGTTAAATTCGTCGAGTGGTGTTGAGACCACTCAATGCTTATAGCATCCAGAATATTTCAAAGTCATATTTGCCCGATTAGTTAAGTATCACTCGACACCTGTTACTGGTGCACCCCAAGCTTGAGTCAGCTTTCTTGACTCAAAATGTGTGTGAGGGGTGTAACACGAAATGGGACATTACATATCCTATAAACAAAATAAAATATTTTGTCCCCGAAATTAGGCTAAGGCTGTGGGGGAGATAAAGCATGAAAATATAATATGCTTTAATTTTACCTTGGGGAAACAAATTCGGGTAGCCCTTTCGCATCAAGTCCACTAGCTCCCAAGTACATTCTTCCTTCCAATGGTTAGACCATGGGACCTTCACCAAAGGTACTCTTTTCCGATGCAAGTTCCTCGTCTCGGCATCCACTATCTGCACAAGCTCTAGTTGAACATATCTATCAGTTGCCACTGCTCCATCTATGGTGTAAACATGTAGAACAGGCCGTAATAGTGCCTTTCGAAGCGATGACAGATGGAAGACGTCGTGCAAATTTTATAGTTATGGTTGTAACTCCAGCCGATAGGCTACATGACCAATTCTTTCCATTATAATATAGGGCCCCACATATCTCGGGCTAAGCTTCTTCATACCACGCACTCGTGACACTCCATGCATTGGCAAGATCTTCAAGAATACTTTGACACCCAGTTGAAATTCCACCATCCGATGTTTCTTATTATGGTATTTAGCCCGCCAACTTTGAGCCTCAAGCATGCGGTCTGTATCATTCTAATAGCAGCATCGGTATCATCAATATATTGGATTCCCAAAATCTTTGGATCCTCATCCTACACCCATGATAATGGAGTTCAACACCTCCTCCCATAAAGTTCTTCGTGGGGTGTAATCCCGATGCTAGCTTGATAACTTTTGTTGTATGAAAATTCCACCAGTGGCAAGAGCCTTTCCCATGGCTCTCCTCTATCAAGTACACACAATCTCAACTGATCCTCCATAGTTCTGATGGTCCTCTAAGACTGACCATCCATCTGAGGATGAAAAGCTGTGCTAAAGGTAAGGCGAGAACCCAAGTATGCTTGAACTGCCTTCCACTCCTTGGAGGTAAAGCGACCATCGCGGTCGGTGACTATCGTCTTAGGCACCCCATGGTACCGTACACACTGCTCTTCACAAAGAGACTCACTAAAACATCAGCATGCGACTCCTTCTTCATTGGTATGAATGTGGCAACCTTCGTTAAGCAATCCATAATTACCCAAACTGAATCGTTCTCAGAGCACGAGTGAGACAACCCGTGAACAATGTCCATGGAGACATCCTCGAACTTCCACTCTGGGATGGGTGATGCGTGAATTACGGCAAGCGCACCGGTCGCACAAGTAATAAAGTTTGGGAATAAATCCCCGAGTGTCGGTCTCTTGAGGAACACAGTAAGGGATGAGTTAATGTCGAGGAGGACTTGAGATTGAAGTCCTCGGGGCGAAGGTAACGATGGGATTTTGATGGTTGCGGAAAATAGAATAAAAATCTAACAACTACTCCTATGCAACGCCGCTATGCGATGCTTCGCCAGGCGGGATGGAAGACTAGTCGGGCCGCAATGCACCGAATCGCTTGGCGGATGGGCGAGTAGGCAAGCGTATGAGGTGGTGAGAATGGCGGAATGAGGGTCGTGGGCACCTCTTCGCAACGCACGCCACTAGCAATTGCTAGTGCGGCAAGGGTGGATGGATGGTAGAATAATAAGGCGCACCTCAAGCAATAATAACAAAATCACACAAATCACATAGACATGACAAAGTGCAAGATCATTAACTACAATAAAGTATACTTCATCAATACAAAGAGTTAAACTAAGCTATCAAATACAAGAGGAGGAGGTGTGCGAATCGACCGAATCCGAAGCCTTATTGAGGGTTCACGGTTGGAATTCCGGGTTGTCAATCCGAGTCCAAGCTCGGTCCTCAACTGCGTCCGGGGTAGAGGAGGCTGTCACTCACTCCCAATGGACCCGTCTTCTTCGTTGAAATGACCCGTAGATTGCGGCTCCAGCTCCTCCTAACTTGATGGAGAAAGCTAGGTCAAAACTCCGCTTGAAGCTCTAGGATGAAGGAGGAGGCCGAGAGGATGCTCCGGCGTTGATTCGGCGTTGAAAGCTTGCCCGGAGACCCTCCCTAAGGTGGAGGATGAAGGGGGACAGAGGAAACCCTCGTCCGAGACGAAAAACGGCGGAAAAATCGCGGAACTTGATCGATCCCCGAATAGGGCGAAACCTGCGCTATTTATAGAAAACAGAATTTAAACAGCGCGCACGATCACCTGCGCACGATCAATGGTCGTGCGCGATATAGTCAGTGATCGTGCGATATGGAGGCAGAAAAGTGGAAAAAGATATAATGACTGCGCACGACCGGCAGCGCACGAGCAGTGATCGTGCGCGGTATGGCTGGTGATCGTGCGATATGGCGGAACAGAACTTTCACAGGAGAGGTCATGACTGCGCACGACCGATGATCGTGCGCCAAAGAGGTCGATGGTCGTGCGTGGGTAAAAGCGCACGACCATTGACTCCTTTGCAAAAAATGGTGAAAGTCCGATGCCGGACGCCCACACGATCCCAGAACCTGCAGGAAAACTGGACGGGATGTCGATCATGGCAGTCACAGACATAAATATAATGCACAGCAAAAGGGAAATACACACACGCAAAGAAATAGGCTAAAAGAGTGCACAAGACGTGGAAAACCGTAGCGAACCAAAAGGAGTGCAAATGACGCTAAACGGTGTGCAAAGACAAGAAAATAAGCCTAGATGAGTCCGAAAATAGGTATATAAAGAGGACTCATCACACCCCCAGACTTAACCGTTTGCGCGTCCCGAGCAAACACAACCTAAGCAGACAAGGAAAATGAACTAGATAACAAAGAAATTGCAAAACGGAGTACCATGCGAAGTCGCATGCTCGCGTGCATAAAAATAAAGTAGGGGAAATTTTTAAGTATAAAAAATATTTTATATTTTTCACAATGCGTAACAAGAATTTATTATTACTCAAAAGTAGAATCACGGTGAATCATCCGGTCCTGCGCAGGAAGAAAGTAGACAGGCCACTAAGGTGAGCATTGCCGAAGACCGGGGCTCAAGATTACCCCCAAAGGAATCCACCAATGTCGGAAACCATAAGCTTGCCCGTTCGCACTCTCTCCACGACACTAGTCAACTCAAGCGCAAGTCCGTAGGACTTCGGGTAATAATGGGGCTTGGGTTACGGTGAGGAAAACAAGGACAAGCATGAAGGGTATGCACCTAACCCAAATGAGCTAACGTACAAAACTAGTACCCGCTGCCCACAAAATAAATACGGGTGCACCACACCCCCAGACTTAACTTTTACTAAATGGGTGTGTGCACCGCCTACTCGAAATCCAAGTCATCTCACATAAAGATTTTCAATCAAACTTTTTCTTTCTCTTTCTCTTTTTCTCTTTTTCAAATATTTTTCTTTTCAATATTTTCTTTTTCTTTTTACAAAATCAGCACATTTCTCTTTTGGGCACAACCACATATCACAAATACGAATCACCACATCACAACCCAACTTGAAAATACAAACTTTAAGCTCGACTTGGGTGTGCGACTAGGATCGGCTATGAGGCTTTGGCGAATATAGTGGAGCTGAATCAAAAAGAAGGGTAGGCACAAAGGGGCAGGCAAGGGCAATGTTAGGAATGGGTACAAAGCTCAACCGGGCCAAAAAGGTGGCCTACATCACTCTCACGCTAGACTAACCGTGTACCAATGCTTCAAGAATAGCTTGGGGTAAGTTCTTAGCAACCGAGAAAGATAATCCTTCCTCCCAACTCAAGCAATACGAGTCTAGTGGCGGCTACACACATTCCTACGCTACCGTTTGATTCACACCGGATTCACCAACTTTTGAGTAGAATAAACGAATTCACGCAGATAGAAAAATATAAACTATAAGCATACTGAAAAATTAAATCTACACAAATTTCTATACAAAACGAGAGCAGTTGACTAGAAACACAGCAAGGCCAACATTTTACTCCGTTGCACAATCCTAAACTAGCACATAAATTTTCCACATCGAACAAAGATACAGGTTCAACTCGTGACACGCAAACCGCTAAGCTCGCGCTCATGTGGGTGCAGTGGTGTGCGATGCAATGAACATAAACAAAATAAAATACAAAAAGCTTCTTGCATGCAAAAGAAATGTGCACGTGCAAAAGGTAAACTGACTCTCCCCCAGACTTAAACTAAACAACACATCAAATGATAGAGAAATTTAAATCAAAAAGAGCTAAGGGAAGAGGTTACCCAATGCTCAGCTAGTGAGCATACCAGAAGACGCGTGAAAACTAGGAGCAGGCCCGCCATATGAAGAATCACAACCCCGCCAATGCGTAGTTTCCATGAATACCTGCAGGGGTGAGCTCCGCAAAAACAAAAGAGAAATATACAAAAAGAAAATACTAAACTAAGCTGACATAAAAAAGAAAAATGCAGAAAATGAAAGATAAGCACTGGGGTTATTGTCATCCCAGCACGACTTATTCAGCAAAAGAAAAGTTCTAGCTAATGGGCCTATGAAAAGAAAAGTGCACAGGCAACTGTCCTAATATCCGTGTCGGTAACGGGTACCGATACGGTGATAGCACAGTTACCCCTCTACCTAGATAATAATACCTGCGACACACAGGTAGAGGAAATAGGAAGTAAGATGAGGAGGCCTGGTCCTCACTCATCTCACCACAAAACAAATCCTTGCCTAGCAAGGTATCGTCCACCACAAGCTCGTTGGGGGCGAAGGTGTAGGTAGAGGCTTCAACTGCAAAAGGAGTAGGAAACTCCTCATGCACGCTGAGGCACTCGCCGACAACCTGAGCACAAGGCTCAATGTTAACCCAACTCACCTGCAGGGAGTCAACCCGCACAGGCGCAGAGGGAGAAGGGGGGTCAAGGAATAAAGGAGACGAAAAACTAAAAGAAGCGGAAATAGGGAGAGTGATCCCGGAATCACTCTCAGCAGGATCCAAACATAGATCACTGTCGGTGTCATGTGAGTCATGGCGAGGGGAAACTGAAACCACGAGGTCCTCGGTGGTGGTTTGGACCCCCTCATTCAGCAAGGAAGTAGAAACCTCCTCGCCGGCAAGGATTTCCTCATCACACCTCGGTACGTCACGGTGTTCCAAGACATAGTACTCACCATTGATGAGAATAATGTCCTCGTCACACCACGGCGCATCCTCATGTTCCCAATTTCCAAAGGGCATAACATCAACAACCAACTCACTAGAAATGGGAGTAGGTAATTCATGCAAAGAAAGCGGAGGAGCAACATCATCAGAGATATTATGCGCAGGTTCCTCCGGGGGTGAATCAAAAATAGGGGAAGAAGGTATAGAGGGTGACAGCACCACAATATCATCACATCGATCAGTGGAAAGTCTGATGGGTGTATCCATAGCAGTCCCCCATAGACAAGGTGGTACTGCGGATACATCCTCAGAATCAGAAGGAGCGGCCATTTGAGGGGTGGATGAGACGATCCGGATATCCGGTTCATCATCCGCCTCCAACTGGCGTTGAAATTCTGCGCAATCTTTCAACACATGGTCGGCGCTATGACAACACAAACACCGTTTTCCATTACTCCTCGGTCCAGGTGGGACCGGAGAGGAATATGAAAAAGGTGAAGGCGGAGAAGAGTAGTGACCATAAGACTAAGGTACGGTGTATGAAGTACCATAAGACAGCGGTGCTCCATACACTGAACCACGAGAATTATGCTCCCATTCTTCAGTGGGGCACTCATCACTGTTATGCCTATAATCCCCGCACCAACGGCAACGAATATTCGCATAAGAATACATGGTGCAGCAAGAAAGAATTCACCACAAGAATTTTCTAAGCAAAAATTAAGTACTCGCAAGCAAATAAAGAGTGGAACAGCCTGCTATAGCAAAATAAAAACTAGAAAGGGAATAAAATAAAATAAAAACAACAACTAAAAACCAAAACAAAAATAAAACATGAAATATACAAATGGAAAGGGCAACTATCTAAATCTTCCTCTCCAAAAACTCAAACGACTGTGTTCCCCGGCAACGGCGCCAAAAACTTGATGCGTGAATTACGGCAAGCGCACCGGTCGCACAAGTAATAAAGTTTGGGAATAAATCCCCGAGTGTCGGTCTCTTGAGGAACACAGTAAGGGATGAGTTAATGTCGAGGAGGACTTGAGATTGAAGTCCTCGGGGCGAAGGTAACGATGGGATTTTGATGGTTGCGGAAAATAGAATAAAAATCTAACAACTACTCCTATGTAACGCCGCTATGCGATGCTTCGCCAGGCGGGATGGAAGACTAGTCGGGCCGCAATGCACCGAATCGCTTGGCGGATGGGCGAGTAGGCAAGCGTATGAGGTGGTGAGAATGGCGGAATGAGGGTCGTGGGCACCTCTTCGCAACGCACGCCACTAGCAATTGCTAGTGCGGCAAGGGTGGATGGATGGTAGAATAATAAGGCGCACCTCAAGCAATAATAACAAAATCGCACAAATCACATAGACATGACAAAGTGCAAGATCATTAACTACAATAAAGTATACTTCATCAATACAAAGAGTTAAACTAAGCTATCAAATACAAGAGGAGGAGGTGTGCGAATCGACCGAATCCGAAGCCTTATTGAGGGTTCACGGTTGGAATTCCGGGTTGTCAATCCGAGTCCAAGCTCGGTCCTCAACTGCGTCCGGGGTAGAGGAGGCTGTCACTCACTCCCAATGGACCCGTCTTCTTCGTTGAAATGACCCGTAGATTGCGGCTCCAGCTCCTCCTAACTTGATGGAGAAAGCTAGGTCAAAACTCCGCTTGAAGCTCTAGGATGAAGGAGGAGGCCGAGAGGATGCTCCGGCGTTGATTCGGCGTTGAAAGCTTGCCCGGAGACCCTCCCTAAGGTGGAGGATGAAGGGGGACGGAGGAAACCCTCGTCCGAGACGAAAAACGGCGGAAAAATCGCGGAACTTGATCGATCCCCGAATAGGGCGAAACCTGCGCTATTTATAGAAAACAGAATTTAAACAGCGCGCACGATCACCTGCGCACGATCAATGGTCGTGCGCGATATAGTCAGTGATCGTGCGATATGGAGGCAGAAAAGTGGAAAAAGATATAATGACTGCGCACGACCGGCAGCGCACGAGCAGTGATCGTGCGCGGTATGGCTGGTGATCGTGCGATATGGCGGAACAGAACTTTCACGGGAGAGGTCATGACTGCGCACGACCGATGATCGTGCGCCAAAGAGGTCGATGGTCGTGCGTGGGTAAAAGCGCACGACCATTGACTCCTTTGCAAAAAATGGTGAAAGTCCGATGCCGGACGCCCACACGATCCCAGAACCTGCAGGAAAACTGGACGGGATGTCGATCATGGCAGTCACAGACATAAATATAATGCACAGCAAAAGGGAAATACACACACGCAAAGAAATAGGCTAAAAGAGTGCACAAGATGTGGAAAACCGTAGCGAACCAAAAGGAGTGCAAATGACGCTAAACGGTGTGCAAAGACAAGAAAATAAGCCTAGATGAGTCCGAAAATAGGTATATAAAGAGGACTCATCAATGGGCAATGACTGTAATAATCCTACAAGGCTCCTGCACTCAACCTTCACCTTCTGGCAAGCCTCACAATGTGTAACATAGTAATTAACAACACTCTTCATTCCTGGCCAAAACATGGTCTTTCGTAGGTCACTATACATATTTGAAATCCCGGGATGCACCGAATACTTGGAATAATGTGCCTCTCTAAAGATTTCTTCCCAGATTCTATGGCCTTTGGGAATATAGAGCCTTCCATGGAAATGAACGAGGTCGTTCATCATTGTATACTCCTCAGTAGATCCATCCTCAATAGCTTTAATCACAAGGGCCAGAGCAGCATCCTTCCCTTGCTCTGCCCGAATTCCATCTCGAATGTCACAAACTATGCTCATGGCAGCTAGATATTCAGTATATGTCTCGGAATAATCCTTACACACCAATGTGATCTCCATATCCTCGAGCACTCGAGCTAATTTCATACTCATCATCCAAGACTCAGGGCTCGACACTAGTACTTTTCTGCTCAAAGCATCTTCTACGGAGTTTGTTTTTCTGGGGTGATAATTCAATGTAAATTCATAATCACACAAAAACTCTAACCACTGTCGTTGTCTCAAGTTTAGCTCCTTATGAGTGTGGACATACTTCAAATTTTTATGATCTAAAAAGATCTTGCAATGAATGCCATATAAATAATTCCTCCAAACCTTTAAGGCAAACACCACTGCTCCCGACTCTAAATCATGCACTGGTTAATTAGAATCATGCTTCTTCAACTGCCTTGAAGCATAAGCGATCACATGCTCGTACCGCATCAACACTGCCCCCATCCCTTATTAGGATGCATCAGTATAAACCTGAAATCCTTCTTTCCCCGATGGAAGAACTAGGATGGGTGCGGTGGTAAGTTTATCTTTTAACTCTTGAAATGCACCCTCACACTGGGTTGTCTACTCATACGGCACACCTTTCTTTGTCAAAGGAGTGAGGGGAAGGGCTATCTTTGAGAATCCTTTGACGAACTTGCGATAATACCCAACAAGTCAAAGGAAGCTCCGTACATCGGCCACTGACTTCAAAGGAGACCACTCCTTCACGGCATACACCTTAACCAGTACTACTGCTAACCCAGTCCCACTAATAACATGACCCAAGAAGGCAATTTCTTGGATCCAAAATTCGCATTTGCTGAACTTAGCAAACAGGACATGCCCCTTTAGCTTCTTCAAAATGAAGGCCAAGTTCTCAGCATGCTCCTCTTCCGTCGTCAAATAGACCAGAATGTCATCGATGAAGATGATGACAAAGATGTCTAAATATGGATCAAACACCCTGTTCATCAAACTCATGAACACAGAAGGGGCGTTTGTGAGTCCAAATAGCATCACCGTGAACTCGTACAAACTATATCTCAAGCTAAACAAGTCTCCAGGATATCTTCCTCTTGTATCCTCAACTGGTAATACCCCAAGAGCAGTTCCAGTTTGGAAAACCAATGCGCTCCCACCAACTGATCGAATAACTCATCAATCTGGGATAGGGGATAGGTGTTCCACACCGTCAGTCGGTTGAGCTCCCGATAGTCTATGCACAATCTTAATGTTCCATCTTTCTTCTTGACAAATAGAACAGGGGCTCCCTATGGTGATGAACTGGGGCGAACAAACTCTGATTCTACCAACTCATGTAACTGAACCCAAAACTCAGTGAGTTCCTTTGGACCAATTCGGTAAGTAGTCCGAGAGACGGGTTTGGCACCCGGTACTAATTTAATATGAAAGTCCACCTCTCTATGTGGGGGTAATCCTTGCAACTTCTCAGGAAATACCTCAAGAAAATCCCGCACAACCCGCACAGCTTTCACACTTACGCCATCTCTTTTAATTCAAAACATATCATATATATTTTGTCCCCTCCCATATGGGCCTTAAGGGCCTGAATCGAAGAAAATAACATACGAGGTGCAAATTTGATACCTTTGAAAAAGACCTCCGAGTCTCCATACCTCAAGGTGATTTGCTTTGCCACAGAATCTATATTGGCATGGTGCCAATCCAACCACGACATGCCCAAAATAAGATTGAATTATGGTATTTTCAATACCGCTACATAGGTTTCAAAAGGTTTTCCTTCAATGTATGCTTCTAAGTGTCACTTGGCGGACGATGTCATCTCATAGCCATCCGGAAGGTATACTCTCCGAGTGGTACTGGTGAAGTGTTGCACTCCTTTTAAGTCTTTAACAAAGTCTGTCGAAATGAACGAGTGAGTGGCGCCGATATCAAATAGTGTATGAGCTAGTTTTCCACTAACCATTATGGTGCCTATGTATCAATTATTAAAACTCAAATCTAGCCTCCTAGCATATCATAGGCAATTGAAGTGAAATACTTATAACATATTAACCAAATCACGCTCCTGCTTATAACATACCTGCAATCACATCCATAGGATTACGCTCCTGCTCCATGTCCGACGCAAACATCTGCTCTCGAGCAGGTCTAGGAATTTTTCCTCGTGGTCCTCGTCCTCGACCAAGCACATGTCTCCGCCCTTGTGGGGCTGTCAATGGAGAAGTAGGGTGAGCATCTCCAGCTAGTTGTGGGAAAAAGCGATGGATGTGTCCCGGCTGATTGTACTGGAAGCAAACTCACTCGTGTTGATCCCTAGGCTGCAGGTATAGTTGTTGCAGTGGAGGTAGTGCTGGTTACGGGGCCGGACGCTCAATTCTAAAATTATGGAAGAAGCGACCTCCACCACTATTGTTTCCTCTTCCTCTATTTTCCTTCCTCCTTTTATAATTGGGGACTTCTTCCATTACTCCCTCTACTGGTCTCTTACTTCTTCCCAAGTGATTCGCCTCCAGCCTTTTCGCCAAATCGATGATCTCTGCCAAACTCAAGTCCGATATAAACAAAAGGGCTTACCTTAGGGGATCTCACAAACCTTTATAGAACCACTTTACACAACCATGGTCATCCAACTCATAGGCGTCAGCGAACCTAGTGAGGTGCTAAAACTCCCTATGATATTCCGTTACAGACTTGAATCCATGCTTAAACTGCAGGAATCTTTCTTCAAGTTCATCTCGAGCGGTCGATGGAATGAAATGCTCCAAGAAAGCTCAGGAAAACTCATCCCAACTGATATCCATGTACACTCGGCCTTGGAAAGTTGAACACATGTGGGAATTACACCACCTCTTCCGATGTAATTCCAAGATTAACACTGCTAAAGTCACAGCCATATTGGCTGGATATCTGATTCTAGCCATTACTCTTGCACAGTGTCGAGCCACTCTTCAGTACAAACAGCTGACTCCATCCCAGGATAAGCAGGTGGGGAGAGGGCTCGAATGGTGCTCAATCAGTTGGAGCCCGGGGCTTGTTGCTACACAGGGGCCTGTTGAGACCTAAAGGTGTCTAAGATAACCGTAAGTGTCTATCCCAACTCATACTGCTGGAACTAGTTAGGGACGGAAGTGACGGGAGTGCCCATTATAGGCTCTACATGTGCCGGAATCTACACATAAATATACAAACCTAAGGTCAAGTTGGATAAACGTAGGTTAATAAATGGACATACTTAGTGTGAATTACACATGGGCACACCACTGCTTTCGCTATGTCTGTTTGTTTGCACATTGACCAATCGAACGGGGGTGGCACCATTGTTCAATGACTTCTTTAGTTGAGGATTGGTTCAAGCTGATACCATTTGTAAGACTCCCTCCCGGAACACAAGACACTGTCGAGGGGAGTCTTATATGGTGCAATGCAATAACATAAAAGCAATATGATGACTCACCCATGCTCACACACACGCACATTGCTATGTATACATAGACTTATAGTTCCCACTTTTCGAGCAGGTAGCTAACCGCTTAGGCGCCATCCATCGTGGCTAGACGTTGACAGTGGAACGGGCTTTCTACTACTAGGTGGGCATCCACACTACAAAGCCTAGGCCTTCGTATACCTCAACACTAAGAACACAACAGTGGAGCTCACATGCGTACTACGGCTCAGAGGGGTCTCGGGTAGATGTACACACAGAACACCGCCCAAACTGGCCTATATCATGGCATGGAGAGGGTCTTCGTGAGTGTGTCACCATAAAACACATCCAAACCGTCCACTGGAATGGAGGGTGCCTCGTCAAGTAAACACCGAGGACCAAGGCCAAACCGTCCAAGTCTATCTATCAACTCCCGTCAGTGTGAAGACTGGCATGCCCATAAACCTGCCAGACTATCCTTAACATAGAATTATGACATTGTGTGTCAACTCACATCGCATGCAATTTCACATTTCAGGGCTCCACACTGAGTCCCATTTTATTATTAACATCCCGTGCTCAACAGCACATAAGGGCTCCATACAGAGACCGTATCAACAGATCATTCCAGTGTGGCAAACACACACGCACCTCAACCCTTCCATATTTCCATACAACATAAGGGTTCATCATTTACACAGGTGGCAAGCCACCTTATATAGTACACCAACCCCACACTGCTACCCATAGGGAGATACAACTCTAAGCAGTGGACTACTAAACACATTCCATTAATCATCAAATCACATGGCCATGCATTAACCACATCCAATTCCTTTCCACATGATCAAGCATTCACAACAAGTGTAACACCATATGAAAATCACAACAATATAATGATACTTCACATACACATCAAACATGATAACATAGCTATGGTTATGATTTCAATTGTAAACATCACACCTTCTTTCCAAAACCTATTTCATTCTCCTGATTATAATCATGCACATCCCAACCGGATTTCACAAGAATATAATTTGTACAACAAACGTATCAATTCATTTGTTCACTAAATTACCCAAACCATTTGTTTATCAAACTCCTTCAAACTGTTTGTACAATCATGTTTCACCAAACCATTCATTTATCACGATTACGTATAGACTAAGTTTATCAAAACCTCGACATTGTTTTGCTATGAACTCTCTACCAAACCCATACTCGGTTCTACACAAACCCGAGAACAACATGTAATTAAGACAGTATTGTACAACAACTTCGAATGCACATTCCCGTGGCTACATGATTTGTATGAAAACATGTAACCATCCGTTGGAAAGGTATTTCCAAGGGCTATGACTTTTGTGCCTAGTAAATAACTTAGATCTATCCATATCATACTCTAATACGGCCTTGAAGTTCATTGCGCACAGAAAGCAGATTTCTGCACGCATCTTAAATCAAGATGAACGACATCGATTCAACTTCTTCCTTTAGTTAATTGTTCAAACCACTCACAGATTTTCCTCCTCCCTTTTCACCCTCAATATACCATTCCTCTTCACGAAACAAAGTCCATCATCTTCACAAAGAAGAGAGGAGAGGTTGAAGACATCAAATCCCTAGAACAAGGTCCTAGCATGGTCTCTTCCTAGTAGATCCTCATCTCGCAAGTAAAACTCTTTTGAGTTGATATATCTCCTAAATAATAACTACATATCTAGCACCAAGGGAAAGGGTAGGAAGCTCACCTCATTTCTGGCCATTGATCTCGTCACTCTCCTTGGCACTATCTTCTTCTCGTTGGAATTGTGTAACACCCCCACCCGTCACATAGTATATAATAGAAGGTTTGGCCAGGGCCCGACGTCATATACTACGGACAGACCAAGGAGTTACTAAATTGAAACAATAATCCAATATTTTGCATCCTAACACAGAGTTCATTCTAGCGAAAGTAATTTAAAGGTTGTAAATAGAACCCAGCAACAATATGAATGTCCACTACCACAACTATGAATGCAAATCAAATACACAAATAAGGACTTGGACTTAAGGCCTTACAATGTTCAACTTTAATTTAAAATGTGTTACATACTTCGGTATACAGGACGGCCACACATGAACAATAAAATAACACAAGGATTCTCTTTGGTCTTCGAGGGCCAGCACAGCATTACTGCGCTCTAGCCGCAACTTCGCGCTTGGCTCAACAACACCTACACGCAACATTCCACCTCATGGTTGCAAACCAAAGCAATGGTCAGCATTAGATGACAAAATTATAATGACCCCACCCCTCACTCGAGGTGGCGTTGCTCCTTCCCTGCAGGCACTAGCTTAAACAACACTTGACAATAAAAACGTGCAACTTAAGCACCATTGGCCACAGACCTTGGCAAAAATGCCCAACACCTCGTGCTCTAAGGGCACATTCTTGGTGCACTGGACCTCAAGGGTCGCACTACCATTCTCTATGACGGTCAACAATATTTGAGCTTTTAGTCTCACAAGGGCCAAGGCAAGAAACAATGCCCCAGTGCTACGACATGTCATGTGATGTACGCATGACCACTCCAAGTCGATCGGCACAGGGGAGGGTACAATTCAGCCATATCCCGTGCTCAAATTATCTGGCTCGCAGGCCTGACGCGGGTCATCATCCCCTTTCCCTTTTTCACAAGATCCATAATTCTTTAAGTATCCTAGGCTAGCGCACATGGCTACCAAAGCTGAACAATATAAGCTCACGCTCAATCAAATAAAGCCCTCAGGTCTCTCAAAGATAGGCTTCACAAACAATACATAGCTTATTGGAAGCAATCACCGGCGGTAGAACTACCGCCGCGTGGCAGGGGACAGACTATCGGTTCTTCCCCTTAAATGGGTGTTTTCCTAAAGACTTACACCCAGTACTCTCAACACAGTCATATGCACACCCCCGACTCCGAAATCTATGCAGTAACCATGGAGTCTTCTCCGGCATACAAAACATAGAAGCATCACCAATCCAAACCAACCTATCCGAATGGGCTTCACAAAGCATGCATATTCTGTACTTTGATTCTGGATCTAAATGCAATACTACGGGGACACATGGATCTACCTGATGAGTCCGATTTATATAGGGTATTTTGGACTCATCTGCTCAAGTTTTAACGCACTTGCACTTCACTATTAGTATGTTATCGTTGATATTTCATTTATTCTGCTTATCACACTAAGTGCACTATTTTGGCCCAAGGGTGTGCAATTGCGCATTCTGTTATTGGGGGTAAGCGCATGGTGCTCCCCAAGGTTCTTTTTGTTTGCTATTTGTGTTGGGAGCTTGTGCTCCAGTTGGTTTCATTGATGTGCAGGTAGTCGGGACGTCCAAGATTCATTTTCCAATTTCTGGGTAAAATGCACGGTCGTGCGCATTTCTTCGCGCACGGTTTCAGTGCAATCGTGCATTTCACACTATAATTCAGGGGACTTCTGTTTCTACACGTGCGTTTTGTTCACGCACGATTTAGGCCAAACTGTGCGGGAAGGAATCGCACTGTCTGCACATTTTTCTATAAACTCTTGCATTCTGGGGTAAATCGTGTGTTTCCTTCACGCACGGGCAGACGCGCCCGTGCGAGAGTAAAACGCGTGATTCCCCTGTTTTACCCTATTTTTTGCGATCTGTGTTTAGTCGTGCGATTTCCTACACGCACGGGCGGAAGCGCCCGTGCGCAAATAAAATGCGCGGGCCAACGAACCTTATTCTGCGATCAAGATCTACAAGTTAATAATGCACGGTTAGCGCACAGTCGTGCGCGGGACCGTGCGTGACCATGTTTTTGATATTTTTCTATTTAAAGCACAGATTTTCACCATTGTGAGACAGCTTCTTCCACGCCATTTCCTCCGTATTTTAGGGCAAAATCCAGTGTTCCACCTAGGATAGGAGATCCGGGCAAGCATTAAACGCCAAATCCAAGACGGAGCTTCCTCTCGGCCTCCTCCTTCATCCTCGGGCTTCAAGAGGAGATTCAACCGAGCTTTCTCAATCATGCTAGGAGAAGTTGTGACATCCTCCACCAGCTCATGACATGAAGAAGATGGGTTAACTGGGAGTGAGTGACAGCCTCCTCTAACCTGGACGTAGTTGAGGACCGAGCTTGGACACAGATTGACAACCTGGAGAATCCAACCGTGAATCCTCGGCAAGACTTCGGATCCAGTCGATTTCGCATACTTTTTCTTTTTTGTTGTTGTTAGCATAGTTAATCTCTTACATTAGATGAAGTGTATGTATTGTAACAAGCGTTTATGTGTAATCATGTCTATGTAATTCTTTGTTTTCATTATCTGCTTGAGGTGCGCCCTTATTTTCCATTTGCCATCTATCTGTTCTTGCCGCACTAGCGAATGCTAGTGGCGTGCGTAGCGAAGAGGTGCTTACGACCCTCATATTCCTCAGTTTGTCTAGTTCTCACGGTTGCCTACTCATCCATCTACCTAGCGATTCGGTGCATAGTGGCCCGACTAGTCTTCCATCCCGCCTGGCGAAGCATCGTATTACGGCATTGCATAGGAGTAGATTGTTAGAATTTTACTTTATTTTTCTGCAACTATCAAAACCCCCTTCGTTAGCTCTGACCTAAGGACTTCAATCTCAAGTCCTCCTCGATATTAACTCCCCCCATACTGTGTTCCCTCGAGATCGATACTAGAAAAAGCCACCCATTTTATATTACTTGTGCGACTGGTACACTTGTCATTCAAACGCATCAAGTTTTTGGCGTCGTTGCCGGGGAACACAGTCGTGTGAGTTTTCGGAGAGGGATATAGGAGATAGAAGCCCTTTTCCATTTGTTCATTTCATGTTTCTTTTTTTTCTTTGCTTTAGTTTTTAGAATTTTTTTTTTGCTTATTTATTTTTGCCCTTCTCTGAATTTTGATTTCGATAGCAGATCCGTGTCATTTTTATTCTAGTTGTGTAACGCTCTTTCGGTAAATATTTGTTGTTCGCGATGTTTTCTATTGTCGAGTGTCGTCTTATTGACACTTTGTGCCCAGGCATCGATGTCATGGCTGTCTAATGTCGAGCATTGCTTTAGATGCCTGATATGCCAAGGTGTAGGCCACATGGTGAATGACTGTCCTCGCTTGTGCGAGCCTTCTCCCTCTATAGGCATTCCTGTAACAACATCCCGTTCGCGGAAGACTGCTATAGACATGCCTACCAGGGTGTTGCCTGGCCAATATATTGACATAGCGCACCCTTCTCATTCTTTTCACGCAGGGATTATTCCTGTCGACAAGGTGGTGTCTGCGAATGATGTTGCGTTGGTGCCTGCTCATTCAGTGCTTGATTTAGAGAGCTGTTTTTCCCCTATGCAGTTTTTCCGAATTGTGCTACTCCTCATTATAGTGAGTCGGTTGATGTTGTTATGCCTGATGGTGATTTGGAGTCTGAGGTTGCGTCATGGTGTGACGAGGACGTTATTCTCATTAATTGAGAGTATTACGTCTTGGAACATGATGACGCACTGAGGTGTGATGATGAGGAAGTTTCCACTTCCTTGTTGGATGAGGAGGTCCAAACCACCACTGATGACCTCAAGTTCTCAGATTCCCCTCGTCATGACTCAAATGACACCGACAGTGATCTATGCCTGGATCTTGCTGGGAGTGAGACCGGGACCACTCCCCCTATTTTTGATTATTTTAGTTCTTCCTCTCGTTTATTTCTTGATCCCCCTTCTATATCTGAGCCCGTGTGGGTTGAGTCTTCGCAGGTGCCTCAGGAGGAATTGGAGATTTCAGCTCCAATCATCGATGATAGCATCCTATGTTGCGAGGAGGTTGATTCCTCCTCTGTTGAGGAAGCTCCATTCATCGATTTCTCCTCCTGTCGTCTCCCTGTAGATGATACCTTGTTGGGCAAGGATTTCTTTTATGATAAGATGAGCAAGGACCAGTGCTCCTCCTCATCTTACATTATGTTTCCTCTACTTGCAGTTTGCACGTATTACTATTCAGGTAGAGGGGTTACTCTTTTGTCGTCGTATCGGTACCCGTTACCGAAACGGATAATGGAACAGTTACCTACGCATTTCTTATTTCATAGGCCCATTAGCTAGAACTATATAGAATCGAATAAGTCATGCTGGGATGACAATAACCCCAGTACTTATCTTTCATTTTCTGTATTTTTTTATTTTATTTTCATGTCTATCTTTGTTTTAGTATTGCTTTGTATGTTGTATATTTTTCTTTTGTTTTTGCGGAGCTCACCCCTACAGGTATTCATGACAACTTCGTGTTGGTTGAGTTGTGATTATTCGTATGGCGGGCCTACTTCAGGTTTTTCATGCGTCTTCTGGTATGCTCACTAGCTGAGTATTGGGTAACCTCTTCCCTTATCTCTTTATGATTTTAATTTCTATATCATATGATGTGTAGCTTAGTTTAAGTCTAGGGTAGAGCTGATGTTTATTACATTCTACACACGCGCATTTCGTTTGCATACTAGAAGCTTTTATAGTTTTATTTTGATTAGTTCATTGCATCGCACACCACTGCACCCACATGAGCGCGTGCTTAGCTATTAGCGTGCTGCGAGTTAAACTCGTATCTTTTGTATGATTTGGGAAAGTTATTGTGCTGGCATAGGATTGGGAGTGGGAGTAAAATGTTGACTCTTGTAGTGCTCCTAGTTGAGTGCTCACGTCTCTTGTAGAAATTGGAGAAGATTTAATTTTTTTGTATGCTATTAGTTTTATATTTTTCTATTTGCGTAAAGACTCTTTATTCTACTCAAAGATTGGTGAATCCGGTTGAATCAAACGGTAGTGTTGGGATGTGTTTAGCCGTCACTAGACTCATTTTGCTCGAGTCGGGAAGAGGGATCATCTTTCTCGGTGGCTAAGAATTTGCCCCAAGTTACTCTCGAAGCATTGGTGCAGTGTTAATCAAGCGTGAGTGTGATGTAGGCCATCGTTTTGGCCCGATTGAGCTTTGTACCGTTCCTAACGTCATATCCTCGCTAGCCCCGTTGTGCCTACCCTTTCCTTTGATTTATCTCTACCATTACTTCACCAAAGCCTCATAGCCGATCCT
Organism: Platanthera zijinensis; assembly: GCA_039513925.1. Classification (NCBI taxonomy): domain Eukaryota; kingdom Viridiplantae; phylum Streptophyta; class Magnoliopsida; order Asparagales; family Orchidaceae; genus Platanthera; species Platanthera zijinensis. The sequence continues at coordinate 25,611,264 of CM077094.1, read as the reverse complement.
AGCCGCACACCCAAGTCGAGCTTTAGTGTTTTATATTTTCATGTTGGGGTGCTGATGTGGTGATATCTTTGTGAAAATATGGATGTGCTCCAAGGTTTATTTTTGCTGAGATGTGACGAGAAAGGAAAGGTGAAAAAGGAAAAGATAAATATTTGTAAAAAAATGAAAAGAAAAAGTTTGATTGAAAATCCTTTTGGTTATGTGATTTCATTTGGAGTAGGCGGTGCACACACCAATATGTTTTAAGTAAAGTTTGGGGGTGTGGTATACTCGTTTGTATTTTGGATTAGCGGTTGGATTTATTTCTATGATAGCTCATTTGGGTTATGTGTGTAGCCATCCTATTTATCTTTGTTTACATTACCGTAACCCAAGCCCCATCTCTTACCCTAAAGTCCTGCAGATCCACGCTTGAGTCGAACTAGTACCATGTAGAGAGTGTGAACGGGCAAGCGTATGGTCCCCGATATTGGTGGATTCCATTGGAGGTGATCCTGAACCCCGATCTTTGGCAAAGCTCACCTTAGTGGCCTGCCTACTTTCTTCCTATGCATGACCGGTTGATTCACCATGATTCCATTTTTGAGTAGTAGTAAATTTTTGATACGCATTGTCAAAAGTATAAACTATTTTACATACTTAGAAATTTCTTCTATCATATTTGTACGCGTACGAGCATCCGACTTCGCATGGTACTCCGTATCGCAATTGCTATGTTAGCCAAATCATTTTTTCCTGTCTGAATAGATTTTGTTTGCTCGGGACGAGCAAATAGGTAAGTCTGGGGGTGTTATCAGTCCGATTTATATATGGTTTTTCGGACTCATCTAGGCTAAGTTTTAACGCACTTGCACTTAAATATTAGTATGTTATCATTGATATTTCATCTATTCTGCTTATCACACTAAGTGCACTATTTTGGCCCAAGGGTGTGTAATTGCGCATTCTATTTTTGGGGGTAAGCACATGGTGCTCCCCATGGTTCTTTTTGTTTGTTATTTGTACTAGGAGCTTGTGCTCTAGTTGGTTTCATTGCTGTGCAGGTAGTCGGGACGTCCAGGATTCATTTTCCAATTTCTGTGTAAAACGCACGGTCATGCGCATTTCTTCGCGCACAGTTTTCGTGCAATCGTGCGTTTCACACAGCAATTCTGGGGACTTCTGTTTCTACTCGTGTGTTTTGTTCCCGCATGGTTTAGGCCAAACCGTGCGAGAAGGAATCACACTGTCTGCACATTTTTATTTGAATTCCTGCATTTTGGGGTAAATCGTGCGTTTCCTTCACGCACGGGCAAACACGCCCGTGCGAGAGTAAAATGCACGGTTCCCCTGTTTTACCCTGTTTTCTGCACTCTGTATTTACCCGTGCGATTTCCTTCACGCACGAGCGGAAGCGCCCGTGCATGAGAAAACGCACAGGTGAACGCATATTCTTCTGCGATCAAGATCTGCAAGTTAATAACACAGGGTTAGCGCACGGTCGTGTGCAGGACCGTACATGACCATTTTCTGATCTTTTTCTATTTAAAGAACAAATTTTCACCATTGCGATACAACTTCTTCCATTCCATTTCCTCCGCGATTTTAGGGCGAAATCTGTCGTTCCACCTAGGAGAGTAGATTCGGGCAAGCATTTAATGCCTAATCCAAGCCAGAGCTTCCTCTCGGCCTCCTCCTTCATCCTCGGGCTTCAAGAGGAGATTCAACCGAGCTTTCTCCATCAAGCTAGGAGAAGTTGTGCCATCCTCAACCAGCTCGTGACACGAAGAAGATGGGTTCATTGGGAGTGAGTGACAACCTCCTCTACCTCGGACACAGTTAAGGACCGAGCTTGGACACGGATTGACAACCCGGAGAATCCAACCATGAATCCTCGGCAAGACTTCGGATCCGGTAGATTTCGCACACTTTTTCTCTCTTGTTGTTGTTAGTGTAGTTAATCTCTTATATTAGATGAAGTGTACTTATTGTAACAAACGTTTATGTGTAATCATGTCTATGTGATTGTATGTTTTCGTTATCTGCTTGAGGTGCGCCCTTATTTTCCATTTGCCATCTATCTGTTCTTGTTGCACTAGCGATTGCTAGTGGAGTGCATATCGAAGAGGTGCTTACAACACTCATATTCCTCGGTTCGTCTAGTTCTTACGCTTGCCTACTCGTCCATCCGCCTAGCGATTCGGTGCATAGCGGCCCGACTAGTCTTCCATCCCGCCTGGCGAAGTATCGCATAGCGGCGTTGCATAGGAGTAGATTGTTAGCATTTTACTTTATTTTTGCGCAACTATCAAAACCCCCTTCGTTAGCTCCGACCTAAGTACTTCAATCTCAAGTCCTCCTTGATATTAACTCCCTCCTAATTGTGTTCCCTCGAGATCGATACTTGGGAAAGCCACCCATTTTATATTACTTGTGTGACCGGTACACTTGCCATTCAAACGCATCACTACCCGTCGGGAGAACCAAATCCACGTGTTCGTGGAGTGTCTACCCTCTAATTCCAAAAGAAGAGACTTCACATGTCCCAGGAAGAGGACCGTTACCCTTGATGTACGCTTTCCGCCATGGGAGGAATCTAGATGGTTGAAAACGACCGCTCCGACCTTACCTCCACAAATCAGAACTCGCCTTGCGAATCCAAGACCCGAAACACGAACGGCGGCAAGAACCCTACTCCTGGCGCTGCTGCTCCTACTCCTGAAAAATAGGGCACACACTCCTCTCGAAAAGAAGATTAAGAGAAACGACCAAACATAGCTTTTAAATAAAGCTACGGCCGCGCGGTAACTAGCTCACGTCGCGCAATACCTTAATTCAACGCCTCGTTTCAGACGCAACCGCCGAAACATTCCAATCGCGGGCCAACACGTGGCCACGCTGATACGGATTCCCTATCGCCGCGTGATAGGATGCTAATGTCGCGCGATAGCTAACGTCGGATATGAAATGATGCTTGTCGCTATCAGCACGTGCTAACTGCTACCGCCGCGCAGTAGAATCCCGAGAACTATAATAATTAAATTGACCCATCTATCGCTAGCGGTAATTTTATCGTCGGGAAATAGCTTCCCGAGAGCTCTGCCAGTTTAATTCTCCTGCTACTGCCATGCGGTAACAACTTTCCGTCATGCGGTAAGGCTAGCATTGAGTCGACTCAACCTCTCAATGCTCTCAATACTGTCAACACTAATCCTAGAGCTACCGCCATGCGGTAACTAGCTACCGTCGGGCAATAACCTCCAAAGAACCATTTCCTGCCTTAAGGAATTTGGGGCGTTACAAATCTCCCCCACTTAAAGAATTTAGTCCTGAAATTAAGTTATGCAGAAAACTACGGAATTAAATCAACTTTAAACTGTATACCTTAAATGAATAACTCGGGGAACTCCGACTTCATGGTTTTCTCCCGCTCCCAAGAAAGCTCCTCTCTATCACAGTTATCCCGTCGGATTTTGACCATCCTGATCTCTTTATTACATAGTCTTTTGACTTTTACATCCTCAATTTAAATGGGCTTGACCCTCGTGGTCAAACCACTATCAACCGATACTTGATCTACACCAACCACTTGCGTAGGCTCTTGCACCACCTTTCACAACACTGATATGTGGAATACATCGTGTAGACCACTCAGTTTTGTTGATAATTTCAACCAATAGGCAGCTTCTCCAATACGCTCCAGTATCTCAAATGGGCCAAGATATCTCGGACTCAGCTTTTTCAAGCGTAGAACCCTTGAGACACCCTTAAAAGGCTTTATTTTTAAATACCCCCATTCGCCTACGGTGAACTAAATGTTCATGTGCTTGGCATTATAATACTTAGCATGCCTATCCTGAGCAACTAACAACCGCTCACGGATTGTTCGCACAATTGAAATCGCATCTTTGACTTCCTTCCGCTTATACAGCTTTGACTCGCCCGTCTCCAACCAAGACAACGGAGTACGACACTTCCTACCGTATAGGGCCTCAAAGGGTGCCTTTGGATGCTCGCCTAGTGGATGTTATTATAAGCAAACTCAATCATATACAGGTGATCTTCCAACCTCTGACCGAAATCCTGGGCACGCATGCGAAGCATGTCCTCCATCATTGTGTTGACCCTCTCAGTCTGGCCATCCATCTGCAGGATGTAAGGCTGTAATGAACTTCAGCTTGGTCCCTAACAGTTGATGCACCAACCTCCAGTCATTGGATGTGAAGTGCCCATCTATGTCACTCCCGATACTACGGGGCACACCGTGCAGTCGTATAATGTTTTCTACATACAACTTTGCCAGTTTCTCAACCGAATTTTCCTTCCTATTTGGGATGACGTGCGAGATTTTCATCATACGATCTACGACCACCCAAGTGGCTTTGTTTCCCTTTTGCAATCTCGACAAACCATGCACGAAGTCCATGGATATATCATCAAACTTCCACTCTAGTATACATAAAGACTTCAAGAATCCTCTGGGCTTCTGGCACTCTGCCTTACCAAGGCGCATGTTTGACACTTGCTATATAAAGTGCTATGTCCTTCTTCAATCCCGGCCACCAGAACAGCTTTTTCATATCTTTGAACATCTTTGTGCTCCCTGGGTGAATCGAGTACTTAGTATGATGAGCCTCGTAGATGAATTCCTCCCGTAGTTTACCCACACTTGGGATGCACAAATGACTATCCTTCCACAATAACCCATCATCGACAGTAAATTTGACATTTGACCCATCCAAAGCCTCAGCCATGAACCGCTTCAAGCTATCATCCAACTCCAATGCCTTCCATATTCGATCAGCCAGTTCATACTGCACCTCTGTCTAGTTCAGCGGAGCTTCAGCACTAAAGGATTTATCAACAAAAGAAATCTCCAAGGCTTCCAATTCTAGAACCAAATGCTTGTCATGCATTGATAACAAATTGGCCTGCGTGTGAGCTCTATGACTTAACGCATGCGCAATCACATTACCTTTCCAGGAACGTAGTGAATCTTGAAGGTGTAGTCCACAAGGAACTCCATCCACCTTCGTTGTCATATGTTTAGGTCCTTATGATCTAGGAGATACTTCAGACTCTTATGGTCGGTATAAATATCGACCTTTACACCATATAGGAAGTGTCTCCAAAGCTTTAGAACGAATATCACGGCTGCCAACTCCAAGTCATGGACTGGATAATTCCTCTCATGCACCTTCAATTGGCGTGAGCCGTATGCTATTACACTCCCATGGTGTAACAAAACACAACATAAGCTGCTGCCTGAAGCATCGCTATAGATCTCAAAGCCTTTTGTACCACATGGTGAACACAGGACAAACGCCATGGTCAGACTATTATTCAGTTCTTAAGAAGCTTGTTTGCACGTTGGCATCTAGACAAACTTCTGATCTTTCCTTGTTAGGGTTGTGAGGGGTAATGTTATCCACGAAGCGTCTGTTATAGCCGACAAGCCCCAGAAAACTACAGACTTCCGCCACCGAAGATAATACAGGCCACTCCCGTATAACAACAATCTTTGCTGGATCCACTGCGATTCCCTCACCACTAACAAAATGACCAAGGAACGCTATCGAAGAAAGCCAGACTCACACTTCGAGAACTTGGCATAAATCTGATTGCTTCTCAAAGTCTCCAAAACAATTTGTAAATGTTCAGCATGATCCAACTCGGACTAGGAGTACACTAGGATATCATCAATGAACACTATCACGAACCGATCCAGATATTCCTTGAATGTCTGGTTCATCAAGTCCAAGAACATGAAGGGTGCATTAGTCAGCCTGAAAGGCATGACCGTAAACTCATAATGCATTCAACGTGTACTGAATGTCATCTTGGAAATATCGCTTTCCCTGATTCTTAGATGATAATAGCCAGACTTCAAATTCAGCTTAGAATACACTGTCGACCCAACCAGCTGGTTGAACAAATCGTCGATTCTTGGAATTGGGTACTTGTTCTTCTCTGTTAACTTGTTCAGTTCTCGATAATTGATACAAAGCCGCAGACTTCCGTCCTTTTTCACAAAGAGGACTGAGGGCGCTCCAAGGTGACGTACTCGGATGCACATAACCCTGCTCTATCAATTCTTGAAGCTGCACTTTCAACTCTTCCATTTCCCTTGGTGCTAAGAGGTAAGGATACTGGGTCACTGGTTTGGCACCTAGCACCAACTCAATTGGTAAAATCGATCTCTCTCTAAGGTGGAGCTCCAGGGAGATCTTCGGGGAAAACGTTGGCAAACTCCGACACCACCGAAACACCGACAAAACCAGGCTTGGGATTATTAGTCTCTAATAGAGTTAATAACAACTTCGCACCCGCAAGAATTTCTAACTTAATCTCGCATTTGGTGTTTTGCCCTAGTGTGACCCCATAGGGTTGTATCCAACCTATGCATGCTGCTCCGAGATTCAGTCCATGCCTAAGGTCAAACCACCTGTGACCTTTAATGACAATGTTTCTGTTTGGTTTGTATACACATAATCAATACAACGGGAAGCACTAGGATGAACCACACGAAACCTTATATACTAAGGAGCGAGAAGCTCTGCATCGAACATTACTCTCCACCTCCAAAAGTGGAACAAAGCTTACTTACACAAGTCATGAGCCAGTAACTAATCATATCATAGGTATAAAATCTATAAGCTAACCCACACCGGTCACCTCGTCGCTTTGCTCATGGCCTCCTGCCTTTTCCTTTATATTCGGAAGCCCACTCCAATAATTACGGGCCATATGACCCGGCTTACCGCAAGTATAACATATCGTTGGGTCTCGCCCAATGCTTGCTCCAGATCCACTATCCTTTGCCACTAGAGTACCACTCCGACATTCTCTGTCAATATGTCCTATATTGCCACATGTATAGCAAGTAAGTGGAACTTACCCTGTAACAGCTCCTGACTTAGCTTTCTTTGTCTTCGAGGAATCAGCACGACAAATGCGGGCAAGGTGTCCTGAATTTCAACAAGGATGACAAGCATATGGAGCTTGACCTGTAGATGTTCTAGACCTCTTATGCCACCTATTGCGGTATTCATACTTTGTAGAAACTGCAGAGTTCGGTACCCTGCACACTAGCGACTGGTGGACTTTTCCCAAATCTACTTCCAACGATCTAGCCGACTCCACCAATGCTCAGAATCCCAATAAATTCGACCTACTAGTAGAAGTAGTAAATCATCACGTAGCCCGTTGTAAAATATATTAACCATTGTCTGTTCATCCTCCAACACAAACTCTGCATAGCACCTTATCATGACAAACGCATGTAAATACTCATCAACTGAGTGTGCTCTTTGCACCAGATGCATGTTCAATTGCTGACCTGATGCTCTTCCTATTACAGTTTGATCCATAGTGCCAACAAGCATTGGCACCATCCCAAGGACAAGGGGATATACATGCTTCACATGATCGGTATTAATCATAGCGAACACCGCTTCCGCTACCATTCGTATGGTTTTTGCAGAAAGAGGGGCTATAGACGCGTTATTATGTGCACTACTCTCTGCGGAGTGTTGTTGATGCAACTTCCCCACACCGCTCCTAGTCACCTATAGTTGTAAAGACACTCGATTAGACGATAAATAGATTGCCAAAATGCAATCATTTGAACACTCAGGTTCCTCAAACGTGTTTATTTTCATTCCTAAGTGGACATTCATGGGTTCTTTTATGTTATATTTGTAACGCACATACAAGTGCTCACCACCCCTTAAAAGAATTTGCCCACGAATTCGAATTAGGAAGATCGACACCAGATTCAGATACCAACTTTGTAACACCCCCACCCGTCATATAGGATATAACTGAAGGTCCGGCCGGGTCCGAGGCCATATACTACGGACAGACCAAGGAGTTACTAAATTGAAACCATAATCTAATATTTCGCATCCTAACACGGAGTGTATTCTAGCGGAAGTAGTTTAAAGGTTGTAAATAGAACGCAACAACAACATGAATGTCCACTACCACAACTAGGAATGTAAATAAAATACACAAATAAGGACTTGGCCTTAAGGCCTTAAAATGTTCAAATTTAATTTAAAATGTGTTACATACTTCGACACACAGGCCGCCACTCATGAATGATAAAATAACACAAGAATTCTCTTTGGCCTTCGAGGGCCAGCACGGTATTACTAGGCTCCAGCCCGCTACTCCCAGCTTGGCTCAGCAGCACCTACACGCAACATTCAACCACACGTTGGAAAACAAAAGCAACAGTCACCATTAGCTGACCAAATTATAATGACCCCACCCCTCACTTTGGGTGGCGGTGCTCCTTCCCTGCAGGCATTTGCTTAAACAACACTTGGCAATCAAAACGTGAAACTTAAGCACCGTAGGCCACAGACATTGGCACAAACGCCCAATGTCCATGTGCTCTCAAGGCATATTCTTCATGCACCGGACCTCAAGGGTCGTACCACCGTTCAGTATGACGGTCAACAACGTTTGATCTTTTAGTCTCACAAGGACCAAGGCCAGAGATAACACCCCAGTACTACGATAATGTGATGTACACGTGACCACTGCAAGTCGACCAGCATAGGGGAGGGTACAATTTAGCTATATCCTGTGCTCAAATCGTCTGGATCGCAGGCTTGACGTGGGGTCAACATCCCCTTTCCCTTTTTTGCATGATCCATAATTCTATAAGGATCCTAGGCTAGCGCACAAGGCTACCAAAGCTGAGGAATATAAGCTCAAGCTCAGTCAAATAAATTCCACAGGTCTCTCAAAGACAGGCTTCACAATCAATACATAGATTACTGGAAGCTATCGCCAGCGGTAGAACTACCGCCACGTGGTAGGGGAAAGACTATCGGTTCTTCCCCTTAAACAGATCTTTTCCTAAAGACTTACCCCCAGTACTCTCAACGCAGTCATCTGCACACCCCGTGACTTCTAAATCTATGCGATAACCACGGAGTCTTCTTCGGCATGCAAAACATAGAAACATCACCAATCCAGACCAACCCGTCCGAATGGGCTTCACAAAGCATGCTTATTCCGTACTTCAATTCTGAATCTAAATGCAATACCACGAGGACACACGGATCTACCCGTAGGGAGAAACACATCCACATGTTCGTGGAGTGTCTACCCTCTAATGCCAAAAGAAGAGACTTCACATGTCCCAGGATGAGGATCGTTACCCTTGATGTACGTTTTGGTGCCATGGGAGGAATCTAGACGGTTGAAAATGACTGCTCCGACCTTTCCTCCACAAATCAGAACTCGTCTTGAGAATCTGAGACCAAAAACACAAATGGTAGAAAGAACCCTACTCCCGGATTTTATGCTCCTCCTCCAGAAAACAAGAGCACCAACTCCTCTCCAAATGAAGATGAAGAGCAACGACCAAACCAGGTTTTTAAATAAAGCTACCGACGCACAGTAACTAGCTACTATTGGGCAGTACCTTAATTCAACGCCTCGTTTCGGGTGAAACCACCGAAACCTTCTAATCATGGGCCAACATGTGGCCACGCTGGTATGGATTCCCTATTGCCTCGCGATAGGATGCAAACACCGCGCGATAGCAGACATCAGTTACGAAACGACACCTTCCGCTATCGCCGCGCGCTAACTGCTATCGTCGCGCGGTAGAATCCCGAGACCTATAACATTTAAATCCCAGCTATCGCCATTGGTAACACTATCGCTGGGCGATAGCTTCTAGAGATATCTGCTAGTTTAATTTCGTGCGGTAGAATCCCGAGAACTATAACAATTAAATTGACCCAGCTATCCCCCGCTACCTCCCCGCGGTAACAACTTTCCGCCACACGGTAAGGCCAGCATTGAGTCGACTCAACCCTCTGAATGCTATAGACACTAACCCTGGAGCTACTGCCAGGCGGTAACTAGCTACCGTCGGGCGATAACCTCTAGAGAACCATTTCCTGCCTTAAAGAATTTGGGGAGTTACACGTTATTCATCATGGAAAGGAATAGTCTTTCCTCTAGCAAAATGCGTCATCGGTGGCCTTCCCTCTTTCGACGGTTTCGGCACAGGTAACGATTCGATAAGAAGTGAACTGATGGCTAGGGTTTTCCATAAATCCCCGTTTATAGGAAGAATTAGGGTTAGACATCCTGCAACGTGTCAACCTAGTACTAGACCGCCCATTATTATTTAAATTAAGGCTCTGTTTGGGGGGACTTATTTTCACCGGTCAAGCGGTTACGACCGCATGTACCAAACCTTAATTAAGACCCAGTACATGTGGTCATAACCGCTTGACCGGTGAAAATAAGTCCACCCAAACGGAGCCTAAGTCTTGTCGAAAATACGAGGTCCTAATAAGTCAATTGGCGCATTTCCCGAAAACCCGGTTCAACCCGTACCCAAAAACCCGCAACATAATCTGCTGAAATGTTCTAAGTCAAAATTACCGTGTTTACCATATACACTCGACGATCCGTCGAGATTCATCGTGATCACTCGACGCCTATAACGTCAAGTAAAAATCGTCGAGTATACAGGGTAATTCATCGAATGGTGTCGAGTTTACTCAACTTACTTGACTCTTCTTCAAGTGGCGTCGAGTATATTCAACGCCTATAGTAACCAGAATAATTCTAAGTTAAACACTCAACGCCTCGTCGAATGGCTTTGAGACCACTAAACTCTCTCGATGCTTTGAGTACAGAAATATTCGAAGTCAAAAGCATTGAGTGGCATTGAGACCACTCAATGCCTCACTGAGTGCCGAACTTTCCAAGTCAAAAGTGTTGAGTGGCGTTGAGACCACTCAACGCACTCGACGCCTCATCGAATGGCATCGAGATCACTCAACGCCTCAGCATCCAGAATATTTCTGTGTCAGAATTCGTCGAGTGGCGTTGAGACCACTCAACGCACTCGATGCTTTATCTAATCCAGTATTATTCTAAGTTAAATTCGTTGATTGGTGTTGATACCACCCAATGCCTATAGCATCCAGAATATTTCTAAGTCATATTTCCTTATTAATTGAGTATCACTCGATGCCTATTACTAGTACACCTCGAGCTTGAGTCATCTTTCTTGACTCAAAATTGGTGTGAGGGGTCTAACACAAAATGGGACGTTCCAAATCCTATAAACAAAATAAAAGATTTCGTCCCCGAAATAAGGCTAAGGCTGTGGGGGAGATAAAGCATGGAAATATAATATGCTTAATTTTTACCTTGGAGAAACAACTCCGGGTAGCTCTTCTGCATCAAGTCCACCGGCTACCAAGTATATTCATCCTTCTAATGGTTAGACCATAGGACCTTCACCAAAGGTACTCTTTTCCGATGCAAGTTCCTCATCTTGGAAACCACTATCCACACCGGCTCTAGTCGAACAGATCTATAAGTTGTCACTGCTCCATCTATGATGTAAACATGCTGATCGGGCCATAATAGTTCCTTTCAAAGCGATGACACATGGAAGACGTCGTGCGAATTTTCCAGTTCATGTGGTAGCTCCAGCCAATAGGCCACAGGGCCAATTCTTTCCATTATATCATAGGGCCCCACATATCTCGGGCTGAACTTCTTCATTCCACACACTCGTGACACTCCATGCATTGGCCTGATCTTCAAGAATAATTTTTCACCCACTTGAAATTCCAGCATCCGTTGTTTCTTATTATGGTATTTTGCCTGCCGACTTTGAGCCTTAAACATACGGTCCCGTATCAATCTAACAGCAATATCGGTATCATCAATATATTAGATTCCCAAAATCTTTGGATCTTTATCATGCACCCATGAAAATTGAGTTCTTACCTCCTCTCATAAATTGATTCAAGGGGTGTCATCCCTATGCTAGCTTGATAACTATTATTGTACGAAAATTCCACCAGTGGCAAGAGCCTTTACCATGGCTCTTCTCTATCCAGTACACACAATCTCAATAGATCTTCCATAGTTCTGATGCTCTTCTCAGACTGACCATCCATCTGAGGATGAAAAGTTACGCTAAAGGTAAGGCGAGAACCCAAGTACGCTTGAACTGCCTTCCACTCCTTGGAGGTAAAGTGACCATCGTGGTCAGAGACTATCGTCTTAGGCACCCAATGGTACCGTAAAATCTGTTGTACAAAGAGACGCAGTAAATCATCAGCTTGCAACTCCTTCATTTGTATGAATCTGGAAACCTTCGTCAAGCAGTACACAATTACCCAAAGTGAATCGTTCCTAGAGCACGAGCAAGACAACCCGTGAATAAAGTCCATAGAGATATCCTCGAACTTCACTTCGGGGATGAGCAATGACTGTAATAATCCTCTAGGGCTCCTGCATTCCACCTTCACCTTCTGGCAAGCCTTATAGTGTGTAATATAGTACTTAACAACACTCTTCATTCCTGACAAAACATGGTCTTTCGTAGGTCACTATACATCTTGGAAATCCTGGAATGCACCGAAGATTTGGAACAATGTGCCTCTCTCAAGATGTCTTCCCAGATTCCACCGCCCTTGGGAATGTAGATCCTGCCACAGAAATGGACAAGGCTGTCCATCATTGTATTCTCCTTAGTAGATCCATCCTTAATAGATTTATCACAAGGGCCAGAGCCGCATCTTTCCCTACTCTGCCCAAATTTGATCTCGAATGTCACAAACTATGCTCTTGGCTGCTAGATATTTAGTATATGTCTCGGAATCATCCTTACACACCAATGTGATATCCATCTCATCGAGCACTCGAGCTAATTTCATACTCATCATCTGAGACACAGGGCTTGACTCTGGTACTTTTCAGCTCAAAGCATCTGCTACGGAGTTTGCTTTCCCGGGGTGATAGTTCTGTGTAAATTCATAATCACACAAAAACTTAAACCACCACCGCTGCCTCAAGTTTAACTCCTTATGAGTGTGGACATACTTCAAACTTTTATGATCCAAAAAGATCTCTTAGTAAATGCCATATAAATAATGCCTCCAAACCTTTAAGGCAAACACCACAGCTCCCAACTCTAAATCATGCATTGGGTAATTTTCCTCATGCTTCTTCAACTACCTTGAAGCGTAAGCGATCACATGCCTGTGTTATATCAACATTGCCCCCATCCCTTGATAGGATGCATCCGTGTAAACCTGAAATCCTTCTTTCCCTGATTGAATAGCTAGGATGGGTGCGGTGGTAAGTATATCTTTCAGCTCTTGAAATGTAGCCTCACACAGGGGTGTCCACCCATACGGCACACCTTTTTTTGTCAAAGCAGTGAGGGTAATGCTATCTTCGAGAATCCTTTCACGAACTTGCGATAATACCCAGCAAGTCCAAGGAAGCTCTGTACATCGGCCGCTGACTTCAAAGGAGACCACTCCTTCACGACGCGCACCTTAGCCGGGTCTACTGCTAACCCAGCCCCACTAATCACATGACCCAAGAAGGCAACTTCTCGGAGCTAAAATTCACATTTGCTGAACTTAGCAAACAGGGCATGCTCCTTTAGCTTCTTCAAAACTAGGGTCAAGTGCTCAGCATGCTCCTCTTTCGTCATCAAATAGACCAGAATGTCATCGATGAAGATGATGATGAAGATGTATAAATACAGCTCAAACACCCTGTTCACCAAATTCATGAACGCAGAAGAGGTGTTTTTGAGTCCAAACGGCATCACTGTGAACTCGTACAAACCATATCTCAAGCTAAATGTTGTCTTCGTGATATCTTCCTCTTGTATCCTCAATTTGTAATACCTAGAGCGCAGATATAGTTTGGAAAACCAATGCGCTCCCACCAACTGATTTAATAACTCATCAATCCGGGGTAAGGGATAGGTGTTCTGCACCTCATTTGGTTGACCTTCCGATTGTCTATGCACAATCTTAATGTTCCGTCCTTCTTCTTGACAAAAAGAACAGGGGCTCCCCATGGGGATGAACTAGGGCGAACAAACCCTGATTCTACCAACTCAAGTAACAGAACCCTAAACTCGGTGAGTACCTTTGGAGCCATTCGGTAAGGGGTTCGAGAGACGGGTTTGGCACCCGGTACTAATTTAATCTGAAAGTCCACCTCTCTATATGGAGGAAATCCTGGCAACTTCTCAGGAAATACCTCAGGGAAATACCGCACTACCCCCACATCTTTCACGCTTGATGTCATCTCTTTTAATTCAAAACATACTATATATACTTCTTACCCTCCCATATGGTCCTTATGGGCCTGAATCGAAGACAATAACATACGATGTTAAAATTTGATATCTTGGAAAATGACCTCCGAGTCTCCATGCCTCAAGGTGATTTTCTTTGCCGCACAATCTATCTTTTCATGGTGCCAATCCAACCATGACATGACCAAAATAAGATCGAATTATGGTATTCTCAATACCATTACAGGGGTTTCAAAAGGTTTTCCTTCAATGTATACTTCCAAGTCGCACTTGGCGGACGATGTCATCTCGGAGCCAACCAGATGGCGTACTCTCCGAGTGGTACTGGTGAAGTGTTGCACTCCTTCTAAGTCTTTAACAAAGTCCTCTGAAACAAACGGGTGAGTGGCACCGGTATCAAACAGTGTATGAGCTGGTTTGCCACTAACCATTACGGTGCCTATATATTAATTATAAAGACTCAAAGCAAGCCTCATAGCATATCATAGGCAATTGAAGAGAAATACTTAAAACATATTAACCATATCACGATATACCTGCAATCACAGCCTAAGGAATCCATTCTTGTGCCATGTCCAGCAAAAACATCTGCTCTCGAGCAGCTCTAGGATTCCTTCCTCATGGTCCTCAGCCTCGACCACGCACATGTACCCTCCCTCGTGGGGCTGCCGGTGAAAGAGCAGGTGGAGCATCTCCTGCTAGTTGTGGGAAAAAGGGTCGGGTGTGGCCCGACTGATTGTACTGGAAGCCAACTCACTTGTGCTGCTCCCTAGGCTGCAGGTATAGTTGTTGCGATGGAGATAGTGCTGGATATGGGGCTGGATGCTCCATTTTAAAAATTCTGGCGGATGCGACCTCCGCCTCTATTGTTTCCTCTTCCTCTATATTCTTGCCTCCTTTTATAACTAGGGACTGCTTCCATTACGCCCTCGGCTGGTCTCTTACTTCTTCCCAAGAGATCTGCCTCCAGCCTTTTCTCTATATCGATGATCTCTGCCAAACTCGAGTCCGCTATAAACAAAAGTGCTTGCCTTAGGGGATCTCGCAAGCCTTTGTAGAACCGCTTTGCATAACCACGATCATCCAACTCATAGGAATCAGCGAACCTAGTGAGGTGTTGAAACTCCCTTCGATATTCCATCACGGACTTAGATCCTTGCTTCAACTGTAGGAATCTTTCTTCAATTCGTCTCGAGCGGTTGAGGGAATGAAATGCTCCAAGAAAGCTCTAGAAAACTAATCCCAACTGATCTCTATGTACACTCGGCCATGGAAAGTGGAACCCATGAGGGAATTCCACCACCTCTTCGCATGCAATTCCAAGACTGATACTGTTAAAGTCACACCCATATTGGCTAGAAATCTGATTCCAGCCATTAACTATTGCACAGTGTCGAGCCATTCTTTTGTACGAACAACCGATTCTATCCCAAGATAAGTAGGTGGGGAGATGGATTGAAAGGTGCTCAATTAGTTTGATCTCGAGGCATGTTGTTGCACAGGGGCTTGTTTAGACCTGAAGGTGTCTAAGATCGTCGTAAGTGTCTGTCTCAACTCTGACTGCTGGTACTAGGTAGGGACGGAAGGGGCGGGAGTGCCTGTTATAGGCTCTACATGCGCCAGAATTTACACATAAATGTACAAACCTAAGGTCAGGTTGGGTAAACGTAGGTTAACAACTGGACATACTTAGTGTGAATTACACATGGGCACACCACTGCTTTCGCTATGCCAGTTTGTCCGTACACTGACCAATCGAATAGGGGTGTAACCATTGTTTAATGATATCATTAGTTGAGGATATTTGCAAGGTGATAGAATTTATTAGACCCCCTCCCAAAACACAAGACATGGTCGAGGGGAGTCTTATGCAGTGCAATGCAATGACATGAATGCAATGTGATAACTCATCCATGCTCACAAACATGCACATAGCTACGTTGACACAGACTTGTAGTTCCCACTTTTCGAGCAGGTAGCAAACCTCTCAGGCGCCATCCGTCGAGGCCAGACAGTGATAGTGGATTGGGCTTTCCACTACTAGGCGAGCATACACACTACCAAGCCTAGGCCTCCATACGCCTCAATGCTAAGAACACAACAGCGAAGCTCACATGCGTACTATGTCTCTGGGGATCTCGGGTAGATGTGCACCAAGAAAACAACCCAAACTGGCCTATATCGTGGCACGGAGAGGGTCTTCTTGAGCGTGTCACCAAAGAATACAGCCAAACCGTCCACTGGAATGGAGTGTGCCTCAGGAAGTAAGCACTGAGGACCAAGGCCCAACCGTCCAAGCCTATCTATCAACTCCCGTCGGTGTGACGACTGACGAGCCGGTAGACCTGCCACGCTATCCGTAACCAAGGATTATGACACTGCGTGTCAACTTACACCGCATGCAATTTCACATTTAAGGGCTCCACTCTGAGTCCCTTTTAATTATTCACATCCCGTGCTCAACAACACGCAAGGGCTCCACACCGAGTCCCTTTTTAACACATCATTTCAGTGCGACAAACACACACACACGCACCTCAACCCTTCCACATTTCCATATAACATAAGGGTTCATCATTTACACAGGTGGCTAGCCACCTTATACAGTACACCAACCCCACACTGCTACCCGTAGGGACACACAACACTAAGCAGTGGACTACTAAACACATTCCATTAATCATAAAATCACATGGTCATGGGTTAACCACATCCAATTCCTTTCCACATGATCAAGAATTCACAACAAGTGTAACCCCATATGATAATCACAACAATATAATGATACTTCGCATACAAATCAAGCATGATAACATAGCTATGGTTATGCATTCAATTTTCGGACATCACACCTTCTTTCTAAAACCTATTTAATTCTCCTAATTATAATCATGCACATCCCTACCAAATTTCACAAAAATATCATTTGTACAACCAAACGTGTCAATTCATTTGTTCACTAACTTACCCAAACAATTTGTTTATCAAACTCCTTCAAACCGTTTGTACAATCATGTTTCACCAGACCATTTGTTTATAAGGATTATGCATAGACTAAGTTTACCAAAACCACAACATTATTTTTCTACGTAATCTCTATGAAACCCAAACACGGTTCAAAATGTACAATCATGTCTCACCACATGTACTTAAGACATGATTGTACAAAAACTTCGACTGAACATTCCTATAGAACTCATATGAAAACGTGTAACCATCCTTTGTAAAGGTCTTTCCAAGAGATACTACTTTCGTGTTTAGTCAAAAACCCAGATCTGGTTGTATCATACTCAAATACGGCCTTGAAGTTCGCTGCACACAGAAAACAGATTTCTACACGCATCTTAAAGCAAGATGAACGACATCGGTTCATCTGCTTCCTTTAGTTATTTTTTCAAACCACTCAGAGATTTTCCTCCTCCCTTATTCAACCTCAATAGACCATTCCTCTTCACGAAACCAAGTCCATCATCTTCACAAAGAGGAGAGGAGAGGTTGAAGACATCAAATTCCTTGGACAAGGTCCTAGCATGGTCTCTTCCTAGGAGATCTTCATCTCGCAAGTCAAACTCTATTGAGTCAACATCTCTCCAAGATAATAACTACATATCTAGCACCAAGGGTGAGGGTAGGAAGCTCACCTCATTTCTGTCCATGGATCTCGTCACTCTCTTTGGCAGCATCTTCTCATTGGCGTTGTTCTTCAACGAAAGGAACAGACTTTCCTCCAGCAAAATATGTCACCGACAGCCTTCCCTCTTCCGAAGGTTTCGACACAGGTAACGATTCAGCAAGAAGTGAAGTGACGGCTGAGGGGAGTCTTATTCCCAGAACTGCCGCCTTGCGGTAACACTAACATACGGGTTGACCGATACTACAAGAAATCTATCCTACCCGCTAAAAAAAATATCATCCATTCCAACCCAACGTAAAGAACAAACTGAAGTCAAAATCCACATAAGTATAAAAGTCCACAAGTACACCAATAATAAGAAGAAACAACAGGCTTCTATAAGGTCAGACTACATAAAAAACTTTACCCAAAAGGCTATAATAAGATTCTCTCAAAATATCACATCAATAACTGAAGGTAGCAATGGTATCGTCATGTCAGGACCTGTCATCCTGGTCGGGCTGCACTCCTACACAACCTGCTGCTGCTCTATCTGCAGGGTTTCCTTCTAAAAAGGAACACATAGAAACCGTTAGTCATAAAGACTAAGTGGCTATCACATCCGCTCCCCCGGTGACTCTTAGGCACCGGGCGGAGAAAGGAAAAAGGGTACAATGTATATATATATATATATAAGCAGTAGTACAAGCAGGTGGTGTAAGACTAATCAATTTTAGAGTATCCAACTTGTAAAATAACTGAGTATATCAATATACACTAGCAGTTCTACTTTTAACGGCAGTATACAAGTGTGATCGTACAATAGGAAGGTAACTCAACTTATATGAATGCCCTTACAGACATATAAGTTAAGGATCGGCTTAATTGTAAAGTAACTCATCATATAAGAATGCCCACACAAACTTATATGATAAGGATCTTATGCGGTGTAATGCAATGACATGAATACAATGTGATGACTCACCCATTCTCATACACGCGCACACTATTAGGTCGACACTGACTTGTAGTTCCAACTTTTTGAGCAGGTAGCAAACCTCTCAAGCGCCATCCGTCGTGGCTAGACGGTGACAGTGGAATGGGCTTTCCACTAGTAGGCGGGCATCCACACTACCAAGCCTAGACCTCCGTATGCCTCAACGCTAAGAACACAATAGTGGAGCTCACATGCATACTGCAGCTCAGAGGGGTCTCAGGTAGACGTGCAACAAGAAAACAACCCAAACTGGCCTATATTATGGCACAGAGAGGGTCTTCGTGAGCATGTCAACAAAGAACACAGCCAAACCATCCACTGGAATGGAGGGTGCCTTGGGGAGTAAACACCGAGGACCAAGTCCCAACCGTCCAAGTCTATCTGTCAACTCCCGTAAGTATGACGACTGACGAGCCTATAGACCTGCCATACTATCATTAACCCAGGATTATGACACCACGTGTCAACTCACACAGCATGCAATTTCACATTTAAGGGCTCCACATTGAGTCCCTTTTTATTATTCACATCCCGCGCTCAAAGGCACGTAAGGGCACCACACTGAGTCCCTTATCAACACATCATTCCAGAGCGGCAAACACACACGCACCTCAACCCTTCCCCATTTCCATACAACATAAGGGCTCATCATTTACACAGGTGGCAAGCCACCTTATACAGTACACCAACCCAATACTGCTACCTGTAGGGAGACACAACTCTAAGTAGTGAACTACTAAACACATTCCATTAAACATCAAATCACATGGCCATGCATTAACCACATCAAATTCCTTTCCACATGATCAAACATTCACAACAAGTGTAACACCATATGATAATCACAATAATATAATGATACTTCACATACACATAATGCATGATAACATAGCTATGGTTATGCATTCAATTATCGGACATCAAACCTTCTTTCCAAAACCTTTTTAATTTTCCTGATTATAATCATGCACATCCCTACCGAATTTCACAAGAATTTAATTTGTATAACCAAACGTATCAATTCATTTGTTCACTAACATACCCAAACCATTTGTTTATCAAACTCCTTCAAACCGTTTGTGCATTCATGTTTCACCAAACCAATTTTTATCATGATTACGCATAGACTAAGTTTACCAAAACCTCAACATTATTTTGCTACGAACTCTCTACCAAACCCAAACCCGATTCTACACAAACCTGAGAACATCAAGTACTTAATACATGACTGTACAACAACTTCGACAGGACATTTCTGAGGCTGCAAGACTCGTATGAAAATGTGTAACCATCCGGTGCAATGGTCCTTCCAAGGGCTACGACTTTTGTGTTTAGTCAAAAACCCATATCTGGTCGTATCATACTCGAATACGGTCTTGAAGTTCGTTGCGCACAAAAAGCAGATTTTTGCACGCATCTTATAGAAAGATGAACGACATCGGTTCTTCTTCTTCCTTTAGTTATTTGTTCAAACCACTCATAGATTTTTCCTCCTCCCTTATTCACCATCAATAGACCATTTCTTTTCATGAAACAAAGTCCATCATCTTCGCAATTAAGAGAAGAGAGGTTGAAGACATCAAATCCCTAGAACAAGGTCCTAGCATGGTCTCTTTCTAGGAGTTCTTCATCTTGCATGTAAAACTCTTTTGAGTAGACATCTCTCCTAGATAATAACTACAGATTTAGCACCAAGGGAGAGGGTAGGAAGTTCATCTTGTTTCTGGCCATGGAACTCGTCACTCTCCTTGGCGGCATCTTCTTCTCATTGGCGTTATTCTTTACGAAAAGGAACAGTCTTCCTCCAGCAAAATCCGTCACCAGCGACCTTCCCTCTTCTGACGGTTTCGGCACAAGTAATGATTTTACACGAAGTGAAGTGACGGCTAGGGTTTTCCATAAATCCCCTTTAATAGGAACAATTAGGTTAGACCGTCTGCCACGTGTCACCCTATTACTGGACCACCCATTATTATTTAAATTAACTCTTGTCGAAAAGATCGGGTCCTAATAAGTCAATTGGCGCATTTCCCGAAAACCCGGTTCAGCATGTACCCATGAACCCGCAACGTAGTCTGCCGAAAATTTTCTAAGTCAAAATCGTCGTGTATACAAAACACGCTCGACGAATCGTCGAGATTCATCGTGATCACTCGATGTCTATAAGGTCCAGTAAAAATCGTCGAGTATACAGAACAATTCAGCGAATGGCATCGAGTTTACACAACACACTCGACGCTTCATCGATTGGAATCGAGTCCACTCAATGCCTATAGTAACCTGAATAATTCTAAGTCAAACACTCAACGCCTCGTCGAATGGTGTTGAGATTACTCAACGCTCTCGACACTTTGAGACCAGAAATATTCTAAGTAAAAAATCGTTGAGGGACATTAAGAACACTCAATCCCTCGTTGAGTGCTGAACTTTTCCAGTCAAAAGCATTGAGTGGCGTTTAGACCACTCAACGCACTCGATGCCTCGTCAAATGGCGTCGAGATCACTCAACGCCTCATCATCCAGAATATTTCTGAGTCAGAATTCGTCGAGTGGTATTGAGACCACTCAACGCACTTGACTCTTTGTCGAATCCAGGATTATTCTAAGTTAAATTCGTCAAGTGGTGTTGTGACCATTCAACGCCTATAGCATCCAGAATATTTCTTAGTCATATTTACCTTATTAGTCGAGTATCACTCGATGCCTGTTACTGGTGCACCCCGAGCTTGAGTCTGCGTTCTTGACTATAAATGTGTGCAAGGAGTCTAGCACGAAATGGGATATTACATGACGCCTGTACTTAACTCAGCGAAATTTACTTCACTCGACGCCTTCACTTGATGCCTAGCTGAGTTTACTCAGTGCACTCAATGCCAAAGGAAGAAATACTCAAAGCACTCAACGCCATTTGATTCACTCGACGCTCTCGATGCCAAACTGACAATACTCGATGAATTCGTCGAGTTTACACAACGAATTATACTTAGCCTCTCTGGCACTCGACGCTCTCGACGCCAAAACCATATCACTTAGCGCCAAGACTATAACTCGACGAACTCAACGCCTAAAACTTAGCTAATTCAGAACCACTCAATGTCGAGACTGATAATCAACGAATTCGTCGAGATTACTCTATGAATCTGACTTAGACTCTCAGATCACTCGATGCTCTTGACTCCAAGTCACATTCAATAAACGCCAGGACTGTTACTCGATGATTTCGTCGAGAATACTCGACCAATCTGCCTTAGTCCAAAACTCATATTTGACGAATTCTACTCACTGGCATATACGACAAATTTTCCTTTACTTAGACTCTCATATACGATGAAATTATCTTAGACTAACTGTCATGTAATCTACGGATCAAACTTAGGTTAATGATTATATACGACGGATTAAACTTAACATGAATCCCACGCTACGCAGCAGGTCAAGCTTGGCCGAAACCCTACACTACTCCTAATTCTAAGGAGGGAAGAAAAGATACCGTAAACACACAAGGAAAAAGACATGACAAGGGGAAGAAATCACCATTTGCCTCTAACCGCCCAAAATCTGGCCATGCAAGCTCTCCTCCTCAAGTGTCTGGCCGCAAGAACACCCAGGCAACGATTCCTGAAACTTTTCGGGGCAAACGAGGGTTAAAATCGAATAACCTAAAGTCCAAAAATTAAAGAAATGGGGAAAAAATCACTGTACGAACGTAGATCTCGGCGAGAGATATCCAAATCTACCCTCCGACGACGATTTCGTGCATCGGATCTTCTACAATCGATAGTCGAAATCTTTGTGAAGTCCGCCAATCTCACTCTTTCGTGAAATAGTCTGACGGCTTGGGGGAGACGATAAATAGGGTTCTGTATAAATCGTAAGGGTATTTATACTTATAATATTTAAATAAAATAAAATAATATATTATTATTACACTAAACGTCCAAATGACTGGAAATTCCAAATCATCTCGGATTTCCATTAAATTCGCACCGAAACTAAATATTGATGCTACTAATCCAATGGCGAAGTCAAAATCAAAATCCGACAACCAAACTAAGGTAAAAACCCCGAAGTAAAAACACCAAATATCCCAAAAAAGCTTGACTGAGTTCCAAAATAAACCCGCCTCACGAGGGAAATCTAAAAAATACACTAGAATTTAGCCATGCTAATATTCTAAGTCAAAACCTTAGATAACAAATGAGCAAAAGTCACGCTCCAGCAACGATACCTGTCAACTACGCGTCAACGTAACGCCCCAACGTCAAAAAATACGCCATTAAAGGAATTGAAATAGACATCGGAAAATTAGGGGCGTAACACCCAAGTAAACCTAGAATAATCATCAACCACCACATGGGTGTAAACTTTCCTACCTAGACTATGAACTGGCATAGGACCAAACAAGTCCTTATGCAAGAGGTATAAACTGTAACACCCTCGTCCGTCACATAACATATAATAGAAGGTCCGGTCTGGGCCCGATGCCATATACTACAGACATACCAAGGAGTTACTAATTGAAACCATCATCCAACACAACGTATCCTAACACAGAGTACATTCTAGCGGAAGTAATTTTAAAGGTTAAAAATAGAACCCACAAAAATCATGAATATCCACTAAATAAGAAATAGGAATGAGTACAAAAAATACACAAAAGTAGTCATGGCCTTAAGGCCTTACAATGTTTACTCAAATGTGAATTTTTCCAAACATCGGCATGTAGGACGGCCACACAAGGGTTCTAAGGTAACCACTAGCTATTCGCTTTGTCCTTCGAGGGCCGGCATAGCTTTCCTGGGCTCTAGCCCGCTATTTACCACTTGTCTCCACCGCACATGCAACTAACATCCCACCACAATGTTCAACATTAGTTGACCAAATTATAACGACCACACCCCTCACTCGAGATGGCGGTGCTCCTTCCCTACAGGCATTAGCATCAACAATAATATGGCAACAGAAAGTGCAGTCTAAGCACTATTAGACATATACGTTAGAACTGTCGGCCTAACGCACCATGCACTCAGGGCACATTATCGGTGTGCTGAGGTTTTCGGCCCCACCACTGTTCTCATAACGGCACCTTTCAGCATTAAAAGACCTCCCAGGGCCGGAGCCAAAGTCTCTCTCTCTCTATGCTATGATAAAGTCAAGGTGCTCCCTACCAGATACATGTCATTGACTCACTCCAAGTCGAACTCTATAGAGTGGGTGCAGTTCAGCCAATGCTCGTTGCTCAAACCGTCATGCGCCGAAAGCCGAAACCTTTATGGTCGTTACATGACGTGGGTTCAGCATCCCCTTGCCCATTCATAACTAGCATAACCAGGTTATGCCCAAGGCTGGCAGACACGACCACCAAAGCTGAGCAGATTAATTTCACGCTCCAACATATGGCCCACGGGTTTCCACGAGACAGACCTTACAACAATAGGCCTCAGGTCTCCATGAGACAGGCTTCTAAACAATGTATTATTCACTAGGAGCTACCGCCGGCGATAGAACTACCGTCACGCGGTAGGGGACAGACTATCATTTCTTTTCGAACTACCGTCACGCGGTAGGGGACAGACTATCATTTCTTTTCCTTTCGGGTGTTTTCCTGGAGACTTCCTCCAGTACTCTCACTACAGCTATCTATACACCCCTTGACTCCAAAATCTACACGATTAATACGGAGCCTTCTCCAGCAAATAAAGCATATAAACATCATGAATCCAGACCAACCCATCCCAATGGGCTTCACACAACATGCCAATTCTGTACTACGCTTTCGGATCTAAATGCAAAACTATGAGGATACACAGATCTACCCGTCGGGAGAACCACTTCCACGTGATCTTGGAGCGTCTACCCAAAATGCCAAAACGAAGGACTTCACATGTCCAGGGAAGAGGATCGTTACCCTTGATGTACGCTTTGATGCCATTGGAGAAATCCAAATGGTTGAAAACGACCACTCTGACTTTGCTTCTGCAAATCCGAACACGCCTTGAAAATCCGAGACTCAAAACACGAACGACTCCAATCTCTCCCTTCTTCCGGCGCTGCTACTCCTCCTCCAGAAAACCAGGCCAAACTTGTCACAACCCGCATTTTCTCCGGCAGAGCAAGTATTAGAGTATGAGAAAAACACGCGTCGTGATGCCACGTCAAGCAGGGGATAACTGCCGACGCTCAGGCGACGGAAACTATTACTATAAAAATATTCATAAGTTTAATGATTGAAAAACTGCTTATATATATATATAGGTCGTATCCCTCGGCTCAGTGGTTCACTAGCCCACTAGAAGGAAACATAATTTATGCTGCGGAAGCACCTTAATTTAATTTGTTTAATATTCTACATGAGTGCAAGCATCTACGAAGGACATCCCATGGTATGCAAGACTCTAGATTTAGTATAAGTAAGGAAATAACTTTTTACGCTAGTTGTAAAGTACTTCTTTTAAGTTTGAAGACATGAGGTGTATGCCATGCTATTAGCAAGGTTTAATACTTAAAATAACTAACATGCATCCTAGCATAAAACATTCCCAAGAGACAAGTAACCGCTCCCAATAGGGTAACCAAACAACATAGAAGAGTATACAGTTGACTGAGAAAAACAACCACCGAAGGGCGCCAACAAACTGACACGAACCCCTCGGTTTACACAAAAGTCAGCGTCAACAAGCAACTACAATCTCACCTAAAGTGAGAGGATCACTCCTGCAAAACGGTCGACCGGAACGCAGCTCCAAACTAGCTGCTCAAACGGCCGAAACTAGGACCTGAGGCATTCAAAGACAGAATACCTCAGCACAAGATAAAATAATGCAAGTGGAAACAAGAGATAAAAGCTCCAAGTTAAATAAAAGATCTACAAATAGGGAGGAACCAACCCTCAGCGAGCAAGCTGTCAAACTCTGCAACAAGTCAGTAAATGAATGAGATTATAGCAAACAAAGTATCAACAAAAGCTGAAGAAAAAATGCACCAAGTGCCATAAGGAAACAACCCGCTTCGGCTCAACCTGCTGAAGCAAAGCAAGAAATGGCTAACCGGTCAACATCCATCAACAAGGATAGGAGTAATAGCCCCAAGGATCAGCGTAGGAAAATCATTAACACTTAGTGATCCTTGTCTCGGAGGAGTGGGTGACCCTTAATTCAAAGGCATTTTATTTGCTTGTAACGACCTGGCAAGCTAAGTGTCACAGCGTCGCCCGGCCCACTAGCTACCCATGGAGGACCCATGGCGCTCCAGTGGTGTAGCCGGAGTCTACAAGACCTGCCACGGAAACCAACACCCATAGAACACCTCACCAAGACCTCGGTATCACCACATGCTAACAAGCGATACAAACTGACAGTTCCATCCACATTGACTTCTATCAACGTTTCCTGGTCATAATTTCCAAAGGATTGGGGTCAACAACCCAAAACAGGCCCCCAAGGACCTCACTCAGCGAAAACAAGGAATGGCGGACAATTCCTTCGGAATTCGTCGAGTATCACCATTGATACTCGACGAATTCGTCGAGAATTGTCGACGAAGCCAAAGGGAGTCGTCGAGTATCGCCGCGATACTCGACGATTTTGCCTGGGATTCTCGACGATTTGGTACGACGATTCTCGCCGAATTTACCTTAGCGCTCGACGACTATACTTTGTCATTCTCGCCGATTTCAACTTGGCACTAACATCTCTACTCGTGATTCTCGACGATTCCTACTTCGACGAGTGTCTAATGATTCTCTACGACTCCAACCCGATACTCGCCGACTCTGCCTTGTGATACTCACCGAATCTACCTGTTCATGCTCGCCGACTTTTACTTAGCATTCTAGGACAGCCAAACCACGGGTAACGAGCATACTCGACGGATTCGTCTCGTAGTATGAGGAAGATCGCATATTCGCCCTATAGCGTAAACCTACTCAAAATAAAGGAGAGAAAACAGCGGTAAAGGGAAGAACCGGAGCAAGCAAGGGAAGAAGATCCACTTGCCTCAAAACCCACGAAGAAGACGCCGCCCGTCCCGGCCGCTTCCAGATCCGGCCACAAGGAGCGCCGAGCAACGATTCCTGAAACTTTTGGGGATGAAATCAAGCCAAAACCCCTAACCCTAACATTCAAAAGTCAAGGAAACGGACAAAGCTTACCTCTACCGAGAAGCTCTTGCCGGGAGCGGCCCAAAAATCCGCTCGGATGGGGGAAATGAGCCCTCCTGCTCTGCACACCGCTAGCCGAAGGCCTCGCCGAGTCCGCCGCTTCCCAAATGTCGCGGAAACGAAGCTGCTGTCGGGTTCGGGGAAAAAGAAGAGGATGTGAACCGGCCCAAACCCTATCTACCCTATTTATACCCTAATTACAACATAATATATTATATAATATTATTATATATAATAACGCACAATCTTAATACCACGCCCAACACAAACGAACTCGGAAACGCGCGAAACTCGCGCCGTAGCCAAAAACCAATGCTACGAACGCGACGGCGAGGTCGAAATCCCAATCCGATGAGCCAAACTCAAGAAAACACCTACCAAAGCCAAAACACAAGCGGCTCTGCTGAGTCACCAAAACAGACCCGACCTGTTAGGAAATCTCGCCACCAGGCTAAGATACAACCCTACAGAGAACTCAAAGAGAAAAATCATGCTCTAACAACGGCATACGCCAAACACGTGCTAAGGTAACGCTTCTAAGGGTATCGGAAAAACCAGGGGCGTTACAGTCACACCCTCTAAAAGGAAGTTTCGTCCCGAAACTTTGATCACGAAGCGAAGAAAAGACAGAAGAAAAAAAAACACAACAGGAGAGTTCTAAAACGAGAATGCCAACCTGAGAAGATTAAGAGAACAATTGAGGATGCGACTTTCTCATTGCGGATTCCAACTCCCATGTCGTGCTTCTAGCATCTTTGTTTTGCCAGAGAACTTTAACCATCGGAATTGTCTTTTTCCTTAGCACACGATCTTGCGTCTCCAGAATACGGACAGGTTCTTCAACATAAGAGAGGTTTGGCTGCAACTGGGGCACTGAGTCTAGAACATGACGATTACTACGAACGCACTTTCGCAACTGGCTCACGTGAAAGACGTCGTGAATTCCAGGGAAAGAATCAGGCAAATCCAGTTTATACGCAGAAACCCCGATGCACTCCAAAATCTGAAAAGGTCCCACGTACCTGGGATCAAGCTTATGGTTCCTTCCAAACCTCTTAACCCCTGGCATCGGAGAGACTTTCAGAAAAACCATATCCCCAACAGCAAATTCCAGATCAACTCTGCGTTGATTGGCATACTTCTCGTACCTCTCCTGAGCCAACCTCAGCTTTTCTCGAATATGTGTCACTGAAACGCTCATATCTTCCAATGCTTCTGGACCGAGCAAGGGTTTTTCACCAACTTCTACCCAAAACAAAGGGGTTCGACAATGCCTACCATATAACGCTTCAAAGGGTGACATCTGTAAGCTCTCCTGATAGCTGTTATTATACGCGAATTCCATCAATCTGAGGCATTTATCCCATGCTCCACCATGGTCCAGAATATAACATCGAATCATATCCTCCAAGATCTGGTTCACTCTCTCTGTCTGTCCATTCGTCTGAGGATGATAAGCAGTAGAATATCTAAGGTCTGTGCCTAGGGCTCCCTGCAAGCTTTGCCAGAAACGAGACATAAATCAGGAGTCTTGGTCTGACACAATGCTTCTGGGTACACCATGCAGTCTGATAACTTCGTCCAGATACAATTCAGCTATCTTTCCATAGAATAGTCAATCTTAAAAGGCACAAAGTGGGCACACTTGGTTAACGTGTCCACGATGACCCACACTGCATCATGACCTCGGGGAGATCTCGGTAAACCGGTTATGAAATCCATGGATAGACTCTCCCATTTCCAGCTTAGTATGTCCAAAGGCATTAGCTTACCACCCAGCCTCCTATGATCTGCTTTGACACGCTGGCAGGTATAACACTCAGATATAAACTTCGCAATGTCGTTCTTCATACCCGACCACCAAACAATCTGCTTTAAGTCTCTATACATTTTGGTGGAACCAGGGTGATAAGCAACACTGGAACTGTTGGAACACCCTTTTTATATTTGGGTCAGGATAACTATGCTAAGGATGTTGACCTAATTGTATAGCATAGGTCATTGAGTGTGAGTTTAGAACTTAGGTTATTTGAGATTTAGTTCTGCTCAGCTCGACGGAGAGTCGACCCCAGCTCGACGTAGAGTCGTCCTCAGCTCGACGCATAGTCGACCGCTGCTCGACGCACAGTCGATCGCAGCTCGACGCAGCGTCGTTCTCAGTTCGACGTAACGTCGAGTTCTGCTCGACGTTTTGGCGTGTATCTCTCTGCTTCAATTTTACTCTCTGATCGACGGTCAGTCGAGCTCAGATCGACGCTTCAGGAAGAGTTCGACGTTTTAAGTTCTCCCGTCTGTCGACATTTGAAATTCAAATGAGAGATTTTTCAAGCAGTTATTGCAAGAGATCCCCTGGCCGTTTCAAGACTTAATTGCTCCATATCTCAAGGAATTTTCAATGGAAATCAATTAAGGCTTTCCTTCTAGGCATGGACAGTTATGGAATACATTAAATGCCCTGCCAACGGCTATCAATCAAAAAAAAGTAATAATCCCATTACTCAGAGATCTATTCGAGAGAGACAAGGAGAACAGGAAGAACATTCATTCTGATAACACAGAGAACATCTATCTTCATCTCTCTCTCAAGAAATCGATCTGCAGAGAATTTACAGAGAAGAACTACACTCAGAGAAACATCTTGATCAACATTCTCTGAAACCTCTTCTGCCTCTGCATTCAACTCTTCTCAATTTGCTTTCTACCTTCAGACATCAAACACTCAGTTTCTGAGTCATCTATTGCTGAAGAAGGACAAGCAGTGAAGAGCCTGTCACCCTTGTGCAAAGCTTCTTCTACCTGAACTTCTATATCTCAGGGGGAGCTTTGACAACATCTACATCCACTAGCTTCTCTCTGATTGTTGACAGAGAAGCAAACTCAACCCTTCTTACCTTACCTCTTCTGTACAGGGTTTTAACTCCCTTCAAAAGTTACTTTTTGGTTAGCTGAGACCTTGTCAAAATCAGTGGTGGCAAGACACCTTATCAAAAAATCTGGTGGTGCCCAGGACACCTGATCAAGCATCCTGCAGTGGATTCCTATCAAGGGGTGATAGAAGAGTGGACTACCCAAGTTTGGGGAACCACTATAAATTTCCTTGTGTCTTCTGTGGATTGCTTTTCTTCTTGCTTGTGTGCTGTGTGATTTTACTTTAAATATATTTATCTGTTTGCATCACTCACTACCTACACTAAGTAAATCTAAAGGTTTTAAATATATCAATTTATTTTAACTTACTCTATTCACCCCCCCTCTAGAGGCTGTTAGATCTTATCACCTAACTTTCAATTGGTATCAGAGGCAGGTTGGTCTTTACTTCAGGCTAACACCTGGACCACAAAGATCTTTGATAAGATCAAACCCTATAGAGTGGTTACTTTATTTTGTTTTGTTATAAATTGTTTTTATAAAACTCATGGCACAAAACAAGGAGTATGCAAGCACAAGACCTCCAGTGTGCAATCTTTCCAAGTTTGGACTCTGGAAAGCAAGGATAAAACTTTACATGAATTCTTTTGATGAAGATATCTTTAATTGTGTCTTAACAGAATGTCCAAGACCTCCTACTTCAACAAGTACTTCAGCTGTTCCACCTCCTGCAGGAACAGACACTGATATAAAGAAGTGGAAAGTTGCTGATGCAAAAGCAATGAACATATTGGCACAAACTATGTCTGATGACATATTCCAAAAAGTTGCTGAATGCAATTCTGCCAAGGAAATCTGGGACAAATTAACTGAAATAGTCTCAGGTTCAGCTGATGAAAGAAAGGATAGAAGAGCTCAACTGATAACACAGTATGAGAACTTCAAAATGGCTCCAGCTGAATCTGTGGCTGACATGTACAACAGATTCAGTCTCATTGTCAGTGAGTTGAAAACTCTGGACAAGGATATATCTCTCACTGAGATAAATGATAAAATTCTCATGTGCCTACCTAGCACTTGGGATTCAAGAATCTGGCCAATCAAAGATGGCAGAAGTCAAATTGAGCTATCCACTGAAGCTCTCTTAGGCAAGCTCAAGTCCTATGAGCAATTTGTCAAGACAAGAGAAGGGGAGCAAAACACATCTTCTCCTACACCCAAAGTGGAGAAGACAATAGCTCTCAAAGCTTCAGAGGAAGTACCTAAAGAGAAGGAGATAGTCAATGAAGAACTTCTAAGCCTACTAGCCAAAAGATTCAACAAGATGGCTAGGAAGAATTTCAGAAAATGGTCTTCTAAGGACCAAGACAAGCCAAGGTATGATAGATCTAATAATAAAGAAATTATTTGCTATGGCTGCAGGAAACCAGGACACATTGCACCAAACTGTCCTGAGAATCAAGGCAAAGACAAGAAAGATAAGAGAGAAAGAAAAGACAAGAAAAGAGAGAAAGATTCAAAGAAATATTATGAGAAATCCTCTTCCAACAACACCAAAAATACAAGGAAAGGATTTGTTGCAGAAACTTGGAGTGATACTGAAGATTCTGAAGAATCATCCAGCACAAGTGATGATGAGGATGATGCCACAGAAAAAGGATTCTGCATGATGGCAATCAATGCATCACAAAGCAGCTCAGATTCAGAGCATGAATCTGAATATGTGACTGATCAGGAATTGAGTGAAGATCAGGTACTTGACTCATTTGATTTTTCTTCTGATGATTTCAAGTTTAGATTTAAATCAATGTGCATAGACTTGCTGACAGCAGAGAAGACAAATGATTCTCTTAGAAGTCAACTGTCTGATTACAGCACATTAAGTGCAAATAATCTCAAGCTCTCTGATGAGTTAGAGTGCTGTAGGGAGGAGATAGCTTCACTAAAGAGTGAGCTATCCAAGGCTAAACAGCTAGAGGAAACTCTCAATGGGAGGAGCCTCAAGCTAATAGACATCACAAGCACAGTGAACTCAAGAATGAGTGGTTCACTAGGTTTGGGTGCCTCTCCAAGCCAACCTATAGTGCTAACAACTCCCATAAAATTTACCAGTAACAAGGGTAAAGGAATTATGGTAGTAGCCAGAAAAAATTCTGATCTACCTAAGCAACTTCAAGTTCAACAGAAAACGTCGAACAGAGCTCGACGTCCTTCGACCAGAGCTCGACGCCGTTCTAACAAGAATCAGCAACACCTTGCTGAAGCGTCGAACTCAGGTCGACACACGTCGAACTCAGGTCGACTTGCTGTTGTCCATGAAAGTAGGCCTGTTCAAGCGTCGAATGGAGCTCGACGTCCTGAAACTTCAGCGTCGAACTTAGGTCGACGTGCGTCGAACAGAGCTCAGAGTTCTGGGTTGTCTGCACAGGATAAATCTAAATTGAATATCAAGTATCCTACATCTCAGCCTAACCCTTATGCTGAATGGGTGATTCCTCCTAGGAGATATCATCCTGAAGGCTATAAGAGTCAGCCTGAAATGTCATTCATTTCTGATTTCATTGGTTATCAACCTCAACCCAAGGTGAACTGGGTGAAAAACAACTAAGATGTTACATGTGCAGATGAAGAGCTATCCAGTGGTGAACCAGCATTGGTACCTGGATAGTGGTTGCTCCAAACATATGACAGGAACCAAAAGCAATCTTTCATCCTTCAAAGCAAAGCTTGGACCAAGAGTAATCTTTGGTGACTCCAATTTTGGACAAACCAAGGGATATGGTCAAGTCAAAATAGGCTCAATCACTTTCAAGAAGGTAGCCTATGTGGAAGGACTGAAGCACAACTTAATCAGCATCAGTCAACTTTGTGATGCTGGTTATCAGGTTTGGTTCACTGATCTAGTATGTAATATTGCTCTAGATAATAATATTGTGTTGATTGGAAATAGGCAAGATAACATATACCTAGTAGATTTTAATTCTTCTAAAGTAGACATGCCTTTTTAATTCCCTTAGTAAGCCAAATGAGCTTTGGCATAAAAGATTAGGACATGTTAACCTTAGAACTATTGCTAGGTTGTCTAAACTCAACCTTGTTAGAGGACTACCTTCTGGTCCCTACAAGAAGGAAGGACTCTGCAAGGCTTGCCAACTAGGAAAGCAAACTAAAAATAGTTTCAAATCACTTAACAAGAGTGATTCACCTAGGGTTTTGTATCTGTTGCACATGGACCTTTTTGGACCTACTACAGTACAAAGTCTAGGGGGGAAATCTTATGCCTTAGTGATTGTAGATGACTTCTCAAGATTCACTTGGGTGTTCTTCCTAAGAAAGAAGTCTGATAACTTCAAAATTTTGACAGATTTTCTCAAGAGCATACAGATTGAGTTCAATACTCATATAGCCCTGATCAGAAGTGATCATGGGACAGAGTTTGATTCTCTTCTTATGCAAGAGTTCTGTCAGAATGAAGGGATCAGGCACACTTTCTCAGCTCCTAGAACTCCTCAACAAAATGGGGTAGTTGAAAGGAAAAATAGAACCTTAATTGAATCAGCCACAACATTATTGACAGATGCTCATCTTCCTCTAACCTTTTGGGCAGAGGCTGTGAACACCTCCAATTATGTTTTGAATAGAAGCCTGATACATAAACTAAAGGATAAGACTCCTTATGAATTGCTCAAAGGGAAGAAACCTAAAGTTAGCTTTTTCAAAATTTTTGGTTGCATTTGTTTCATTCACAATAATGACAAGAGATATTTAGCAAAATTTGAAGCTAAGGCTGATGAAGGAGTGTTTCTGGGATACTCTTTGAACAGCAAAGCTTATAGGGTGTATAACAAATCATCTCATAAAATTGAAGAGTCCATGCATATTACCTTTGATGAATCTAATATGTCTTATAAGGAGAAGAATTCTTCTACCATAGATCACTTACAGGTACAATCATTAGCTGAAAATATTAATCAGTTAACCATCATGGATGAGGGAAATCTATCTTCAACAACTCAACAAGAAGCTGCTAGCAATAAGAGTGAAGATACAGATCAAATTTCAGAACCAAATGGAGAGCCAGTTGTTGTTCCACAAGAGGAAACAACAACACAGGTTGGTGAACAATCAACACCCACTGTTGATTTAGTAACAATAAGAGATCATCCAATCTCCCAAGTGATTGGAGAAATTTCAGAAGGTGTGCAAACCAGAAATCAGATAAATCAACATCTGATGCACACCTGTTTTCTCTCCCAAATAGAGCCTCAAACTATTCAAGATGCAGAGCAAGATCCAAACTGGATCATTGCAATGCAAGAGGAACTAAACCAGTTTGAAAGGAACAAAGTATGGGAATTGGTTCCAAAACCAAGAAACCATCAAATTGTTGGAACTAAGTGGGTTTTCAGGAATAAGCTAGATGATCAAGGGATCATTGTGAGAAACAAGGCAAGGCTTGTTGCTCAAGGCTATTGTCAAGAAGAAGGGATTGATTATGACCAAACCTTTGCACCAGTTGCAAGGTTGGAGGCCATAAGAATTTTCCTTGCTTATGCTGCACACAAGAAGTTCAAAGTTTTCCAAATGGATGTTAAAAGTGCATTTCTCAATGGAGACATCAAGGAAGAAGTCTATGTCAAGCAACCTCCAGGTTTTATCTCTTCAACCCTTCCTGAACATGTTTTCAAATTACATAAGGCTTTATATGGCCTCAAGCAAGCTCCAAGAGCATGGTATGAGACCTTAGCCTCCTTTTTGCTTGAGAATGATTTTAAAAGGGGTAGAGTAGACCAAACTCTTTTTATTAGAACCCATAAGTCCCATATCCTACTAGTACAAATATATGTAGATGATATAATATTTGGGTCTACTGATACAAGCTTATGCAAAAAGTTCTCACAACTTATGCACTCAAAGTTTGAAATGAGTAGCATGGGTGAGCTTTCCTTTTTCTTAGGATTGCAAATCAAACAACATGCTGATGGCATATTCATCTCTCAAACCAAGTATGCAAAAGAATTGGTTAAGAAATTTGGTATGTCAGATGCATCTTCTATGAAAACACCTATGCCTACTAATGCTGTCTTAGATGCTGATGAATCTGGCAAACCAGTTGATCAGACTAATTTTAGAGCAATCATTGGCTCTCTTTTATATCTTACAGCTAGCAGACCAGATATTATGTTTGCTACATGTGTATGTGCTAGGTTCCAAGTGAGCCCTAGAGAGTCACACCTCACATTAGTTAAGAGAATTCTTAGATATGTAAAAAGTTGTCCAAATCTAGGTCTCTGGTATCCACATGATTCAGGATTTGATCTCACTGGATTTTCAGATGCTGATTATGCTGGATGTAGAGTAGACAGGAAAAGCACCAGTGGAACTTGTCAATTCCTGGGTGATAGACTTGTCTCCTGGTTTTGCAAAAAGCAAACATCTGTGTCTACATCAACTGCTGAAGCTGAATACATGGCTGCAGGAAGTTGCTGCTCACAGATATTGTGGATTCAAAACCAGCTCCTAGACTATGGTTACAACTTAGAGAAGTCAAAAATTCTTTGTGATAATACTAGTGCAATTTGTATTGCTCAAAATCCAGTTCTCCATAGTAGGACAAAGCACATAGAGATCAGACATCATTTCTTAAGGGATAATGTAGAAAAGAATAAAATAGCACTAGAGTATATTTCTACTGATTTACAAAGGGGAGATATTTTCACCAAACCTTTGGATGAAAAGAAACACTTCTTCTTCCTTAATCAGTTGGGAATGATAGATGGAGATAGCATAAATTAATTTACAAGATTTTGAAACCATAAAAATAACAAAATCTAGGCAAATGTATCTCTTCCTTAAGGATCTAGAGGCTGTTAGATCTAGAGGTTCTGTCTGAACTCTGCTCGACGCTCGACGCTTTTCACTTGAAAACGTCGACCAGAGATCGACTGACCGTCGACCGCTATATAGCGTCGACCGTCGACCTCATCTTTTGCGTCGACCAGAGATCGACTCTGTCTAGAGTTTGTTAAGTTTCTGTTTCGGTCGACGACGTTAATTGACGTCGACCAGAGCTCGACGTTCAGCATCCCTAATAGCGTCGACCGTCGACCTTCAAAACTGCGAACGTCGAACTCAGCTGAACGCCATCGAGTCTCTTCGTTTCCCCTAGAGCCTCTTAGCGTCGAACTAAGCTCGACGTTATTTCCTTTTCTGCGTCGAACCCTAGTATAAAATCATCTTCTCGGCGTCGATGTCATTTGCGCTTTCGTATTTCCTGCAACTACATTCTCCCTCCAAAGCTTTTACACTTGTTCTTGAGAGGTATTCTGCAGATAATGGCGATTCCAGCAAACATATTGACGGCAATGAAGTTCGATTATGGTTTCGACATCGACTTGGATTCCTTTGAAGGTTCCTCACAGAATTTTCTGGATATCCTGGAGCTATTTAAAGAACAGAAACTAGTGAAGTTTATGTCAACAAGAATGCCCATGGCAGAGACTGAAATTAAAGAGTGGATATATACAGCAGCTAATACAGATGAGAGCACTATTACTGGTTCTATTTCTGGAACTCAGGTATCAATATCTCCTGCTACTTTTACTGAAGCTTTTGAATTAGAGAATGGAAATGACAGCTTGGAATTGTCAAATGAGGAGTATGCTGCAATGCTAGACAGAATGGGTCATTCTTCTGAGAATGCCTCCAAATTGCTGAAAGTGGATCTTGCCATTGAATTTAGGCTTTTAGCTGATGTGGTAGGCAAGGTCATCTGTGCTAAGAGGACAGCACATGATGCTATTACCAGGCAACAATTCTGCATCATGGCTGCCCTCCTAGATAAAAAGCACCTAAATTGGGGAGAATTACTGTTTGATTTAGTGAAGAAAAAGGTCAATAAGACCTATGTTCATTTTGGAAGGACTTTGGGATTGTTGCTTCATCATGTCTGCCCACAGCTTCTGGTAACCTCCAAGCACATTAATGCTTCAAAGAGGTTGACCTGTGCCCTGATTGGAAAATGGGACAGGAAGATTGTAAATCCCAAGGCTGCTGCAGCAATGAAATCCTCTACTGAAACAAGGGCTGTTGTGGCCACTCACCCTCAGTCAACTGACCTAGTAGAAGAAGCCAGGCCATCAATCACCATCTCTCCTTCATTCAGCTTTCCAACCACCTTCACTCCATCAACTTCTCAGCTCTCATCCCCTTTGCAAACATCATCCATTGACACTATTGCATCTTCTCTTCCTCCATCCATTACCACCACTTCTGAAGTATTTGATCCTCTTCATTACTTCCCTCCAATGGACATTGAGATCAATCAAGATGATTCCTTCTTGGATGATTCACATGATAACATTGCTGAGCCCTCATTCTCAGACCTCATCATGTCCTCCATTATTGAACCCTCCATTCCTCTTCCTTCTATACCATCATCTTCTCCTGCTGCATCTGTTTCTCTCCCCTCTACCTCTGCTCAACAGTCTGAGCAAGTAGATCTGCTTCCCTTGGCTAATAAGCTCTATGAGCTCTTGGCTCCAAGGTTGTCCTCCTTATTGGATGCTTCCCTAGCTCCAATAATCAGATCTTTGGACTCTATTTCTTCAAAGCTCTCTTCCCTCTCTCCTGCTGTGGCTGGCCCTTCTTCTAGGGGCCTAGAATCAGTTGCTACTGAATCTAGGCAGGGGGAGATTTTGGTAGAAGAAGAGCTGCCTTCTGTTGATTGTGAAGAGATGCTTGTTTCAGATGTTCAGATTGCAGATAGAGAATTCAGTCCACCTCCAGTTGAAGATTCTATTGTGACAGTACCAGCATCATTTTTCAGAAGATCCTTCAGCTCTCACAAGTTACTGCTTGCTGAAGATCTGTCCAGGGCCATCATTCCCTTTGCTGCTGCTGTTGTTGGTTGTGATAAGATGATTCTTGAAGATGATGCAGTGGTAGCTGATGCTCCTGCAAATGAGTCTGTTGCTCATATTTGTTCTGATTCTGTTGATATTATTGATGATGATCAGTCTGTTGATAACATGACTGTTGATAAGGTTCTTAACACTTCTGATGCAGTGGAAGCCCTTGCTCCTGCTGAAGTTGTTGTTTCTGAGGCAGTGGTAGCTGTTGCTCCTGCCAGTTCTTTTGTTTCTTCTGTTTCTGATGCAGTGGTAGCCTCAGCTCCTGCTAGTGAAAGTTATCCAGCCATTTCTGTTGAGGCTGTGATTTCTGAAGTCTTGAGTGACTTAGCTGATTCAGTGCCTGCTGCTCCTGAAACCATTTCTTTCCCTGCAGTGCTAGATAAGTCATCTACACTGGCAGATGCTCCTCCTCCTGTTTCAGAAAGTGCATCAAAAGATGATTATTATGATCCCTATGATCATATCCAAAGCAGCTCCTCTGATGAGTTTGCAACTAGCTCTGATGACTCTTCTGCAACTATTGCTAAAAAGAGGAAAGCTAGAAGCAAAGCTCTAAAGAGAGTTCCAATGGAAAGGGCTACTGACCATGACATCCCTTATTACATACAGCACAAATGCAAGATTACTGAGCCATGGATGCAGTTCTCTAAAAATCAGCTCAAGGCAATGAGAAAGAAAAAGAAGTTCAAGAAAGGAGATTCCAAGTCTTTTGACTTTCCTCCTCCTCCACCTCCTCCTTCTCCAGGTGCAGGAGGCAGTGCTAACCCAGTAAGCAAACCTCCAACATCCTCCTTCCAAGGCAAGACTTATCAGTCAAGGAGAGGACAAGGAGGTGGCCAATCTAGAGGTTATCAATCAAGAGGAAATCAATCCAAAGGATCTTCTAGAGGTAATCAAGCTAGAGGTCAAGCCAGACCCCAACCTTATCAAAGGGAAGGAAAGACCATTGCTTCAACCACTGGTCCCTTTCCCTTTAAGCTCAATGAGGGTGTAAGGCAGAAACCTATTCCTTCAGATCAAAGTAATAAGTATGAGCCTCCTATTCCATATGATGATCCAGTTAACAACCCTACTGCATGGAAGGCTAGGATGGCTGAGCTTGCTGCCCTAGACCTAATTAAGAAGAACAAAGAAAGGGGACTGGACACATCCAACATAAGCACAATGTCAGACCAAAGAAGACAGGAATTAGACAAATATCATTCTAGCAAATTCTTTGATGCTGATAGATACATGGAGTTACATCCTGCTGCTGTTCCTCCCTCTGGAAAGAGCATAACTTCATTGGGGACTTCTGAAGATTACAGATCAAAGAAAGACATTGCCAACCCTCAAAGAGAAATCAAATTCAAGAAAGGCTTTGAAGAAGAGCCTAAGAAGAAGTAAATGTAAGATGGCTTATCTTCTATGCTACTGCCATAAACATCTTTGATAGTTGCTTATCTGCTCCTGCTTCCATCTGTGTTCTTGATTTTCAGTATTTCAAATGTCTGTATGCATTTTTAATTTCCTTAAATTCATGTGAATAGTAATCCTAATCCAAATAGGGGGAGATTGTTGGAACACCCTTTTTATATTTGGGTCAGGATAACTATGCTAAGGATGTTGACCTAATTGTATAGCATAGGTCATTGAGTGTGAGTTTAGAACTTAGGTTATTTGAGATTTAGTTCTGCTCAGCTCGACGGAGAGTCGACCCCAGCTCGACGTAGAGTCGTCCTCAGCTCGACGCATAGTCGACCGCTGCTCGACGCACAGTCGATCGCAGCTCGACGCAGCGTCGTTCTCAGTTCGACGTAACGTCAAGTTCTGCTCGACGTTTTGGCGTGTATCTCTCTGCTTCAATTTTACTCTCTGATCGACGGTCAGTCGAGCTCAGATCGACGCTTCAGGAAGAGTTCGACGTTTTAAGTTCTCCCGTCTGTCGACATTTGAAATTCAAATGAGAGATTTTTCAAGCAGTTATTGCAAGAGATCCCCTGGCCGTTTCAAGACTTAATTGCTCCATATCTCAAGGAATTTTCAATGGAAATCAATTAAGGCTTTCCTTCTAGGCATGGACAGTTATGGAATACATTAAATGCCCTGCCAACGGCTATCAATCAAAAAAAAGTAATAATCCCATTACTCAGAGATCTATTCGAGAGAGACAAGGAGAACAGGAAGAACATTCATTCTGATAACACAGAGAACATCTATCTTCATCTCTCTCTCAAGAAATCGGTCTGCAGAGAATTTACAGAGAAGAACTACACTCAGAGAAACATCTTGATCAACATTCTCTGAAACCTCTTCTGCCTCTGCATTCAACTCTTCTCAATTTGCTTTCTACCTTCAGACATCAAACACTCAGTTTCTGAGTCATCTATTGCTGAAGAAGGACAAGCAGTGAAGAGCCTGTCACCCTTGTGCAAAGCTTCTTCTACCTGAACTTCTATATCTTAGGGGGAGCTTTGACAACATCTACATCCACTAGCTTCTCTCTGATTGTTGACAGAGAAGCAAACTCAACCCTTCTTACCTTACCTCTTCTGTACAGGGTTTTAACTCCCTTCAAAAGTTACCTTTTGGTTAGCTGAGACCTTGTCAAAATCAGTGGTGGCAAGACACCTTATCAAAAAATCTGGTGGTGCCCAGGACACCTGATCAAGCATCCTGCAGTGGATTCCTATCAAGGGGTGATAGAAGAGTGGACTACCCAAGTTTGGGGAACCACTATAAATTTTCTTGTGTCTTCTGTGGATTGCTTTTCTTCTTGCTTGTGTGCTGTGTGA
The DNA here is from genome assembly GCA_039513925.1 of Platanthera zijinensis. Lineage (NCBI taxonomy): Eukaryota > Viridiplantae > Streptophyta > Magnoliopsida > Asparagales > Orchidaceae > Platanthera > Platanthera zijinensis. Next base: position 25,570,837 of record CM077094.1, on the reverse strand, counting down.
TTTTACTTTAAATATATTTATCTGTTTGCATCACTCACTACCTACACTAAGTAAATCTAAAGGTTTTAAATATATAGATTTATTTGAACTTACTCTATTCACCCCCCCTCTAGAGGCTGTTAGATCTTATCACCTAACTTTCAGGAACCATGCGCTTCACTACATATTCTCGCTCGGATGTCCCCAACAGCGGGAATACAGTATCTTCCACGGTATCTAAGGGTACCCGAGTCATCAATGGAAAAGTCAGGTAATTCCCTTTTTCAGTCCTATTGAGGAGGTGTTGCAAATCAGGATCTTCCTTCTGATGAAATCTAGTGAGAGTAATCCACGAAGGTTCTTCCACCTCTAGGCTGCTCGACGAAGCACTATTCCCTACCGTTATGTCCATAAGCCAAAATTCTTCGATAAGGGATTGCACCGAGATATTAAAGATACGCGCGGGCTTCCGGCTTAACGCGTCTACTACCACATTAGCTTTACCAGGATGATAAAGGATATCTACTTCGTAGTCCACAACATACTCCAACCACCTACGCTGGCGCAGATTCAACTCCTTCTGAGTGTATACATACTTCAAACTTTTATGATCTGAATAAACCTTGCATGACACTCCATACAGCAGATGTCTCCACAACTTTAGAGCATAAATGACAGCGGCAAATTCCAGGTCGTGCGTAGTGTAATTCTTTTCATGCACTTTCAACTGTCTTGATCCATACGCAATCACCTTACCGTCCTGCATCAATACGCAACCGAGTCCAACTCGCGAGGCATCTACATACACAGCATACTCTACTCCTTGCACCGGCAATGCCAACACTGGAGTAGAACACAGTATTTTCTTGAGCTCCTGAAAAGCTTCTTTACAGGCCTCACTCCATACAAAGGCTGCGCTCTTTTGCGTAAGCCTGGTCAACGGCGCAGAGAGCACAGAGAATCTTTCCACAAATCTTCGGTAGTAACCTGCCAATCCTAAAAAGCTCCTTATTTCTTTAGGCGATGAAGGTCTCCTCCAATCCAAGACTGCAGCTATCTTTGCAGGATCCACTGAGATACCTTCCTTACTTACTATGTGTCCTAGGAATGACACCTGAGACAACCAGAACTCACACTTGCTAAGCTTCGCATACAGCTTGTGCTCCCTTAGAGTAGACAAGACTAAGCGCAAGTGCAAGGCGTGCTCATCTGCATTTCTAGAATACACCAAGACATCATCAATGAATACCACCACGAATTTATCCAGAAAATCCCTGAACACTCTGTTCATCATGTCCATAAAAGCTGACGGTGCGTTTGTTAATCCGAAAGACATTACCCGAAATTCAAAGTGTCCATAGCGAGAACGAAAAGCAGTTCGCGGGATGTCCGACTCCTGGATTCTTAACTGATGGTAACCTGAACGGAGGTCAATCTTCGAAAATACGGAACTACCTCGCAACTGATCGAACAGGTCATCGATCTTGGGTAATGGGTATCTGTTTTTAACAGTCACTTTGTTTAGCTCACGGTAGTCGATGCATAGCCTCATCGTTCCGTCTTTTTTCTTCACAAAGAGCACTGGTGCACCCCAGGGGGAAGAACTGGGTCTAATAAAGCCGCACTGCAACAACTCATCTAGCTGAGTGCGTAGCTCCTCTAACTCACGCGGCGCCATTCGGTATGGTGCCTTTGCAATAGGGCGAGTGCTTGTCTCAAGGTCTATAACAAATTCCACTTCTCTCTCTGTAGGAAGTCCGGGAAGACCAACTGGAAAAACATCCGGAAACTCACTTACCACAGAAACGTCCTCAACCCGAGGCTCAACCGAAGCAGCTTCCAAAGCAGAAACGAAAACAAGGAAAGAATCACAGCCTGACTCTAGAAGTTTGCGAGCACATACCGCAGACATGATCGAAGATTCCTGATGCGGAGAACCATACACACTCATGGGCTGGCCATTGCCTCCTCTAAAGTCCATGCGCTTGTGCTTACACTGAATGACAGCATCATAGCTGGACAACTAGTCCATGCCTAGAATCATGTCAAAGTCAGCCAAATCTAGCACCTTCAGATCCGCAAAGACTAGAGAACCACATAGGAAGATGGGGCATTTCTGAATACCCTGGCATGACCTCACCAGCTCTCCTGAAGGAAGCTTGAGGCTTAGGGAGGCATCTAACGAGTCGGGATTCCAGCGGTGACGGTCTACAAAACTCCTTGCCACGAAGGAGTGAGTAGCGCCCGAATCGAACAAAACTCGCGCCCACTTACCGTTCACCTTAAAGTCACCTAAACACATAGCGCGCGCAACTAAATTACGGAAAACTAAGAATCTACTAAGAGAGTTAACTACTAAACTAGAGACTAACCTGAGATCACTTGAGTCGAAGATTGGGCTTCCTCCTTGGTTAACACATTCAACTTTCCCTTTCCTTTGTCCACGTGCGGTACTGGCGGAGGTAGAGACTGCAACGGAATTGCATTCAGCGCGAGCTGGCTCTGCGGACAATTAGCTCTCTTGTGCCCCTTCTGTCCACAGAGGAAACAAACTCCAGCCTTCTTGCGACAATGGGCCGCATCATGCCCGCTCCTCTGGCAATAAGAACAGACCTGATTCCCCTTTGGAGCATCCTGGATTGCGTGGACCTGAGACAACTTCTGTGCATCCAGTCTCTTAAAGCACCTCTCGAAGGGATGACCTGGCCTGCCACAGAAACTACACGCTTCTTTCCTATCTTTCTTTGCCGCAGGGCCAGATGTCCTAGTACTTCCCTCTTCATCAGATTTCCTCTTATCCTTCTTTGCATGTGTTCCCCTATTCTTTGCATTTTCGATTGCCTCAACCTTCAAGGCAGCTTCAACCACTTCCGCAAAGGTCTCCGACTTGTACGCTCTAACCAACTGTTGAATGTCATATCTTAGACCACCTAGGAAACGTTTTACCCTGCCTTCTTCAGATGCTACTAATGCTGGGGCAAAACGACTGAGCTTGCTAAACTCAACTTCGTACTCACCCACAGTAAGTTGTCTCTGCTTCAAGTGCAAAAAGTTGTTCATCAGGCGATCCCGCTCGACCGATGGCCAAAACTTCTTCAGTAGCTTAGTCTTGAATGAGTCCCATGAACATCCATCAACAATGTTCTCCTTCTCTTTAATCCACCAACTCTTCGCAAGACCTTTAATTTGATATGCCGCAAACATCACCTTCTGGCTTGCAGAAATGCCGGAATATTAAAACATTTCCTCGATGGCGATGATCCAATCATCTAATGCCATGAAATCTGCTCTACCATCATATGAAGGAGGTCCTAGTCGCTGGAAGTGCGAAATAACATTCATCTCTGGCGGAAGCGTAGCTGGGGGAACTAGAGCAGCAGGGGGAGAAGGGATAGCTTGGCCCTAGTCCACAACGGTTTCCTGGGCTCTAGGCTGTTGCCCGGCGACCACAGCCAACAACGATTGTATCTAAGACTGCATATCCACCATCTGCCTTGTCAGGGCCTCACTACTTTGTCGCAACCCTTCTATCACAGCTTCATTCTGAGCACTAGAAGACTCCCCTTCTGACTGGGGGTTCGTTCTCGTCGCAACGCGTTTAGGCGGCAATCTACAGAACAACGAATATTTAGTCAAAATTTTGCTGAAGGAATCGCAAACTGGGAGAAATTCCCCTCAAAAGTAATCGGGCTAGAAATCTACCGACACCGGCAAAAAGCTTAACAAGGACCAAGCTCACAGCACCGAAGCTAGAAAACTCAAATACTCAAATTCAGATTGGAATCAGAACAAACAACTAGCACTTACCATGCAATGGCCTAGCCCGTAAGCTCAGAGGCTGCCGCACCCGCTATGGGCCGCACAGCATGGCCGTAAACCAGCGCCGCTACAGGACAGTAGCCTGGTACACCCTCGATCAGAACTAGAGGAGGACAAACACTAACACTTGTTGTTACCTTGCTCTGGGAGATCATTGAATGACATTATGCTTCTAACTTGTGCCTATGATATGAATGAATGAATGTTTAGAATTCGTTTCAAATCATGAGTGTACGTATGTCATCATGCAGATCTTTAACTTGGCACGTGTGCTTATGCGATGATATGTTATGGATGTTGTGTTATGTATTCTAAGAAGAAGGACTTAGTGCATGCTATGAGCGGCGTACACATACAATGTTATGCATCCCACACTACATAATATTGTATGTAACGAAGAAAATTAAACGTGCTAATGCACATCCATGTGATGGTGGTTATGCATCCCATACTACATAACCGTCACATGTTGCCTCCTATGGTGGATCCATATACAAACACATATTATGCATCCCATACTACATAATATGCCCTGTATACTTCTTTTCATGCTATGAGTGTAGTGTCCATGCTTCCATCAAGATCTACTGATGACATATCGGTGTGTGTATGCAAAGGAATGCTACCACCATGGTTTCGCTCGGGGCAAGTTGTTCGACTGACTTGCCAAACCAACCGACCCTTTGCAAAACCTGGCTCTGATACCAATTGTCACAACCCGCATTTTCTCCGGCAGAGCAAGTATCAGAGTATGAGAAAAACACGCGTCGTGATGCCACGTCAAGCAGGGGATAACTGCCGATGCTCAGGCGACGGAAACTATTACTATAAAAATATTCATAAGTTTAATGATTGAAAAACTGCTTATATATATATATAGGTCGTATCCCTCGGCTCAGTGGTTCACTAGCCCACTAGAAGGAAACATAATTTACGCTGCGGAAGCACCTTGATTTAATTAGTTTAATATTCTACATGAGTGCAAGCGTCCACGAAGGACTTCCCATGGTATGCAAGACTCTAGATTTAGTATAAGTAAGGAAATACCTTTTTACGCTAGTTGTAAAGTACTTCTTTTAAGTTTGAAGACATGAGGTGTATGCCACGCTTTTGGCAAGGTTTAATACTTAAAATAACTAACATGCATCCTAACATAAAACATTCCCAAGAGACAAGTAACCGCTCCCAATAGGGTAACCAAACAACATAGAAGAGTATACAGTAGACTGAGAAAAACAACCTCCGAAGGGCGCCAACAAACTGACACGAACCCCTCGGTGTACACAAAAGTCAGCGTCAACAAGCAACTACAATCTCACCTAAAGTGAGAGGATCACTCCTGCAAAACGATCGACCGGAACGCAGCTCCAAACTAGCTGCTCAAACGGCCGCAACCAGGACCTGAGGCATTCAAAGACAGAATACCTCAGCAAAAGATAAAACAATGCAAGTGGAAACAAGAGATAAAAGCTCCAAGTTAAATAAAAGATCTACAAATAGGGAGGAACCAACCCTCAGCGAGCAAGCTGTCAAACTCTGCAACAAGTCAGTAAATGAACGAGATTATAGCAAACAAAGTATCAACAAAAGCTGAAGAAAAAATGCACCAAGTGCCATAAGGAAACAACCTGCTTCGGCTCAACCTGCTGAAGCAAAGCAAGAAATGGCTAACCGGTCAACATCCATCAACAAGGATAGGAGTAATAGCCCTAAGGATCAGCGTAGGAAAATCATTAACACTTAGTGATCCTTGTCTCGGAGGAGTGGGTGTCCCTTAATTTAAAGGCATTTTATTTGCTTGTAACGACCTGGCAAGCTAAGTGTCACAGCGTCGCCCGGCCCACTAGCTACCCATGGAGGACCCATGGCGCTCCAGTGGTGTAGCCGGAATCTACAAGACCTGCCACGGAAATCAACACCCACAGAACACCTCACCAAGACCTCGGTATCACCGCATGCTAACAAGCGATACAAACTGACAATTCCATCCACATTGACTTCTATCAACGTTTCCTGGTCATAATTTCCAAAGGATTGGGGTCAACAACCCAAAACAGGCCCCCAAGGACCTCACTCAGCGAAAACAAGGAACGACGGACAATTCCTTCGGAATTCGTCGAGTATCACCATTGATACTCGACGGATTCGTCGAGAATTGTCGATGAAGCCGAAGGGAGTCGTCGAGTATTGCGGCGATACTCGACGATTTTGCCTGGGATTCTCGACGATTTGGCACGACGATTCTCGCCGAATTTACCTTAGCGCTCGACGACTATACTTTGTCATTCTCGTCGATTTCAACGTGGCGCTAACGTCTCTACTGGTGATTCTCGACGATTCCTACTTCGACGAGTGTCTAGTGATTCTCTACGACTCCAACCCGATACTCGCCGACTCTACCTTGTGATACTCACCGAATCTACCTGGTCATTCTCGTCGACTTTTACTTAGCATTCTAGGACAGCTAAACCACGGGTAACGAGGATACTCGACGGATTCGTCTCGTAGTACAGGGAAGATCGCATATTCGCCCTATAGCGTAAACCTACTCAAAATAAAGGAGAGAAAACAGCGGTAAAGGGAAGAACCAGAGCAAGCAAGAGAAGAAGATCCACTTGCCTCAAAACCCATGAAGAAGACGCCGCCCGTCCCGGCCGCTTCCAGATCCGGCCACAAGGAGCGCCGAGCAACGATTCCTGAAACTTTTGGGGACGAAATCAAGTCAAAACCCCTAACCCTAACCTTTAAAAGTCAAGGAAACGGACAAAGCTTACCTCTACCGAGAAGCTCTCGCCGGGAGCGGCCCGAAAATCCGCTCGGATGGGGGAAACGAGCCCTCCTGCTCCGCACACCGCCATCCGAAGGCCTCGCCGAGTCCGCCGCTTCCCAAATGTCGCGGAAACGAAGCTGCCGTCGGGTTCGGGGAAGAAGAAGAGGATGTGAACCGGCTCAAACCCTATCTACCCTATTTATACCCTAATTACAACATAATATATTATATAATATTATTATATATAATAACACACAATCTTAATACCACGCCCAACACAAACGAACTCGGAAACGCGCGAAACTCGCGCCGTAGCCAAAAACCAACGCTACGAATGCGACGGCGAGGTCGAAATCCCAATCCGATGAGCCAAACTCAAGAAAACACCTACCAAAGCCAAAACACAAGCGGCTCTGCCGAGTCACCAAAACAGACCCGGCCTGTTAGGAAATCTCGCCAACGGGCTAAGATACAACCCTACAGAGAACTCAAAGAGCCAAATCATGCTCTAACAATGGCATACGCCAAACACATGCTAAGGTAACGCTTCTAAGGGTATCGGAAAAACCAGGGGCGTTACAAAACTCTCCAACTCCAGAATAATGAAGAGGAAACGGACGAACAAGGCATATATATAAAGTTACCACCGCGGGGTAACTACCTACCGTCGCGTGGTACTGCCTCGTTTAGCATGTAACCGCCCAGGCCCTCCAATCATAGGCTGACACGTGGACACTCCGTTATAGATTCACAATCCCCGCACAATAATATTCTGACGCCGCGCGATACCTGGCGTCGGTTACGACATGACACCCGCTGCTATTGTCGCAAGAAAACTACTATCGCCACGCAAGGGGATCCCAAGAGCCTCATCAATTAAATTGATCCAGCTATCGCCAGCGATATCCCTATCGCTGGGTGATAGATTCCTGAGAGCTTTGCCAGTTTAATTCCCCAGTTACCGCCATGCGGTAAGCCCAACATCGAGTTGACTCAACGCTCTCAACGCTCTCAATGCTCTCAATGCTCTCAATGCTCTCAACGCTATCACTAGAGCTACCGTCGCACGGTAACAAGCTAGCATCAGGCGATAACCTCAAGAACAACATTTCCTGCCTTAAGAAAATTGGGGCGTTACAAATCTCCCACCCTTAAAGAATTTCGTCCTGAAATTAAGTCTTACAGGAAACAAAAGAATTTAATCAACTTTAAACTATATACCTCAATTGAAAAGCTCGGTGAATTCTGACTTCATAGTTTGCTCCCGCTCCAACGAAAGCTCTTCTCGGCCACAGTTGTCCCATCGGATCTTGACCATCCTGATCTCTTTATTAAGAAGTCATTTGACTTCTACATCCTTAATTTGAATGGGATTAACCTTCGTTGTCAACCCACTATCAACCGGTACTTGATCTGCAGCAACCACTTGCGTAGGCTCTTGCACCACCTTCCGTAACACCGATACATAGAATACGTCATGTAGACCAATCAGTTCCAATGAAAGCTTCAACCGGTAAGCCACTTCGCCAATGCGCTCCAACACCTCAAACGGCCTAAGGTATCTTGGACATAGCTTTTTTAGCCGACAAATCCTCGACATAACCTTGAATGGTTTGATCTTCAAGTATACCCAATCGCCCATGGCGAATTCGATGTTCGTGTGCTTGGCATCATAGTACTTAGCTTGCTTATCTTGTGCAATCAGCAATCGCTCCCGAATTGTACGCACAATCGAAGTTGCATCTTCTACGTCCTTCTGCTTGTACAACTCTGACTCGCCAGTCTCCAACCATGATAATGGAGTACGGCATTTCCTACCATAAAGGGCTTCGAAGGGCGCCATTTGAATACTCGTCTGGTATCTGTTGTTGTACACAAACTCAATCATATATATGTGATCTTCCCACCTCTTATCAAAATTCAGAGCACACATGCGAAGTATGTCCTCCATCATCTTGTTGACCCTCTCGGTTTGACCATCCGTCTGTGTTGGGTCCATTGATACCAATGTCCCTGATTTGTAAGAAGTCAAACAAGTCAATGATATACACCAATTTGTATTTGATATGGTTGCAAGTTAATGCATGTAGTTTAGTCCTTGTTACAATGATAGGATAGGTGGATACAAAGGAGTTATCTGGATAGGCATGAAATTATGTATGTCCACAGACGTTGAGTGGAGCAAGCTCACTCAATGCCAGATGGCTTAAAGAAGGAAGCTGGATAAAGAAATACAGTTAAGTCCACAGGCGTTGAGTGGAGCAATCTCACTCAATGCTAGATGGCTTAAGGAAGGGAGCTAGATAAAGAAATACAACTAAGTCCACAGGCATTGAGTGAAGGCAGTTCACTCAATGCTATAGCACAAAAAGCATTGAATAAAGTCGGGTCTGTCAAAGCCTAAGCAGTGGAAGCCCGAAAAATAGCTAAGGCCACTGGCGTTAAGTGATGTCAACTCTCTCAACGCCATGTGGCATAATTCATCGAGTATTGCTGTCTAAGTCAAAGCCACAGAGTTTCTGTCAAAGAAAAATAAGCTATGTCTAGAAGCGTTGAGTGAAGCCAGTTCACTCAACTCCATACTGATTCTGTCAATGCCATAGAAGATAGACTAAAAAATTTGTCTAAGTCCACAGGCATTGAGTGAAGCCAGTTCACTCAACACCAGATGACAGAAAGCTTTGAGTCAACCTCTAGCAGTCAAATCCAAGGGGAAAGTGAAATAGAAAAATGGCTAAGTATAAAAGCGTTGAGTGATGAAGTTATACTCAACGCTCTCAACTCCATGCAGTGGAGCAGTTGCGGACAAGTATAAAAGCTTTGAGTGATGAAGCTACACTCAATGCTCTCAACGCCAAGGTTACTGAAGAAGCAGAAAATAATATAAGGCAAAAAGCGTTTAGTGATGAAGCTGCACTCAATGCTCTCAACGCCTAGGATGCAGAAAGAGCAGAAATCTATGCTAAGTATAAAAGCATTGAGTGATGGACATTCATTCAATGCCACTCAATGCAAAGGAAGCTGCAAAATAACTAAGTATAGAATTGTTGAGTGAAGTCAATTCACTCAACGCCACTCAACGCCACTCAACGCCACTCAACGCCAAGGAAGCTGTGAAATGACTAAGTACAGAATCATTGAGTGAAGGCCATTCACTCAACGCTACTCAATGCCTGACTAGATTCTGAAAATTTGGCTAAGTACACAAAGGGGTGACGTCATCAAAAGTCAACAAAGTCAACGCAGTTCAAAATAGTTGCGGGAAAGCTACAGAATAGCGTAAATGGCGCTGATGGCCAGCTGGTTGTCTTCTTGTGTAAAAGGAAGGTAATATTGCTGCAATTATGGCGGGGCCCACATAGAAAAGAGCCATTGATCAACGTACAATAAAAGGCAAAGATTGGCTGAGTCGACAACAGTAATTATGGTATTCTGTTTACGTATTCTTGCTGCTGAACATCGTCTTCTTCCTTGCCTTCTTGCCGAGCCTGAAAAAGAAGTTCAGATTAGTGAAACTGTAACGTCCCAATTCGCGCTAGGCCCCTCGCACGTGTTCTGAGTCAAGAGACTCAACTCGGGCTCGGGGTGCACCGACGCGAGGTGTCAGGTGAATAGAATAAGTGTAGGGTTGGGTTCAAGGTTACCCCAACCAGTAGCCGAGATGAGGGAACTCGGCTAAGTAAAAGTCGTCGAGAATGGAGGTTGATGCTCGTCGATTGTCGAGAATGGAGGACTGATTCTCGCCGATTCGACGGGTATCGGTGGTCGATACCCGCCGGTCACAAAGCTGCAAGTAGACTAAGGGAAATTCGGCGAGAATGCTCGACGATTCTCGCCGATCGTCGAGAATCCCCTGTTATACCCACCGATCGTCGAGTATCGCTGAGAATACTCAACGCAATCAATGCAGGATGTCCAGTAAAAAGGCTAAGGGAAAATCGTCGGGAATCATTGTTGATTCCCGACGAATTCGTCGAGAATGACCTGACGGTTCTCACCGATCGTCGAGAATGACCTGACGATTCTCACCGATCGGCGAGAATGACGACTGATTTTTGCCGAATTTTACTTGGGCGTTTTCTTCGCCCAGGCAGATTCGCCGGCTTGTACAGGCGGACTGAACCGGACTTCGGGATTCGTGCTGAATGATCCTCTGACCGGTCACTTCAAATGAAACCTAATTTGGGCGGTCCAATTGGAGAGTGACACGTGGCGGAAGGGATTTAACCTAATATGTAATATAAAAAGGGAGTAAACCAAACCCTAGGCATCGCACCCGATCGTTCTTGCCGAGCCGTCACCGTGCAAACCGACGGGAGCGGAAGAGGAGATATCGTGGGTCGCCAGAGCCGGATTCTGGAGGAAAAGCTCCGCCGTTTCCGTGGAAGAACACTGCTAACGAAGAATAACGCGATCCATGGCCGGCAACGGAGGAAACGCCGGAAATAATGTGAGTTTCCTCCCCTCTCCCTTGGTGCTAGATCTATAGTTATTCTTAGGCGAGACATCGACTCAAACAAGTCTTGATGTGTGAGATGAAGCTTTCTAGGAAGGCCATGCTAGAGCTTGTGCTCTAAAGCTTAGTCATCTTCAACCTCCCCTCGCTTCAAAGTGATGATAGGGGTGGCCTCGTGAAGAGGAAATGGCCACAAGAGGGAGAATAAGGGTGGAGGAACTTCTGGATGCGATTTGGGGAAAATCGCTTGAGGAGGAAGATGAACGGATGTCGTTCACTTCGCTTCAAGATGCGTGCAGAATCTGTATTCTGCACGCAGCGACCTTCTTGGCTATTCTTAAGCAAGAAGGGGGCAGATCTGGGCTTTCGACTAAACACGAAAGTTGTAGCCGTTGAAATTACCTTTCCAACGAGTGGTTACACGTTTCCATGCGATACCTGTAGCCACGGGAAAGTCCGTTTGAATCTGCTGCGGTTGGAAGTTAATGCCCAGGAATTCTGTATCCTGTACGCAGCAGACTTCGAGTTGCATTTCTGGTATGATGTGACCAGATCTGGGCTTTCGACTAAACACAAAAGTTGTAGCCCTTGAAATTACCTTTCCAACGAGTGGTTGCACGTTTCCATGTGATACCTGTAGCCACAGGAAAGTCCGTTTGAATCTGCTGCGGTTGGAAGTTAATGCCCAGGAATTCTGTATCCTGTACGCAGCAGACTTCGAGTTGCATTTCTGGTATGATGTGACCAGATCTGGGCTTTCGACTAAACATGAAAGTTGTAGCCCTTGAAATTACCTTTCTAACGAGTGGTGGCACGTTTTCGGCCGACACCTGTAGCCACAGGAATCCTCAGTCAAAGTGGCTGACCAGATTACATACAATTCTAGGTGATTATAATATGAACTTGGATTCGATGGAATAGATGCTGCAATTCATCTCGAGGTTGGGTGAATTCTTTTGTGTTAATCACCGAGGTAGTGTGAAGATTGATGTTTGAGGACTTGAATCCCTATGCCGAGATGTGAGTCAAGCCTAAGTGAATGATAGGCTTGTTATATTTGGAGACCTCCATTATGCGCATTGTCTATAAAATGTTGAATTCATTTGGAAGGATTTGTGATTGGTTAAAAACTATGGCCAGGATGTGTAATGGATTGATGGAAGGGAATGGATAGTCCAATGCTTAGAGTGTCGTCTCCCCACGGGTAGCATTGTGAAAGTTAATAAGTGCGGTGTTGACCGTCACTAATGGGAATGAGGTTAAGTTGGATAAAATCGGACGGTTGGGCTTGGTCCTCGGTGTTCACGTCCCGAGGCTCCTTCCGTATTTGATGGATGGTTGGGCTTGGTACTCGTGCTTTCTCCGAGGCTCCTTCCATGCCACAAAATGGTGGAATTGCATGTGGTGTGATTCGACACGCGGTGTCGTAATCCCGTGTTAAGGATAGTGTGGCAGGTCTATGGGCTCGCCAATCGTCACACCGATGGGAGTTGACAGTTAGACCTTGGGCGGTTGGGCTTGGTCCTCGGTGTTCACGTCCCGAGGCTCCTTCCGTGCCAAGTGAACGGTTGGGCTTGGTCCTCGTGCTCATTTCCGAGGCTCCTTCCGTGTCATATCATAGGCCAGTCAGGGGCTAGGATCTTGGTGCATATTTACCCGAGAGAACCCGCTGAGCCGTAGTACGCATGTGAGCTCCGCTGTTATGTTCTTAGCATTAAGGCGTACGGAGGCCTAGGCCAGGTAGTGTGGAGACCAGCCTAGTAGTGGAGATGCCCGCTCCACTGTCACCGTTTGGCCACGACGGTTGATGCCTGAGAGGTTAGCTACCTGCTCGAATAGGGGGAACTATATGTCTGTGTCGACATAGCGATTGCATGTGCTTGAGCATGGGTGTGTCATTGCATTGCATACATAGCATCGCACTTCATTATATACACAAGACCCTCATCGTATAAGTTTGTATGGGCACTCCTATACGATGAGTTACTTTCTGCTGAACGACCCTCAACTTATATGCTTGTATGGGCATCCATATAAGTTGAGTTACCTACTGTTCTAGTTATATACTCTCTTGCTGCTGTAGTTCGTAGATTTGAAATAAGAGCTTGTTTATTATATACTGCTGATGTTGCTGCTTATAATATATATACTCACTTCACCTGTTGTACTACTGTTATTTATATATTGTACCTGTTCCTTCCCCGCCCGGTGCCGAGGAGTCGCCGGGGGAGCGGATGTGAAACCACTTAGTCTTTTTGACTAACGGTTGCTACGTCTTCCTTTTTAGGAGGAAACCCCGCAGGTGGAGCAGCAGGCTATACAGACGGACAGCCAGGCCAGGGTGACAGGGCCTGAAGGGACGGTACCGTCGCTACCGTCGATTACCGATGTGAGTGAGAGAGAGATTTTGTTGTAGCCCTTCGGGGCAATTCTGTTTACGTACTCTGATATTAGAAGCTTGTTGTAGCTTCTTTATTTATGCTATTATGGACATATGCTTGGTGTGGATTTGACTTTCATATTATTATGGTTGGGTTGGCACTTAATTGTTGATATTGTTGGTAGCCGGTATAATAGGCGTCTTGTGGTACAGGCTAGCCTGAGTGCTAGTGTTACCGCAAGGCGGCTGTTCTGGGCATAAGACCCCTCTCGTGTCGTGTCTTGTGTTCTGGGAGGGGGGTCTTACAAATGGTATCAGCTTGCTACGATCCACCGAGGCGAAAGTCACTTAACAATGGTACCACCCCCGTTTGATTGGTCAGTTTGGGGACAAGCTGACTTAGCGGAAGCAGTGGTGTGCCCATATGTAATTCACACTAAGTTGTCCATCTTTAACTGTAGATTAGCCAACCTCACCCTAAGTTTGTACCTTATGTGTAGATCCCAGCACTTATTGAGCCAGTAAGGGGCACCCCCGCCCCGTCCGTACCTACACAATTCCAACAATCAGAGCTGGGGCAGACGCTCAAAGCTATTCTAGACGCCTTTAGGTCCCAATCTCAGCAGACACCTGTACAACAACAGGGTCCGGGATCTAGTTGGTTAAGCGTTTTCTGAGCTCTCTCCCCTCCCGCTTATGTTGGGACAGAGTCGGCAGTGCGTACGGAAGAGTGGCTCGACACTATACAAGAGTTGTTGGCAGGAATAAGATGTCCAAACAACATGGCGGTGACCCTTGTGGTGACACTCTTAGAGCTGCACGCCAAAAGGTGGTGGAAGTCCCTCATGGGCTCCACTTTTCGTGGAAGAGTGTACACGGACATTAGTTGGAGCGAATTCTCCGAAGCCTTTTTAGAGCATTTCATCCCCTCGGCCGCTCGGGATGGCCTGGAAGAGAGATTTTTGCAACTTAAGCAAGGGTCCATGTCGGTGACGGAGTACCAACGGGAGTTTCAGCACCTGGCTAGATTCGCTGACTCCTATGAGCTGGATGATAGAGGGTACGCCAAAAGATTCTACAAAGGCTTGCGAGACCACCTAAGGCAAGCCCTTTTGTTTATAGCGGACTCTAGTCTGGCGACGATTATTGATATGGCGAAGAGATTGGAAGCGGACCACTTGGGAAGTGGTAAGAGGCCAGCAGAGGGTGTGATGGAAGCCGGCCCCAGCAACAGAAGGAGGTTTGACAATAAAAGAGGAAGAGGATATCGGAGGGGTGGCGGGCGTTTTCCCCAGAACTTTGGAGAGGAGCGCCCGGTTCCACAACCGCCAGCATTACCTCCACCTCCACGGTTTCAGCAACACGGCGGAAGGCAGGAACGGGTGTGCTTCGAATGCAACCAACCGGGCCACATTCGACGCTACTGCCCACAACTGTTTGGTGATGCGCCTCTTTCTTTCCCTCCAGCAGCCCCTCGGGGGCGGGGATATGTGCGTGGTCGAGGACGAGGACCACGAGGAAGAAACCCGGACCCGCTCGAGATCAGATGTATGCCCTGGACATGACTCAAGAGCGGAACCCTCAAGAGATGATTGCAGGTACGATTCGAATTGGTCATTTTGCTTTCATTAATATCCTCTAGTTACTTGAGATATACTAGACACCTAGCTTGAGTATTATTATTAATGACACTTAGGCACCGTGATGGTCGGCGGGAAACCGGCTCATACGTTATTTGATACGGGTGCCTCACATTCATTCGTGTCTGAAGACTTCATCAAAGATATACACGGAGTGCAATATTTCACTGGTATTGCTCGAAGAGTACGCCTCCCAGACGGATCTGAGATGACGGCAACCGCAAAGTGTGAGTTAGAGATAGCCATTGGGGGAAAGACCTTTGATACCCCTACCACAATTTTGAGAATACCAGAGTTCGACCTCATCCTGGGTATGGCGTGGCTAGATTGGCACCATGCGAGAATCGACTGTGCGGAGAAGCGTATCTATTTGAGACATGGGGATACTGATGTAGTCTTTCAAGGTATAAATTTCGCACCACGAATCTTGTTATCCTCAATCCAGACCTTGAAAGCTCATATGAGAAGGGATGAAGTCTACATGATACGATTCGAACTAAAGGAGATGAAGTTAGATGTGAAGGATGTGCGGGTAGCACGGGATTTCCCTGAGGTATTTCCCGAGAAACTGCCAGGGTTACCCCCGCATAGAGAAGTGGATTTTCAAATTAAGCTTGTACCAGGAGCTAAGCCTGTCTCCAGGACCCCTTATCGGATGGCCCCAAAAGAACTTGCGGAGTTTAGAGTGCAATTGCAGGAGTTGGTAGAATCAGGGTTTGTTCGCCCCAGCTCGTCGCCTTGGGGAGCCCCTGTTCTATTCGTCAAGAAGAAGGATGGAACCCTGCGTTTATGTATAGACTATCGGGAACTTAACCGACTGACAGTACGGAACACCTACCCGTTACCTCGGATCGATGAGTTGTTCGACCAACTGGTGGGAGCGCATTGGTTCTCCAAGTTAGACTTGCGCTCGGGGTATTACTAATTGAGAATACAGGAGGATGATATACAGAAAACGGCTTTCAGCTCAAGGTATGGCTTATATGAGTTCATAGTGATGCAGTTTGGACTCACAAACGCCCCATCGGCTTTCATGAGCTTGATGAATAAAGTGTTTGAGGCCTATTTAGATGTCTTCGTCATTGTGTTCATTGACGACATCCTAGTCTACTCGAAGACGGAGGAAGAGCATGCCGGACATTTGGCCTTAGTTCTAGAGAAGCTAAAGGAGCACGCCCTGTTCGCCAAGTTTAGCAAGTGTGAATTCTGGCTTAAGGAGGTTGCTTTCTTGGGCCATGTAATCAGTGGGGCGGGACTAGCTGTGGATCCAGCCAAGGTGCGCGCTGTAAAGGAGTGGTCACCTTTGAAGTCGGCGGCCGATGTGAGGAGTTTTCTTGGACTTGCCGGATACTACCGCAAGTTCGTAAAAGGATTCTCCAAGATTGCCCTCCCGCTTACTTCCTTGACAAAGAAAGGAGTGCTATTTGAGTGGACACCCCAGTGTGAAGCGGCATTCCAGGAATTGAAGGATAGACTTACCTCCGCCCCCATCCTTGTCCTTCCGTCTGGGAAGGAAGGATTTCAAGTTTATACGGATGCATCTTATCAGGGGTTGGGAGCGGTGTTGATGCAGCACGGGCACGTAATTGCTTATGCTTCAAGACAATTGAAGAAGCATGAAATCAATTACCCGGTGCATGATTTGGAGCTAGGAGCGGTGGTGTTCGCCTTGAAGGTATGGAGGCATTATCTATACGGCGTCCACTGCGAAATCTTCTCGGATCATAAAAATTTGAAGTATGTCCATACCCAGAAGGAATTGAACTTAAGACAACGGCGGTGGTTAGAGTTTCTATGCGACTATGAGTTCACCTTGAACAACCACCCCGAAAAAGCACACTCGGTAGCCGATGCGTTGAGTAGGAAAGTACCCGGCTCGAGCCCAGAATCTCGATTGATGAGCATGGAGTTGGCACGGATGATCGAGGAGATGGACATCACCTTAATATTTAAGGCTTCTTCGGAATATACGGAGTACCTGTCCAGCATGAGTATAGTTTGTGATATCCGGGACCGGATCCGAACGGAGCAAGGATTAGATGCGGCTTTGGCCCCGGCAATAAAGTTAATTGAAGACGGGACTACCGACGAATACACACTAAAGGACGGCCTCGTTTACTTTCGCGGCCTACTCTACATTCCCAAGGGTGGCAGAATCCGGGAGGATATTATGAGAGAAGCACATTGCTCTCAATATTCCGTGCACCCAGGAATTTCAAAGATGTACGCCGGCTTACGAAAGACGATGTGTTGGCCAGGAATGAAGAAAGATGTCCGGTACTTTGTCACGCATTGTGAAGCCTGCCAAAGAGTGAAGGCGGAATGTAGGAGCCCTGGTGGCCTGTTGCAGTCGTTGCCAATCCCCGAATGGAAGTTCGAGGATATATCCATGGACTTCGTACATGGGCTACCTCGCTCCCGCTCAGGGAATGATTCAGTATGGGTGATCGTTGATCGCCTGACGAAGGTTTCCCGGTTCATTCCTATGAAGAAGGTGGCTCACGTGGATGTCTTGGTACGCCTGTTTGTGGAACAATTTGTACGGTATCACGGCGTACCTAAGATGGTAGTTTCGGATCGTGATGGTCGTTTCACCTCCAAGGAATGGAAGGCGGTACAGACGTATTTGGGCTCACGTCTTACCTTCAGTACCGCATTTCATCCTCAGACGGATGGACAGTCTGAGCGAACCATCCGAACATTGGAAGATTTGTTGAGGTTGTGTGTGATAGATAGGGGAGAGCCGTAGGAAAGACTCTTGCCCTTGGTGGAATTCTCCTATAATAATAGCCATCAAGCTAGTATTGGCATGGCGCCCCATGAAGCCCTATATGGAAGGAGGTGTAGGACCCCCTTGTCTTGGGTACAAGATGAAGACCCGAAGACTTTGGGAATTGAGTACATAGATGATACTGATGCGGTGGTTAGGCTAATAAGGGATCGCATGTTGGAGGCTCATAGTCGGCAGGCGAAGTATTACAACGCAAGGCACCGTATAGTGGAATTTCAAGTGGGTGATAAGGTATTTCTATTAATTCGGCCGATGCATGGAGTGTCACGAGTGCGAGGAGTGAAGAAGCTCAGTCCACGGTATGTTGGGCCCTATGTCATATTAGAAAGGGTTGGCCCTTTGGCCTACCGGCTGGAGCTACCGCCCGAGCTAGAGAATCTCCACGATGTGTTCCATGTGTCGTCGCTTCGGAAGGCGTTGTTGCGGCCCGAACAATACATACCCACAACTGATGGTACTATGGCGTCTGACAGATCTGTGCGACTGGAGCCGGTGCAGATCGTTGATAATGAGATAAGAACCTTGCGCCGCAAAAGTGTCCCCTTGGTAAAAGTACTATGGTCTAATCATGGGAAGGAGGAATTCACATGGGAGCCAATGGATTTGATGCAAAGACGCTACCCGGAGTTGTTTGCTTCAGGTAACTTTATTTAAAAACAAATTTTGTTTTCTGTATGCTTTACTCCCCACGACCTCAGCCTGATTTCGGGGACGAAATCTTTTTATTTTGTTTATAGGATTTGTAACGTCCCAATTCGCGCTAGGCCCCTCGCGCGTGTTCTGAGTCAAGAGACTCAACTCGGGCTCGGGGTGCACCGACGCGAGGTGTCAGGTGCATAGAATAAGTGTAGGGTTGGGTTCAAGGTTACCCCAACCAGTAGCCGAGATGAGGGAACTCAGCTAAGTAAAAGTCGTCGAGAATGGAGGTTGATGCTCGTCGATCGTCGAGAATGGAGGACTGATTCTCGCCGATTCGACGGGTATCGGTGGTCGATACCCGCCGGACACAGAGCTGCAAGTAGACTAAGGGAAATTCGGCGAGAATGCTCGACGATTCTCGCCGATCGTCGAGAATCCCCTGTTATACCCACCGATCGTCGAGTATTGCTGAGAATACTCAACGCAATCAACGCAGGATGTCCAGTAAAAAGGCTAAGGGAAAATCGTCAGGAATCATTGTTGATTCCCGACGAATTCGTCGAGAATGACCTGACGGTTCTCACCGATCGTCGAGAATGACCTGACGATTCTCGCCGATCGGGGAGAATGACGACTGATTTCCGCCGAATTTTACTTGGGCGTTTTCTTCGCCCAGGCAGATTCGCCGGCTTGTACAGGCGGACTGAACCGGACTTCGAGATTCGTGCTGATTGATCCTTGAACCGGTCACTTCAAATGAAACCTAATTTGGGCGGTCCAATTGGATAGTGACACGTGGCAGAAGGGATTTAACCTAAGATGTAATATAAAAAGGGAGTAAACCAAACCCTAGGCATCGCACCCGATCGTTCTTGCCGAGCCGTCACCGTGAAAATCGACGGGAGCGGAAGAGGAGATATCGTGGGTCGCCGGAGCCGGATTCTGGAGGAAAAGCTCCGCCATTTCCGTGGAAGAACACTGCTAACGAAGCCAAGGATGCCGCCACGAAGAATAACGCGATCCATGGCCGGCAACGGAGGAAACGCCGGAAATAATGTGAGTTTCCTCCCCTCTCCCTTGGTGCTAGATCTATAGTTATTCTTAGGCGAGACATCGACTCAAACGAGTCTTGATGTGTGAGATGAAGCTTCCTAGGAAGGCCATGCTAGAGCTTGTGCTCTAAAGCTTAGTCATCTTCAACCTCCCCTCGCTTCAAAGTGATGATAGGGGTGGCCTCGTGATGAGGAAATGGCCACAAGAGGGAGAATAAGGGTGGAGGAACTTCTAGATGCGATTTGGGGAAAATCGCTTGAGGAGGAAGATGAACGGATGTCGTTCACTTCGCTTCAAGATGCGTGCAGAATCTGTATTTTGCACGCAGCGACCTTCTTGGCTATTCTTAAGCAAGAAGGGTGCAGATCTGGGCTTTCAACTAAACACGAAAGTTGTAGCCGTTGAAATTACCTTTCCAACGAGTGGTTGCACGTTTCCATGCGATACCTGTAGCCACGGGAAAGTCCTTTTGAATCTGCTGCGGTTGGAAGTTAATGCCCAGGAATTCTGTATCCTGTACGCAGCAGACTTCGAGTTGCATTTCTGGTATGATGTGACCAGATCTGGGCTTTCGACTAAACACGAAAGTTGTAGCCCTTGAAATTACCTTTCCAACGAGTGGTTGAACGTTTCCATGCGATACCTGTAGCCACGGGTAAGTCCGTTTGAATCTGCTGCGGTTGGAAGTTAATGCCCAGGAATTCTGTATCCTGTACGCAGCAGACTTTGAGTTGCATTTTTGGTATGATGTGACCAGATCTGGGCTTTTGACTAAACACGAAAGTTGTAGCCCTTGAAATTACCTTTCCAACAAGTGGTGGCATGTTTTCGGGAGACACCTGTAGCCACGGGAATCCTCAGTCAAAGTGGCTGACCAGATTACATACAATTCTAGGTGATTATAATATGAACTTGGATTCGATGGAATAGATGCTGCAATTCATCTCGAGGTTGGGTGAATTATTTTGTGTTAATCACCGAGGTAGTGTGAAGATCTATGTTTGAGGACTTGAATCCCTATGCCGAGATGTGAGTCAAGCCTAAGTGAATGATAGGCTTGTTATATTTGGTAGACCTCCATTATGCGCATTGTCTATAAAATGTTGAATTCATTTGGAAGGATTTGTGATTGGTTAAAAACTATGGCCAGGATGTGTAATGGATTGATGGAAGGGAATGGATAGTCCAATGCTTAGAGTGTCGTCTCCCCACGGGTAGCATTATGAAAGTTAACAAGTGCGGTGTTGACCGTCACTAATGGGAATGAGGTTAGGTTGGATAAAATCGGACGGTTGGGCTTGGTCCTCGGTGTTCACGTCCCGAGGCTCCTTCCGTATTTGATGGATGGTTGGGCTTGGTCCTCGTGCTTTCTCCGAGGCTCCTTCCATGCCACGGAATTGTGGAATTGCATGTGGTGTGAGTCGACACGCGGTGTCGTAATCCCGGGTTAAGGATAGTGTGGCAGGTCTACGGGCTCGCCAATCGTCACACCGATGGGAGTTGATAGTTAGACCTTGGGCGGTTGGGCTTGGTCCTCGGTGTTCACGTCCCGAGGCTCCTTCCGTGCCAAGTGAACGGTTGGGCTTGGTCCTCATGCTCATTTCCGAGGCTCCTTCCGTGTCATATCATAGGCCAGTTAGGGGCTAGGATCTTGGTGCATATTTACCCGAGAGAACCCGCTGAGCCGTAGTACGCATGTGAGCTCTGCTATTGTGTTCTTAGCATTGAGGCGTACGGAGGCCTAGGCCAGGTAGTGTGGAGACCAGCCTAGTAGTGGAGATGCCTGCTCCACTGTCACCGTTTGGCCACGACGGTTGATGCCTGAGAGGTTAGCTACCTGCTCGAATAGGGGGAACTATAAGTCTGTGTCGACATAGCGATTGCATGTGCTTGAGCATGGGTGTGTCATTGCATTGCATACATAGCATCGCACTTCATTATATACACAAGACCCTCATCGTATAAGTTTGTATGGGCACTCCTATATGATGAGTTACTTTCTGCTGAACGACCCTCAACTTATATGCTTGTATGGGCATCCATATAAGTTGAGTTACCTACTGTTCTAGTTATATACTCTCTTGTTGCTGTAGTTCGTAGATTTGAAATAAGAGCTTGTTTATTATATACTGCTGATGTTGCTGCTTATAATATGTATACTCACTTCACCTGTTGTACTACTGTTATTTATATATTGTACCTGTTCCTTTCCCGCCCGGTGCCGAGGAGTCGCCGGGGGAGCGGATGTGAAACCACTTAGTCTTTTTGACTAACGGTTGCTACGTCTTCCTTTTTAGGAGGAAAACCCGCAGGTGGAGCAGCAGGC
Source organism: Platanthera zijinensis (assembly GCA_039513925.1). Classification (NCBI taxonomy): domain Eukaryota; kingdom Viridiplantae; phylum Streptophyta; class Magnoliopsida; order Asparagales; family Orchidaceae; genus Platanthera; species Platanthera zijinensis. The sequence continues at coordinate 25,548,984 of CM077094.1, read as the reverse complement.
TATGCAGACGGACAGCCAGGCCAGGGTGACTGGGCCTGAAGGGACGGTACCGTCGTTACTGTCGGTTACCGATGTGAGTGAGAGAGAGATTTTGTTGTAGCCCTTCGGGGCAATTCTGTTTACGTACTCTGATATTAGAAGCTTGTTGTAGCTTCTTTATTTATGCTATTATGGACATATGCTTGGTGTGGATTTGACTTTCATATTATTATGGTTGGGTTGGCACTTAACTGTTGATATTGTTGGTAGCCGGCAGAATAGGCGTCTTGTGGTACAGGCTAGCCTGAGTGCTAGTGTTACCGCAAGGTGGCTGTTCTGGGCATAAGACCCCTCTCGTGCCGTGTCTTGTGTTCCGGGAGGGGGGTCTTACAGAAACTGAAAGCGAATCGAGATAGATGAAGAAATTTTCATCTGCGACAGCAAGTTCAAAATCATATTCTGTAAAGGAGAAGGAGAAGAGTTCTCAAATATCTGTAGGATCTAGGGCTGAGATAATCTTAGTCTAGGAAAGGCAGACACAGAGAAATCCTCTAGTGCCAAAATCAATACATCTATTGTTTATTTTGTAGGATCCTCTAGGATCTGAGTTTAGGCCTAATCTATAAAGGCTTAGAGGTAAGATTCCTATGTGAATATGAGTTGTAGGCATTGTTATAAAGGCTAAGGTAGGATCATTTGTTGATCTGAGTGTAGGATGCATTTTAGATCTTAGTGTAGGGCTTAGGCCTGAATTGTAGGATACTTTTGATCTGAGATAGGGCTTAGTGCTCGAGTGGTAGGTCTTGGAGAAGACTGAGAGGTCCTGCAAGATCTATTCTATAAGCTCTGAAGAGCCGAGTGTTGGTGTTGTGTATCATCTAACAAACTGTTAGAGAGGTGGGAGGGACAGTGGATGTACCCACGATCAATAAAACACTATAAATCAACTGTGGCATTTGTGACTGATCTTGAAAGCCAAACTAACCTAATCACTAAGCATTACAAAATCAGTTAAGGTCTAAATAAATCAAAAAGAGACCTAAAACCTATTCACCCCCCTAAGTGTTTAGCTGACCATGAAAATATGACTTTCAAGTTGTATTAGAGGGAGGTTACTCTTTAAGGACTCAACAGTCTGAGTAGATCTCCAAGTCAGCAAGAAAAACTGTCCTTATGGGTTCAGGAGTGAACTATAAGGAGTTTGGTGCCATTAAGCTTCCAAACTTTAGCAATGAAGGATTTGGCATCTGGAAGAAAAGGGTTAGGATGTTCATGGAAATAGCTGATCCTAGTATTTTTATCAGAGTCAAAGAGGGACCTTTTATCCCTATAAAAGTGTCAGCTCTGGATGCAAATGTCCAGAAACCCAAGACCTACTATGAAATGAAAAAAGATGAAGTCATCCTTACCACTATGGACAAGAGGGCACAAAATATAATAGTTAGTGTCATAGATGACTCCACCTTCCAAAATCAGGTACACTGCAAGAGTGTAAACGAGATGTGGGACACATTAGTGGTCTACATGGAGGGTACATAGGAAGTAAGAGATGATAGAGGAAGTAAGAGATGATAGAATCAAGAGTATGAGCCCTTAAGGCAGAGCAAGACTAATAGCATAAATGAGTGCTATGAAAGATTCTTCAGGATTGGTAATGAGCTGAGGACATATGGAAGAGTCTTCAGCACTTATGAGCCGAATGGAAAGTTTCTCAGGTCTCTAACTAGAGACTGGGATACTAAAATCTGTGCCATCAAAGAGGTGGCAAAGCTTGCTAACACTCCACCAGCAACACTATTTGAGAAGCTATTGTCCTATGAAATGCAGCTGACTGCCCAGAAGGAGGAGGGGAAAAACTGCAAATCTCAGGCCAAAGACAAATCTATGGCTATCAAAGATGAAGCCTCAAGGAGCAGAAGAAAGACACCTTCTCCATAAAGGAGGGATGCTGAATCTAAATCAGAAAGGTCAGAGACTAGAACATTAGACTATCATATATCTGATGAAGACTTTGCTGCTTTCTCTAGGTAGTTCCAAAAGTTTATGAAGAAGAAACACTGGAAAAGCAGGCCCTCCTCCTCCTCTTATCCCAAGGAAGACTACTACGAGGGCATGAAGAAATCCTCTAAGGAGGACAGTTATGGTTCTAAACCCAGCAAACATGTTTCATCTAAAGTGGTTTGCAATTATTGCAGCAAGCCAGGGCATGTAATAGCCGACTGCCCTGTCAAAAGAAAGGAATCTGGTGAGAAGAAGAACAACCAACAAAAAGGCAAGAAGGAGAAATCCTTCATTCCTAAGAAGCAAAAGAGCTAGACTGACTCCTCATCAGAGTCAGAAGTGGAAGATGAAGATGAAGCCTACATAGGGTTGTACTCTGCTGAAGTATAAGCTGAAGAAGCAGACTTCATTGAGATGTTGGTTGTTATTACTGAAGAAGTTGATGAAGATCATCATGATTCCAGGATTGAAGTCAGGGCCCTCTTTATCACAGTCAGATGGTGATACAGAGGTAGATGTAGAAGAATAAGATAGTTGCTGCTCTGGTCTGATGGCTACGACTAATGAAGAATCCAACCAAGATTAGCCTGGTCAACAAGAGGTACACCTTATGTCTAAGTCCTCTTCTGAGTCAGATTATGAGACCAGCCCAAACTCAGAAGCTCATTCATCAAATGATGAAGGAGATTCTGAATATGAGGAAGATGTTAATTATTTTTTTGATAAATATGGTGTCTTGCTGAATGCCTTCAAGAAAAGCAAGTTGCTGGCTAAGAAGTAGGCTAAGGAGATTTCTTCTCTTTAGCTTGCTGCTTCCCAGCATGCAGACTCAGCTTCCCTCCTGGATCTGAAGTTGAGGGAAATTAGTGAACTAGAAACTATTTCCTTCATCCAATTAGGCACCATAAAGTATCAGGAAAACAGAATAAAAGACGTGGAAGTGATGCTGGACAGGGAAAAGAGAATAGTGGCTAGTTATTCTAAGACAAGTTCTGTGCTACCCTTGATAGACTCCTTCACCTCCAAAAAGTGTAAGAAGGGGTTGTGCTTCAAGGTTCACACAAGCATTTCCAATCCCAAAGGAAAGGGAAAAACTCCAATACAGCCACTAGCCTCCAAGCCTTCTATTCCATTTAAGAGAGTACTGCTACCTTCAAGCAGGTATGACCAAGAAAGTATCTTTGGTCACTCGATGAATGGTAGATCAACCAAAGGGAACAAAGATATTCACCATAATGATGGAAGATATAATAAGGGTGTAAGTGCCTTTAAGGCAGCCAATGAGGAAATCCAAATGGCCCATCATGGACCATTTGTGTTTGGTGCACCAACCCCTTCACTCAAGGGTAAAGCTGCAGTCTGTTCTTAGAATATTCCAACCCACTCAAAGACCAAGGGCAAGTCTATCAGTAGACCAGACTTGGGCATCACTGAGGCCATCAAGAGTGTGCCCTCGGAAAAGAAAGTAGCTGCTGGCAGGGCTCAAGATATCCCAAACACTTTTACTGCAAGACCCACCACTAGTCAGATTGGGGCTGGGAAACAAAAGAACAGGACTGTTATTGTACCTTCTAGACCAAGATCCGCTATCAACACAACCACTAGACCAACTCAGAAAAGAACATATAACATACATGAGTGTTGGTGTTGTGGCAAGGTAGGCCCCTTTTGCCATTGATTGCTGGAACATTTAGAGTGTGCAGAGAGCAAATGTTAGCTTGCCTGTCAGAAGAGCTGCAGGTAGGCATTATAAGACTAACATGCACCTAGGACCCAATAAGTATTGGGGTCCTAAGGTTAACTGACTTATGTATTGCAGGTTATTCCAAGTGCCCATACCCCAATATGGTACTTGGACAGTGGATGTTCCAGGCACATGACTGGAACAAGGAGAATGCTGAAAGAATATACTCCAGTAAAAAATGAACCAAAGGTTATCTTTGGTGGCTCAAAAAAAGGAGTGACTGGAGGTTATGGTAAGATCTCAAATGGCATAGTGACCATCACAAAAGTAGCCTATGTGGAAGGGTTACAACACAACCTAACAAGCATTAGTCAACTCTATGATCTTAGCTATGACATAGTATTCCACAAGGATGAGTGCCATATTAGGAGGTTAAGTGACAAAGAGCTCATCTTAACAGGCTCTAGGAGTGGAAATGTGTATTGTTTAGATTTCCTATGTTTAAGTAAGGACTCCTCTATATACCTAGTTGCAGATAAGAAAGCATCTTCCTGTGTCCAGTGGCACAAGAGGCTAGCCCATCAGAATTATAGAACCATAGGCAAGCTCTTCAGTAGGGAGCTAGTTAAAAATGGTCCTAAGTTAAAGTGCACTAAGGAGGGTATCAACTCTGCATGCCAAAAGGGCAAATAGAACAAGACCTCCTTCAAGAGCATTGGCACCAAAGACACAGTGAGGTGCTTATACCTCCTGCATATGGATTTGTTTGGTTCTACGCCAGTTAAAATTTTAGGTAGGAAAGTCTATACCCTTGTGGTTGTTGATGACTTTTCAAGATTTGCCTAGGTGTTCTTTCTAAGAAAGAAATCTAAAACCCCTGATATCTTCAAGACATTTATCAAGCAAATTCAGAATGAATTTAACAATACCGTGGTCAAAATCAGAAGTGACCATGGGAATGAATTTCAGTCTGAGTGCATGACAAGGTTCTGTGAAGAGCAAGGGATTCATAAAGAATTATGATCTCCTAGAACACCCCAGCAAAATGGGATTGCTGAGAGAAAAAATAGGACTCTTATAGAGGCTAGTAAAACCTTATTAAGTGACTCATCTATCTGAGAATACTTCTGGTCTAAGGCAGTTAACACTATATGTTATGTCCATAACGGGGCTTCTATCACCAAGTGTCACAAGAAGACTCCCTATGAGATCTTGAAGGGTAGAAAACCAAACTTGAGCTATTTCAGGATCTTTGGTAGTAAGTGTTATGTGCTTAATAATGGAAAATCACATATAACTAAGTTTACTGCCAAGTCTTATGAAGGGATTTTTGTTGGGTACAATATTCATAGTAAGGCATATAGAATCTATAACTTAACAAGTCAAGTTGTAGAAAAGTCAATGCATGTTGTCTTTGATGAATCCAACATGATTAACAGTGAGCTGTCTAGCTCCTCTTCTAGTATAGCAGGTACAGAACTGATGATGGACAAGCAAACCATCAAGGAAGCTACTTCCATAGTCCAAGATAAAGCTGATGGACTGATCATTCTTAGAGAAGGGAAAGGCATACTTCAAGTGGTTGAAGACAAGCCAGATGAAGATAATGAAGTTCAGAATGCTGAAGTTAGATTGCCTCCATGTATCAGACATCTGAGGGACCATCTAGCCCACCAAATCATTGGTGATGCAAGCTAGGGAGTCCAGACCAGAAGTAAGAGTATCAATACAGCTCTCTACTCATGTTTGCTATCTCAAGAAGAGCCCAAGAAGTTTGAAGAGGCAATCAAAGAATAGTTCTGGATTGGAGCAATGTAAGAAGAAGTGGACCAATTTAAGAGGTGTAAGGTCTGGAAGTTGGTTCCCAGACAATAAGGACAAAATGTCACAGGGACAAAGTGTGTTGGATCCCTAGTTGGATTTGGACTAGGTTCACTAAAGTTAGGATCATATGACCCAACATGTATAGCCAGGGTCATGGTTGTGTCCTAGAGTCTAGGTCAAGTCCTTAGAGTCAACAATGCATTGACCAGCATTCATCACTGCTAAAGACTCAAGACTTAGAGAAATATAAAGACTCAGAAAATGAGTTGGACATTCGTTGAACTCAGGTCGATGATAGTCGTGCTCAGCTCGACGAACTCAAAGACAATTCTCTAAGCTAAGCTTGACGAAATTAGTTCTCAGCTCGACGAACTTTGGACACAGTGATTCAACATTTCTAAGTCAGACTTCAGTCGAAGAACTTAGAGAATCATCTCGACGAACTCAGTTCTCAGGTCTCAGGTCGACTAATTCTGGATCATATGCTTCAACACTCAAGTCAAGAAAACAACTCAAATTTTCTAAGTCCAGAATCAAAATCCAGTTGGCGAACTTAATTCTCAACTCGACGATCTTGGTGCACAAAATTGGAAAGATTTTTCAAGTAGCAGTCAGCAGTTCAGAGGTCGACGATCTTGGATCTCAGCTCGATGAACAACAATTATCAGCTCGACAAACTGTGGACTCAGGTAGATGAATCTAGACTTTGTTGCTTTCTTTCTTCTGTCCCAATTATATTGCAATAATTCATGAGTAATTAATGCTCAAATATTCTCCGAACATTACCATTAGACGGAGCATTAGATATGGTCTTCATCAGGATTATTGCCTGTCATTTTTCAAAGGGGTAGCTGGGGAAATCAATCAATGCAAATATTCTCAAGGCCGTCAGCATTGAATGCAGGAACGAATTCAAAATTCAGAAGGAATTTCACATGGAAAATATAAAAAGGATTTTTCTTCTTCCTACAAAACAGAGAATACAAAAATCAGAGAATCGAAGCGAGAGAACAACATACACAGAAGAGAATAACATCAGAACCAGAACAAGGATCTTCTGCTCTTGCTCTCTCTCGACAATAAAGTGATAGAAATAAAGAAGTGTAAGACCAGAAGGAGAACAGCAAGCTGAAGAAGAATAACAACTATTCAATATCAAGAGTCTTCTTCTTTCATCATCTTAGGAATCTTCAAAGGACAAAAACTATTGCATCAGTCAAGAAGTTCCTGAAGATCTTCTTGTTAAATCTAAAGCCTGAAGGCCTATCACCCTGAAGCAAAGCTCCAACCTCCTGAACCAATTCATTATCTAAGGGGGAGCATTTTCTAACATCAGATCCACAAGAGTCTTCTCAGTTGTATATTAAGAAAGAGAAGACATAATCAATTGTCATCGCCTCACTATATAAAGGGTTCTCTACTCCCTTCAAAAGTGATTTCTGGTTGCAAGTCACCTAACCAAAAGACTTGAGGTTTGGTTTTTGAGCACCTGATCAAAAGCTCATTGGTGGCAGTCACCTGAACAAAAACCTGAGTGGATTCCTACCAGGGTGGTAGAAGAGTAGATGTACCCAGGTTGGGGAACCACTATAAAATTCTTGTGTTGTCTGGTTGCCTTTTATTTTGTTCTTGTTGTGGTTATTCTAGTTAGGTTGCTGTGATTCTGATTAGATAAATTTGGTGTATTTTGACATAATATCTCAGTTTAGAAATAAGTTTTTCTTTTACAGCAAAAGTTTTTAAAACCCAAACATACTCTATTCACCCCCCCCCCTCCCTTGTAGAGTATATAAGATCTAACACCTCACTTTCAATTGGTATCAGAGGAGGTTCTTTTGGTTGTACAAGCTAACCCTTTAACCAAAGATACTATGTTAGATCTGTCATTTCATTTCTATTAGGCTTATACACACAGCATGGCACAGAACAAAGATTATGCAAGCACTAGACATCCAGTATGCAATCTAAACAAGTTTGTCATCTGGAAGGCAAGAATTAAATTGTATATGAACTCTATTGATGTAGATATCTACAACTCTATTTTGACAGGTCCCCCTCAGGCATCTACTTCTACAGCATCACCCAGCACTAATGCAGTTCCACCCCCAGAGTGGACTGAGGCTCAGAAAAAGACAAAAATTGTTGATGCCAAAGCAATGAACATTTTGGCCCAAACAATGTCACATGACATTTTTCAGAAAGTGGATAAATGCACATCAGGCAAGGCCATCTGGGATTCCCTAAATCAAATGGTGGCTAGATCTGCTAATGAAAGAAAGGATAGAAGATCAAATCTCATATCCCAATATGGGAACTTCAAGAAGGAGGAAGCTGAATATGTAGCTGACATGTACAATAGGTTGAGCTCAATCATCAATAAGATAAAGACCTTGGATAAGGACATCACCCTCACAGAGGTGAATGATAAAATCCTCATGTGCTTCCCAAGCTCATGGGATTCAAGGATTTGGCCCATCAAGGAGGCCAGGAGCCTAAATGAGATTTCCACTAAATCTCTTTTATTAAAGCTGAAGTCCTATGAGCAGCTTATCAAATCCAGAGAAGCAGCTGAAAAAAGAACACCTCCACCAGCAAGGAAGGAGCACAACCTTGCATTCAAGGCTGTTGAAGAGACAAGGACTCCAACCATCAATGAAGAGTTGATGAGTCTATTTGCCAAAAGATTTTACAAAATGGCAAAGAAGGACTTTAGAAGAAAGTCATCCAGACAGGATGACAAGCCAAGGTATGATAAAACCCCTACTAAATAAGTGGTGTGCTTTGGCTGCAGGAAACCTGGACACTTCCTCTCAGAGTGTCCAGAGAATCAGAAGAAGGAGAAGAGAAGAGAGAATGACTCTAGAAAATAGCAAAGCAGAAGGCCTTCTTCCAGCAAACATAAGAAGAAGAAGAAAGGATTTATAGCTGAAAGCTGGAGTGAAACAGAAGACGAATCCTCATCATCCAGCTTCAATGAAGAAGAAGAAGAGGCAAGGGCCAAATAAGTTTGCCTCATGGCCATTGATGCCTCCATAAATCATTCAGATGAAGAAGAATCAGGTAATGAAGAAGCTTCAGAATCTGAAGCTAACCTGGTATTGTCTTCTTTTGATTATAGCTCTGATTCATTTAAATCTGAATTTAAAACCATGTGCATTGATCTAATAAATTCAAAAAAAAGAAATTAATACACTTAGGGAAAGACTAGGAAACCAAGAAAATGTTATTTCTGAAAACAATAGGCTAAAGGCTGAACAAAATCAAGCTAATGAACTAATCAATTCCTTAAAAACACAACTATGTGAGGCAAAACAACTCTAGGAATCTCTCAATGGGAGAAGCCTCAAGATGATGTACATTACAAGCACAGTCAATGCTATACTTAATGGCAAGCTGGGCTTGGGTGCTTCATCAAGTTTGCCCCCCATTCTTAAGAAGAATATCTTGTCAACCCCCATCAAATTTGTTTCTGCTAAAGGGAAAGAAATAATCACCTACAAACAAACCACGGAACAAATACCTAATAATAAAAATCAGAAAGCCTTAGGTAACAAAGTTCAGCAGATTTAGTCGACCCCAGATCGAGGAAATGTGGCCTATTCGTCGAACTCAAGTCGACGAATGCTGAACGCAAACTTATATAATAATCATTCGTCTTACTGTGATCGATGAACTGTGTATGGTTTGTCGAGCAGAGATCGACGAACTTGGGGCAAAAAAATTGAACTTGTTCATTCTACGAGCAGCGATTGACGATCTCATCCCAATTCGTCGAACTATGGTCGACGAACTCACAACATTTCGTCGAACCCAAAAAGACTTACAAATAATTATAACTACAACAGCAAATCTAATAAATCTAGGAAGTCATTTAATCCATTAGATGATTGGATAATCCCCCTAAAAAATATCATCCATTAGGATATAAATCACAACCAGAGTTTTCGGTAATTTCTAGCTTCTCTTATCAACAATATAAAGGACCCAAGGTAACCTGGGTCAAGAATAACTAACCATTCTGTTTGCAGATGAAGAGTTGTCCAGTTGTGAATCAAGTATGGTACCTGGATAGTGGTTTCTCCAAACACATGACTGGCAAAAAGGAAAACCTACTCAACTACAAATCAAAGCTTGGACCAAAGGTAATCTTTGGTGACTCAAAGTGTGGCCAATCTGAAGGCTATGGACAAATAAGGATTGGAGCAGTCACATTCAAGAAGGTGACCTATGTAAGAGGACTCAAGCATAACCTCATCTCCATAAGTCAATTATGTGATGAAGGTTATCAGGTACACTTTAGCTCAACTTCTTGTACTATTTCAAATAAAGAAAAACAAAATGTTTTAATTGGGAATAGACAAGGAAACATATATCTAGTTGATTTTCAATCTGCCAATTCAGATATCTGCTTACTTAACCTTATTCGTAATTAGAATGACTTATGGCATAAAAGGCTAGGACATGTTAATATGAAAAACATTGCTAGGCTAGCAAAAGACAACCTTGTGAAAGGTTTACCTTCTGGCCCCTACAAGAAGGAAGCTCTCTGCAGGGCTTGTCAACTAGGCAAGCAAACTAAATCTAGCTTTAAATCAGTAAATAAAAGTGATTCACCTAGGATCTTGTACTTACTACACATGGATCTCTTTGGACCCATAGCTGTACAAAGCCTAATAGGTAAATCCTAAACTTTAGTTATTGTGGATGACTTCTAAAGGTTCACTTGGGTGTTATTTCTGAGATCTAAGTCAGATACCTTTAAAGCTCTTACAGATTTTCTTAGGACCATACAAATTGAGTACTCTACTCATGTTGCATTGATTAGAAGTGATCATGGTACAGAGTTTGAGTCTCTTCTTATGCATGAGTTCTGTGAGAAGGAAGGTATCATGCCATGCTTCTCTGCTCCTAGAACTCCCCAACAAAATGGGGTGGCTGAAAGGAAAAATAGGACACTAATTGAAGCTGCGGGCACATTACTTGCAGATGATTACATGCCCCTATCCTTTTGGGTATAGGCTGTAAGCACAGCAAACTATGTACTGAATAGAAGACTGATACATAAACTAAAGAATAGGACTCTCTATAAATTACTTAAAGGGAAGAAACCTAAAATCACCTATTTTAAAGTATTTGGTTGTGTATGTTATATACATAATAATAACAAGAGATATATTAGAAAGTTTGAAGCTAAGGATGAAGAAGGAATTTTTCTAGGATATTCCCAAGTAAGCAAAGCTTATAGGGTATTCAATAAATCATCTCTAAAAATTGAAGAATCAATTCATGTTACTTTTGATGAAGCTAACATGTCTTGCAAGGAGAAAGAGATTTCTACCAATAATCCTTTGCAGGTACCTCACTTATGTGAGAATCTGGATGGTCTAAGCCTCACACAAGAGGTTCTAACACATCCTTCTCCACAAGATTAAGAAGAAAGTGAAGAAGAAAGCACTGAAGTAACTGAACTTCATCCAACAGCAAACATAATTCCACAAGAGGAATTAAATCCAAATGATGTTGCTGAACCAACTCCACCCACTGATATTGTCACACTAAGCGATCACCCCAGATCCCAAGTGATTGGAGACATAACAGCAGGTGTACAGACAAGGCATCAACTCAACCAAGACTTGATGCATGCCTGTTTCCTCTCTCAAGTTGAACCTCAATCCATAAAAGATGCTGAGCAAGATTCCCACTGGATCATTGCTATGCAAGAGGAGCTCAACCAATTTGAGAGATGTAGAGTATGGGATTTGGTTCCAAGACCCCAAGACAACCCAGTCATTGGAACCAAATGGGTATATAGAAACAAACTAGATGCCCAAGGTGTAATTGTGAGAAATAAGGCTAGGCTTGTTGCTTAAGGTTATAGGCAAGAAGAAGGGATAGACTATGACCAAACTTTTGCACCTGTTGCAAGGTTAGAAGCAATCAGAATATTTCTTGTCTATGCTGCATACAAAAAATTCAAGGTATATCAAATGGATGTGAGGAGTGCATTTCTAAATGGAGTACTCAAAGAAGAGGTGTATTTTGAACAACCTCCAGGTTTTGCCTCTCCAACTTATCCCTCTCATGTATTTAAATTGCATAAAGCTCTTTATGGTTTAAAGAAAGCTCCAAGAGCTTTGTATGAGACCCTAGCCAACTTTCTGATAGAGTATAAATTCATTAGAGGCATAGTAGATAAAACCTTATTCACTAGACATCATAAGTACCAAACTTTGTTGGTAAAAATATATGTGGATGACATCATATTTGGGTCTACTGATCCCAAATTATGCAAGAGGTTATCTGACCTCATGCATTCAAAATTTTAGATGAGTAGTATGGTTGAGCTCTCCTACTTCCTTGGTCTCCAAGTGAAGCAGCTCTCTGATGGCATCTTCATCTCCCAGGCTAAATATCCTAAAGAGCTTATAAAAAAGTTTGGGATGGCTGATGCCTCAGCAAAGAAAACACCCATGGATACAAATGCTATAATAGACTCTGATGCACATGGGAAACCTGCGGATCAGAAATTATATAGGGGCATTGTTGGGTCCCTATTATACCTTACAGCAAGCAGACCTGACATCATGTTTGCCACATATCTTTGTGCTAGGTTCCAGGTGAACCCTAAAGAATCTCACTTAATTTTTCTAAAAAGGATTTTAAGATATATAAAGAGTTGTCCTAGTCTAGGACTCTGGTATTCTACTGAGTCAGAGTTTGAGTTAACTAGATAATCAGATACTGACTTTGCTGGATGCTGGGTGGACAGAAAAAGTACCTCAGGAACCTGCCAGTTCCTTGGTATAAGATTAGTGTCCTGGTTTTATAAACAGCAGTCATCAGTGTCTACATCAACTGCTGAAGCAGAATATATTGCAGCTGGCAGTTGCTGTTCCCAGATGCTGTGGATCCAAAACCAACTCCCAGACTATGGCTTCAACTTAAATAATTCAACTCTACTATGTGATAACACAAGTGTTATAGCTATAACACAAAATCCAGTCCATCACAGTAGGACTAAGCATATAGACATTAGGCATCATTTTATTAGAGAGTGTGTAGACAAAAACCAAATTAAACTTGTCTATATCTACACTGGCTTACAAAGAGCTGACATTTTCACCAAGCCCTTGGATGAAAGAAATCACTTGTTCTTTGTAAATCAACTTGGCATGATCAATGGAGAAGATTTATTTTAGTCTCTGTCTACACTCGATGAATTTTTAAAAGTTCGTCGAACGGAGGTCGACGAACTAGGAAAGGTTCTTGAGATATTCGTAAATCGGAGATCGACAAACTCTCTGTGAGTAAAGTTAGTTTCGTCGAACTGAGATTGACGTACCTACTTCAGAAAACTTTCGTCGAACGGAGCTCGGTGAAATGTCTTCAAACCTTCAGACTGAGATCGACAAATTATTTAACTCCAAATTATTTTGTCGACCTCAGGTCGAACAATTATTTATTTTTCGTGGAACGGAGTCTGTCGATTCATATTCTGGAAAACCTTATATTTAGGTTTTCTTCGACCTCCGTCCCGCGCTTTCAGTTCCTTGCACTTGATCTTCATTTTCTCTTGAAGGTGCTCTCATGGCGATTCCAGCAGGCAATCTTGCGGCGATGAAATTTAATACTGGCTTCGACCTTGATTTCGAATCCTTTCAATATTCCGATCCTATCTTTCTGAACATCCTGCAACTGCTTGAAGAATAGTAATTGAAGACTCTGCTATCCACCAGGATCAAGATATCTGGAGAAGAAATCAGAGAGTGGGTCTACACATCTTCCACATAGTACAACACCATGACTGGAACTATAGCGGTTAATGTTGTTTCCCTCACCCTCGCTATTTTAACAGAAGTTTTTGGATTAAAAAATGGTGAAGAGGAATTATAAATAGACACTAAGGAGTTTACATGATGCTGAGTATGATGGGTTATTCAGGACAAACCCCTAATAAACTGCTTAAGAAACATCTGTCTGTAGAGTTTAAGTTTCTCGCAGACATTGTGGGAATGGTGTTGCTGGGAAAGCACGCAGCCCATGACTACATAACCAGGCACCAATTCCTGGTTATGTGTGTTGTGGCCAATAAGAAGAAAGTGAACTGGGCTCAGATCCTATTTGATCTGATTAAATAGAAGAATACAAAGAAAGAGGTATGTTTTGGAAGGATCCAAGGGATCTTCCTAAAGGAAAAGGCTACTGAATCCCTGGTCTCCCCGACCATATTCATAAATGCTAGCAAGAGGCTCACATGTGCCCTTTTTAGCAAGTTGGAGAGGACAATCACCAAGCCCTCCAAGGCTACCTCCTCATCCACCAGACCTTCTGAGAGTACAAGGGCTGCTCCAGCCACTTCCCACCCCACTGAAGAGGTTCCTTCCACCACTCCACACCCTCCAGCTCTCCAAATTCCATCACAACCAGCAAATCAACAAACCCCACCTTCCACTCATATTACAGTCCCTACTTCCACACCTCCATCATCCCCAATTCCTACATCTCCAACCCATATTCCCTCTCATACTCCTTCCCCCCAGCATGATACATTAATACCATCACCACCCTCATCTCCTCTTCCAAGGCATTTAGTTGACATCCCCCTATCCAACCTCTCATCCCTCCCATCCTTCAATCTACTATCATCCCCTCTTAACACTCCCTCTCCTACAGATATATCTCACATACAATCTCCGCCTCCACCTCTTACTCCACCAGCTCCTACCACCTCCACTAAAACACCCCCTGCCACAACATCTACCTCCCCACTATTGGACTCTTCTAGTATCCCTCCATTCATTGCCCTTCTCACACCCCTCCTCAAAACAATCATAGCAGAGGCTATTTCCCCTCTTGTTGTTTCCATCTCCTCCCTTGCTGCCAAAATCACTCCCCTCTCTACTGCTCCCTCTTCAGTTAGGGGCCTGGCTTCAGTTTCCACTGAAACCAGGCAGGGGGAGATACTTAATGAAGAAGAGGCAGTCGCAGATATAGCAGTAGAAGTAGCAGCAGCAGAGTCAGTTGAAACTGATATGGAAACAGTACCAGATGCAACAGTAGAGGTAGCAACAGCAGAACCAACTGATACTAATGATTCTTTTGATTTAATTACGTTTATAGAATCATATATGGATATAGATGAACAGGTCCCTGAAACTACTGGTGATTTTATTATAAATCCCACAGTTGACCTTATTCAGCTGTTAAGTATTTTTGATACAGCTCATTTGAACTTTCTGCCAGAAGAAAGCACTAAGCCCTCAATGGCTATAATCCCTTAAACCTCCCCAATAAGCCCCAAGGTTGCCAAGCAACTTAAGGCAATTTTTGCAATCCCTAAAATCCCAACCATTCCATCCCCTCCAAGAGTTGCTTCACCCACTGTCTCATCCCCTCTTGCCCCAGTTTTTGTTATGGATGATTCACCAATGTCTAATCTTGATGCATTGATCATGGCTAATATAGAAGAGGAAAATAAATCTGTTGCTGAAAGCACTGATCTGTATAATTCTCCAGCTCCCTCCAAGACTGAAAGATCAGCAATACCTGATGAAACAATAAGAGAGATAGATGCACTATATGACAATCCACAACAGTCAGATGATGATGATGATTCAGATTAGGATCCCAAAAGAAAGAAAGTCTCCAAGAAGAGGAAAGCTCCTCCACCTCCTTTCCCTAAACCCAATCATGCAAATGACACACCCTACTATATTCTGCAAGATATTACTCCCTATAAGGGTATACCACCATGGATGTGGCTATCCAAGAATGAACAGAAGGCTAGGAAGAATAGCAGGAGATACTCTCCTCCTCTACAGAAGTTTAAGAGAGGTCCTCCTCCTCCTCCTACTGCTGGTGCCTAAGGAGTTGCTCCTCAAAGTTCAGATATATCTTCCAAGCCTACCTATTTCACCAAAACCTATCAAAGGTAGGAAAGATCATCCAGACATCAATCCCAAGGAGGCAGTCAGCAAAGGAGTACAAGTCCAGCTGAGGAAATAAAGGAAGTTGTTTATCAAAGGCCAACATTCTCTCCTCCTAAACAGCAAGCTCCTCAACATCAATACAGAAGGCACACTGAATCTTATGAGCCTAAAGGGAAATATAGTGAAGCTGCTCCTCCTAAATCCCTCTATACTCAAAGTAATGAAAAGCATAATGTGACAAGTTTCCAAGATTAATATACACAGTTCAAGCCTGTTACCCTACTACCTCCACAAGATGATCAGTCATCTGTTAATCAGGATGTTGATCCAAATTTCAGGATGGCAAGGCTCCAGTAGCTAATTGAACTTTCACAGATAAAGAAAGCTATGGAAGAAGGAGAAGATCCATCAAAATTCACCACTTTGTCATCCTATAGAGAAAAAGAACTAGACAAGCTTCAGGTTAGCAAGAAAGTATTCAATCCAGCAGAATACATAACAATGCACCCCAAGGCTGTTGTACCCAGAACTTCAACCCTGACTGTGATTGGAGCATCATATTTGTATATGTCAAAGAAAGAAGTTGTTAATCCCAATAGGGAAATCATTTTCACTCAGCCTGGGGACAAAAGCAAAGAGGAAAAGCCAAAGGAAAAGAAGAAAAAGAAATAAATTTTGAATTGCTTTGTTTATGGGATTTTTAAAACTGTTTTCTCATTCCTGATACAAAGCTTACTGTGTACATATATATATCTGCTGCATATACCATTCTCTTTTCTGCCAGATATATGTTTTTCTTGCTTTGTACATTTCTGTTTTTACAATTGAGTCTGTAAATAGTGACCTCACCCAAATAGGGGGAGATTGTTGGATCCCTAGTTGGATTTGGGCTAGGTTCACTAAAGTTAGGATCATATGACCCTACATGTATAGCCAGGGTCATGGTTGTGTCCTAGAGTCTAGGTCAAGTCCTTAGAGTCAACAATGCATGGACCAACCATCATCACTGCCAAAGACTCAAGACTTAGAGAAATATCAAGACTCAAAAAATGAGTTCGACGTTCGTCTAACTCAGGTCGATGATAGTCGTGATCAGCTCAACGAACTCAGAGATAATTCTCTGAGTTTAGCTCGACGAACTTAGTTCTCAGCTCGACGAACTTTGGACACGGTGATTCAACATTTCTAAGTCATACATCAGTTAACGAACTTAGAGAATCATCTCGACGAACTCCATTCTCAGGTCTCAGGTCGACTAATTCTGGATCATATGCTTCAACACTCAAGTCCAGAAAACATCTCAAATTTTCTAAGTCCAGAATCAAACTCCAGTCGACAAACTTAATTCTTAGCTCGACGATCTTGGTGCACAGAATTGGAAAGATTTGTCAAACAGCAGTCAGTAGTTCAGAGGTCGACGATCTTTGATCTCAGCTTGACGAACAATAATTATCAGCTCGACGAACTGTGGACTCAGGTCGACGAATCCATACTTGGTTGCTTTCATTCTTCTGTCCCTATTATATTGCAATAATTCCTGAGTAATTAATGCTCAAATATTCTCCGAATATTACCGTTAGACTGAGCATTAGTTATGGTCTTCATCAGGATTATTGCCTGCGATTTTTCAAAGGGACGGTTCGGGAAATCAATCAATGCAAATATTCTCAAGGCCGTCAGCATTGAATGCAGGAAGGAATTCAAAATTCAAAAGAAATTTCACATGGAAAATATAAAAAGGATTTTTCTTCTTCCTGCAAAATAGAGAATACAACAATCAGAGAATCAAAGTGTGAGAACAACATACACAGAAGAGAATAACATCAGAACAAGAACAAGGATCTTCTGCTCTTACTCTCTCTCGACAATAAAGTGATAGAAAGAAAGAAATGCTAGACCAGAAGGAGAATAGGAATATGAAGAATAAGAAGAACTATTCAATATCAAGAGTCTTCTTCTGTCATCATCTCAGGAATCTTCAAAGGACAACAACTATTGCATCAGTCAAGAAGTTCCTGAAGATCTTCTGGTCAAAGCTAAAGCCTGAAGGCCTATCACCCTGAAGCAAAGCTCCAACCTCCTGAACCAATTCATTATCTCAGGGGGAGCATTTGCTAACATCAGATCCACAAGAGTCTTCTTAGTTGTATATTGAGAAAGAGAAGACATAATCAATCTCTCATCCCCCGACTGTATAAAGGGTTCTCTACTCCCTTCAAAAGTGATTCCTGGTTGAAAGTCACCTAACCAAAATACTTGAGGTTTGGTTTTTGAGCACCTGATCAAAAGCTCATTGGTGGCAGTCACCTGAACAAAAACCTGAGTGGATTCCTACCAGGGTGGTAGAAGAGTGGATGTACCCAGGTTGGGGAACCACTATAAAATTCTTGTGTTGTCTGGTTGCCTTTTTCTTTTGTTCTTACTATGGTTGTGCTAGTCAGGTTGCTGTGATTTTGATTAGATAAATTTGGTGTACTGTGACATAATATCTCAGTTTTGAAATAAGTTTTTCTTTTACAGCAAAAGTTTTTTAAACCCAAACATACTCTATTCACCTCCCCCCCCCCCCTCTAGAGTATATCAGATCTAACACCTCACTTTTAAAGTGGATCTACAGGAACAAGTGGATGAGAATGGCATTATTGTCAAGAATAAGGCTAGACTGGTGGCCAACGGATACAGGCAAGAAGAAGGGATAGATTTTGACCATACATTTGTCCCAGTAGCCAGATTGGAAGATATAAGACTCTTCCTTGCATTTACTGTCTATCAAGGTTTCAAAGTCTACCAGATGGATGTAAATTCAGCCTTCCTGAATGGGGACTTAAAAGAGGATGTATATGTGGATCAACCACTAGGATTTGTTGACCTTAACTCTCTTAATTTTGTTTATAGGCTTAGGAAAGATCTATATGGGTTGAAGCAAGCCCCTAAAGCATGGTATGAGACTTTATCTTGTTTCCTCATTGAGAACAAACTCTGAAGGGAGGAAATAGACAAAAACCTATTCCTAAGGGAATCTAAGGGAAAGTTCTTCTTGGGACTCCAAATAAGACAGACTGATGATGGCTTGTCCATATCCCAGTCCAAGTTTACCCAGGAGTTGATTAAGAAATATGACATGGAGAATGCCTCCACCATGAGAACTCTCATGGGATCAAGTGTGCCTATAGACAAAGATAAGGTAGGGAAACCTATTGATGAGACTTTATATAGAGGGATAATTTGCTCCCTTCTATACCTGATTGCTAGTAGGTCTGACATCATGTATTCTATATGTGTCTGTACTAGGTATCAGGCCTGCCCTAAAGAATCTCATTACTCTGCTAAAAAGAGAATTTTGCGATAACTTAAGGGTACACCATATCTTGTCCTATGGTACACTAGGAATAGGGATTTTGATCTAACAAGCTTTTCAAATGCAGATTTTGCATGCTGCAAAGAAGACAAGAAAAGTACTTTAGGTATCTGTCAGTTCTTAGGTGGAAGACTTGTGTCATGGAGCAGCAAGAAGCAAATGAGTGTGGCAATCTCAACTGCAGAGTCAGAGTACATTTTAGCAGGAAGTTATTATGCTCAGTTGTTGTGGATTCAACATCAGCTTCAGGATTATAACATTGAGATAAGTAGAACTCCTCTTTATTGTGATTCTACTTGTGTCATTTCTATTGCTAGGAATCCTGTCTCACACAATAAGACTAAGCACATAAAAATTAGGTATCACTTCATTAGGGAACATGTGGAAAAGGAAGACATCAGCCTCCAGTTTGTCCCCACTAACAAGCAATTGGCTGACATCTTCACTAAACCACTAGATGAAGCAAAGTTCAACACCTTCAAATTTGAATTGGTTGTGTTGAACTTAGTTTTGTTTCAGTTACTACCTATAGAATTTTTTGTTGCGGGTTTGTTATTTTTCTTGTAGGCTGAGAAGATCTTTAGTGGTATAAAGATTGTGGAGACCAAAGTGTCTATTAGGAAGATGTGATAGAAGATGCTCCTATTGAGGGGGAATAA
Organism: Platanthera zijinensis; assembly: GCA_039513925.1. Lineage (NCBI taxonomy): Eukaryota > Viridiplantae > Streptophyta > Magnoliopsida > Asparagales > Orchidaceae > Platanthera > Platanthera zijinensis. The sequence goes on along the minus strand of CM077094.1, from coordinate 25,529,550 downwards.
TTAAAACAGCTGCAGAAGCAGCTTCAGCCTTGTGAAGAGAAGAAGATCAAAGGAAGCCATACCTCCCTGACTATTCTACATAAGTCAAAAAGTGGGAGAGAAGGTGTTGATCAAGTTATGGATCAAGTGGTATCAAGGCCAAAAGGATTTGTCAAGCTCAACTATGGCAGTAAGACAGGGGGAGCAGGGATGCTTTTAAACAGGGGGAGTAGGTAACCTTCCTGTAACTGTCATGTTATAGTGTTTATTGCTGCAAATATGGTGTGTATGTCATTGACTAAGAAATTGAAGTGAGGTTTTGACTTCTTCAAATAGGGGGAGATTGTTGGATCCATTGATCCCAATATCCCTGATTTGTAAGAAGTCAAACAAGTCAATGATATACAGCAAGTTTTATTTGATATGGTTGCTAGTTAATGCATGCAGGTTATTCCTTATTACAATGATAGGAAAGGTGGACACAAAGGAGTTAGCTGGATAGACAAGAAATTGCCTAAGTCTACAGGCGTTGAGTGGAGCAAGCTCACTCAACAGTAGATGGCTTAAGGAAGGAAGATGGATAAAGAAATGTAGTTAAGTCCACAGGCGTTGAGTGGAGAAAGCTCACTCAATTGTAGATGGATTAAGGAAGGGATCTGGATAAAGAAATGCAGCTAAGTCCATAGGAGTTAAATGAAGGTAATTCACTCAATGCCATAACACAAAAAGCATTAAATAAAGCTGGGTTTGTCAAAGCCTAAGCAGTGGAATCCAGAAAAATAGTTAAGTCCACAGGAATTGAGTGATGTCAACTCTTTCAATGCCAAGCGACATAATTTGTCTAGTATTATTGCCTAAGTCAAAGCTGCGGAGTTTCTATCAAAGAAAAATAAGCTAAGTCTAGAAGCATTGAGTGAAGCCAGTTCACTCAATATCATACTGATTCTGTCAATTCCATAAAAGATAGACTGGAAAATTTTTCTAACCCCAAAGACATTGAGTGAAGACAGTTCACTCAACGCCAAATGACAGAAAGCTTTGAGTCAAGCTGTAGCAGTCAAAGCCACGGGGAAAGTGAAACAGAAAAATGGCTAAGTACAAAAGCATTAAGTGATGAAGCTACACTCAACACTATCAGTGCCATGCAGTGGAGCAGTTGTGGACAAGTACAAAAGCATTAAGTGATGAAGCTACACTCAACGCTCTCAATGCTAAGGTTACTGAAGAAGCATAAAATATTCTAAGGAAAAAAACATTGAGTGGTGAAGCTACACTCAATGCTCTCAATGACTAGGAAGTAGAAAGAGCAAAAAGCTAAGCTAAGTCTAAAAGCGTTGAGTGATGGCCATTCACTGAACACCACTCAATGCCAAGGAAGATGCAAAATGACTAAGTACAGAATCGTTGAGTGAAGGCCATTCACTCAACTCCACTCAACGCCAAGGAAGCTACAAAATGACTAAGTACAAAATCTTTGTGTGAAGGCCATTCGCTCAACGCCACTCAACGCTTGAGTGGATTCTGAGAATTTGGCTATGTCCACAAAGGGGTGATGTCAGCAATAGTCAACAAAGTCAATGCAGTTCAAAATAGTTGCGAGAAAGCTTCAGAATAGTGTAAATGGCGTTGATGGCCAGCTGATTGTCTTCTTGTGTAAAAGGAAGGTAATATTCCAGCATTTACGACGGGCCCATACAGAAAAGAGCTGTTGATAAGCCTACAAAAAAGGGAAGATTGGCTAATTCGACGACAATAATTAAGGTTTTATGTTTACGTATTCTTGTGGCTGAACATCATCTTCTTCCTCGCCTTCTTGCCGAGCCTGAAGAAGAAGTTCATATCAGTGAACCTGAAAGCGAATCGAGATAGTTGAAGCGATTTTCATCTATGACAGCAAGTTCGAAATCATATTCTAAAAATGGGGAAGGAGTAGAGTTCTCAAATATCTGTAGGAGCTTGGGCTGAGATAATCTTAGTCCAGAAAAGGCAGACACAGATAAATCCTCTTGTGTCAAAATCAACACATCTATTGTTTATTTTATAGGATCCTTTAGGATCTAAGTGTAGGCCTAATCTATAAAGGCTGTCAGGTAAGATTCCTATGTGAATTTGAGTTGTAGGACTGTGTTATAAAGGCTGAGGTAGGATCATTTATTGATCTGAGTGTAGGATCCGTTTTGGATCTATGTGTAGGTCTTTGGCCTGAGTTGTAGAATCCTTTGGTTCGGAGGTAGGGCTTAGTGCATGAGTGGTAGGTCTTGGAGAAGGCTGAGAGGTCCTACGTGATCTGTGTTGTAAGCTCTTAGGAGCCGAGTGTTGGTGTTGTGCCTCATCTAACACACTATTAGAGAGGTGGGAGGGACAGTGGACGTACCCAAGATCGGGGAACCACTAAAAATCAATTGTGTCATCTGTGATTTATATTGAAAGCCAAACTAACCTAATCACTAAGCATAGTAAAATCAGTTAAGGTCTAAATAAATCAAAAAGAGACCTAAAACCTATTCACCCCCCCCCCCCTCTAGGTCTTTAGCTGAACTTGAAAATAAGACTTTTTGTCTGCAGATGAAAGGTTGTGCTGAACTTCAGCTTGGTCCCCAACAGTTAATGCACCAAACTCCAATCGTTAGACGTGAACCGCCCATCCTGGTCACTCACGATGCTACGGGGCACACCGAGTAGACGAACAATATTCTCCACATACAGCTTTGCCAGCTTATCAACTGAATTGTCCTTCCTATTTGGGATGAAGTGCGACACTTTTGTCAAACGGTCTATGACCACCCAGATGGCATTATTTCCCTTTTACGATCTCGCCAAACAATGTACAACATCCATGGATATATCATCGAACTTCCACTCCGGTATAGGCAAAGACTTCAAGAATCCTCCGGGATTCTAGCAATCCGCCTTCACCAAGGCACGCGTTTGACATTTCGCCACATAAAGTGTTATGTCCTTCTTTAGTCCCGGCCACCGGAACAGCTTTTTCATATCTTTGTACATCTTTGTACTCCTCGGGTGAATCATGTAATACCCCTATCCGTCATATGGAATATAACAAAAGGTCCGATCGGGGCCCCACGCCATATACCATGGATACTTAGCGGAGTTACGTATTAATACCAAAATACAACCGTAGGATTTCGTATCCTAACTTAGAGCATTCTAGCGGAAGCTTTTTAAAACAGTTAGAAGAACCCATAAACAACACATGAATGTCCACTATAACCATAATAGGAATAAAAGAACATACACAAAAGACTTGGCCTTAAGACCTTACAACAGTTAGCTTAAACAGTAAGTGTTTTACTTACTTCAGCACGCAGGCCGGCCATACATGACAATAGTAAAAGAAAACACTTTGCTTTGGCCTTCAAGGGCCCTCATAGTATTAAGGGCTTCAGCCCGCTAATTACCAATTGGCTCACCTATTCCTGCACAACAATCCACCGAAAAGTGGAAAAATAAGGCAACCGTCATCTAAAGCTGACCAATTATAATGACCCCACCCCTTACTCGGGGCGGCGGTGCTCATTCCCTGCAGTTCTTTAGTATATCCAACCATGGTATAGAAAGTACAATTAAAGAACACTTCACCACAGGAGTAGGCACGCACGACAACACACCCCGTGCTCTAATGGCACATTATCGGTGAACCCGGTCCATTCCGAGGATTCACCACCACCCCAGGACGGCAACCATCGTGAGCATTTAAGTCTTTCCGGCCAAAGCCTAAGACTCGCCCTCCATTCCCCTAGTAAGTGCCACGTATATTAGGTCTCATTAACTGAACCACATAGAGCGGGTACGGTTCAGCTCAACCTATTGCTCACATCGCCATGTCAATTTAAGTCATCGACGCGGGTCAGCCTCCCCGATTCTCGAAGAATCGATCATACAAAAATACATAACCCGATTATGCACAAGGTCGGCACTCAGGCTACCAATCTGGGCTCCCAGAGCTCTCAGCCCCACAACCTGGCCCCCATGTCTCCGCGAGATAGGCCTTACAATAGCTCTCTCACAGAGCTACCGCCGGCGATAACAATACCGCAGCACGGTACCTAGAAGAAATGCATTTCTGCCCAGTTTTCCGAGTGCTCCTTGGGGTTAGTCCCCAATGTTCCCTGCTGCAATCTACCGTGTAGAAACCCAAAAATATACAGCACGAAGTCTTCTCCGGCAATTCATGCATAATGAAAACATCACCAATCCAAACCAACACGTCCGAATGGAATTCACACACCATGCTTATGTCCGTACTTCGATCCGAACTCTCTATGCAAAACTACGTGGATAATCCATATCTACCCGAAGGAATACCCCCACGCTCACCGCACACTTGCGGGAGAGGATTTCCTACGTAAAAGGAAGAGGGTTTCACATGTCCAAGTAGAGAATCGTTACCCTAGAGGTTCACTTCGGCCCCATGTAGAAGAAACTAGCCGGATGAAAACCACCGCAACGGACTCGCCTCCGCGGATCTAGACTCGGCTCGCAATTTTGAGCTCTGAAGCTCCAACAATGGCGGATTCCTCCTTCTTCTTCTCCCTTTGATCTCCCCTCTCACTACCTCTTAGAAAGAGAATGGGCCAAAGGAAATGAGGTTTAAACCCTCATTTCCCGACATTATCTCATCAGGAAAGACTTTGGATCGTCGGATCTCACCTAAATAAAATGAAAGGCCTTGATTTGACCTTAGAATGGTCTCCCTTGGTCCGTACAAGGCTTGTGGCATGGTCGTATCATAGGTCACTTTCCCGCAATCACAATAAAATGACCAAATACAGAGCACGACATGGCTCTGGACACACCCGTGTCACAGTCCGTGTTCCTCGACATGGTTCTAGACACACCTGTGTCACAGGCCGTGTTACTCAATCACAATAAAACGGCTAAATACAGAGCACGACATGGCCCTAGACACACCCGTGTCACAGGTCATGTTCCTCGACATGGCTTTGGACACACCCGTGTGAAACTATAAGGGATCCAAAAGTCCTTCAAAACACTTCCAATTCATCCCCAATTTTCATAGCGCTTCACTAAGGGTATTATAAACATATTGACCAATTCGTATTCGGGTTTTGGTGCATTACAAATCTCTTCCCCTTAAATGAATTTCATCCCAAAATTATAGAATGGAAAGGTACATAAAATTAAATGGTACCTGAGTAAAATAGCTCGGGATACTCCTCAAGCATGGTCTGCTCTTGCTCCCACGAAAGCTCCTCACGACCACAATTTTTCCATCGGACTTTAACCATCCTGATGGCTTTATTACGAAGTTGCTTAACTTCCACATCCTCAATGTGAATAAGCTTGACCTTCGTCGTCAACCCACTATAGACCGGCACTTGATCCGCAGCAACCACTTGAGTAGAGTCTTGAATAGCCTTTCGCAGCACTAAGATGTGAAATACATCATGCAAACTACTCAACTCCACCGAAAGAGCCAAACGATAGGCGGCTTCACCAACCCGCTCCAAGATCTCAAAAGGACCAACATACCTTGTATTAAGCTTCTTTAAGATTCGAATCCTCGATACGCCTTTAAACAACTTTATCTTGAGGTATACCGAATCGCCTGCCGCAAACTCCACGTTCCGATGCTTGGCATTGTAGTACTTGGCCTACCTATCTTGAGTAATAAGTAGTCGTTCTTGAATCAACCATATCATTGAAGTAGCATGTTCAATGTCTCTTCAGTTGTACAGCTTCGATTCTCCCATTTCTACCCAAGACAATGGCGTACGACAACTCCTCCAGTACAGAGCCTCAAAAGGCGCCATCTAAATACTTGTTTGGTAGCAATTATTATAAGCGAACTCAATCATAAAAAGATGGTCCTCCCATCTTTTCCCAAAATCCAAGGCACACATACGAAGCATATATTCCATTGTCCTATTCACTCTTTCAGTTTGCCCATCTGTCTGTGGGTGAAAAGTCATGCTGAAATTCCACTTGGTACCCAACAACTGATGAATGAGCCTCCAGTCATTAGATGTGAACCAACCATCTCGGTCAAATACTATGCTCTGGGGCACACCATGCAATCGGACTATGCTGTCCACATAATGCTTCGCCAGCTTCTCCACTGACTCATCCTTCCTATTGGGTATAAAATGTGACACCTTCGTTAAACGATCAAAGACCACCCAAATAGCGTTGTTCCCCTTGTGCGATCTCGACAAATCGTGCACGAAATCCATGGAGATCTCATAAAATTTCCACTCTAGTATGGGCAAAGACTTCAGGAATCCGCCAGGCTTCTGGCATTCAGCCTTCACTAAGGCACATGTTTGACATTTCACCATATACAATGCTATGTCTTTCTTCAGACCCGGCCACCAAAATGATTTCTTCATGTCCTTTAACATCTTGGTGCTCCCGGGGTGAATCGGGTACTTTATAAAGTGCGCTTCATACATAAATTCTTCTCATAACTTCCCCACATTGGGAACGCACAATCGACTACCTTTCCATAAAAGGCCATCGTCGATAGAGAATAGGCCTTTAGACCTATCAATAGCTTCCTCCCGGTGATGTTTCAAGCTCACGTCCAACTCCAAAGCCTGTCGGATCCTGTCTGCGAGGTCTTATTAAACCTCCGTCCAACTCAAACATGTGTTTGTACCAGATCCCTTATCAACACAAGCGATCTCCAAGGACTCCAAGTCCTGAATAAGCTGCTCGTCATGCATCTGTAACCAGTTGGCCCATACAGGAGTCCTACGACTCAAAGCATCTACCACGACATTCCCCTTCCCATGAATACAATGAATCTTATAGGTGTAGTCCCCAAGGAACTCCATCCACCTATATTATCGCATGTTTAGGTCCTTCTGATCTATCAGATACTTCAGACTCTTGTGATATGAATATATATCGACCTTTATGAAAGTGAGGGTAAGATCTATCTCAACTCTAGAGGGGGGGGGGGGGGTGAATAGAGTTTATTTAAATTAATTTCACAGTTGAGATTAACCAGCAAATATAAAATTCAATTTATAGTATAGTGTAGAGTGTTAGTAAAGAGTTAAAAACAAAGAAGTAAAGAGCACAGCACACAGCAAACCAATCACACAAACAACCCAGAAGACATAAGGAAATATAGTGGTTCCCCAAAAACCTGGGTACATCCACTCTTCTACCACCCTTGGTAGGAATCCACTCAGGATGAGTTGATCAGGTGTCCTAACACCAATGAGCTTTTGATAAGGTGCTCAAAAACCAAACTGGATTTTTTGATAAGGTGTCTTGCCACCACTGAGTTTTGACAAGGCTCTCAGAACCAGACAGAACTTTTGAAGGGAGTTCAAGAACACTTTTACAGCAGAAAAAGAAAAGATAAAGAGGTGAAGTTGTCAAAGCTCCCCCTGAGTTGTAGACAGGTTCAGGAATGGAAGCTTTGATCTAGGGTGATAGCCCTTCAGAACTTTAGATCTCCAGCAAAGGATTGTTTCAGCAAAAAGGCTGAAAGAAGAGGTGTCTGGAGTTCTTGAGATGAGGCTGTGATCACTTTTCTGTAAGCAAAAAAATTGTTATTCTGATTCTTCAGAATTGATCACTTGTTATCTGTCACAGCTTAGTTCTTCTTGTTGTGTTCTCTGTGTATATTTTTGTGTGTTCTTCTCTGACTGAAGATGAAAAGAAAGATCTTATTCTCAAAAAGAATCTTGTCAAAGATAGCCGTTGGCATGCATAAATGTCTTCCATAAAGAGTCTTGTCTTCTAGAGGAAGGTCCAATAAAACATTTCCTGAATAATTCCTTGAAACTTGCTCCAGAATAAAGACAAACGACTGGCAGATCTCCTTAACATAAATGCTGAGAGATTTCAAAAACATTCCAAAGACTGGCAGCATTTGAATCCTTAGAATCGTTGATCTCTCAGAAAAATCATCGATCTGAGCTCTACTATCGTCGAACTGAGCTCAGAGATGGAAACAGATCAAACAGACAGAAAACGTCGAACTGAGCTCGAAGATCGTCGAACCGAGCTCAGCGACCTGAAGAATAGCTGAAGAGAGATCGTCGACCTGAGCTAGAAAAACATAGAATGCAGTTCGACGACTAAACAAAATTGTCTGAAAGCAGATCGTCGATCTGAGCTCGAAGATCCTCGACTGGAGTTCGACGATTTATCGAAGTTGAGCTCAGAGAGCGTCGAACTAAGCTCGACGTTTCGTCGACCGGAGCTCGATGAAAATTGCCTTAGACTTGGCTCTATATCCTTGATATTGGAATGGTCCTGGGGGCAGCTTCAAACCTAAGTTCTAAGCCCTAGACTCATTCTAATGTTGACCTTTACAACTATACAACTAGGTCAACCTGGTTTCCTAAGACAAACATAGTGATCCTTACCCAAATTAGTAATAGGGTGTTCCAACAATCTCCCCCTATTTGGGTTAGGATTACTATTTACAGACAGAATTAGGAAATAAATAATCATACATTCAAGACAGAAACTAAAACAACAATGCAGAAGAAAAGATATAGCAGCAATGCAGATCACAGATAAGAAGTCAGCAATTATCCAAAGGAGGATGATTGTTCAGCTTACACAATTCACTTCTTCTCAGTTCCCTTTTTAAACAAAATTTCTCTGTTGGGGTTGAGGGCTTCCTTCTTGGATCTTCTATCATCTTCTGCACCTAAGGAAGTTTGAGATCTGGGCCTTAGAACTACAGCCTCAGGGTGCAGCTTTATATAATCTTCTGGATTAAAGAATTTTCTTGATGCATATCTCTCCAGTTCTTTCTTTCTCTGATCTGATAGAGTTGTTATGTTTGAAGTGTCCTTGCCTTGCTCTCTGGCCTTTTTATTTGATCAAGAGCAGCCAACTCTTTCATTCTAGCTGTCCAGGACAAGGGGTTGTTCTCAGGATCTTCAAATGAAACAGGAGGTTCATATCTGTTGATGGACTCAGAATCAGTAGGAGGAGTCCTGGAGACAACTGCATCTTTTAGCTTATAAGGGAGAGGACCTGAAGTAGAATCAGTATGCCCTTGTCCTTCCTTTTGATGAAATCTGTGCCCTCTCTAGCTTCCTCTATATTGGCCCCTTCTAGACTGATATCCCCTTTGATGTTGCCCCCTTTGATAGTATTTCTGATACGACTGGGAGGAGCTTTGCCTGGAAGCTGGAGCTTGAGAGGCTGAGCCTGAACCAGAATCTGGAGGAGGAGGAGCAGGAGGCTGATACTGAGAAGATCCTTTTTCATACTTATTCAGCTTCCTTTTCTTCTTCATAGCCTTTGATTGGTTCTTGGAATACTGCATCCAGGGCTCAGAATGGGGCAGTCATGCAGAATATAGTAGGGAATGTCATTAGAATCCTTTGCCTGAGCTGGGGGGACTGACATCATGGCCTTGCTTCTGGCCTTCCTCTTCTTAGCAATAGTATTTGCAGAGTCTTCTGAATTAGTTTGGAATTGATCACTCTCTGAACTTTGAGGATTGTTATACAAATCATCAATGCTTTTTATGTATTTCTCTTGTAACTTCAACTGATCAGCGGTCAGGGAAGGAGCAGCATCAGAAATTTGAGCAAAAGGAACTTTTGAGGCAACAACAGCAGTGTAGGAGCAGTAACAACAGCAGGTGCAAGATCTTCTAGGTAAGCAGCAACCTCTTCAGCAGTAGATGTATCTTCAAATACAGGAACCATTTCAGTATCTTCAGTAACAGCAGCAGCAGCTTCAACAACAAGAGGCACAATGGCCTTAGTAACATCATCAGAGATGGAAACATAAACATCCACAGCCTTCCAGGAATTTACATATGCTTCAATTTGGCTGGGATCACAGACAGAAATAGGCACAATGGCCTTAGACAAGTCTTCAGTATGAGGAACTGGCAAAGATCTGAAGTAAACTGTATCAAACACAGAGAGCAAGCTCTGGAGGTCCATTGCAAAAGCAGGAGCAGGAGCAAGAGCTGGAGCAGACTCAGGCACAACCACTATTTCAGAAGGCATCTCCCCCTGCCTGGATTCAGGGAGAACTGAGTCAAGGCACCCAGAAGAGGTAATTTCCTGAGAGGGAATGAAGGAGGAGAGCTTGGAAGATAGCTCCTTGACATGGGTCAGGAGTGGAGCCAGAGTGGTCTCCAGTAATGAGGTTAGCTTAGGAGCTAGCAGCTCATATAACCTGTCTGCCAGTGCTGATAGATCTACATGCTCAAGAGGGGCTTGAGCAGAGGTAGGAGAGAAGGTTGTTGGAAGGATGATGGCTGGAGCTGGTGGCATGGAGAGTGATGGTATAGGAGGTGTGGGAATGGATGGCTCTGATAGGGGAATGGAGGAGATTGAAGATGTTGAGGTGTAGATAGGTGAGGCAAGTGAAGGTGTGAAGGATGGTTGGGATATAATTTCTTGCAGCATTTGTTGGAATGAGGAGGTGGAGGGAGAATCATCCATAAAGGAATCATCAACCAAGGAAAATGAAGGAGAGGTGAAGATTGGGTAAGAGAAGAGAGGATGGAATTCCTCTGAGGTAGATGCTGGAGGGGTTGAAACTGGTGAAGAAATGTTAATGGGGGAAGATACCAATATGGTAGTGATTGGAGGTGAGGATGAAGTGGTTGGGGTAGAGACAGCTGGAGGAGGAGGAGAAGCAGGCAACACTTCTACTGGGGCAGAGACCAGAGGTGGAGTGACTGAGACAGTCCTGGTGCCTGAAGATAGTGGTGCAGCAGCTCTGGAGGGGTTTACAATCTGCCTGTCCCATTTGCTGAAAAGGGCACAGGAGAGCCTCTTGGATGCATTAATGAACATCCCAGAAGAGGTTAGCAGCTCAGGGCATCTGGAATTAAGATAGACCCCTAGGATTCTCCCAAAACTGACAGCAGTCTTACTCAGCTTCTTCTTAATCAGGTTGAAGAAAATTGATCCCCAGTCTAGATGTTTCTTATCAAGCAGAGCTCCCATTAGACAAAATTGATATCTTGATATGGTATCATGGGCTGAGTGTTTGGACAGAAGCACTTTCCCAACTACATCAGCCAAAAATTTAAATTCTATCGACAAATTTTCTTCAGCAGTTTGTTAGGGTTCACAGCATTGTGACCCATTCTATCAAGCATGGAGTCATATTCCTCTCCAGATAACTCTATGGAATCTTCTCCAGAACTAAGATGAAAAACTTCAGTTAAAAGGGCCGGGGACAATTGTACCTGAGTCCCTTTTATGAGGTCGACGACAGAGTTCTCGTTCTCATATATCGCTGTATAACACCATTCCTTTATCTCTTCCGATGCAATCTTCATTCTGGTAGTCATTATTTGCGATAGCTGCTGATCTCTGAATAGATTAAGAATATCCTTGAAGCGCTGATCGCTTCCATCAAACAAGTTCATGTCGATATCAAATCCGGTGTCAAATTTCATTTTGGAGATTGCAGTATTGGAGCCAGCCATTTTTACCTACAACAAAGAACCAAACACGACCAAGCGTAGAAGATTTGGAGGGAAGACGAAGAAAGTTGCAGAGAGTATGAAAGCGCAAGGGATGAATGACGGCTGAAGAAATGATTTTATATTAGGGTTCGACGGCGAAACGGAAAATCGTTGGGCTCAGTTCGACGTAGCGTCGATCTCAGCTGGACGATTTGGGCTACAGAGGGAATCTGAAGAGACGTCAATATCGTCGATCTCCGTTCGACGATGTTGAAAAGCGTCGAGCTCCGCTCGACGACCTCTGAACAGAAGAAGAGAAAACCTGGAGCTAACGGAGGCGCTGAACTCAGATCGACGATTTTGGAAACGTAGATCTCTGGTCGACGATTTTAGAAAAACGTCGATCTACGTTCGACGATTTCTGGGAGAACGTCGAGCGCAGTTCAGAGCCCAAGCCTATTCTACAGACACAAAAAGAACTGATTTTTTTTTAGCCTAGTCTTGGTCTGTTTTAACTTTTCAAAAAATCTTGTAAATTAGTTTAGGCTTCCTCCATCTAACATGCCTAACTGATTTAGGAAGAAACTGTGTTTCTTTTCATCCAAAGGCTTGGTGAAAATATCTCCCCTTTGCAAATCAGTAGGGATATATTGAAGTTCTATTTTGTTTTTCTCTACATTATCCCTTAGAAAGTGATGTCTAATCTCTATATGTTTTGTCCTACTATGGAGGACTGGATTTTGTGCAATAGAGATAGCACTAGTATTATCACAAAAAATTTTAGACTTCTCTAAGTTGTAGCCATAGTCTATGAGCTGATTTTGTGTCCATAATATTTATGAACAGCAACTGCCTGCAGCCATATATTCAGCTTCAGCAGTTGAGGTTGACATAGATGTTTGCTTCTTATAAAACCAAGAGACAAGTCTGTCACCAAGGAACTGACATGTTCCACTGGTGCTTTTCCTATCTATTCTGCATCTAACATAATCAGCATCTGAAAATCCAGTTAATTCAAATCCTGAGTCTTTTGGATACCAGAGTCCTAGATTTGGACAACTTTTTACATATCTAAGAACCCTTTTAACTAATGTTAGGTGTGACTCTCTAGGGCTAACTTGGAATCTAGCACATATGCATGTAGCAAACATTATATCTGGTCTATTGGCTGTGAGGTACAATAGAGAGCCAATCATTGCTCTATATGTTGTCTAATCAACTGGTTTCCCATGTTCATCAGCATCCAATACAACATTGGTAGGCATGGGTGTTTTCATGCAAGATGCCTCAGACATACCAAATCTCTTAACCAATTCTTTAGCATACTTGGTTTGGGAAATAAATATGCCCTCAGCATGCTGTTTTACTTGCAATCCTAAGAAGAAGGAGAGCTCACCCATGCTACTCATTTTAAATTTGGAATGCATCATGTTGGAAAACTTTCTGCACAAGTTTGAATCAGTAGATCCAAATATGATATCATCTACATAAATTTGTACTAGTAAGGTGTGGGACTTATGGGTTCTAATAAAAAGAGTTTGGTCTACTCTCCCCCTAACAAAATCATTTTCTAGAAGAAAGCATGCTAGGGTCTCATACCATGCTCTAGGAGCTTGCTTGAGACCATATAATGCTTTATGCAATTTGAAAACATAATCAGGGTGAGTTAGAGAGATAAAACCTGGAGGTTGTCTAACATAGACTTCCTCTTTGATGTCCCCATTGAGAAATGCACTCTTCACATCCATCTGGTAAACCTTGAAGCCTTTGTGAGCAGCATAAGCTAGGAATATTCTAATGGCCACTAACCTTCCAACTGGTGCAAAGGTCTGTTCATAGTCTATTCCTTCTTGCTGAGAGTAGCCTTGAGCAACTAGCCTTGCCTTGTTTCTGACAATAACTCCTTGATCATCCAGCTTGTTTCTGAACACCCACTTTGTTCCAACAATGGAGTGATCCTTTGGCTTAGGCACTAGTTCCCAAACCTTATTCCTTTCAAATTGATGCAACTCCTCTTGCATTGCAATGATCTAGTGTGGATCTTGCTCTGCATCTTGAATGGATTGAGGCTCAACTTGAGATAGGAAGCAAGTGTGCATCAGGTTCTAGTTGACCTGATTTCTGGTTTGCACACCAGCTGAGATCTCTCCAATTACTTGGGTGATTGGATGATCTCTTGTTGTTACTAAATCAACGGGGGGTGTTGATTGTTCACCAACCAGTGTTGTTGTTTTCTCTTGTGGAATGACAACTGGCCCTTTAGGATGATTTTCTTCAAGAGGTTCAACTTCTTCTTCATCATCACTGCTCTCAATCTTTTGTTGAGAGGTTATATTCTCTTCTTTAACCTGTAATCTGTCCATACTTTCTGAAATAGAGTGTACCTGCAAAGGTTCTATGGTAGAAGTAGACTTCTCCTTATAACACATATTAGTCTCATCAAAAGTAACATGAACAGATTCTTCAATTTTACAGGAAGATTTATTATATACCCTATATGTCTTGCTAATCATAGAGTATCCCAAAAACACTCCTTCATCAGCTTTAGCTTGGAATTTTGCTAGATACTTCTTGTCATTATTATTAATATAACAAGTACAGCCAAAAATTTTAAAATAATCTATTTTAGGTTTCTTCACTTTGAGCAATTCATAGGGAGTCTTGCCCTTTAGTTTATGTATCAGGCTTCTGTTTAGCACATAGTTGGAGGTGTTCACTGCCTCAGCCCAAAAGGATAGAGGTAGGTGAGCATCTGTCAACAATGTAGTAGCAGATTCAATTAGGGTTCTATTTTTCCTTTCAGCTACCCCATTTTGTTGAGGAGTTCTAGGAGCTGAGAAAGTGTGGCTGATCCCTTCACTTTGACAGAACTCTTGCATAAGAAGAGAATCAAACTCTGTCCCATGATCACTTCTGATCAGGGCAATGTGAGTGTTGAACTCAATCTGTATACATTTGAGAAACTCTGTCAAACACTTAAAGTTATCAGACTTCTTCCTCAGAAAGAATACACATGTGAATCTTGAGAAGTCATCTACAATCACTAAAGTATAGGACTTCCCTCCTAGGCTTTGTACTGATATGGGTCCAAAAATATCCATGTGCAACATGATACAGAATCCTAGGTGAATCACACTTATTAAGTGACTTAAAGCTATTTTTAGTTTGCTTGCCTAATTGACAAGCCTTGCAGAGTCCTTCCTTCTTGTAGGGGCCAGAAGGTAGTCCTCTAACAAGGTTGTCCTTGGAGAGCTTGGCAATGGTTCTAAGGTTTAGATGTCCTAATCTCTTATGCCATAAAACATTTGGCTTAGATATGGAATTGAATAAACAGATGTTTACTTTAGAAGAAAGAAAATCTACTAAGTAAATGTTACCTGTCCTTTTACCTGTTAACACAGTTGTGTTATCCTCTGACTTGATCTTGCACAGGGATTTGTTGAAAGTCACCTTGTATCCTTCATCACATAGCTGACTGATACTTATCAGATTGTGCTTCAGTCCTTCTACATATGCCACCTTCTTGAAAGTGACTGAGCCTATCTGAGCAGCACCATATCCTTTGGTTTGGCCAAAATTTGAATCACCAAAAATCACTTTGGGTCCAAGTTTGGTTATGAAGGATGATAGGTTCTCCCTGTTCCCTGTCATGTGCTTTGAGCACCCACTATCCAGATACCATAGTTGGTTTGATACTGGATAGGTCTTCACCTGCACATGAACAGCTTATTTGTTTTTGACCCAGTTAACCTTGGGCCTAGGCTGATATCCTTTGAATTCAGAAATGAAAGACATCTCAGGTTGACTCTTATAGCCTTCAGGATGGTATCTCCTAGGAGGTACTATCCATTCAGTATAGGGGTTAAAGCCTTGAGATGTGGGACTTCTAGGATTGAATCTAGATGTGCCATTGAAGGAATGTTCACAGACCTGATCTCTGTTCGACTATCATCGAACTGAGGTCGACGATCTTGGGTCAGATCGTCGATCTCTGTTCGAAGATCGATTATACTGAAGTTCAGAGTCTGGATATCGTTGAGCTGAGGTCGACGATTTTGGGTTAGATCGTCGAGCTCTGTTCGACGATCATCGAGCTCTGTTTGACGATCGTCGAGCTCTGCTCGACGCAATCTGTTGAACTGAAATTTTCTCTGGCAGATCTGCATTCTTCCTAGCTACCTCTATTACTCCCTTTCCTTTGTCAGAGACAAATTTGATTGGAGTTGTTAATATTATAGGTTGGCTGGATGAGGCACCCAAGCCCAGTGTACTATTGAATCTAGAGTTCACTGTGCTTGTAATGTCCATCAGTCTGATACTTCTCCCATTTAGGGATTCTTCAAACTTTTTGGCCTTTGATAGTTCATTTTTCAGTGAAGCTATCTCCTCCCTACAGCATTCTAACTCCTCAGAGAGTTTGAGGTTATTTGAGTTTAGGACACTGTATTCAGATAATTTGTTTCTGAGAGAGATTATCTCTTTCTCAGATTTTAGTAAGTCCAAACACAATGTCTTAAATTCAGTTTTAAAGTCCTCAGAATTAAAATCAAAAGAGTTAATTACCTGATCTTCTTCTGGTTGAGTTTCTGAGTCTGAATCTGATTCTGCATCAGAGTTTTACTGTGAGGCATTGATAGCCATCATGCAAAATTCTTTTTCATCTGCATCATCTTCATCATCACTGGAGCTGGATGAAGTTTCAGAATCCTCTTCTGTCTCACTCCATGTCTCAGCAACAAAGCCCTTCCTTGTATGTTTGTTCTTGCTGGAGGAGGCTTTGTCTGAGCTGTTCTTTTTGAAGTCTTTCTCTTTCCTTCTTTCTCTTCTATCCTTTCTTTCCTTGTTCTTGTTTTCTGGACAGTCAGGCACAATGTGGCCTGGTTTCCTGCAGCCAAAGCATATAATTTCTTTATCATTATTTGACTTATCATACCTTGGTTTATCATGTCCTTTGTATGGCCTTTTTCTGAAGTCCTTTCTGGCCAGTTTGTAAAATCTTTTGGCCAGTAGGCTGACCAACTCCTCATTGCCTGTGAGCTTTTCTTCAGGCTGAGTCTTAATGGCTTTGAAAGCTATTGATTTCTCTTTCTTTGAGACTGGTGAGGTAGCCTTCTATTCTTCTTCTCTGTTCTTGATGAGCAGCTCATAAGATTTGAGCTTGCCTAGGAGAGTTTCAGTAGTGATTTCATTTAGACTTCTGGCATCTTTGATTGGCCAGATTCTTGAATCCCAAGTGCTGGGGAAGCACATTAGGATCTTGTCATTAAGCTCAGTCAATGAGATTTCTTTATCCAAAGTCTTTAGCTCATTGACAATCAGACTTAATCTGTTGTACATGTCTGCAACTGACTCAGCTTCTCCTTTCTTGAAGTTCTCATATTGGGTTATGAGGTGAGATCTTCTGTCTTTCCTCTCATCAGCAGATCCTGAGACCATTTCTGAGAGTTTGTCCCATACTTCTTTAGCTGAGTTGCATTCAACTACCTTCTGAAAAATCTCATCAGACATTGTTTGAGCTAAAGTGTTCATAGCCTTGGCATCTATAGTCTTCCATCTTTTAATTTCAACATCTGTTCCTGAGGGAGGTGGAACAGCATTTGTGCTTGAGCTTGCTGGTGGACTTGGACAAACTGTCAAGACAGAATTGAAAATATCTTCATCAATAGAGTTCATGTATAATCTAATCCTTGCCTTACAGAGTGCAAACTTAGATAGATTGCACACTGGAGGTCTGGTGCTTGCATAATCCTTGTTCTGTGCCATGTCTTTGAATAATATAAGATATAAAGAAAAAATAACCCTCTTAAGAGATTGATCTTATCAAGGATCTTTTGGTTCAGGTGTTAACCTGTGTGAGCAACCAACCTCCCTCTGATACCAATTGAAAGTGAGGGTAAGATCTATCTCAACTCTAGAGGGGGGGGGGTGAATAGAGTTTATTTAAATTAATTTCACAGTTGAGATTAACCAGCAAATATAAAATTCAATTTATAGTATAGTGTAGAGTGTTAGTAAAGAGTTAAAAACAAAGAAGTAAAGAGCACAACACACAGCAAACCAATCACACAAACAACCCAGAAGACACAAGGAAATATAGTGGTTCCCCAAAAACCTGGGTACATCCACTCTTCTACCATCCTTGGTAGGAATCCACTCAGGATGAGTTGATCAGGTGTCCTGACACCAATGAGCTTTTGATAAGGTGCTCAAAAACCAAAACTGGATTTTTTGATAAGGTGTCTTGCCACCACTGAGTTTTGACAAGGCTCTCAAAACCAGACAGAACTTTTGAAGGGAGTTCAAGAACCCTTTTACAGCAGAAAAAGAAAAGATAAAGAGGTGAAGTTGTCTTCTCTGTTCTCAAATCAAATGAGAGAAGACTAGTGGATCTTTTGTTATCAAAGCTCCCCCTGAGTTGTAGACAGGTTCAGGAATGGAAGCTTTGCTCTAGGGTGATAGGCCTTCAGAACTTTAGATCTCCAGCAAAGGATTGTTTCAGCAAAAAGGCTGAAAGAAGAGGTGTTTGGAGTTCTTGAGATGAGGTTGTGATCACTTTTCTGTAAGCAAAAAAATTGTTATTCTGATTCTTCAGAATTGATCACTTGTTATCTGTCACAGCTTAGTTCTTCTTGTTGTGTTCTCTGTGTATATTGTTGTGTGTTCTTCTCTGACTGAAAATGAAAAGAAAGATCTTATTCTCAAAAATAATCTTGTCAAAGATAGCCGTTGGCAGGCATAAATGTCTTCCATAAAGAGTCTTGTCTTCTAGAGGAAGGTCTAATAAAACATTCCCTGAATAATTCCTTGAAACTTGCTCCAGAATAAAGACAAACGGCTGGCAGATCTCCTTAACATAAATGCTGAGAGATTTCAAAAACATTCCAAAGACTGGCAGCATTTGAATCCTTAGAATCGTTGATCTCTCAGAAAAATCGTCGATCTGAGCTCTACTATCGTCGAACTGAGCTCAGAGATGGAAACAGATCAAACAGACAGAAAACGTCGAACTGAGCTCGAAGATCGTCGAACCGAGCTCAGCGACCTGAAGAATAGCTGAAGAGAGATCGTCGATCTGAGCTAGAAAAACGTAGAATGCAGTTTGACGACTAAACAAAATTGTCTGAAAGCAGATCGTCGATCTGAGCTCGAAGATCGTCGACTGGAGTTCGACGATTTATCGAAGTTGAGCTCAGAGAGCGTCGAACTAAGCTCTACGTTTCGTCGACCGGAGCTCGACGAAAATTGCCTTAGACTTGGCTCTATATCCTTGATATTGGAATGGTCATGGGGGCAGCTTCAAACCTAAGTTATAAGCCCTAGACTCATTCTAATGTTGACCTTTACAACTATACAACTAGGTCAACCTGGTTTCCTAAGACAAACATAGTGATCCTTACCCAAATTAGTAATAGGGTGTTCCAACACTTTACCCCATAAAGATAATGCCACCAAATCTTGAGAGTGAATACCACGGTCGCCAACTCCAAATAATGGACCGGGTAGTTCCTCTCATGCACCTTTAACTGACATGATCCTTAGGCTAATACCGACCCGTACTGAAGTAGAACACAGCCTAAACCACTCCCAGAGGTGTCACTGCAAATTTCAAAGCCTTCAGAACCACAAGGAGAACATAAGACAAGTGTCATGGTCAAGTGACACTTTAGATCTTCGAAATCTTGTGCGCACTCCGATGACCAAACAAACTTCTGGTCCTTCCTTGTCAGAGTAGTGAGTGTCAATGTTATCTGCGAGAAGTTCTCCACGAAGCACCTGTAATAGACGGCAAGTCCCAGAAAACTCCGAACTTCCGCCATGGTAGACAACAAAGGCCACTCGCATATCGCAACTATCTTTGCCGGATCCACCGCAACTCCTTCACCGCTAACTACGTGACCAAGAAATGCTATCGAGGACAACCAAAATTCACATTTGGAGAACTTGGCATACAGTTGGTTCTTCCTAATTATCTCAAATACCATGTGTAGATGCTTGAAATGATCATCCTCGCACTACGAGTACACCAGTATATCGTCGATAAAAACTATCACGAACTGGTCCAAGTATTCTCTGAACGTCCTATTCATCAAATCCATAAACACGGATGGCGCATTTGTCAGCCCAAACGGCATGACGGTGAACTCATAATGCCCATAACGTGTGCTTAAAGCCGTCTTGGGAATTTCACTTTCCCTTATCCATAGCTGATAGTATCCGGATTTCAGATCCAACTTCGAGTACACAGTTGACCCGACCAGCTGGTCGAACAGATCATCAATCCTTGGGATTGGATACTTATTCTTCTCTGTTAGCTTATTCAACTCCCGGTAATCAATACATAGTCATAAGCTTTCTTCCTTCTTCTCAACAAAGAGGACTGGCGCGCTCCAAGGATAAGAACTCGGAAGCACATAACCTTATTCCAACAGCTCTTGAAGTTGTACTTTCAATTTCTCCATCTCCTTAGGCGTTAACCGGTACGGAGAGCGTGACACCGGTTTGGCACTTGACACTAGCTCAATGGTGAAGTTGATCTCTCCCTGAGGTGGAGCTCCAGGGAGATCTTCAGTAAATACGTCAGGAAACTCAGATACAAATGGGATGCTGTCTAAACCAGGCTTGGGCTTCGAATCCTCTACTAAAGTAAATAATAGCTCTGCACTACTACGAACTGCCTTAACCACCTGGAGAGCAGACATCAAAGTCTTGCTTGACCCCTTCATGCCTGAGAACATCATCTCACGATCTGTATCCAGTCCCAATCTGACCACCTTACGGTTGCAATCAATGTACGCACGCAGCTCTGATAGCTAGTCCATTCCAAAAATCACATTGAACTCCACTATCGGTAGTAGCGACGCTTTTAAGTCATATTCATGACTCCCAATCCATACCTTCATGCAACAAACTCAGTTCTCACGCATAGAGCACCAGTTAGGTAGAAGCACATCGAATTTGTCCCCTGCCATCGAAGAAGGTACTCCGATGCGTGATACAAATTCTTTGGACAAAAAGGAATGTGAAGCTCCCGTATCAAATAGTGCTCTCACCGGACAATCAAGGATCAGTACAAAGCCTAGCACAATCGGTCATAAGCTACCATGTATAAGGCAGCAAGTATATAAAGCCAAATTGCTATTAATAAAAATTATACCTGTCACCACGTCAGCCTATTTTATGGTCTCCTGAAGGCCAAGGTTATACACTCTTGGCTGGGCTGGAGCATGGTTGGATGCGGTTGACTCCACCCCATTTCCCTTCTCCGCATAAGATGCTCCAGGCTTCTTCTCGGACTTTGGACATCCGCTCGAACAATAGCTGGCAAAATTTCTCGGCTTTCCACAGTTATAACAAGCGCCCTTGTCTTGGACTGTGGTTGCCCTGGACACACTCAAAGATGGGGCTGGACCCGAAGTCCTAGCCTTCCTGTTCCACTTATGGAACCCAGACTTTGAGGAGTTCAGCACTTTGAACTCCGCCTTCTTTGCACTCGAGTCCTTCTTCCCTTTGACTCTCTTATGATCTTTTTCCAATGATCGGGCCGTATTGACCAAGGTTAGGAAGCCTTGCATCATAGGCCCAGAAAGTAGTAGCTCGGGTCATCACACAGACCCTCATAGAATTGGTTGGTCTTACGCTCCTCATCGACAAACGTAGAGCCAGTATAATGACCCAACCGCGTAAACTCGTGGAGATACTCATCCACGCTATTATCTCCTTGTGTCAGTCTCTGGAACTAATTCTCCATATCGATCCTCTGTGCTGAGGGAAGGTATCTTGCCAAGAATAACCTCGAGAATTGCTCCATCGAGACATCAGTGAGTTGACTTCCAACCAATTGATGAAGCTCCAACTCTTCCCACCACAACATCGCCTCTCCATCCAACAAGAAGGTATCTATGGTGGTCTTCTTCCATTCCTCCGTTTCAGTGGCCATCAAGACTCTCTTCACCCGAGAGAGCCAATCATCGGCCTAGGATGGGGTTCCAGTCCCCAAAAACACCGGAGGATTAAATCTCATTACGTGCTTGAGCTTCTTCTCAGTTTCTCTTCATGGTACTAAAGGCTCTACCACCACTTGTTCCACCATTCTAGGTTCTGCTTCTCGAAGCGGTACCTGCTCCCCTGTAGGGGCGGGATAATGCACTTGCCTTCCTGGCTGGGCCTTTACAATCGCAAACACCACCTCAGCCACAAGTCTTACTGTTTCTGCAGAAGGAGGGGTTGCAGGCACGTCTTTTGGTGCACTACATTCCTCAGAAAGTGGGCGTTCTGACTGCCCTGGGCCACTCTTGGTCACCTATAGTCATACAACACACCATTAAGTGACCAAACAGAATTGCAAAAAAAAATCATAGGAACACGCAGGTTCCTCAAACAGGTGTATTTTCATTCCTAAGTGGACATTCATAGGTTCTTTTCATGTTATAACAATGACGCACATACATGTGCTCACTACCCCTTAAAAGAATTCGTCAACGAATTCAAATAAGCAAGACCAAAAATGTAGTCTGATACCATATTGTAACACCCCCATCCGTCATATGGAATATAACATAAGGTCAGGCCGGTGCCCCATGCCATATACCACGGACAGTTAGCGGAGTTACGTATTAATACCAAAATACCACCGTAGGATTTTGCATCCTAACTCAGAGCATTTTAGCGGAAGCTTTTTAAAACAGTTATAAGAACCCATAAACAACACATGAATGTCCACTACAGCCATAATAAGAATGAAAGATTATTCACAAAAGACTTGGCCTTAAGGCCTTACAACAGTCTACTTAAAGAGTAAGTATTTTACATACTTCGGCACGCAGGCTGACCACACATGTCAATAGTAAAAGAAAACACTTCGCTTTGGCCTTCAAGGGATAGTACATCATCAAGGGCTTCAGTCCGCTACTTACCACTTGACTCACCTGTTCCTGCACAATAATCCACCAAACGGTGGTAAAACAAGGCAATGGTCAGCTAAAGCTGACCAAATTATAACGACCCCACCCCTTACTCGGGGCGGCGGTGCTCCTTCCCTGCATATCTTTAGTATATCCAACCATAGAATAGAAAGTACAATTAAAGTACACTTCACCACAGGTGTAGGCACACACGGCCACACACCCCATGCTTTCAGGGCACATTATCGGTGAACTCGGTCCATTCCGAGGCTTCACCATCTCCCCTAGGACACCAACCATCGTGAGCATTTAAGTCTTTCCGGTCGAAGCCTAAGACTCGCCTTCCATGTCCCCGGTAAGTGTCACGTACATTAGGTCTCTTTAACCGAACAACATAGAGCGGGTACGGTTAAGCTTAACCCGTTGCTCACATCGCCATGTAAATTTAAGTTATCGGCACGGGTCAGCCTCCCCAATTCCCGAAGAATCGATCATATAATAATACATAACCCGATTATGCACAAGGTCAGCACTCAGGCCACCAAGATGGGCTCCCAGAGCTCTCAACCCCACAACCTGGCCCCCAGGTCTCTGCGAGACAGGCCTCACAACAGCTCTCTCACAGAGCTACAGCCAGCGGTAATACTACCGTAGTGTTGTACCTGGAAGAAATGTATTTCTGCCCAGTTTTCAGGGTGCTCCTTGGGGTTAGTCCTCAAAGTTCCCTGCTGTAATCTACTGCGTAGAAACCCGAAAACATATAGCACGTAGTCTTCTCCAGCCAATTCATGCATAACGAAAAACATCACCAATCCAGACCAACATGTCCGGATGGGCTTCACACACCATGCAAAAGGAAGAGGACTTCACATGTCTAAGTAGAGAATCGTTACCCTAGAAGTTCTCTTTGGCTCCATGGAGGAGAAACTAGTCAGATAAAAACCACTACATAGACTCGCCTCCGCAGATCTAGACTCGACTCGCAATTTGGAGCTCCGAAGCTCCAACAATGGTGGGATTCCTCCTCCTTCTTCTTCTCTCTTTTCTCTCCCCGCTCTCTACCTCTTAGAAAGAGAATGGGCCAAAGGAAATGAGGTTTAAACCCTCATTTCCCAACCTTATCTCATCAGGAAAGACTCTGTACCATCAAATCCCACCTAAATAAAACAAAAGGCTTTGATTTGACCTTAGAAGGGTCTCCTTGGGTCCGTACACGGCTTGTGACATGGTCGTGTCCCACAATCACAATAAAATAGCCAAATACAGAGCACGATACGACCCTGGACACACCCGTGTCACAGGCCGTGTTCCTTGACATGGCTCTAAACACACCCGTATCACAGGCTGTGTTCCTTAATCACAATAAAACGACCAAATATAGAGCACGATATGACCCTGGACACACCCATGTCATAGGTCGTGTTTGAAAGTGAGGATATATACAACTCTAGAGGGGGGTGAATAGAGT
Source organism: Platanthera zijinensis (assembly GCA_039513925.1). Classification (NCBI taxonomy): domain Eukaryota; kingdom Viridiplantae; phylum Streptophyta; class Magnoliopsida; order Asparagales; family Orchidaceae; genus Platanthera; species Platanthera zijinensis. The sequence continues at coordinate 25,505,801 of CM077094.1, read as the reverse complement.
ATTCAAAAAATTATGAAAATCTACTCAACTCCCTTAGAGTTAATTTGCGGAATGAGATTATAGATATTTGAAACCCTAGAGCCTAACACAAAGTGAGGTGCACAAGAGAATGCTAACTGTAATTACAGTTTCAGCTTTAGTCCTAACACAACAACTAGCAATCCTAGTTAGTTCTACTCAAGGCCACAGTGCGCTAATTAAAATGAGCAACACAGACAACACAAGAAGGTTTATAGTGGTTCCCTCTCAATAGGTACATCCACTCTTCTACCACCCTGGTAGGAATCCACTACAGGTTTTAGTTCAGGTGCCCTGCCACCAACTGATCTGATTCAGGTAGATCAAGTAGACCCTTTGAGCTTTTGATCAGGAGCTCAAAATCCAAAACAGGTTTTTGCTAAGGTGCCCTGCCACCAAGGTTCACTTTTGAAAGGAGTAATAACCCTTTGTACTGGAGGTTGAGAGAGTTAGAATGTCTTCTCTTTTGTTAAACAAAGTTAGATAAGTTAGTGGATTGCACTGAGCTATAGAAAGCTCTGATGGAATCAAAGCTCCCCCTGGCTTAGAGAATATCCAGGAAGAAGCCTTGCTTCAGGGTGCAGGATCTCTTCAAAACTCTTGACAGAGATGATCTGTTGTCTTGAAGTTCTTGAAGGAACAGCTTTGAAGAAGACTCTTGATGTGGAATGTTTGTTCTTCTTCAATCAGCTTTTCTTTCTTCTACTTCTTCTTCTTCTTCTTGAGGCTCTGAGTATGAATGCTCCTGGAAGTAGGATGAACTCGGGATTGAAAAAGTGAGCTCTGATGAAAGTTGATCTTCTCAGCTGTATGTAAAAATGTCTGAGAGCTGTATCTTCTTATTCTTGATGTATATGAAAAATGTGTGAGAGAGTTAGAAACTTCTTTCAATAGCACTTTATATATTAGCCTTTGTAATGGCCTTAATCTTTCTCTTGATTTGAAAACTAGTCTTCTTCTGAGATCTGCAATCTGGGCTGCAAATAGCACAATACAACTAGCCTGCAGAAAGTACATTCTATAAAGAAATAAAGCTTTTTAAGAAGCTGCTTATCCATTCTGCAAGTCCAAAAGGTATTAGAAAAAGTCACATCAAAAACAAACTCTTTACGGCCAGAGAAAGACTTTTGTGTCTAACGGCTATAAAGGACAGCATGGCAGATAAAGCAGAAAGATATATCAACTAATAAGACAAAAGTCTTTGTCAGAATAGAGCTTGACTTATGCATAAAGAATGAGGCAAAGATTGCCTTGATATGTAAGCATAGAATCAATTAAATTATCTTTAATAAAATATACCAGATAAATAAGAAATAATATATAGAACAGAAGGAATACAATATTACTAAAAGCAGACAAAAGATCGTCGAACGACTCACGGAGATCGTCGAACGAGCCACTGAGATCGTCGAACGAAACACAGCAGATAGTCGAACTATCAGAACAGATAGTCGAGCTATCAGAACAGATAGTCGAGCTATCAGATAGTTGAACTATCAGAGTAGATAGTCGAACTATCACAACAGATAATCGAACTATCAAAACAGATAGTCGAGCTATCAGAAAGGTTAACTATCAAGATAGATAGTTGAACTAACAGAACAGATAGTCGAACTATCAAAATAGATAGTCGAGCTATCACGAAGTTGAACTATCAAGACAGATATTTGAACTACAAGAAAAGATAGTCGAACTATCAAAACAAATAGTTGAGCTATCACAAAGTTGAACTATCAAGACAGATAGTTAAACTACAACAAAACTGTCTTGACAAAAGAAGTCGAGCAGGGCTCGACGATCGACGAGACAGAGACCATAGATCGTCGAGCTAACAGAGTTGAACTAACTCAGAGATAGACGATCTTCTGACTGACGATAATCGAGCAAATGATAGACGATAGTCGATCAACTGCTAGACGATAGTCGAGCGGCATTCGACAATAGTCGAACTAAAAACAACTTAACCAGATTTTCATCCAGATAAGCAACAACTCTACAACTGAGGGAATCTAACCTAACAACTAACCTTTGACCATAGATAAATCTTGGGTCAAGAAGCTAATTGAGAAGACTTAACTCAAATCCAAACTAGGGTACCAACAATCTCCCCCTATTTGGGTTAAGTTTCTCAAAACAAAAAGAATGCTATAAAAACAACAATAACCTGTTAGGATCAAGGTGTATCATATCATATCAATTAAACATCATTTTGTATCAATCATAAAATCAAACAAAAAAGCTAAACAGACTGTCAATAAATTACACAATATCAGAGTCTTATTTAGAAACAGAAGAAACAGGAAGTAAAGAAATTTTCCTGTTAGGATCAAGAGCATCCTTCTTTGAAATCTTTAAGTCCTGTTCTCCAATGATCTTTACTTCTCCTGCTCTGGGCACAACAGCCTCTGGATGCTTTTCCATATACTTAGAGGCATCAAAAACTCCAGGTCTGACTTGAAATCTGTCTAGTTCCTTTTTCCTAAACTTTGACATAGTTGTTAAGCCTGTTATGTCTTTGCCTTCTGCTTTAGCTTTTATAATTTGGGCTGATCCAACTAACTCAAGAAATCTAGCCATCCTGAACTCAGGATTTAGCTCTTGGCTTTCATACTCATTTTCATCAGCTGGATCTAGAGGCTTTATAGTTTTGAACTTTGTAGAAAGGTCTAGCAGACCTGCAGCTTGTTCTATGTTTTCTTGAATGACAAGAGAAGATGGTGGAGCAAACTCTGCAAATTTTTTGCTTGACTTGTCAGAGTAAATTACTCTTTTTCCTTTAGAATCTACTTGCTTCGTCTGAGCTGGCTTTTTAGATGGAAGACTTTTGCTCTCCTTAGGAGGTGAAGCTTTTCTTTTAGGTGAAGGAGGAGGAGAAAATATAGGTTTCTGGTAAACCATCTCCTTCACCTGCTCTTTAGGATCAGCTTCTTGTCTTTGCTGTACTGACTGGGTTTTTCCTTGGTATCCTGGGTTTCCTCTTCTTTGATAGGTCTGAGAAGGTGTAAATTTGGCTGGAGGAACTGAGGGATTGGAAGAAATATTTCCTGAAGCTCCTGCTCTAGGAGGAGGAGGAGGACCTCTTCGAGTCCACTTGGGAGCTGGAGAATCATATCTCTTGCTTTTCTTCCTCTTCTTTTACTGATTTCTGGACAATCCCATCCAATATTGATAGTCCTTAGACTTGGGGTCAATCCCTTTCAATATGTAATAAGGGATGTCATGGTCTGGATTAGGAGGAGGAGGAGCATGAGCTTTCCTTTTCCTTTGAGCAATTTTTCTTTTCTTTGTTCCTTCTGAATCCTCAGAATCTTCCTCATCATCAGAATGTGATGACTGAGGTTGGTCATAGGGATCAAAGACCTCTTGATCAGCTTTTTCCTTGGCTTTTAAAGCAGCCTTTTCTCTTTCTTCTTCTATGGCATCTTGAGCCAATAGAGTGTCCAGATATAATCCAGGAGTATCATCCCACACAGTTGATCTTTCATCTTGCTCATCAGTAACTGTCTTGGGGACCAGTTCTTCTGGGTCATGCACAGACTCTTGATCTGGTAGAACAGACTCAGGTTCTTTGTATTCTGCAGCAGGTTCTAGATCTAGTTCTTGAATATCTAGATCTTGATCTGTAGCCAAAGGGACACAAAAATTTTCTAAAAGGTATAAAAACATCCCTTCAAGGTATTCACAAGTAAACATGTCAGTTAACAGGTCAGTGAATTGAGTAAGTGAATTACCTGCAGAATTTCCTAACTCCCATAAGTCATCTAGGTAGGAGGTAATGACTCCTTCTAGGTACAGGGAAACAAAGGGAGTAGAGAATTCTTCAAGACAAACTTTTAAAGCAACTTCAGCTTCCATTATAACTTAAGTTATTCTTTGGTCTGAAACTTGAGCTTCTTGAACAACAGTTGTGTCTTGAATTCCAGCTATTTCTTCAGCTGTATCTGGACCTGCCACTGCAACTGATGTTGTAATTTCTGAATCTGCAGCTGTCTGAATTTCATCTGATGGAGTATCTTCTAGGACTGCAGCTGGAAGAATGACCAGTGGAAGTCCTGAGACATCTTCCTGGAACCTGTCCCCCTGCCTGACTTCAGTGGGTACTGAACTCAGGTCCCTAACAGAAGAGGGCTCAGTAGAATTGGAGAGGGCTGTAATGGAGGATGTAAGAGATAAAATGGAGGCAACAAGAGGGGCAATTGCTCCTTCAATCATTGATTTGATTGAAGGAGTAATTAGCTCCAAGATGTTTGCAATGAAGGTTGGTGTGATTTCAAAAGATGTAGATTGGGGTATCACAACAGATGAATGATCATCAGGGATGATGTTCTCCTGATGAGATGCAGATGCATGAACTGGTGATGGAGATGTAGATGTATGAAGATCAATATGATCTTGATGTGAAATTGGTGACTGAGGTGGAGTTGGTAGAGTCTCAGAAGCCAACAGATCAAAACTAGGATGTGAAATCCCAGCAAGATGTGAAGGGGGTGGAGATGCTGGAGGTGATTCATATAGAATAGTGGATGAATGCAATGGGAGAGTAGCAGTGGATGTAGATGGCACTTCAATAGAAGTGGATGGTAATGCAGTTGAAGTGGATGGCAATGCAGATGAAGGTGGAATGGGGGGAATGGAAGAGCCTTCTTCAGGTAGGTGGGGAGTGACTGGTACTGTCCTTGTGCTCTCAGATGTAACAGGAGCAACCCCAGCAGGTGAAGGCTTCTGGATATTCCTTCTCCACTTGACAAACAAAGTGGGATCCATCTTTTTGCTTGCATTGATAGATGTAGAAACTGTTCCCAACAGTTGAGGATACTTCTCTCTCAGAAATATCCCAATCACCCTTCCAAGGGTTACCACTTTCTTAGAGTTCTTTTTCCTGATCAAATCAAAAACTATTCCTGCCCAATTGATTTCTTTCTTGTTGACAATGGCACACCTTAAGGCAAACTGCTGCCTGGTAATGTTGTCGTGTGCAGAGTGCTTTCCCAACAGCACTTTTCCAACTAGTTCTGCAAAGAACTTGATCTTCATGGGGAAGCTTACCTTCAGCAACTTGGAAGGAATGCCTTCAGCATATCCTAGTTCCAATAGCATCCTACCATACTCCTGATTATCTTGATCATATTCTTTGTGTCCATTGATTAAACTAAACATCTCAGTTAAGACGGCAGGAGTCGGAATTACCTCCTCGCCGCCGATGGTCCCAGTCATCGATTCGTCGCTTGAAGACGATGTATAGACCCATTCTTTGATCTCTGGAATATTTATCTTTATCCGTGTAGACATAAGCTTTTCTAATCCTTGATCTTTGCATAACTGTAGTATCTCTAGAATGTCGGCGTCGCAGGCACTGAAGGAGTCAAAATTGACGCTGAACCCGGCATCAAACTTCATCACGGTCAGCAGAGCTGGAGCAATCGTCATTGATTCTGGTTGAGGAAGACGAGAGAAACGAAGAGCAGAAAGCGTGGGGCAGAGCTCAAGTCAAACCTTAAAATAAGGAATGAGGAATACGAAAAGACGAGCTCTGTCGACTACAAAAAGCACGATCTATTAACCTAGGTCGACCATCGGTTTATATTAAAACAATAATCGTCGACCTATTTCAACAGATATTAGAAACGATAGTCGATCGATCGTTCGTTCGACGATCGTTTCCTGAAGCAGAGTAGTCGAGCTACTGATCGACTATTTCTGTCTTCACACACAAACGAGCAGTCATCAACCATAGGTCGACGATAAGCTCAACCTATTCGACTATGGTCGAACGACATTCGACGATATTCGAGCAGATTTCAACATAGGCAGAATTCACACTTGGTCTATTCCATTTATCATACCTAGTTGATTCAAAAAGAACAGATGCTTCTGTTCATCTAAGGGCTTGGTGAAAATATCACCTCTCTGAAGGTCAGTGGATATGAACTCAAGACTGATTTTGTTCTTTTCCACACAATCTCTTAGAAAATGATGTCTGATCTCAATGTGCTTGGTTCTAGAGTGGTGCAAAGGATTTTGTGCTATTGAAATAGCACTGGTACTGTCACACATGATTTTTGTGTTCTTGTGTGTGTACCCATAATCCAAAAGCTGGTTTTGAATCCACGGGATCTGTGAACAACAACTAGCAGCTACTATATATTCAGCCTCTGCAGTTGAAGTTGAGACAGAAGCCTGTTTCTTACAGAACCAAGAGACTAATCTCTCTCCCAGGAACTGACATGTCCCTGAGGTACTTTTCCTGTCAACTCTACAACCAGCATAGTCAGAATCAGAGTATCCAATTAACTCAAATTCTGATTCAGCTGGGTACCACAGTCCTAAATTTGGACATCCCTTATGGTATCTCAAAATTCTTTTGAGAAGAATCAAATGAGATTCTTTGGGGTTGACCTAGAATCTAACACATAGGAATGTGGCAAACATTATATTTGGTCTACTTGCAGTTAAATACAATAGGGAACCAACAATGGCCCTATAGTTTTTCTAATGAACTGGCTTACCCTGATCATCAGAATCTATAACTACATTTATAGCCATGGGTGTATGCATTGCTGAAGCATCAGCCATCCCAAACTTCTTTACCAATTCCTTGGCATGTTTGGATTGGGAGATAAAGATGTCATCAACATCTTGCTTTACTTGGAGACTAAGAAAGTAAGACAGCTCACCCATACTACTCATCTCAAACTTAGAGTGCATCAGGTCAGAGAACCTTTTGCATAGTTTGGGATCAGTGAAACCAAAAATAATATCATCCACATAGAATTGAACTAACAGGATGGTGTCCTTGTGATGCTTGACAAATAGGGTTCTATCAACTACTCCCCTAACAAAGTTGTGCTCCAACAGGAAACTAGCTAGAGTCTCATACCAGGCTCTAGGTGCTTGCTTAAGTCCATAAAGAGCTTTTTGCAACTTATAAACAAATGAGGGTTGAGTTAAAGAAACAAACCCAGGAGGTTGTTCAACAAACACCTCTTCCTTTAGCTCACCATTAAGGAATGAACTTTTGACATCCATCTGAAAACCTTAAACTTCATATAGGCTGCATAGGCTAGAAAGATCCTTATTGCCTCTAGCCTTGCAACAGGGGCAAAGGTTTGGTCATAGTCTATACCTTCCTCCTGTTTGTATCCTTGAGCTATAAGCCTAGCTTTGTTCCTTATAATAATTCTTTGGACATCCAACTTGTTTCTAAACACCCACTTGGTCCCTATGATCAGTTGGCCTTTTGGTCTTGGAACCAAAGTCCAAACTTTACATCTTTCAAATTGATTGAGCTCCTCTTGCATAGCAATGATCCAGTAGGGATCTAGCTCAGCATCTTTTATGGTGAGGGTCTCAATTTGTGAAAGGAAACAAGAATTCATCACATCCTGTCTTAATTGATGTCTTGTTTGCACACCAGCTGATATATCACCAATCACTTGAGATGTAAGATGATCTCTAAGTGTGACAAGATCAGTAGGTGGGATGTGATCTTCAACAATAGTATGGATTAATTCCTCTTAAGGAATAGGATTAACTGTTGGTGGTACAGCAACTGCTTCTACAAGGTCTTCATAACTGTCAGAATCAATAATATGGAGAGTTGATAGAGGGAGAATCTCTTGAGTGAGATCTTTGCAAAACTCAGGTACCTGCAATGAGCTTGAAGAAGGAGAAGTTTCCTTCTCCTTATAAAATATCTTTGACTCATCAAAGGAAACATGCACAGACTCTTCTATTTTTAATGTTGATTTGTTAAACACCTTATAAGCTTTGCTTACTTGGGAATATCCATGAAAAATTCTCATAGAAGCTTTTGCTTCAAACTTTCTAAGGTATTCTTTGTTGTTATTGTGAATGTACACTATACAACCAAAGACTCTAAAATAGTTAATTTTAGGTTTCTTTCCTTTAAGTAATTCATAAGGAATTTTACTCTTAAGCTTATGTATTAGACATCTATTCAAAACATAATTAACTGTGTTAATACCTTCTGCCCAATAAGAGAGAGGCATGTTAGCATTTGCCAACAATGTTCCTGCAGCTTCAATTAGTGTTCTATTTTTCCTTTCCACTACCACATTTTGTTGAGGAGTTCTAGGAGCAGAGAAGCTATGTTTGATACCTTCTTTCTCAAAGAATTCTTGCATGAGAAGAGACTCAAACTCAGTACCATGATCACTTCTGATCAAGGCAATATAAGTAGAATACTCATTCTGCACACATAGTAGAAAGTTTGTAAGAACTTTGAAGTTATCAGCCTTAGTTCTCAAAAAGAACACCCAAGTGAACCTAGATAAATCATCTACAATCACTAAAGTGTAAAATTTCCCTCCTAGACTCTGTACATTTATTGGGCCAAAAAGGTCCAAGTGTAATAAATACAGGATTCTAGGTGAATCACTCTTATTTATAGATTTAAAAGAATTTTTGGTTTGCTTGCCTAATTGACAAGCCCTGCATAGACCTTCCTTCTTGTAGGGGCAAGAAGGTAAACCTCTAACAAGGTTGTATTTAGATAACCTAGATATATTCTTGAGGTTAACATGGCTAAGCCTTTTATGCCATAAGATGTTATTATTAGTTACTTCATTAAACAGGAAGATTTTAGATTGAGTTGAATTAAAATCTACTAAATAAATGTTACCCTGTCTAATGCCTACTAACACTACAGTACTGTTTAAAGTAATATTGCAAAAAGTGTCAGTGAATGATACCTGATAACCTGCATCACATAACTGGCTTACTGAGATTAAGTTGTGCTTCATCCCAATTACATATGCAACCCTTTTGAATGTCACTGCTCCAATGGTAAACCTATCATATCCTTCTGTTTTACCACAGCTGGAATCCCCAAAGATCACCTTTGGTCCAAGCTTGGCCTTGAAGCTTGACAGATTGTTTTTGTTTCCTGTCATATGTTTGGAACAGCCACTATCCAAATACCATTTGTCTTTAGTAATTGGATAGGTCTTCACCTGCAAATCAAATAGTTAGACATTGTGGACCCAGACAACCTTGGGTCTATTATTCTTCACATAATGAAAACTTGAAATGAAAGAATAAGCAGGCTGAGGTTTATATCCTAAGGGATAGGATCTCCTAGGTGGAATACTCCATGTAGTTGATGGGTCAATGAACCTAGTGTTTCTATTTACCTTAGCGTTTCTGAGGTTCAGGTTGTTATTTTGAAAATCATGTTCAGATCGTCGATCAGCGTTCGACGATCGATGCTCAGATCGTCGAGTATCGTTCGACCATTGAGCCTTCGATCGTCGAGCATAGTTCGACGATTTTTGTATTTCTTTAAATTTCTTTTTTCTCTTTTCTCTCTTAGCCTTATTTAAAGCTTTGTTAACTTGATTTACTTGCTCAGTATTCTTTATTCCATCTGCTGAAATAAAGTTTACTAGAGTGGAAAGATGATTTTTTAGAACCCTGGGGGGTTCACTTGGTGAAGCTCCTAAGCCTAGCTTATTGTTACCTGTCCTAGTGTTTGACATGCTAGTAATCTCTAGCAACTTAAGACTTCTAACATTAAGAGATTCTTCTAATCTTTTAGATTTGGCTAGTTCAGTTTTAAGAAATTTGATTTCTTCACTAGATTTAGTGAGTTCAGCTTCTAGCCTAACATTTTCACTGGAGAGGGATTCTTATTCAGTTATCCTATTTCTAAGCTCCTTAATTTCCTTCTCTGAGCTAATTAAATCTGAACATAGAGATTTAAATTCAGATCTAAATTCAACAAAAGTAAAATCATAAGAAGACAATACCTGATCTTCAGTAGGCATTTCTTCTTCATCAGAACTCTCTGCAGCTGAATGATTGCTGCAGGCATCAATTTCCATTAGGCAAATTTCTTTTGCCTTCTTCTCTTCCTCATCTTCACTGGAGCTTGAGGAGGAAGATTTCTCATCTGAATCACTCCAGGTTTCAGTCATAAATCCTTTCTCCTTCTTCTTATTTTTGTAGGAGGAGGACTTGGAATGCTTTTTTTGATGCTCCTTTTCTTTTCTCTTCTCTTTGTTCTTTTCCTCTGGACACTCAGGTAGAATGTGACCAGGTTTCCTGCAACCAAAACATATAATTTCTTTAGCAGGTGACCTGTCATACCTTGGCTTGTCTTCATATCTTGAACACTTCTTTCTGAAGTCCTTTCTGCCCATTTTGAGAAACCTTTTGGCAAAGAGTGTCATCAGCTCCTCATTTGATTGACTTCCTTCAGATGTATCAGCAGCCTTTAGAGCAAGAGTTTGCTCTTTCCTTGTTGGAGTGGGCGTCTTGGCTTCAGCTTCAGCTTCCCTGGTCTTCAGTACTTGCTCAAATGATTTGAGCTTGCCAAGGAGAGCTTCAGTTGAGATTTCAGTTGTACTTCTGGACTCCTTGATGGGCCAGATCCTAAGATCCCATGTGCTGGGGAAGCACATCAATATCTTGTCATTGACTTCTATCAATATTATCTCCTTATCAAGGGTTCTCAGCTCATTGATGATGGAGCTGAGCCTGGTGTACATTGCCTCAACTGATTCTGCTTCAGTCTTCTTGAAATTCTCATATTGGGATATGAGGTTGGACCTTCTGTCCTTTCTCTCATCAGCTGAACCAGCTACAATCTGGTTCAGTGAGTCCCACATGGCTTTTGTAGAAGTGCAATCATTCACTTTCTAGAAAGTTTCATCAGACATGGTCTGAGCCAGAATGTTCATAGCTTTTGCATTAGCTATCTTTGCTTTCTTGTAAGCATCATTGTAGTCAGGAAGGTGCACTGCACTCAGATTTGTTGAAGTTGTAGCAGTAGTTGCATCAGGTGGTGTTGGTGGTCCTGTCAAAATAAAAGAAAAGATATCTTCATCAATAGAATTCATATACAGTCTAATTCTCGCTTTCCAGATGTTGAACTTTGCTAAGTTGCATACTGGAGGTCTGGTGCTAGAGTAATCCTTATACTTGGACATGAAGTGAATATCTATAAACTTTGTATCTATCTAGATCTTGTGACTCAGGTGTTAGCCTGTACAGTCAGTCAACCTCCCTCTGATACCAATTGAAAGTGAGGATAGATACAACTCTAGAGGGGGGTGAATAGAGAATTCAAAAAATTATGACAATCTACTCAACTCCCTTAGAGTTAATTTGCGGAATGATATTATAGATATTTGAAACCCTAGAGCCTAACACAAACTGAGGTGCACAAGAGAAAGCTAACTGTAATTATAGTTTCAGCTTTAGTCCTAACACAGCAACGAGCAATCCTAGTTAGTTCTACCAACAGCCACAGTGCAGTAATTAAAATGAGCAACACAGAAAACACAAGAAGGTTTATAGTGGTTCCCTCTCAATAAGTACATCCACTCTTCTACCACCCTGGTAGGAATCCACTACAGGTTTTAGTTCAGGTGCCCTGCCACCAACTGATCTGATTCAGGTAGATCAAGTAGACCCTTTGATCTTTTGATCAGGAGCTCAAAATCCAACATAGGTTTTTGCTAAGGTGCCCTGCCACCAAGGTTCACTTTTGAAGGGAGTAATAACCCTTTGTACTGGAGGTTGAGAGAGTTAGAATGTCTTCTCTTTTGTTAAACAAAGTTAGAGAAGCTATTGGATTGCACTAAGCTATAGAAAGCTCTGATGGAATCAAAGCTCCCCCTGGCTTAGAGAATATCCAGGAAGAAGCCTTGCTTAAGGGTGCAGGATCTCTTCAGAACTCTTGACAGAGATGATCTGTTGTCTTGAAGTTCTTGAAGGAGCAGCTTTGAAGAAGACTCTTGATGTGGAATGATTGTTCTTCTTCAATCAGCTTTTCTTTCTTCTACTTCTTCTTCTTCTTGAGGCTCTGAGTATGAATGCTCCTGGAAGAAGGATGAACTCAGGATTGAAGAAGTGAGCTCTGAAGAAAGTTGATCTTCTCAGCTGTATGTAAAAATGTCTGAGAGTTGTATCTTCTTGTTCTTGATGTATATGAAAAATGTGTGAGAGAGTTAGAAACTTCTTTTAATAGCTCTTTATATATTAGCCTTTGTAACGGCCTTAATCTTTCTCTTGATTTGAAAACTTGTCTTCTTCTGAGATCTGCAATCTGGGCTGCAAATAGCAAAATACAACTAGCCTGCAGAAAGTACATTCTATAAAGAAATAAAGCTTTCTAAGAAGCTGCTTATCCATTCTGCAAGTCCAAAAGGTATTAGAAAAAGTCACTTCAAAAACAAACTCTTTACGCTCAGAGAAATACTTTTGTGTCTAACGGCTATAAAGGACAGCATGGCAGATAAAGCAGAAAGATATTTCAACTAATAAGACAAAAGACTTTATAAGAATAGAGCTTGACTTATGCATAAAGAATTAGGCAAAGATTGCCTTGATATATAAGCATAAAATCAATGAAATAATCTTTAATAAAATATACCAGATAAATAAGAAATAATATATTGAACAGAAGGAATACAATATTACTAAAAGCAGACAAAAGATCGTCGAACGACTCACAGAGATCGTCGAACGAGCCACTGAGATCGTCGAACGAAACACAGCAGATAGTCGAACAATAAGAACAGATAGTCGAGCTATCAATAGTTGAACTGTCAGAGCAGATAGTCGAACTATCACAACAGATAGTCGAACTATCAAAACAGATAGTCGAGCTATCAGAAAGTTGAACTATCAAGATAGATAGTTGAACTAACAGAACAGATAGTCAAACTATCAAAACAGATAGTCGAGCTATCACAAAGTTTAACTATCAAGACAGATAGTTGAACTACAAGAAAAGATAGTCGAACTATCAAAACAAATAGTCGAGCTATCACAAAGTTGAACTATCAAGACAGATAGTTGAACTACAACAAAATTGTCTGGACAAAAGAAGTCGAGCAGGGCTCGACGATCAACGAGACAGAGACCACAGATCGTCGAGCTAACAGAGTTGAACTAACTCAGATATAGGCGATCTGCTGACTTATGATAGCCGAGCAACTGATAGACGATAGTCGATCAACTGCTAGACGATAGTCGAGCAGCGTTCGACTATAGTCGAACTAAAAACAACTTAACCAGATTTTCATTCGGATAAGTAACAACTCTACAACTGAGGGAATCCAACCTAACAACTAACCTTTGACCATAGATAAATCTTGGTCAAGAAGCTAATTGAGAATACTTAACTCAAATCCAAACTAGGGTACCAACAGTGTTCCTCGACATGGCTTTGGACACACCCATGTCACAACCCGTGTGAAACTATAAGGGCTCCAAAAGTCCTTCAAAACACTTCCAATTCATCCCCAATTGTCATAGGGCTTCACTAAGGGTATTAAAAACATATTGACCAATTCGTATTCGGGTTTTGGGGCGTTACAAATTGAGTACATAGTATGATGAGCCTTGTACATCAATTCCTCCCATAGTTTATCCACACTTGGGACGCACAAATGACTGTCTTTCCACAATAACCCACCATCGACAGTAAATCGGGTATTTAACCCATCCAAATCCTTAGCCATGAACCGCTTCATGTTGTCATCCAACTCCAAAGCCTGCCAAACCCGATCAGCCAGGTCATTCTATACCTCTGTCCTATTCAACTGAGCTCCAATGCTAGACCTCTTATCAACGCAAGAGATCTCCAAGGCCTCCAAATCTCGAACCATACGCTCATCATGCATCGACAACCAATGGGCTTGAGCGGGAGCTCTGCGACTTAACGCATCCGCAACTGCATTACCTTTCCAGGGTACGTAGTGTATCTTGAAGGTATAGTACCCAAGGAACTCCATCCACCTTTGTTGTCGCATGTTTAGGTCCTTCTAATCAATTAGATACTTCATGCTCTTATGGTCGGTATAGATATTGACCTTCACACCATATAAGTAGTGCTTCCAAAGCTTTAGAGCAAATATCACGGCAGCCAACTCCAAGTCGTGGACCACATAATTCCTCTCATAAACTTTTAACTGTCGTGATCCATATGCTATTACACTCCCATATTGTACAAGAACACAGCCTAAGCCGCTTCCCAAAGCGTCGCTGTATATCTCAAAGCCTTCTTCCCCATATGGCGAACATAGAATAGGCACCTTGGTCAGACGACTTGTCAGCTCATCAAAAGCTTGCACACACGCCGGCGACCAGACAAACTTCTGATATTTCCTTGTCAAGGTCGTGAGGGTTAACGCTATCCGCAAGAAGTTCTCCACGAAGCGACTGTAGTAGCCGGCAAGCCCTAGAAAACTCCAGACTTCTGACACCGAAGACAATACAGGCCACTCAAAAATCACAGCAATCATCGCCAGATCCACTGTGATTCCCTCACCGCTAACAATATGACCAAGGAATGCCACCGAAGAAAGCTAGAACTCACACTTCAAGAACTTGGCATATAGCTGACTGCTTCTCAAAGTCTCCAGAACAATCTGTAAATATTCTGCATGATCAAACTCGGACTGGGAGTACACGAGGATATCATCAATGAACACTATCACAAACCAATCCAGATATTCCCTGAATGTTTGGTTCATCATGTCCATAAACACGGATGGCGCATTAGTCAGCCTAAAAGGCATGATCGTAAACTCGTAATGCCCATAACATGTACTGAACACCGTCTTGGGAATATCACTTTCCCTTATTCTTAGCTGATAATGACCAGACTTAAAATCCAGCTTCGAATACACCGTTGACCCAACCAACTGGTTGAACAGATCATCGATCCTTCGAATCGGGTACTTGTTCTTCTTCGTTAACTTGTTCAGTTCCCGATAATTAATACAATGTCGCAGACTTCCGTCCTTCTTCTTCACGAAAAGGACTGGGGTTCTCCAAGGCGACGTACTTGGATGCGCATACCCCCGCTCTATCAATTCTTGAAGCCGCGCTTTCATTTCTACCATCTCCCTTGGTGTTATGCGGTAAGGAGACCGCGACACAGGTTTGGCACCTAGCAACAACTCGATGGTTAAATCAATCTCTCGCTGGGGTGGAGCTCTAGGGAGATCTTTAAGGAACATGTCGGCAAACTCCGACACCACTGGAATACTGACTAAGCCAGGCTTGGGCTTCATAGCCTATAAAAGATTGAAGAATAACTCTGCACCGTCATAAACAACCTTAACTACTTGAAGGGCAGACATCATCGTCTTCCTCAACCCCTTTATACCGGAGAAAATAGTTTCTTGTCTTATATTCAACCCCAATACAACAGTCTTTAAACTATAGTTAATGAATGCACATTGCTTCAAGAGCCAATCCATGTCAAAGATTACGTCAAACTGTATTATCAGTAGTAGTGATGTTTCCAAGTCAAAAGCTTGACTCCCTATCAACACTTTCACGCAACAGACTCTATCTGCGTGCATCGAACACCCGTTTAGTAGCAGCACATCCAACCTATCCTTTACCACTGAAGTAGGCACTCCGATTCGTGATACGAAGTCCTTAGATAAGAAAGAATGTGAGGCTCTTGTATCGAATAGTGCTCAAGTCAGAAAGTCCATAATTACAAAAAATCCTAAAACATATCAGTCACGCAACCAAAGCATAAGGAGCAAGGTATAAATGTACTAACGTTAGAAACTAACTCATACCTGTCACCACATTGCCTTTCTTGATGGCATCCTGTTGGCCAAGGTTGTAGACTCTCGGTTAGGCTAGAGCTTGATAGGATGCAGTTGACTCCACTGCCTTTCCCTTTTCAGCATAAGTTACTCCTGTCTTACGCTCTGATCTGGGAGGGCCACTATGACATTCCCAGGCTATATGCCCTATCTTACCATAAGTAAAACAGTGTATCGGGCCTCCACACCCAGTCGTTTCCTCAGAAGTAACCGAAGAAGAAGCCGGTCCGGAAGGTTTGTCCTTCTTGTTCCACTTCTTGTAACCAAACTCAGCGGTCTCGGTAGTTTGAACTTCGGGATCCTCACTGCTAACTCCTTCATGCTATGAACCCTCTTCAGATCCTACTCTAGAGACCGAGTTGTATTGACCAAAACCAGATAGCCCCGCGTCATCGGATCTGAGAGTAGTAACCTCAGTTCATCACGCAGTCCCTCATAGAACCGGTTGGTCTTGCGTTCCTCGTCAGTAAGAGTGGAGCCAGCATAATGTCGCAATCTCGTGAACTCATGAAGGTAGTCATCCATGCTACTCTCACCTTGAGTCAGCCTCTGGAACTGATTCTCCATAGCTATCTTCTGCGCGGTGGGGATGAACCGTGCCAGAAATAGCCTTGAGAATTCCTCCATCGAGATATCAGAAAGTTTCCTCCCAGCAAGATGATGAAGCTCTAACTCATCCCACCATAATCTTGCATCGCCGTCTAAAAGGAAAGTGGCTACTATAAACTTCTTCCACTCCTTAGTCTCTATTACAGACATGACCCTTTTAACTCTAGATAGCCAGTCCTAAGCCTGCGTTAGGGTCTCAGTCCTCAAAAACACTGGTGGATTAAAGCTCATCACATGCTTTAACTGTTTATCTGTCGCTCTCCTCTGCACTGCGGGCTCTGCCGCTCCCTGATCCACTACCATAGGTTCCTCTACACAAGGGATAGGAGGTTGCACTTACCGTCCCGATTATGCATTAATCATAGTGAGCACTGCTTCCGCTACCATCCAAATGGTTTCAGCAGAAGGAGGGGTCACATGTACGTCATTAGGTGCACTACTCTCTGCAGAGTGTTATTGTTGCGACGACCCCGCACCGCTCCTAATCGCCTATAGATGTCAAACACTCAATCAGGCGACAAACGGATTGCCAAAACGCAACCATAGGAACACTCAGGTTCCCAAAATATGTGTATTTTCTTTCCAAAGTGGACATTCATGTGTTCTTTTATGTTATAATGGTAACACACATACAAGTGCTCACCACCCCTTAAAAGAATTCGCCCATGAATTCAAATAAGAAAGACTGATTCTATAGTCTGATACCAACTTGTAACACCTCCATCCGTCACATAGCATATAACAGAAGGTCCGACCGGGGCCTGACGTCATATACTACAGATAGACCAAGGAGTTACTAATTGAAACCATCATCCAACACAACGTATCCTTACACAGAGTATATTCTAGCGAAAGTAATTTTAAAGGTTAAAAACAGAACCCACAGAAATCATGAATGTCCACTAAATAAGAAATAGGAATGAGTGCAGAAAATATACAAAAGTAGTCATTGCCTTAAGTCCTTAAAATGTTTACTCAAATGTTAATGTTGTACAAACATCGACACGTAGGCCGGCCACACATGAGTTCTAATGTAACCACTAGCTATTCGCTTTGGCCATCGAGGGCTGGCATAGCTGTCCTGGGCTCTAGACTACTATTTACCACTTGGCTCCGCTGCACCTACAATCAACATACCACTGCAACAGTGTCAAACAAAAGCAATGGTCAGCATTAACTGACCAAATTATAACGACCACATCACCTCACTTGGGGTTGCGGTGCTCCTTCCCTGCAAGCATTAGCATCAACAGTAATATGGCAATAAAATGCGCAGTCTAAGCACTAATCGCCTCAGACATTGGCACTGCTGGCCCAACACCCCGTGCACTCAGGGCATATTGTCAGTATGACGAGATTTCAGGCCACACCACTGTTCTCATAATGACACCTTTGAGCATTAAAATACTTCCTAGGGCCGTATCGAAAGTCTCTCTCTCTATGCTACGACAAAGTCAAGGTGCTCCCTACCGGATACTTATCATTGACTCACTCCAAGTAGAACGCTATAGAGTAGGTGCAGTTACGCCAATGCCCATTGCTCAAACCGTCATGCGTCGAAAGCCAAAACCTTCATGGTCGTTGCATGACGCGGTTTCAGCATACCCTTGCCCATTCATAACACGCATAACTAGGTTATGCCCAAGGCTAGCACACACGTCCACCAAAGCTGAGCAGATTAAGCTCATGCTCCAACATATGACTCACACATCTCCATGATACAGGCCTCACAATAATAGCCCTCAGGTCTCCATGAGACAGGCTTCTAAACAACGCATTGCTCACTGGGAGCTACTACCGGCGATAGCACTACCGCCGCGTGGTGGGGGACAAACTATCGTTTCTTCCCCTTTTGGGTGGTTTCCTGGAGACTTCCTCTAGTACTCTCACTACAGCAATTTGCACACCCCTTGACTCCGAAATCTACATGATTAACAAGGAGTCTTCTCCGACATACAAAGCATATAAACATCACCAATCCAGACCAACCTGTCCAGATGGGCTTCATATAGCATGCATATTTTGTACTATGCTTCTGGATCTAGATGCAAAACTACGGGGATACACAGATCTACCCGTCGGGATAACCACTCCCACGTGCTCGTGGAGTGTCTACCCAAAATTCCAAAATGAAGGACTTCATATGTCCAAGGAAGAGGATCGTTACCCTTAATGTATGCTTTGGCGCCATAGGAGAAATCCAGACGGTTGAAAACGACCGCTCTGACTTTGCCTCCGCAAATCCGAACTAGCCTTCAAATCAGAGACTCTATACACGAATGGCGGCGAGATCTCCCTTCTTTCGGCGCTGCTACTCCTCTTCCAGAAAACAAGGCCAAACTCTCAAACTCTAGAATAATGAAGAGGAAACGGCCGAACCAGGCATATATATAAAGCTACCGCCGCGCGGTAACTAGCTACCGTCGTGTGGTACCGCCTCGGTTTGTGTGTAACCACACAGGCCCTCCAATCACAGGCCAACACGTTGCCACGCAGTTACAGATTCACTATCACCGTGTTATAATATTCTAACACGCAGCGTCAGTTACGACACGACACCCGCTGCTATCGTCGCGCGATAACTGCTACCGCCATGCGGTAGGATCACGAGAGCCTCGTTAATTAATTTGATCCATATATCGCCAGCGGTATCCCTATCGCCAGGTGATAACTTCCCGAGAGCTCTGCCAGTTTAATTCCCTAGTTACTACCTTGTGGTAACACTACCTCCATGCAGTAACACTACCGCCATGCGGTAAGTCTAGCATCGAGTTGACTCAACACTCTCAACGCTCTCAACGCTATCACTGGAGCTACCGCCGCGCGGTAACTAGGTAGCATCGGGCGATAACCTCCAGAACACCATTTCCTGCCGTAATAAAATTGGGGTGTTACATAAACACCTCACAAAGTCTTTAGTCCCAAAGCCCTTGAAGGAAGCTTTAGTCTGCTTGCCCTTTTGGCATGCTGAGCAAATGTTTTTCTTGGTGCATTTCACCATAGGACCATTCCTAACTAGCTCATCACTAAAGAGTTTACCAATAGTCTTATAATTCAAATGAGCTAGTGTCTTGTGCCATTGCATACAATATAAAACTTTCATATTTACCACTAGAAAAATAGGAGAGTCTGTATCTAGACACAGAAAGTTTAAGCAATAAACATTTTCACTCCTAGTGCCTGTCAAGATGACCTCTTGGTCACTTGACCTCTTAATTTGGAACTCATCCTTATGAAAGACAATGACATAAACATAAGATACTTTTGAGATGGTGACTATGCCATTGGTAATCTTACCATAGCCTCTTGTCACACCTCTGTCTGAACCATCAAAGATAACTTTGGGTCCATCTTTCACTGGAGTGTACTCCTTTAAGTTGCTCCTTATTCCAGTCATGTGCCTGGAACAACAACTGTCCAAGTACCATATAGTGGTATAAGAACTTGGACTAACCTGCAACACATAGTTTACCTTACCTTAGGACCCCAATAATTATTGGGTCCTAGATTCTAATTAGCCTGAAAAGGGAACTGTCTTCCTAAAGATTTTCTGACAGGAGGACTAACATTAGTTCTGGGCAAAGTAGGATTGTGCCAGCAATCTAAGGCAAAATGCCTCACTTTCCCACAACACCAACACTCATGGATATTATATCTTCTTTTCTATGCAGGTCCTGTAGTTTGGTTAACTGCTAACTGAATAGAAGGAAATGGTGTAGCAAGCCTTCTTCAAGTTCCTTTCAGTAAGGATTTGACTAAAGGTAAGTTTTCCAACATACTTTCATGGCTGGCTCTGACTACAATTTGAAGCAGTCTTCTTTGCAGATGACATATTGTTTATAACATCAAAGATAGCTAGATTTGGCCTACTAACAAACTTAACCTTGGTCTGAACCTTTGCTGGATGGGCTTGAGTAAAAGTAATTGTCTTGTTCTTAAGAGTGGGGGCTGGGGTACCAAAAACAAATGGTCTAGGATAGGCCATTTGAATTTTCTCATGGGGAGCCTTAAAGGAAGTCAATCCCCTACTATTCCTTCCACCATAGCTGTGAACCTCTTTGTTCACACTAGTGGATATACCATTCATTCAGTGACCATAGATGCTTTCTTGGTCATACATGTTTGAAGGCAACATCACCTTCATAAAGGCATGGGGAGCTTAGAAGCCAGAGGCTGGACTGGAGCTTTCCCTTTTCCCTTTGGAAAGGGCAACTCTAGTGTTTTCCTTAAACCCCAACCCCTTCTTACCCTTCTGAGAGGAGAAGGAGTCTATTAAGGGCAATACTATATTGGGCTTAGAATAACTAGCCACAATTCTCTTCTCCCTCTAGAGCTTCTCTTCAAGATCTCTAATGAGACTATCCTTGAACTTGATGGTGCCAATCTGGATGAGAGTAATGTTCCTGAGTTGCCTGACTTCCCTAGCCTTCTGATCCAGCAAGGATGTTGTCTCAGTCTACTAGGAAGCAGCTAGCTGAAGAGAGGCAATCTCCACAGCTTGCTTTTTGGTCAACTTATTGCTCCTCTTGAATGCATCCAGAATTTAACCATACTTTTCAATCAGTTGATTGAGATCTTCCTCAGATTCTAACCCATCATCACCACTGGATGATGATGTCTCGAAATTTGGACTAGTCGCATAATCTGATTCAGGAGAGAGCTAGATAGAGAGTGTACCTTTGTTGTACCAAACTAAACCTAGCTGGATTCTTCATCAGACATTGTCATAAGACCACAATAGTTATAGGAATCTTCATCCTCACCATCCTGCTCTGAGTCACTGTCTGAATGTGATAGAGGGGCCCTGTTACCTATCCTGGCATTAGGATAGTCTTTAACTTCATCTGCAATTACAACCAGCAGCACAATGAGGGCTTCTTCTTCTTCAGACTCAGATGAAGAAGAGTCAGTCCAGCTCTTCTCCTTCTTTGCAATGAAGGACTTGTCCTTCTTACCCTTGTGCTGGTGTTGTTTCTTCACACCATCCTCTTTTCTCTTGACTGGGCAGTAAACTATTACATGCCTAGGTTTGCTACAACAATAGTAAAAAACTTTAGAGGGAAACATGTTTACTAGGCTTAGAGTCATACATTCCTCCCTTGGAGTGCTTCTTCTTTGCCTTATAGTAGTCCTCCTTGTGATGAGAGGAGGAGGAAGGTTGATGCGCGTAAAATACGGCAAGCGTACCGGTCGCACAAGTAATAAAGTTGGGAATGAATCCCCGGATGTCGGTCTCTTGAGGAATGCAATTAGCGTCGAACGATTTAGACTCTAAAACTATTGTTATGAGAGTTAATTGAAATAAATAGAAAAAGAAGGGGCTTTGGTTTGTGGTCTTACGACCGATTACACTAACGTAAACTATGCGGGTCGCAATCACCGCTTCTCAAGGCGAGATGGATGTAGCGGCCGCGATGCCATACTTCGATTGGTGAGTGGACGGAAGTCTAGCGAGTGAGGTCATTAGTGCGGAGTGAAAATGAGTGAAACGAACATGTGAAGTGGAGCAAGATGGAGCGAGGCGCATCAAAGAATAATTCTCATAAGCAAGATGAAACACAAACGATCAAATTAACACTAGAAATTTATGGTCATTACATGCATAAACATTCCATGCAACAAGAAAAGATATAAAATGCAAAACCACGAGATTGAAGATCTACCGCGGTTGTTGGCCGGAGGTGCGGGTTGTCAATCCGCTTCCAAGCGCAGTCCGAGGAGGGCTTCCGGTACCACCGAGCTGTCACCTCGAGGGCCTGTAATTCCGTTCTATAGGTATGCTTCGTCTTCTTCCTTGGTGGAAAGCTCGGAGAAGAATGCTTCAATGGCCGGGAGGATCACCGGAGGATGCGGAATGCTTTGGAATCGCCGGAGAAGGTCCTCCCGATGGTAGGGATGAAGGTGGAGGCGAATGGAACTGCTGGAGGGCAAAACGGCGGACTGGCGGAGGTTTCGTAACAACGTCCGTGCCCTAATTCGCGGAACAGGGCTTTTTATAGCTTGCAGAATAAATAGAGCGCACGACCACTGGCGCACGACTAGTGGTCGTGCGCGACCAAGGTCAGCGCCCGTGCGCGAGCAACCTGTAGACCTGCATCAGAAAATCAATGGTCGCGCACGATCAGCAGCGCACGATCAGTGATCGTGCGAGGCAATGCTGATGATTGTGCGGAAATAGCCAGAAAGAACTTTGTAAAATGGGTATGACTGCGCATGATCGGCGGCGCACGAGCAGTGGTCGTGCGCGGTATGGTAAGTGATCGTGCGGAAGGTTCAAGACAGAGATTTCACAAATGAGTCCGAGCTGCGCACGATCAGTGATCGTGCGCCAGGAGGTCGATGGTCGTGCGTGGGTAAAAACGCATGACCACTGACTCCTTTGCCAAAAAATAGTGAAACGCCTATCCCGAATGCCCTCACGATCCACAAACCTGCAGGAAAACTACACGGGACATCGATCGTGGCAGCCACAGCAAACAATAATAATCATAGCAAGAATGTAAATGCACACAAGCACAGAAATGGGCTAAAAAGGTGCACAGGGCGTGGAATGCCGTAGCTAACCAAAAGGAGTACTAATGGCGCTTAAAGATAGTGCAAAGCTGAGGAAAAAGGCCTAGATGAGTCCAAAATAAGGTATAAAATAGGGACTCATCACACCCCCAGACTTAACCATTTCACGTCTTGGGCAAATAATCACCTTGTGGACTCAAAAATGGCTAGCTGACGTAGTAATTTCAAAATACAGTAGGACGAGAAATCGAGAAACACAAGTGCAAAGAAAATATAATAGAAGGAGTTTTTAATCATGCTATGCAATTTATAATTTTCGATAAACGTAAATAAATACTGTCACTACTCAAAGATTGAATTTCCGGAGAATCGCGCGGTCATGTGTAGGAAGAAAATAGGCAAGTCGGATGGTGGAGCATTGCTAAAGAGAGGGGCTCGTGATCACCTCCAAAGGAATCCACCAATGTCGGGGACCATATGTTTGCCCGTTCACACTTTCTCCACGATGCTAGTTCGACTCGAGCATAAATCCGTAGGACTTTAGGTGAAGAGTTGGGGCTTGGGTGTAGACGTAGGTATGGATAAAAAAGATGAAAACGAACGCTACGCACAACCCAACGGAGCTCGCACAATTACAGATTTCCTACTAGCAAAAATGAATGCGAGTGCACCACACCCCCAGACCTGGTTTTTACAACATGGGTGTGTGCACCGCCTATCCCAAAATAGATTTCTCAAAAACAGATTTTCATTTATACTTTTTATTTTCTCTTTTTCGTTTCTTTTTCACAATTTTTGCTTTTATAAATTTTTCTTTTTCAAATTCTTGAATTTCAGCAAATATAACAAGATGGCAAATCCACATTTTTCACAAAACCACTTCCCACATCAACAACCCAACGAGAAAATGCTTGGAACTAGAGCTCGACGCGGGTGTGCGACTAGGATTGGCTTGAGGTATTGGTGAATTGAGTGTGGAGCTGAAACAAAAGGAAGGTAGGCTCAACGGGGCTAGCGAGGGCTATGTTAGGACGGGTGCAAGGCTCAACCGGGCCAAAGTGATGGCCTACGTCACGCTCACGCTCGACTAACCGTGCACCAATGCTTCGAAAGTAGCCTGGGGCAAGTTCTTAGTCACCGAGAAAAGTGATCCGTCCTCCCGACTCGAGCAATACAAAGCTAGCGATGCCTACACACATTCCTACACTACCGAGTGATTACTCCGGGTTCATAGATTTGAGTAGGACAGACAGTATTTACGAGTGCAGAAAAAATATAAATTGCAAGCATAAAGAAAAACTAAATCTATACAATTTCTACACAACGTGAGCACTCGATTAGGAGCACTGCACGAGTTTCGAACTACTCTAAATCAAAATCCTACATCAGCACCACCATCTTAAAGTTTACACGAAACAATACATCAACTCGAGCCGCACGCGTGGTCAAGTGCGCGCTCATGTGGGTGCCAAAGTGTGTGCAGCAGGAGTCAAAAACAATGAAGCAAAAAGGAAAACTACTGGCATGCGAAATTAAATGTGCTCGTGGAGTGCACGAGCGGCTCTTCCCCCCAGACTTGAATGAAAACATAAGCAAGAAAATAGACATTCAACCAAGGAATGAAATCTGAAGAGAGAGAGAGAGTACCTATGCTCCAAAGAGGGGAGCATGCCAGAAGATTGCGTGATGATTCGCGGGAGTTGCTGCTTCGCACAAAAGATAAGCTGAACCTGCGAATTAGGCCGAACAACAGAAAATACAAAAAATAGAAAACATAAAATAAAAAGCATAAACGAGGGGACCAAAAGGTCCAAGCTTGGGTTGTCTCCCGAATAGCCCTTTTGTTTACCGTCCTTAAGGTGGACCAAATACCTGTATTAGCAATTGTATATAATGTTTTTGCAGCAAAATAAAAGCTACGAAATAGAGAGCGAAATAAGGTCCCAAAGCAACTAGGAAAATAAGCAGGAAAAGCGAGGCAGAGCGGCAAAGAAGCAATCAGCTATATGCCAATTTGTGGTAAGTCTTTACTGTGGAGAGCAAAGGAGAAGCAGAATTTTTCATAGCATCTTGAGAAGAGGATTTCCCCTTGCTCAGATGGTGCGTGTCTTCGCGCCGGAAGGAAGAATAACGCTTATCGCGCAAGCGCTTGGCCTCCTTCAGCTTCTCAACCGATGGAGACTTCCAAGGAGTGGATTCCACAGTTTTCCCAGATTTTATGATCGATGGCGTCATTTCCGGCACCGCGACGGCGATCGGATCAGCCCAAGCGACAGAACGCTTAGCACAGTCATGAATATTATTACAAGAATAAATGTCTAGGGATTTCTCCCGCATGGAACTAGGAATGTCATGCTCAACAACAGCATCGGTGGGAAATGGCACGGTCGCCGTGTCTTTGGTGCACTCGAACATCTTCGTGGTCAATAAGTCATTCCTCTCATCCGTCGTCTCGGTCAATCCTCCCTTTGTTTTCTCATCCGTAAGGGTTGCCTTCAAAGCTTGGATTCCAGAATCTTCCTTGAAATCTGCACTACTCAGAAAAACGTCGTTTTGAACAAGAGAGGTGTGTACGGAAGTATCATCGAGGGCGAAATCATCGGCCGGCCAGGTGACGCATCCTTTGGAAAAATCCAGGGATGCGCCACCGGCCGTCAGGAATGGGACACCAAGTATCGGAATGGAGTCATTTTCTTTTGGTCCCATGACCTGAAAATCAGTGGTAAAATGTTTGCCGATAACCTCGATCTCAACTTCCCTCACACCACCTTCAGTATCAACCACATTTCCATTAGCTAAAATAAGTGATTTCCGGTCTTCAGTGTTTATTTGCAATTGCATCTTCGCGACATCCTGCAGAGTGAGGATGTTGCTAGATGCTCCAGAATCACATAAAGCAGTGGTTTCAACATTGTTGATCATACAGCTAATCACGAGCTCGTTGTTATTCCCCAGCCTTTCCTCACCAAGGCTTTTCCCTTGTTCGTGGGGATTTTTTTCGGTGTTGCTTGGGAGAGTACCATGAGTGCGCTCGGAGACCATTTGAGCCAATTGGCCCAACTGTGCCTCAAGCTTACGCATTGAAGCGGCTTGGTTTGTCATGTTCATCTGGGAAACTTCAACAAATTTTTCAAACATTTCAGCCAATGAATTGGTTTTTACGGCGGGGGGCCCTTGGGGGTAATTCGGGTGAGGCGGCCGCGGTTGGCTTCCAGAGGCGGAGGCATCATTTTGATGCTGCCCCGGTTGCCATCGTTGGCCCGGTGTGTTTTGATTCCACGAGAAGTTCGGGTGATTTCTCGCACCCGGATTATACGCATTTCCATAAGGGCGCCCCTATTTTGATTCGCGATAAAATTAACAGTTTCATTGTAAAAGGCGTGGTCATACGTTACCTCCGCTCCAGGGCACTCAAAGCTATGATGATCGGTTCCTCCGCATCCTTGACACGAAATGGCCAACACCGGAGCAGCAGCAGCGGGCCTTGATGCTTCCACAGCAAAGACTCCACTTGTCCCACGGGGGGTATTCCTTCCTGCGGTCCAAAAGGCGTTGTGTGTGGCGGTGTCCTGCAAAACTCTCAAAGCATCCTCAGGAGCAAGGTTCATAATTGTTCCACCAGAGGCGGCATCAATCATGGCGCGGTGTTGAGGTTCGATGGAGAAGTAGAAGCTTTCCACGAGATTCCACGTTTGGAATCCGTGGTTGGGGCACTTCCGCAGCAACTCATTGAAGCGCTCCCAAACTTCCGCTAAGCTCTCATGGTCGTTTTGCCTGAAATTAACGATGGCACGTCTCAAGCTCACGATACGGTCGACCGGATGGAATTTGGCTAGAAACTTTGTGGTAAGAGCCTCCCAGGTTGTGGTAGTTCCAGGAGGAAGGGCATGAAGCCATGACTTGGCTTTGTCACGTAGAGAGAAGGGGAAGAGACGGAGCTTGACCGTATCATCAGGAATCCCAGCATAGCGGAAAGTAGCGCAGATTTCCGAAAAGTCTGCCAAGTGAAGATGGGCATCCTCCATGGCCATTCCGGAGAACTGTGCGTTGTTCCGGATGATGTTAAGAATTGCTGGTTTGATCTCGAACTGCTGGTTTGCGATCGTCGGTCCGAACCCAGGGTAAATGCTCCCTACAGTGGGAGTGGTGTAGTCTCTCATGGTTCGGACATACGGCGGATTCACCTCATTCTCATCCCCGTTCCGGTAATCATGGAGGTTCCCTCCAACACGAACTCCGTTGTCATTGTTCAACTGATCTCCCATTGTGATTGGATTGATAGCAGCGGCACGCCTTTGCGCACGAAGAGTTCGCTCGATCTCAGGATCGTAAGTAACGAGATCTCTTGCAGCACGTCCCTGCATCCACTGAAGCAACAAAACAAAGAAACAAAAATCAAAAAGCACTAACTCTTATACCAATACTTCCAGAAATCATAATCGTTCAACAGTTGCATTCCCCGGCAACGGCGCCAAAAACTTGATGCACGTAAAATACGGCAAGCGTACCGGTCGCACAAGTAATAAAGTTGGGAATGAATCCCCGGATGTCGGTCTCTTGAGGAATGCAATTAGCGTCGAACGATTTAGACTCTAAAACTATTGTTATGAGAGTTAATTGAAATAAACAGAAAAGAAGGGGCTTTGGTTGGTGGTCTTACGACCGATTACACTAACGTAAACTATGCGGGTCGCAATCACCGCTTCTCAAGGCGAGATGGATATAGCGGCCGCGATGCCGTACTTTGATTGGTGAGTGGACGGAAGTCTAGCGAGTGAGGTGATTAGTGCGGAGTGAAAATGAGTGAAACGAACATGTGGAGTGGAGCGAGATGGAGCGAGGCGCATCAAAGAATAATTCTCATAAGCAAGATGAAACACAAACGATCAAATTAACACTAGAAATTGATGGTCATTACATGCATAAACATTCCATGCAACAAGAAAAGATAGAAAATGCAAAACCACGAGATTGAAGATCCACCGTGGTTGTTGGCCGGAGGTGCGGGTTGTCAATCCGCTTCCAAGCGCAGTCCGAGGAGGGCTTCCGGTACCACCGAGCTGTCACCTCGAGGGCCTGTAATTCCGTTCTCTAGGTATGCTTCGTCTTCTTCCTTGGTGGAAAGCTCGGAGAAGAATGCTTCAATGGCCGGGAGGATCACCGGAGGATGCGGAAGGCTTTGGAATCGCCGGAGAAGGTCCTCCCGATGGTAGGGATTAAGGTGGAGGCGAATGGAACTGCTGGAGGGCAAAACGGCGGACTGGCGGAGGTTTCGTAACAACGTCCGTGCCCTAATTCGCGGAACAGGGCTTTTTATAGCTTGCAGAATAAATAGGGCGCACGACCACTAGCGCACGACCAGTGGTCGTGCACGACCAGTGGTCGTGCGCGACCAAGGTCAGCGCCCGTGCGCGAGCAACCTGTAGACCTGCATCAGAAAATCAATGGTCGCGCACGATCAGCAGCGCACGATCAGTGATCGTGCGAGGCAATGCTGATGATCGTGCGGAAATAGCCAGAAAGAACTTTGTAAAATGGGTATGACTGCGCACGATCGGCGGCACACGAGCAGTGGTCGTGCGCGGTATGGCAAGTGATCGTGCGGAAGGTTCAAGACAGAGATTTCACAAATGAGTCCGAGCTGCGCACGATCAGTGATCGTGCGCCAGGAGGTTGATGGTCGTGCGTGGGTAAAAACGCACGACCATTGACTCCTTTGTTAAAAAATAGTGAAACGCCTATCCCGAATGCCCTCACGATCCCCAAACCTGCAGGAAAACTGCACGGGACATCGATCGTGGCAGCCACAGCAAACAATAATAATCATAGCAAGAATGTAAATGCACACAAGCACAGAAATGGGCTAAAAAGGTGCGCAGGGCGTGGAATGCCGTAGCTAACCAAAAGGAGTACTAATGGCGCTTAAAGATAGTGCAAAGCAGAGGAAAAAGGCCTAGATGAGTCCAAAATAAGGTATAAAATAGGGACTCATCAAAGGTCTGCTCCTCCACTACTTCATCCTTATCAATTTATGAAGCTTCCTGGAGAAGGCAACAAAGTCTTTATCTGACAAGCTACTATCAGATGAGCTTGGCCCTATGCTGTCTGAATCAGTAGGCCTCCTTGGTGGAGAGGGAATCCTTTCCTTGATCCTATTGGTGCACTCTTCTTTGAAGGATAAAGACTTTTCTTTGTCCTGGGATTTGCTGATGGTCTCCTCCTCTTTCCTGGTAGCCAGCTGCATCTCATAAGAGAGCAACATTCCAAATAAAGTATGGTGAGGAGTATCAGCTACCTTGGCCACCTGTCTGATGACACATATCTTTGTGTCCCAGTCTTTTGTTAAAGACCTGAGAAACTTGTCATTCAGCTCATAATGGCTGAAGACCCTCCCATAGGTCTTCAGCTCATAAACTATCCTGAAGAATCTTTCATTGTGGTCAGCTATGCATTCTCCCATGGACTGCCTGAAAGCCTCATACTCCAGGTTGAGCATGGACTTCTTGTCATCTATGACCTCTTCAGTTCCCTCCATATAGACCACTAGAGTGTCCCACATCTCTTTGGAGGTCATGCAGTGGACCAAATTTTGAAAGGTAGAATCATCTATGGCACTAACAATTATGTTCTGTGCACTCATGTCCAGTGCAAAAATATGACCTCATCCTTGGTCATTTTAAAATATTTCTTTGGTGTCTGGATTGTTGCATACAGAGCTGAGACTTTCATATGGATGAAAGGTCCCTCTTTGACTATCACAAATATCCTTGGGTCAGATGCTTCCATGAAGAGTTTGACCATCTCTTTCCAGATTCCAAATCCTTCCTTCCTGTAGATTGGAAGCTTCATGAAACCCAGGTCCTTATGGTTCTCTCCTGAACCCATAAGTTTACTGCTTATAGCTAACCTTAAGATCTACTCAGACTGTTAAGTCTTTAATTCCAAGGTACCTAATCCCCTAGAGGGGGTTGAATAGGTTTTTAGTCTTTTATAATTTTCCCACTATTTAGTGTGTTATGGGTGAGTTATATATGGCTTTCAAGACAATCACACAAAGCACACACAAGGTTTATTGGGGTTCCCTAGATTATGGGTACGTCCACTTTCCCTCCCACCATTCTAACAGTATCTTAGACAAGGCACTTCTCCAAAACTCGGCTCCTAAGAGCTTACAACACAGATCCGTGAGATCTCTCAGTCTCCTTCAAGACCTTCAGCTCAGGCATAAAGCCCTACCTTAGAGCAAACTTGCTCCTACAACTCAGTGATCAAAAGATTACCTACCTTAGACTTTAACACAAGTGCTACAGCTCAGGCTATGGATTTTAGCCCTACCACTAAGAGATGATGACTCTCCTATAGCTCAGGCACAAGGTCCTACCTCAAATCTAAAACTTGATCCTACAATCTCAGGCTCAACAGTCATACCTCAGAGAGAATGACTCTCCTACCTTAGGAAAAACTGCCCTACACTCAAGCAAACAGCCCTACACTCAGATCCACATAGGGATCCTACCTTAGCCTTTATAAATCAGGATTACAACTCTGATCCAAAAGGATACTATAGAAGAGTAATTGGTTAGTGTGGTTTATATAACACAAGATAAATTTCTCTGTGCCTGCCTCATGAGCTAAGTTTATCTCAGCCCTATCTTCTTCTCAACAACAATAGAATGATCTTCAATAAGTTGGCGCTTGTGCTGGAAGTAACTCAAAAACTTGTTTCTGAACTTGCTGAAGAAGACTGAAGATTTGACAGTTCTTGTGTTCTTCAATCAACTAACCTGGACCTGTAGAAACCTAAAAGTTCTGCTCCTTCTTCTTTATAAGAACCTTATCTGAACTTGCTATAGTAGAAGAAATTGCTAAAGCTAACTTGAAAGAACTTTTAGATCAGTTGATTTAACTTCAAGCTTCGAGCTCGGCAATAATGGAGAGGAAGAAGAAGTTCAGTCGTAACTGTTCGAAATGAGAAAACCCTAAAAGTTCAATTCTGTCTCCTGATCATGTTCCTTTTATCTTCCGCCGATTAACAACTATTTGACCAGTGGGGACCACCTATATTTGTTGGATACAGCTTGCTTTGATAGAAATAGACGTACAATAGGCTTCAGGCGCCATTTGTCGTGTTTTGTAGCTTTCTCGGAAAGAATTTGAACTTTGATGACTTTTGTTGACTTTTGCTGACGTCAGCATCTCTGGACTTGGCCAAATTCTTAGAATCAATACATGCATTGAGTGTGTTGAGTGAATGGCCTTCACTCAACGAATCTTGACTTAGTCAAATTCTCTACACCATCAGGCATTGAGTGTGTTGAGTGAACTGGCGTCACTCAACGAATCTGTACTTAACCAAATTCTCTGCCTTGCTTGGGCGTTGAGTGCATTGAGTGAATCTTCATCATTCAACACCTCTAGACTTGGCCAAATTCTTCTGCACTGCCTGGCGTTGAGTGCGATTAGTGAATCTTCATCACTCAATGCCTTTGGACTTAGCTGTAAATTTCTTTATCTATTAGGCGTTGAGAGCATTGAGTGAGCCTTCATCACACAACGCATTTGTCCTTAACCGCTTCTCTGAAGTCTGCCAGTTTGTTGAGGCATTGAATATGTTGAGTGAGTTGTCCTCACTCAACGCTTCTGGACTTAGACAGATTTTTTGTCTATCTCTTTCCTTAGGCTTTGACTGATTGTTCCTCTGTTGACGCCTTCTACTTTGGCGTTGAGTGAGCTATCCTCACTCAACGATTCTAGACTTAGCCAGATTTCTTGACAAAATCTTCAACTGCTTGAGCTTGTCTTAACCCTGCTTGGTATATGGCATTGAGTGAACTGGCTTCACTCAACGCCTGTGGACTTAGTCAATATTTCATCTTGGCAATACTGAGGCTTTGACAAACTCAGATTTACTCGACGTTTCTTGTTATATGGAGTTGAGTGAACTGCCTTCACTTAACGCCTGTGGACTTAGCTGCATTTCTATCTTCAAAACTGCTGGGCTTTGACAGTCCACCCCTTACTGTTGGATATATTTGTAATTGTGTACCTAATTTGGAGAAGCCCTTTTAACTCAATGATATACACAAATTTGTATTTGATGAATGTTTAGTTTACATGTACAGTTTCTATGTTGAAGAAAAATAAACTAAGTACAAAAGTGTCGAGACACTAGAAGAGTGTCGACACCTTTGAATAAGCAGTGCTGAGACAAGAAATCAAGTTATATCGACACTCAGGACTAGTGTCGACACCCTTATTCAAGTAGTGTCGAGACAGGAAGCAATCTGTGTCGACACCCAGGACTTGGGTCGACACCGTTAGTCAAAGAGCAAGCTAGTCAACACTCAGGACTTGTGTCGACACATTCTACACAAGTTATGTCGAGACTGGAAGCAAGATCTATCGACACTCATGACTAATATCGACACATTTTACAGAAGTGATGTCAAGACTGGAAACCAGCTGTATCGACACTCAGGACTAGTGTTGATACATTTGATACAAGTTGTGTTAAAAAAAGAAGCTAGCAGTGTCGACACACTCGATTGTTGTCGACATCCCTATAAGAGAAGTGTCAACACCTAGGACTAGTGTTGACACAATCTAAGTATAGAAGTGTCAACACTAAGAACTGATGTCAACACCTTCATGCAGAAGCTCTCAGACAAAAATTCTTCTAAGTCCTGAATTCAAAGCTTCAAGTTTTGACAACTGTCAGAACTGTCAGATGTCAGTGGATTAACTAGGGCAGTCGGACACTCTTGCCAAAGCCTATATAAGGATACCAACACAACAGAAATAGAGAGACAATAATCATCATTATTCTCATCTAAGACTGTCAGAACATTTTCAATACAATTCTGAAAGTGGAAAGGAGGCAGATCGTGGATCAACTTCTATCTTCTCCATCCAAGTTCAACCCTACCTTATCCTTCAAGAAGCTTTGAAAAAACTAAGAAGGGCTGGACCTTTTTCTTCACAATCAGGATTAAGGGAGAAGTATACACATCAAGATCTGATCAAGAAGAAGTCACCAATCTCTTTCTTCCTGGGTGACATTTCAAAACACAAATTCCTTCTATTATATTAATTTTGTAAGATCTATTAATAGATATGAGGCGTAGGAGATTGATATCTCTGTGTTGTAAGCCTAAATTATAAAGGTTGTGGCAGGGCTTTGTGCTTGAGGTAGGAGAGGGTCTATTTCTCTAAGTTATAGGAATTGGAAGGTTCTGAGGTTGTAGGGCAAGGGTTTGCCTGAGGAGTAGGAGTGGAGGTTCACTCTGAGGTAGGGTTCTTGAAGAGGAACATAAGTTGTAAGATTTGAGTATCTAAGGAAAAGTAAGAAGAAGTTTGGCTGAATCTGGTTCATTACTAGATAGGCGAAGGGGGAAAGTGATGTACCCATAAATTGCGGGACCACAAAAAAACTATTGTGTGTTGTGCTGTGCTGTAATTTATGCTGTTAAATTTAGATATGTTCTGTTTTTCTTGAATACAGTGATTGGATTATTAAAGACCCAAAAAATATCTGTGACTTAAAGTAGTCAAGATTTAAATTAGACTTATTCACCCCCTCTATATCACTCTTTATCCTAAACAAACACTTTATAATTAGTATCAAATGGAGGTTCACTATAAAGGCATAACAACTAAGTGAGACTCCTAAGGATTAACTGAGTACAAATCATGGCTCAAAGGGAAAACAATTCCATCAAACTCTTAGTCTGCTCTATAGAAAACTTTGGGATTTGGAAGGAAAGGGTTAGACTCTTCATGGAGGCTGTAGATCCAAGAATATACATCACTGTATTTGAAGGACCTTTCATACCTATGAAAGTGTCAATTCTTGATGCCAACATAAGGACACCTAAGACCTATATGGAAATGGACAAGGATGAGATAATTCTGGCCTCTATGGACAAGAGGGCTCAGAACATAATTTTTAGTGCTATAGATGACTCCACATTCCAAAACTTGATTCATCATCAAATAAATTTGGGAATCATTGATTGTGTATTTGGAAGACACTGATGAGGTTAGAGATGATAGAAAATCTCTATTAAACCAGCAGTATGAAGCCTTCAGACAAGACAAGAAAGACATAGTGGCAGAGAGCTTTGAGAAATTTTTAAGAATAGTGAACAACCTGAGAACATATGGCAGGAGCTTCACCAATTATGAACTCAATGACAAGTTCTTGAGGTCCCTGAATAAGGAATGAGACATCAAGATTTGTGCTATTAGAGAAATTGGCAACTTAGCCAATATAGACCCCCAGGTTCTATTTTGCAAGCTGCTGTCTCTTGAGCTACAGCTGAATCTCAGGAAGTATGAAGAAGACTCATTAAGAGTGTTGAAGTATGAGTCTGAGCGGTCTGGCAGTTTACCTCAGATGGCTTGGAGACCGGGCGATCTAGCAGTCTCCTTCAGCGACTTTCTCTCTTCCTTCTGGTGTTGCCGAGCGGTTAGCCCATTTGTCTAACCACGCGGCTTGATCGGTCTCTTTATTACTAGCCGCACAGCTCTGTAATTATTTTAGTCCCACATTATTTATTTGTACCCTCTTTTCTCTCCTCCATTCTATAAAAAGGAGGCCATACCTTTGTAAATCTTTTCTTTTGGGATAATAAAACTTTCAATTATTCAAATTTCTGGCTTGATTGTTCTAGTCTGTTCTCTTATTTCACATGGTATCAGAGGCAACGATCGATTCGACCTGATTCCTTAGGTTCTTGTGTCCACGCGGCTTCGTTCTCTGTTCATCCGGATACATGTCTATCTGTATGGCTTCTTGACCTTGTCGCTACCCTGTTTGCGCGACTTCCTTCCCTCTTCTCTGCGACCTGTTTTCGCG
Source organism: Platanthera zijinensis (assembly GCA_039513925.1). NCBI lineage: Eukaryota > Viridiplantae > Streptophyta > Magnoliopsida > Asparagales > Orchidaceae > Platanthera > Platanthera zijinensis. The sequence goes on along the minus strand of CM077094.1, from coordinate 25,471,205 downwards.
GACTCTCTGCTTTCCTTCCGCTCTCTTTTCTCGTTCGCTTGAACCTTGTGTGTTCGCGCGACTTCTTCTCTGTTCACCCGAACTCTTTCTTGTTCGCGCAATCTCTCCTTTTCTCGCGAACTTCCCAGTTCGCGTGACCTTTATCCCTGTACTTTTTTTTGTTTCCTGGTCGTGGCCATTCTTGAGGCTGGTGTGCTGACATTGTGGCCGTTGCAGCTTCTTCTCTTTAGCCCGCTGCAGTTTCCTTCTTTTCCGATGTGGTCTCTTTCTCTTATCGCGGACTCATTATTGTTCGTGCGACTTATCCTTTTTTCTATCCGCGCGACTTCTCTTCAACTCGCGTGGCTTCCTGTGTTTCCTTCTTCCCTATGGACAATTCCGATATCTCCGCCCCCATCATCTCTACCTCCACCACTCCTGTATCCCATCCTCCTCCTCCTCCTACTCCTTTCAGAAACCTAGGCACGGTTTCTAAACTAGTTGGTTCCAACTATCTGAATTGGAGTGTTTCTTTCACCTTTCTTCTTCGTTCTCAGCGCAAGCGTTATCACCCCACTGATGACCCTCCTCCTCCCGAGTCAGCTCAATTTGATGACTGGGATGCGAGTGATGTGCTTGTCCAAACTTGGATGGCTTCACCTCGATGCTCTCTACTCGAAGGGGGGCCAAAAGTCCCGTATTTATACTCTCTATGCAGACTTCTTTGCCAGCTCTTCCATGTCCCTACTGCAGCTTATCAGCAGGTTCAAGCTCGTGGCGCCGAGATCCTCCAGAATCTCCCCTTCTCCGCGGACTTAGCCAAGCAGCACAAGCACTTTCAGGAGCTCCTGGTTGTTTGCTATCTTCTGCGGCTTCCCGAGTCCTTTGATATGATCCACCAGCAGATCTTGGGCGAGGCAGAATCTCCCACTTTGGATGCCACCGCAGCCCGCTTCGCCGCTGTTACTTTACTGCTCCAGTATCCTCTATTGTCCTCCTCCCTCCACAAGACTCCTATGCTCACCAGGCTCAGAGGGATTGCACTAGTGGCCATAGCTAGTCAGGCGGGCGCAGTTCATCCAGGTTCCTTTGCTCTCACTATGGTCGTACCAGCCATTCTATTGACCGCTGCTGGCATAAACATCCTCATTTTCTCCCCTCTGGTGATGCATCTTCCTCCACCTCAATCTCCTCTCAGCCGTCTGCCTCTATGGCCATGAATTCAAGTAGTGTTCACGTCGTCACCCAAGGTAAATGGTTGATTGACTCTGGTGCTATAAATCATATGACTGACAATCCTCAATGCTTCTCTCTCCTAAAAACGCATGATCGATTTCCCTCGGTTCTTGTTACAGATGGCTCAACTTCCTCGGTTCATGGGGTGGGCATGGTTAAAGTCACTCCGTCGCTTCACTTGGCGGACACCCTTTATGTCCCGAAGTTACCTTGTAATTTATTATCCGTTACTACTTTATGCAAGCAACTTCAGTGCTCTGTCTTATTCACTCTGACTTCTTGTTCTTTCCAGGATCCGGGAACCCGACGGACGATTGCTACTGGGACTGAGAGCGGCGGCCTCTACTTCCTCAACAATGTTTTTGCTCTGTCCGCCTTCTCCTCATCTTCTACAGATCTTCTTCAATGGCATCTTCTCCTTGGACATCCTCCTCCTCGGATTCTTCGTCAGCTTCTGCCCCACTTACCTCAAACCAGTCCTCTGCTCAACTGTGATGCATGTCAGCTTGGCAAACATCACCTCTCCTCCTTCCCGCCGAAGTAAGGTCGTGGCTCTTCTCGCCCGTTTGATCTCATTCATTCTGATGTCTGGGGTCCTGCTCCTACCCTCACCGTTGGTCGGGGTAGTTCTTACTTTGTAATGTTTATTGATGATTTCTCTAGATGTACCTGGGTGTATCTATTAAAAGATTGCTCTGAACTCTTTTTTGTATGGCAATCCTTTTATTATATGATAAAAACTCAGTTTGATATTTCTATTAAACTCTTTCGCTCTGATAATGCTAAGGAATATCTTAGTCATGAGTTTTCCTATTTTTGTATGCAACATGGTCTTATTCATCAGACCAGCTGTGTTTACACCTCCCAGCAAAATGGGGTGGCAGAGCGTAAAAACCATCACCTCCTCGATGTCGCTCGCACTCTTATGACGTAGATGCACGTGCCTCGCTCCTACTGGGGCTATGCTATTCTCCTCCCCTGCCATCTCATCAATCGCATTCCCTCTACGGTTCTCCACAGCAAGACCCCCTTCTCCATTCTCTACCCGGGCACGGAACCATTTCCTCTCCCTCTTCGTATCTTTGGGTGCACGGCTGTGCATGCTCATTCCACTACCCGTGAAAAGCTTTCTCCCCATTCCACCAAGTGTGTCTTTTTTGGTTACTCTACCACTCCAAAAGGCTATTGTTTCTTTGACCCCGTTCTGCGCAAACAGTTTGTCTCCACAGACGTGACCTTATTCGAGAATGCGTCCTACTTCTCTTCTGCATCCCCTTTTCCCCCTAATGTCAATGATTCTCCACTGTCTCCCTCCATTCCTTCCATGCCTATTGACGTCTCTCCTCTCCATCATCTCCTCTGTCTCCTCCTCTCTCCATTCTATCCCCTCCCCCTTCTCCCTCTTCTTCGCGGTCGTCTCTCTCTAGTCCCAGGCCAGCCTTCTCCGCCATGGACGCTCCGGTCACTGAGGAACGCGTCGAACTTGATCTTCCCATTGCTCTTCACAAAGGGGTGCGGACGTGTACCCAACACCTGCTTGACGCGGTTGTTTCCTATGATCGGCTTACTCCTTCTCGCAAGTGTTTTGCTTTGGCTATCTCGGCTACTGCCACTCCCCGCACCTACTAGGAGGCACTTGTTATTCCTCATTAGAAATCTGCCATGGATGAGGAGATTTCCACTCTTACTGAAAGGGGTACCTGGACCCTTGTTCCTCCACTAGTGGGTACTGATGTGGTTGGCTGTCGCTGGGTGTTTGTTGTGAAGTTTCGCCGAGACGGCACTGTGGATCGCTACAAGGCTCGGCTAGTGTCCAAAGGCTTTACTAAGACCTATGGGGTTGATTACTTTGATACCTTCTCTCCGATCACTCGCCTCAGTACCATCTGGGTTCTTCTCTCTGTAGCTGTCAACAAGGATTGGTCTATTTCCCAGCTTGATGTCAAGAATGTCTTTCTCTATAAGGATATTTAGGAGGAAGTCTACATGGAGCAACCTTCTGGGTATATTGCTAAGGGGGAGACACGAGTATGTCGGTTGAAGAAGGCCATCTATGGCCTAAAATAGAGCCCTCGGGCATGGTTCGACAAGTTTAGTGGCATTGTTGCTGCCATCGGCTTTGCAAGGAGTTCGGCCGATCACTCCTTATTTATTCGCAAAACCACCTCGGGACTAGTGGTTTTGGCTGTGTATATGGATGATATTCTTTTTACTGACGATGACCAGGCTGGGGTGGACTTGACAAAGAAACACCTCCATCAACACCTAGTCTTGAAGGATATGGGCACCCCAAAATAATTTTTGGGGATAGAAATCTCTCGGAAGCCCGACTTGTTGGTTCTCTCCCAACAGAAGTATGCTCTTGATCTTCTATAAGAGGCAGGATTGACTAGTGCCAAACCGGCCCGGTGTCCCATGGCTAATGGAGAAGACAAAACATGGAAAGATGACTCGCCTCTTCTATCCGATGTCACGAGGTACAGACATCTGGTGGGCAAACTCATTTATCTCACTATGACCATGCCTGACATCTCCTATGTTGTAGGCAATGTTATTCAGTTCATGCAAGCTCCTAGGGAATGTCATCTTCAGTTTGCCTTGAGGATATTAGAGTATGTCAAAGAAGCACCAGGAAAAGGGCTACTCTTTTAGAAGAATGTTCATCTGAGAGTTGAAGCCTACTCATATTCAAGCTATGCAGATGATAATGGCGATTGCAAATCTACATCAGGCTTTTGCACATTTGTTGGAGGAAATCTTGTGAGCTGGAAAGAGCAAGAAACAGTTTGTTGTCTCCAGATCCAGTGCAGAAGCCGAATATCGGAGTATGGCGTCAACCACCTATGAGTTAAAATGGTTACGTGCTCTCATGCTTGACTTAGGAGAGGTCTACATCTATCCTCTTCCTATGTTCTGTGACAACAAGGCCGCTATATACATATATAAAAATCTGGTCTTCCATGAGAGAAACATATAGAAGTCGACTGTTATTTCATTCAGAAAGAGGTATTGAAGAAACAGATTTGTACTCCGTTCATCACCTCCGAAAAAGAGTTGGCGGATATCTTCACCAAGCCGGTTTCTACTTCCTTCTTCCACATTTGTGACAAGCTGGGCATGATTGATATTTATGCTTCAGCTTGAGGGGGAGTGTTGAAGTATGAGTCCGAGTGGTCTGGCCGGTTTTCCTCAGACGACTTGGAGATCGGGCGGTCTAGCGGTCTTTTTCAGCGACTTGCTCTCTTCCTTCTGGTGTTGCCGAGCAGTTATCCCATTTGTCTAACTGTGTGGCTTGATCGTTCTCTTTATTTCTAGCCACACAGCTCTGTAATTATTTGAGTCCCACATTGTTTATTTGTACACTCTCCTCTCTCCTCCATTTTATAAAAGGGAGGTCATACCTTTGTAAATCTTTTCTTTTTGGATAATAAAACTTTAAATTTTTCAAATTTCTGGCTTGTTTGTTCTAGTCTGTTCGCTTCTTTTACAAAGAGCACTCAACAGAGAAAAGTCTTTGGCCCTAAAGGCAGAGACATCCAGGAAAGTCAGGGAGAAATCTGCTCCCTCTAAAAGACAGGATACAGTCTCAGAATGCATAAAATCTTCCTCATCAGGAGGGGACATGACTGAAGAAGAACTGTCACTCTTCTCAAGACAATTCAAGAAGATGTTGAGGAGAAGGAGACAGGACAGCTGGAAGGGTCCAGCTGGAGATTCTTCTCACAAGAAGACAGATAACTCAGAGAAACCCAGGAAAAATAAATCTGGGGACAGGTATGGTTCTTCTCAGAATAAACACATTTAGACTAATCTTGTTTGTTATTGCTGTAATAGGCATGGAAATGTCATTGCTGACTGCCCAGTAAAAGGGAAGGAGAAAAAGTCTAAAAATTGGAAGACTGGACAGCATAAGAAGGTTGACAAAATCCTCTTGGCCATGAAGCAGTCCACTCTTTCATATAGTGAGATAGATTCATCTGAATCAGAAGAGGAGGAGACTGTTTTGGGTTTAATAGACATTGAGGAGGCCAGAAATAGAAGAAGAAGAACCACACTGTCATACAGTGATAGTGAAGACTATACAGATCAAGGGTTGATGACCCTAGCAAAAGAAGAAGATCTTCATTGTTCAAAATCTGCTAAGGTAAAACATCTTACTACTAGTCTTGCCTCAAGCTCTAGATCAGCATCAGAGAGTCAATCATTTTCACATTCTTTTAATAATAGAGAAAATGGTTCAGATTCTGAAGCAGATTTCAACACACTCATCGACAGATATGGGAAGTTGTTGAAGGTTTTGATTACAAGCAAAGAGCTAGTCAAGGAATAAGCCAAAGAACTAGAGTCTCTGAGAGTAGTACCTTTACAGTTGGAAAGGGCCAACATTAAGTTGGACCTTCAAAACCTGAAGCTCATAGACTTAACCAATAAAATAGATAGTCAGATTTAGACTATTGTAGAATAATCCAAGACTGTCAAGGACCTAAAAGCAAAGCTTCTTCAGGAAAGACAACTCCTAAAACAGTTCTCAAGACCTAAGTATGTGCTACCTATTATTGATACATTTTATGCACCATTTAGAAGTGGTGTAGGATATATTGAGGACAATTAGATCAATAAGAAACCTGAGCCTAAGTGTAAAGCCCCAATGGGTCTAGCTAAGGAACCAGCCAAGCATCTGACTTCTAATAAATGCAAGGGATCATGTGTTCCTGGATACATGAATTCTGAGTGCACCACCAGTAAGGTTAATAAAGAGCCTAGTAGGAAAGGACAAAAATCTAATGGCTATAAGGCCCACAGACCACCACAAGGATTGATCAATCCAAAGAGCCAAGGAATTCTTGGATCTGGTCCCAGTGCAGAACACTTAAACCTGAAAGGTAAGGGTGTCAATGTTGCATCTCTACCATGGAATCTGAATATCACCTCTAAGTTGCCCAGAAGTACAACTTCAAAGGTGCGGCATAAGAGAAGATATAACAGATTTGAATGTTGGTGTTGTGGGAAGGTTGGGCATTTTTCCTTAGATTGTTTGTGCAATCCAACAACATCCTCATTTAAGTCACAAACTCATCTATTAAGAAAGCCTGATGTACTTCACACAGCTAAGTCTAACAGGAACCAAGGACCGAAAACTATTTGGGTGCCTAAGGTTAATTACTTCTGTGATTACAGGTGGATCCAAGTACAACAAAAATTCCAATAAAGTACTTGGATAGTGGCTATTCCAGGCACATGACTAGAACAAGAAGTCTGCTAAGGGTCTATACTTCAGTAAAAGATGGAACAAAAAAAATCTTAAGAGGTTCAGAAAAAGGACACACCAAGGGATATGGTAACATTTCTATTAGTCTAGTGACAATCACAAAAGTGGCTTATGTGGAAAGATTGAACTACAATCTGATAAGCATAAGTTAACTTTGTGATATAGGTTTTGAAATCATATTCTACAATAATAAGTGTTTTATAAGGAATACAAGTGATCAAGAGATCATTTGGTCGGCCCTAAGAGTGGCAACATTTATTGTCTAAATTTCTTAAGTATAAATAAGGATTCTCTTGTATGCCTAGTAGCAAGTGAGAAAGATTCTTTGTTTGTGCAATAGCACAAGAGGCTAGCTCACTTAAATTATAGAGCTATGGGCAAGTTGTTTTCTATGGACTTAATTAGAAATGTACCCCAGCTAAAATGCTCTAAAGAAGCCATGTGTTATGCATGTCAAAGATGCAAATAGACAATAGTCTCCTTTAAGAGCATTCAATCCAAAGACACTGAGAGGTGTCTGTACTCACTTCATATGGACCTATTTTGTCCTCTACAAATTCTTAGTTTAGGTAGGAAGTCTTACACTATGTGATTGTAGATGATCACTCTAGATTTGTTTTGGTATTCTTCCTAAGGAGAAAGTTTGAAATACTGGACATTCTTGCTGATTTTGTCAAACAAATTCAAAATGAAAAGGGTTGTTTTGTGGTCAAGTTCAGAAGTGACCATGGTACAGAATTTTAATCTGAAAAAATGACAAATTTCTGTAAAGAACTAGGGATATTTCAGGAATTCTCCTCTCCTAGAACTCCCCAGCAAAATGAGGTTGCCGAGAGGAAAAATAGAACTCTCATTGAGGCTGCTAGAACTATGTAAAGTGACACGTCTCTCCCATAATATTTCTGGTCTGAGGCTGTAAACACTGTTTATTATGTTCAGAATAGGGTCTTGATCAACAAAAGTCACAACAAGACTCCCTATGAACTAATGAAAGGTAGAAAACCAAGTCTGTCATATTTCAAGATCTTTAGAAGTAAGTGCAATGTCTTAGACGATGGGAAGACTTATCTGACAATGTTTTTAGAGAAGTCCTATGAAGGTATTTTTGTAGGTTATAGTAATCATAGCAAGGCATATAGGATCTACAACTTGAAACATCAAGTGGAAGAAGAATCAATTAATGTTGTTTTTGATGAAAATTCAGTCTTACATAATATAATATCTAACAACTCTAGTCTAAAAGATGTTGACTCTAAGATAAAAAATTAAATATAGGAGATTCATCTGATATAGAATTAGAGGCTATAAACAATGTTATAGTTCCTATAGAAGACACAATCATTGTCCAGGGGGAGGAAGATAGTCATCCTTCTCTACCTGAAGATCTAGGTGATGGTAGGAATCTTCCTGTAGCTATTTGACACCTTAGAGATCATCCTATTTATCAAATAATAGGTGATTCCTGGATAGGAGTGACTACCAGGAGTAGACATCATAATGAGGTTCTGTTCTCTATCTTTCTCTCTCAGATAGAACCTAAGAAGTATGAAGAAGCCAATTCAGACCCCATCTGGATTATGGCAATGCAAGAAGAGCTTATTCAATTTGAGAGATGTAAAGTCTAGAGTCTAGTTCCTAGACCTAGAAATCACAATATCATAGGAACTAAGTGGATATATAGGAATAAATTAGATGAGAATGGAGTAATAGCTAAAAACAAGGCAAGACTTATGGCTAAGGGGTATAAACAAGAGGAAGGAATAGATTTTGACCAAACCTTTACACCTGTAGCTAGGCTAGAAGCCATTAGATTATTTTTAGCACATGCAGCTTACAAAGGATATAAAGTCTACTACATGGATGTTAAATCTGCATTCCGAAATGGTATATTGAAGGAAGAGGTCTATGTAGAACAGCCACCAGGTTTTGTAAATCCTATACTTAGCTCTCATATCTTCAAATTACATAAAGCATTATATGGGTTAAAACAGACACCTAGAGCCTGGTATGAGACCATGTCGACCTTTCTCATAGAGAACAAGTTCTCTAGGGGGAAGATAAATAATACACTATTACTAAGGGACATCAAAGGTTCAAGCATCCTTGTTCATATTTATGTAGATAACATCATTTTTGGTCCTACTAATGAGTTGCTATGTAGAAAATTTGCCAAGCTTATGCATGGCAAGTTTAAAATGAGCAGCATGGGTGAGCTGAAGTTCTTCTTGGGATTCCAAGTTAGACAATCTGAAGATGGTATATCCATCTCTCAGTCTAAGTTTATAAAGGAGTTGATTAAGAAATATGGTATGGAAAATTCTTCTACCATGAGAATTCCAATGGGTTCCTCAATTTCACTACACAAGGATGAATCTGGGAAACTAGTGGATGAATCCTTGTATAAAGGCATCATTGGATCACTCCTTTACGTGACAGATAGTAGACCAGATATAATGTTTTTAACATGTGTCTATGTTAGGTATCAAGCATGCCCTAAAGAGTCTCATTTTACAGCTGCCAAAAGAATACTGAGATATCTAAAGGGCACACTCAATCTTGGGCTTTGGTACCCTTGGAATGGTGATTTTGATCTAAATGGATACACAGATGCAGATTTTGCTAGATGTAAAGAGGACAGAAAGAGTACATCAGGAACTTCTTAATTTCTGGGGAGAAGACTCATCAGTTGGAGCAGTAAAAAGCAAACAAGTGTAGTTATTTCAAAAGCTGGGTCTGAGTATATATCAGCTGGGAGCTACTGTGCACAGTTACTATGGATTCCGCATCAACTCCTGGACTACAGTGTACAGCTAAGTAAATTTATTATGTAATGTGATTCTATTAGTGCAATCTCAATTGCTAATAATCATGTTTCTCACAGTAGAATTAAACACATAGAAATCAAAAATCACTTTCTTAGAGAACATGTTGAAAAATGCAATATCTATTTACATTATACTCCAACTGAAAATCAAATTACTGACATATTCACAAAACCCTTAGATGAAAATAAGTTCAATTTCTTCATGTTTGAACTAGGAATGTTAAACATAGAATAACCATTTTCATTGATACCAAAAAAAATCCATGTTCAACTTATATAAGTTAAGTAACAAATTCTACCAACCTAAATATACAAGTAAGACATCATAAATGTCAAGAATCTATATTTCAGAAAACAAAATTTTTACTAAGTAAAAAATTGTGTCAACACATCAGAAAATTGTGTTGAGACAGTTGAGAAAGTGTCAAGACACCTGAAAGTGTGTCGACACTATAGATAGTAATGTGTCGAGACAGCAGAATGTGTGTGTCGACACTACATAAATGCATAATGTCGACACACTAAAATAAGTGTGGAGACATAAGGGTGTCGAGACCCTAAGGTATGTGTCGAGAGACATAATCCTTGTGTCGACTTGATTTTACACATCTCGACAGACAACAATCCTGTGTCGACACTAGGTCATTTCCTAAATCTTGGAACAGACTAATTAGAGCGCGCCTTTTCAACTTCAGTGACATCACTATAAATAGGGTGTGAAAGTAGAAGTCGACTACGCTTTCCTAAAATCTTGAGAGATTGATTCATGTGTGTCGATACCTAGAATTCCTTTAGTCGACACATCTCTTTCTCAATTTCTCTCAACTCCAATGGCTCCCAAGAATGTCGACAATATTTTTGAAGGCTATGAGCTCGTGCACAATGGATTCGTATCTGTGCAAGAAGAAATCAGGAATGTTATTGACCTAATCACTGAAGCTGGAATAGAATATATTCTTTCAGAACAGACAAACATCTGGAAACGAGAAGTTTCAGAGTTTTTCTCTAATGCCAAACTAGATTCAAACTCAAAAAAGATCAAGTCAAAGGTAAATGGAGCAAAAGTTAAAATCATAACTAGGAAATTGGCCAAGGTTTTTCAAATACAAAGAATAAATCAGGAAGATGGAATAGACACCACCAGGACTGCTGAAGCATTGGTGTTGATTGGCTCCAACCACTAAGATAGGAAGTACCTTAAACAGGAAAGGTATGAATTCCCAAGGCAAATTCCTTTCTGAAATTATTGGATAAGTGTTGTTATGTAAGACTAGAGCACATGACAGGATTTCAACATTCATGTTTGAGCTGATGACAAGAGTTATATTTAAAATCAAGACAAATTGGAAAAAAATTGTTTTTGATAGAATAGTAGAGAGTATTAAGAATCCCTACATGGGAAGAATTATAAGTCTCTACCTAGTGCAAGTCATTCCTGACAGTCTTAATCTTAAGCTTGGATCAAAGATAAACCACATGAGGAGGATGGACATGAGGATACTAGAAAGGTGGGATAGAGTCCTATCCATAGAAACACCTATAGTTGAGAAGAAGAAGTAGAAAAAGGCGAAGGTTGTAGTTGTGGAAGAAGATTCTTCCAGTAATTCTGAAGAACAAAACAGTTCTAACTCTGAAAAACAGGATGATATAATGGCTGAGAAATCTCCAAGGCCCACACTTGAAATAGGTGATCAGGTGCAGGGGGAGATTATACAAGAGTAGGATCCAATTGAGGGAGAGGGTAGATTATACAAGAGCAGGATCCTATTGAGGGAGAGAATCTCAATGATCTACCAGAACTTGAAATAGATACAGTAGATACAATAATCATGGAAGTTGTACAAGAGCTGGAACAAACAAAGGTTCCTGAAACTGATATGTCTGAAAGAGAGGTTGAAGATACAATCCCTAAGGTGACTGAAGAAGAAATACTTCTGAATACTTATTTAGATGTCCAGGGGGAGACAATTACTACTCCAGAGGACCATGTTCCAGATACTGAAGTAATGCAAGAAGAGACACACTTAGAAAACATCAATGAAGAAGGTGCTATGGTTTAGGGGGAGTTTGAAGATCATCCCCCAATTACTGAAATAGCTAAAGAGCCAGCATTTATTGAGATGGTTAGTTCTTCTGAATCAGAAGATGAAGAAGCCTCTCAACTAAAGAAGAGGAAAATAATTGAACTCAAAAAGAGGAGAAAAGGCTACAAGAAAACTATTCAGTCTGGTACAACTCCTGCTCCTGTTGTGGTTTTAAGTTCAATTATAGTTCAACTGCAAATCATGCTTGACCAGCAAAGAACTCAACTTGAGAAGTATGTGGATGAAAGCAACAAGGAGTTGCAATTTCATCTAGCTTAGGACATTAAATCCATAAGATTTAAAGCAATCTAATAAAGAAGGATATGACAGACTTCTTTGAAAGGGGAGCAAATGTTGTGGTCTACATTGCTAAATAGCAGCAAGAATAAAAGAAAACTGAAGATGAAATAGCTATAAAATAAGGTTACTGAAAGTCTTTAATTTCAAGGTAGCTAGCAGACTAGAGGGGGGGTGAATAGGTCTGCTTAGGTATTTTGAGAGTCTTTTTGTATTACTTGATTGTTTCTTTAAGCTTTCAGCTTTTAGTGATCTAGAGCTTGTTTTAAGCACCTGCAATTAAGAAAACAAAAGCAAACACAGAAAAGCACACAAGTATTTTATATTGGTTCCCCAAAATTATGGGTATATCCACTCTCCTCCCACCTTGCTAACTTCCTATTAGTCAAGGCTCTTCTCCAAACCAATTCTCCAAGGAGCTTACACCATAGATCCCTCAAGATCTCTCAGTCTCCTCCAAGACTTACACCTCAGCCACAAATACATACACTCAGAGATATAATTATAACCTACCTCAGGAACTTAATCCCTACCACTCAAGCTATGGAGGATATCCCTACCTTAGAGCAAGCTTGCTCCTACAGCTCAGAGAGATACACTCTCCTGCAGTTTAGGCAATACTACCCTACTACTCAGTGAGTAACACTCACCTACCTCAGAGAGATTCACTCTCCTACAACTCAGGCAGATTTTCCCTACCTCAGACCTAAGGTCCTACAGCTCAGATCCAGAAGGATCCTACAAAGAGAAAAAAGTTTACTTAACTTTGACACCGAGAAATTTATCTGTGTCAACCACTTGAATAGAAAACTTTCTACTCTTACTCTCCTCACAGTAGGGAAAGGATTTACTGGAGGAACTCAGAAGAAAACTTCTGAACTAACTGTTGAAGGCTGAAGATCTTCAGTCTTCAAACAGCCCACTGAACCTACCAAAAGATGAAGGTTCTACTTCTTCAAAACAGATTTTGAATCTACTATGGTAGTTGAAGACTTGCACAGCTAACTAAACTTTTCTTGTTGGAGAGCTTCAAGCTTTTTCACTAGCAGCAATGGCGAGGAAGATGAAGATGGTTGTTCTCCTTTTTGAATAAAGTATGCCCTAAAAGTTGTTTTTGTCTTGGCCCTTTTTCTTCCTTTTGTAGTTCGTCGATCAACGGCTCTTAGAGAGTGGTGGGCCCCACCTGCAGCTTCCATCTGCACCTTGCTTTAATGGAAGAGGACGTATAGTAGATTCACATCAAGTTTTGTTGTATAGTGTAGCTTTCCCGTGACTGATTTGACCTTATTTGACTTTGTAGATTTTGCTGACGTCAGCACCTGTGGATTTAGCCAAAATCGAGCATCAGAAAATAGGCGCTGAGTGAGTAAGCATCACTCAACACTAAAAAACTTAGACAGCTTCACTGTCTCTTGGCGTTGAGTGAGTCACCTTCACTCAACGCCAAACTACTTAGAATATTAAGACTGATCCTAGGTGTTGAGTGATTCAGCTCCACTCAACTCTAATCTTACTTTATCAGCTTAAAGCTGTTTTGCATTGAGTGAGTAAGCATTACTCAATTCCAAACTCCTTAGACAAAAATCTGTCTACACTAGGCGTTGACAGTGTTGAGTCAGTAACCTCAACTCAACGCTTTTTGCCTTAACCAAATTTCTTTTTATTCAGCAACATAAGCGTTGAGAGCATTGAATGAACAAGCCTCACTCAACGCTTTCAGCCTTGGCCAATATTCTGCTTTTTCAGTAGCATGGCGTTGAGTGAGTTGACTTCACTCAATGCCTGTGGACTTAGCCATATTTTAGCTCATTCCAACTTCAGGCTTTTACTGTTGTAGCCTATCTCACAGCCTTTTGTTGTATGCCGTTGAGTGAGTTTACTTCACTCAACGCCTGTAGACTTAACCATTTTCTCGGCTTACCACTGCCTTTGCTTTGACTATATAGGCTTTACTCAGCGCTATAAGTCATCTGGCGTTGATTGACTGATCTTGTAATGCCCCAAAACTCATTAAGTAATGGATATCATTCTAAGGCCAATTTGGTATCAGACTACCAGTTTTGGTCAAGCTTATTTGAATTCTTGGGGGAATTCTTTTAAGGGGTGGTGAGCACATGTATGTGCGTTATCGTTATAACATAAAAGAACCCATAAATGTACACTTAGGAATGAAAATAAACTTGTCTGAGGAACCTGAGTGTTCCAATGATTGCTTTTAGCAATATGTTTGTCGCCTAATCGAGGGTTTTTGCTACTATAAGTTACTAGGAGCGGTGCTAGACAGTCAGAACATCCACAATCGACAGAGAGCAGTGCACTTAATGACGTGCCTGCAACCCCTCCTTCAGCAGAAACTATAAGGCTTGTAGCAGAAGCAGTGTTTGCAATGATAAACACCCAAGCAGTAGGGCAGGTGCATTACCCAGCCCCTGCGATGGAGCAAGAACCGCTTCAAGTGGCAGAGCCTAGAGTTATGGAATGCGTGGCGGTAGAACCTTTGCCGCCAAGAAGAGCGACAGAAAGACAACTTAAATATGTGATGAGTTTTAGTCCTCCGGTATTTGCAGGGGCTGGAACCCCAACTCAAGTCGAGGATTGGCTCGCTAGAGTTAAGAGAATCTTGTACACAATGGAAACAGAAGAATGTCAGAAGTCTGTCATATCCACTTTCTTGCTTGATGGCGAGGGAAGGTTATAATGGGAAGATCTGGAGCAGCATCACTTAGTGGGGAGACAACTCGCCGACGTCTCAATCGAGGAATTCTCAAGGCTGTTCTTGGCTAGGTACCTACCCTATGCTGAGAGAATTGAGATGGAGAGTCAGTTTCTGAGGTTGAAGCAAGGAGTTAGTAGCATGGATGAGTACCTCCACGAATTCACCTTGTTGGGTCGTTACGCTGCCTCTATGTTTGGCGATGAGGAGCGTAAGACCAATCAGTTCTTTAAGGGTCTGCGTGATGATCGGAGGGTACTACTTATTGGGCCTGTGAAGCAAGGTTTCCTAACCTTGGTTTGTTCGGCCCGATCGATGGATAGAGATTTGAAGAGGATCCAAGGGAGCAAATACTTGGGTGTGAAGAAGACGGAGTTCAAAATGTCGAACTCCTCAAAATCTATGTTTCGTAAGTGGAATAAGAAGGATAGGACTTCGGGTCCAACCCCTTATTCTGGTGTGGGGGCGACTATAAGCCGAACCCCAGGCGCATGCTATAATTGTGGAAATCCAGGACACTATGCCCGAGATTGTCGGAGCGGACGCCCAATGTCCGAGAAGAAGCCTGGAGCAACTTATGAGGAGAAGGGCAAGGCGGTAGAGTCAACTGCATCACACTATGCTCCAGCCCAGCCTAGAGTTTATAATCTTGGCCAGCAAGAGGCCATTAAGAAAGCTGACGTGGTGACAGGTACGGCTTAAATTTATAGCAATTTATCTTTAAGTACTTGTTACCTTGAGAATGTTAGCTTATTACTGCTTGTGCTAGGCTTTGTTTTGATGTTCGATAATCCGGCGAGAGCACTGTTCGATACGGGAGCTTCGCACACCTTTTTATCCGAAGGATTTGTATCGCGCATCGAAGTAACTTCTTCGATGGCAAAGGACAAATTGGATGTGTTGTTGCCTAATGGGTGTTCAATGCGCGCGGATAATGTTTGTTGCGTAAAGATACGGATTGGGAGTCAGGAGTTCGACTTGTAAGTGTCGTTACTACCGTTAGTGGAGTTAGACATGATATTTGGTATGGACTGGCTCTCAGAGCAATGGACATACATTGACTGCAATCGCAAGGAGGTCAAATTGGGAACTGATCGTGAGACGACATTTGCAGGCTTGAAAGGGGAGAGCAAGACTTTGATGTCTGCTCTTCCGGTGGTTAAGGCATTTTGTGCTGGTGCAGAGCTATTTTTCACACTAGTAGAGGCTTCAAAGCTTATGCCTAGTTTGGATAGTATCCTAGTTATATCCGAGTATCCTGACGTGTTCCCTGATAATCTCCCTAGAGCCCCACCTCAGCGAGAGAACGACTTCACTATTGAGCTAGTGCCAGGTGTCAAACCTGTGTCACGCTCTCCGTATCGGTTAGTGCCTAAGGAGATGGCGGAATTGAAAGTTACCCCTCAAGAGCTGTTGGAACACGGCTATGTGCGTCCAAGTTCGTCGCCTTGGAGTGCACCGGTCCTCTTTGTTAAGAAGAAGGACGGAAGCTTGCGACTCTGTATTGATTACAGAGAGCTGAATAAGTTAACAGAGAAGAATAAGTATCTGATCCCAAGGATCGATGATCTGTTCGATCAGTTAGTTGGGTCATCGGTATACTCGAAATTGGATCTTAAGTCCGGATATTATCAGTTGAGGATAAGAGAAAGTGACAACCAGTTGGCCTACGCGGGGGCCTTGAGACTCAACGCATCCTCCACCGCATTGCCTTTCCCAGGCACATAATGTATCTTGAATGTGTAGTTACCCAGTAACTCCATCAACCTCCGCTGTCGCATGTTTAGGTCCTTTTGATCCAACAAATATCACGGCCACTAACTCCAAGTCATGGACCGGTTATTCCTCTCGTGTACCTTCAGCACACGTGAGCCATAAGCTATCACTATCCCATGCTGTAGTAGAACACAATCCAAACCACTGCCCGAAGCATCACTGTAAATCTCAAATCCTTTGGTCCCAACCGACGAACATAGAATAGGCGTCGTGGTCAACCTACTTTTTAGTTCTTCGAAAGCTTGTACGCACTCAGGTGTCCAAACAAACTTCTGATCTTTCCTCGTTAAAGTCGTGAGGGGTAACGCTATCCGCGAGAAGTTCTCTACAAAGCGCCCGTAGTAGCCGGCAAGTCCTAGAAAACTCCGGACTTTCGTTACCATAGACAACACAGGCCACTCTCGTATAACAACTATCTTAGCCGGATCCACTGCAATTCCCTCTCCACTAATTATATGACCAAGGAAAGCTACTGAGGACAACCAAAACTCACATTTGGAGAATTTGGCATATAGTTGATTCCTTCTCAACGTCTCCAACACTAAATGCAGATGCTTGAAATGATCCTCTTCGCACTGCGAGTACACCGATATATCGTCGATAAAGACTATCACGAAGTGGTCCAGGTATTCTCTAAACGTTCTGTTCATCAGATCCATAAACACGGATGGCGAATTAGTCAGCCCAAACGGCATGACGGTGAACTCATAATGCCCATACCGTGAGTTACGAAGCACAATTGAACTAGACAGAGGTGCAGTATGACCTTGCTGATAGGATTCGGCAGGCTCTGGTTTTGGATAGCAACATGAAGCATATCATGGATGAGGCTTTGGATGGGTCAAATTCCCAATTTTGTGTTGTTGATGAACTGTTATGGAAGGACAGTCGTCTGTGCGTCCCAAGTGTGGGTAAACTACGGGAGGAATTGATGTATGAGGCTCATCATACCAAGTACTCGATTCACCCAGGGAGCACGAAAATGTATTGTGATATGAAAAAGTTGTCCTAGTGGCCAGGACTTAAGAAGGACGTGGCACTTTATGTGGCGAAGTGTCAAACATGCGCCTTGGTGAAGGCGGAGTGCCAGAAGCCCGGAGATTTCTTGAATTCCTTACCTATCCCGGAGTGGAAGTTAGATGATATTTCAATGGATTTTTTGCATGGGTTTCAAAGGTCGCAGAAGGGAAACGACGCCATCTGGGTGATCGTAGATCGATTGATGAAAGTGTCGCACTTCATTCCAAATAGGAAGGATGATTCGATGGATAAGCTAGCAAAAATCTATGTAGATAACATTGTTCGACTGCACTGTGTGCCCCGCAGCATCGTGAGTGACCGAGATGGGTGATTCACATCTAATGACTGGAGGTTGGTGCAACAAATGATGGGAACAAAGCTGAGTTTCAGCACGGCCTTTCATCTGCAGACAGATGGTCAGGCCGATAGGGTCAACAAGACGATGGAGGACATGCTTCGCATGTGCGTCTTGGATTTCGGGAAGCGGTGGGAAGATCACCTTTACATGGTGGAGTTTGCTTATAACAATAGCTACCAAGCGATTATTCAAATGGCGCCCTTCGAGGCACTTTATGGTAGAAAATGCCACACTCTGTTGTCTTGGTTGGAGACGGGTGAGTCGAAGCTGTACAAACGACAAGAAGTGGAAGGTGCTACTTAGTTGGTACAGACAATTCGAGAACAATTGTTGATTGCTCAGGACAAGCGGGCTAAATACTATAATGCCAAGCTTCAGAACGTTGAGTTCGCTTTTTGCGACTGGGTATATTTAAAGATTAAGCCTTTCAAGGGTTTTAACGGGTATAATGCTTGAAGAAGATGAGCCAGAGGTACCTTAGACCGTTTGAGATTCTAGAGCGAATTGGTGAAACGGCTTATCGACTAAAGTTATCAGTGGAACTGAGTGGTCTACATGACTTATTCCTTATATCAGTGTTGCGGAAGGCAGTGCAAGAGCCTTTGCAAGTGATTGTGGTCGATCAGTTACCGGTTGATAATGGGTTGACAATGAAGGTCAAGCCCGTTCGCATTGAGGACTTTGAAGTCAAGCGAATTCGTAACAAAGACATCAGGATGGTCAAAGTCCGATGGGACAACTGTAGTCATGTGGAGCTTTTGTGGGAGCGAGAGCAGACTTTGCTTGAGGAGTATCTTGAGTTATTTCACTCAGGTACAGTTTAATTTTGTGTATCTCTTCCATTCTGTAATTTCGGGACGAAATTCTTTTAAGAGGGAGAGAATTGTAACGCCCCAAAACTCATTAAGTAATGGATAGCGTTCTAAGGCCAATTTGGTGCCTGATGAGGTTCACACGGCCTGTGATACGTGCGTGTCCAGGGCCGTATCGTGCCTGAGGTTGTCGAAATGCAGTCGACGATCCTCGGAGTCAAGCAAAGTCGGGCACACGGCCTGTGACACGGGCATGTCAGGGGCTGTGTCCTGCTCTGTATTATATCGGGTTGTGTCGAGTGAGTTACACGGCCTAGGATACGGGCGTGTCCAACGGCGTGTCTGGTACATAGAATGTGATACGGGCGTGTCACATGGCTGTATCCTATTCGGGATGCGATGGTTTCAACGTCGATTGGGGCACATGGCCTATGACACGAGCGTGTCCATGTTTGACTCGGGCGTGTCCCAAGCTATGTCAGAGGTCATGTCCAATTCTGTGTTTACTGGATTACGGCTAGTGTGAAACACGGCCTATGACACGGGCATGTCACAAGCCGTGTTAGGCCTAGGAAAGTTATTTTAGGTGCGAATCATGGCCGTTCGTTTCCTTCAAATGGGATCCAAGGGCCCAGATCTGTCCTTGTTGTTATAAGGCCGGGAATAGGGGTGAAACCCTTATTTCTCTTTAGGTTTTCTCTTTCTAAAAGTGGTAGAGAGAGGGGAGAACAAGGAAGAAGGAGAAAGAGAAATCCGGCTGCCGGTGGAGCTTCGGAGCCCCAAATTGCGAGCCGAGTCCAGATCTGTGGAGGCGAGGCCATTGCGGTGCTTTTCATCCGTCTAGTTTCTTCTCTTCTTCATGGCACCAAAGCAAACCGTAAGGGTAACGATTCTCTTCTTGTACATGTGAAGTCCTCTTCCTTTTTGCAAAGGAAATACCCTCCTGCGAGTGAGCGGTGAGTGCGAGGTATTCCTTCAGTTGGACATGAATAGTCCCTGTTGTATTTCATATAGAGTCTGTAATCGAAGTACGGACATAGGAATGGTGTATGAAGCCTACCCGGACAAGTTGGTCTTGATCGGTGAAGTTTTCATTATGCTTTTACTGCCAGAGAATACTCTGTGCCGCTTATTTTTGGGTTTCTACGTGGTAGATTGCAGCAGGAAATCTTGGGGATTAACTCCAATGTGCACCCAGAAATCTGGGCAGAAGCGAAGTTCTGCCATTTTGGTGGCCTGGGAGCCATCCTTGTACACAACCAGGTTATGTACTTTTGTTGATCGATATTCCGGCTTTGCGAAAACTTAACTCGCGCCGATGATTTACATTGTCATGGCGGTGTGAGAAATGGGTTGAGTGGAACCGTACCCGCTCTGTGTGGTTTGGTTTTAGAGGCATACCGATGGCATAGAGGGAGGGTCTTAGGCTTAAGCAGGAAAGACTTTAATGCTCACGAGGTTTGCTGTCCTGGGTGTGGTGGTGAGACCACGGGTTTTAACCGGGTTCACCGAGAATGTGCCTTGAGAGCATTGGGGGTGTGGTTGTGTGTGCCTACGCCCGTGGTGTAGGTTATTTCACTATCTTGTTTTGTTTATACTAATATTATGCAGGGAAGGAGCTCCGCCGCCCTGATATAGGGTCGGGGTCGTTATAATTTAGTCAGCTTAGCTGATCGTTGCTTTTGTTTTTCCACCGCTACGGTGGAATATTGATTGCAGGTGCTGCGGAGCCTAGTGGCAAATAGCAGGATGAAACCCTTGTTGCTGAGCCGACCCTTAAAGGCCAATGCGAACGTTTACTTTTATACTCATGTGTGACCGGCTTGCGTGCTGATGTTTGGAAAACACTTATTGTTTAAAGTAACTCTTGTAAGGCCATAAGGCCAAGTACTTTGTATATTTGTATACCCATTCCTACTTTGGGTTTTTAGTGGACATTCATGTTATGGCTTGGGTTCTTTTCTTTGCAATATTTAAAATGCTTCCGCTAGAATGTGCTCTGTGTAGGACGTGTGTTATTGGAAGGATGGTTTCATTTAGTAACCCTTCGGTCTGTCTGTGGCATATGGCGTCGGGCCCCTGCCGGACCTACTGCTATATGTTATGTGACGGATATGGGTATTACAATTGCCCGTGTCACAGGCCGTGTGCCAGACACGCCTTTGGACACGCCCGTGTCCTAGGCCGTGTGACTCACTCGACACAGCCCGACATAACACAGAGCAGGACACGGCCCCTGACACGCCCGTGTCACAGGCCGTGTGCCCAACCTAGCTTGACTCTGAGGATCGTCGGCTGCATTTCGTCGACCTCAGGCACGACACGTTCCTAGACACGCCCGTGTCACAGGCCGTGTTAACCTCATCAGGCACCAAATTGGCCTTAGAATGCTATCCATTACTTAATGAGTTTTGGGGCGTTACAGATCTTCACTCAATGCCTATGGACTTAGACAGTTTTCTGTCATCCCACACCAAAGGTAAGTGTTTACCTGATATAGTCACTTAGGCTACCTGACCTATCATAGTCATTTAAAAACATGTGTATGTCATTGATAATATTGTCTTCACTCAAATCCAAGACATTGTGGGCAATGGACCCAACAATCTCCCCCTATTTGAGGAAGTCAAAAACTCTTAAGGCAAAGACCATGACATATACAAAACCATGTAGCACAAGGCATAAAAATAATAGAGAATCTATGGTTACCAAATTTCTCTGCTTGCAGAATACATTACTACATCTGACATTAGCTTCCTCTGAATTGATGTTGTCTTGCTGCTGTCTTGCTTATCTGATCATCTGATCATCTTATCCTCTCCCCCTTTTTGACTACAGCAAAAAGCAGGAAGGATGCACCTGATAACTGATTATGTTATCACCTGCTCCCCCTCAATTAGGCAGCATTGCTTGATTTGCTCCCCCTTAATATGAGAATCTTTTTTTCTTTAAGGATCATCTTATCTGCATAAAGTCAAATAGTTTACAACAAGAGGTGAGGAGCAACTAAAGCTATACTAAGTTTAACATACCCAACTCAAATTTGAATGTGTTAAACTTGGCTTCATCTAGTGGCTTAGTGAAGATGTTAGCCACTTACTTATCTGTTGGGACAAACTCAAGGGTGATATCTTCACATTCCACATGCTCCCTAATGAAATGATATCTAATCTCTATGTGTTTAGTCCTTCTATGGGAGATAGGATTCCTAGCAATAGAGCTTGCACTAGTAGAATCACATAATAAAGGAGTTCTACTTATCTGGAGGTTGTAGTCTTAAAGCTGGTGTTGGATCCACAAAGACTGAGCACAACAGCTTCCTGCTAAGATGTACTCTGACTCTGCAGTTTATATTGCCACACTAGTTTGTTTCTTTCTGCTCCAAGATACCAGTCTCCCTCCCAAGAACTGACAAGTGCCAAATGTGCTCTCCATATCCCCTCTACAGCCTGCAAAATCTACATCTGAATAGCAAATTAGTTCAAATTCCCCATTCCTAGGGTACTAAAGGCCAAGATCTGGAGTGCCCTTAAGATACCTCAAGATTCTCTTAACTGCAGAGTAGTGAGATTCTTTAGGGCAAGCCTGACACCTAGCAAAAACACATGTAGCATACATGATGTCTGGCCTACTTGTAGTCAGATATAGAAGGGAGCCAATTATCCCTCTGTACAAAGTTTCATCAACAGGTTTCCCTGCTTCATCTTTGCCTACAAGCATACTTGACCCCATGGGAGTTCTCATGGTGGAGGAATTCTCCATGCAAAATTTCTTGATTAACTCCCTAGTGAACTTAGACTGGGATATCGACAAGCCATCATTAGTCTATCTTACTTGGAGGCCCAAGAATAACTTAAGTTCTCCCACTCTTCTCAAACTTCCCCTGCATGAGTTTAGCAAACTTTTTGTAGAGGTTGTCATTAGTAGATCCAAAGATTTTGTTATCTACATAGATCTGGACTAGGATGATCTTACCCTTAGATTCTCTTAGGAATAGGGTCTTGTCTATTTTCTCCCTTGAGAATTTGCTCTCAATGAGGAAACAAGACAATGTCTCATACCATTCTCTAGGGGCTTGCTTCAGCCCATATAGAGCTTTCCTAAGTCTATAAATAAAATCTAGTGAGTTAAGAACTACAAAACCTGGAGGCTGCTCAACATAGACTTCTTCTTTTAAGTCACCATTCAAGAAGTCTGACTTCACATCCATTTGGTGGACCTTGAATCCCTTGTGTGCTGCATATGCAAGAAATAACCTAATGGCTTCCAATTTTGCTACAGGAGCAAAAGTTTGATCAAAATCAATCCCTTCTTTTTGCATGTACCTCTTAGCTACTAGTCTGGCCTTGTTCTTAATTATAATGCCATTTTCATCAAGCTTGTTTTTGTAGATCTACTTGACTTCAATGACATTATGACCATGAGGTCTGGGAACCAACTTCCAGACCCTGCACCTCTTGAACTGGTTCAGTTCCTCCTACATAGCTCCAATACAATGCTTGTCTATGTTGGCCTCTTCAAACTTCTTGGGCTCCACTTGCGAAAGAAAGCTTAAATGCATGGCTGTATTCTAACTTCTGCTCCTTGTCATTACTCCATGGCTTGCCTCACCAATGATCTGGTGTGCTGGATGATCTCTCATATGTCTGACTGCAGGTGGCAGTCTTCTTTCAACAGCAGGGGCATATTCTTGTTGATCTTCATCCTATCCCAGTGTGCCAGGTAGATCTTCTGGAGAATCCATATCATCTTGGATGACTGGTGATGCTTCCTTGATGGTCAGCTTGTCCATCATCAATTCTGTACCTACAGTACTATAAGAGGAACTAGGCAGTCCATTGTTAATCATGGTAGACTCATCAAAGACTACATGAATAGATTCTTCTACAACTTGGCTTTTCAAGGTGTAGATCCTATAGGCTTTGCTATGATTACTATACCCAACAAATATTCCATCATAGGATTTGGCAGCAAACTTAGTCACATAGGACTTGCCATTGTAAAGCACAAAGCATTTACTACCAAAGATTCTGAGATAGCCCAGATTTGGTTTCCTGCCCTTCAAGATCCCATAGGGAGTCTTCTTGTGGCCTTTGGTGATAGAGGCTCTATTGAGGACATGACATGCAGTATTTACTGCCTCAGCCCAAAAATATTTTGGAAGAGATGTGTCACTCAACAGAGTTCTACCAGCCTCTATGAGAGTCCTATTTTTTCTCTAAACTATCCCATTTTGTTGGGGTGTTCTAGGAGAGGAGAATTCTTGATTAATCCCATGCTCTTCACAGAACTTTTCATGCTATCAGACTGGAATTCTGTCTCATGGTCACTTCTAATTTTTACCACAGAATAGACAAGCTCATTCTGAATTTGCTTGACAAACCTCATGAGGACATCAAGGGTTTCATCCTTCTTTTTAAGAAAGAAAACCTAAGTAAACATGGAATAGTCATCAACTACTACAAGGGTGTAAACTTTCCTACCAAGACTGTGAATTGGCATTGGACCAAATAGGTCCAAGTGCAAGAGGTATAAACATTTCACAGAGTCTTTGGTACCAATACACTTGAAAGAGACTTTTGTCTGCTTACCCTTTTGGCAAGCAGAACAAATGCCCTCCTTAGAGCACTTCACATTGGGGCCATTCCTAACTAGCCCTTGACTAAAGAGCTTGTCAACAGTCTTATAATTCAAATGGGCTAGTCTCTTGTGCCACTAGACATAGTAGGAGACTTTCTCATTTTCCACCAAAAAGATAGGAGAATCTGTGTCTAGACGAAGAAAGTTCAAGCAATAAACATTTCCACTCCTAGTGCTTGTCAAGATGACCTCTTGGTCACTTTACCTCCTAATTAATCAATCATCCTTGTGGAAGAAAATCACATAGCCAAGATTAGAAAGCTGGCTTATGCTTATAAGGTTGTGTTGCAACCCTTCAACATAAGCCATCTTTGTGATGGTGACTATACCATTGGTGATCTTACCATACCCTCTGGTTACACCTCTATCTGAACCTCCAAAGATGACTTTGGGTCCATCTTTTACTGGAGTAAACTCCTTCAAGTTGCTCCTTATTCCAGTCATGTTCTTGGAACAGCCACTGTCCAAGTAACATATAGGGGTATGGTGCCTTGAACTATCCTGTAATATATAAATTACTTAACCTTAGGACTCCAATATCTATTGGGTCCTAGATGTATGTTAGCATGAAACTGAACATGTCCACCAGCAGAATTTCTGACTGGTTGACTAACCCTAGCTCTGGCCACATTGGGATTGTGCCAGAAGTTAATGTCAAAGTGTCCTATCTTACCACATCACCAACACTCATGAATGTTATATCTTCTTTTCTGTGAAGGCCCTGCAGCTTGATGAGTTATAACCTTGATAGGAGGAAGATGTGCTGCAGCCTTTTTCTGATTTCTTTCCGCCAGAATTTGACTGAAGGTAAGTCTTATAGCTGGCTGATTTGGTCTGCCCTAAGTGCCATCAACAGCTAGCTTCTTTTCAGAAAGCATGCTTCTGATGGCTTCAGATATGCCCAGATCAGCCTAATTCTTAGACTTGCCCTTAATCAGAACCTTTGCTGTCAGATTCTGAGCCTTGGCTGCAGCAATATTCTTAAGAGCTGGTGTAGAAGCACCAAAGACAAATGGTCAGGATTGGTCCATTTAAAATTTCTCATTGGCAGCCTTTACTGCACACATCCTGCCAAAACTTTCATCATGACAGTGAACATCTTTGGTCACTCTAGATGAACAACCCCTCTCGCAGTGACCATAAGAGCTTTCTTGGTCATACCTATTAGAAGGTATCAAAACTTTTCTAAAAAGAATGGGAGGCTTAGAAGCAATAGGATGAGGTGGAACTGGAGCTTTGCCCTTCCTTTTGGAAGGAGAACCTCTTGTGCTTCCCTTGAATCCCAACCCCTTCTTTCCCTTTTGAGAGGAGGAGTCTATCAAGGGGAGGACAGTACTTGGCTTAGAATATCTAGCCACTATTCTTTTCTCCTTCTCAAGCTTATCTTCAAGCTCCCTGATGAGACAGTTCTTGTGCTTGATGGTGGACACCTGAATGTCTAAGACGGACTTCAGTTGGCTAAATTCCCTAGCTTTCTAGTTCAGCAGATTTGCTCTCACAGTCTGCTGGGAAACTGCAAGCTTAAGAGTGAGATCTCTTTAGCTTGCTTCTTAGATAACTTATTAACCTTCTTGAAGGCATTCAGAAGTTCTCCATACTTGTCAATCAGTTAATTGACATCTCCTTCAGATCCAGAATCTTCTTCACCACACGGTGAAGAGGCTTCTGAGCAAGGACTAGTCTCAAACTCAGACAGATAAACAGAGTCAGGTGATAGATGTACCTTGCTTTGACTAGGCTGATCCTAGTTGCTTTCCCCATCAGTCATTTCCATCAGCCCTTTTTAGCTGTGGACATCTTCATCCACCTCTAACTCACTGTCTGATAGTGTTAGAGGGGCCCTGATTCCAATCCTCCCTAGAGGATTGACTTTTCCTGCTGCAATAGCTTCATCTGTAACAGCAGTAGCAACTAGCCCAATATAGGCTTCTTCTTCTTCAGACTCAGAAGATGATGAGTCTGTCCAGCTCTTTTCCTTCTTGGCCATGAAGGACTTTTCCTTCTTTCCTCTGTGCTGGTGTTATTTCTTCTCCTCAGTCTCTTTCCTCTTCTCTGGGCAGTAAGCTATCACATGCCCAGGCTTGTTGCAGTAGTAGCAAATTACTTAAGAGGAGTTATATTTATTATGTTTAAAACCATACCTGTCCGTCTTGGACTGGTTCTTTCTGTGATGGGTGGAATTGGAATGCCTTTTCTTCCAATGCTTCTTCTTCATCAACCTCTGGAGTTGTCTGGAAAAGGCTGCAAAATCTTCATCAGACATGTTGCTTACTGATGCCTCTGAGTCAGAGCTATCTGACTCAGTTGGTCTCCATGGTGGAGAAGGAATCCTTTCCTTGCCTTTTCTTGAGCTTTCAGCTTTGAAGGTCAAGGAATTTTCTTTGGCCAGTGATTTGTTGGAGGCATCCTCCTCCTTCCTGGCAACCAGCTACATCTTATAGGAGAGCAGCTTCCCAAATAATATTTGGGGAGGAGTGTCAGCAAGCTTGGTCATCTCTCTTATGATACAGATCTTAGTGTCCCAGTCTCTAGTGAGCGATCTGAGAAACTTATCATTAATTTCATAATTGTTGAAGACCCTTCCATAGGTCTTCAACTCATTTATGATCCTGAAGAATCTTTCATCACAGGTAGTTATGTTCTCCTTCAAGATTTGACTGAAAGACTCATACTCTTGGTTGAGCAGAGACTTCCTATCATCTCTTACCTCATCAGTGCCCTCCATGTAGACCATGATGGGTCCCACATCTCCTTGTAGGTCTTGCAGTGAACCAAGTTCAAGAAGGTTGAGTCATCTACAGCACTGGCTATGATGTTCTGTGCTCTCTTGTCCAAGCCAGCTAGTATGACCTCATATTTGGTCATTTTAGAGAGTGTCTTTGGTGTCTGGATATTGGCATCCAGAACCGAGACCTTCATGGGAATGACATGTCCCTCCCTAACAGTTGCAAAAAATCTTGGATTATAGGCTTCCATGAATAGCCTCACCCTTTCCTTCCATATTCCAAACTATTCCTTTCTGCAGATGGGGAGTTTCATTGAACTCAGCTCTCTTTGGCTCTCTCCTGAGCCCATGACCACTTAGCAACAGCTACCTTGGAGGATCACTCAAATTATTAAATCCATTTTGAGCAATCTCCCTCTGATAGCACTTGAAAGTCTTTAATTTCAAGGTAGATTGCAGCTAAAAGGGGGTGAATAGGTCAGCTTAGGTCTTTTGAGAGTCTTTTTATATTACTTGATTGTTTCCTTAAGCTTTTAGTTTTTAGTGATCAAGAGCTTGTTCTAAGCACCTGTAATTAAGAAAACAAAAGCAAACACAGAAAAGAACACAAGTATTTTATAGTGGTTTTCCAAAATTATGGGTACATCCACTTTCCTCCCACCTTGCTAACTTTATGTTAGTCAAGGCTCTTCTCCAAACCAATGCTCCAAGGAGCTTACACCACAGATTCCTTAAGATCTCTTAGTCTCCTCCAAGACTTACACCTCAGCCACAAAGGCCTACACTTAGTGATACAAGTATCACCTACCTCAGGCACTTAATCCCTACCACTCAGGATTTGGAGGATAGCCCTACCTCAGAGCAAGCTTGCTCCTACAGCTAAGAGGGATACACTCTCCTGCAATTCAGGCAATACTGCCCTACTACTCAGTGAGTAACACTCACTTACCTCAGAGAGATTTACTCTCCTACAACTTAGGAAGATTTACCCTATCTCAAACCCAAAGAATCTACAGCTCAGATCTAGAAGGATCCTACAAAGAGAAAAAATTTACTTAACTTTGACACAGAGAAATTTCTCTGTGTCAACCACTTGAACAGAAAACTTTCTGCTCCTACTCTCCTCACAGCAGGGAAAGTATTTGTTGGAGGAACTCAGAAGAAATCTTCTGAACTAGCTGTTGAAGGGTGAAGATCTTCTGATCTTGAGTCTTCAAACAGCCCACTGAACCTACCAAAAAATGAAGGTTCTACTTCTTTAGAAATAATTCTGAATTTGCTGTGGCAGTTGGAGACTTATACAACTAACTGAACATTTCTTGCTGGAGAGCTTCAAGCTTTTTCACTAGCAGCAATGGCGAGGAAGATGAAGATGGCTGCTCTCCTTTTTGAATAAAGTATTCCCTAAAAGTTGTTTTTGTTCTGGCCCTTTTTCTTCCTTTTGTAGTTCGCCGATCAATGGCTCTTAGAGAGCGGTGGGCCCCACCTGCAGCTTCCAGCTGCACCTTGATTTAACGGAAGAGAATGTACAGTAGCTTCACAACAAGTTTTGTTGTGTACTATAGCTTTCCCGTGATAGATTTTACCTTAGTTGACTTTGTCAATTTTGCTGACGTCAGCACCTGTGGACTTGGCCAAAATCGAGCATCAGAGAATAGGCGTTGAGTGAGTAAGCATCACTCAACACCAAAACACTTAGACAGGTTCACTGTCTCTTGGCGTTGAGTGAGTCACCTTCACTCAACGCCAAACTACTTAGAATATTAAGACTGATCCTAGGTGTTGAGTGATTTAGCTCCACTCAATGCCAATCTTACTTTATCAGCTTACAGCTATTTGGCGTTGAGTGAGTAAGCATTACTTAATGCCAAACTCCTTAGACAAAAATCTGTCTACACTAGGCGTTGACAGTGTTTAGTAAGTAACCTCCACTCAACGCTTTTTGCCTTAACTAAATTTCTGCTTATTCAGCAACATAAGCATTGAGAGCGTTGAGTGAACAAGCCTCACTCAATGCTTTCAGCCTTGGCCAATATTATGCTTATCCAGTAGCATGACGTTGAGTGAGTTGACTTCACTCAACTCCTGTGGACTTAGTCATATTTTAGCTCATTCCAACTTCTGGCTTTTACTGTTGTAGCCTATCTCACAGCCTTTTGTTGTATGGCGTTGAGTGAGTTGACTTCACACAAT
Organism: Platanthera zijinensis; assembly: GCA_039513925.1. NCBI lineage: Eukaryota > Viridiplantae > Streptophyta > Magnoliopsida > Asparagales > Orchidaceae > Platanthera > Platanthera zijinensis. The sequence continues at coordinate 25,442,279 of CM077094.1, read as the reverse complement.
GCATGTAGACTTAGCCATTTTATTTGCTTGCCACTATGTAACACCCCTATCCATCACATAGCATATAGCAGTAGGTCCGTCTGGGGCCCGACGCCATATACCACGGACAGACCGGTGGGTTACTAGATAAAACCATCCTTCCAATCATAATGTCCTACACCGAGCATCTAGCGGAAGCAATTTATTAAGTTGCAAAGGCAAGAACCCAGCAACAAGCACGAATGTCCACTAACAAAACCCAGTAGGAATGAACTACTAAATACACAAAAGTACTGGCCTTATGGCCTTACAACAGTTCACCAACTTTAAATAGTGTTTTACAAACTTCGACTCGCAGGTCGACCACACATGATTTAAATAAGTAAACAAATAAGGCCTTCGAGGGTCGTCTCAGCAACTTGGGATTTGGCCCGCTATTTGCCGCTCGGCTCCGCAGCACCTGCAAGCACAAATCACCGCAACGGTGGCAAACAAGAATAACGGTCAGCTAAAGCCGACCAAATTTTAACGATTCTGCCCCCAAACTCGGGGCGGCAAGGCTTCTTCCCTGCACTTGTTAGCATAGTAAGTAATATAGTGAATAAACACAACATCACAGGTGCAGGCTCACACGACCACGCACCCTGTGCTCTCAGGACACTAACTCGGTGAACCCGGTCAAAACCGCGGTCTCACCACCATCCCTTGGATGGCAAATCTCGTAAGCATTGTAGTCTTTCCGGCCTAAGCCTAAGACTCGCACAACTATGCCAATGGCCAGTCCATATTTTCAGGTCTCTGCACCAAACCACATAGTCCGGGTCTAGTTCCACTTGCCTGTTGCTCACACCGCACTGTAAACTTAAGCCAAATGTGCGGGCCAAGCTTCGTCGGATCCCAAAATCTGATCATACAAGCACATAACCTAGTTATGTTCAAAGCTGGCTCCCAGGCCACCAAGATGGCAGAAATGCATTTCTGCCCAGTTTTCCGAGTGCGCCTTTGGTTTAATCAACAAGGATCCATGCTGTAATCTACCACGTAGAAAACCCGAAAACAACACAAAGGCACGGAGTTATCTCCGGCTAACAATGCATAACAAATCATCACCAATCTAGACCAACATGTCTGGGTAGGCTTCACACACCATGCCTATGTCCGTACTACGATTCCGAACTCTAAACAAGGGGGACTTTATATATCTACCCCAAGGAACACCGCAAACTCGCCGCACACTCGTGGGAGAGGGTTTTCCTATGCAAAAGATGAAGAGCTTCACATGCTCAAGATGAGAATCGTTACCCTAGAATTCTTCTTCGGCTACATGGAAAACTATGCGGATGAAAAGCACAGTGATGATCTTGCCTCTGTAGATCTGGGCTCGGTTTGCGATTTGGCGCTCCGAATCTCCTCTGGCGACCGGATCTCCCTCTTCCTTCTTCCTCCTTGCTTTCCCTTCTCTCTAGGATTTAGAAATAGAATGGCCAAAGAAATATGAGAGTTTAAACCCCCAATCCCGGCCTTAACCCTAGCATGGAGAGGCCTGAGCCGTTAGATCCCAAAATAAGGAAACGAACGGCCACGATTCGCCCTGAAAATAAACTTCCTGGACCGAACACGGCTTGTGACACGCCCGTGTCCAAGGCCGTGTAACTCATTCTCTGCCGAAATCGTCGCGTCTCGAAAAGAACACGGGCACTCGACACGCCCGTGTTAGGCTTGACATGCCCGTGTCACCCAGTACATGCCCGTGTCACCCAGTACACGCCCGTATACCTGGGCGTGTTCCTCCACCGACACAGGTCCAGCACCAACCCGAGGAGATCACAGGTATTCGACACGCCCGTGTCAAATTTGATACGCCCATGTCGGAGCCGAACACGCCTGGGCTCAGGCCGTGTCTCTCCCCCAACACAACTCGGCAAACAACCCGAGTAGGATACGGCCTGGGACACGCCCGTGTCTCAGGACATGTTCGTTTTTCGACGATCGTCGACTGCAATTTCGTCGACCACACGGACATCGCCGAACCCGAGCATGACATGCCCCTGGGACACGCTCGTGTCCCAGGCCGTGTCACCTCCACCAAATCCGAGACTTGGCTCAAAATGCCACCCGTACCTCTTTTGAGTTTCGGGGCGTTACAGCTCTCTCCCTCTTAAAATAATTTTGTCCACAAAATTACCAAAAGGAAAAGATACACAAAACCAAAAGCGGTACCTGAGTGGAATAACTCTGGGTACTCCTCAAGCATGGTCTGCTCTCGCTCCCAAGAGAGCTCCTCCCGACCACAATTGTCCCATCGGACCTTTATGATGGAGCCGTATTCCCCTGGCATGTTGCTTTGGAGCATCCCCCTCCGGACGACGATGGTGACCCGGATGATGTTAGCGCCGACACACGCTTGATGTTACCTTGCCACCTCGAGATGAAGATTTGCCATGATAAGTTTGGTGACGTTGTTCAGCGTCATAGGGAGTTTGTTGATTTTGATGACCGTTTCCGCAAGCTTGCAGGTTGGGACTTTGCCGTGACATCCTCTGCCAAAGCCGTGTCAAAATCTCTGTCGCATCAACGCATGAGATTATAATTTTATTGCTTAATTCCTGCATTTTAATTTCAGCATTTTATTCCTAATTTCAGCATTTTATTTTTGTTCAATGTGGCCTATGTTTAGCCATGGTTAGTGCATTTAGTGGCTAGGATTCATTTTAGTGTGATGAAGGGTTGGATGGAGAGGTGTAATAATATATATATATATATATATATATATATATATATATATATGTATGTGTGGAGTGGGAGAAGGGGATTGAAGATTAAAAAAAACCTAACGAAGGATTCGGCTTGCTCCAGCCCCGCCTCCCCCGTTTTCTCTCGGCCTGGCCGAAACCCGATGCCCAGGAAAGCCCGCCGACCTGCTACTACCGCCGCCCCTTTTGGGCTGTCCTTGCTGCTCCGGTGACCTCCTACCTCCTCCGGTGTGACTCCGAATAAGGCGGCTCGGTTCTTCCTCATCCGGTGCGACTCCGGTGACCCGTGGAAGTGCGACTCTTCCACCACTATCTTGCTCCTCCTCCTCACCTCCTCTCTAATTTCTGGTTTCTTGGTAACAAATATCTATCCCTAAACTTTGTGTGATCTTCTTCTTAATCTTGTGAGTTATTGGAGACCTTTGATTTCATGTTTTATCCTAACTATTGATTCACATTTGCAATTATAAAAATCTGAAATTTATATTGCTTTACATCCGATTTTTGCGAAGATTTCTGTAAGGGTAGGTCCCCTTGGACGTTTGCAAACCGGGGTTTGTGTAGCCTTTGGTTTCGAATGGATCAAGAGGATTTGGTATATCCTCGTACGGTTTTGTTTTGAGGGTTATATTTGGACTATTTTCCGAATTGAAATCTTTAGTCCGGAACGCCCTCTATGTGGATGGAAATGTTTGTGTTGCGATTGCTAGATGTATGGTTAGGATTATGATATTAGTATATGTGTATGTTCGTGCAGGTTTGGGCGGGATTTCCCCCTTGTGAGATCGCGCATTTACAAACGAAACTCTGCCAAAATTTTAAGTTTTGCGTGCACACCACGTGTTCGCTTAAATTCCCCTTAGGAATTCCTTTTGTCTTCTCGTGTTTTAAATTCGTTAGGGAGTGGCCTACATAAATTTGGTATCAGAGGGAGGTTTGCCAATTTCTCAACTTGGCAGCGATCCGCTCGTTTCGAGCCACCCCACACCCCCCCCCATTTGCACTTAGGCGCATTTTGTTGGTTTTAAAATTTTAATTTCTGCTATATAAAAACAAAAAAATTTGTTTTACGTATTTTCTTATTTGAGTGTTCTGTGGTCCGTTATGGCGTACATTAGGAGCTCCGCACACTCACATTCATTCGTTGAGCGTAACGTTATGTTATCACAATATTTGACACAACCACCGCACACCTCTAGGCCTATTAGAGTTCCGGCTCCGACCTATGATGGGTTAGGTGATCCGCGAGTATTTTTAAGATGGGTGAAGGATATAGAACTTTACTTTGAGCAATATCATATATTGGACCCCCACAGAATTCCCGTTGCAAAACTTCAATTATTTGGTCGAGCCCAGACCTTCTGGCTCAATGAGGAGCGACGTTTTGGGACGTCCCTCAACGACTCACTTGTAGGTTGGAGATTATGAAGAATTTATTAACGGATGAGTATTACCCTCCATTCTGTCGCTCTCCGTCTTCTGATTATTTGAATGAGTCGCCGCCCGAGATTTTGCCTACATTGAACCAGCATGTTCCCTCATACTCCCGATTGAGGACATCTCATAATTTTGTTTCTCCCCGCCAGGGCACTAGACCTGTTTCTGATCAGCGGAGTGACTATACGCCCCACGCTAGATCTCTACCCCGCCAAGATCTGACTATTTCGAGCACATGTACACCTACCGTTAGGGAGAAAGAAAAGGTTAGGTCCTCTGTCCCGCCACATGTCCTTGTCACTACTAGGGACGTTATAAAACCGCGTGTTAAGCCTAGGAAAATAGTTAAGAGTTGCAAGGAGAACGCAACATGTTATTCTTGTGTAGTTATTGGCCATTATGCCGTAGAGTGCCCCACGAAGCCTAGAGCTTTGGCTCTTTTAGCTTCGACGTCTGAGCCCGCCACTGAGGGCGATGCCGATTGGTCTGACGACTGTAGTGACGATGAGGAGATTGGTTATCCTAGTGACCTGGATGATGATGTCTCCCCTGAGGTATCACTCCCTGGGATTAACCCACCTCCCCCCGACCATATTTCAGGCCCGTCTCCTATGATAGTTAAGGAACCGAGCGATGACCCAGAGTTAGATGACGTACCTACTGAGTTGGAAGATTTTCCTTGCGAGGGAGTCGTCCTTTTGGATCGATTAGCGGACTTGTTAGGACACGAATTGATTTTTCCTAGTCCGATCCACTTAGTTAAACCGTCGTTATTAGTACCTCCATTTGATATGACTAGTGGGCGCTGTATTAGTGAGTATCCGTCGGCGGGCATGTTTTCATTTGCGACTGCGTATGATTTCACGGCGACTGTGCCTATTGATTTGGTGTCCTCACGACATTGTTACCCGCCAAATAAACTTGCACATATCTTTCGTCCATCCTGGCACGAACTGTATGTACACATATTGTTACCTTATGCCAGTGTCTATGAGTTGCATCACTTTCACGTCCGTTCACCTTCGAGAGCTTCTGACAGCAGAATTGATGATTCTAATTTAGTCTTGTTAGCCCCCGAGTGGATACCTTCGGGTTCCGAAACAAAAGTATTACATTGGAGCGCCGACCCTTTCATGATTTTCAAGAATTTTGGGTTTAATGCAATTTCTTTGGATTTTTACGATGCAATCGGTTTTTCACCGCATTTCAATTTTTTGGATTTAATTTTGCAAATCTGGTCTCCATATGAGCGGCTTTGTCCGACGTTCCTCTCTTCCACTTCAAATTCTCGTGGGTTGAGAGGTGAGATTTTTTCCATGTTGCTCTTCTATTTGGGTTTACTGGTTCTCGCATTGGATGGTAAGATCTGCACTGCTTTTCTTTTTGCTGATAGATCTACGAGGTTTCCTGCTGTTCTTTCTCATGACAGGTTTTGTTCTATTGTGGATGTTGCTGTCACTGGCAATTCTCTACATGGCCACTCATCAGGGATGAGTGATTTCAGGAGGGGGAGGATTGATGGAGCCGTATTCCCCCGGCATGTTGCTTTGGAGCATCCCCCTCCGGACGACGATGGTGACCCGGATGATGTTGGCGCTGACACACGCTTGATGTTACCTTGCCGCCTCGAGATGAAGATTTTCCATGATAAGTTTGGTGCCGTTGTTCGTCGTCATAGGGAGTTTGTTGATTTTGATGACCGTTGCCGCAAGCTTGAAGGTTGGGACTTTGCCGCAACATCCTCTGCCAAAGCCGCGTCAAAATCTCTGCCGCATCAACGCATGAGATTATAATTTTATTGCTTAATTCCTGCATTTTAATTTCAGCATTTTATTCCTAATTTCAGCATTTTATTTTTGTTCAATGTGGCCTATGTTTAGCCATGGTTAGTGCATTTAGTGGCTAAGATTCATTTTAGTGTGATGAAGGGTTGGATGGAGCGGTATAATAATATATATATATGTATGTGGAGTGGGAGAAGGGGATTGAAGATTAAAAAAAACCTAACGAAGGATTCGGCTTGCTCCAGCCCCGCCTCCCCCGTTTTCTCTCGGCCTAGCCGAAACCCGACGCCCAGGAAAGCCCGTCGACCTGCTGCTACCGCCGCCCCTTTTGGGTTGTCCTTGCTGCTCCGGCGACCTCCTACCTCCTCCGGTGTGACTCCGAAGAAGATGGCTCAGTTCTTCCTCATCCAGTGCGACTCCGGTGACCCATGGAAGTGCAACTCTTCCACCACTATCTTGCTCCTCCTCCTCACCTCCTCTCTAATTTCTGGTTTCTTGGTAACGAATATCTATCCCTAAACTTTGTGTGATCTTCTTCTTAATCTTGTGAGTTATTGGAGACCTTTGATTTCATGTTTTATCCTAACTATTGATTCACATTTGCAATTATAAAAATCTGAAATTGATATTGCTTTACATCCGATTTTCGTGAAGATTTCCGTAAGGGTAGGTCCCCTTGGACGTTTGCAAACCGGGGTTTGTGTAGCCTTTGGTTTCGAATGGATCAAGAGGATTTGGTATATCCTCGTATGGTTTTGTTTTGAGGGTTATATTTGGACTATTTTCCGAATTGAAATCTTTAGTCCGGAACGCCCTCTATGTGGATGGAAATGTTTGTGTTGCGATTCTAGATGTATAGTTAGGATTATGAGATTAGTATATGTGTATGTTCGTGCAGGTTTGGGCGGGATTTCCCCCTTGTGAGATCGCACATTTACAAACGAAACTCTGCCGAAATTTCGAGTTTTGCGTGCACACCACGTGTTCGCTTAAATTCCCCTTAGGAATTCCTTTTGTCTTCTCGTATTTTAAATTCGTTAGGGAGTGGCCTACATCACTTGACCATCCGGATCTCCTTGTTACGAAGCCGCTTGACTTCGGAGTCCTCATTATGAACGGGATTGACCCTCATCGTCAACCCTTCGTCCACTGGTACATGATCAACCGCGATCACCTGCGAAGGCTCTTGCACCGCCTTCCGCAACACTGATATGTGGAATACATCGTGTAGACCACTCAACTCCACCGATAGCTTTAGACGATAAGCCGCTACGCCGATCCGCACCAGAATCTCAAATGGTCGAAGGTATCTTGGGCTCAGCTTCTTCAAGCATCGTACCCGTGAAACACCCTTGAACGGCTTTATCTTCAGATACATCCAATCGCCAACCGCAAACTCCATATTCTAATGTTAGGCATTGTAGTATTTAGCTTGTCTATCCTGAGCAATCAGCAAACGCTCCTGAATGGTTTGCACCAATGAAGTGGCGCTTTCCACCTTTTGCATTTTGTACAACCTTGCCTCACCCGTTTTTAACCACGACAACGGCGTGCGACATTTTCTACCATATAGGGCATCGAAGGGCGCCATTTGTATGCTCGCTTGGTAGCTGTTGTTGTACACAAACTCCACCAAATACAGATGGTCTTCCAACTTTTTTCTTGAAGTCCAAGACGCACATGCGAAGCATGTCCTCCATCATTCTGTTGACTCTCTCAGTCTGCACATCCGTCTGCGGATGAAAGGCTGTACTGAACTTCAACTTAGTTCCCAGCATTTGCTGCACCAACCTCCAGTCATTGGATGTAAAACGTCCATCTCTATCGCTCACGATGCTGCGGGGCACACCGTGCAGTCTAACAATGTTTTCCACGTAAAGCTTTGCCAGTTTCTCAACTGAATCATCCTTCCTATGCGGAATGAAGTGCGACACTTTTGTCAACTGATCTACGATCACCCAGATGGCATCGTTTCCCTTCTGCAACCTTGGCAAACCATGCACAAAGTCCATCGAAATGTCGTCGAACTTCCACTCCGGAATAGGCAAAAATTTCAAGAAACCCCTGGATTTTGGCACTCTGCCATCACTAAGGCACAAGTCTGACACTTAGACACATATAGAGCCACATCCTTCTTGAGTCTTGGCCACCAAAACAACTTATTCATATCTCAGTACATCTTCGTGCTCCCTGGGTGAATTGAGTACTTGGTATGATGAGCCTCGTATATCAACTCCACCCGTAAATTACCCACATTTGGGACGCAAAAACGATTGTCCTTTCTTAACAGTCCATCTTCAACTGTAAATTGTGAATTTGACCCATCCGAAGTTGCATCCATGATTTCCATCATACTGCTATCCAAATCCATAGCCTATCGAATCCGATCAGCCAGATCATACTGAATTTCCGTCCAGTTCAATAACGCTTCGGCGCTAGTCTGCTTATCAACGCAAGATATATATAACGCCTCCAACTTCCGAATCAGCCTCTCATCATGAATCGACAACCAGTTGGCTTGTGTGGGAGCCCTGCGACTCAACGCATCCGCAACTGCATTGCCTTTCCCGGGCACATAATGAATTTTGAATGTATAGTCCCCTAGGAACTCCATCCATCTATGTTGCCTCATGTTCAGATCCTTCTGATCCAACAGGTATTTCAAGCTCTTGTGGTCGGTATAAATATCGACCTTTTTCCGTACAAATAGTGCTTCCACAGCTTTAGCGCAAAAATCACGGCCGCCAACTCCAAGTTATGGACCGGATAATTTCTCTCGTGCACTTTCAGCTGATGCGAGCCATACGCAATAACATTTCCATGTTGTAGTAGCACACATCCCAAACCACTGCCCAAAGCATCGCTGTAGATCTCAAATCCCTCAGTCCCACTCGGTGAACTTAACACTGGCGTCGTGGTCAACCGATCCTTCAACTCTTCAAAAGCTTGTGCTCACTCGCGCGTCCAAACAAACTTCTGATCTTTCCTTGTCAACGTCATGAGAGGTAATGCTATCCGCGAGAAGTTCTCTACAAAGCGCCTGTAATAGCCGGCAAGCCCAAGAAAACTCCGGACTTCCGCTACCGAAGATAACATAGGCCACTCCTGTATCGCAACAATATTCGCCGGATCCACCACAATCCCTTCACCACTGACTATGTGAACAAGGAACGCTACTGAGGACAACAAGAACTCGCATTTGGAAAACTTTGCGTATAGTTCGTTCCTCCTCAGCGTCTCCAAGACCAAATACAGATGCTTGAAGTGATCTTCTTCGCACTGTGAGTACACCAATATATCGTCAATAAAGACGATAACAAAACAGTCTAAGTACTCCCTGAACATCCTATTCATCAGATCCATGAACACTGATGGCGCATTAGTCAGCCTGAACGGCATGACCGTAAACTCGAAATGCCCATACCTTGTATTGAACGCTGTCCTTGGGATATCACTCTCCCTTATCTTCAGCTGATAGTAACCGGACTTCAGATCCAATTTTGAGTACACCGATGACCCGACTAACTGATCAAAAAGATCATCAATCCTTGGGATCGGGTACTTGTTCTTTTCCGTTAACTTGTTCAGCTCTCTATAGTCGATACAGAGTCGCAGACTTCCATCCTTCTTCTTAACGAAAAGGACCGGTGCGCTCTAAGGCGACGAACTTGGACGCACATAGCCCTGCTCCAACAACTCCTCTAGTTGAACCTTTAGCTCCGCCATCTCCTAAGGCGCCAACCTATAAGGAGAGCGTGACACAGGTTTGTCACCTGGCACCAACTCAATTGTGAAATCGATCTCCCGCTGAGGTGGGGCTCCGGGAAGATTGTTCGAGAACACATCGGGGTACTCGCACACTACTGGGATACTACCCAAAGTGGGCTTAGGCTTTAAAGCCTCCACTAACATGAAGAACAGCTCTGCACCAGCACGGACTGCCTTGACCACCTGAAGAGCAGACATTAAAGTCTTGCTCGATCCCTTAAGTCCCGCAAATGTTGTATCCCGCCAAGCACCCAGCTTGACTTCCTTACGGTTGCAATCTATGTATGCCTTCTGCTTCGAAAGCCAGTCCATATAGAAAATGACGTCGAACTCTACTAATGGAAGTAACGACACTAGTAAGTCGAACTCTTGACTTCCAATACGAATCTTTACAGCACATACTCTGTACGCACGCATAGAACACCCATTCGGCAGCAACACATCCAATTTGTCCTTTGCCATTGAAGAAGGGACTCTGATGCGCGATATGAAACCTTCAGACAAAAAGGAGTGCGAAGTTCCCGTATCGAATAGTGACCTTGCCGGGCTATCGCAAATCAGAACAAAGCCTACACAAACAGTAATAAGCTAACAGAAACTAGGTAACAGTATTTAAAGCTAACTTGCTATAAATTTAAACCATACCTATCACCACATCCACTTGTTTGATGGCCTCCTGTTGGCCCAGATTGTAGACTCTTGGTTGAGTCGGAGCATAATGGGATGTGGTTGACTCCACCACCTTGCCCTTTTCTTCATAAGTTGCTCCCTGCTTCCTCTCAGACTTTGGACGTCTGCTCCAACAGTAACGGGCAAAGTGCCCCGTCTTCCCACAAGTAAAACAAGCGCCTGGGGTTCGGTTGGTAGTTTCCCCCGAGGCACCCAAAGAAGGGGCTGGACCCGACATCCTAGCCTTCTTATTCCACCTTCGAAAACCAGACTTTATAGGCGGCATCTTGAACTCTGACTTCCTACCGCCGGAGTCCTTGTACGCCTGAACATTCTTCATGTCTTTCTCCAAAGATCAGGCCGTGTTGACCAAGATCAGGAAACCCTGCGTCATCGGCCCCAAAAGTAGCAGTCTCAAATCATCTCTTAGACCTTCGTAGAATCGGTTTGTCTTTCGCTCCTCATCGGCAAAGGTAGCGCTTGTATACCGACCTAAGCGAGTAAACTCGTGGAGATATTCATCCACGCTGCTCTCACCTTGTACCAGCTTCTGGAACTCGTTTTCCATTGCTATCCTCTGAGCTGAGGGGAGGTATAGAGCCAAGAACAGTCTCAAGAATTCCTCTATCGAGACGTCAGTAAGCTTCCTACCCCTCAGATGGTGTAGCTCCAAGCCTTCCCACCATAGTCTTGCGTCACCATCAAACAAGAACGTGGAAATTGTGGTCTTCTGACACTCTTCCGTCTCAGTAGCTATCAGCACTCTCTTTACTCTGGAGAGCCAATCCTCTGCTTGGGTTGGGGTTCCCATCCCGGAGAACACTGGAGGATTGAAACCCATAACGTGCTTGAGATGTTTCTCCGTTGCTCTCCTAGGCAACACTGACTCCACTATAACCTGCTCCACTCTCCTTGGCTCCGCTGCTTAGAGCGGTACCTGCTCCACAGCAGGGCCAGGATGTTACACCTGTCACGCAAGCTGCGCATTAATCATTGCAAACACCGCCTCCGCTACCAATCGTTTGGTCTCAGCCGAAGGAGGTATTACCGGCGCATCATTTGGTGCGCTACTCGCCTCAGAAACTGGACGTTTTGACGGCCTTGCACCACCCTTGGTCACCTATAGTCGTACAAAACACCGATATGCGACCAAACAACATTGCAAAAAGAAATTATAGGAACACGCAGGTTCCTCAAACATGTGTATTTTCATTCCTAAGTGGACATTCATGGGTTCTTTTCAAGTTATAACGATGACGCGCAGACATGTGCTCACCACCCCTTAAAGTGAATTCGCCCATGAATTCATTTAAGTCTGACCGAAACCGGTAGTCTGATACCAAATTATAACACCCCTATCCGTCACATAGCATATAGCAGAAGGTCCGTCCGGGGCACGATGCCATATACCACAGACAGACCGTTGGGTTACTAGATGAAACCATCCTTCCAATCACAACGTCCTACATAGAGCATCTAGCGGGAGAAATTTATTAAGTCGCAAAGGCAAGAACCTAGCCATAAGCACGAATGTCCACTAACAAAACCCAGTAGGAATTAACTACTAAATACACAAAAGTACTGGCATTATGGCCTTACAACAGTTCACGAACTTTAAATAGTGTTTTACAAACTTCGGCTCACAGGTCGGCCACACATGATTTAAATAAGTAAACAAACAAGGCCTTCGAGGGCCGGCTCAGCAACTTGGGCTTTGTCCCGCTATTTGCCGCTCAGCTCTACAGCACTTGCAAGCACAAATCTACGCAACGGTGGAAAATAAGAATAACGGTCAGCAAAAACCGACCAAATTATAACGATTCCGCCCCCAAACTCGGGGCGGCAGGGCTTCTTCCCTGCACTTGTTAGCATAGTAAGTAATATAGTGAATAAACACAACATCATAGGTGCAGGCTGTAACACCTCGAAACTCAAAAGAGGGACGGGTGACGTTTTAAGCCAAGTCTGGGACTTGGAGCAGGTGACACGGGCGTGACACGGGCGTGTCATGGGCGTGACACGGGCATGTCAAGGGCGTGTTCGGCCGCGTGTCGCGTGGTCGACGTTTTGCCGATCAGCGGTCGTCGGGTGTAGGCACACGGCCTGGGACACGGGCGTGTCCCAGGGCGTGTCCTGCTCGGGAGGTTTCTGAGTTATGTACACGGGCCGTGACAAGGGTATAGACACCGGTGTGTCACATGTAATACGGGCGTGTCGGATGTCGTGTCATAGGTCGTGTCCAACTTGGGAAATTCCTGGATAGTGCACATGGGGCGTGATACGGGCCCTAACACGGGCGTGTCACATGTGACACGGGCGTGTCGGAGGCCGTGTCACAAGCCGTGTTCTGGTCGGGATTTCAGAGTGATGGCGAATGAGTAACACGGCCATGCACACGGCCGTGTTGCAACCCGTGTTCGGCCCAGATTTTCTATTTTGAGGCTAAATCGTAGTCGTCCGTTTCCTTGGCTTGGGATCTAAGGGCTGGGGTTGTTCCTGATGGGGTTTAACCCAGGAATAGAGTTAGAAAACCCTTATTTCCCATTTGAGTTCTCTCTCTAAGTTCTAGAGAGAAGGGAGAGCAAGGAGGAGGAAGAGGAGCTAGATCCGGTCACCGGCGGAGCTTCGGAGCTCCAAATCACGAGCCGACATCGGATCCACGAAGGCAAGTTGATTGCGGTGATTTCCATCCGCATAGATTTCCATGGCGCCACAGAAGAATGCTAGGGTAACGATTATCATCTTGAGCATGTGAAGCTCTTCTTCCTTTGCATGGGAAAACCCTTCTCCCGCGAGTGTGCGGCGAGTTCGCGGTATTCCTTGGGGTAGATATGTAAAGTCCCCCTTGTTAGAATCTGGAATCGTAGTAAGGACATAGGCATGATGTGTGAAACCTACCTGGACATGTTGGTCTGGATCGGTGATGATTTGCTATGCATTGTTAGCCGGAGAAGGCTCCGAGCGTTTTGATTGTTTTCGGGTTGCTATGCGTTAGAATGCATCAGGGAATCTTAATGGATTAACCCCAAGGTGCACCCGGAAACCTGGACGGAAATGCAGGGAAGGAGCTTTGCCGCCCCAGTCTGGGGGCGGAATCGTTATAATTTGGTCAGCTTTAGCTGACCGTTGCTCTTGTTTACCACCGTGCAGTGGATTTTTGCTTGCAGGTGCTGCGGAGCCGAGCGGCAAATAGTGGGTTAAAGCCCAAGTTGCTGAGACGGCCCTCGAAGGCCTAATTTTGAGTGTTTTCTTGTTTTATCATGTGTGACCGACCTACGTGCCGAGGTCTGGAAGACACTTTTATTGAGCAAACTTTTGTAAGGCCATAAGGCCATTTTTTATTTGTGTATTATATATTCCTATGGGTTTGAGTAGTGGACATTCATGCTTTGCTGGGTTCCTTTACCTGTGCAACTTAATAATTTACTTCTGCTAGATGCTCTGTGTAGGACGTTGTGATTGGTTGAATGGTCTCAATAAGTAACCAACCGGTCTGTCCGTAGTATATGGCGTCGGGCCCCGGCCGGACCTACTGTTATATGCTATGTGACGGATAGGGGTATTACAATTTGGTATCAGACTACCGGTTTCGCTCAAGCTTAAATGAATTCATGGACGAATTCACTTTAAGGGGTGGTGAGCACATGTATGTGCGTCATCGTTATAACATGAAAAGAACCCATGAATGACCACTTAGGAATGAAAATACACATGTTTGGGGAACCTGCGTGTTCCTATAATTGCTTTTTGCAAGTTTGTTCGGGAACTTATCGGTGTTTTGTATGACTATAGGTGTCCGGGAGTGGCACGTCGCAGCCTGAACGCACGTTTTTTAAGCAAAGTGCTGCACCAAGCGACGTGCCTGAGACCCCTACTTCTTTGGAAACCATAAGAAGAGTGGTTGAAGCGCTGTTCGTTGTGACCAACGCACAACATGGGAGAAATGTGCAACCCTGTGTCCCTGAGATGGCCCCAACACCGGGCGGTATGTTGGAGCAAAGTGGATTTGGAGGTCCATTAGGGAAGTAGATGAGCATGATTATGGTGTAGGGAGCGCATTCAGTTGACGAATAGTTACAAACATTCCTTATGTTAAGGCGCAACCCAGGCTTTGAATGGGAAAGCGAGCAATCTATAGTTGATAGATTTTATAATGGTTTGCGCAGCGAGTTGCGTATCCTACTGCTAGGACCAAAGTTATTGGGATTCCGAGCTTTGGTGGAGTCGGCCAGAGCTTTGGAAGTGGAGTTGGGGAAAACTCACCAAATACCAGTGAATAGGGTACCAAACCCTACAGATCCTATAAGGACTGCCTACCAAAAAATGCTGAGGAAAGAGGTTAGATCATCTACAAGCCAAGTCACTTATAATTGTTATTCTTGTGCCAAGAAAGGGCACTTTTCCAGAGAATATTTGGAGGGTGCTCAGAAGACAATGAAACCTATGGTAGGAGCAGTTGAAGACTCTAGTGCAAATGAGATGATGTTCAAAATGCCAACCTCAAAATCTGGGTATCGTAGGTGGCACAAGAAGGCTAGGAGGTCGGGTCTAGTCCCTTCCTCTAGCACATCTGGAGCGACTACAGCTCAAACCCCGGGTGCATGCTTTGTCTGTGGAAAGCTGGGACATTATGCCCGGGATTGTCGAAGTGGACGCCCAATGTCAGAAAAGAAGTCGGGGGCAATATCCGAGGAGAAGGGCAAGGTGGTGGCGTCCACCGCATCACTGTTTACTCTGGCTCAACTGGGAGTGGACATCCTTGGCCAGTAGGAGGCCATGTGGCCGACCGTCGGGATGTCAGGTATGGTTTTTCTTGTTAGCAAACTAGTTTCTTATACAGGATACCTTATGCGTGTTAACATAGAACTGGAAGTTCTAGGCTTTGTTTTGGAATATTGGTAATCCGGAGAGATCATAGTTTCGATACGGGAACTTCGCACTCCTGTTATCCGAAGAATCTGTATCACGCATCGGAGTTTTTCCTTCGATTGTAAAGGAACAATTCAGATGGGTTATTGCCCAGTAGTCATTCAATGCGCGCAGAGATACAGTCTGTGCGGTAAGTGTCTTATTGAAAGTCAAGGGTTTGACTTGCTAGCGTTGTTGTTGCCGCTAGTAGAGTTCGACTTCATCTTTGGTATGGACTGGCTTTCAGAGCAGAAGGCTTTTATCGTTTGCAACCGTAAAGAGACTTAGCTGGGTGTTGGGCAGGAGACAACGTTTGCGGAACTGAAGGGATTGAGCAAGACACTGACGTCTTCCCTCCCAATGGTCAAGGTAGTTCGTGCTAGCGCAGAGCTGTTCTTCACGTTAGTGAAGGCTGTAAAGCCTAAGTCCACTCTGGGTAGTATCCCAGTTGTTTGTGAGTATCCCGATGTGTTCCCGGACAATCTTCCCGGAGCCCCACCACAGCGAGAGATCAACTTTACGATCGAGCTAGTGTCAGGTGCTAAACCTGTGTCATGCTCACCTTATAGTTTGGCGTCTAAGGAGATGGCAGAGTTAAAGGTTCAACTAGAAGAGTTGATGGAGCAAGAGTATGTGTGTCCAAGCTCATTGCCTTGGAGCGCACCGGTCCTTTTTACCAAGAAGAAGGATGAGAGCTTGCAACTTTGTATCTATTTTAGAGAGCTGTTTAAGTTTGCAGAAAAAGGACAAGTACTCGATCCCAATGATCTACGACCTGTTGATCAGCTAGTCGGGTATTCGGTGGACTCAATAGTGGATCGTAAGTCCGGTTACCCTCAACTAAGAATAAGGGTAAGTGATATCGCAAAGACGGCGTTAAGCACAAGGAATGAGCAATTCGAGTCTACGATCGTGCTATCTTGGCAGTCAAATGCGCCATCAGTGTTCATAGACCGGATGAACGGAACGTTCATGGAGTACCTAGTCCATTTTTGTGATCGTCTTCATCGACGACGCATTGGTGTACTTGAAGTGCAAAGAATATCACTTCTGAATACCTACTTTTGGTTTTGGGGACGCTAAGGAGGAACCATTTATACGCCAAGTTATCCAAACGCGAGTCTTGGGTTATCCTCGGTAGCGCTCCTTGGTCCTATAGTTGGTAGAGTGGGAGTGCGTGGATCCAGTGTTGTTAGTGACGATACGAGGGTGGCCTGGGTTGTCTTGGTAGCGGAAGTCCAGAGTTTTCTGGGTGGCCAGCTACTACAGGCGCTTTGTAGAGGACTTCTCGTGGATAGGGTTAACCCTCACAACGTTGTCAGGGAAAAACTTAAAAATTGTTTAGATACGCGAGTGCGCCCAAGCTTTGAAGGGTTAAAGAATTGGTTAACCACGACGCCAGTGCTAAGTTCGCCGAGTGGAACCAAAGGTTTTGAGATATACAGCACTTCCTTGGGAAGTGGATTGGGTTGCGTGCTTCTGCAGTATAGTGATGTTATGACTTATGGTTCGCACTAACAGTAAGATCTTGAGAGGAATTGTTCGGTTCCCTGTCTGGAGTTAGCGGTCGTGTGTTTTGCGCAAAAACTGTGGAGGAATTATGTGTACGACGTAAAAGTTGATGTTTATTGTAATATCCCAATTCCAACTAGACCCCTAAGAGTGGTTTTGATCATGACCAGGTCATGACAAAGCCCTAGGGAACTAAAAAGGGCCAGGTAATCAAAGGCCAAGGTGAGAATCACCTTGGTCTGCCTATGACACAACCTCATCACCAAACCTAGGGTTTGACCTTAAGGCTTCACCATGACCCCATGACCCCACCACAACACCACTAACCTATTAGAGGACCCACTAGAGCCTTAAGGGTCCATTAGAGTCAACCCAAAGTGGCCAATTTGACCTAGGACCACCATAGGCCTAAATTGGGCAAGGTGCCCTAAATAAGGGCAGTTGGCCTCAAATGTGCCCAACCAACCTTGCCCAGGTCTCCCTAGACCTAAAGTGGGGTCAATGGGTCACCAAAGATCCATTGGGGTCAACTCTAGAGCCGGAGTTGACCCAAGTCAACCCTTGATCTAAAGTGGTCAAAGTGCCCTTTCCAAGGGTCATGTGACCTCCAAAGTGCCAAGTCAACCCTACCCAGACCTACCTAGATCCTAAGAGGGGCCAATGGGTCAATAAGGATCCATTGGGGTCAGCCCTAGAGGCTAGGTGGACCAAAGTCAACCCAAGCCCATTTTGGGTCAACCTAGCCCAAATGGGCTAGCCCAAGCTCAAGCCCCCTCATGTTGCTTAATAAGAATATAATTTGTATGAGTGGGCTGCCTTTAGACCACTGGATTGACCAAGTCAACTTGGTGACTAGGGAGAGAGAGAGAAAGCTTCATTTTCCTTTAATGGAGGGGAGAGAAAATGGTGGAAGTAAGCCATTCATGGCCAAGGAGGCCAAGGGCCAATCTCCATTGGCTGGCCCAACTCCGCACCTGATCCAGGGAAGACTAGGAGGCCATTATGGTGGTTGTTCATGGTCAGGAGGTGGCTGTATAGCCATGGCCGAGCTTCACCTTCAAGGGCCATTAATGGCCATTGAAGCTTTGGCTCACCTCCCCACCACCATTATGGCTGGATTCAACTCCTCTATGGAAGAGGAGGAGTTTCCAGCCATTTCCTGGATGGATTGAGCCATGTACAACCCCCCTTGCCATGGCCAAAATCACCTTTAAGAGGCCATTAATGGCCACCACCATTTATACCCCCCCCCCCCTCCCCCGTTTTATCTTCTTAAAAGCATCCCTGGACCCAGGGGATTCTTTTCCACCACTTACCCAAAGGAGCCATTGTAGTTCACAGTGCTGTTGTAGAAGCCGAGCGTCGCCGCCGTCGACCATGGCATCTCGTTGTTCCTCTCGCATTCAGGCCGCTGGAAAGGTCCTCCTCTCCTTACTTCATGGGTAGATCATAGGAATGTTTAGGTTCAAGGTTCAGGCTCAATTGAGCCCGAACCAATCTCTGGTTTTAATGGTTTTGAGTCAAAAATCTTCTTGGTGGGATCGCCGGAAAAGTTGTCTCTGTCGGCCGTGCCGCCGACTGGGGGTAGCCCCCACCTCCCCGAAGGTGGTGGCGGTGGCCGGCCGGGGAAGTGGTCGGGTGGTCGGGAAATCAGGTCGCAATGTTGCCCAGGCGCGGGCAATCTTGATCGTTGGCCTATTGGAGAAGATGACGGGCAGCCGCTGGATTTGCGCCAAGATTCTTGCGCCGGATTAATAAATCATTTTAATTTAATTTTTATTTTTGTCATATTATTTGTAGCACTTCGTTTTAAATTTTACAAATACTTAGGGACCTCTGATGGGAAAACTTGCAGCATAAAAGTTGTAGCCCTAAGGGTCTACTTTCATCCAAAATTGATTTGGACTCATTTGGACCTTTGGTTGGACCAGGGCACCCATTTTGGTGGGTCCTATACCTAGGGCTAACCTGAGGTTCAAATTGGTGCGCAACCTTTATCCCTTGTCCAATTGGAGTGAAATTTGGACAGGAAACCAATCTTAACCATATCTAAAGACTGTCCAAAATGAGAATTTTTGGAGACACTTTGCCTAAAGTTTATGTTTTTATTTAATAATGCTAGGGTAATTAAATTAAGTGGTCAAATGATCTCCAAACCCTCCCAAATTTCGGTGAGTGGTCCCTGGCATCAATACCTAGCTCTATACAAAGTTTCAACTCATTTGGATGAGTTTTGGATTGGAAATCACCTAACCCTAATTAGGCCTTATAAAGGTATTTTTGAAATAAAAGTGCACCATGGGCTTAGAGTGGTCACCTCCCCTCAACAGAGGCTAAGGCATCTACCACTAGTTTATTATGGCCATTGTTACCCCCCTTTGGGGGAACTGGTGTGGATTAGGGTGAATTTACCCTTGGATTCAAACTCAAACTCTAAGGAAGGGCCCTTGAGTGTTGTGAAGGGCATAGGGGCAAATGCCCTTGTGTGACCTTATAACTCAGTAGAGTTGAAGGTAGTAAAACCTAAGTCCTCTGGCAGGAATCATAGAGGATTTGGAGGTAGGTAGACACCTAAGAACCCTAACCCTAGTTTTAGGGTAGAAGTTCAAATATGGTAACACAGTCACTCAATTTTTGTTAAATGTTGTGAAACTTGGGTAGAGTGAGTTTTAGTCTAGGTAGAACTCTTACTAATTTTTATTAGAATTTTATTGGTTATATTTCTGTTACTTTATTTGTTAGGTATCAATTTGCCCACTCTGGTGTTTTAATTATTTTGATTACTGTGTCCATTGGAATCTAATGAAATTTGGCCAGCAGATGATTTAGGTCTAAATGAATATCCCTGAATTTTGTTATCAATTATTAGTTGATTATATTTAGTACTTCCTTCACAAGTTTCAAAAAGGATATTTATGTTCAATAAATCATTTAGAGCAAATTACCTACTATAAATTTATGAAACCTGGCCACTGATGTTTTCAGATCAATATTTAGTTGTAGAATTTTATTCATGATTTTTATTTAGTTGTAGAATTTTATTCATGATTTTTAGGAGAACATTTACAATACTTGCTTCACAAGCATTACGTTTTGAGATTTTGGTAATTATTTATTTTAGAGCTCAATTCCCATTGAAGAATTATGAAATTTGGCCACTGATGTTTTTAGGACATTATCTGCTCTAGAAGATTAATAAAGAATTTTTGGATGATTATTTACTGCACTTACTTCATTAATGAAAGAAAAAAAGATTTATTCTCAAAATAAAATTAGAGCCTTTAAATTACTGGAAAATTTGTTATATCTTGGATTTACTGATAAATTGTAGTATAGAATTTATCATAATTTTATGAAGCTTTGTTCTTATCTAAAAAGTGCACTTTATGTTCAATTGGTAGCTCTTGGAACACTTAAGAAAATTAATTAATTATCAGAATAATTAGGAAAATTATAATCTTCTGGATTTAGTCTATTTGTGTCATGATGAGTCTCCAGTAAATAATTTAGGGCATTCGGATGATTATTTGGATTATCTCCTATCCGGTTCGACGTATAGTCTAGATTGGGTTGCACTTAGCAAATCATTAAAGTTGCAATATGATATGATTTGGGATAATTGTTTGAGTTAGTCATTTTGTTGGGTCGGATAGATGTGGATGATTTCATCATGGAAGCATAGGAGGGGTAGTGAGAAGTGGTTTGGCTAGAGGGTAGAGGTGCTCGGGTTCGACGAAAGATCGTCTTTCCCGAAGAGAGGAAGGTTAAAAATCACACTAGGTTAGTCTATCGTAACACGAGAAGACAATGGTTAAGGGGAATCAACCAATAACAATAAGTGCCTTGCGAAAGGGAATAATGGGCTTCAGCTACCATCATAGTTCCTAGTGCCCTTTGAGAGACTTTCACAGGGAATCCGGGGGCAGTCCTGGGTTAACGTAAACTGTATTAACAAACAGAAAAGAATAACCTAGTAATTAAAATCTCATATTTCACAAACACATGTTAGCATAGGAAGATTGTTGGGAGCCTCGGCTCGATTGGTTAAGAGACGGACGGAACGGTCCGGGGAGCTCCGGCTCGATTGCTTTGATACGTTAAATTTGCATGTGCATAAAAGAAAAGAAAATAAAGGTGGTGGGCCTTCGGTTTTGGAAGGTCGATGCACCGATTCCAATACGCTGACTCGGAAAGTTTGGTTAGCTCTTCGCCAACAGAAGTCCGGTGCGCCAGCCGGCAAGAGTACACAGGAGTCTGCTTCGTGCACCAAGCGTTGAGGCGTACGATTGGTCTGACTGGTAGTTCTTTACTGGTTTAGAGGTGGGCGAGGCCCAACCCACCGCTTCCGTCTGCCACTACGGAGGTATCCTGGGAGGTAACGGCTCCGAAAGGGGGAACTAAAGGTCTGTGTGCACAGAGTCGGGTGTGTGTGTTGCACTTGCATGATCCATCATACCCACTAGCATGTCATAGCATAATCGAATTTAACCCCTGACTCCTAAGGTATAAGTGGAATGGGACGCTTATACATTAGGACTTGCAACACGACCCCTTGGTCTATAAGCTTGTGTGAACAAGTTTATAAATTAAGGTTAAATTCTTTATATATATATTGATGTTAATAACCGACACCCCAATGTATAAAGTGGTATGGGACTCTTTATACGATGAGAGCCCTGCAGAAGATCCCTTGGCTTATGCATTTCCGCACATAAGTTAAGATTAATTTCCATACTTTACTTTACTGCCACGTGTATTATAAAATTGCTAGTATAGGTCCGCTGCCACCTGCTTATGATTACTCTCCACCTTCAAGTCCTCCCCTCTCTTCCTCTCCGCTCGGTGCCTAGGGGCCATGGGGGAAGGGGCGGGGGATGATAGGGCTTAGTCTTATAGACTAACAGTTTTCGGACCACATCATTTAGGGGATCGTGGAGCCCAGCATGGAGGAGCAGCCCCGGAGGTGGGACAGTTTGGAGATATGGAAGTCTAGCTCAGGAGTTCAGACAGCTGGGACTGTGAGTCCCTGAGTCTAGTAGTGTTTTATTTTGCTTCTGCTTGAGTGTCTATGTAGTGAGGATTTAATGTATCGGTCTTAAGCCCCTATTTCAGTACAATTATACTCTGTGGACTCTCCCTTCATGGAGATTTTATTACTCTGATGTGATTTTTATTATGGATTTTATGGCTAGAGTTTTACTACATTTTGTGTTTACTATATTATTGCTGCTTTTCTGTGATCGAATCGGCCGGCAGAATCGGAATTTTACGGTGATGAGCCTTCAGGATTGCTACAGCCACTTCCGGTGCTGGAGTTGAGGAAGGGTTTGTCCGACCAAGCTCTTCACCATGGGGAGCCCCGGTGCTATTTGTCAAGAAGAAGGACAGAAGTCTCCGCTTGTGTATTGATTATCGAGCACTGAATAGACTGACGGTCCGGAATACATACCCACTGCCACGGATTGACGAGTTGTTCGATCAACTAGAAGGACCGCATTTCTTCTCAAAACTTGACTTGAGGTCAGGTTATTACCAGAAACGGATTCGAGAGGAGGACATTCTGAAGACCGCCTTCAGTAGTAGATACGGATTGTTTAAGTTTACAGTGATGCCCTTCGGGCTCACAAATGCGCTGTCAACATTTACAAGCCTCATGAACAGGGTATTCCAGGAGTATTTAGATGAATTTGTCATCGTATTTATTGACAACATCCTCATCTACTCAAGGACGGAGGAGGAGCATACACGACACCTAACGTTGACTCTAGAGAGGCTACGGGAGCACCAGCTGTACGCGAAGTTCATCAAATCCCAGTTTTGGTTAAAGGAGGTGGCCTTCTTAGGTCATATTATCAGCGGTGCTGGGTTGGCAGTAGACCCGGCCAAGGTTCGGGCAGTTCAGGATTGGCCACCGTTGAAGACAGCCACGGATGTACGGAGTTTCCTGGGGCTTGCCGGATACTACCGGAAGTTCGTCAAGGATTCTCCTGAATTGCACTCCCTCTTACTTCCCTAACGAAGAAGGAATCCCCTTTCGTTTGGACGCCTTAGTACGAGGCGGCCTTTGTGGAGTTGAAAGGTCGGCTTACCTCGGCTCCCATTCTCGCTCTTCCGTCAGGAAGGGAGGGATTCCAGGTGTACACGGACGCCTCCTACCAGGGGATGGGTGTCGTTCTAATGCAGAATGGGCACGTGATAGCCTACGCCTACCGGCAGCTGAAGATACATGAGAAGAACTATCCGGTGCATGATCTGGAGATGGGTGCAGTGATCTTTGCTTGAATATTTGGCGACACTACCTCTACGGGGTTCACTGTTACATCTTTTCAGACCACAAAAATTTCAAATACGTGGACACACAGAAGGAACTCAACATAAGACAGAGACGGTCGGTGGAGTTCCTATCGGATTACAAGTACACCATGCACTACCATCCCGGGAAAGAGAACGTGGTGGCCGATGCTTTGAGTCAGAGAGGAGATACCTCAGGGAATGAACCACATCTAATGTCCATGGAGCTAGTCCGATCATTCAGAGATATGCAGATATCACTAGTATCTGAGAATGATCCAGAGCTGTATAGGGAGTATCTAGCATCGATGGTGGCAATAGACGATATTCCGGACCGCATCCGGGACGGACATAGGATAGATGCATGGGCAGAACCGATATTCCAAGCCTTGGAGGAGGGTTCGACGGGAGATTATTAGCTGAGAGATGGATTATTATATTTCAGAGGCAGGGTCTATATACCCGCAGGAGGCCAGATTCGGGAGGACATCATGGCGAAAGCACATTGTAGCAGATATTCTATACACCCGGGGATCACCAAGATGACGGCAGACTTGAAGAAGACGATGTTCTGGCCGGGGATGAAGAAGGACATTAAATACTTCGTGACTCATTGCGAGGCATGCCAGCTGATGAAGGCGGAGTGCAGGAACCCCGCAGGATTGCTACAGCCACTTCCGGTGCTGGAGTGGAAATTTGAGGACATCACAATGGATTTCATTCATGGCCTCCCCCGATCACGGACGGTAAACGATTCGATTTGGTTCATCGTCGATCGGCTGACGAAGGTGGCAAGATTTATTCCGATCAGAAAAGATGACTCGGTTGGGGTACTAGTGCGGAGATTCGTAGAGCAGTTCATTCGTTACCACGGGGTTCCCAGGACGATCGTATCGGATCGGGATGGTCGGTTCACATCTAGGGAGTGGAGATCTGTCAAGTCTTACTTAGGCACGTGGCCGACCTTAAGCATAACATTTCATCCCCAGACAGATGGGCAGACGGAACACACCAATCGGATGCTGGAAGATCTTTTGAGGCTATGCATTTTGGACCGCGAGGAACCGTGGGAGAAGCTCTTACCCCTGGTCGAGTTCTCCTATAACAACAGCTACCAGTCCAGCATCAGGATGGCGCCTTATGAAGCCTTGTATGGAAGGAAATGCAGGACCCCGCTTTCTTGGATTCAGGACGAGGATCTGAAGGTGTTGGGATCAGAGTTTGTCGAAGACACCGAGGCTCTGGTGAGATTGATACAAGACAGGATGCTGGAAGCGCAGAGCAGACAGGCTAAGTACTATGATGCCCGACACCGTCAGGTAGAGTTCCAGGTGGGAGACCGGGTTTTCTTGAAGGTCCGGCCCATGCACGGAGTTTCACGGGTGCGTGGTCGGAAGAATAAGCTCAGCCCTAGGTATATGGGCCCTTACAGGATACTAGAGCGGATCGGGCCCCTAGCTTACAGGCTGGAGTTGCCACCGGAACTGGAAGGGGTACACGACGTGTTCCATATTTCTTCACTTAGGAGGGCTCTATTATGCCCGGAGCAGCAGATTTCGACCACAGATGGGCCGGTAGCTTCAGACCGTTCAGTTCACTTGGATCTGGTTCGGATCGATGACAGAGGAGTACAAATCTTACGTCGCAAGAAGGTTCTGTTAGTCAAGGTTCTGTGGAGGAACCATTGCTAGGAAGAGCATACCTTGGAACCGTAGGACCTGATCGCAGCGGAAGCGTGGTGTGCCAATGTGGGGATCACATGTAATTGTCCACTGTTAATTAGGGTTGAGTCAATTGCTTACAAATGATTTTTGATATGCAGCCTCTATCACAGCCTACACCACAGGGCGGAGCCCAGCAGACTCTGAATGACGTATTACCTCCCACGGTCTCCACTCCGTTCCTACAGTCAGGAGATGGGGCAAACTCTGACAGCAATTCTGGAGGCTTTCAGGGCTCAGCAGGTTCCGGCTCCGAAGCTAAACCCGGGGGCCAACTGGCTGAGCATCTTTTGAGGACTCTCTCCCCCGTCTTACTTAGGGACAGAGTCAGCTGTCCGGACAGAAGAATGGCTGGACATTATGTACGAGATGTTGACAGGGATACGGTGCCCCTGGGAGGAGAGAGTGCCATTGGTGGTCTCTTGCTTGGAGTCTCATGCCAAGAGATGGTGGAAGACGTCACTAGACACGACCTTTGCGGATATGGAGATTGTGGAGATTACTTGGGGGGAGTTCAGGGCCGCATTACTGGAGCATTTTGTTCCACAGTCAGCTAAGGATGAGCTGGAGGAGCGGTTCTTACAGCTGAAGCAGGGCACCAGGACGGTGGTGGAGTACCATCGGGAGTTCGACCATTTGGCTCGATATGCATATTCTTACCAGCTGGACGAAGCAGGGTACATCAAAAGGTTCTATAAGGGCCTGAAAGAGTAGTTGAGGGAGGACTTGTTGTTTGTATCCGACGGGCCTATCTCCCGGATTTTGGAGATGGCAAAGAGGATTGAGGCTGATTGGCACACCACTCGGGGCCTGAAGCGGCAAGCGGAAAATCAAGGCCGGAGAGCCAGAAATGATCAGCGGCGAGGTGCTATACCAGATGGGAGAAGGACAGAGGACCAGCCTCATCAGGAAGTGAGGCAGGAGCCGAGGGAGCAGGTGATATTGGACCCTCAACCTCTTCGGATGTAGGAGATACCGAGATCCGGGGGTGGTATGGCGTATCCCCCACCAGAGTGCTTCCAGTGTCATCAGATTGGGCACCTCCGGAGAAACTGCCCCATGAGGGGGGCACCACATCCAGCACCGTAGGGGGGCCCACCTGCTCAGCATTTTGGAGGCCGGGGTCGTGGCCGAGGACGTGGATACCAGGGCAGGGATCGTAGACAAGAAAGGTAGAAGGTGTATGCTTTGGACCTAGCGCAACCTCAGAACCCAGAGCAGGTCATAGCAGGTACGCCGACATGTTTAATTGTTTAAAAAGAATTCTCTTTTTTCTCAGTTGACAAATTTTTGTAGAACTGCACTAGATAAAATTAATAGAAAATAAAAACTCGTTATAGAATCCAAAGACATTTAACCACCCTAGGTATAGTCTTCATAAGCGTCAAGCATGCCCGCACGCTTTTCGATACCACAGCTTCTCACTCCTTCGTGTCAGAGACGTTCGTAGAAGGATTGGAAGGCGTGGAGCGATTCACGGGCTCGGTGATGAGGGTGCGACTACCCAATGGATCTGAACTCCTTACCTCGGACCACTACAACATGGAGGTAGAAATCGGTGGAAAGGCATTTGAGGCTCCGACAACGCTTTTGAAGTTGACGGACTACGACTTGATCCTGGGCATGGTATGGCTGCACTGGAACCATGCCCAGATTGACTGCCAAGCGAAGAGGATCACCGTGAGGCATGGGGACTCCTTCATTGTCATCGAAGGTATAAGAACTGCCTCTCATATACTCTTATCGTCGGTACAGGCCGTTAAGGCCCATCTGCAGGGAGAGGAGGTTTATCAGGTTCTATTTGAGATGGCGGAGGTCAAGGAATATGTGATGGACATTCCAGTAGTACAAAATTTCGCTGATATCTTTCCAGAGAAACTGCCAGGACTACCTCCGCACCGAGAGCAGGACTTCCAGATACAGCTTGTGTCGGGGGCCAAGCCAGCATCTAGGGCCCATTACCGGATGGCCCCGAAAGAGTTGACAGAGTTCCAAAGTCAGTTGATGGAACTAGTAGAGGCAGGGTTTGTCCGGCCAAGCTCTTCACCATGGGGAGCCCCGGTGCTATTTGTCAAGAAGAATGACAGAAGTCTCCGCTTGTGTATTGATTATCGAGCGCTGAATAAACTGACGGTCCGGAATACATACCCGCTGCCATGGATTGACGAGTTGTTCGATCAACTGTAAGGAGCGCATTTCTTCTCAAAACTTGACTTGAGGTCAGGTTATTACCAGATACGGATTCGAGAGGAGGACATTCCGAAGACCGCCTTTAGTAGTAGATACAGACTGTTTGAGTTTATAGTGATGCCCTTCGGGCTCACAAATGCATCGTCAGCATTTACAAGCCTCATGAACAGGGTATTCGAGGAGTATTTTGATGTATTCATCATCATATTTATTGACGACAACCTCATCTACTCAAGGACGGAGGAGGAGCATACACGACACCTGACGTTGACTCTGGAGAAGCTACGGGAGCACCAGATGTATGCGAAGTTCAGCAAATACCAGTTTTTGTTAAAGGAGGTGGACTTCTTAGGTCATATTATCAGTGGTGCTGGGTTGGCAGTAGACCCGGCCAAGGTTCGGGCAGTTCAGGATTGGCCACCGTTAAAGACAGCCACGGATGTACGGAGTTTCCTTGGGCTTTCCGGATACTACCGTAAGTTCATCAAAGGATTCTCCCGAATTGCACTCCCTCTTACTTCCCTAACGAAGAAGGAATTCCTATTCGTTTGGACGCCACAGTGCGAGGCGGCCTTTGTTGAGTTGAAAGGTCGTCTTACCTCGGCTCCCATTCTCTCTCTTCCGTCAGGAAGGGAGGGATTCCAGGTGTACACAGATGCCTCCTACCAGGGGATTGGGTGTCGTTCTGATGCAGAACAGGCACGTGATAGCCTACGCCTCCCGGCACCTGAAGATATATGAGAAGACCTATCTGGTGCATGATCTAGAGATGGGGGCAGTGATCTTTGCTCTAAAGATTTGGCGACACTACCTCTACGGGGTTCACTGTGACATCTTCTCAGACCACAAAAATTTGAAATACGTGGACACACAAAAGGAACTTAATATTAGACAGAGACGTTGGGTGGAATTCCTGTCGGATTACCAGTACAACATGCACTACCATCCCGGGAAGGCGAACGTGGTGGCCGATGCTTTGAGTCGGAGAGGAGATACCTCAGGGAAGGGACCACATCTAATGTCCATGGAGCTAGTCCGGTCATTCAGAGATATGCAGATATCACTAGTATCCGAGAATGATCCAAAGCTGTATAGGGAGTATCTAGCATCGATGGTGGCCATAGACGATATTCGGGACCGCATCCGGGACGGACAGAGGATAGATGCATGGGCAGAACCGATATTCCAAGCCTCGACGAGAGATTATTCACTGATAGATGGATTATTATATTTCAGAGGCAGGGTCTATATACCCGCAGGAGGACAGATTCGGGAGGACATCATGGAGGAAACACATTGTAGCAGATATTTTATACACCCGGGGATCACCAAGATGACGGCAGACTTGAAGAAGACGATGTTCTGGCCGGGGATGAAGAAGGACATTATATACTTCGTGACTCATTGCGAGGCATGCCAGCTGGTGAAGGCGAAGTGCAGGAACCCCGCAGGATTGCTACAGCCACTTCCGGTGCCAGAGTGGAAATTTGAGGACATCACGATGGATTTCATTCATTGCCTCGCCCGATCACGGACGAGAAATGATTCAATTTAGGTAATCGTCGATCGGCTGACGAAGGTAGCCAGATTAATTTCGATCATAAAATATAACTCGGTTGGGGTACTAGTGCGTAGATTCATAGAGCAATTCATTCGTTACCACGGGGTGCCCAGGACAATCGTGTCGGATCGGGATGGTCGGTTCACATCAAGGGAGTGGAGATCCGTGCAGTCTTACTTAGGCACGCGGCCGACCTTCAACACAGCATTTCATCCCCAGACGGATGGGCAGACGGAATGCACCAATCAGACGCTGGAAGATCTTTTGAGGCTATGCATTTTGGACCACATGGAACCGTGGGAGAAGCTCTTACCCCTGGTCGAGTTCTCCTATAACAACATCTACCAGTCAAGCATCAGGATGGCGCCTTACGAAGCCTTGTATGGAAGGAAATGCAGGACCCCACTTTATTGGATTCAGGACGAGGATCCGAAGGTGTTGGGATCAGAGTTTGTCGAAGACACTGAGGCTCAAATGAGATTGATACGAGACAGGATGCTGGAAGCGCAGAGCAGACAGGCTAAGTACTATGATGCCTGGCACCGTAAGGTAGAGTTCCAGGTGGGAGACCGGGTTTTCTTTAAGGTCCGGCCCATGCACGGAGTTTCACGGGTGCGTGGTCGGATAAAGAAGCTCAGCCCTAGGTATATGGGCCCTTACAGGATCCTGGAGCAGATCGGGCCCCTAGCTTATAGGCTGGAGTTGCCACCGGAACTGGCAGTGGTACACGACGTGTTCCATATTTCTTCACTTAGGAGGGCTCTACTATGCCCGGAGCAGTAGATTTCGACCACAGATGGGCCGGTAGCTTCAGACCAGTCAGTTCACTTGGAGCCGGTCCGAATCGATGACAGAGGAGTACGAATCTTACATCGCAAGAAGGTTCTGTTAGTCAAGGTAGGAACCATGGACAGGAGGATCATACCTGGGAACCATAGGACCTGATGCGACAAAAGTATCCAGAGTTGTTCAATCAGGTATACCTCACAACCTCTCAGGATGTTCAACTTACTTTCCTATTTTAAACAAGTAGGACTGGAATTTCAAGAGTAGGGGCTAATCTGTTATTTATTGGGGTCTAGACGTTGCCAATTGGGCGAATTAGTCATAGACGTGAGTTTTCCCTTTTAAACCTCACTTAGCAAACATGGCGTCGTGATGTAATCTTTCACTTCTCATGGGAAGTTACAAGTTTCTTTCTCATCGATAGGAATTCCTGTAGGCTTAACCTTGATTTCGGGGATGAAATCTTTATTTTGTTTATTGAGATTTGTAACATCTCATTTCCAACTAGACTCCTAAGAGTGGTTTTGATCATTACCAGGTCATGACAAAGCCCTAGGGAACTAAAAAGAGCCAGGTAATCAAAGGCCAAGGTGAGAATCACCTTGGTCTGCCTATGACACAATCTCATCACCAAACCTAAGGTTTGACCATAAGGCTTCACCATGACCCCATGACCCCACCACAACACCACTAACCTATTAGAGGACCCACTAGAGCCTTAAGTGTCCATTAGAGTCAACCCAAAGTGGCCAATTTGACCTAGGACCACCATAGGCCTAAATTGGGCAAGGTGCCCTAACTAAGGGCAGTTGGCCTCAAATGTGCCCAACCAACCATGCCCAGGTCTCCCTAGACCTAAAGTGGGGTCAATGGGTCACCAAAGATCCATTGGGGTCAACTCTAGAGCTTGAGTTGACCCAAGTCAACCCTTGATCTAAAGTGGTCAAAGTGCCCTTACCAAGGGTCATATGACCTCCAAAGTGCCAAGTCAACCCTACCCAGACCTACCTAAACCCTAAGATGGGCCAATGGGTCAATAAGGATCCATTGTGGTCAGCCCTAGAGGCTAGGTGGACCAAAGTAAACCCAAGCCCATTTTGGGTAAACCTAGCCCAAATGGGCTAGCCGAAGCTCAAGCCCCCTCATGTGGCTTAATAAGTATATAATTTATATAAGTGGGCTGCCTTTAGACCACTGGATTGACCAAGTAAACTTGGTGACTAGGAGAGAGAGAGAGAAAGCTTCATTTTCCTTTAATGGAGGGGAGAGAAAATGGTGGAAGTAAGCCATTCATGGCCAAGGAGGCCAAGGGCCAATCTCCATTGGCTAGCCCAACTCCCCACCTGATCCAGGGAAGACCAGGAGGCCATTATGGTGGCTGTTCATGGTCAGGAGGTGGTTGCATAGGCTTGGCCGAGCTTCACCTTCAAGGGCCATTAATGGCCATTGAAGCTTTGGCTCACCTCCCCACCCCCATTATGGCTGGATTCAACTCCTCTATCGAAGAGGAGGAGTTTTTAGCCATTTCCTGGATGGATTGAGCCATGTATAGCCCCCCTTGCCATGGCCGAAATCACCTTTAAGTGGCCATTAATGGCCACCACCATTTAGACCCCTCCCCTCCCCCGTTTTATCTTCTTACAAGAATCCCTGGACCCAGGGGATTCTTTTCCACCACTTACCCGAAGGAGCCATTGTAGTTCACAGTGCTGTTGCAGAAGCCGAACGCCGCCGCCGTCGACCATGGCATCCCGTCGTTCCTCCCGCATTCAGGCCGCCGGAAAGGTCCTCCTCCTCTCCTTACTTTATGGGTAGATCATAGGAATGTTTAGGTTCAAGGTTCGGGCTCAATTGAGCCCGAACCAATATCTGGTTTTAATGGTTTTGAGCCGAAAATCTTCTTGGTGGGATCGCCAAAAAAGTCGTCTCCGGCGGCCGTGCCGCCGGCTGGGAGTAGCCCCCACCTCCCCGAAGGTGGTGGTGGCGGTGGCCGGCCGGGTAAGTGGCCGGGTGGTCGGGAAATCAAGCCGCAATGTTGCCCAGGCGCGGGCAATCGTGGTCGTTGACCTGTTGGAGAAGATGACGGGCAGCCGCTGGATTTGCGCCAAGATTCGTGCGACGGATTAATAAATCATTTTAATTTAATTTTCATTTCTATCACATTATTTGCAGCACTATGTTTTAAATTTTAAAAATACTAAGTGATCTCTTATGGGAAAACTTGCAGCATTAAAGTTGTAGCCCTAGGGGTCTAATTTCATCCAAAATTTATTTGGACCCATTTGGAGCTCTGGTTGGACCAGGGCACCCATTTTTGTGGGGCCTATACCTAGGGCTAACCTGAGGTTCAAATAGGTGCCCACCCTTCATCCCTTGTCCAAATGGAGTGAAATTTGGACTGGCGACCAATCTTAACCATATCTAGAGACTGTCCAAAAATGAGAATTTGTGGAGACACTTTGCCTAAAGTGGTCAAATGATCTCCAAACTCTCCCAAATTTTGGTGAGTGGTCCCTGGCATCAATATCTAGCTCTGTACAAAGTTTCAACTCATTTGGATGAGTTTTGGATTGGGAATCACCTAACCCTAATTAGTCCTTATAAAGGTATTTTTGAAATAAAAGTGCACCATGGGCTTAGAGTGGTCACCTCCCCTCAACAGAGGTTGAGGCATCTACCACTGGTTTATTATGGCCATTGTTACCCCCTTAGGAGAAAATGGTGTGGATTAGGTTGGATTTACCCTTGGATTCAAACTCAAACCCTAAGGAAGGGCCCTTAAGTGTTGTGAAGGGCATAGGGGCAAATGCCCTTGTGTGACCTTGAAACTCAGTAGAGTTGAAGGTAGTAAAACCTAAGTCCTCTGGCAGGAATCGTAGAGGATTTGGAGGTAGGTAGACACCTCAGAACCCTAACCCTAGTTTTAGGGTAGAAGTTCAAATATGGTAACACAGTCACTTAATTTTAGTTAAATGTTGTGAAACTTGGGTAGAGTGAGTTTTAGTCTAGGTAGAACTCTTATTACTTTTAATTGGAATTTTATGGGTTATATTTCAGTTACTTTATTTGTTAGGTATCAATTTGCCCACTCTAGTGTTTTAATTATTTTGATTACTCTGTCCATTGCAATCTAATGAAATTTGGCCAGCAGATGATTTAGGTCTAAATGAATATTCCTGAATTTTGTTATCAATTTTTAGTTGATTATATTTAGTACTTCCTTAACAAGTTTCAAAAAGGACATTTATGTTCAATAAATAATTTAGAGCAAATTACCTACTATAAAATTATGAAACCTGGTCACTGATGTTTTCAGATCAATATTTAGTTGTAGGATGTTATTCATGATTTTTAGGAGAACATTTACAATACTTGCTTCACAAGCATTGCGTTTTGAGATTTTGGTAATTATTTATTCTAGAGCTTAATTCCCATTGAAGAATTATGAAATTTGGCCACTGATGTTTTTAGGACATTATCTGCTCTAGAAGATTAATAAAGAATTTTTGGATGATTATTTACTGCACTTACTTCATTAATGAAAGGAAAAAGGATTTATTCTCAAAATTAAAATAGAGCCTTTAAAGTACTGGAAAAATTGTTATATCTTCGATTTACTGATAAATTGTTGTATAGAATTTATCATGATTTTATGAAGCTTTTTTCTTATCTAAAAAGTGCACTTTATGTTCAATTGGTAGCTCTTGGAACACTTAAGAAAATTAATTAATTATCAGAATAATTAGGAAAATTATAATCTTCTGGATTTAGTCTATTTGTTTCATGATGAGTCTCCAGTAAATAATTTAGGGCATTCATGTGATTATTTGGATTATCTCCTATCTGGTTCGACGTATAGTCTAGATTAGGCTGCACTTAGCAAGTCATTAAAGTTGCAATAGGATATGATTTGGATAATTGTTAGAGTTAGTCATTTTACTGGGTCGGATAGATGTGGATGATTTCACCATGGAAGGATAGGAGGGGTAGTGAGAAGTGGTTTGGCTAGAGGGTAGAGGTGCTCGGGTTCGACGAAAGATCGTCTTTCCCGAAGAGAGGAAGGTTAAAAATCACACTAGGTTAGTCTATCATAACACGAGAATACAATGGGTAAGGGGAATCAACCAATAATAATAAGTGCCTTACGAAAGGGAACGATGGCCTTCAGCTACCATCATAGTTCCTAGTGCCCTTTGAGAGCCCTTCACAGGAAATATCGGGGGCAGTCCTGGGTTAACGTAAACTGTATTAACAAACTAAAAAGAATAACCTTGTAATTAGGATCTAACATTTCACAAACACATGTTAGCATAGGAAGATTGTTGGGAGCCTCGGCTCGATTGGTTAAGAGATGGACGGAACGGTCCGGGGAGCTCCGTCTCGATTGGTTTGATACATTAAATTTGCATGTGCATAAAAGGAAAGAAAATAAAGGTGGTGGGTCTTCAGTATTGGAAGGTCGATGCACCGACGCCAATATGCTGACTCCGCAAGTATGGTTAGCACTTCGCCAACTGAAGTCCGGTGCGCCAGCCAACAAGAGTATGCAGGAGTCCGCTTCGTGGACCAAGCGTTGAGGCATACAATAGGTCTGACCGGTAGTGCTTTACTGGTTTAGAGGTGGGCAAGGCCCAACCAACCGCTTCCGTCTGCCACTACGGAGGTATCCTGGGAGGTAACGGCTCTGAAAGGGGGAACTAAAGTGTTGGTACCCTTGTTTGATTTGAGTTTAGTCTTGTCTTTTTAGTCCCTTCACCCAAGAAATATCTATGGTCAATGGTTAGTGGTCTAGCTGTAGAGTCCTTGCTTTTCCAGATGAAGAATTTGGTTAAGTAGTTTTTTCGTTCGACTATGGTCGAACGCCGCTCGACTATCGTCGACTAACTGTTCGACGATCGTCTATCAGTTGCTCGACATTCTGTCTGCGTAGATAGTTCTACTATCTGTTGATAGTTAGACTATCTGTGTGTTGTGATAGTTCGACTATCTGTTGATAGTTCGACTATCTGTTTGTTTGATAGTTCGACTATCTGCTTGGATAGCTCAACTATCTGATAGATCGACTATCTGTTTGATAGGTCGACTATCTGCATTATTTGATAGCTCGACTATCTGTTGATAGGTCGACTATCTGCTTTCTTCTGATAGTTCGACGATCTGTTGATAGGTCGACTATCTGTTTTCCCTTGGTAGTTCGACTATCTGCTTTGATAGTTCAACTATCTGATAGCTCGACTATCTGTTGATAGTTCGACTATCTGTCGTTCTTTGATAGTTCGACTATCTGTTGATAGATCGACTATCTGTTTCTCTTCTGATAGTTCGACTATCTGTTGATAGGTCGACTATCTGTTTTGCTTTGATAGTTCGACTATCTGTTGATGGGTCGACTATCTGATAGCTCGACTATCTTCTGATAGTTCGACTATTTTTTGTGATAGTTCGACTATCTCCTTTGATAGTTCGACTATCTGGATCGTTCGACTATCTGTCCAATAGTTCGACGATCTCCGTTCTTCGGTCGACGATCTCTGAGGGTCGTTCGACGTTTTCTGTTTGCCTTTTTATTTTGTATTTATTTATTCCATTTAATTAATTAATACATTATCTTGCATTTATTTCAGTTGTTTTATGATAATATTTCCAGGCAATATCTGCTCCATCTCTTTTGCCTGAGTCAAATCTTTTCAGATAAAGTTGTTTGTCTTATTAGTTGACAGTGTATTTTACTTTATCTGCTGTCAGTCCTTTATAGCCGTTAGACTGAAAAGTCTTCCTTTTGCTATAAAGAGTTTGTTTCTGATGTGATTTTATTTAGTACCTGTATTATCAGATTGCTTCCTACAGCTTCCTTGAAAAAGGTTTATCCCTTTTATAGAATATTTTGCTGCAGAGTTTGTTTGTCTTTGTGAAATTTGCAGCCCAGGTTTCAAGTTTCAGAAGAAGACAAACAGTTCAAATTGAAAAGAGCCGTTGCTTGTTGCTGCTATAAAAGGAATCCTTTGGAGAAGGATTTCAGCTAGCTAACCAGTTATTCTAAGAGTAATTCATTTAGCATTCAAGCTTTCATCAAGACCAAGTTTAACTGCTCTCAGCAATCTTCATTCAACTGAGAAGTGTTAAGCTCTTCTGCTCTTCTTCAACCTGAGTTCTACTGCTTCCAGGAAGTTCAGACTCAGAGTTCTTTTGAAGAAGAAGAAGAAGATAGCTGCTAGAAGTTTTCTATTTTATTATTTTATATCTTCTTGTAGTTCTTCCTTCAGTTTTTACTGAAGTGTTTTCTGCACTGAAGCAAGACTTCACCTGGACATTTTTTGAGCCAGGGGGAGCCTTGATGTAACATCCCATTTCCGGCTAGACCCCTAGGAGTCGGTTGGTTGTGACAAAGGGCATGACATGCTCGACGATCGTCGATCCCAATTCGACGATCGTCGAACCAAATTCGGCCACACGGGCCTGTCACGCCCGTGACCCGCCATGTCATGCCCGTGACAAAGGGCGTGACACGCTCGACGATCGTCGATCCCAATTCGACAATCGTCGAACCAAATTCGGCCACACAGGCCTGTCACGCCCGTGACCCGCCCTGTCACGCCCGTGATAAAGGGCGTGACACGCTCGACGATCGTCGATCCCAATTCGACGATCGTCGAACCAAATTTGACCACACGGGCCTGTCACGCCCGTGACCCGCCATGTCACGCCCGTGACATAGGGCGTGACACGCTCGACGATCGTCGATCCCAATTCGACGATCGTCGAACCAGAATTGGTCTCCAGACCTGTCACGCCCGTGACCCAAGTGACACGCCCGTGACCACCTCTTGACGATCGTCGATCTTAGTTCGACGATCGTCGAACCCAGAACTGCTAACCGGGCCTGTCACGCCCGTGACCTATGTGTCACGCCCGTGACCAAGGCCGAAACGTCAGCCAGACTGGAAGTTTCGGTAACCGACGCCTTAATAAATTCTGGCTGTGGGGATGAAAAATCAAGAGTATTTATGGGTAGTTCCATACTTTAATTATGTAAATAATTAAGGAAAAGTGGGTCCAGTAGGAAATTGCCACCTGGCAAGCACCTTTTCATTCCCAACTTTTCAACTGCCATTCGTCATAACCGAAACGTCATGAGAGTGTTATTAATGGCTGCCAACGTTTCATCTCCAACGTTTCACCCTTTCCCCTCCCCATTTGCTCATCTATAAAAGATTCCTGAGAGCAAGAGGAAAATGTTACACTCCCTCAACTGTTCAGACTTCCTCCTTGCTGTGAAGAATTTCCGGCGACGCCACCACCGCGCAAATGGCTTCCCGACGCTCTGCACGCCTTCAACCCGCGAACAAGGTCCTCCCCTCCCTCTTCTTCTGCGGATAGATCTTAGGAATCGTTAGGAGAGATATCGGGCTCAAAAGAGCCAGATCGGGTGAGCGTACTGGTGGTTTTTCCGAAAATTTCATGGTGGCGGGTTCGCCGGAAACCGCCTCTCCGGCGGCCGTGCCGCTGCCCGACGATAGCCCTCGCCTCAACGGAGGTGATGGTGGTGGTGGCCAGCCAGGGAGATGGCTGGGTGGCCGGGAAATAGCTTGGAAAAGCTACAGGATATTAGGTTTTATGCCTCTGTTTCGGGCTGTTGAAGAAGATGAACAGTGGCATGAAAATTAAATTCTAGTTTTTAAATCCATTTCTGAGTGAGATATCTGTCATGTTAAATAATTTGGGAAATATACCTAGAGGCTCCTACGGGAAAAATGATCAACATAGGAAATGTAGCTTTTGAAGTCTAGTTTAATTCAAAATTAATTTCACTCGAATTGGGATCCTGGTTAGATCACAGCACCCTTTTTGGTGAGGTCTATCCAGAGGGCTGCCTTGACCTTAGAAAAATTCCCCACTCCAATCCAGCCATCCAAATGACTTGAAATTTGGGGTGTGATCTAATCTTACATATATCTAGGTGCTATCCAAAAATGAGAATTTTTGGAGAATATTTTTCTATAGTTTTTAGAAAAATTCAATAATCCTAGCCGATTTTAATTAGATTGTTAAATAATTTCCAAACCCTCCCAAATTTTGGTGAGTGGTCCCTGGGTTCACCATAAGTTTCTGTATAATTTTTCATCTCATTTGGAGATGGTTTGGATCAGAGATGATCAACCCAAAGTTTTGCCCTAATAAGAGGTCTTAGGTTAAAAGTGCACTTTTGAAGTTTGAGTGGTGAGATCACCTCAACAGAGGCTGAGACTTTTACCACTGGCTAGTAATGTTCTCTAGCACCCCCTCATGGAGTTTGAGGTGGATCGGGGTAAGTTTACCCTAAGGACCAAGGCCAAACCCTAAGGATGGATCTTGGTGGTTTGTGAAAGTCATGTGGTCAAATGACCTTGGATCGACCCGGGATTGGGTGATGAGTACCATAGGGCTAATATAGTTCTCTGGGTGAAATCTTAGTAGATTTGGAGATCGTTGGGACATCTAAAAATCTAACCCTAGTTTAGGGCGCAAAACTTGTAGAGATAGGAAATGACACCAAATCACATTAAAAAGTGATGAGAGATGGGTAGAGTTGATTATAGGGGTAGTACAAGCTCTGGATAGTTTTCTATGAATTTTATGATCACTATTTTGGGTACTTCCTTAATGATTTAGTAGTTGTATGATTTGCTTAGAAAATTTATTATGGAGTACAAACTTCCTGGAAATTGATGAAATTTAGACAGAGACCCTTTATTATGATTTTAAAACTCTGTGAATTTTTATGGGATTTTTAGAAGCTTAATTCTAAGGCTTGCTTCATTAAGTATTATTTATCATGGATATTGGATTAAATCTATTTTAGTGCTTAGCAAGCCGGTAAAATTATGATTCTTTGCACAATGATCTTTTCTGTATCATACTATTAGTCAGTAATTTTTCTACAATTTTATGATGAGTAATTTCAGTACTTCCTTCTTTAAAAGGGAATAATGAGATTATAATGGGTAAATTAATTAGAGGCTAAATATCTTTTGTAAAATCCTACAAATTAGTATTTGATGATACCTTACAGTTATTTAGTGATCACAATTTTTGGGTGGCCATAACTTAAGAATATCATGTAGTTCATGTTAAAAATTACCCATGGCCAATCTTTGAGAAAAATAAAATAAATATCAGATTAATTAGGAAAATTATAAATTTCTGGATTTAAGCTAATTAAGTCATGCTAGACCTCCAGTAAATTTTATAGGAGATTTGGAAGATAATTTGGAGTACCTCCCCTTGTGTACCTCATATAGTTTAGGATGGTCTGCATTTAGTAAAACCACGGAACTCTGATAATCGATGGTTGGTAGGGCAAGTTAAGGTTGAGTTCATTATTAGAAGTCAGGATAAGTAGAATGTGGGACTGGTTAGGATAAGGGAGTACGGGAACGACGAAAGATCGTCCCTCCCGGGAGGAAGAGGAAGAGTCTTAATACTCTAGGGTTAGAACTAAAGCAACTAAAAGAGGATCGGGTAAAGGGTAGACAACCAATAATAATAAGTGCCTTGCGAAAGGGAACTTCGGGCCGTAATGCACCGTCTTGGTTCCTAGTGCCCCTTGAGAGCCCTTCACGGGGAATACCGGGGGCAGTCCTGGGCTAACGTAAACCATAGGAGTAATAAAATTAAAAGAGCAACTAGTATAACTAGGGTTGCACACACTCACTCCCCGGTAGCTAGGAAAGTAGAATTATAGGATTACTTGCCATCAGACAGTAGCTCTGAAGGTAGATGCACGGACAGTACTGTCCGGGGGGCCGCGGGCTCGAGGGTTGGAGTACGGAGAAAAGTGGTGGGTCATCGGTACTAGGCGATCGATCACACCGACAGCGGTACGATGACTCGGCGAAAAGTCTGGAGGGTACATCCAGCAGCAGTACGCGGATACTCTAGGTTGTGTTCTTCTAGGGGCGTACGGAAGGGCTAGGCCTGGTAGTGTGGTTACCTGCCTAGGAGTGGGGGGCCCGACCCACTGTCTCCGTTTGCCACTACGGAGGTTCCTGGGGGGTGAAGCTAGCCTCCCGAACAGGGGAACTAAAGGTCTGTGCGCATAGAGTCGTGTGCGTGGGTTGCACTTGCATGAATCATGGCATAGCATATCACTACACACATATTTGCATACAACCGACACCCCAACGTATAAATCGGTATGGGACTTTTTATACGATGGGAGCCTTGCAGAAGATCCCTTAACTTATAAGTTTGTATGGGCATTCATATAAGTTAAGGTTACTTACATACTTACTTACTTGTTGCTTTCTTACTATTCTCTAGCAGTCTTTAATACAATTTGCTATTTATTAATTGTTCTACCTATTACAACATTCATGCTGTTCACCTGATATAACTTGCTTATTAGGTCCACCGTCACTTGCTTGACTACTCTCCACTTTTGTAGCTTCCCTTTCCTCCTCTCCGCCCGGTGCTTAGGAGCCGTGGTGGGAGGGGTAGGGGATGATAGGGCTTAGTCTTTATGACTAATGGTTTTCGAACCAAACATTACAGGAGCTCCGGATGGGAGACAGGGACCAGCACCAGCGGAGTACGGTGCGCATGGAGGTGGGACAGTCTAGCACCGGTGCACCTGCGACCAGCTCCGTGAGTGATTAGCATTTTCTTACCTTCCGCGATGAGCGTCTTGTAGTGAGGACTTTGATGTACCGGGCATGAGCCCTTTTATTTCCAGACTATTTATACTCTGATGATTTTCTGTGGACACTCCCTTCGTGGAGTTTTATTTTATGTGATATTCTCTTTTGGTGGACTTGCTTCTCTCTTGCTTGCTACATATTGCGATCGAAAAGGTCGGCAGAATTGGCGCGTTGTAGTGGCAACCTTCCCGGGTGCGAAGGTGTCACCGCAAAGCGGCGGTTCTGGGCATAAGACCCCGGTGGTTGAAAAGGAAAAAAAAAGGGTCTTACACTTGATTCCTTTGAGCTTTCTAGCTCAGTGCAAGTCTTTGTGCTTCTCTAATCTATTGTAAAATAGAGAAGACATCTTAACCTTTTTTCCCCTCCTGTACAGGGTTATTACTCCCTTCAAAAGTATCCCTTGGTGGCAGGGCACCTGATCAAAAACCTGTGTTCGGTTTTTAGACACCTGATCAAAAGTCTAAAGGGTTTCTAGATCTACTTGAAGCAGATCTTGTGGTGGCAGGGCACCTGATCAAAAACCTGTAGTGGATTCCTACCTTGTTGGTAGAAGAGTGGACATACCCAAGTTGTTTGGGGAACCACTATAAATTCCTTGTGTCGTCTGGCTTGCTTAATTTAATTACTTGCATTGTGGCTGTGATTAGATATAACTAGGTTGCTAGTTGCTGATTAGGTTTTCCAAGCCTTAACTGTAATTACAGTTAGCTTGAGTTTGTGCACAACACTTGTGTTAGGCTTTAGGGTTATCTCCTTATCTATAATCTTTTCATTCCGCATTTCACTCCAAGGGAGTTGGGTAGACCATTAAGTTTTGTCTAAGTGCAAAATTTGATAACTCTATTCACCCCCCCCCCCC
Source organism: Platanthera zijinensis (assembly GCA_039513925.1). Taxonomy (NCBI): domain Eukaryota; kingdom Viridiplantae; phylum Streptophyta; class Magnoliopsida; order Asparagales; family Orchidaceae; genus Platanthera; species Platanthera zijinensis. The sequence continues at coordinate 25,401,385 of CM077094.1, read as the reverse complement.
CCCCCCCCGTCTAGAGTAGTATCTATCCCTTCACTTTCAATTGGTATCAGAGGGAGGTTGACTGACTGTATAGGCTAACACCTAAGTCACAAGATCCTGATAGATACCAAAGTTTATAGATATTCACTATCACTATCATGGCCCAGTCCAAGGATTATTCTAGCACCAGACCTCCAGCATGCAACTTAGCTAAGTTTGGCATCTGGAAGGCAAGGATAAAATTATATATGAATTCTATTGATGAAAGTATCTTTGCTTCTATTTTGTCAGGACCCCCAAGAGCACCTGCTGCTGCTACTGCCTCATCATCTGATATGAGTGCAGTGCCTCCTCCAGATTACAATGATGAGTACAAAAAGGCAAAGATAGCAGATGCCAAGGCAATGAATATACTAGCTCAGACAATGTCTGATGAAGTATTCCAGAAGGTTGCTGAATGCTCCTCAGCAAAAGCAATGTGGGATACCCTGAACCAGATTGTAGTTGGTTCAGCTGATGAAAGGAAGGACAGGAGGTCCAACCTTATCTCACAATATGAGAACTTCAAGAAAACTGATGCTGAATCAGTTGAAGCCATGTATACAAGGCTCAGCTCAATCATCAATGAGCTGAGGACCCTTGACAAGGACATATCATTGACAGAGGTCAATGATAAGATTCTTATGTGCTTCCCTAGCACATGGGATCTAAGAATCTGGCCTATCAAGGAAGCCAGAAGTACAAATGAGATTTCAACTGAAGCCCTTCTCAGTAAGCTCAAGTCTTTTGAGCAAGTGCTGAAGTTAAGGGAAGCAGAAGCTGAAGCAAAGACCCCTACTCCAACAAGAAAAGAGCAATCTCTAGCTCTTAAGGCTGCTGATGCTTCTGAAGGCAGCCAATCCAATGAGGAGCTAATGGCATTATTTGCCAAGAAGTTTCTCAAGATGGGGAGAAAGGAATTCAGAAAGAAGTCTTCACACTATGAAGACAAACCAAGGTATGACCGTTCACCTGCTAAAGAAATTATCTGTTATGGTTGCAGGAAACCTGGACATATCTTACCGGATTGTCTAGAGGAGAAGAACAAAGATAAGAGGAAAGAAAAGGAACAGCACAAGAAGCACTCCAAGCCATCCTCCTACAAGAACAAGAAGAAGGAGAGAGGTTTCATTGCTGAAACCTGGAGTGATTCTGATGAAGAATCTTCCTCCTCCATCTCCAGTGAGGATGAGGAAGAGAAGAAGGCAAAGGAAGTTTGCCTGATGGCAATAGATGCCTGCAGCAATCATTCAGCTGCAGAGAGTTCTGATTCAGAGGAAGAAATGCCAACAGAAGATGAGGTACTATCGTCTTATGATTTTACTTCAGCAGAATTCAAACTAGATTTTTAATCTTTATGCTTAGATTTAATTAGTTCTGAAAAGGAGATTAAAGAACTTAGACATAGGCTAGCTGAATCAGAAATCATATCTACTGAAAATATTAAGTTAAAGGAAGATCTCACTAATTATAGTAAAGAAATTAAGTTTCTTAAAATTGAGTTAGCCAAATCTAAGAGGTTAGAAGAATCTCTAAATGGTAGAAGCCTTAAGTTATTAGAAATAACCAGCATGACTAACACTAGGTCAGGCAATAACAAACTAGGCTTAGGAGCTTCTCCCAGTGAACCCCCGGTTATTCTTAAAAATAATCTTTCAACTCCAGTGAATTTCATTTCAGCTAGTGGAATAAAGAACACTGAGCAAGTAAACCAAGTTAATAAAACTTTAAATAAAGCTAAGAGAGAAAAGAGGAAGAAATTTTTTAAGGAAATACAGAGAGCGTCGAACGCTGCTCGACGATCGGAAGCTCAATGGTCGAACGAAGCTCGACGATCTGAGCGCCCATCGTCGAACGTCGATCGACGTTTTCAATATGATTTTCAAAATCATCATCAAACCCGTAGAAACCTAAATGAAAATAGAAACCCTAGTTTTGTTGACCCATCATCTGCATGGAGAATCCCACCTAGGAGATCTCACTCATTAGGTTATCACCCTAAGCCTGCATTTTCATTTATTTCTAGCTTTTCTTATGTGAAAAACAAGGGACCCAAGGTTACCTGGGTCCACAATGTCTAAATGAATGTCTTGCAGGTGAAGGCCTATCCTATCACTCAAAATAAGTGGTATTTGGATAGTGGATGTTCCAAGCATATGACAGGAAATAAAAATCATCTGTCAATGTTCAAAGCTAAGCTCGGCCCAAAGGTTATCTTTGGAGATTCAAGCTGTGGTCAGACAGAAGGCTATGGCTGGATCACAATTGGAGAGGTTACTTTCAAGAGAGTTGCATATGTGACTGGACTGAAGCACAATTTGATCTCAGTCAGCCAGCTATGTGATGCTGGCTACCAGGTTTCATTTTCTAACTCTTCTTGTAATATTACTTTAAATAATAATGTTGTTTTAGTAGGCATTAGAATAGGTAATATTTATTTAGTAGATTTCAATTCAACTCATTCTGAAATCTGTTTATTTAATGAAGTAACAATTAATAATAATTCTTTGTGGCATAAGAGGCTTAGTCATGTTAACCTTAAAAATATATCTAGGTTATCTAAACACAACCTTGTTAGATGTTTACCTTCTTGCCCCTACAAGAAGGAGAGCCTATGCAAGGCTTGTCAGCTAGGCAAGCAAACCAAGAATTCTTTTAAATCAGTAAATAAAAGTGATTCTCCTAGAATCTTGTACTTATTACATTTGGACCTTTTTGGCCCAATAAATGTATAGAGTTTAGGAGGGAAGTATTACACCTTAGTAATTGTAGATGACTTCTCTAGGTTCAGTTGGGTTTTCTTTTTGAGAACTAAGGCTGATAACTTCAAAGCCCTTACAGACTTTCTATTATGTGTGCAGACTGAGTACTCTACTCATGTGGCCTTGATCAGAAGTGATCATGGTACTGAGTTTGACTCTCTTCTCATGCAAGAATTCTGTGAGAGAGAAGGTATCAAATATAGCTTCTCAGCTCCTAGAACTTCCCAAAAAAATGGGGTAGTTGAAAGGAAAAATCGAACACTCATTGAAGCTGCTAGTATATTGTTGGCAGATGCTAATATGCCTCTCTCCTATTGGGCAGAAGCTGTTAGTACAGCCAATTATGTCTTGAATAGAAGTCTGATACACAAGCTTAAGTATAAAACTCCTTATGAGTTGCTTAAAGGAAAGAAACCTAAAATTAATTATTTTAGAGTATTTGGTTGTGTAGTGTACATTCATAATAACAATAAAGAATACCTTAGAAAATTTGAAGCAAAAGCTTCAATGGGAATTATGCTTGGATATTCCCAAGTAAGCAAAGCTTATAGGGTTTATAACAAATCAACCTGTAAAATTGAAGAATCTGTGCATGTATCTTTTGATGCGTCTCAGATGTTTTACAAGGAGAAGGAAAATTCTCCTTCCTCTAGTTCATTGCAGGTACCTGATACTACTCAAGAAATTCTTCAACTATCAACTCTTCAGATCACTGAATCAGACAGTGATGAAGACATTGCAGAAGCTGTTATTGTACCACCAACAGTAGATCAAATTCCTCCTGAGGAATTAATCTCAACTGTTGCTGAAGATCACATCCCACCTGCTGATATTGTCACACTTAGAGATCACCCCACATCTCAAGTGATTGGAGACATATCAGCTGGTGTTCAAACAAGACACCAATTAAGACAGGATGTGATGCACGCTTGTTTCCTCTCACAGGTTGAGCCCCTCACCTTTAAAGATGCTGAGCTAGATCCCCACTGGATCATTGCTATGCAAGAGGAACTTAATCAGTTTGAGAGATGTAAAGTTTGGACTTTGGTACCAAGACCTAAAGGCCAACTGATCATAGGCACCAAGTGGGTGTATAGAAACAAGTTGGATGCAAATGGAATTATTGTAAGGAATAAAGCTAGGCTTGTAGCTCAGGGCTACAGACAGGAGGAAGGTATAGATTATGACCAAACCTTTGCTCCTATTGCAAGGCTAGAAGCAATAAGGATCTTCTTGGCCTATGCAGCCTACATGAAGTTTAAGGTCTTTCAGATGGATGTCAAAAGTGCATTCCTAAATGGTGAGCTTAAGGAAGAGGTGTTTGTTGAACAACCACCAGGGTTTGTTTCTTCAACACAACCCTCACATGTGTTTAAGTTGCAGAAAGCTCTTTATGGACTAAAACAAGCCCCCAGAGCCTGGTATGAGACTCTAGCTAGTTTCCTGTTAGAGCACAACTTTACTAGGGGAGTAGTTGATAGAACCCTTTTCATCAAGCACCACAAGGACACAATCCTGTTAGTTCAAGTGTATGTGAATGATATTATATTTGGCTCCACTGATCCCAAACTTTGCAAAAGGTTTTCTGACCTGATGCACTCTAAGTTTGAGATGAGTAGTATGGGTGTGCTGTCTTACTTTCTTGGTCTCCAAGTTAAGCAAGATGCTGATGGTATCTTCATCTCCCAATCCAAATATGCCAAGGAATTGGTAAAGAAATTTGGGATGGCTGATGCTTCAGCAATGCCTACACCTATGGCTACTAATGTAGTTATTGATTCTGATGATCACGGCAAGCCAGTTGATCAAAAGAATTATAGGGCCATTGTTGGTTCCCTATTATATTTAACTGCAAGTAGGCCAGATATAATGTTTGCTACATGCTTCTGTGCTAGATTCCAGGTCAACCCCAAGGAATCTCATCTGATTCTTCTCAAGAGAATCTTGAGATACCTGAAGGGATGTCCAAATCTAGGACTTTGGTACCCAGCTGAGTCAGATTTTGAATTAATTGGATATTCTGATTCTGATTATGCTGGTTGCAGAGTTGACAGGAAGAGCACCTCAGGAACTTGTCAGTTCCTGGGAGAGAGATTGGTCTCTTGGTTCTGTAAGAAGCAGGCTTCTGTCTCAACTTCAACTACAGAGGCTGAATATATAGCAGCTGCCAGTTGTTGTTCACAGATCCTGTGGATTCAAAACCAGCTTGTGGATTATGGTTACTCACACAAGAACACCAAAATCATGTGTGATAGTACCAGTACTATCTCAATTGCACAAAATCCAGTGCACCACTCTAGAACGAAGCACATTGAGATTCGGCACCATTTCCTGAGAGATTGTGTGGAAAAGAACAAGATTTGTCTTGAGTTCATATCCACTGAGTTTCAGAGAGGTGATATTTTCACCAAGCCCTTAGATGAACAGAAGCATCTGTTCTTTTTGGTTCAACTAGGCATGATCAATGGAAGAGACTAAGTGTGACTATATCTGTCAATGTTGAAACTTGATTGAAGATAGTCGAACGACGTTCGAAGATAGTCGATCGGGTCAAGCCCATCGTTGACCTATGGTTGATGAAAACTTGTCTGATTGAAGATCGTCGACCGGCGTTCGACCATCGTCGAACAAGTCGAGCTCATCGTCGATCCCTGGATGACGATAGCTTGTTGTTTGAGAAGCCAGAAATAGTCGAACGATTGCTCGACTACTCTGCTTCTGGACCGATCGTCGAACGACCGTTCGACCATCGTGTCCAGTATCTTTTAAATAGATCGACTATCTCCGGTCTAATATAAAGCCGATAGTCGACCTAGGTTAAAAGATCTTTGCTTTTATCGTCGACGGAGAGCGTCTTTTCGTATTTCGTCGTCGTGCTTGCTTTGTTTTTTTTTCTCTCTGCCGATTCGTCTTCTCCGTCTCTCTCGCGCCCTCTCCAGCTCCTTCAATGGCGATTTCTCCAGCATTGCTTGCAGTTGTGAAGTTCGACACAGGATTCAGTGTCGACTTCGATGCCTTCAGCTTTTGTGAATCAGGGATTGTGGAAATCCTCCAGTTATGCAGAGATCAAGGGTTAGAAAGACTAATGTCTACAAGGATTAAGTTAAACATCCCAGAGATAAAGGAATGGGCATTTACTTCATCTTCTACTGAAGATTCAATGACAGGATCTATTGGCGGAGAAGAGGTTATTTTGACTCCCGCCATTCTGATTGATTTATTTGGATTGATAAATGGTGAAGAAGAATATGAGCAAGATGCTCCTGAATTCGGAAGAATGTTAACTGAGCTGGGACATGCGGAAGGCATTGCCTCGAAGCTGCTCAAGGTAAGTTTCCCCTTCAAGATCAAATTTCTTGCTGAGATTGTCGGAAAAGTGCTGTTAGGCAAGCACTCAGCCCATGATAATATCACCAAACAACAATTTGCACTAATGTGTGCAATTGTTAATAAGAAGCAAATAAACTGGGCTGGTGTTCTGTTCGATTTGTTAAGGAAGAAGAACAGTAAGAAGGAAGTTACCCTAGGAAGGGTTATTGGAATTTTTCTGAAAGAGAAATATTCCCATCTGCTAGTTTCAGTTGCTACAACCATTAATGCCAGCAAGAAGATGGATCCGAACTTGTTCTCAAAGTGGAAGAGGACCTTCTTGAAGCCCGCTCCCGCAGGGGTAGCTCCAGCGGCATCCGAGAGCACAAGGACTGATTCAGTCACTCCTCACCCTCTAGAAGCTGGCTCAGCTCATCCTTCTCTTCCATCATCTTCTTCTGCTCTGCAGTCTACTTCAGTTGAAGTTCCATCAACTTCAGCTGAAGTACGACTTTCTGCTTCTCCTGTTCGAGATACAACCACGGTTGTCATTCCTTCTCCTCCTGCATCTCCTATTCCTCCTCATCTGGCTAGGATATCTGATCCTAGTTTTGATTTGTTAGGATCTGAGAGGACTCCAACACCTCGTCAGTCTCCTGTTCGTTCTCCAGTTCAACAGGAATACATTCCTCCTGCTGATCTTCTATCATCTGCAGTTCCCCCACATTCTTTTGAAATCACCCCAGCATTCATCTCCAGCATCTTGGAGTTGATTACCCCTTCAATCAAAATCATGATTGAAGAGGCAATTGCTCCACTTGCTTCCTCCATTGCTACTTTGACTGCTACCATCCAATCCCTCTCTAATTCTGCTGAGCCCTCTTCTTCCAGGGGCCTGGTTTCAGTTCCCACTGAAATCAGGCAGGGGGAGATGTTCTATGAAGATGTCTCAGATCTTCCAGCCTCCCCTCCAGCAGATCCTCCAGCTGTGACAGATATTATGATGACAGTTCAAGAAGAGACTGCTCCAGCTCAAGAAGAATCAGTTTTAGTGTTATCTGAAAAAGAGATTGCTGATGCTCTATTGGAAACAGAATTTATTGTCAAAGTTTGTTTAGAAGATCTCACCACTCCTTTGGTTGCCCGTTTCCTAGAAGGCATTATTACATCCTATCTAGATGAATCCTGGGAGTTGGTAAAGTATGAAGGCAATTCACTCATCCGTTTTATTGACGAGTCAACTGATTTGCTAGTTTGTGAATACCTAGAAGGGATGTTTTTACCTTATATAGCAGATTTGTGTTTATGAATCTACAGATTATATTCAAGAAGATATAGCTGCTCAAGTAGAAGTAGTTGTTCGAGAATCTGTTTCAGATGTTTTAGTTGTTCCAGATGTCATAATGACAATATCAGAACCCTCTCCAGAAGTTCCAGCTGATCTTTTGCCTGCTGCTCAAGATACTGAGTCTGCTCAACCAGCTCAGTCAGATGTGCAAATAGATCCAGAATTGGATCTTTTCTTAGCTGATATAGAAGATGTTGAATCTAAAAGTCAAGATGAAAAGACCCCAGTACTGAGTTTAGAAGAAGAGAAAGCAAGAGCTGCCTGGCAGCAAAGAGTACAAGATATTTTGGAAGAAAAAGAAAAAGTTTTGCAAGATGAAAAATCTACTATATGGGATGACTCTCCAGGACCTGATCTGGATTCTCTTCTGGCTCAGGATGCCATGGAAGAAGAAAAAGAGAAAGCTGCTCTGAAAGCAAAGGAAAAGGCTGTATCAGAAGCCTATGACCCTTATGATCATCCTCCCTCATCTCATTCTGAAGATGAAGATGATTCAGATATGTCTGAGGACTCTAAGAAAAAGAAAGCTGCAAAGAGAAAAAGGAAAGCTGTTGCTCCTCCTCCTAATCGAGACAATGTTACTCCCTATTACATATTGAAAGGGATTGACCCTAAGTCGAAAGACTTCCAGCAGTGGATGTGGTTTTCCAAGAACCATCAAAAGGAGAGAAAGAAATCAAAGAGGTATGATAGTCCTGCTCCCAGATGGACTCCCAGAGGTCCTCCTCCTCCACCTCCCGGTGCAGGAGCCTCTGGCAATTTATCTGCTAATCCATCTGCTCCATCTGCAAAATCTGCTCCTTCTCAACCTCATTCAAGGAAAAGTTCTCAAAGCCACCAAGGCAAATCATATACTGGTACTCAAAGGCATGATACTGAGGTTAAAGAGCAAGTAAAGAAGGTTGTATATCAAAAGCCAACATTTTCACCTCCTCCTTCTCCCAAGAAAAAGGTTTCTCCTGCTATACCAGTTCATGTTGCTAAGGATATTTCAAAAGGTAAAAGAACTGTTTTCTCTGAAAAATCCAGTAAGAAGTTTGCTGAGTTTGCTCCTCCATCATCTTTAGTTATTCAAGAAGTTAAAGATATAGCTGAAAGTTTATTAGATTTATCTGTTAAGTTTAAAGCTGTGAAGCCTATTGATACATCATCTGAAAATGTGTATGAAAGCCAAGAGTTAGATCCTGATTTAAGGATGGCTCGATTTCTAGAACTTGTTGGATCAGCCTAGATAAAGAAAGCTAAAGCTGAAGGAAAGGACTCTACAGGATTTACTACAATGTCAAAGTTCAGAATGAAGGAACTCGATAAAATCCAGGTTAGTCCTGAAGTTTTTGACCCGTCTAAATATATGGAAAAGCACCCAGAAGCAGTTGTTCCAAGGGCTGCAGAACTGAAGATTATTGGCGTGCAAGATTTAAAGATGTCTAAGAAAGAAGCCATTGATCCCTTGCGGAAAGTTTCTTTTGTTCCAAGCTCTTCTGATCCCTAAACCAGATTCTGTAGATTCTTAATTTTTATTGACTGTTATTTATCTGACTGATTGTTAATTGCTAGTTAGTTGCTTAACTATTTCCTGTATTGATTTTATTGTTCTATAGCTAGTTCTGTGTTTTAGTTTTTGAGAGACTTAACTCAAATAGGGGGAGATTGTTGGTACCCTTGTTTGATTTGAGTTTAGTCTTGTCTTTTTAGTCCCTTGACCCAAGAAATATCTATGGTCAATGGTTAGTGGTCTAGCTGTAGAGTCCTCGCTTTTCCAGATGAAGAATTTGGTTAAGTAGTTTGTTCGTTCGACTATGGTCGAACGTCGCTCGACTATCGTCGACTAACTGTTTGACGATCGTCTATCAGTTGCTCGACGTTCTGTCTACGTGGATAGTTCGACTATCTGTTGATAGTTCGACTATCTGTGTGTTGTGATAGTTCGACTATCTGTTGATAGTTAGACTATCTGTTTGTTTGATAGTTCGACTATCTGCTTGTATAGCTCAACTATCTGATAGCTCGACTATCTGTTTGATAGGTCGACTATCTGCGTTGTTTGATAGCTCGACTATCTGTTGATAGGTCGACTATCTGCTTTCTTCTGATAGTTCGACTATCTGTTGATAGGTCGACTATCTGTTTTCCCTTGGTAGTTCGACTATCTGCTTTGATAGTTCAACTATCTGATAGCTCGACTATCTGTTGATAGCTCGACTATCTGTCGTTCTTTGATAGTTCGAATATCTGTTGATAGATCGACAATCTGTTTCTCTTCTGATAGTTCGACTATCTGTTGATAGGTCGACTATCGGTTTTGCTTTGATAGTTCGACTATCTGTTGATAGGTCGACTATCTGATAGCTCGACTATCTTCTGATAGTTCGACTATCTATTGTGATAGTTCGACTATCTCCTTTGATAGTTCGACTATCTGGATCATTCGACTATCTGTCCGATAGTTCGACGATCTCCGTTCTTCGGTCGACGATCTCTGAGGGTCGTTCGACGTTTTCTGTTTGCCTTTTTATTTTGTATTTATTTATTCCATTTAATTAATTAATACATTATCTGGCAATTATTTCAGTTGTTTTATGATAATATTTCCAGGCAATATCTGCTCCATCTCTTTTGCCTGAGTCAAATCTTTTCAGATAAAGTTGTTTGTCTTATTAGTTGACAGTGTATTTTACTTTATCTGCTGTCAGTCCTTTATAGCCGTTAGACTGAAAAGTCTTCCTTTTGCTATAAAGAGTTTGTTTCTGATGTGATTTTATTTAGTACTTGTATTATTAGATTGCTTCCTACAGCTTCCTTGAAAAAGGTTTATCCCTTTTATAGAATATTTTGCTGCAGAGTTTGTTTGTCTTTGTGATATTTGCATCCCAGGTTTCAAGTTTCAGAAGAAGACAAACAGTTCAAATTGAAAAGAGTCGTTGCTTGTTGCTGCTATAAAAGGAATTCTTTGGAGAAGGATTTCAGCTAGCTAACCAGTTATTCTAAGAGTTATTCATTTAGCATTCAAGCTTTCATCAAGACCAAGTTTAACTGCTCTCAGCAATCTTCATTCAACTGAGAAGTGTTAAGCTCTTCTGCTCTTCTTCAACCTGAGTTCTCCTACTTCCAGGAAGTTCAGACTCAGAGTTCTTTTGAAGAAGAAGAAGAAGAAGATAGCTGCTTGAAGTTTTCTATTTTATTATTTTATATCTTCTTGTAGTTCTTCCTTCAGTTTTTACTAAAGTGTTTTCTGCACTGAAGCAAGACTTCACCTAGACATTCTTTGAGCCAGGGGGAGCCTTGATTCCTTTGAGCTTTCTAGCTCAGTGCAAGTCTTTGTGCTTCTCTAATCTATTGTAAAATAGAGAAGACATCTTAACCTTCTTTCCCCCTCCTGTACAGGGTTATTACTCCCTTCAAAAGTATCCCTTGGTGGCAGGGCACCTGATCAAAAACCTGTGTTCGGTTTTTAGACACCTGATCAAAAGTCTAAAGGGTTTCTAGATCTACCTGAAGCAGATCTTGTGGTGGCAGGGCACCTGATCAAAAACCTGTAGTGGATTCCTACCTTGTTGGTAGAAGAGTGGACGTACCCAAGTTGTTTGGGGAACCACTATAAATTCCTTGTGTCGTTTGGCTTGCTTAATTTAATTACTTGCATTGTGGCTATGATTAGATATAACTAGGTTGCTAGTTGCTGATTAGGTTTTCCAAGCCTTAACTATAATTACAGTTAGCTTGAGTTTGTGCACAACACTTGTGTTAGGCTTTAGGGTTATCTCCTTATCTATAATCTTTTCATTCCGCATTTCACTCCAAGGGAGTTGGGTAGACCATTAAGTTTTGTCTAAGTGCAAAATTTGATAACTCTATTCACCCCCCCCCCCCCTCTAGAGTAGTATCTATCCCTTCACTTTCATAAAGGTCTGTGTGCACAGAGTCGGGTGTGTGTGTTGCACTTGCATGATCCATCATACCCACTAGCATGTCATAGCATAATCGATTCATTTAACCTCTGACACCTAAGGTATAAGTGGAATGGGATGCTTATACATTAGGACTTGCAACACGACCCCTTGGTCTATAAGCTTGTGTGGGCAAGTTTATAAATTAAGGTTAAATTCTTTATATATATATTACTGTTAATAACCGACACCCCATCGTATAAAGTGGTATAGGACTCTTTATACGATGGGAGCCCTGCAGAAGATCCCTTGGCTTATGCATTTCCGCACATAAGTTAAGATTAATTTCCATACTTTACTTTACTGTCACGTGTATTATAAAATTGCTAGTATTGGTTCGCTGCCACCTGCTTTTTATTACTCTTCACCTTCAAGTCCTCCCCTCTCTTCCTCTCAGCTCGGTGCCTAGGGGCCATTGGGGAAGGGGCAGGGGATGATAGGGCTTAGTCTTATAGACTAACGGTTTTTTTACCACGTCATTTAGGGGATCGTGGAGCCCAGCATGGAGGAGCAGCCCCGGAGGTCGGCCGGTTTGGAGATAGGGCAGTCTAGCTCAGGAGTTCAGATAGTTGGGACTGTGAGTCCCTGAATCTAGAAGTATTTTATTTTGCTTCCTCTTGAGTGGCTATGTAGTGAGGATTTTATGTATCGGGCTTAAGCCCCTATTTCAGTACATTTATACTCTGTGGACTCTCCCTTCGTGGAGATTTTATTACTCTGATGTGATTTTTATTGTGGATTTTATTGCTAGAGTTTTACTACTTTTTGTGTTTACTCTACTATTGCTACTTTTTTGTGATCGAATCGGCCGGCAGAATCGGCATTTCGCTGTGATGACCCTTCAGGGAGTGAAGGTGTCACCGCAAAGCGGCGGTTCTGGGCCTAAGACCCCGGTTTTTAAAAAGAAAAAAAATGGGGTCTTACATTTATACCGATCATAGGAGCCTGATATGTCGGTTGAATCAAAAGGATCTGAACTTGAGGCAGCGGAAATGGATGTAGTTCCTGGGGGACTATACGTTCAAGATTCATTATGTACCTGGGAAGGGCAATGCAGTTGCGGATGCGTTGAGTCGCAGGGCTCCCGCCCAAGCCAATTAGTTGTCGTTTCATGATGAGAGGCTGGTTCGGGAGCTGGAGGCATTGGAGATCTGTTGTGTGGACAAGCAGACTAGCGCCAAGCATTGTTGAACTGGACGGAAGTTCAGTATGACCTAGCTGATCGCGTTTTGCAGGCATTGGAGTTCAATGGCACCATGAAGGAGTTTATGGATGCAGCGTTGGATGGGTCAAATTCCCAGTTTTCAGTTGAGGATGGGCTGTTAAGGAAGGACCATCATTTGTGCGTCCCAAGCGGGGGAAAACTATAGGCGGAGTTGATGTACGAGGCTCATAATACCAAGTACTCAATCCACCCAGGGAGCACGAAGATGTACCGGGACATAAAGAAGCTGTTTTGGTGGCCAGGGCTCAAGAAATACGTGGCACTGTTTGTGGCTAAATGTCAAACGTGCGCCTTGGTAAAGGCGGAGTGCCAAAAGCCAGGAGGATTTGTTGGAACACCCTATTACTAATTTGGGTAAGGATCACTATGTTTGTCATAGGAAACCAGGTTGACCTAGTTGTATAGTTGTAACGGTCAACATTAGAATGAGTCTAGGGCTTAGAACTTAGGTTTTAAGCTGCCCCCAGGACCATTCTAATATCAAGGATATAGAGTCAAGTCTAAGGCAATTTTCGTCGAGCTCCGGTCGACGAAATGTCGAACTCGGTTCGACGCTCTCTGAGCTCAACTTGATAAATCGTCGAACGCCGGTCGACGATCTTCGAGCTCAGATCGACGATCTGCTTTCAGACAATTTTTGTTAGTCGTCGAACTGCATTCTACGTTTTTCCAGCTCAGGTCGACGATCTCTCTTCTGCTATTCTTCAGGTCGCTGATCTCGGTTCGACGATCTTCGAGCTCAGTTCAACGTTTTCTGTTTGTTTAATCTGTTTCCATCTCTGAGATCGGTTCGACGATAGTAGAGCTCAGATCGACGATTTTTCTGAGAGATCAATGATTCTAAGGATTCAAATGCTGCCAGTCTTTGGAATGTTTTTGAAATCTCTCAGCATTTATGATAGGAGATCTGCCAGCCGTTTGTCTTTATTCTGGAGCAAGTTTCAAGGAATTATTCAGGGAATGTTTTATTGGACCTTCCTCTAGAAGACAAGACTCTTTATGGAAGACATTTATGACTGCCAACGGCTATCCTAGACAAGAATTTTTTCAGAGAATAAGATCCTCCTTTTTGTCTTCAGAAATATAGAGAGAATATACAACACCCAGAGAACACAACAAGAAGAATTAAGCTGTGACAGATAACAAGTGATCATATTCTGAAGAATCAGAATAACAGTCTTTTTGCTTACAGAAAAGTGATCACAGCCTCATCTCAAGAACTCCAGACACCTCATCTTTCAGCCTTTTTGCTGAAACAATCCTTTGCTGGAGATAAAAAGTTCTGAAGGCCTATCACCCTAGAGCAAAGCTTCCATTCCTGAACCTGTCTACAACTCAGGGGGAGCTTTGACAACAAAAGATCCACTAGTCTTCTCTCATTTGATTTGAGAACAGAGAAGACAACTTCACCTCTTTATCTTTTCTTTTTCTGCTGTAAAAGGGTTCATGAACTCCCTTCAAAAGTTCTGTCTGGTTCTGAGAGCCTTGTCAAAACTCAGTGGTGGCAAGACACCTTATCAAAAAATCCTGTTTTGGTTTTTGAGCACCTTATCAAAAGCTCATTGGTGTCAGGACACCTGATCAACTCATCCTGAGTGGATTCCTACCAAGGGTAGTAGAAGAGTGGATGTACCCAGGTGTTTGGGGAACCACTATATTTCCTTGTGTCTTCTGGGTTGTTTGTGTGCTTGGTTTGCTGTGTGCTGTGCTCTTTACTTCTTTGTTTTTAACTCTTCATTAACACTCTACACTATACTATAAATTGAATTTTATATTTGCTGATCAATTTCAACTGTGAAATTAATTTAAATAAACTCTATTCACCCCCCTCTAGAGTTGAGATAGATCTTACCCTCACTTTCAATTGGTATCAGAGGCAGGTTGGTTGCTCATACAGGCTAACACCTGAACCAAAAGATCCTTGATAAGATCATTCTCTTAAGAGGGTTATTTTCTCCATATCTTATATTATTCAAAGACATGGCACATAACAAGGATTATGCAAGCACCAGACCTCTAGTGTGCAATCTATCTAAGTTTGCACTCTGGAAGGCAAGGATTAAATTATACATGAACTCTATTGATGAAGATATTTTCAATTCTGTCTTGACAGTTTGTCCAAGTCCACCAGCAATCTCAAGCACAAATGCTGTTCCACCTCCCTCAGGAACAGATGCAGACATAAAGAAATGGAAAACTGCAGATGCAAAGGCCATGAACATCTTAGCTCAGACAATGTCTGATGAGATATTTCAGAAAGTAGCTGACTGCAACTCAGCCAAAGGAATTTGGGACAAGCTCTCTGAAATTGTCTCAGGGTCTGCTGATGAAAGGAAAGACAGGAGATCTCACCTCATAACCCAATAAGAGAATTTCAAGAAAGGAGAGACTGAGTCAGTAGCAGATATGTACAACAGATTGAGTCTGATTGTCAATGAGCTAAAGACCTTGGATAAAGAAATCTCATTGACTGAGCTTAATGACAAGATCCTATTGTGCTTCCACAGCACTTGGGATTCAAGAATCTGGCCAATTAAAGATGCCAGAAGTCTAAATGAAATCACTACTGAAGCTCTCCTAGGCAAGCTCAAATCTTATGAGCTGTTCATTAAGAACAGAGAAGAAGAACAGAAGGCTACCTCACCAGCCTCAAAGAAAGAGAAGTCAATAGCTTTCAAAGCCATTGAGAATCAGCCTGAAGAAAAGCTCACAGGCAATGAGGAGTTGGTCAGCCTACTGGCCAAAAGAGTTTACAAACTGGCAAGAAAAGACTTCAGAAAAAGGCCATACAAAGGACATGATAAACCAAGGTATGATAAGTCAAATAATGATAAAGAAATTATATGCTTTGGCTGTAGGAAACCAGGCCACATTGTGCCTGACTGTCCAGAAAACAAGAACAAGGACAGAAAGGATAGAAGAGAAAGAAGGAAAGAGAAAGACTTCAAAAAGAACAGCTCAGATAAAGCCTCCTCCAGCAAGAACAAACATACAAGGAAGGGCTTTGTTGCTGAGACATGGAGTGAGACACAAGAGGATTCTGAAACTTCATCCAGCTCTAGTGATGATGAAGATGATGCAGATGAAAAAGAATTTTGCATGATGGTTATCAATGCCTCATAGCAAAACTCTGATGCAGAATCAGATTCAGACTCAGAAACTCAACCAGAAGAAGATCAAGTAATTGACTCTTTTGATTTTAATTCTGAGGACTTTAAAATTGAATTTAAGACATTGTGTTTGGACTTACTAAAATCTGAGAAAGAGATAATCTCTCTCAGAAACAAATTATCTGAATACAGTGTCCTAAACTCAAATAACCTCAAACTCTCTGAGGAGTTAGAATGCTGTAGGGAGGAGATAGCTTCACTGAAAAGTGAACTATCAAAGGCCAAAAAGTTTGAAGAATCCCTAAATGGGAGAAGTACCAGACTGATGGACATTACAAGCACAGTGAACTCTAGATTCAACAGTACGCTGGGCTTGAGTGCCTCATCCAGCCAACCTATAATGTTAACAACTCCAATCAAATTTGTCTCTGACAAAGGAAAGGGAGTAATAGAGGTAGCTAGGAAGAATGCAGATCTGCCAGAGAAAACTTCAGTTCAACAGATTGCGTCGAGCAGAGCTCGACGATCGTCGAATAGAGCTCGACGATCTAACCCAAGATCGTCAACCTCAGCTCGACGATATCCAAACTCTGAACTTCAGTATAATCGATCTTCGAACAGAGATCGATGATCTGACCCAAGATTGTCGACCTCAGTTTGACGATCGTCGAAAAGAGATCAGGTCTGTGAACATTCCTTCAATGGCACATCTAGATTCAATCCTAGAAGTCCCACATCCCAAGGCTTTAACCCCTATACTGAATGGATAATACCTCCTAGGAGATATCATCCTGAAGGCTATAAGAGTCAACCTGAGATGTCTTTCATTTCTGAATTTAAAGGATATCAGCCAAGGCCCAAGGTTAACTGGGTCAAAAACAAGTAAGCTATTCATGTGCAGGTGAAGACCTATTCAGTATCTAACCAACAATGGTATCTGGATAGTGGGTGCTCAAAGCACATGACAGGGAACAGGGAGAACCTATCATCCTTCATAACCAAACTTGGACCCAAAGTGATTTTTGGTGATTCAAATTTTGGCCAAACCAAAGGATATGGTGCTGCTCAGATAGGCTCAGTCACTTTCAAGAAAGTGGCATATGTAGAAGGACTGAAGCACAATCTGATAAGTATCAGTCAGCTATGTGATGAAGGATACAAGGTGACTTTCAACAAATCCCTGTGCAAGATCAAGTCAGAGGATAACACAACTGTGTTAACAGGTAAAAGGACAGGTAACATTTACTTAGTAGATTTTCTTTCATCTAAAGTAGATATCTGTTTATTTAATTTCATATCTAAGCCAAATGTTTTATGGCATAAGAGATTAGGACATCTAAACCTTAGAACCATTGCTAGGATATCCAAGGACAACCTTGTTAGAGGACTACCTTCTGGCCCCTACAAGAAGGAAGGACTTTGCAAGGCTTATCAATTAGGCAAGCAAACTAAAAATAGCTTTAAGTCACTTAATAAGAGTGATTCACCTAGGATTCTGTACTTGTTGCACATGGATCTTTTTGGACCCATATCAGTACAAAGCCTAGGAGGGAAGTCCTATACTTTAGTGATTGTAGATGACTTCTCAAGATTCACTTGGGTATTCTTTCTGAGGAAGAAGTCTGATAACTTCAAATGTTTGACAGATTTTCTCAAATGCATTCAGATTGAGTTCAACACTCACATTGCCCTGATCAGAAGTGATCATGGGACAGATTTTGATTCTCTTCTCATGCAAGAGTTCTGTCAAAGTGAAGGGATCAAGCATACTTTCTCAGCTCCTAGAACTCCTCAACAAAATGGGGTAGCTGAAAGGAAAAATAGAACCCTAATTGAATCTGCTACTACATTATTGGCAGATGCTCACCTACCTCTATCCTTTTGGGCTGAGGCAGTGAACACCTCCAACTATGTGCTAAACAGAAGCCTGATACATAAACTAAAGGGCAAGACTCCCTATGAATTGCTCAAAGGGAAGAAACCTAAAATAGCTTATTTTAAAATTTTTGGCTGTACTTGTTATATTCATAATAATGACAAGAAGTATCTAGTAAAATTCCAAGCTAAAGCTGATGAAGGAGTGTTTTTGGGATACTCTATGATCAGCAAGGCATATAGGGTATATAATAAATCTTCTTGTAAAATTGAAGAATCTGTTCATGTTACTTTTGATGAGACTAACATGTGTTACAAGGAGAAGTCTACTTCTACCATAGAACCTTTGCAGGTACATTCTATTTCAGAAAATATGAACAGATTACAGGTTAAAGAAGAGAACACAACCTCTCAACAAAAGAATGAGAGCAGTGATGATGAAGAAGAAGTTCAACCTCTTGAAGAAAATCATCCTGAAGAGCCAGTTGTTATTCCACAAGAGGAAACAACAACACAGGCTGGTGAACAATCAACACCCCCTGTTGATTTAGTAACAACAAGAGATCATCCAATCACCCAAGTAATTGGAGAGATCTCAGCTGGTGTGCAAACCAGAAATCAGGTCAACCAGAACCTGATGCACACTTGCTTCCTATCTCAAGTTGAGCCTCAATCCATTCAAGATGCAGAGCAAGATCCACACTGGATCATTGCAATGCAAGAGGAGTTGCATCAATTTGAAAGGAATAAGGTTTGGGAACTAGTGCCTAAGCCAAAGGATCACTCCATTGTTGGAACAAAGTGGGTGTTCAGAAACAAGCTGGATGATCAAGGAATTATTGTCAGAAACAAGGCAAGGCTAGTTGCCCAAGGCTATTCTCAGCAAGAAGGAATAGACTATGACCAGACCTTTGCACCAGTTGCAAGGTTAGAGGCCATTAGAATATTCCTAGCTTTTGCTGCTCACAAGGGATTCAAGGTTTACCAGATGGATGTGAAGAGTGCATTTCTCAATGGGGACATCAAAGAGGAAGTCTATGTTAGACAACCTCCAGGTATTATCTCTCTAACTCACCCTGATTATGTTTTCAAATTGCATAAAGCATTATATGGTCTCAAGCAAGCTCCTAGAGCATGGTATGAGACCCTAGCATGCTTTCTTCTGGAAAATGATTTTGTTAGGGGGAGAGTAGACCAAACTCTTTTTATTAGAACCCATGAGTCCCATACCCTACTAGTACAAATTTATGTAGATGATATCATATTTGGATCTACTGATTCAAACTTGTGCAGAAAGTTTTCCAACCTGATGCATTCCAAATTTGAAATGAGTAGCATGGGTGAGCTCTCCTTCTTCTTAGGATTGCAAGTAAATCAGCATGCTGAGGGCATATTTATTTCACAAACCAAGTATGCTAAAGAATTGGTTAAGAGATTTGGTATGTCTGAGGCATCTTGTATGAAAACACCCATGCCTACCAATGCTGTATTGGATGCTGATGAACATGGGAAACCAGTTGATCAGACAACATATAGAGCAATGATTGGCTCTCTATTGTACCTTACAGCCAGTAGGCCAGATATAATGTTTGCTACATGCATATGTGCTAGATTCCAAGTTAGCCCTAGAGAGTCACACCTAACTCTAGTTAAAAGGATTCTTAGATATGTAAAAAGTTGTCCAAATCTAGGACTCTGGTATCCAAAAGACTCAGGATTTGAATTAACTGGATTCTCAGATGCTGATTATGCTGGATGCAGAATAGACAGGAAAAGCACCAGTGGAACATGTCAGTTCCTTGGTGACAGACTTGTCTCTTGGTTTTGTAAGAAGCAAACATCTGTGTCAACCTCAACTGCTGAAGCTGAATATATGGCTGCAGGCAGTTGC
This sequence comes from Platanthera zijinensis, assembly GCA_039513925.1. Taxonomy (NCBI): domain Eukaryota; kingdom Viridiplantae; phylum Streptophyta; class Magnoliopsida; order Asparagales; family Orchidaceae; genus Platanthera; species Platanthera zijinensis. Next base: position 25,381,900 of record CM077094.1, on the reverse strand, counting down.
TGTTCACAAATATTGTGGATACAAAATCAGCTCATAGACTATGGCTACAACTTAGAGAAGTCTAAAATTTTTTGTGATAATACTAGTGCTATCTCTATAGCACAAAATCCAGTCCTCCATAGTTGGACAAAACATATAGAGATTAGACATCACTTTCTAAGGGATAATGTAGAGAAAAACAAAATAGAACTTCAATATATCCCTACTGATTTGCAAAGGGGAGATATTTTCACCAAGCCCTTGGATGAAAAGAAACACAGTTTCTTCCTAAATCAGTTGGGCATGTTAGATGGAGGAAGCCTAAACTAATTTACAAGATTTTTGAAAAAGATAAAACAGACCAAGACTAGGCTAAAAAAATCAGTTCTTTTTGTGTCTGTAGAATAGGCTCTGTCTCTGAACTGCGCTCGACGTTTTCCCAGAAATCGTCGAACGTAGATCGATGTTTCTCTAAAAATCGTCGACCAGAGATCGACGTTTCCAAAATCGTCGATCTGAGTTCAGCGCCTCCGTTAGCTCCAGGCTTTCTCTCCTTCTGTTCAGAGGCCGTCGAGCGGAGCTCGACGCTTTTCAACATCGTCGAACGGAGATCGACGATATTGACGTCTCTTCAGATTCCCTCTGTAGCCCAAATCGTCGAGCTGAGATCGACGTTCTGTCGAACCGAGCTCCACGATTTTCCGTTTCACCATCGAACCCTAATATAAAATCATTTCCGCGGCCATCGTTCATCTTTGCGCTTTCATACTCTCTGCAAATTTCTTCGTTTTCCCTCCAAATCTTCTGCGCTTGGTTGTGTTTGGTTCTTTGTTGCAGGTAAAAATGGCTGGCTCCAATGCTGCAATCTCCAAAATGAAATTTGACACCGGATTTGATATCGACATGAACTCGTTTGATGGAAGCGATCAGCGCTTCAAGGATATTCTTAATCTATTCAAAGATCAGCAGCTATCACAAATAATGACTATAAGAATGAAGATTGCATCCGAAGAGATAAAGGAGTGGTGTTATACAGCGACAGATGAGAACGAGAACTCTGTCGTCGGCTTCATAAAAGGGACTCAGGTACAATTGTCCCCTGCTCTTTTAACTGAAGTTTTTCATCTTAGTTCTGGATAAGATTCCATAGAGTTATCTGGAGAGGAGTATGACTCCATGTTTGATAGAATGGGTCACAATGCTTTGAACCCTAGCAAACTGCTGAAGAAAAATCTGTCGATAGAATTTCAATTTTTGGCTGATGTAGTTGGGAAAGTGCTTCTGGCCAAGCACTCAGCCCATGATACCATATCAAGATATCAATTTTGTCTAATGGGAGCTCTGCTTGATAAGAAACATATAAACTGGGGATCAATTTTCTTCAACCTGATTAAGAAGAAGCTGAGTAAGACTGCTGTCAGTTTTGGGAGAATTCTAGGGGTCTATCTGAATTCCAGATGCCCTGAGCTGCTAACCTCTTCTGGGATGTTCATTAATGCATCCAAGAGGCTCTCCTGTGCCCTTTTCAGCAAATGGGACAGGCAGATTGTAAACCCCTCCAGAGCTGCTGCACCACTATCTTCAGTCACCAGGACTGTTTCAGTCACTCCACCTCTGGTCTCTGCCCCAGTAGAAGTGTTGCTTGCTTCTCCTCCTCCTCCAGCTGTCTCTACCCCAGCCACTTCATCCTCACCTCCAATCACCACCATATTGATATCTTCCCCCATTAACATTTCTTCACCAGTTTCAACCCCTCCAGCATCTACCTCAGAGGAATTCCATCCTCTTTTCTCTTATCCATGCTTCACCTCTCCATCATTTTCCTTGGCAGATGATTCCTTTATGGATGATTCCCCCTCCTCTTCTCTTGAGCCTCCCTCTACCTCCTCATTCCAACAAATGCTGCAAGACATTCTCTCCCAACCATCCTTCACACCTTCTCTTGCCTCACCTATCTACACCTCAACATCTTCAATCCCCTCCTTTCCCCTTTCAGAGCCATCCATACCCTCATTCTCCATGTCACCAGCTCCAGCAATCATCCTTCCAACAACCTTCTCTCCTACCTCTGCTCAAGCCCCTCTTGAGCATGTAGATTTATCAGCCCTGGCTGACAGGTTATATGAGCTGTTAGCTCCTAAGCTACCCTCATTACTGGAGACCACTCTGGCTCCACTCCTGACCCATGTCAAGGAGCTATCTTCCAAGCTCTCCTCCTTCATTCCCTCTCAGGCAATTACCTCTTCTGGGTGCCTTGACTCAGTTATCCCTGAATCCAGGCAGGGGGAGATGCCTTCTGAAGTAGTGTTTGTGCCTGAGTATGCTCCAGCTCTGGCTCCTGCTCCTGCTTTTGCAATGGACCTCCAGAGTTTGCTCTCTGTGTTTGATACAGTTTACCTCAGATCTTTGCCAGTTCCTCATACTGAAGACTTGTCTAAGGCCATTGTGCCTATTTCTGTCTGTGATCCCAGCCAAATTGAAGCATATGTAAATTCCTGGAAGGCTGTGGATGTTTGTGTTTCCATCTCTGATGCTGCTACTAAGGCCATTGTGCCTCTTGTTGTTGAAGCTGCTGCTGCTGTTACTGAGGATACTGAAATGGTTCTTGTAATTGAAGATACATCTGCTGCTGAAGAAGTTGCTGCTTACCTAGAAGATCCTGCACCTGCTGTTGTTACTGTGATTACTACTACTGCTGCTGTTGCTTCAAAAGTTCCCTCTGCTCAAATTTCTGATGCTGCTCTTGCCCTGACTGCTGATCAGTTGAAGTTACAAGAGAAATACATAAAAAGCATTGATGATTTGTATGACAATCCTCAAAGTTCAGAGAGTGATCAATTTCAAACTGATTCAGATGACTCTGCAAATGCTATTGCCAAGAAGAGGAAGGCCAGAAGCAAGGCCATGATGTCAGTCCCCCCAGCTCAGGCAAAGGATTCTAATGACATTCCCTACTATATTTTGCATGACTGCCCCATATCTGAGCCCTGGATGCAGTATTCCAAGAACCAATCAAAGGCTATGAAGAAGAGAAAGGAAGCTGAATAAGTATGAAAAAGGATCTTCTCAGTATCAGCCTCCTCCTCCTCCTCCTCCAGATTCTGGTTCAGGCTCAGCCCCTCAAGCTCCAGCTTCCAGGCAAAGCTCCTCCCAGTCTTATCAGAAATATTATCAAAGGGGGCAACATCAAAGGGGATATCAATCTAGAAGGGGCCAATGTAGAGGAAGCCAGAGAGGGCACAGATTTCATCAAAGGGAAGGACAAGGCCATACTGATTCTACTTCAGGTCCTTTCCCTTATAAGCTAAAAGATGCAGTTGTCTCCAGGACTCCTCCTACTGATTCTGAATCCATCAACAGATATGAACCTCCCGTTTCTTTGAAGATCCTGAGAACAATCCCTTGTCCTGGACAGCTAGAATGAAAGAGTTGGCTGCTCTTGATCAAATAAAAAAGGCCAGAGAGCAAGGCAAGGACACTTCCAACATAACAACTTTATCAGATCAGAGAAAGAAAGAACTGGAGAAATATACATCAAGAAAATTCTTTAATCCAGAAGATTATATGAAGCTGCACCCTGAGGCTGTAGTTCCAAGGCCCAGATCTCAAACTTCCTTAGGTGCAGAAGATGATAGAAGATCCAAGAAAGAAGCCCTCAATCCCAACAGAGAAATTATGTTTAAAAAGGGAACTGAGAAGTAAATTGTATAAGCTGAACAATCATCCTCCTTTGGATATTTGCTGACTTCTTATCTGTGATCTGCATTGCTGCTATATCTTTTCTTCTGCATTGTTGTTTTAGTTTCTGTCTTGAATGTATGCTTATTTATTTCCTAATTCTGTCTATAAATAGTAATCCTAACCCAAATATGGGGAGATTGTTGGAACACCCTATTACTAATTTGGGTAAGGATCACTATGTTTGTCTTAGGAAACCAGGTTGACCTAGTTGTATAGTTGTAAAGGTCAACATTAGAATGAGTCTAGGGCTTAGAACTTAGGTTTTAAGCTGCCCCCAGGACCATTCCAATATCAAGGATATAGAGCCAAGTCTAAGGCAATTTTCGTCGAGCTCCGGTCGACGAAACGTCGAACTCGGTTCGACGCTCTCTAAGCTCAACTTGATAAATCGTCGAACTCCGGTCGACGATCTTCGAGCTCAGATCGACGATCTGCTTTCAGATAATTTTTGTTAGTCGTCGAACTGCATTCTACGTTTTTCCAGCTCAGGTCGACGATCTCTCTTCTGCTATTCTTCAGGTCGCTGAGCTCAGTTCGACGATCTTCGAGCTCAGTTCGACGTTTTCTGTCTGTTTGATCTGTTTCCATCTCTGAGCTCGGTTCGACGATAGTAGAGCTCAGATCGACGATTTTTCTGAGAGATCAACGATTCTAAGGATTCAAATGCTGCCAGTCTTTGGAATGTTTTTGAAATCTCTCAGCATTTATGATAAGGAGATCTGCCAGCCGTTTGTCTTTATTCTGGAGCAAGTTTCAAGGAATTATTCAGGGAATGTTTTATTGGACCTTCCTCTAGAAGACAAGACTCTTTATGGAAGACATTTATGACTGCCAACGGCTATCCTTGACAAGAATTTTTTCAGAGAATAAGATCCTCCTTTTTGTCTTCAGAAATATAGAGAGAATATACAACACCCAGAGAACACAACAAGAAGAATTAAGCTGTGACAGATAACAAGTGATCATATTCTGAAGAATCAGAATAACAGTCTTTTTGCTTACAGAAAAGTGATCATAGCCTCATCTCAAGAACTCCAGACACCTCATCTTTCAGCCTTTTTGCTGAAACAATCCTTTGCTGGAGATAAAAAGTTCTGAAGGCCTATCACCCTAGAGCAAAAGCTTCCATTCCTGAACCTGTCTACAACTCAGGGGGAGCTTTGACAACAAAAGATCCACTAGTCTTCTCTCATTTGATTTGAGAACAGAGAAGAAACTTCACCTCTTTATCTTTTCTTTTTCTGCTGTAAAAGGGTTCTTGAACTCCCTTCAAAAGTTCTGTCTGGTTCTGAGAGCCTTGTCAAAACTCAGTGGTGGCAAGACACCTTATCAAAAAATCCAGTTTTGGTTTTTGAGCACCTTATCAAAAGCTCATTGGTGTCAGGACACCTGATCAACTCATCCTGAGTGGATTCCTACCAAGGGTGGTAGAAGAGTGGATGTACCCAGGTGTTTGGGGAACCACTATATTTCCTTGTGTCTTCTGGGTTGTTTGTGTGATTGGTTTGCTGTGTGCTGTGCTCTTTACTTCTTTGTTTTTAACTCTTCATTAACACTCTACACTATACTATAAATTGAATTTTATATTTGCTGATCAATTTCAACTGTGAAATTAATTTAAATAAACTCTATTCACCCCCCTCTAGAGTTGAGATAGATCTTACCCTCACTTTCAGGATTCTAGAAATCCTTGTCTATTCCGAAATGGAAGTTCGATGACATATCGATGGATTTTGTGCATGGCTTTCCAAAGTCGTAGAAAGGAAGCGATGCCATCTGGGTGATCGTTGATCGGTTAATAAAGGTGTCACACTTTATTCCACATAGGAAGGATGATTCAGTGGAGAGACTGGCGAAACTATATGTGGATAATATAGTCAGATTGCACGGTGTGCCTCGCGGCATCGTGAGTGATCGCGATGGGCATTTTACGTCCAATGATTGGAGGTTGGTGCAATAGATGCGGGCGACTAAATTGAAGTTCAGCACATCCTTCCATCCGCAGACTGATGGGCAGACCGAGAGAGTCAACAAAACTATGGAAGACTTGCTCTGCATGTGTGTTTTAGACTTCGGGAAGCATTGGGAAGACCACTTGTATTTGGTGGAGTTTGCTTACAACAACAGCTACCAGACGAGTATTCAGATGGCGCCCTTCAAGGCCCTATAGGGTAGGAAGTGTTGTACGCCGTTAACGTGGCTAGAAACGGGTGAGGCAAGGTTGTACAAGAAGCAGGAGGTGGAGAGTGCTACTTCTTTGGTACGGATCATACGAGAACTGTTGCTTATCGCTCAGAAGAGGTAAGCTAAATACTTTAACATCGTACATCGGATTGTGGAGTTCGCGGTTGGCGTATTGGGATCTATAGCCATTCCAGAATGTCTTACGGGAGCGACGCTTGAAGAGGCTGAGCCCGAGAAACCTTGGACCATTTGAGATTCTGGAGCGGATCGGTAAAGCAGCTTATCGCCAAAGGTTATCAGTGGAGTTGAGTAGTCTACACGATGTAATCCGCGTAGCAGTAATGCGGAAGGCAGTGCAAGAGCCTTCAAAATTGATCGTTGGTGATCAAGTACCGGTGGACGAGGGGTTGACGACTAGGGTCAATCCCATTCGTATTGAAGAACTTGAAGTCAAGCGACTTCGTATCAAGGGGTTCAGGATGGTCGAGGTCTGTTTGGACAATTGCGGTCGAGAGGAGCTCTCTTGGGAACGGGAGAAAACTATGCTAGAGGAGTACCCGAAGCTATTCCGCTCAGGTACCGCTTAAAGTTTTCCGTTTTCTTTCCTTTAGTAATTTCGTAGGCGAAATTCTTTTAAGAGGGAGAGAGTTGTAACACCCCGAAACTCAAAAGAGGGACGGGGGACGTTTTAAGCCAAGCTTAGGATTTGGAGCAGGTGACACGGGCGTGTCACGGGCGTGACACGGGCATGTCACGGGCGTGTCACGGGCGTGTCAAGGGCGTGTTCGGCCGTAGGTCGCGTGTTCGACGTTTTTGCGATCAGCGATCGTCGGGTGTAGGCACACGGCCTGGGACACGGGCGTGTCCCAGGGCGTGTCTCGCTCGGGAGGTTTCTAAGTTATGCATATGGGCCGTGACACGGGTACAGACACGGGCGTGTCACATATGACACGGGAATGTCGGATGTCGTGTCACAGACCATGTCTAGCTCGGGAAATTCCTGGATGGTGCACACAGGGCGTGATACGGGCCCTGACTCGGGCGTGTCTCATGTGATACGGGCGTGTCGGAGGCCGTGTCACAAGCTGTGTTCTGGTCAGGATTTCGGAGTGACGGCGAATGAGTAACACAGCCATGCACACGGCCGTGTTGCAACCCGTGTTCGGCCCAGATTTTCTATTTTGAGGCTAAATCGTAGCCGTCCATTTCCTTGGCTTGGGATCCAAAGGCTGGGGTTGTTCCTGATGGGGTTTAACCTGGGAATAGGGTTATAAAATCCTTATTTCCCATTTGAGTTCTCTCTCTAAGTTCTAGAGAGAAGGGAGAGCAAGGAGAAGGAAGATGAGCTAGATCCGGTCACCGGCGGAGCTTCGGAGCTCCAAATCACGAGCCGACTTCGGATCCGTGGAGGCAAGCAGATTGCGGTGCTTTCCATCCGCATAGATTTCCATGGCGCCACGGAAGAAGGCTAGGGTATCGATTCTCATCTTGATAATGTGAAGCTCTTCTTCCTTTGCATGGGAAAACCCTTCTCCCACAAGTGTGCGGCGAGTTTGCGGTATTCCTTGGGGTAGATATGTAAAGTCCCCCTTGTTAGAGTCCGGAATCGTAGTACGGACATATGCATGATGTGTGAAGCCTACCCGGACATGTTGGTCTGGATCGGTGATGATTTGCTATGCATTGTTAGCCGGAGAAGACTCTGAGCGTTTTGATTGTTTTCGGGTTGCTATGCATTAGAATGCATTAGGGAATCTTGGGGATTAACCCAAGGTGCACCCGGAAACCTGGACGGAAACGCATTTCTGTCATATTGGTGGCCTGGGAGCCAATCGGGTACATAGCGGGGCTTTGTACCGTGTTTGATCGATAGTTGGGACTGGGGAAGCTTAGCCCGCGTCAAAGGCCAAATGGCAATGATGGGGTGAGCAACGGGCTTGTGGACCCCTACCCGCTCCATCTGCTCAGTTAAAGTGACCTAAAGTTTTACGTGGGACTTGCCGAGGTTTGGAGAACGAGTCTAGGCTACAACTGAAGGACTAAATGCTCACGTGGTTGCCTCCCCTTGGGGGTGGTGGTGGAGTCAAGGACCAGACGGGGTTCGGACTGGCTTCGCCGAGTAAGTGCCCTGAGAGCACGACGTGTACGGCCTTGTGCGCATGCACCAATGATGTGATGTTTCTTTGCTATATTGCTTGTTTTGCTAACAAGTGCAGGGAAGGAGCTTTGTCGTCCCGGTCTGGGGGCGGAATCGTTATAATTTGGTCAGCTTTAGCCGACCGTTGCTCTTGTTTACCACCGTACGGTGGATTGTTGCTTGCAGGTGCTGCGGAGCTGAGCGGCAAATAGCGGGCTAAAGCCCAAGTTGTTGAGCCTGCCCTCGAAGGCCTAATTTTGAGTGTTTTCTTGTTTTCTCATGTGTGACTGGCCTGCATGCCGAGGTCTGGAAGACACTTTTATTGAGCAAACTATTGTAAGGCCATAAGGCCATTTTTTATTTGTGTATTATACATTCCTATGGGTTTGAGTAGTGGACATTCATGCTTGGCTTGGTTCCTTTACCTGTGCAACTTAATAATTTACTTCCACTAGATGTTCTGTGTAGGACATTATGATTGGTTGAATGGTCTCAAAGAGTAACAAACCGGTCTGTCCGTAGTATATGGCGTCGGGCCCCGGCCGGACCTACTATTATATGCTATGTGATAGATAGGGGTTTTACACAGGCTCACACGGTCATGCACCCCGTTCTCTCAGGTCACTAACTCGGTGAACCCGGTCAAACCCGCGGTCTCACCACCATCCCTTGGACGGCAAATCTCGTGAGCATTCTAGTCTTTCCGGCCTAATCCTAAGACTCGCACAACTATGCCAATGGCCAGTCCCTGTTTTTAGGTCTCTACACCAAACCATATAGTCCGGGTCCAGTTCTACTTTCCCGTTGCTCACACCGCACTGTCAACTTAAGCCAAATGCGCGGGCCAAGCTTCGTCGGATCCCCAAATCTGATCATACAAGTGCATAACCGAGTTATGTTCAAGGCTGGCTCCTAGGCCACCAAGATGGCAGAAATGCGATTCCGCCCAGTTTTCCGGGTGCGCCTTGGGGTTAATCCCCAAGGATCCCTGCTGCAATCTACCACGTAGAAAACCCGAAAACAACACAAAGGCACGGAGTCTTCTCCGGCTAACAATGCATATCAAATCATCATCGATCCAGACAAACATGTCCGGGTAGGCTTCACGCACCATACCTATGTCCGTACTATGATTCCAGACTCTAAATAAGGGGGACTTTACATATCTATCCCAAGGAACACCGCAAACTCGCCGCACACTCGCGGGAGAGGGTTTTCCTATGCAAAAAAAGAAGAGCTTCACATGCTCAAGATGAGAATCGTTACCCTAGTGTTCCTCTTCGGCGCTATGGAAAACTACGTGGATGAAAAGCACCGCGATGATCTTGCCTCCGCAGATCTGGGCTCGGTTTGCTATTTGGCGCTCCGAATCTCCTCCGGCGACCGGATCTCCCTCTTCCATCTTCCTCCTTGCTCTCCCTTCACTCTAGGATTTAGAAAGAGAATGGCCAAAGGAATATGAGAGTTTAAACCCCCAATCCCGACCTTAACCCTAGCATGGAGAGGCCTGAGCCGTTAGATCCCAAAATAAGGAAACGAACGGCCACGATTCTCCCTGAAAATAAACTTCCTAGGCCGAACACGGATTGATACATGCCCGTGTACAAGGACGTGTAACTCATTCGCCGTCGAAGCTGTCGCGCCCCGAAAAGAACACGGGCACTCGACACGCCCGTGTCAGACTTGACATGCCCGTGTCACCCAGTACACCCCTGTGTCACCCAGTACATGCCCGTGTATCTGGGCATGTTCCTCCATCTACATAGGTCCAGCACCAACCCGAGGAGAACACGGGTATTCGACACGCCCGTGTCGAATTTGACACGCCCGTGTCGGACCCGAACACGCCTAGGCTGTAACATCCCAATGTTACTTCCAGACCCCTTAACTTAGATTGGGTTAGGCATGGGGTGGGTGTTAGGGTAATAAGCTAGGTTTGACCCTAGATAGTGGGTTGTAGCCATGTGGGGCCCACCATGGGGCCAAAGTCAAATTAGGTCAAACTAGCCTAAACAGGAACCCTAGCCACACCATGACCCCACCATGATGCCCTAACCCTAAATACAATCTAAGTGGACCCTAAGGTAGGCCATGGGGTCAACCAGTTGACCCATGATGAGTCAAGTCAACACCTTTGACCTAAATAGTGAAAACGGTGCCCTAGCCCAATTCACTGGGTTGGGTCCACCCAAATCAACCCAAACTCATTAGGTGGGTCTAAAGTGACCCTATACCACCTAGGGAAGAGAAAAATAGGGGCATGCAATAGTAATTTTGAGAAATTACCTAGGAGAGAGAAAAGAGGAAGAATAGGAGAGAGAAAGTGTTAAGAATTGGTTTGGGCCACTTGGGCTCATCCCACCAACCCATAATGGGTTGGCTGACCAGGTATGGGTATTAGGAGGTGTGGGGACCCCACCATGCAACCTTGGGTCAAGCCCAAGCCCAAACCCGACCCAACCTAACCCATTTCATTCAAAAGAGCCAACCCCCTTCTCTCCACCACCCACCTTGGCCCCAATCATGGAACCCGACCCAATAGGGGTCAATTCACTCAGTAGGACCAGTGGGGCCCATCTCCCAAGCAGCCAGCCAGCTCAACCCCCCAACCCGAGCTTTCCCTTGGTGAAATCGCCCCCTCACCTTGGTGAAGTCGCCCTCCCTTCTTAACTCAGCCCCCAAACCGCCTATCCCCCTCATTCCCACTCATTCCACCCCTCAAAGAGAGAGAGAAAACAAAAGCCAGCTGCTGCCATGGCCAACAGAGGAGGAAATCGCCGGAGCTTGCATGCCATGGGAAACCGCCGCCACCCTCAGCCTCAGCCGCCACCACAAGTCCGTATCCCTTCTCCTCTTACTGTTCTAGTATCCTAGATCCTCTAGGCTAGAGGTCGAGCTCAAACGAGCTCGACAATAGGGATTCGAAAGCTTCAAAATTCTGGAAAAAAATGGCGTTTTCTGGGTTTTCGGTTTGGTTGCGCCGCCGCCGTCCGCCGCTCTCCGCCGTCCAACCGTCAGCCAGCTCAAGCCCCGACCACCGTGAGGCCGGGGAAGAACTTGGTCGGGGGTCCCGCCGCCGGCGAAGGCCGGAAATGGCCCCGCAAAACCCGCCTGCATCAGGTTGACCCTGCATGCATGCATGGGGAAGATGAGCCAGGGCCGTCCGATCTACCTTTAAGATCCGTGCATTATTTAATTATAATTCAGTTATTTTATTACTTCATGAATAATATGAATTCTGTCACACCTCAACAGTAATCTTGCATGTCCATTTTAGGGTACCTAGAGAGCTCTACCTAGGTTGAGCCCTGAATGAAAATTGTAGCTAAAGGTGTTAACTTTAATTTGCCACCCTAAATTCAAGTTTTGGTTCAGTATATTGTGTTGTAGGGCTGTTTTGCTGGGACTGCTCCTAAACTAGGGCAGAAATTAAAATTGATGCCCAAGCCAAACCAAGTATCATCATGACCTGAAATTTTGGTCATGAGTGTATTTAAGGGCATGTCTAGGCCCTGCCAAAAATTTGGAATTTTTGGAAGAAATTTTCCTATAGTTTTTGCCATTATATCAAAAGGTAAATTAAGGGTATAACTGTAATTATATGCACCCAAATGGCCCCAAATTTTGGTGGGATGTCCTTAGGGTCATTATTGGTGTCTGGTAGAAATTTCAGAGCAATTGGACCCCTGTATGATGGGTTAATCCATGTGCATGTGTTGGCTACTTATAGACTTGGGGTGCTATTAGCAAGAAATGAAATATTGAGTATTAGCCTAGTTGAGGCATCCAAAAATCATGGAATCTTTACCTGTGATTCATTAGGGCAAATTTCACCTCTGGAATTAATTAGGGGATTTTTGGGATCAAAAATACCATTTATTGGAATTTCAAAAATATAGGTCTTTTTGGAAAACAAATTGGAAAAATAGATTTTGAACATAGGAAATTCCCAAATTCAGTCAAGTCAAAGAATGATGTTTTATTTGACATAGGAAAATTGTATACCTCTGTTTGAGAACTATTGGAGCAAATACCTTGAAATTACTATTTTACCCTTTTTGTATTTATTTATGAATTGGTGGAATTACATGTTGGAAAATTGCAGAAATATTTCTATAGTTGTATAATTGTAATATTAATATTGTAGAATTGTTTCAGAATTTTTGTACACACTGATAATTATTAAGGTAGGAAAATGGCATTTTGGTAAATAATTAAGAATGAAATTTATAGGCTATTACACTATAGAAGTTAATGAAACTATGCCATAAGTCATGAATTAATGTTACAATTGCTCATAATTTTCCTGGAATTTTGATTTATGTATCTCTCCTACTTCATTTGGAAAATGGCATTTATGTAGAAATTTTATTAATTATGGATAAATAGACATATTAAAAGGAAAATTATGAAATCTTGTAGACAGTAATATTTTACTCATATGCAACTCAGGAAAATTCCCCTAGGTCAGAAGATTTTAATTGATGATACTTCATGTGTAAAATGACCTAGGGAATAATTTTAAAAGATTTAATTAAAGGCCTTAATGACCTAGGAAAATTATGAAAATCAACACACTCATTTTATTAGTCCATACCACCCTAGGATAAATATTTGGGGTCAGTTGGATCAAGAATTTAGAAGTTCGATTTCAGGGTGGTATTAGGTCATGGGGTGCGCATAGTAAAAGTAGGCTGAACTATAGGCCGCCAGGGGATGAATCAACAACTAAGTTAGAGTCTAAGTTCGGAAGTATAACCCTGGGTGGCAGATGCATTCTAGAGATGAGAGTAACAGTGCAACATTTGACTTGCCTAGGAAGAGTTTACGGAAGACTGTCACCCTGAGATAATGATAACTTAAGTCATTAGGTTAGTCCTAAAGTAACAATGAGAGTTGGTTGTGGACCCTGGGTAGACATCAACTAAAATAAATATCCTTGAGAAAGGGAGCTTTGGGATTCAGCCCATCGTAGCTCCTAGTGCCCCTGAAAGCCCTTCACCGGGAATACCTTGGGCAGTCCTGGGATTAACCTTAAGACTCTAAGTATGATAATCTGTAGACAAGAGTAGTCTAATAGGTTAAGTGAACTGGACATGTGCTCACTCGTGCCGGGTTGGAGGGACTTGGAGTCTTTTGACTACTTGCTCACCCGTGCAGAGTTGGAGAAAGGGATTGATTTATATACACTCACCCAGGAAGGGTTGGAGGTTTTGTAGCACATACTCACCCGTGACAGGTTGGAGAGATTTGGGGACTGGATAGTCCATCGAGCTGGAGGCTCAATATACTATACTTGCATGTGCATATACTAGTGGCGGGCCATGCGGTACTGGCCAGTCGTCACACCGACGGCAGTACAGTGGACCAGGCGGGTGCGAGGGTTAGAAGGACCAGTAGGATGTTTATACTGGAATCTGGAGGACTTTTCCTAATAACGCGCACCCGGCCCAACAAGACTGACGGGTAGTCAGCAAAGTGGTACGCAGAGACTCTAGAGTGCACTATCGGTGTACAGAGGCGTACAAGAGAGGTCTAGGCCTGGTAGTGTGTATACCCGCCTAGAAGGCGGAGATGCCCGCTCCCCTGCTGCCGTAGCCACAACGGTAGTACCTGAGAGTGATGCTAGCTCTCGAAAAGTGGGAACTAAAGGTCTGTGATCACAGAGTCATGTGTGTGTGTTGCACTGCATGTTCATATCATACCCACCATATAGATGCATATCATTAACCTTCATAACAACCTATGACACCTAATGTATAAGTGGTATGGGACGCTTATACATTAGGACCTGTTATACGATCCCTTAGCCTATAAGCTTGAGTGGGCAAGTTTATAGGTTGAGGTTACTTTCCTTTTATATATATATTTGCTTGTGACACCTGACACCCCGTTGTATAAAATGGTATGGGACATTTTATACAATGGGAGCCTTGCAGAAGACCCCTTGCTTATGCGTACTCGCATAAGTGAAGGTTACCTTTCATTACTTACTTGGTTACATATTCTACTTAGTTTCCTGTCACCTGCTCCGCCTTTGTCACCCCTTGTTTATCCTCCGCTTCGTCCTCCCGCGCGGTGCCTAGGAGTTGCAGGAGGAGGTGCTGAGGATACGACTTAGTCTTTTTGACTAATGGTCGGTGACCATTCTATTTTTAGGAGCTCGAGGAGATGGACCAGCACGACGAGGAGGCAGGACTTGAGGAGCAGATGCCGACTACTACTACTACTACTACTACTACAGCGCGTTCTCAGAAAGGACGAGATGTCCGTGATAGTTTAGACTTCCGCTATTTGCTTTGTGAGGAGAGATTCAGTGATATAATGTAATGGGCATAAGCCCTTATTTCTCTCTTTGTTGTACTCATTGTGGACTATATTTATGTACTCATCATTTCTTTTATATGATATGTACTCTGTGGCTGTGGACTTGTGTAGTTTTGTTTACTATATACTTTGCTTCTGTTTCTCATATTGGCCAAACAGGTTATGATCGTACTAGCCGGCAGGATCGGCGTCTTGCGGTGTCGACTAACCCGTGAGTTAGTGTCACCGTAAGGCGGCGGTTCTGGGCATAAGATCAGGGCTCCCTTGGTAAGGGGGAGGATCTTACATAGGCTTAGGCCACGTCTCTCCCCCGACACAACTCGGCTAACAACCCGAGTAGGACACAGCCTGGGACATGCCCGTGTCTCAGGCCGTGTTCATTGTTCGACGATCATCGACTGTAATTTCGTCGACCACACGGCCATCGCCGAACCCGAGCACGACACGCCCCTGGGACACGCCCGTGTCCCAAGCCGTGTCACCTCCACCAAATCCCAGACTTGGCTCAAAATGCCACTCGTCCCTCTTTTGAGTTTTGGGGCATTACACACTGTCTTGGCTTTGACTATATAGGCTTCACTCAGCACTATAAGTCATCTGGCATTGAGTGACTGATCTTCACTAAAAGCCTGTAGACTTAGACAGTTTTCTGTCATCCCACACTATAGTTAAGTGTTTACCTGACATAGTCACTTAGGCTACCTGACCTATCATAGTCATCTACAAATATGTGTATATCATTGATAATATTGTCTTCACTCAAATCCAGGAAATTATGGGCAATAGACCCCACAATTATGTCATGGAGAATCAAACAAAAATGAATGAGAATATGATAATTATGCATGATACTAATTTGGAAGAAATAAAGAAACAAACTACTAATCTAGAAATCAAGATAACTTCTACCATAAAGGACAAGAAAACTCAGCTCAAAACTCATTCAGCCTCATTGATTATGGATATCAAGGCTTCTGACAAGGATTTGGATGACCATTTACTAAAAGTCAAGAATTTTTTAATCTTAGGAATCCATTATCTAGATGGTCAAGTAAGATTTCACAAAAATGATTTGAGGGATCATATGGAAAGAGAATTCATAAAGGCGGATAGGGGAATGATAAAGGCTAGCTCTGAGCATGCCACTTGGATCTCAAATAGCATCAGAGAAACTTTATTCCATCCTCCCCTATGGTATGATGGAGACCAAACTGCTGAGTCTGGCTGCCAACCAGCTCATTATGAGACCATTCAACCAGATGTCCAATTCAAGTACAGACCAGCTCACTTTGAGGACATCCAAACTGCTGTCAAATCCATGTATAGTCCTCTAGGTCAAATTCAGAATATAATATACGAGGAGGTTGAAATGACTGATTATGTTATATTAAAAGAAAAGGAAGCTCAAATGTCAAAGAAAAGGTTCAGGGAATAGGCTGAAGCTAGGCCAGACTTTGAACAATGGAGCCCAACTTCCATATCAATTATACTCACTACATGGAAAACAGTCAATACTAATGTTACTAATATGGGAAAATGGTACACAGAGCAAGAGTGGGATAAGCACTTAAAGTAGTAGGAGATCATCCAAAAATTCAGAAATGATCTGAAGGCAGGGAAGATCCCAGCTAATTTTGTTGATTCCAGCAAATACATTCCCAAGCCATATCAATATTTAGAAAGGCAGAGGCTTAAGGAGGAAAAGATCTCTAAAACCAAGAATGACAAAGGCAAAAAGATAGTTGATAACAAAGAGCCTAAAGTTAAAGCCAAGATACAATCCGGAAAAGGGATTGTCATCAGAGAGCCAGATCTTTCCTAGATTTTATTTTTGAACATTTGTAATTTTTGCTTTTGTTTAAGAACTATGTAACTAACTGAAAGTTGTAAACTGATAACAAATTGGAATGAAAAGTCTGTTTGAACATAGTTATATTTGTGTGTTCATTCCTATGTTCTTTACAATTTTGTTCAACACTTTTAATATATATCTTTATCATCATATTTTGGTATTATGATGTATATCATTGAAGTGAGGTTATGACTTCTCCAAATAAGGGGAGATTGTTGGGTACATTGGGAATTGTGTACCTGATTTGGAGAAGCTCTTTCAACTTAATGATATACACAAATTTGTATTTGATGAATGTTGAGTTTACATGTGCAGTTTCTATGTTGAAGAAAAATAAACTAAGTAAAAAAGTGTCGAGACACTAAACAAGTGTCGACACCTTTGTAGAAGTAGTGTTGAGATAAGGAATCAAGTTGTGTCGACACTCAGGACTAGTGTCGACACCCTTATTCAAGTAGTGTCGAGATAGGAAGTAAGCTGTGTTGATACCCAAGGCTTGGGTCAAAACCGTTAGTCAAAGAGCAAGTTGTGTCGACACTCAGGACTAGTGTCGACACATTCTACACAAGTTCTTTAGAGACTGGAAGCAAGCTATGTTAACACTCAGGACTAGTGTCGACACATTTTACAGAAGTTATATCGAGACAAGAAACCAGCTATGTCGACACTCAGGACTAGTGTCGACACATTTGATACAAGTTGTGTTGAGACAATAAGCAAGCATTGTCGACACACTCGATTGTTGTCGATATCCCTATAAGAAAAGTGTCAACACCCAAGACTGGTGTCGACAAAATCTAAGTACAGAAATGTCAGCACTCAGAACTGATGTCAACACCTTCATGCAGAAACTCTTAGATAGAAATTCTTCTGAGTCCTGAATTCAAAGCCTGAAGTTCTGATAATTGTCAAAACTATCAGATGTCAGTGGATTAATTGGGGCATCCGGTCACTCTTGCCAAATCCTATATAAGGACACCAACACAACAAAAACAGAGAGACAACATTTTTCATCATTATTCTCATCTAAGTCTGTCAGAATATTTTCAATAGAATCTTGAAGATGGAAAGGAGGCAGATCGTGGATCAACTTCTATCTTCTCCAGCCAAGTTAAACCATATCTTCTCCTTCAAGAAGCTTTGAAAAAGCTAAAAAGGTTGAACCTTTTTCTTCATAACCAGGATTAAGGGAGAAGTATACACATCAAGATCTGATCAAGAAGAAGTCACCAATCTCTTTCTTCCCGGGTGACATTTCAAAACACAAATTCCTTCTATTATATTAAATTTGTAAGAACTATTAATAGATCTGAGGTGTAGGAGATTGATATCTCTGAGTTATAAGCCTAAATTATAAAGGCTGAGGTAGGGTTGCGTGCCAGAGGTAGGATAACGCTGATCTGTAGGAACTAGAAGGTTCTGAGATTATAGGGCAAGGGTTTTCCTGAGGATTAGGAGTGGAGGTTCACTCTGAGGTAGGGTTCTTGAAGAGGGACCTGAGGTGTAGATCTGAGGAAAAGTAAGAAGAAGTTTGGCTGAATCTGATTCATTGTTAGATAGGCAAAGGGGAAAGTGGATGTACCCATAAATTAGGGAACCACTATAAAACTATTGTGTGTTGTGTTGTGCTGTGATTTGTGCTGTTAAATTTAGATATGTTCTATTTTTCTTGAATACTGTGATTGGATTATTAAACACACAAAGAAATATCTGTGATTTAAAATAGCCAAGATTTAAATTGGACATATTCACCCCCCTCTAGGTCACACTCCATCCTAAACAAACACTTTACACTTACTTAGCGCTTTTTGGCATCTAGTGTTGAGTGAACTGCCTTCACTCAATGCATGTGGACTTAGGTAATTTTCAGCCTTTCCAGCATCCTTCCTTGGCATCTAGCGTTGAGTAAACTTCCTTCACCCAATGACTGTGGACTTAAACAGATTTCTGTGTCTCCATATCTTTACCTTGAGACCAACTGTCACAACCACTTGGAATACCTGTCCAATCAATATGACAAAAACCAACCTGCATGCATAAACTTGAACATACATCAAATACAACTATGTGTATATCATTGACTTGTTTGACTTCAACAAATCTGGGACATTGTGAGCAATGGACCGAACATAGAATTTTTTAGCTGGAACGCTCCCAATCAGGTTCCGTGAGCTCATAACCATTTCAAGGCCGGAGCGCTTCTATCGAGGCTAAGATGACTTAATTTTTTATGGTTTTTGTGTACTTTGCACTAGTAACAGAGTAGCGGTATGTTGCCCTCCGAGACCAAATCTTCATCTCTATAATCTCTAAAGAACAAGTGGATTTTTGTTCAACACAGATCCAACCACGTGATTTTTCCCTCTTTTTGAATTTTCCATGTGATAAAAGCTTCTAGTCATTTGCTGGAGTTTACTTTGACTATTTGTGCGCCCGGTCTTATTCTGTGCTAAGGCGAACCGATTTCTCCAGATTAGGAAAAGACCGGACGCCCCGCAATAATTCACATTTCATCAAATTATACAAAAATTTATGAATGCATGCACGCACCCCAGCGAGAGCACTGGGATAGCGAGCGCGACACGTGTGCTGCCTCTCTTGAGCTTCGTCGCGCATGTTAGTGCAAATGCACCAGGACAGCGCTTGCGTGGCGTGCCCGTGCACTCCGGTGAGTGCGCAGCGGGCGCGTGCGTAGCGCGCTCTTGCACCTGCATGCCCCCACCACTGCTGCAGTCAGTCGCCACCGCCGCCCGTCGCCCCCGCCGCCGCCGGCCTCCCCCGCCGCCTGCCACCGCCCCCACCATCATCGGGCACCATGCCTAGGCCGCCCCCTACACCATCGAGCACCTTGCCCGGGTCGCTCCCTCCATAGCCGGGCACCTTGTCGGGGCCGCCCAAACTGCCCGGGAGGCGCTTCTGTAATTTCGCTAAATTTGTTGATCCAAGTAATTGAAACGGAGCGATGCCATTCGTTAACACAAATTATGCCCCAACGTAATTACTCTCATGATCCTTAAGAAAACTATAAATAAGCACTCAGGTTATTGAAGACAAGTAACTTTAGAGACAAGAGAGAGTTATGAGGTTTTCCGGTGAGATTGTTTTCTTATGTTGATTCTCCGCTTAGGAATTCCTCTACTTATCTTCTTGTGTTAAGGCCCCAACAAATCCCAAGTCACGCCATCCATCTCCACGAGAGCGATCCCTTCAAGGCTCCGCGCTAACGAGATGATATAGGCTTGCACGTTGACACCAAATAAATCTACGGATGAACACGTTTGCCTCTCCTTGATCCAATCTTATACTCGCACAATCGTTCTACGCCGCACCACGGTAATTAGTTTATCAATTAGATGCTAGCGTACGGGTAGCCAAACCGATTAGGATCGAACAAGGGCTATAGTCCAATGTTCTTTCCGACTAAAGGGACCTACACGGTCCGAACGAGCAGTGTTGTACCGAAAGAGATCTACCAAAAGTAACGATTCGGAAAACGGTAGATCTCTCCCAACAAAAGAAAATGAAGGTTCGCCAAACCTTTTCAAAATTAAGTTAATCAAGATAAACACAAAGCCAATCAAAGAAAATCCATGATTAATTAACATTTCAAAATTGCACGCCAAGAATATCCACCACAAGATTATTTAAGGAAAGAAACACACGAGAGTGGAAATTTTTGTTATCCAACCGGAATAGATGATTCCGGTTTTCTCTTCTTGGATCGTTGTTCAACGGCTCTGTCGGTGGCACGCCGATGGGAGAGAAACTTGTTCGCCTTCGTCGTGTCACGCTGGAATTGGAATCCACTAGGAGGCAACCTCTTAAATGATAATATATATATATGGAAAGAGAGAGAAAAGGTGGTAGACTTGTTGTAATGGAGGAGGACGAATTAATAAGACAAGAGAGGAGGTTGTATGTGGCTAGGGTTGGAAAAAAAAGGTGGCGACTAAGATGGGATGGTGTACGTCTTGATGCAAACAAGGAGGAAGGGGATTGGTTTGGTGGTGGATGAGGGGCTCGAGTTGAGGGTGGAGGAAGGGCTCGACTTTGATGGTGGAGGAGGGGTTCGGCTAAGGTTGGTGGTCGGGTTGGGATAAGAAGGAGGAGGGGTTGGCGGTTTTGAGGAGGGAGATGGTGGTTCGGTTTTGCAAGAGAAAGAGGGAAGGGGGGAGGAGAAGAGAAGCCAAGAAGGAGGAGGGGAGGGGAAGATGGCCGACTGCCAAAACAAGGAGAGGAAAGAGGGGTTCGACCAAGAGGAGAGGGAGAGAGAGATTCTCAAAATTAGGGTAATATTTTCTTCTTCTTCAATTATGAAAATGAAAGATTACATGCCTATATATATGCTACAACAAGTGACTTGGCTACATGCAACTCAAAATAAAAATAAACATAAACTATGGTTCTAATCATCCCCATGATATTAAACATTACACGAAATTAAATAACATTGCTAAATAAGAACAACACATAAAAATGAATTAATAATTAATAATAATTTATTAAAAATTATTATTAATTTTTAATAAACAGGTTTGCGTTCAGGACGGCTATTATGGCGACGCTCCGCATGGTCATCCGTAAGCACGTCGTCGCCGTCTTTAATATGTTGCGGGCCATCGTCTCCATCAATCCTCCCCTGCTCAAAAGCACTCATCACCTATGAGTGGGTTTAACTGCACCAGCGCGGGAGAGCAAATTCCAACAGAGCCACCTCTGATCCTAGAATCCAAGAGTCATCAGAGGCCGATTGATCACGCCATCGAATCAAGAAGTGGCAAACAGCAGCACATGTCGGGGAGAGCACTTCAACCTTAAGTATCCTATTATGCAAAAAGATGGTCCTGGGGAACCTTGGAAAAGTATTAGGCAATAAAGGAAAACAAAATTCTACATCAACAACCAACGTACCTCCAGTGAAGACCGATGAAGAGAGAGATCCAGGCACAAGCTCACTATCCAAACCATAAGAAAACAAAGTGGACCCAAACGGACAGGCAGATAATTCTAGTGGTGGAGAAACATATAGCGTTAAATCAGAAACCTTAAAAATAGGGGTAATATCCCAATCAGTGGAAAATTTTAAATGATATGTGTATTCTCCTAATTTCATTAATATCCGAAAAAGGTCCAACTTGCCAACTCGACAACTTACTAAAGTGCCCGAAGGCGTCCGTTCAGGGATGAGACACACCAAAACTAAATCGTCAACAATATAGTGAGACGCCCTTTTATGTAAGCTAGCATGAAGTTGATAAAATTTCTTTTGTTGTGTTAGCGCTTCAGTACTATGCATATATAATTTTAGAACATGAGTGGCATAAGCTAGTGCGAGTTGACTTAGATTATCTGACAGAGGTAACGAAATCAAGTCAAAAGGCACTTGTGCTCTAAATCCGTGCACGATCTCATTCAGCGAGCAACAAGCATATAAGTAATCATAAGACGCAACTATATAGAGTAACTTATTACAAGTGCGCCTAAATATCTCGCTACCGTGTGGTGTGAACCCTTGCACTATGTGACTCAACCCAAATACAAAGAATAAAGGATTTAAGTCCGGGGGTACGGGAGCCTTAAAATCAAAGATGATTTCCATAGGCTTCAAAGTCGCAGTCCTAATTTTATAATTAATATAATCACGCTTGGCATGAAGATATGCTAAGGGAAACTGCTCAGCATAAATACTAATAGAGTTGAATGCTACCGGGTGTGACAACAAATGCGAACGATACAACTCATGTGGCCTAACCGTGGTCACTAACAAGTGCAAAAAAGGGTCATCAAATGGCGGTGGATAAATCTGTGTGAACGGCTGTGGTATATAGGGGTGTGAAAGAGACACCACATCCAGTAGAACAATAGCCAAAGAATCAAAAACTGACGAGGATGGAACCGCAGCCGGACACACAGAGAAATGAGTAGTCAAATGTGTTGCGTAGCTAGATCTACGCGGAGCGGTGAACAGACTAAAAACTAGCGCGCTCAACTTACTAATACTTAAGCGCTGAGGCAACGCTATGGTAGGAACTAAAAAAATGGGTGTGTCACAACAACTCAGTCTAAGCCTACCGATTCCACTACTTAAAACATCTACTAATGCACGCACAAAAATAGGGGGTAGGGTCGGTGAAATCAAACCCGAGAAATCCAAATCAGAATTAAATTTACCTATCGATGCTAACATCAATGAACTCTCAACTAGGGATAAAACAAAAGAATCATCCAAAGATACTATTTCCTCGCTTGCATTTCCTTCCAACACACTAGACAATTCTTTTAATTCAGGATCAGGAATGGTCTCCAAAAATGGAAAATTCGAACCCGACGGAAAATTTAATTCAGTTTGATCTTTAGATAATGGTGATAACATCAAATAACTATCGTTCGGGTTCGCAGCACAAAAATCATACAAACATAAACTTCTCACATAAGGTGAGTCTTCCCATTCAGTTGGAACATCCACTAAGTTAGGGTCGTCAATGACAATGGAAAAATCCTCACTCACAGGCTCCTCAGGAAAGTCAGAAAAAATCTCAGTGGGTATAATCGTAGACTCTAATGTGAGGGGGATCGTATCCGGGAGAGGGCACTCAATACTAGGGTGCACAGACACAACGCTAGTAGGGCACGTAATAGGAAAAGAGATACTCTCGCAGCTCAGAACGTAATCATCACATACATCGTCTTCTAAATCACTAGGGACTCCCTCACTGTCAGAATATTCAAAGTCGTCGGGCACTATCGTACGTGAAGGAATACTCTCACCTAGCTGGTCAACTTCTGAATCTAGAGATACTTTATCCACATCAGAATCCTCAGAGGTATCTGTCACTATCTCAACGGGCTTAGACGTCGAGGCTAAAGGAGACAAAGCTCTAGTAGTAACATCTTTCGAGTCCAAGACTTGTGATATATTGGGAATGGTTTCCCTAAAGGTGGTAATAGGTACACTATGGGCAGGCCGACCTCTGGGGGAAAATGATCTAGCGTTAGGTATATAATCATTCCTATAGGCAGGTATGGGACTAGCACCATAACTATACTCACTCATAGGCTTGGTGTTAGTAGTGCGGAGATAGGTGGGATCAAATTGATCCGAGAGTAAGCTACGCATTGCGGGCCAAGCATGTTTATAACTACCAACACGACGCTCTTCGTTTAGCCAAAACACGCGAGCTTGACCTACTAATCGATCTCGGGGTTTGTTAACCTTTTAATGGTCGTCTCATAAGTGACAATTAAAATAACTTTCTAATCCCTTAAGCCAGTCTCTAAAAATTTGGAGACACCCTAAACCGTCATAAGTAGGTGCCTCAATTCTAGTGGGAGGATAAGCGTGGGGACGGTTGGCATTCCTATGGTATGAAGGAAAGGCTGGGGTTTGTTTAGCCATGGGATTAACATACCAATAATCTAAACAAGAAGCATAAACGTCATAGGCCATAATAATGAGAACCGGAGAGAAAACTCACCTGGAACTGGTGCACATGCAATGAATAATGAATCTGACCCTATATAAAACTCAACAGATGGATTTGTTCCCGCTTAATAACTACGACAATAAAATATTTTTTTGGATTTACTTACTGAAAATAAATAAAATATTATTAAAATAATTTTTTTTGACTTTTTTTGCTGAAAAAATAAAAATATAGGCCGCTATTTACAGATCAAAATTAAAAATTTATAAAGATTTAAGAAAAAAAATGACTTAATAAAAATAAAATATTTTTTTGATTTCTTACTAATAAAATGATAGAGAATTTCCAAAATTTTAGTTTTTTGAAAGTTGAGAAAAATTGGAAATTTTAGACAGCTATTTGCAGACCAAAAATTTAAAAATTATTTTTTTATGTTGTGCAATGAACGTGCAAGGTGCGTGTCGGCGCTCAAAGCAAAAGGGGGAGGGGGCCAATTAGGAAATTGATGTGAACTTGCACGTTGACACCAAATTGATGTAGGCTTGCACGTTGACACCAAATAAATCAACGGATGAACACGTTTGCCACTCCTTGATCCAATCCTATACTCGTACAATCATTCTACGTCGCACCATGGTAATTAGTTCTATCAATTAGATGTTAGAGTACGGGTAGCCAAACTGATTAGGATCAAACAAGGGCTATAGGCCAATGTTCTTTCCGGCTAAAGGGACCTACACGGTTGATGCGTGGATTACGGCAAGCGCACCGGTCGCACAAGTAATAAAGTTTGGGAATAAATCCCCGAGTGTCGGTCTCTTGAGGAACACAGTAAGGGATGAGTTAATGTCGAGGAGGACTTGAGATTGAAGTCCTCGGGGCGAAGGTAACGATGGGGGTTTTGATGGTTGCGGAAAATAAAGTAAAAATCTAACAACTACTCCTATGCAACGCCGCTATGCGATGCTTCGCCAGGCGGGATGGAAGACTAGTCGGGCCGCAATGCACCGAATCGCTTGGCGGATGGGCGAGTAGGCAAGCGTATGAGGTGTAGAGAACGGCGGAAATCCTACTATGCAGGCCGCTATGCACTGCTTTGCCAGGCGGGATGGAAACTACACGGGCCGCTATGCACCGAATCGCTTGGCGGATGGAAGAGTAGGCTAGCGGATGAGGTGGTGAGAATGGCGGAATGAGGGTCGTGGGCACCTCTTCGCAACGCACGCCACTAGCAATTGCTAGTGCGGCAAGGGTGGATGGATGGTGGAGTAATAAGGCGCACCTCAAGCAATAATAATGAAATCACACAAACCACATAGACATGAAAAAGTGCAAGATCATTAACTACAACAAAATGTACTTCATCAATACAAAGAGTTAAACTAAGCTATCAAATACAAGAGGAAGAGGTGTGCGAATCGACCGAATCCGAAGCCTTATTGAGGGTTCACGGTTGGAATCCCAGGTTGTCAATCCGAGTCCAAGCTCGGTCCTCAACTGCGTCCGGGGTAGAGGAGGCTGTCACTCACTCCCAATGGACCCGTCTTCTTCGTTGAAATGACCCGTAGATTGCGGCTCCAGCTCCTCCTAACTTGATGGAGAAAGCTAGGTCAAAACTCCGCTTGAAGCTCTAGGATGAAGGAGGAGGCCGAGAGGATGCTCCGGCGTTGATTTGGCGTTGAAAGCTTGCCCGGAGACCCTCCCTAAGGTGGAGGATGAAGGGGGACGGAGGAAACCCTCGTCCGAGACGAAGAACGGCGGAAAATCGCGGATCTCGATCGATCTTTTTGAATAGGGCGAAACCTACGCTATTTATAGAAAATAGAATTTAAACAGCGCGCACGATCACCGGCGCACGACCAATGGTCGTGCGCGATATAGTCAGTGATCGTGCGATATGGAGGCAGAAAAGTGGAAAAAGATATAATGACTGCGCACGACCGGCAGCGCACGAGCAGTGATCGTGCGCGGTATGGCTGGTGATCGTGCGATATGGCGGGACAGAACTTTCACAGGAGAGGTCATGACTGCGCATGACCGATGATCGTGCGCCAAAGAGGTCGATGGTCGTGCGTGGGTAAAAACGCACGACCATTGACTCCTTTGCCAAAAATGGTGAAAGTCCGATGTCGGACGCCCACACGATCCCAGAACCTGCAGGAAAACTGGACGGGATGTCGATCATGGCAGTCACAGACATAAATATAATGCACAGCAAAAGGGAAATACACACACGCAAAGAAATAGGCTAAAAGAGTGCACAAGACGTGGAAAACCGTAGCGAACCAAAAGGAGTGCAAATGACGCTAAACGGTGTGCAAAGACAAGAAAATAAGCCTAGATGAGTCCAAAAATAGGTATATAAAGAGGACTCATCACACCCCCAGACTTAACCATTTGCGCGTCCCGAGCAAACAAAACCTAAGCAGACGGGGAAAATGAACTAGCTAACAAAGAAATTGCAAAACGGAGTACCATGCGAAGTCGCATGCTCGCGTGCATAAAAATAAAGTAGAGGAAATTTTTAAGTATACAAAATATTTTATATTTTTCACAATGCGTAGCAAAAATTTATTATTACTCAAAAGTGGAATCACGGTGAATCATCCGGTCCTACGCAGGGAGAAAGTAGACAGGCCACTAAGGTGAGCATTGCCGAAGACCGGGGCTCAAGATTACCCCCAAAGGAATCCACCAATGTCGGAAACCATAAGCTTGCCCGTTCGCACTCTCTCCACGGCACTAGTCAACTCAAGCGCAAGTCCGTAGGACTTCGGGTAATAATGGGGCTTGGGTTACGGTGAGGAAAACAAGGACAAACATGAAGGGTATGCACCTAACCCAAATGAGCTAACGTACAGAACTAGTACCCGTTGCCCACAAAATAAACACGGGTGCACCACACCCCCAGACTTAACTTTTACTAAATGGGTGTGTGCACCGCCTACTCGAAATCCAAATCATCTCAAATAAAGATTTTCAATCAAACTTTTTCTTTCTCTTTCTCTTTTCTCTTTTTCTCTTTTTCAAATATTTTTCTTTTCAATATTTTCTTTTTCTTTTTACAAAATCAGCACATTTTTCTTTTGGGCACAACCACATATCACAAATACGAATCACCACATCACAACCCAACTTGAAAATACAAACTTTAAGCTCGACTTGGGTGTGCGACTAGGATCGGCTATGAGGCTTTGGCGAATATAGTGGAGCTGAATCAAAAAGAAGGGTAGGCACAAAGGGGCAGGCAAGGGCGATGTTAGGAATGGGTACAAAGCTCAACCGGGCCAAAAGGTGGCCTACATCACTCTCACGCTAGACTAACCGTGTACCAATGCTTCAAGAATAGCTTGGGGCAAGTTCTTAGCAACCGAGAAAGATAATCCTTCCTCCCAACTCAAGCAATACGAGTCTAGTGGCGGCTACACACATTCCTACGCTACCGTTTGCTTCACACCGGATTCACCAACTTTTGAGTAGAATAAACGAATTTACGCAGATAGAAAAATATAAACTATAAGCATACTGAAAAATTAAATCTACACAAATTTCTATACAAAACAAGAGCAGTTGACTAGAAACACAGCAAGGCCAACATTTTACTCCGTTGCACAATCCTAAACTAGCACATAAATTTTCCAAATCGAACAAAGATACAGGTTCAACTCGTGACACGCAAACCGCTAAGCTCGCGCTCATGTGGGTGCAGTGGTGTGCGATGCAATGAACATAAACAAAATAAAATACAAAAAGCTTCTAGCATGCAAAAGAAATGTGCACGTGCAAAAGGTAAACTGACTCTCCCCCAGACTTAAACTAAACAACACATCAAATGATAGAGAAATTTAAATCAAAAAGAGCTAAGGGAAGAGGTTACCCAATGCTCAGCTAGTGAGCATACCAGAAGACGCGTGAAAACTAGGAGCAGGCCCGCCATACGAAGAATCACAACCCCGCCAATGCGTAGTTTCCATGAATACCTGCAGGGGTGAGCTCCGCAAAAACAAAAGAGAAATATACAAAAAGAAAATACTAAACTAAGCTGACATAAAAAAGAAAAATGCAGAAAATGAAAGATAAGCACTGGGGTTATTGTCATCCCAGCACGACTTATTCAGCAAAAGAAAAGTTCTAGCTAATGGGCCTATGAAAAGAAAAGTGCACAGGCAACTGTCCTAATATCTGTGTCGGTAACGGGTACCGATACGGTGATAGCACAGTTACCCCTCTACCTAGATAATAATACCTGCGACACACAGGTAGAGGAAATAGGAAATAAGATGAGGAGGCGACCTGGTCCTCGCTCATCTTATCACAAAAAGAATCCTTGCCTAGCAAGGTATCGTCCACCACAAGCTCGTTGGGAGCGAAGGTGAAGGTAGAGGCTTCAACTGCAAAAGGAGTAGGAAACTCCTCATGCAAGCTGGGGCACTCGCCGACAACCTGAGCACAAGGCTCAATGTCAACCCAACTCACCTGCAGGGAGTCAACCCGCACAGGCGCAGAAGGAGAAGGGGGGTCAAGGAATAAAGGAGATGAAGAACTAAAATAATCAGAAAACGGGAGAGTGACTCCGGCTTCACTCTCAGCAGGATCCAAACAAAGATCATCGTCGGTATCATACGAGTCGTATCGGGGGGAATCCGACAACTCGAGGTCCATGGTGGTAAGAAGAACGACCTCGTCCAACAAAGAGGTGCAAACCTCCGCATCGGAAAGAGGATATTCCTCGTCCCACCGGGGTGCGTAGAAGTGTTCCGAAGATCCACATTCTCCGTCGGAGATAGTAGAATCCTCATCCCACTTCGGCGCAACCTCGGGCACCGAATCATCCACAATAACGGCATCATCAGCCGACTCACAAGAAAAAGGAGTAGAAAACTCCGGCAAATACTGCGTAGGGGCAAGGCTGCTCACAAAATCAGGCATAGAATGCGCAGGCCCCTTCGCAACATCATCCGCAGATGCCACCCCGTCGACGACCGGAACACTCTCATCGTCCCATACAGGATCGTCCATGAGTTCCCAATCCACTCCTTGCGGGCTAACATCCGAGTGAGAACGATCACTCAAAGGAAGCTCGTAAAAAGGGGTTGAGGAACCCATGAAGGAACTCTATGCGGCGAGAGATTCTTCCGTAATCTCAACGGGCAAAGATCGAGCAAGGTGTGCCATGTCAGTGTATGGGCCAGGCAACACCCTGGTAAGCCCATCCACAGTAGTCTCCCGCGAACAGGGGACTGCTGCGGATGCGTCCACAGAGGTAGAAGGCTTGCACAAGCGAGGGCAATCCTTCAACATATGGCCCACACCTTGACATAGAATACACCGAAAACAGTGCTCGGCATTAGAAACAGTCATGGCATCGATGCATCTCCGCAAAGCGTCAATAATACGGCACTCGGCAGCAGAATCCATCGCGAACAAAAATATTTACCGAAAATTACTACACACAAGAATAAAATAACTAGGATCTGCAATATTCAAAAAAAAGAAAACAAGGAAGGGACAAGAAGAATAAAGTAAACAATTTCAAAAACTAAAATAAAGACAAAACGGGGTATGAACAAATGGACAAGGGCGACTATCTCGCATCTACCTCTTCAAAAACTCAAACGACTGTGTTCCCCGGCAATGGCGCCAAAAACTTGATGCGTGGATTACGGCAAGCGCACCGGTCGCACAAGTAATAAAGTTTGGGAATAAATCCCCGAGTGTCGGTCTCTTGAGGAACACAGTAAGGGATGAGTTAATGTCGAGGAGGACTTGAGATTGAAGTCCTCGGGGCGAAGGTAACGATGGGGGTTTTGATGGTTGCGGAAAATAAAGTAAAAATCTAACAACTACTCCTATGCAACGCCGCTATGCGATGCTTCGCCAGGCGGGATGGAAGACTAGTCGGGCCGCAATGCACCGAATCGCTTGGCGGATGGGCGAGTAGGCAAGCGTATGAGGTGTAGAGAACGGCGGAAATCCTACTATGCAGGCCGCTATGCACTGCTTTGCCAGGCGGGATGGAAACTACACGGGCCGCTATGCACCGAATCGCTTGGCGGATGGAAGAGTAGGCTAGCGGATGAGGTGGTGAGAATGGCGGAATGAGGGTCGTGGGCACCTCTTCGCAACGCACGCCACTAGCAATTGCTAGTGCGGCAAGGGTGGATGGATGGTGGAGTAATAAGGCGCACCTCAAGCAATAATAATGAAATCACACAAACCACATAGACATGAAAAAGTGCAAGATCATTAACTACAATAAAATGTACTTCATCAATACAAAGAGTTAAACTAAGCTATCAAATACAAGAGGAAGAGGTGTGCGAATCGACCGAATCCGAAGCCTTATTGAGGGTTCACGGTTGGAATCCCGGGTTGTCAATCCGAGTCCAAGCTCGGTCCTCAACTGCGTCCGGGGTAGAGGAGGTTGTCACTCACTCCCAATGGACCCGTCTTCTTCGTTGAAATGACCCGTAGATTGCGGCTCCAGCTCCTCCTAACTTGATGGAGAAAGCTAGGTCAAAACTCCGCTTGAAGCTCTAGGATGAAGGAGGAGGCCGAGAGGATGCTCCGGCGTTGATTTGGCGTTGAAAGCTTGCCCGGAGACCCTCCCTAAGGTGGAGGATGAAGGGGGACGGAGGAAACCCTCGTCCGAGACGAAGAACGGCGGAAAATCGCGGATCTCGATCGATCTTTTTGAATAGGGCGAAACCTGCGCTATTTATAGAAAACAGAATTTAAACAGCGCGCACGATCACCGGCGCACGACCAATGGTCGTGCGCGATATAGTCAGTGATCGTGCGATATGGAGGCAGAAAAGTGGAAAAAGATATAATGACTGCGCACGACCGGCAGCGCACGAGCAGTGATCGTGCGCGGTATGGCTGGTGATCGTGCGATATGGCGGGACAGAACTTTCACAGGAGAGGTCATGACTGCGCACGACCGATGATCGTGCGCCAAAGAGGTCGATGGTCGTGCGTGGGTAAAAACGCACGACCATTGACTCCTTTGCCAAAAATGGTGAAAGTCCGATGCCGGACGCCCACACGATCCCAGAACCTGCAGGAAAACTGGACGGGATGTCGATCATGGCAGTCACAGACATAAATATAATGCACAGCAAAAGGGAAATACACACACGCAAAGAAATAGGCTAAAAGAGTGCACAAGACGTGGAAAACCGTAGCGAACCAAAAGGAGTGCAAATGACGCTAAACGGTGTGCAAAGACAAGAAAATAAGCCTAGATGAGTCCAAAAATAGGTATATAAAGAGGACTCATCAACGGTCCGAACGAGCGGTGTTGTACCAAAAGAGATCTACCAAACATAACGATTCGGAAAACGGTAAATCTCTCCCAACAAAAGAAAACGAAGGTTCGCCAAACCATTTCGAAATTAAGTAAATCAAGATAAACACAAAGCCAATCAAAGAAAATCCACGATTAATTAACGCTTCAAAATTGCACACCAAGAATATCCACCACAAGATTATCTAAGGAAAGAGACACACGAGAGTGGAAATTTTCGTTACCCAACCGGAATAGATGATTCCGATTTTCTCTACTTGGATCGTTCTTCAACGGCTCTGTCGGAGGCACGTCGGTTGTTCGCCTTTGTCGCGTCACGCCGGAATTGGAATCCACTAGGAGACAACCTCTTGAATGATAATATATATATATGGAAAGAGAGAAAAGGTGGTAGACTTGTTGTAAAGGAGGAGGACGAATTAATAAAATAAGAGAGGAGGTGGTCGGCGGCTAGGGTTGGAAAACAAAGGTGGCGGCTAAGATGGGATGGTGGACGTCTTGATGCAAACAAGGAGGAAGGGGCTCAGATTGGTGGTGGAGGAGTGGCTCGGGTTGAGGGTAGAGTAAGGGCTCAGCTGTGATGATGGAGGAGGGGTTCGACTAAGGTTGGTGGTCGGGTTGGGCTAAGAAGGAGGAGGGGTTGACGGTTTTAGGAGGGAGATGGTGGTTCGGTTTTGTTAGAGAAAGAGGGAAGGGGGAGGAGAAGAGAAGCCAAGAAGGAGGAGGGGAGGGGAAGATGGCTGGCGGCCAAAACAAGGAGAGGAAGGAGGGGTTCGGCCAAGAGGAGAGGGAGAGTGATTCTCAAAATTAGGATAATATTTTCTTCTTCTTCAATTATGAAAATGAAAGATTACATGCCTATATATAGGCTACGACAGGAGACTTGGCTACATGCAGCCCAAAATAAAAATAAACATAAACCATGGTTCTAATCATCCCCATGATATTAAACATTACACGAAATTAAATAATATTGCTAAATAAGAACAACACATAAAAATGAATTAATAATTAATAATAATTTATTAAAAATTATTATTAATTTTAATAAACAGGTTTGTGTTTAGGACAGCTATTATGGTGACGCTCCACATGGTCATCCGTAAGCATGCCGTCGCCGTCTTTAATATGTTGCGGGTCGTCATCTCCATCAATCCTCCCCTGCTCAAAAGTACTCGTCACCGATGAGTGGGTCTGACTGCACCAGCGCGGGAGAGAAAAATCCAACAGAGCCACCTCTGATCCAAGAATCCAAGAATCATCGGAGGCCGATTGATCACGCCATCGAATCAAGTAGTGGAAAACAGTAGCATATATCGGGGAGAGCACTTCAACCTGAAGTATCCTGTCATGCAAAAAGATGGTCCTGGGGAACCTTGGAAAAGCATTAAGCAATAAATGAAAAAAAGTTCTACATCAACAACCAACGTACCTCACATGAAGACCGATGAAGAGAGAGATCCAGGCACAAACTCACTACCCAAAGCATAAGAAAACAAAGTGGACCCAAACGGACAGGCAGATAATTCAAGTGGTGGATAAACATATAGCATTAAATCAGAAACGTTAAAAATAGGGGTAATACCCCAATCAGTGGAAAACTTCAAATTATATGTGTATTCTCCTAATTTCATTAATATCCGAAAAAGGTCCAACTCGCCAACTTTCTAAAGTGCTCGAAGGCGTCCGTTCAGGGATGAGACACACCAAAACTAAATCATCAACAATATAGTGAGACACCCTTTTATGTAAGCTACCAGAAGTTGATAAAATTACATTTGTATGGTTAGCGCTTCACTACTGTGCATATATAATTTTAGAACATGAGAGGCATAAGCTAGTGCGAGTTGACTTAGATTCTCAGACAGAGGTAACGAAATCAAGTCAAAAGTGTAACATCCCATTTCCAACTAGACCCCTAAGAGTGGTTTTGTCATGACAAAACCCTAGGAAGCCCAAGAAAGAGCCAAGTGGACCTGGTGGTGTGGATAGAGGCACTATGGTCTGCAAATAGTAAACTCCAAAACCTTGGTTCAAGGTGATCATGAAGCTTCACCAAGACTCCAAGTCCCCACCCATACCTTTATAACCCTAGTAAGGGGGCAATGGGTCACTAAGGACCCATGGAGGGCAGCCAAAGGACTTGAGTTGACCAGAGTCAACTCTAACCCTAATTGGGTCAAATTGACCTAAACAAGGGTCAATTGTAGTCTCTTAGCCAAATGGACCACCCCTATACCTCCATAACCCTAGGTAGGGGTCAATGGGTCACTAAGGACCCATGGAGGGTAGTCAAGGGAGCTAAGTTGACCAAAGTCAACTCTAACCCTAATTGGGTCAAATTGACCTACACAAGGGTCAATTGCAGTCCCTTAGCCAAGTGGACCCTACCAATACCCTCATAGCCCTAGTGAGAGTCCAATAGGTCACCAAGTACCCATTGGAACCAATCATAAAGGCTATGTTGACCAAAGTCAACTCTTGACCTAAAATGGTCAAAGTGCCCTAGTTAAGGGTCAAGTGACCTCCAAGGGCCAATCCAACCCCACGTTGACCCTAGGGGAGGCTAATGGGTCACCAAGGACCCATTGAAGAAATCTCAAGGACCAATTTGACCTAGGTGGGCCCTAGTCCAATTTTGGGTCAAGTTAGCCCAAATGGGCTAACTCAAGCTCAAGCCCATTGCAATTGGGCTAACCTTGACTTAAGTGACCAAATGGACTTGTGGGCTGCCATAGGATAGGGAGGAGCCAAATTTTAGGCTTGGTGACTAGGAGAGAGAAAGTCACCCATGGAGGAGAGAGAAAGAGAAGGAAGAAGAAGGAAGGAGGACTTTGTGCTCCTCCTCCCCCCCTCCCCAACCTCCCCATTCAATTCAGAAGAACAAGGGGGAGTGCAGCAGCCTTTTTGGACTGGTTAGAGCAAGCTCCACCCCCCTACCAACCAAGCCGCCATTGTTGACTCAGGCCAAAAATGGCATAGGGCAATTCAGCTACCTAACACCTCCCCTCTCCCTTTTAAAAGCTCCATTGGACTCCAAGGAGTAATTCCCACCATTTTCCTGAAGGAGCCAGCAAGTTTCTTATATTTTTGAACAATTCGACCACCACCGACCACCACCATGCCAATCTGGCGATCAGCACGGCTACAGCCGCCACCACAGGTCCTCCTCTACTTCTTAACCCATGGGCAGACCTTAGAAATCATTAGGTCCAAGGTTCGGGCTCAATTGAGCCCGATCCAATTCAGAAAAATCGCGATTTTTCCATGGTTTTGAGCTTGTCGGGTTTGCCGGAATAGTGCTCCCCGGCGGCCGTGCCACCGCCTGGAGGTAGCCCCGACCACCACGAAGGTGTTGGCGGCGGTGGCAGGCCGGGGAGGTGGCCGGATCGCCGGCGGCAGCCGCTGGAAGATGGCCCAGGAGGGAAGAATCTGGGCCGTCGGCTAGAGCTTGAAGATGACCAGATGTCTTCCACCTTACATCAAGATTCGTGCTGCATTAGATTTCAAACTATAGGTTTATATATTTCATTTTAATGAATTCTGTCACACCTAATGTATTTAATGTTTTTAATTTTTAAAAATACTTAGGCCCCTCTACTGAAAAAGTCACCAACATGAATTTTGTAGACCTAAGTGTCTAGTTTAATTCAAAATTAATTTGAACCCATTTGGACCTCTAGTTGGACTAGAGTACCCATTTTGGTGGGGCCTACATCTAGGGCTAGGAAAATATTAAACTTAGTGCCCACACTTTATCCTTAGTCAAAATGATTTGAAATTTTGGTAGAGAGTCACCCTTGTCTATATCTAGACACTGCCCAAAAATGGGAATTTTTGGGAATAATTTTGCTATAGTTTTGGAAATAATTTAATTTCTCTAGGGTAAATTAATTTATGGGTCAAATGAAGTCCAAATTCATCCAAATTTTGGTGGGAGATATACGAGGTCAATATAGACCTCTGGTTAAAATTTCATTAAGTTTGGAGGTGATTTGAATGGAAATCATGCAAACCCTAGCCTTGCCCTAAGAAGGGCATTTTTGGTCCAAAATGTGATTTTTGCTTAGAGTATTCAATTAACCTCAACAGAGGCTCAAATTTTGAACACTGACTTCTCATGAACTTGTGCACCTTCCAATGAATATGGGGAGGTTTGGAATTGATTTGCCCCAAGATCCTAGGTCAAACCCTAAGGAAGGGCTTTTGTACCTTGTGAAGGGCATGTGGCCAAAACAACTTATATGACTATGAAATTTTGTAGGGATGGTATTATGGTAATTATAACCATCTGGTTAAAATCTTAGGGTGTTTTGGAAAGTTTGGGACCAACAAAACCCTAACCCTAATTTAGGGCACAAATATTGTAGGGTTGAAATGGGCTAGCTAAACTCCTCAAACTAAGGTGAAATTTTGGTAGATTGGTCATAAGGATATTAAGAGCCTCTGGTAATTTAATTGAGAATTTTGGGACAATAGTTATAGTACTTTATTTGTAACACAAGGGATGCCTCAATATAATAAATTGATCATTATGGTCCCTCTGATCCTTGGAAGGTCATGAAAGTTTGGAAGAGGAAGTTTTGAATCATTATATGCATATATAAATTTTATAAACAATTTTGGATACATATTTGAGGTACTTACTTCACAAGCTTGTTAAATGAGGAAATTATTCTATAATTTAATTATGATTATTTACTGATAAATAAATTATGAAATTTGGCTCAAATCATTTATATGCCATTAGAATCATACTGGGATTTTCTCTGAACTTTTGGAAGCAATATAGTCTTTTATATTACTTTAAATGAATTTTCAAGGGTTAAAATGAAATAGGAATTTTGGGATAAAACCTTACTGAAAAATTGAGATATTTTGGAAGATGAGTTAAATCCTTATTTTAAATATCCTATAAAATTAGTGGAATGATATCTTTCCTAAAAATGGTACTTCATGTTCATTATTGGAAATTTTAGTCACTAGAATAATTAAATAAATTATTAAATAAATAAGGAAAATTTTGGGTCTCTGGATTTAGGACTTAATGGTCATAATGGACCTCCATTAATTATTATAGGAATATTGGAAGATTATTTGATGTACTCCCCATTATACATAGCATTTAACCTTGTGGTCTGCATTTAGTAAATTGTTGAAAAAAATAATTTGGCATAGTTGGAGTTAGCCATCTTGCTGGATTTTGTAGATGTGGATGAGTCATCCTAGAAGTTTAGGTTAAGTAGTGAGATATGAGTCGGTAGTGTTGAGTAGTGCTTGGGGTCGACGAAAGATCGTCTTTCCCCGTAGAGTGAAAGGTCAAAATCACCTTAGGTTTAGTCTACCGTAATATGAAAAAGAAATGAATAATGGATATGGGATTAGTTACCAACCAACAAGAATAAGTGCCCTGTGAAAGGGAGCTTTGGGATTCAGCCCATCATAGCTCCTAGTGCCCTTGAGAGCTCTTTACAGAGAATACCTTGGGCAGTCCTGGGTAAAACCTAAGTCATAGGTATAAAATCGCCAAAAGAGTAAATAGGAAACTTAGGATTTCACACTCTTACACCCCAATGTCCCGGGAGATAGTTTGGGTTACTCGGGCAATAAGCCCAGTGGTTATGGTGATGGGCATGGTAGTCCGGGGAGCTTCGGCTAGGTTGTTGATTATGACGGACGGGATAGTCCGGGGAGCTTCGGCTCGGTTGTTGATATATGACGGACGGGATAGTCCGGGGAGATTTGGTTCGGTTGTTGTTTGGACTCATAACTATTGCATGTGCATAGAAGGTATAAGGTGGTGGGTCTTCGATATTGGAGGGTCGATGCACCGATGCCAATACGCTGACTCGGCAAGTGTGGTTAGTACTTCGCCAACAGAAGTCCGGTGCGCCAACCGGCAAGAGTACGCAGGAGTCCGCTTTGTGCACCAAGCGTTGAGGCGTACGATAGGTCTGACCGGTAGTGCTTTACTGGTTTAGAGGTGGGAGAGGCCCAACCCACCGCTTCCGTCTGCCACTACGGAGGTATTCTGGGAGGTAACGGCTCCGAAAGGGGGAACTAAAGGTCTGTGTATACAGAGTCGAGTGGGTGAGTTGCACTTGCATGCTCACATCATAGCATAATTGCATTTCATAGCATAACCATTGCATATAACCTGACACCTAATGTATAAGCGGTATGGGACGCTCTATACATTAGGCCTTGCAAAACGATCCCTTGGCCTATAAGTTCGTGCGAGCGTGCTTATAAGTCAAGGTTCTCTTTTAGTATTATATATTTAAGCCTGCTAGAAAAATCGACACCCTATCGTATAAATCGGTATAGGACTTCTTATACGATAGGAGCCCTGCAAGAGATCCCTTAGCTTATGTGTATTCACATAAGTTAAGGTTACTTATTCCAATTTTGTATCATTATTACCATACTTAGAACTGCTAGTCTAGTTCCGCTGCCATCTGCTATTTGACATTCTCCACCTTCATGTCCTTTCCTTTCCTTCTCCCCGCTCGGTGCTTAGGAGCCATGGGGGAAGGGGCGGAGGACGATAGGGCTTAGTCTTTTAGACTAATAGTTTTCGAACCACATCATTTAGGGGACCACGGAGCCCAGCATGGAGGAGCAGCCCCGGAGGTCGGCACGCTTGGAGATCGGACAGTCTAGTACTGGAGTCCAGACAGTAGGGACTGTGAGTCCCGAACACTAGTAGTTGTATTAGTTTGCTTCCGCGATGAGTGATTTGTAGTGAGGACTTGATGTACCGAGCATAAGCCCGAGATTTTTATTATATATACTATCTGTGGACACTCCCTTCGTGGAGCTTATTTTCTATACATATGATTTTCAGTGGACATGTTTTCATTCTATTGCTACAGTTGTGATCGATTTTGGCCGGCAGAATCGGCATCTTGTAGTGATGACCTTCCCGGGTGCGAAGGTATCACCGCAAGGTGGCGATTCTGGGCCTAAGACCCCGGTGTCGAAAAAGAAAAAAATGGGGGTCTTACAAAAAGGCACTTGTGCTCTAAATCCGTGCACGATCTCATTCAGGGAGCAACAAGCATATAAGTAATCATAAGACACAACTATATAGAGTAACTTATTACAAGTGCGCCTAAATATCTCGCTACCATGTGGTGTGAACCCATGCACTATGTGACTCAACCCAAATACAGAGGATAAAGGAGTTAAGTCCGGGGGTACGGGAGCCTTAAAATCAAAGATGATTTCCATAGGCTTCAAAGTCGCAGTCCTAATTTTATAATTAATATAATCACGCTTGGCATGAAGATATGCCAAGGGAAACCGCTCAGCATAAATACTAATAGAGTTGAACGCTACCGGGTGTGACAACAGATGCGAACGATACAACTCATGTGGCCTAACCGTGGTCACTAACGAGTGCAAAAAAGGCTCATCAAATGGCGGTGGATAAATCCGTGCGAACGGCTGTGGTATATAGGGGTGTGAAAGAGACACCGCATCCATTAGCACAATAGCCAAAGACTCAAAACCTGACGAGGATGGAACCGCACCCGGACACACAGAGAAATGAGTAGTCAAATGTGTTGCGTAGCCAGATCTACGCGGAGCGGTGAACAGACTAAAAAATAGCGCGCTCAACTTACTAATATCTAAGCGCTGAGGCAATGCTAAGATAGGAACTAAAATAATGGGCGTGTCACAACAACTCATTCTAGGCCTACCGATTCCACTACTTAAAACATCTACTAATGTGGGCACAAAAATAGGGGGTAGGGTCGGTGAAATCAAATCCGAGAAATCCAAATCAGAATTAAATTTACCTATCGATGTTAATATCAATGAACTCTCAACCGGGGATAAAACTAAAGAATCATCCAAAGATACTACTTCCTCGCTTGCATTTCCTTCCAACACACTAGATAATTCTTTTAATTCAGGATCAAGAATGGTCTCCAAAAATGGAAAAATCGAACCCGATGGAAAATTTAATTCAGTTTGATCTTTAGATAATGGTGATAACATCAAATAACTATCGTTCAGGTTCGCAGCGCTAAAATCATCCAAACATAAACTTCTCACATAAGGTGAGTCTTCCCAATCAGTTGTAACATCCACTAAGTCAGGGTCGTCAATGACAATGGAAAAATCCTCACTCACAGGCTCCTCAAGAAAGTTAGATAAAATCTCAGTGGGTATAATCGTAGGCTCTAACGCGAGGAGGATAGTATCCGGGAGAGGGCACTCAATACTAGGGTACATAGACACAATGCTAGTAGGGCATGTAATAGGCAAAGAGATACTCTCACAGCTCGGAACGTAATCATCACATACATCGTCTTCTAAATCACTAGGGACTCCCTCACTGTCAGAATATTCAGAGTCGTCGGGCACTGTCGTACGGGAAGGAATACTCTCAACTAGCTTGTCATATTCCGAATCCAGAGATACTTAATCCACATCAGAATCCTCAGAGGTATCAGTCACTATCTCAAGGGGCTTAGACGTCGAGGCTAGAGGAGACAAAGCTCTAGTAGTAACATCTTTCGAGTCCAAGACTTGTGATATATTGGGAATGGTTTCCCTAAAGGTGGTAGTAGGTACACTATGGGCAGGCCGACCTCTAGGGGAAAATGATCTAGAGTTAGGTATATAATCATTCCTATAGGCAGGTATGGGACTAGCGCCATAACGATACTCACTCACAGGCTTGGTGTTAATAGTGCGGAGTTAGGCGGGATCAAATTGATCCGACAGTAGGCTACGCATTGCCGGCCAAGCATATTTATAACTACCAACATGACGCTCTTCGTTTAGCCAAAACACGCGAGCTTGACCTACTAATCGATCTCGGGCTTTGTTAACCTTTTGGTGGTCGTCCCATAAGTGACAATTAAATAACTTTCTAATCCCTTAAGCCAGTCTCTAAAAATTTGGAGACACCCTAAACCGTCATAAGTAGGTGCCTCAATTCTAGTTGGAGGATAAGCGTGGGGACGGTTGGCATTCCAAAGGTGTCACAACCCGCATTTTTCTCACTATTTAATAAATCAGAGTAAGAGAAAATCTACGTGCTGTGATGCCACGTCGAGCAGGGGATAACTGCCGACGTTCAGGCGACACTCCAAATCCTTTCAAATCATGACTTTATTGATTATAAAAAAAAACTTGATTTATTTATGGGCCGTATCCCTCGGCTCAGTGGACCAAAGAGTCCACGGTTTCAAAACAGATTTTTATACGTAGCGGAAAATACTTCATTTATGCCAACATCCTAAATGAGCGCATAAGTGATCCCGAAGGACCCTTACGCTGAACCAAAACTCTAGTTTTAATTTATACATATATAGAAAAAATCATTTGTTATACGTAATTAAGAAAGTACGCTAAGTGAGTTCTTTTTAGAAATCATGCTGATCATGCTTTATATACATAATATAGTTTTACTTTTATAGTTTTAAAATAGCTAGCAACCTAACATAAAACTTCCCAGAGCAAATAGACTATCTCCCAGAAAGGGTAGCAGTAAGAAGAAAAGCATATCTAGTACAAAAAGGTAAAACTACCAGGGGCGCCAACAGCTGACACGAACCCACTGGCAAGTATGTATGCCTGTAAGAAAACAGTAAAACTACCTCACTATGACTCAAGAGAGTCTCAACAGCCAACAGAAAAGAAACCTCCAACAGCACCACAGCAACAGCCACCTACTGGCTACCGCCCAGAACCTGAGGCGTTCAGAAGAAAAAATAGAACACCTCAGAGCAAGGAATGCAAGTGCTAAAAAGGAAAGTAAGGTAAAAGCAGGTAAAGTAAGGTAAAGAGAGTACAAACAAGAGTAGAACAACAATGCCCTAGGAAGGGCGAAAAGCAAACCTGCACCAAGTGCGGGTAAACAGCAACTACTCTGCCTAAAAACCTGCAGAGTCAACATGGCCGTGATGCCAAAATGCTGCAACACCTACGGAAGAAACGCCTAACACCCTAAATTGTGAGAGGCGGCAGTAGCAAAAACAAGAAACTTGGAATCAGGTTGAAAGCGTTCCAAATCGCCCAACCACTAATTCCGAGTCAACAAATTGCTCAAGGGTTGACACGTGAAGGCACAAAAGACCCATCACTCACTTGCCCAGAAAACTACTCGGGTCAAGGTAAAGAGTGTGGTCAAGGCTACATCACGCCACACAACCCCTAAAAGAGCCATCCACCACCACTACTGACCACAACCCACGATTCGGCCTTCGAAAAGTAACAGCCGACAAGGGACTCTCGATACACGAGCAAAACACTCGGGGAGAAATCAACGCTAAGGAATTAGTCGTTGCGATTACGCAACGCCGCAGCGAGTGAGTACACTCACTCGATCCTAAGCCTAGCGTACGAGCACCGACATCGGGTCGCACGATTTAAAAGACGCACGACCATAGGCCGTGCGTGCACAATTACACCTAAACGCCTCAAATAGGCAAACTAGGCAAAATCCCCAAAACCTAGACCTACACCTAGGCCTAACATAAACTCAACCCGACGCTAACCCATATCTACGCGACACACCTACCGCGACGCCGTCCTAGATCGGAAGCTACTAGCGGGAGGGTAGAAATCCTAATTTTTTTCTAGCGCGCTCCAATGGGGATAAGGGTTAGGAGGAAGTTAAATCAACTAAATTAACAATTTTGATTATGAATTTAACATGCAATAGAGGAAAAGAGAGGCCAAACGGCGAAAGGGAGAAACACTTGCCTCGCACGTGCACCGAAAATTTCGCCAGCACAACGGCGCTATGGCGGACGCCCAAAAATTCCGGAAGCTTCCAAAAATCACCAAATCCACCAAGATATAACCTAAGATTGCAACTAATCTTAATAAAAAAAGAAAACATCCAAAAGAAATCCAAAACCAAAAAAAAAGGAGATCCAAAGAAATCAAGGAGGGAGGTTCGATAGCATACCAAGGATCGAAGCTCTCGGCGAGGGGAACTCGGATCCGGGCTCGGATCGGGAAGGGGAGGCCGGGGCTGCCGGCGGCGGGCGGCGGAAGGGGCCGGCTAGGTCGTCGCCGGGCTCGGGATTTCGCACAGGAGGGGGGGAGAAAACTGCGTTTTTTTTTTTTATTCAAGGGCCGGCTGCAGTTTTATTTGGGGGGAAGGGTTTGATTAGGAGGGGGGGGAGTTAATCCTAATAACCTAAGCTTACTTAATATAAAACTAATATATATATATTATATATACTAAACTAATATATATATATATCAGTATACTATATATTTATACATATATAATATATATATATATAAAACTAATATAAAACTAATATATATAAAACTAATATATATAAATTATACTAATATAATAACTAACTAATTTAACTTAATTACACACTAACACACATAAATATAAACATACTAACACCCATACATATATGTATACATACTACACGAACGCCGACACGCACGCGCAAACATACTCAACCCCGCGCGCACGCACACGCGCGCACGCATACGCAAACATTATTAACCTCACACGTACAACACGCACACCAAACAATAAACCACACCGGCTCGCACGAGTCGCGCGCCACGCGACACATGCGCCAAGAGACATGCCGTCACATAGAAAAATGACGACTCGCACAAATTAACTACCGCCAAAACGACGCGAAAACGCGACGTCTTCGGATTTCTACCAAAATCGCACCGTAGCCAAATACCCGGGCTACGAGAACAACGGCGAAGTCAAAAACGACTTCCGACGAACAAAACTCGAGCTAACCTCGCCCGTAGCCAAACACGAGAATTCCCTGAAAGGCTCAACCGGGTCTCCAAAACAGACACCGGCTAGCTGGGGAAACCCGCAAACAGGCTAAACCTCTAAGAACACCTAACGAGGTACTCTAACAACGGCTCGAGACGGAAAACGTCAACGTAACGCCGAAAAGGATTTAAAATAAATCATCGAAAATTCGGGGGCGTTACAGTCACTCCCCCTAACAAAAAGTTTCGACCCGAAACTTTGCGAAAACTACTCCTACAACAGAAGGAAAGAAACAAACTACCAGAAAGGGAACGTACCCGAAAACTCAGGGGAAACAAATGAGGGTGAGCCTCCCTCATAGCCGACTCTAGCTCCCAAGTCGCGCTCTCCAAATCCTGATTCTTCCAAAGAACCTTCACCATAGGAATAGACTTCGTCCGCAACACTCGAGCTTGAGCTTCCAAAATGCGGACCGGCACCTCGACATACGAGAGATTGGGCTCCAACTGGGGCACAG
The DNA here is from genome assembly GCA_039513925.1 of Platanthera zijinensis. Classification (NCBI taxonomy): domain Eukaryota; kingdom Viridiplantae; phylum Streptophyta; class Magnoliopsida; order Asparagales; family Orchidaceae; genus Platanthera; species Platanthera zijinensis. The sequence continues at coordinate 25,338,696 of CM077094.1, read as the reverse complement.
CGTCCAAGACTTGCCCACTGCTCCGCACGCACTTCCGCAACTGGCTCACATGAAAGACATTATGAACCCCCGGAAGCTAGCTGGCAGATCCAGCCTATAAGCAGCCACACCAATACGCTCCAAAATCCTGAACGGGCCCACAAATCTCGGATCCAACTTCCGATTCTTGCCAAACCTCTTCACTCCTACCATCGGAGATACCTTCAAGAAGACCAAATCATCCACTGAAAATTCTAAATCGGACCTACGCCGATTGGCGTTCTTCTCATACCTCTCCTGAGCAACTCGAAGCTTCTCCCGAATAAGTTTCACGGAAACCTCCATTTCTTCGAGTGCATCAGGACCCAACAAAGGCCTCTCACCGGCCTCGGCCCAAAACAAAGGGGTTCTGCAGCGCCTCCCATACAACGCCTCGAAGGGAGCCATCTGTAGACTCTCTTGGTAGCTGTTGTTGTAGGCAAATTCCATGAGCCGCAAACGCTCATCCCACGCACCTCCATGATCAAGAATATAGCACCGGATCATATCCTCCACAATCTGATTCACACGCTCGGTCTGCCCGTTGGTCTGCGGATGGTAAGCTGTGGAATACCTCAAATCAGTGCCCAAACCCTCTTGCAAACTCCTCCAAAAGCGTGATGTAAACCGAGAGTCTCGATCTGAAACGATGCTAACCGGGACGCCGTGCAATCTGACGACCTCATCCAAGTACAACTCAGCAATCTTCTTCATCGAGTAATCGATCTTATAAGGTACGAAGTGCGCACACTTCGTCAATCGGTCCACGATCACCCAAACAGAATCAAACCCTCTCGGAGATCTCGGTAAGCCTGTAATGAAATCCATCGAGATGCTTTCCCACTTCCAAGTCGGGATCTCCAAAGGTGCCAACTTGCCACCAGGCCTCCCATGGTCGGCCTTCACCCGCCTGCAAGTGTAACACTATCCGAGACAAAACGAGCTATATCACCCTTCATCCCATACCACCAGGCGATCTGCTTCAGATCATGGTACATCTTCGTAGATCCCGGGTGGTAGGAAACACTGGATCCGTGAGCCTCTTTGCAAACCAATACTCTGATGTCTCCAACTGCGTGGATGCAAAACCTGCCGCGGTACTTCAAAGTACCCGCTGGTCGATGGAGAAATCTGGCAACTCTCCCCTCTCAGCTCTGAGGTACAAGTGCAACAAATCCGATCCTCTTTCTGATGCAATCTGGTGAGAGAAATCCATGACGGCTCTGCCACTACCAAACTGCTCTGCAACTCACAGCGTCCTGCGGTGATATCCATCAATAGAAACTCCTCCACTAAACGATCCGCGGTGAGATTGAAGACTTTCCCCGTCTTCCGGCTCAAGGCGTCGGCCACCACATTGGCCTTGCCCGGATGGTACTGAATCTCAACATCATAATCAGCAACATACTCAAGCCACCGCCGCTGACGCAGGTTCAGCTCCTTTTGTGTAAACACGTACTTCAGGCTCTTATGATCGGTAAAGATCCTGCACTGGGCCCCATAAAGTAAGTGTCTCCACAGCTTCAAGGCAAAAATCACCGCTGCGAACTCGAGGTCGTGCGTAGGATAGTTCCGCTCATGAATCTTCAACTGACGAGACCCATAAGCGATCACCTTCCCCTCCTGCATCAACACGCCACCGAGTCCAACGTGCGAGGCATCCACATACACGTCATAGTCCTGTCCCTCCGCCGGTAAGGTCAACACAGGGGCAGAACATAACCGGCTCTTTAGCTCCAGAAAGGCCTCCTCGCACTTATCACTCCACACGAACGCCGCATGCTTCTGCGTCAGCTTTGTCAAGGGCGCTGCCAAGGTAGAAAAGCCCTCGACGAATCTTCTATAATAGCCGGCCAACCCCAAGAAGCTCCTGATCTCCTTGGGTGTGCTCGGCCTACTCCAATCCATCACTGCTGAGATCTTCTCCGGGTCCACTGAAATACCATCTTTGTTCACCACACATGACCCAGGAAGGAAACCTGGGGCAACCAGAACTCGCATTTGCTCAGCTTGGCATACAACTGATGATCCCTCAAGGCGGATAACACCAACCGCAAATGCTGATCATGGTCCGCCGCATTTCGAGAATAAATCAGAACGTCGTCAATGAACACAACGACAAACTTGTCCAGAAAGTCCTTGAACACCCGGTTCATCATGTCCATAAATGCTGAAGGCGCATTGGTCAGCCCAAAAGACATGACCAGGAACTCGAAATGACCATGCCTCGATCGGAAAGCCGTCCGTGGAACATCCGACTCTCGGATCCTAAGCTGATGGTAACCCGAACGGAGGTCTATCTTCGAAAATACTGCACTGCCACGCAACTGATCAAATAAGTCGTCGATTCTGGGCAGTGGATACCTGTTCTTGATGGTGACTTTGTTCAACTCTCTATAGTCGATACAAAGGCGCATCGAACCATCCTTCTTCTTTACAAAGAGAACCGGAGCACCCCAGGGCGACGAGCTTTGCCTTATGAAGCCCTTCTCCAACAACTCATCAAGCTGAGTACGAAGCTCCTCCAGCTCTCGCGGGGCCATCCGATACGGCGCCTTGGCAATCGGACGCGTACCAGGCTCCAAATCAATCACGAACTCCACATCCCTGTCTGGAGGAAGGCCGGGAAGATCGCTAGGAAACACGTCAGGAAACTCTCGCGCAACCGGAATCTCATCCAAAAGCGGCACACTGCTAACAGTCCCCAACACTGAGACTAGACAAGCAAAACTACCAGCAGGAAAAACCCTCTGAGCACATACCGCAGAAATCGCCGGAGAGTCCCGACGCGAATCACCGAAAACACTCCCGGGCTGACCGCTGTCCTTTCTGAAATCCAAGCGCTTTCCCCTGCACTGAATCACTGCATCATATCGGGACAACCAGTCCATACCCAGGATGACATCGAAATCCTCTAAGTCCAACACCTTCAGATCAGCCTTGGCCAGATAATCCCCCAACAAAATAGGGCAGTCCAGAATGCCCTGATCTGATATCACGGATTCACCCGAGGGGAACTTGACGCTAAAGGCACCACCAACACGATCAACAACCCACTGGCACCGCTCGACAAAGGCCCTAGCCACAAAAGAGTGGGTAGCACCTGAGTCAAATAGAACGCGGGCCCAGCGGTTCCTTACCTTAAATTTCCCTATACACAAACAAACCATAAACGCACAAGCAATAAACAAAACCATAGCAACACTAAAACTGCTACAAAAGAGAAAGTCAAGCGAGGGGGGGGGGGTTTTTACCTGAAATGACCTGCGTCGAAGTCTCAGCCTCCGCTGAAGATACCACATTCAGCTTCCCTTTACCCTTGTCCACCGGCTGAGGCGGAGGTAAAGCCTGGAGCGGAACGGCATGTAGAGCGGACTGAACCTGAGGGCACCTCGACTTAATATGGCCCTTCTGGCCACACTGGTAGCAAACACGATCCTTGGACCAGCACTGAGCAGCCTCGTGACCGGGTCGCTTGCAGACAGGACAAGGAACATCCCTCCTAGGAGCACCCTGGATGGCATGCACATGCTCCTTCTTCTGGACCCTTGCCCTCTTGAAGCACCTCTCAGCTGGGTGGCCCGGATGGCCACAGAAACTGCACACTACCTTGCTCTTCTTCTCAGAAGCAGCACCAAGAACCTGGGGACCCTTTTCCTCAACTGACCTCCTCTTCTCGCTTCTCGCCTGCTGCCCACGCTGCTTCGCGTTCTCGATAGCCTCTACCTTCAAAGCGGCCTCAACTGCTCCCGCATAAGTAACTGCGCCGTGAGCAACCGCAAGCTGCTGGACATCGCTCCTGAGGCCACCAAGAAACCGCTTCACCCTGTCCTCCTCGGAGCTCACCAAGCTAGGACCAAAGCGACTGAGTTTGCTAAACTCAATCTCGTAGTCGCTGACGGATAGCTGCCTCTGCTTCAAATGAATAAAGTCATTCATCAGCCTGTCTCGCTCTACTGACGGTAGAAACTTCCTCATCAGGATCTCTTTGAAAGATGCCCAAGTACATCCTCCCACCATGCCTTCCTTCTCTCGCAACCACCAGCTCTTCGCTAGCCCCTTCAGCTGATAGGCGGCTAACATCACCTTCTGATCATCTGAGATACCTGAATAGTGAAGCATCTCCTCCATAGTGATCAGCCAGTCGTCCAATACCATGAAATCCGCCTTCCCATCGTACGTGGGAGGGCTCAGCCTCTGGAACTGGGAGATGAAAGCCATCCCGGGGGGCACCACCACTGGAGGCACGAGAGGAGCAGGGGGGGCAGGAGGGGCTAGAACAGCTGTACCCACGGCGGGGTCCTGAACTCCCGGAGTCTGACCCGCCGCTCCGGATAAAAAGGACTGCATCTGGGCCTGCAACTCCACCACCTGCCTTGATAAGGCCTCGTTACTCTGCCTCAGGCTTTCCACCATCGCATCACTTTGAGCACCGGAGGACTCACCCTCAGACTGGGGAGTCGACCTCGTCACTCTACGCTTCGGCGGCATACTATAAGGAAAATTAAAACATAACAAACGATTAGAACTTAGCTAAACTCCTAGGATTAGACAAAAAGTACAGACAATACATACATAAATATGATCTTCTACTGCTATACTTGCTCTGAGATTTTATTTTATTTAATACAAAAGGAATGATATGCTTAGCCTAAGATGGTTCACCACCATCACACTAACTCTTGTGCCTAGATCGGGAATGCATGAATTATATTATTTTTGACTCCAAAAATTATGTGTGTACACATGTCATCCTGCACGTCTTTAGCTTGGCGCGTTGTGCTTATGCGATGTTATGCTATGCATGGTTATGCTATGCATTCTAAAAAGGCCCTAGTGCATGCCATGGCGGAGTACACATGAAAATGTTATGCATCCCATAATACATAACATTTCCATGCAACTAAAAAGAAAACGTGCTAGTCGCATCCATGCGGTGAGGTTATGCACCCCATAATACATAACCCTCGCATGTTGCCCCTATGGTGGATCCATATACAACCACATATTATGTATCGTAAGATACATAATATGCCCCGTATACTTCATGTTATGCTTATGAGTGTAGTGCAGTGTTCGTGCTTCAGCCAAAACGTGCCGATGACATGTCGGTGTGTGTATGATATGACTCTAAACATCTAACACAAACAAAGGAAGGTTGCCCGACCAATTGTCAAGCAACCTCCCTCTGATACCAACTGTCACAACCCGCATTTTTCTCACTATTTAATAAATCAGAGTAAGAGAAAATCTACGCGCTGTGATGCCACGTCGAGCAGGGGATAACTGCCGACGTTCAGGCGACACTCCAAATCCTTTCAAATCATGACTTTATTGATTATAAAAAAAAAACTTGATTTATTTATGGGCCGTATCCCTCGGCTCAGTGGACCAAAGAGTCCACGGTTTCAAAACAGATTTTTATACGTAGCGGAAAATACTTCATTTATGCCAACATCCTAAATGAGCGCATAAGTGATCCCGAAGGACCCTTACGCTGAACCAAAACTCTAGTTTTAATTTATACATATATAGAAAAAATCATTTGTTATACGTAATTAAGAAAGTACGCTAAGTGAGTTCTTTTTAGAAATCATGCTGATCATGCTTTATATACATAATATAGTTTTACTTTTATAGTTTTAAAATAGCTAGCAACCTAACATAAAACTTCCCAGAGCAAATAGACTATCTCCCAGAAAGGGTAGCAGTAAGAAGAAAAGCATATCTAGTACAAAAAGGTAAAACTACCAGGGGCGCCAACAGCTGACACGAACCCACTGGCAAGTATGTATGCCTGTAAGAAAACAGTAAAACTACCTCACTATGACTCAAGAGAGTCTCAACAGCCAACAGAAAAGAAACCTCCAACAGCACCACAGCAACAGCCACCTACTGGCTACCGCCCAGAACCTGAGGCGTTCAGAAGAAAAATAGAACACCTCAGAGCAAGGAATGCAAGTGCTAAAAAGGAAAGTAAGGTAAAAGCAGGTAAAGTAAGGTAAAGAGAGTACAAACAAGAGTAGAACAACAATGCCCTAGGAAGGGCGAAAAGCAAACCTGCACCAAGTGCGGGTAAACAGCAACTACTCTGCCTAAAAACCTGCAGAGTCAACATGGCCGTGATGCCAAAATGCTGCAACACCTACGGAAGAAACGCCTAACACCCTAAATTGTGAGAGGCGGCAGTAGCAAAAACAAGAAACTTGGAATCAGGTTGAAAGCGTTCCAAATCGCCCAACCACTAATTCCGAGTCAACAAATTGCTCAAGGGTTGACACGTGAAGGCACAAAAGACCCATCACTCACTTGCCCAGAAAACTACTCGGGTCAAGGTAAAGAGTGTGGTCAAGGCTACATCACGCCACACAACCCCTAAAAGAGCCATCCACCACCACTACTGACCACAACCCACGATTCGGCCTTCGAAAAGTAACAGCCGACAAGGGACTCTCGATACACGAGCAAAACACTCGGGGAGAAATCAACGCTAAGGAATTAGTCGTTGCGATTACGCAACGCCGCAGCGAGTGAGTACACTCACTCGATCCTAAGCCTAGCGTACGAGCACCGACATCGGGTCGCACGATTTAAAAGACGCACGACCATAGGCCGTGCGTGCACAATTACACCTAAACGCCTCAAATAGGCAAACTAGGCAAAATCCCCAAAACCTAGACCTACACCTAGGCCTAACATAAACTCAACCCGACGCTAACCCATATCTACGCGACACACCTACCGCGACGCCGTCCTAGATCGGAAGCTACTAGCGGGAGGGTAGAAATCCTAATTTTTTTCTAGCGCGCTCCAATGGGGATAAGGGTTAGGAGGAAGTTAAATCAACTAAATTAACAATTTTGATTATGAATTTAACATGCAATAGAGGAAAAGAGAGGCCAAACGGCGAAAGGGAGAAACACTTGCCTCGCACGTGCACCGAAAATTTCGCCAGCACAACGGCGCTATGGCGGACGCCCAAAAATTCCGGAAGCTTCCAAAAATCACCAAATCCACCAAGATATAACCTAAGATTGCAACTAATCTTAATAAAAAAAGAAAACATCCAAAAGAAATCCAAAACCAAAAAAAAAAGGAGATCCAAAGAAATCAAGGAGGGAGGTTCGATAGCATACCAAGGATCGAAGCTCTCGGCGAGGGGAACTCGGATCCGGGCTCGGATCGGGAAGGGGAGGCCGGGGCTGCCGGCGGCGGGCGGCGGAAGGGGCCGGCTAGGTCGTCGCCGGGCTCGGGATTTCGCACAGGAGGGGGGAGAAAACTGCGTTTTTTTTTTTTTATTCAAGGGCCGGCTGCAGTTTTATTTGGGGGGAAGGGTTTGATTAGGAGGGGGGGAGTTAATCCTAATAACCTAAGCTTACTTAATATAAACTAATATATATATATATATATACTAAACTAATATATATATATATCAGTATACTATATATTTATACATATATATATATATATAAAACTAATATAAAACTAATATATATAAAACTAATATATATAAATTATACTAATATAATAACTAACTAATTTAACTTAATTACACACTAACACACATAAATATAAACATACTAACACCCATACATATATGTATACATACTACACGAACGCCGACATGCACGCGCAAACATACTCAACCCCGCGCGCACGCACACGCGCGCACGCATACGCAAACATTATTAACCTCACACGTACAACACGCACACCAAACAATAAACCACACCGGCTCGCACGAGTCGCGCGCCACGCGACACATGCGCCAAGAGACATGCCGTCACATAGAAAAATGACGACTCGCACAAATTAACTACCGCCAAAACGACGCGAAAACGCGACGTCTTCGGATTTCTACCAAAATCGCACCGTAGCCAAATACCCGGGCTACGAGAACAACGGCGAAGTCAAAAACGACTTCCGACGAACAAAACTCGAGCTAACCTCGCCCGTAGCCAAACACGAGAATTCCCTGAAAGGCTCAACCGGGTCTCCAAAACAGACACCGGCTAGCTGGGGAAACCCGCAAACAGGCTAAACCTCTAAGAACACCTAACGAGGTACTCTAACAACGGCTCGAGACGGAAAACGTCAACGTAACGCCGAAAAAGGATTTAAAATAAATCATCGAAAATTCGGGGGCGTTACAAAAGGTATGAAGGCAAGGATGAGGTTTGTTTAGCCATGGGATTAACATACCAATAATCTAAACCGGAAGCATAAATGTCATAGGCCATAATAATGAGAATCGGAGAGAAAACTCATCCGGAACTGGTGCATATGCAATGAATAATGAATCTGACATTATATAAAACTCAACAGATGGATTAGTTCCCGCTTAATAACAAAGTCAACAAAATATTTTTTTGGATTTTCTTACTGAAAATAAATAAAATATTATTAAAATAATTTTTTTTACTTTTTTGCTGAAAAAATAAAAATATAGGTCGCTATTTGCAGATCAAAATTAAAAATTTATAAAGATTTAAGAAAAATAATGACTTAATAAATATAAAATATTTTTTTGATTTCTTACTAATAAAATGATAGAGAATTTTCAGAATTTTAGTTTTTGAAATTTGAGAAAAATTGGAAATTTTAGACCACTATTTGCAAACCAAAAATTTAAATTTTTTTTTTATGTTGTGCAATGAACGTGCAAGGTGCGTGTCGGCGCTCAAAGCTAAAGGGGGAGGGGGCCAATTAGGAAATTGACGTGAACCTCCCTCCGATACCAAATTGATGCAGGCTTGCACGTTGACACCAAATAAATCAACAGACGGACTCATTTGCCTCTCCTTGATCCAATCCTATACTCTCACAATCATTCTACGCCGCACCATGGTAATTAGTTCTATCAATTAGATGCTAGCGTACAGGTAGCCAAACCAATTAGGATCGAACAAGGGCTATATGTGATAGTTTAACTTTCAAGACAACCTAAACACCTAGAGGGGGGGTGAATAGGTTCTAAAGCTTGTTAACACTTTTTGGCAGAATTCTATTATAGAATTAAAACACACAGCACAACAGTCACAGAAATTTAACCATCACAGATTGCACACTATTTTATAGTGGTTCCCCAAGGTCTGGGTACATCCACTTTCCCCCTTCACCTATCTAGCAGTATGCTAGATTCGGCCAAACTTCCTCTTTACTCAGATCCACAGATCCTACAGCTCAGAACCTGAAAAGGTTCCTACAACTCAGGCTCAACAGCCCTACCTCAGCCTTATCACAAAGCCTACAACTCAGAGAAGAACCTTCTCCTACACTCAGGCAAACAGCCCTACCACTCAGAGATCAACTCTCCTACACTCAGCCTTCATAACACAGGCTTACAACTCAGATCTGTATTGACAGATCCTACAGAAATTAGAAATGAAATTTTTAATGTCTTGGCTTTGTTGAGAGAGAAAAGAACAAGACAAATCTTGATCAGCTGATGAAATCAACTAAATCTGAGCTTTCTTCAAAGCTTCTTGAATATGAACTTAGCTGAGTTGATTTCCAAACAGCTTCTTGAGAAACCAATGATGGCTTCCTTCTTCTTCAAGAGGCTGGATCCCTCTCTATCCAACACCTTTGATGATACTTCTGAATTCTTGAAAGAACTCTACTAAGACAGATCCTGAGATCGTCTTCTTAGATCTTCTGATGAAGATCTTCTTTTGTGTATTACTTCTTCTTGATTTGATTTCTCAAATTGATTGCAAAAATTCAATCTGTTACTCCTCTCTAAATCTGTCTATTTATAGATCTTCTTCATGGTAACTGGCTGATCCGGTTTCTAACTGACTTCTGACAAGTCTGACAACATCAGTTAACCGGTTGCAACCCAAAGCTGTCAAGTCTTCAAACAGATCCTGTGCCTTAGTCTTGGACAGCAAAGTGTTGAGACAGACTGTCAGAAAGTGTCGAGACCAACTGTCTATATGTGTCGACACAAGTGACTTTGGTGTCGACATAGCCTTTGATGATGTCGACTAGTTTGCCTTTAAGTCGACACTGCTTCTTCAGAACTTCATCTTGAGAATGAGTCGACACAGAGAATTTGTGTCGACTCAACACTTCATCTTTCTTCAGAAAATAACTTGGTCTTGACTTTGCAGTGTGTCGACACAAGTCTTGTGTGTCGACACAGTTGTTGTAGATTCAGAACTCAGTATGTGTCGACTCTGCCTTCAGGTGTCGACATAGTTGAGGTCGGCTATCTTTCTGTGAGTCGACATTGCTTCCCAGTGTCGACACAAATATGGTCGACTATCTTTCTGTGAGTCGACACTGCTTCCTAGTGTCGACACAAGTGTGGTCGACTATATTTCTGTGAGTCGACACTGCTTCCCAATGTTGACACAAATGTGGTCGACTATCTTTCTGTGAGTCGACACTGCTTCCTTCAAGTGTCGACATTATTATTCTGAAGTGTCGACACAATTTCTTCAGGTGTCGACATATGGACTTAGAATAATTTCCTATATTCTTTAATACTTCTTCACCTGCACATGTCAACTTAAAATAACATCAAATACACCTTGATGTATATCATTAAGCTAAGTTAGGCTTCTTCAAATCAGGTACACATTTTCCAATGTACCCAACAATCTCCCCCTATTTGGAGAAATCATAACCCTTTTAGTTAATGATATACACCATTTATAACAAATATAATATGATGATGTATGACATTACAGGAATACTTAATATAAACAAAATATTAACAATTCATCACAGAGTGAACATGAATATATGATTCCAAACAAAATTTTGTTTATAACTTGGTAATGTTTGATTACAGATGTTTACATTGAATGATTAAACAAAACATTACAAAACACTTTTGAAAGAACTTAGAACTAAGACTGATCAGGCTCTTTTATGACAATTCCTTTGCCAGATTGGATTTGAGCCTTCACAGGAGCTTCAGCAACTTCAGCTGGCTTCTTGCCTTTTAGCTCAGCTTTCTTCTGTGCTTCTTCCTTGAGCCTTTGCCTTTCAAAGTAATGAAAGGGCTTTGGAAAGTACTTGCTCGGCTCCTGAGCATCTGGTGGCAGCCTTCCCAGCTTGGTTTTTCTCCTGAACTGTACTATAGCTTCTTGCCTAGCTTCATGCTTTTGCCATTCCATTTCATTATACCACTTCCCTCTATCATGTACTTGGTCCTTTACAGCCTTCCATGCAGTTAGTATAATATTTCTTGAAGTAGGGCTCCACTGCTCAAAATCTGGCTTAAGTTCAGCCTGCTCTCTAAATCTTTTCTTGGATAGTAGAGCGTCTTGCTGTTCTTGCAAGTTGGTATCAGGCTTATCAACTTTTTCAATAAAAACCTTGGTAACCTCCTTTGGAGGACTATACATATCCTGAACTTGCTGATCAATCATATTAAAATCAGGAGGAGGGTAAATGACTTGGGCAATCTCAGGTTGATTGCCTTCAAGTAGACCAGTTTGAATTCCGGACTCAGCCACCATAGCATCATCACACAAAGGTGGATATCCCAATGTGGCTCGAATACTATTTGTCATCCATTTGGTGTGCTCTGAGCCAGCATGAACTAACAACCTCTCCCCCTTTATGACTTCTCTGGTAAAATGATCTCTTAGATCATTCTTCTGAAATCTGATCTGGCCATCTAGATAATTCACACCTTCTTTAAAATATGGTTTCAATTTTTGTAGTTTGTCAGATATGTCCTTCTGAGATGTAGTGATGGCAGTCTTAACTGATTCAATGGCTTCTTGAAGTTTCTTATCAAACTCTTCCATCTCCTTTGCTCTTGCTTCAGTCATCCTTGCAGTAGCCTTTGTGAACTCTTCAAGAATTTCATGGTGAGATTCAGTCAAATTATCATTCATCCTTAGCTGATTCTCCAAAACATAACCTTGCTTTAAAGCAATATCATCCACTTTAGTGAGGATAGACTACTGTTGTTTAGCCAAAAACACTACAGCATTACCTCCCTTATGAAAGCAATCTGTCATCTCCTTCTTATTCATATTTAATTCAAATCTAATAGATTTAATATCTTGAGCCAAGTCAAATTGAAGGGATTTATTGCTCTCATCAACATACTTTTCAACAGCCAATCTGTGTTCATCCAACTTAACTTGCAAGTCTATCATAAACTTGTTATAATTAAATTCAGAAGGAGATTGGAGAGGTGTAGTTTGTAGAGTCTGCTTATAGCTTTTGCTCCTTCTCTTAAAGACCATGAGCTTTTTCTTCTTAGCCAGTCTGGCTTCTTCATTCTCAGAATCAGATGAACTTTCAATTTGAACTCTGTCAGGAGAAGTAGGAGGAATATCTATCTCAGTGCCATATTGTTCAGCCTCAACATGCACAGGCTCCCCCTCAACTACTTTCTCCTTCTCAACTCCTTGTTCCTTCTCAGCTTCTTGCTCTATCTCCATGTCTAGTGCCTTCTCATTGTCTTGCTCCTCCTCTATTCTATCAGTAGCAATTTCAATATTCGGAAATAACTCATCTAGAGTGTATTCCTTCTGAGCTTGAACAGATGTTGAATCATCCAGATCTACAATATTCAAATCTTTTGATAAATCAATTTGTTCTTCCTCTTGCACTTGTTCAGACATTTGCACCTCCTGCACTTGTTCAGTATGTGGAATTTCCTGGGTAGGAGAATGTACTTGCTCCCCCTGTACCTGTGCAGGAGTAAAAATATTAGGAATGTCCTTGGCAGGAAAACTCACTTGCTTTCCCTTTACCTGTTCTGAAGTAGATACATTCTGGGCAGGAGAGTGAGCTTGTTCCCCCTGCATTTGGGCAGGAATGGTTTCATCTTGAACAGACTCAGGCTGATCTTCAACCTGCTTTCTCACTTGCTCTTCTTGATGCTGGGCAGTGCCTAGATCATGTGCAGGGGATCTCACAGGGGTGTCCTGCCTGTTCTCATCAGGCACATCTTTAGACAGCACCCTATCCCACCTTGAAAATAATCTTATATCCATTTTCCTCATGTGATTAATTTTTGTCCCAGGCAGTTGTTGCATAACCTCAGGGATCACCCCAGTCAGGTATAAACTCACAATTCTAGCCAGATTTGGCTTCTTGATTCCTTCCTTGATCTTATCAAATACTACAGCTGACCAGTCAGTCGAAATTGTAAACATAATTCTGGTCATTAGGCTGAACATATAGGCTGAAATCCTATCATGTCCACCTGGTTTGCACAAAATTACTTTCCCAACTACTTCAGACAAAATTTTTCCTTGTTGATTCATTCCTTTTCTGTTGAAAGCAGCTCCAATCTTCAGGGTTGGATCCAATCCACACCATTAGAGAGCCTCCCTTGACTTAGAAGCTGGGACCTCTTCTTCATTCTCAACTATAGGCAATTGTAGAATCTTTCTCAAACTTCTTGGTGTGATTTTCACCTTTGTCCCATGAACTGTGGATTTTATCTTGAGACCAGCTGAATCCACTGATGCAGAGGTAAAGTATTCAAGCACCTCCTTCTTCCATATCTTTGAAGGTTCAGAAACTAGAAACTCTAATCCAGATTCAGTGATTAGAGTGATAACCCTTTGAACATCTGTCGGGGCATTCGCAAAGGCGTTGCGTACCAACTCATATCCTTCGTTGATGTTATCTTCAACCTTTGGTGCCATTGATTAGACGAGAAAGCTTGAGAGAAGAGAGAGAGAGAATGTCGACACAGGGTTTCAGTCTCGAAAACCTTGTAAGCGTGTCGACAGAATAAGTTCTTGACCTATTTATACCTTTTATTGAAAGAAGATCAAAAGGCGGGCAAAAACAGTCTATATGTGTCGACACAGATGGAGTGTGTCGACACAAACTTCTATTGTCTTGACAGCAAGTCTGTCTACTATGTGTCGATACCAATTGTGGATATGTCGACACCTGAGAGACATAGTAGAGCATCAGAAATTCTGTGTCGACTCTTAGGATAAGTGTCGACACAAAATCTGTAAGTGTCGACACCATTATTCTGGTGAAGTCGACACTACATTCCTGGATGAGTCGACTATTTGATTCTTAAGTGTCGACACCATTATTCTCTGACTAGTCGACATGACTTTACTGAGTCGACACATTTTCACTGAATGTGTCGACACAATTTTACTTAGCCAATTTCTGTTTTTGTCAATACCACTTGATAATCTAATGCCACTTGTAAGTTTGTTGATAACCTAATCAATGGTCAGCATGCCTAATTCAATTTTAAATTTATTGAATTTTGTTTCATCCAGTGGCTTAGTAAATACATCTGCTATTTGATAATCTGTTTTAACAAATTCCAATGAGATGTCTTCTCTTTCTACATGTTCTCTAAGAAAATGGTATTTAATTTCTATATGCTTAGTTCTACTATGAGAAACATGATTATTAGCAATAGAAATTGCACTCTTAGAATCACACAAAAGAGGTGTTCTACTTACTTGAATACCATAATCTTTAAGCTGATGTTGTATCCACAATAGCTGTGCACAGCAGCTACCAGCAGCAACATATTCTGACTCAGCTATGGATATTGCCATACTGGTCTGCTTCTTACTACTCCATGATATCAATCTTCCTCCCAAGAATTGACAAGTACCTGTTGTACTCTTTCTATCCTCTCTACAGCCTGCAAAGTCTGCATCTGAATAACCTGTTAGTAGAAAATCTCTATTCCTAGGGTACCAAAGGCCTAGATTAGGTGTGCCCTTAAGATATCTCAGAATTCTTTTGACTGCAGTATAATGAGATTCTTTAGGGCAGGCTTGGTACCTAGCACAGACACATGTAGCATACATAATATCTGGTCTACTAGCAGTGAGATATAGTAGAGAGCCAACTATCCCTCTATACAAAGATTCATCAACAGGTTTACCTGCATCATCTTTGCATATAGGCATACTTGTTCCCATATGAGTTCTTATAGTGGCGGATGACTCCATACCATACTTCTTAATTAATTCTTCGGTAAACTTAGACTGGGATATGGACAGGCCATCATCAGTCTATCTTACTTGGAGTCCCAAGAAGAACTTAAGTTCCCCCATACTGCTCATCTCAAACTTCCCTTGCATAAGTTTGGCAAACTTTTTACAAAGGTTGTTTTCAGTAGATCCAAAGATTATGTCATCAACATAGATCTGACTAAGATGATCTTACCTTTGGATTCCCTAAGGAATAGAGTTTTGTCTATTTTTCCTCTTGAGAATTTATTCTCAATAAGGAAAGTAGACAGGGTTTCATACCAAGCCCTTGGGGCTTGCTTTAACCCATACAAAGCTTTCCTAAGCTTATAGTCATAATCTGGTTTAAGAGGATCTACAAAACCTGATAGCTGCTCTACATAGACTTCCTCTTTTAAATCACCATTCAGGAATGCTGATTTCACATCCATCTGGTACACTCTGAAGTCTTGATAGGCTGCATAGGCAAGGAACATTCTGATTGCCTCCAGCCATGCTACTGGGGCAAAGGTTTGATCAAAGTCAATCCCTTCTTCCTGTCTGTATCCTTTTGCAACCAATCTTGCTTTATTCTTCACTATTATTCCACTCTCATCCAATTTGTTCATATAAATCCACTTTGTGCCAATTATGTTGTGGCCTCTTGGTTTAGGAACAAGCTCTCAGACATTACACCTTCTGAATTGATTCAGCTCCTCTTGCATAGCATCAGTCCAGTGCTGGTCTTGGATGGCTTCTTTAAACTTCTTAGGCTCCACTTGAGACAGGAAACTTGAATGCAGGTCTGTGCTTTGATTTCTGTTTCTAGTCTGCACTCCCTGTCTTGGATCACCTATAATCTGATCAGCTGGATGATCTCTTAAATGTCTTGTAGTTGGAGGAAGGTTCCTTTCTGGTTGAACATCTCCATCTCCTTCTTCATGCTGAACCTCTTGGTTTTCATTAGCATCTATTGAGTTTTGTACTCCCCCTGGACAGTAGCCTTCATTTTCCAATGCTCCATCTTCCTTTGATGCTTCAGCAATGGAGAGCTTGTCCATTCTTTTGCTTATACCTGTTGAATCATTTGATCTACAAGACAACTCACTGTTGATTAATCTTGTTTCATCAAACACAACATGTACAGATTCTTCAACAACTTGAGTAGTCAAGTTGAAGACTCTATAGGCCTTACTATTTATGTTGTACCCAACAAATATCCCATCTTGGGATTTGGCAGCAAACTTAGTTAGGTATGTCTTGCCATTGTTAAGTATATAGCATTTACAACCAAAGATCCTGAAGTAGGATAGATTTGGTTTTCTACCTTTCATAATCTCATAGGGAGTCTTTTTGTGGTTCTTGGTGATAGAAGCCCTATTGATCACATGACATGCAGTGTTAACTGCCTCAGCCCAGAAATATTCTGGAAGAGAGGTGTCACTCAATAGAGTTCTACCAGCTTCAATTAATGTTCTATTCTTTCTTTCAGCAATGCCATTTTGCTGTGGTGTTCTAGGTGAGGAGAACTCTTGGAAAATCCCAAAGTCTTCACATAACTTTGTCATGCTTTCAGATTGAAACTCAGTACCATGGTCACTTCTGATTTTGACCACTGTACTATTCAGTTCATTCTGAATCTGCTTCACAAAATTAAGTAAGACACTTGGGGTTTCTGATTTCTGTCTCAGAAAGAACACCCATGTAAATCTAGAATAGTCATCTACAACCACAAAAGTGTAGACCTTCCTACCTAGACTATGAGCTGGCATAGGACCAAAAAGATCCATATGCAAGAGGTATAAGCACCTCACAGAATCCTTGTTTTCAAGGTTATGAAAGGAGGATTTTGTCTGCTTGCCCTTTTGACAAGCTGAGCATATCCCTTCCTTTATACACTTAACTTGAGGACCATTCCTTACTAACTCTTTACTAAAGAGTTGCCCAATTGTCTTATAGTTAAGATAAGCCAATCTCTTGTACCACTTGACACAATGAGAAGCATTATCATCAGCTACAAGACAGATGGAGGAAGCCTTGCTCTTACATATAAAATTAAGACAATATATATTTCTCTTCCTATATCCAGTCAATATGATCTCTTGATCACTTGACCTTTTGATATGACATCCATCCTTAACAAATGAAATGTCATATCCTAAATCACTCAGCTGGCTTATGCTTATTAGATTGTGTTTCAAACCTTTTACATAAGCCACTTGGGTGATAGTAATTAGGTTAGTAGAAATGTTACCAAACCCTTTGATGATTCCTTTTTCAGATCCACCAAAGATCACTTTAGGTCCATCTTTGACAGATGTATACTCCTTCAGCAGCCCCTTTGTTCCAGTCATGTGCTTGGAACAACCACTGTCCAAGTACCATATAGGGGCATGGCCACTTGGACTTTCCTGCAACATAGATTTACTTACCCTTAGAACCCAAGTAAGTCTTGGGTCCTTGGTTCAGGTTAGCATTAAAAAAGCTACCATTATCTTTTCTAACAGGTAGACTATTGTTCTTTCTAACACTTGTGTTATGCCAGCAGTCTAATGCAAAATGGCCTCTCTTGCCACAGCACCAACATTCAAACTTATTGTATCTAGTTCTAGATACACCCTTGACAGAGGAATTTCTGTCCATTGCTGGTGCTGCAACAGCTTCACCCACTGATTTCTTATAACCATTGGGTTTATGAACATAGATAGGCCTATTGGCATTTACACCCTTGTTTATCAGAACATTAGTCTTAAAATGACCATGAATATCTTCATGATCATATTGGTTAGAAGGCACTTGCACCTTTCTAAACTTAATAGGGACTGAAAAAGTTCAGTGGCTTGACATGAGCTTTGCCTTTCCTCTTGAATTGGGCTGCCCTGGGGTTACCTTTGAATCCTAATCCTGCCTTACCCTTTTGAGTAACAAATTCATCTATCAAGGGTAAGACAGACTTTGGCTTAGAGTAACTTGCCACTAACTCCTTTTCTATTCTTAGTCTGGCCTCTAGACTCTTCACTTGATCATTGGTATAATTGATTGTGCCCATCTAAATAATAGTTATATTCTTCAGTTTGGCAATTTCATTTAACTTCTGATCAATTACTTTTTCAAACTCAGTTGTAGCTACCTTTAGATCAGCAATTTCCTGAGCCTGAGATTTAACCAGGTTCTTGCTTTTCTTAAGGGCCTGCAACAAGTCCCCATACTTATCTATCAATTGATAGACATCTCCTTCAGATTCAGATGCATCTACATCACTTGATGCAGATGTAGCTGATTCTGCACTTGTACTATAAACAGATTTTATTGAAGGACATAGTACCTTACTAGGACCAGACTGATTCTGGTACATGTCTTCTTCTAATCCTGCCATCAGTCCCATGCACTGATGATCTTCTTGTTCATAGATAGAGTCTAGCAATTGCATGAACTCCTCTTCTTCAGTAGCAGCATACAGTCCAATATATGCTTCAGCTTCAGATTCTGATTCTGAAGTTGATTGATCTGTTAGGCTCTTTTCCTTCTTTGCAACAAAGGATTTTTCCTTCTTGCCCTTTTGATAAGTCTTCTTCTTGTCTGATGACTCCTTTCTCTTATCAGGACAATCAGCCACTACATGTCCAGGCCTATTGCAACAATAGCAGACAATCTTTGAAGTAGTGGCCTTGCTGGGCATTATTCTGCTCTTCTCTTTCCTTGATGACTTTTTCTTCTGATAATAGTCATCAACTTGCTGTGATGAGGAGGGCCTAGACTTCCACTGCTTCTTCTTTAAGAATCTCTGGAATTGCCTTGTAAATGCAGCAAAATCTGCATCTGCCTCACAGCTTTCTGAACCCTGATTATCTGAATTTTCAAAACTAACTTCTGCAACTTCCTTAGGAGGAGATGGTGATATCCTCCTATTCTTTCTAGTGGCTTCTGCCTTGAAGGCCACTGTCTTCTCTCTATGCTCTCTTTTTGAATTCTTTTCCTCCTCCTTCCTCACCATAAGTTGCATTTCATAGGATAGCAACTTTCCAAATAAGGTTGGAGGAGAAATCTCTGCCAGTTTAGCCACTTCTCTTATGGCACAGATCTTTGTGTCCCAATCCTTTGTCAAGGATCTTAAGAATTTGTCATTCAGTTCATAGGTACTGAATAATCTTCCATAGGACTTTAACTCATTCACAATTCTATAGAATTTCTTATAGCATTCAGTTATGTTATCAGTTTTTCCTTGTCTAAAACTTTCATATTCCTGGTTGAGCATAGACTTCCTATCCTGTCTTACTTCTTCAGATCCCTCCATGTAGACAATCAAGGTGTCCCACATCTCTTTGGAGGTCTTGCAGTGAATCAGATTCTGAAATGTAGAATCATCTATGGCACTCACAATAATATTCTGAGCTCTCTTGTCCATGGTTGCCAAAATGATTTCATCCTTGGTCATTTCAGAATAACTCTTTGGAGTTTGAATATTAGCATCAAGAACTGATACCTTCATTGGAATGAAGGGTCCTTCCTGAACTGTGATGTATATCCTTGGGTCAGATGCTTCCATGAACAATCTGACTCTTTCTTTCCAAATTCCAAAGATTTCCTTCCTGCAGATGGGTAACTTCATTGACCCTAACTCCTTGTGATTTTCTCCAGAACCCATCTTCTTGAATCTTGATTCTGCCTTTCAGATCTACCTCAGACTGTTAAGTCCTTTTTGAGGAACCTCCCTCTGATACCACTTGATAGTTTAACTTTCAAGACAACCTAAACACCTAGATTGGGGGGGGGTGAATAGGTTCTAAAGCTTGTTAACACTTTTTGGCAGAATTCTATTACAGAATTAAAACACACAGCACAGCAGTCACAGAAATTTAACCATCACAGATTGGACACTGTTTTATAGTGGTTCCCCGAGGTCTGGGTACATCCACTTTCCCCCTTCACCTATCTAGCAGTATGCTAGATTCGGCCAAACTTCCTCTTTACTCAGATCCACAGATCCTACAGCTCAGAACCTGAAAAGGTTCCTACAACTCAGGCTCAACAGCCCTACCTCAGCCTTATCACAAAGCCTACAACTCAGAGAAGAACCTTCTCCTACACTCAGGCAAACAGCCCTACCACTCAGAGATCAAATCTCCTACACTCAGCCTTTATAACACAGGCTTACAACTCAGATCTGTATTGACAGATCCTACAGAAATTAGAAAAGAAGTTTTTTATGTCTTGCCTTTGTTGAGAGAGAAAAGAACAAGACAAATCTTGATCAGCTGATGAAATCAACTGAATCTGAGCTTTCTTCAAAGCTTCTTGAATCTGAACTTAGCTGAGTTGATTTCCAAACAGCTTCTTGAGAAACCAATGATGGCTTCCTTCTTCTTCTTCAAGAGGTTGGATCCCTCTCTATCCAACACCTTTGATGATACTTCTGAATTCTTGAAAGAACTCTACTAAGACAGATCCTGAGATCGTCTTCTTAGATCTTCTGATGAAGATCTTCTTTTGTGTATTACTTCTTCTTGATTTGATTTCTCAAATTGATTGCCAAAATTCAATCTGTTACTCCTCTCTGAATTTGTTTATTTATAGATCTTCTTCATGATAACCGGCTGATCCGGTTTCTAACTGACTTCTGACAAGTCTGACAACATCAGTTAACCGGTTGTAACCCAAAGCTGTCAAGTCTTCAAACAGATCCTGTGCCTTAGTCTTGGACAGCAAAGTGTTGAGACAGACTGTCAGAAAGTGTCGAGACCAACTGTCTATATGTGTCGACACAAATGACTTTGGTGTCGACACAACCTTTGATGATGTCGACTAGTTTGCCTTTAAGTCGACACTGCTTCTTCAGAACTTCATCTTGAGAATGAGTCGACACAGAGAATTTGTGTCGACTCAACACTTCATCTTTCTTCAGAAAATAACTTGGTCTTGACTTTGCAGTGTGTCGACACAAGTCCTGTGTGTCGACACAGTTGTTGTAGATTCAGAACTCAGTATGTGTCGACTCTGCCTTCAGGTGTCGACATAGTTGAGGTCGACTATCTTTCTGTGAGTCGACACTGCTTCCCAGTGTCGACACAAATATGGTCGACTATCTTTCTGTGAGTCGACACTGCTTCCCAGTGTCGACACAAGTGTGGTCGACTATCTTTCTGTGAGTTGACACTGCTTCCCAGTGTTGACACAAATGTGGTCGACTATCTTTCTGTGAGTCGACACTGCTTCCTTCAAGTGTCGACACAATTATTCTGCAGTGTCGACACAATTTCTTCAGGTGTCGACATATGGACTTAGAATAATTTCCTGTATTCTTTAATACTTCTTCACCTGCACATGTCAACTTAAAATAACATCAAATACACCTTGATGTATATCATTAAGCTAAGTTAGGCTTCTTCAAATCAGTTACACATTTTCCAATGTACCCAACAATAGGTCAATGTTCTTTCCGGCTAAAGGGACCTACACGGTCTGAACGAGCGGTGGTTTATCAAAAGAGATCTACCAAAAAAAATGATTCGGAAAATGGTAGATCTCTCGCAACAAAAGAAAACAAAGGTTCGCCAAATCTTTTCGAAATTAAGTTAATCAAGAGAAACACAAAGCCAATCAAATAAAATCCACGATTAATTAACGCTTCAAAATTGCACGCCAATAATATCCACCACAAGATTATCTAAGCAAAGAAACACACGAGAGTGGAAATTTTCGTTACCCAACCGGAACAGATGATTCCGGTTTTCTCTACTTGGATCGTTCTTCAACGGCTCTGCCGGAGGCACGCTGGTGGGAGAGAAACTTGTTCGCCTTCGTCGCGTCACGCCAGAATTGGAATCTACTAGGAGGCAACCTCTTGAATGATAGGGCTGGAGTTGAACTGGAGCAAATTTCTGGCACTGAACGCATTTCTTGGCATACAGCTTTGCGTCTTTCCTCATTGTCGTCCAAAAATATCCTTGACGTAAGATTCGCTGTTCTAAGGTTCTGGCTCCAGAATGGCTACCACATTCTTCCGAATGGATGTCTTGAAGTATGGTGGGGACTTCCTCTTCCGAAACACATCTTACCATGGGTGAGATGAAAGTTATTCTATAAAGTATCCCGGAGATCAGGTTGTAATATGCTGCCTTAACCTTGAATTTTATTCAATCTTTATTAGTAGGGTGATATTCTCAATTTGATAGGTACAAAATGAATGGATCTACCAAGGAGCAACGCTGGTCGACTTGCATTGCCTCCCTTTCTTCGACCGATGGCTGAAAAAGCTCAGATGCTACTTCCCCCGTAGTAACGCCGAATTTTGATAAGGCATCAGTTTCCTCATTTCCGATCCTAGGGATGTGTTCAATAACAAAGCTTTTGAATCTCCCAATTTCTTCTTTCACCAGCACGAGATATTATTTGAGAATTGGTTCTCGAGTTTTGAAGTTACTGAGTACTTGCGATGCCATTACTAAGGAATCTGTTTTGATGTGGGCGTAATCGATGCCGAGTTCTTTCGCGAATCTTAACCCTGCAAGAAGTGCTTCATATTCGGCCTGATTGTTAGTACCTGGGAAAAAGAACTTCACCGCATGCTTTATTTTGACTCCGTTTGGATTGATGAGGACTATTCCTGCTCCTGATGAATTCTTTCCAGAGGCTCCATCGACATAAATGATCCAAGCGGACGGAAAATTTTATTTCTGAGCAAAACTTTGCTCCGTGGTTTCTACCATGAAATCTACAAAAACCTGAGCTTTTATTGCTGTTCGTGGTACGTATGCGATTTCGAACTCACTTAACTCGATCTCCCATTTAGCGAGTCTTCCCGAATTTTCTGGCCTTTCCAATATCCCTTTTAGGGGCTGATCCACCACAACTTGGATTGAATGTGCCTGGAAATATGGACGAAGTCGACGTGTAGAGATGACCAAGGCCAAGGCTAGCTTTTCAAGGATAGGGTATCTTAATTCAGCATTCTTTAGGATATGGCTAACATAATATACTGGGAATTGCCTTTTCTTTTCTTCCCTGATAAGAACGGAGCTAACCACCTCGGGTCCCACTCCTAGATAGATATATAACGGTTCTCCTGGGCGAGGACTTTGTAACAATGGAGTCGTTGTTAACTGTCTTTTGAGTTGTTTGAAAGCCTCATCGCATTCATTAGTCCATTCAAACTTTGATGCCCCTCGAAGAGTCTTAAAGAAGGGAGCGCTCTTATCTCCTACCCTAGAGATGAAGAGGCTAAGACCTGCTAGCCTTCCTCCTAGCTGTTGGACCTCCTTTGGGGAGCGAGGAGGTGTCATACCAAGGATAGCTTTTACCTTATCAGGATTTGGAGCCAACCCTTCAGGGGTAAGGAGGTGACCAAGGAACTTCCCTTAGCTGGCCCAAAAAACACACTTCAACGGGTTTAGCCTCATCCTAAATTTTCATAGGGTTGCGAAGGTTTCTACGAGATCTTCTAAATGCGCCGAAAAGGATTTACTTTTTATGAGGAGATCGTCAATATAGACTTCTAAGTTCCTTCCCTTTTGGTTTTTGAAAACGGAATCCATCATGTGTTGATAAGTAGCTCCTGCATTTTTAAGCCCAAAAGACATCTCTAGATAGCAAAAACACCCATCATTTGTGATAAAAGATGTGTGTGGTATGTCGGGTTTGTGCATCTTAATCTGGTGATAGACAGAGAACGCATCTAAAAAGCTCATAACAGAATAACCAACCGCAGAATCTACTAAAGCATCTATTCGAGGCAGGGGATAGAAATCTTTGGGGCACACTTTATTGAGTTTTGTGAAATCTACGCACATCCTCCATTTTCCCCCCGGTTTTGGCACCATTACAACATTCGATATCCAGGTGGGATATTGTATTTCTTGAACGAATTTAGCCTTTACCAGCTTGGTGACCTCTTCCCGGATTGGACTGGCCAGTTTTGTTGCGACGTCTCTCATCTTTTGCTGCACAGGATTATACTTCGAGTCGATATTGAGATGATGGCATGCTACGTATGGATCCACTCCCGGCATATCTTCAGGAGACCACGTGAAGATGTCGAGGTTCTTTAAGAGACAGTATATTAGTTCGATTTTCTCCTCTTCTGATAACTCCGCATTAACGGAGAGCTTTTTCTCCTCTCCCTCAGCGATGGGCACTTTCTCGATAGGTTGAGCAGCCTCTAGATGGAGTCCTTCCTTCGCATTCTCTTTGGGTTCTCCAAGCTCAACTGTCGTGACTGCCGGAGGGGTTACCTGTTCAATTACGTTAATCGTTTTCATATAACATTCTCTGGCCACTCGATGGTTACTCCTGATCCGATACTATTTTCCTTGAGCAGAGAATTTGATAGCCAGATGGTGAGTCGACACAATTGCCTGATACTCGTTTAGTAGAGGCCTTCCAGAAATCGCATGATAGCTGCTTGCCGCGTCGATTACCATGAACCAGATCATCTTGGTGATTCCCCCCAGAGTCACTAGTAGCGAAATGTTTCATTCTGCTTCCTTCCTCTCTCCTGAGAAGCCGTAGAGTGGCCCCTCAGTAAAAGATAATGGCTTCCCAGTCTTTTGGGCCTCGAACGTCTTCTTGAACAAGAGATTCACTGAGCTCCCGTTTCTATCAGACTCTTGTCTATTGTGAAGTTTTCGATGATGGCTTGGATAACAACCACATCATTGAATGGGTTGGCGACGGATGAGAAGTCATCTGGACCAAAAGTAACGAGTTCTCTAGTTGGAGCCGAGGAAGACGTCATAGCCACCTCCTGCTTACACAACTTTGAAATGGAAGATTTTCAGCTTGATTCGAGGCCTACCCCTCTGTGGATGCAGAAAAGTCGCCCGAGGGTTCCCTCATCATGAACATCCACACAATCATTCGGGTAATTCATATTACCTAGGCTGTCAACGTCAGTGACGTCCTCACATTCCTGGAACACCTCAGCCACCTCTTTGCCCTTTAAGGTGTTTGAATTGATGAGAGCCTCTTTACAGAAAAGGTCTGACATTTTTCCTTCTGAAACCAGTCTTCTTACCAAAAAGCGAAGGGCCCGACAGTGCTCTGTAGGATGCCCCTCTTCTTTGTGAAATTTGCAGAAACCTTAGAGTTGGGGGGGTCTTACCTCTCCCCGAGGTTTGGCATTTCTGAAGTCTTTTCTTTGCAGGACCTCAGCGACTTCCTCCCAAGTCATGTTCGTAACGTGAGGCTCTCCGTTCTAACTATTAGGAAGGACTTGTGGGACTACCGGAACAGGAGCAGTGTTCAATGGCAGCATTCGCTCTCGGAACTGCTGATGGTTTAGGAATGGCCTCTTATGACGAAAGTTTCTACCCCATTAAGGTGAGGACTGATGATCATGACAGGATGGTTTTGGAATGTGGCGCGCCGTGGAAGAATTCCCTGATCCGCCACCACCTGCCATAGAGGTTAGAGTAGAAATATAGGTTGGGTTAGAACTTTCTCCTTCAATGAACTTGTTTGCGAGAGAGATTAGGGCTTGATAAGTTGTCGGAGCCTTTGTCGTGGCTTTTAATTTTAATGGGCCTTCCTGGAGGCCGTTGATTAGGGCGACCTTGTAATAATCTGGGTCTACATTCTCTACTTCCAGAATTTCCCTTTGAAAATGATCTACAAATCGCGCCACGCTTTCGCCCTCCCTCTATATAATTTTGAAAAGAGCTGCAGGACCACTTTTCCTTTTTTTGGAGGGCTCTTGGCAGAGCCCGGCGAAAGAGTTTATTGAGCGTGGACGAAGCTCGTGAAACCACTCTCGAGCCTTCCCATCGAAAGTTGTCACCAGCAACTTACACTTTAGTGTATCTGTCAGGCATCTAAGGGCCACATCATCTTCGAATGCCTGCAGGTGCGTAATCGGATCGGATGCACCGGTATAAAAAGGGAAATGAGGTTCTCTGAAATTGTTTGGTGCGGGCTCTCGCCTTATCCGCGCAACAAACGGAGACGGGTCCTCCATCTCAGCCGGGGTTGAAGGTGAGGCGCGGTTAGAATTTGGGAAATCAGTGGGTATATCGGGCTGGCGGTCTTCTTCGAAGACTAACCGCCTAGCCGGACCTGCCTGAGCGGTCTCTTGGAAATAACCCATGAAAGGATTTAGCTCGTCTTCCTAGGGCTGCGGTTGTACGGTGGTCTGACATGGCTGGAAAGCGGGCTGATTGGTCGCGGGGGTCGAAAAGTTTCCGGGTTCCACGGGTGCTGCGGTTGGAGGCATCGGCAACCACTGGTTAAGAGCTGCTAGAGCTTGGCCGATTGCATCAAGGCGTTCGCCAGTTTCCCACCTATCTCGCTCCATCTCCTAGCGAGATTTTTCGAGCGCCCTCCAGAGGGATTCTTCTGAGGACCTCACACGGTTAGAATGATGAGAATGAGAATAGTGAGGGGATTGCCTGTCCGACATATCGAAACCGCTAAGATTCACGGACAACTCGGATCTGAAGGCCGCGTGTTCAATGTTCGTGTCGAGAATGTCACTTGGTCGCTGGAGAACCTGCAAGAGGGAAAACCGAAAAAGAGGAACGGCGAGTTGTCGGTTACTAGCGGTTAAATGAAAAGGAGAAAAAAGGGTGCCGCTGGAAGCGACGACATCGGAGTTCGCCCATCGCGGCTAAAACTACTCCTGCGACGGGCTTTTTGGTTGTCATAAATGAAGCGATTACAGCGGTTACTAAGGAGCACCCGATCGGACAGTAACCCGCTCGGCAAAGGATTCGAGACCGCTGCCACAGACGGCGAGCATGATGATTCGATTCGCGATGCCTATAGAGTACTGTTCATGCCTATTTATAGGCTCGGGGTCCTGCCCGAGCGGGCAGGCGCTAGAATCACCGGCTGCCCGGGGGACAGGAGAACGGGCAGCAGTGACAGGATGCATAGCTAGAGAAGAAAGAGGGCAGGATTTTAACCGCGCGGCTACGCGGTCTTCAATAAAAAGACCGTCGACTCTCAGATGGAAAAATGGCTTGCTGATTGCCACGGTCTTGCAGTTATGCGGTCAAGAATCGGACCCTTGACTCATCTTAAGGGGGAACTAAATGGCGGTCTCCCGGGTAAACAGTATGTACTGATGTTGTAGCTGCCTTTCACTCTGCTGAACACAAAAGAAGCCGACTGACCGCGGCCGACTTGGAGATCATCCGGGAGAGGCACATGGCGGGCTCGCCGGTGCTCGCGCGCCTACCTGAGTATCAAGAATGGCTGAACTTCTCCACCGCTACCAAGATTGCGGTGCCCATAGATCATTTTGACTGTGGGCTCAAGTTCCCCCTGCTCTGGGAGGTCCCCGAGATCTTTGAGCACTACGGGGTAGTTCCAGGTCAGCTCGCGCCCAACATCGTTGTCGCGATCTACCGCTACCTCTCCTACCCGCGGTTGGAAAGGATCCAGTTCTCCCTAAACATATTCAGAAAGATCTTCTCTGTCCGCTCAATAACTCCGTCTAGAGATCGTCAGTACAAGGGCGATCTCTACTTTTACTACCGAGGAATGAAGGTCGCGGGCTTGCCGAATAAAATCCACAACTGGACCTAGAGGTATCTTATTTTTGAGGGGTACTTGGGGTTCCTCCATACCAACCCGCAGGTGCGTGCGGACACTGACTTCAAAAGTGTGTCGTTGGATATGGTGGAGTCCGCCATCGTCGAATTTTTGGCCGGGGCAAGGCTTGATATCGAACACTATATCACGATGTTGCCCGGCCTGGATACTATAAGCCGCCAGGAGAGTAAGTATTGTGACCTTACTTTGTATACTCACGTTCTGAGGTTGTAGGACTAATGGGTTTTTTCTTTTGCAGTGACCTTGGCGGTGCCAGCCAATTTACCTCAAACACCCGTCAGGCTGACTCCTACATAGGGAGAAAGAAAAAAAGGAAATCGCAAGGAAAAGAAGGGAGGAGGTCGATCCCGCGACGGACTATTCTTCATCTGGCAGCTTCGATATGGCGGGCTTCGGGAAGAACCAGAAGGATCTGAGGGGTAACCCAATGATCCACTAGCATGAGAAGAAGAAGTTCGACCGCCTCTCCACTACTCTTCCCTCCTGGAAGAGTCCGCGTACTTCTCGCCACGCTCATGTGGCGATTTCTGCTTTATACGGGAAGCAGAACCTATGTGAGCTGCAGAGCATTGCCCCTTCTGACCTCCCCCTGCTTGCGACTCAAGCTAGCGCGAATAGCGCCATCACTAACCATTTTATGGGTTGGATAACGCGTGAGCTGCTCAGGGAGAATGAGCGTCTGCTGCGAGAAAAAAAGTCTTTAAAAGACAGGAATAAGCGACTAGGAGCAAAAGTCAGTAAGTACAAAGAAGAAGAAGCTGTAAGTATCAGTAATCGCCGCAGTCTTTGTCGTCTATCCATTGCGGACTATTTTATTTACTTTCTCTGCAGACCGTGTACGACATCACCAACCTCAACTTCCAGAACGCCATGTTTCCTCTTGTGAAGGAAAGAGTGGAAGTCTCCATTGAACGTTTCATCAGCGATGGACTCGCGAAGGAGGGCGTGGATTCCGTTTCCTTCTTGCAACTATTCCCCAAACTAGAAGACCAAATCGTCGAGTTCGAGTGGGCTACAAAAGGGAAAGCTGTTGATGAAGGAGAGGAAGAGCCTGCTGATGGAGAGAACCCAGAGGTCACTGATTCAGGCAAACCAGGAAACCAGTCCGACCAGTCCACTTCTTCTAATTCCAATGGAAGCAGCGAGCAGACGGAGCCCACGGCTGCGAGCGGTTGGAGTTCGACCAGCTCCAGCTCCGTTGTCAGTAGCAGCAGTGACTCAGGCAACTACTCTCCTGTGATTGATGTGGATGGGTTGAGTCCAGAAGCGCCTGCCGAGAAGAAGCAAAGGACAGAATAGGGATATTGTAATTTTTTTGTTTTTATTGTAAAGAGTGAGGACTCTGTGCGAGTTCACTAGAACATGTAAAATTTTTGAATGAAATGAAAAGGATATTTTGATGTCTTCTGTAATGCTCTGATCTTTGTTTTTAGCTATAGGTCGAACTTCGTATACCAATCCGCGTCATATAGATGTTGTCCGCGTAATGAAATTTTTCAGTCCGTAAAAAATCCCTATCTAAATTGTTTAATCACAGCTCGTTGCGACATGAATCTTATTTTTCCCTATCAAAAGTAATGACCATTAAGAAGGCTCTTGACGAGTTCGAACAGCAGTCCACGCCTTGCAGAAACCGAATCATCCTTTGCAAGTTTTAAGATAACCAAGAAAATAAGAGTTGCGATTTAGAATAGTTCCAACGGAATAGCGCTGACATGCGAGCTTGGCGGATTTAGACCACAGTCCGCTGGTAGTTATAGTCGAGTCATTGTGAAAGTTGTTGGAATCCTTGTTTGGATTTGTGCTAGGTTAACTCTTAGGATGTCTTGACCCCCTTGTATAGTCAGGGTCTCTGTATAAGTCTTAGTTAGGTCCCATCTAGGTTAGGTTTTGTGCAGACAAGCATTGCAGTGGACTCAGACTTAGATTCAGATAAATGTTGTGGACTATCTATATCAGTTCGACTACAGTCGAACTCAGCTCGACGATTGTCGATCTCCCATCGACGATTTCATTTTTCTCAGCAGTAATCTCAGTTCTATGATAGTCGTTCTCTGGTCTACGATCTCTTAACTCAGTTCGACGATCTCTGAATGGAGCTCTTCGATTCTATACTGCTTTCAGTTATCAGTTCTTCAGAATGGTCAGAGTTATTTATTTTGATTATGATAAAGTTTTTCAAGGCAAATATACTCTGATAATTAATGCTAATTCTCTCAAGGCTGATAGTCGTATTCTTGAAGCATTAATTATGGTATTCACAGAATATTTTATCAAGACAGTTATGGTAATGCATTTATGATTGCAAACAATATCTAGCCGTTTGGGCTCCTCAATTCTTGCAGAGAATTATGTTTTGTCTTGGGAATTCAAATTGATGTCGTTTTTCTTCTTTCTGACAAAATATATATCTTAGAAAGACTAAAAGAGAAAGATAGCAGTGATCAATCAGTAGTCAGAGAAGAATATTGCTCTCAAAGGATCTTGCATGTTTTGCTAAAAAAGAAGAAGAAGAACTTTTTCTAACAACAACTCTCTCAAATCTTCTTCCTTCCTCAGTCTTCAAAGATTTACAGAGAGCCACAAATCTATAACAGTTCACAAAATCAAAAGGCTCTGTAACATATTTTGAAGACCTACACTCAGGGCCAAGTTTCCTCTTCCTGAACATATACACCATCTCAGGGGGAGCTTGGACACTCAACTTTGATCCACACAGTCTTCTCATTTGCCTGAGAAAGAGAAGATTTCCAATCATTCTTGTTTCTTTTACCTCCATCTGTACAGGGTTATCTCTCCCTTCAAAAGTGAACACTTGTGGTGATAGGGCACCTAATAAAAAACCTATTGGATTTTGAGCTCCTGATAAAAAGCTCAAAGGGTCTTTAGATCTACCTACAGCAGATCTTGTGGTGATAGGACACCTGATCAAAAACCTAAGTGGATTCCTACCTGGGCGGTAGAAGAGTGGATGTACTCAGATTTGGGGAACCACTATAAATTTTCTTGTGTCGTCTGGTTGCTGTGTGATTTCTTTGTGTGCTGTGTTATGCTGTGGTAGTCTAGCCAATTTTATTTCACTAGTTATAGTTATCAGTATTTTAATTCCGCAATAAATCTAAACAATTTTTTAAATACTCTATTCACCCCCCCTCTAGAGTAAAACTTATCTATCCTTCTCTTTCAAAGGTAACATTGTTAAACCCAAACGAACCCAGCGGACTGAGCGGACTAGAAAACCGAAGTTTACTTATGAACAAATACAACAATAGATCAACCCACAAAACTGCGGACTGAGTGGACTAGAAAACCAGAGTCCGGCAAAGTTCTTATTATAATAATAGAAATGGCCTATATCTCATGACCATGTGGGCAGGTGCGGCTAGTGCGGCATGGCTTTCCACACCGGGCCATGAACTATAAGATCAACCCAAGGCACGGCGGACTGAGCGGACTAGAAAACTAGAGTCCGACAAAGTTCTTATTATAATAATAGAAATGACCTATAGCTCATGACCAAGTGGGCAGGTGCGGCATGGCTTTCCACACCGGGCCATGAACTATAAGATCAACCAAAGGCACGGCGAACTGAGCGGACTAGAAAACCAGAGTCCGGCAAAGTTCTTATTCATCGAAATGGTACACTGCCCTCTTGCCTGGAGTACATCCTAGATTGATCCTTCGGGCAGGTGCGGCCGGAGCGTCATTTCTTTTCATGAGATCAACAACGTTGTGGGTCTCCTACATGCACTGCTTGAGGGTACCAAGGAGTGTTCGAAAGTCAAAAACAAGGACGATCTGCAGGCAGGTGCGGCCAGAGCGGCATTGCTTTCCATGCGTGATCATCAAAAGTATAACGATATCCCCTAGATGGCATGGTAGAGCTGACTGCCACCCTGTCCCTCAAATATACAGAAGTTGGGTTTGGTACTAGCCAGGATCCGAAGTCCAGTATCCTGCCGTAATAGAACCGGTAAGCTCTCACTACACGGTGCGAAATCTCCCCGCAACACGTGGTCTTTGTGGTGTTACGCTAATAATAATAGTTCTAAGGGAGGTTCTTGATGAACTTGGCATTGTCTCCTGGTATTAGGCAACTGTTGGATTTGCTAAGGGAGCAAAAGAGAGAAAACACCCAAAGAAGTGTTAGTATGAAAACTTTGATAAGTACCAATTTTCGAGAAATTTGCGTAACAAAGAAAAGAGAGTTAAGGGATAAAACCGTTTTGAATTGCCCTTGCTTAATATATAAACTGCCAACATGTGAGACAAGAAGATACTTGAAGAGGTGTCAGCAAGGAGCTTTTTATTAATGATAAATCTCTTTAAAAGTTTACATAAGAAGGAAGAAAGAAAAGAAGAGGTTCAGGAATAGAACTGCTTTAAATAATCTCCACTCTATGTATGTGGCATATCTTATCCTTCATATGTTTGCAGGCGATAAGCCCCATTCTCGAGCACTTCCTTGATAATGAATGGCCCAACCCAATTTTGACTGAGCTTTCCCACTAAGCCGGTTCTTGCCACAGCATCCACCTTTTTAAGAACTAGATCTCCCACTTGAAAGTGTTTGATCCTCACGTTCTTATCAAAATAGCGAGCCAACCTTCTCTTGATTTCCTCTTGTCTGATTGCAGCCTTATCTCTGATCTCTTCGATATTCTCCAAGCTAAATCTCATTTCCTCATTATTCAGTTCCAGCCAATCTTCCATGTCTTACCTTGCCAACAGAACTCTGGGTGATGGGACTTCAAATTCAACAGGAATTAGTGCTTCCGATCCATAAGAAAGCTTGAACGGAGTTTCTCCTATCGCAGATGAAGGTGTTGTTCTTAGGGTCCAGAGAACCGAAGAAAGTTGATCAGCCCAACTGCCCTTGATATTCTGTACTTTCTTCTTAAGCAAGTTGAGGATCTGCTTATTGGCTGCTTCCACCAGAACATTACTTCTAGGATGATGGACTGATGAAAAATGTAGCTCTGATCTGATCTGCTTGCATAAATCTATCTTCTCAGTGTTATTGAACTGTGGTCCATTGTCAGTGATTATCGCCATTGGGATACCATGTCGGCAGACTATCTCTCCCCAAATAAATTTTTTTACAATCTGAGTTGTGGTCTTCGCCAATGCCTTAGCCTCGATCCATTTATTGAAGTAGTCAATCATGACTAAGGTGAAACGCCGATGTCCACTTGCGAAGGGAAAATGACCAATGAGATCCATCCCCCAAACTCCAAAGGGCCAGGGGTTGCGATCGATCTAAGGGACTAAGCAGCCTGATGCTGAAGTGGAGCGAACTTCTGGCATTGGACACACTTTTTCGCATGAGCTTCAGAATCTTTTTTCATGGTCGGCCAGAAATAACCCTGCCGCAGGATCCTTCTTTCCAAGGTTCTCACTCCTGAGTGGCTTCCACACTCACCAGAATGTACTTCTTGAAGGACAGTAGGGACTTCATCTTCCGACACACATCTTACAATGGTGGACAAGAAAGTCTTTCTATAGAGAATACCGGATACTAAGTAATAGTATGCTGCTTTCAACTTAAATCTCTTCTTATCTCTAACCGACTGATGCAAGTTTCCAGTTGATAGGTAGATGATGAACGTGTCCATCCAAGACGAATGCTGATCAATCTGCATCACCTCTTCCTCCTCCACTACCGGGCAGAAGAGTTCAGAAGTTTTTCCTCCTGACGAAAGTCTGTACTTGGCAAGAACATCTACCTCCTCATTCTCTATCCTCGGAATGTGTTCAATGGTAAAACTTTTAAATCTTCCGACCTCAATCTTCACAAGCGCAAGATATTTTTTCAACACCGGCTCCCTAGTCTCAATGTTACCCAAAACTTGTGATGCCATTACCAGGGAGTCAGTATTTATGTGAACATGGTCGATCCCGAGCTCTCTTGCAAGCCTCAAGCTTGCCAACAAAGCATCATACTCTGCTTGGTTATTGGTAACCGGAAAGTAAAACTTGATTACCTGCTCGAGTTTGATGCCATTCGGATTTATCAGAAACACTCCTGCTCCTGAAGAATTTCTGTCTGAAGCCCCATCAACATAGATGACCCAGGCCAGAGGAGATCTTTCTGCCTAATTAGAGCCAGATTCTGCTGTATCAATCAGAAAATCTGCAAGCACCTGCACCTTGATAGTTGTCCTGGGCACATAGGAGATTTCAAACTCACTCAGCTCGATCGCCCATTTAGCTAACCTTCCCGAATTTTCTGGCTTCTCCAACACACTCTTCAAAGGTTGATCAGTGACCACTTGGATTAAGTGTGCCTAGAAATAGGTTCGGAGCCTGCAAGGAGACATAATCAATGCCAGAGCCAGTTTCTCTAGGATTGGGTACCTTTTTTATGCATCTTTCATAATGTGACTGACATAATAGACTGGAAATTGTCTCCGGCTTTCCTCACGGACAAGAACAAAGCTGACTGCCTCAGGGCCAACTCCTAGGTACATGAACAACATCTCCCCTGCTCGGAGACTTTGCAGCAAGGGTGTTGAAGTTAGACTGAAACTTAGACGCTCCCCGAAGAGTTTTGAAAAATGGCGCACTCTTATCTCTTACTCGAGAGATAAATCTCCCGAGCCCCTCTAACCTCCCCCTAACTGCTGGATTATCTCAGAGAACGGGGAGGATCCATATCAAGGATGACCTTAACCTTGTCTGGATTAGGGGAAAGACCCTCTGGAGTAAGGAGGTGACCGAGGAATTTCCCCTTACTTGCTCCAAAAACACATTTTAGCGGGTTAAGTTTTATCTTATGTTTTCGCAAAGTGGAAAAAGTTTCTACCAAATCGTGCAGATGTTGCGGAAGAGACTTGCTTTTAACAAAAAGATCGTCCACATATACTTCAAGATTTTTAACCTTTGTCCTCTAAACACATGATACATCATGCATTGATACGTCGCGCCAGCATTTTTAAGCCCAAAGGCATCACAAGATAGCAGTAGCAACCGTCGTTAGTAATAAACGATGTGTGAGGGATATTGGGCTTATGCATTCTTATTTTGTGGTAACCAGAGAACTCATCTAAAAAGCTCATAAAAGGATACCCTACCGCTGAATCAACTAAAGAATCTATCTGAGGCAAGGGGTAGCAATCTTTTGGACACACTTTATTCAATCGGGTGAAGTCTACACACATTCTCCACTTCCTCCATGGTTTTTTAACCATTACAATGTTTGAAACCCACTCAGGATATTGAATTTCTTGAATAAAGCGCGCCTTGAGGAGTTTGGCAACCTCCTCTCTGATTGGCTCTGCCAGCTTGACCGCCGCATCTCTCTTCTTTTGTTGCACTGGCTTAGCGGTATGGTCAATGTTGAGATGATGGCAGGATACGTCAAGGATTGACTCCTAGCATGTCCTCCGCTGACCAAGCGAAGACATCCAGATTCTTTAGCAAGCAGGCTATCAACTCCGCCTTTTGATCCTTTGGTAACTCTGAGTTGACGGAGAGCT
This sequence comes from Platanthera zijinensis, assembly GCA_039513925.1. Classification (NCBI taxonomy): domain Eukaryota; kingdom Viridiplantae; phylum Streptophyta; class Magnoliopsida; order Asparagales; family Orchidaceae; genus Platanthera; species Platanthera zijinensis. The sequence goes on along the minus strand of CM077094.1, from coordinate 25,303,730 downwards.
TTCTCTCCTCCCCTTCAGCAATGGGGATCCTTTGCATTTCCTTGGCAGGTTCCAGGTAAGCGCCTTCACTGTCCATTGCATCTTCTAACTGAGTAGATACTTCTGCTACTATCGAGAAGATTGGAGGGGAAACTTCGGTCATGTTAACTGTGCGGAGGTACCATTCCCGAGCTTGCCTTGGGTCACTTCTGACCCTGCATTGACGACCATCCTTGTTGAACTTGATAGCCAGGTGGTAGGTTGAAATTATTGCTTGGTACTTGTTTAGCAGGGGCCTCCCGAAGATGGCGTGATGGCTGCTTGGAGAATCCACCACTACAAATTGAATCTGCTTAGTCACCCCTCGAGCCTTACTGAGAGTATGACGCTTCCCTCAACTTCCTTCCTCTCACCGGAAAATCCATAGAGCGACCCTTCGGTGGAAAGCAGAGGCTTTCCAGTCTTTAGGGCTTCAAAGGTTGGCTTGAAGAGAAGATCAATAGAGCTGCCAGTATCAATAAGAATCCTATCGACGGTATAATCCGCGATGGCTGCTTGGACCACAATAGCATCATCAAAAGGATTAGTAGTCGGGGGAAGATCTGCGGGACCAAAGGTGACACTTCCCGAAAATGGGGCAGAGGAAGAAGTAAAAGCAATCTCTGCTCGGGTGACCCTTGCAAGGGAAGACTTCCGAGTGGACTCAGTTCCTGCTCCACCGTGAATGCAAAAGAGTCTCCCCAAGGCTCCTTCGTCGACAATATTGCAGCATTCATTCTGAATATAAATGCGCCCTAGACGTCCCTCATCCTCTATCTCTACACATTCTAGCTGAACCTCCGACACCTCCTTGCCTTTGGAGGTGGAAGGTTTTGAAGGATCATTCCTCCTGCCAAAATCTTTGATCTTGTCTTTGACAAATAACTTCTCAACCAGCTGTCAAAGGGCCATGCAATCTTCAGTCAAATGGCCCTTCTCTTTGTGAAATTCGCTGAATTGAGAGTTATTTCTAGGCTTCCAATCCCTTTGAGTCCCTTTCCTCTTTTCATCTGCCTTCTTCTGGATGTTCTGGACGACCTCTTCGAAGTCAATCCCAAGATCCACAAACTCCTCCACAAAGCTGCTCTCATGTGGCCTTGAAGCAGGCAAGGTGTTCTGAAAAATGGGTAGAGCTTGAAGGAGTACGGCGGGAGTGGCGGCCAACGGCAATCTCTGATCACGAAACTGTTGATGGCCGATGAAAGGTTTTTTGTGACAGAGGTTTCATCCTCTATGAGAAGGAGGCTGGAAATCAGGCCGGGGAGGCTTGCTGTGATAGTGGCTGCATGAAGAGGTGTTGGGAGCATCCCTTCCTCCAGCCTTAGCTATCAGGGATGAAATGTAGGTGGGGTTAGCATTCTCACCTTCAATGAAGTGATTGCCTATCGCTACAAGTTCCTAGTAGGTTAATGGAGCCTTTGTTGTTACATTAAACTTAAGGGGGCCTTCCTAGAGGCCGTGAATCAAGGCAACCTTATAGTTGTCGGTGTTCACATTCCTCACCCCCTGAATCTCCTTTAGGAACCAGTCAAAGAACCGCTCTACTGATCCGTTGTCTCAAGACCTTTATTACGTCTAATGCTATGGTCACAAAACTTTAACATCACCACTTACAACTTCTTCACCAAAATCAATCATTTGTGTGCATATGGGTTACCCATCTATCACACACATCACATGTTCATAATAATCAACATCGACCGAATACATAAGTTCTAGTAAACCTTGTTATTAAACGACTAATTACAATTCGTTCACTAACCTCACTAAGTCGTTTCGTTCAACCACATTCCATTTCACCATCTGTTTATGTGGGGTCTATCCAACAAGTTCATCATGCGTTGAATTATCAAAATTAGGCATATTATGATTCGCCTACAACTTAACGTCGGATTGTTACAAAACCTCTTTCGAGTCCAAACCCAACTATACACAAACCCAGGAATTTCAGGTGTAGAACACCTGCTAGACAGCAACTTCAACCGTAGATTCCCGTGGCTACAGTGAAAGTGAGGGTTAGATCTAATATACTCTACAGGGGGGTTAAATAGAGTATATCTGGCGATTAAAACTTTTTGCTGAACAAGATACCTTGTTCTAAAACTTGGGTGATTTATCACAGCACAATAGATAAGACTAATAAAAATAACAGTATCCTAACTAACACAGCCACAGCAAGAACAAAAGAAAAAGGGCAACCAGACAACACAAGAACTTTATAGTGGTTCCCTAACCTGGGTACATCCACTCTTCTACTACCCTGGTAGGAATCCACTCAGGTTTTTATTCAGGTGACTGACACCAATGAGCTTTTGGTAAGGTGCTCAAAAACCAAACCTCAAGCCTTTTGGTTAGGAGACTTGCAAACAGGAATCACTTTTGAAGGGAGTAGATAACCCTTTTTATAGAGGTGGTGAGAGAGTGATGGTGTCTTCTCTTTCTCAAACAACTGAGAAGACTTGTGGATTTGATGGTGACAAAAGCTCCCCCTGAGATACTGAGTTTGTTCAGTATTAAATGGAGCTTTGCTTCAGGGTGATAGGCCTTCAAGCTTTCAACTTCAACCAGAAGAACTTCAGGAACTTCTTGACAGATGCAATAATAGTTGTCCTATTGAAGATTCCTGAGAGAATGACAAAAGGAGACTCTTGATTTTTATGATTGTTCTTCTTCTTAAGAAATTTGTTCTTCTTCTGGTCTAGCAGTAGTTGATTTCTTGACTGATTGATTTTCTGTGTCTCGAGTATTTTATATTTTTATTACTCTTCTGTCTTGTGTGTTGTATGTTGTGCAGGAAGAAGGGAAATCTATATTTTTATATTTTCCATGTGGAAGACCATTTGAATTTTGAAATTCTTCCTGCAATTAATGCTGACGGCCTTGGAATTATTTGACATTGATTTGTTTCCCCAACTGTCCCTTAGAAAAACGGCAGGCAATAATCCTGATGAAAACCATAATTAATGCTCTTGTCTAACGGTAATATTCAGAGAATATTAGAGCATTAATAACTCAGAAATCGTTGCAAGAAAATAGGAATAGGAGAGGGAAACATCCAAGTCTAGATTCATCGACTTGAGTCCACAGTTCGTCGAGCTGAGAATTGCTGTTCGTCGAGCTGAGTTCAAAGATCGTCGACCTCTGAATGGCTGACTGCTGCTTGATGACTTTCTTATTCTGTGCACCAAGTTCATCGAGCTGAGATCCAAGATCGTCGAGCTGAGTCCCAAGAACTGAGTTTGTCTAGCTGGAGTCCAAGATCGTCGAGCTAAGTTTGCATTATGGACTTAGAATATTTAAGATGCCTTCTGGTGTTGAGTGTCGAGACATTATTTGCCATTGAGTGTCGAGAAATTATCTGGCGTTGAGTGTCGAGAAATTATCCTGGCATTGAGTGTCGAGACATTATCCTTGCAAAATGAAGTGAATGTGAATGTCTTCCAATGAGCTCTGTAAGACAAAGGTGAAAGAAAAACATAGAATAATGATAACTTGCAAGTATCTGAAGGAGACTTGCAAGCACCTGTTAACTTCTGCAAAAAGAAGTAAGTTACAATCATGATATAAAACTAAGTTGCAGGTACCTGGATAGGACTTGCTAATATCTGCTAGTCTCTGCAAAAATAGGGTGAGTAAGCAGATATGAAAGAAGATTATGCTCCAAGTACTTGAAGGGAACTTGCTAATATCTGCTGATCTCTGCAAAAGAAGAGTAAGCAAGCAGATATGAAAGAAGATTAAGCTGCAAGTACCTGAAGAGAACTTGCTTATATCTGCTGATCTCTACAAAAGAAGAGTAAGCAAGCAGATATAAAAGAAGATTAAGCTGCAAGTACCTGAAGGGAACTTGCTTATATCTACTGATCTCTGCAAAAGAAGAGAAAGCAAGCATATATGAAAGAAGATTAAGCCTCAAGTACCTGAAGGGAACTTGCTAATATCTGCTGATCTCTGCAAAAGAAGAGTAAGCAAGCAGATATGAAATAAGATTAAGCTGCAAGTACCTGAAGGTAACTTGCTTATATTTGCTGATCTCTACAAAAGAAGAGTAAGCAAGCAGATATGAAAGAAGATTAAACTGTAAGTACCTGAAGGGAACTTGCTAATATCTGTTGATCTCTGTAAAAGAAGAGTAAGCAAGCAGATTTGATAAGATTTAATTTGATAGCAGAAGAGATACTCGGCAAACTCTGCTTTTTAACTGAATAGAGATCAAACCGCGATAAAGATTATCTCGCGTGATCAAGCATGATGCTTCATATATGAAAGCCAGATCCGCCAGATAGAAACATTTTGATTAGACTTCTATAACATGGCTTGTCAATAAATAGAAATAGATTCCTCGATTGAATGATAGATGTCAGGAATGAATATAATCAATTACCAATAGATAGTATATAACAAATCACAGGTAGCCATGCAGAGTGGATATGATTGCCTGGAGATACTTTCTGGCAACCACTAAGAAGTGGAATTGACTGTTCTGAGAAATAGAAAAGGCCACCACGCGGAGTGGATCTGATGCCAAATATTGGAAATAGGACTACCACGCAGGGTGGGTTTAATGCCACAAGTTTCCCTAAACAATTGAAAAGCAGACTTGGTTGTCATTTTGGAAAATGGGCGACCACTTGAAAAGTGGGTTTATTGCCGCTAAGAACTTTTAAGCGACCACGCTGAGTGGGTTTATTGCTGTAAGAAGTTCTCTTTTCCAAATCAACCAGTCATGCCTTCAATAGAAGGACAAAGCGTTTTGATAAAACATACTTTACCACTAATAATTTGAGAGTAAGCACTCGATGTTGCAAAAGAGGACTTTATAATGATGCTTTCAAGCGATATAATCTTGCAACTTGCCTTCTTTCAGCAATTTCTCTACGAGCTTATGAAGAGCTCGGCATTTCTTGGTATCATGACCAACACAAAAGTGGTATAAACAGAATAAATCTTTGCGACATCGATGACCAGGTCGCAAGAGAGGAGGCCTAATGAAATCTGGCTCCTGCTGAATAATATGAAGAACTTCTTCCATAGAAATAGTCAAGTCAGTATACTTCCTTCTAGGCTCAGCTTGCTTGTATATGCGAGAAGCAGGAAGCTCATTATTAGAAATGTGAGTTGATATATTAGAGTTATCCATTCCTAACTCTGAATGCTTTAATTGAGATGTAGATGAATCCCCACGATCATAGCATATATGTCGAGATATCAGGAGATTAGGATCTTGATCATATTGGGATCGATTGCTGTTAAGATTAAGAGGTAAACAATTGTGAAGAGATCCACTATCCAACTGATGAGATGAAATCTTCACTGGCACTTGAGCCATCTTATTTAGACGAGATATATATCCAGAATTCGTGGCTTCAGCTCCAACAAACTGATTTGCATAATCAATAAGATCCTCATAGGTGTCAGGCATTTTTGTAGTGACTTTGAATTTAAGAGGACCTTGCCGGAGTCCACTTATGAAAGCAATTTTATAGAAATCTTGATCAGCATTAACAACATCAAGAGTTTCCTTCTATAATCGATCAATGAAGTGAGCATAAGACTCGTCGTCTCCTTGCTTTATCTGCAAAAGAGCTCCTATGTCCTTCTTTCTCTTCCTAAAAATTCCGAACCTTGAGAGAAATTTTCTTTGAAGATCGCTGAAGCAAGTTATTGATTGAGACGGTAAGTGGTAGAACTAGTCCAACACTTGAGCACCAAAAGATATGATGAAGAGTTTGCATTTGATGACATCTGATAAAGCTTTCAATGAGATAACTGACTCAAAAGCGTGTAAGTGAGAGACGGGATCGCTCGTCCCTGAGTAGACTGGCAGACGAGGTTCTTTGAAATTGTATGGAACAACTTCTCTTCGAATTTCGGATGTGAAGGGAGAGGGAACTTGCTCTTCTCCTGCAAAATGTGTTAATCCATCTGGTATATGAGAATAAGCATTCATGTTTACCTTATGAAGCTTGCGATGAGAGATGTAAACTCCTTAGATAGTAGGCGATTGAGGTCGCTACTTGAGATGGACACTTCTAAAAGACTTGAGGTGTGCTCAAGATCTTTTGATGGAAAATCCTTGAAGACGGGAATCGCCGAAAAGGAAAAATTCTAATAACTTCCAAACGGAGTGGAATTTGAGCAATTTGAGGGCAAAAAAAGCATCTGAATGGGTTTCCGATTCGCCAGGGGGTAGATCTCCTCGAGCCGGTTCTGACAAGCTTTGAATTTTTGAAATCGGACACTCGGATCAAAAGTTATGGCTATTTGAAGTTAAGGTACGCTCTGAGCTTAATCTCATCTCTTCATTGCAACTGATGTTCATCAACTGCTCAGGATCTTAAGGTCGCGTGTTAACTGTTGATGCGCGAAATGCGAAAATGACCAGTTAATGGGTGTTCGGTCTCACAAGCTAGGTGAAGCAGTGGTTTGCGGGGATGAGGAGAGGAAAAGAGAGACTATCGGGCAGCTGGTTACTCTGAGTCGCGCATGAAGATAGAGAGAAAACTGAAGAGAGGGGCCGCTAGCAGCGGCAACAGCGGACTTCGCCCGCCGCGGCTTGAATGCCAATCCGGCGACGGGCTTTGCCTTTGATTATAACTCAGTATTACAGTTTGAGGTAGCACCTTTACATGAGAAAATAGTATAAAGGGTACACAAGGGGAAGCTAGCGGCTAAGGAGAGGAGAAAGCCAGAGGCCGCGCGGACTGTTTAGGGGAGGTCGGCAGACCGCGTGGTCAGCTGCTCAGGCAGCTCGCTGGACTAAGCTGGGCGGACTGCTTGAGCAAACAAAAAGAAGGGGAGTAGGTCGCGCGGAATGGGAAACCGAGTCCGCAGGAACTGATGCTGGGTCCTTGAGGCCCCTGCCGTTGTCGTCCGTTCTCCCTGAATGAGAGGTATGGGGGCCTATTTATAGGCCCGGGGAGGTAACGGTCTTGGTAATGTCACCACCGGTGAGACGGTGAGTTGCGCGAGTATGAAGGCTGAGTCCGCGGAGTCCGCGCTTGGCCGCACGGTCTGGGACTTGCTGCTGGAATTGGTCTTGCTGTTGGCGGACTGGTATGAGTCCGCCTCTGCTGCTGAGCGAGCTTGTGCTGGGCTGTGCGAGCTGAGGAGGAAACTGCATGCTGCTTGAAAGCGGGCGCTGGAAGCTGAGTGGCAGACTGCTCCACGAGTCCGCCTTTCTTTCCGGGAACCTGAAGGGATAACTGGCAGACTGCTGAACGAGTCTGCCCATCCCACTACTGAGATGAGTGATTGGCTACCGAGCTGGGGCTCTTCTTACGGACTGCGCATCGAGCTCGCCTGACTTGCGACGGACGGGTTGAGCAGGCCGCCCACTGGTGGCATCCTGGGCTTGAGGACGAGGGTTAGCGACCCGGCGGATTTAATAGTCCAGGCCGTACACTGCTGACTGGCGACCTGGAGGCAGGTCGTCACTGCTGGCTAAGAGTCTTGGAGACAGGTCGCCACTGCTGACTGACGACCTGGAGGCAGGTCGCCACTGCTGGCTGGAGCATGCCGCTGCATTAGAGGTAGGCGACCTGTCAGACTTAGATCGAGTCTGCCTACTACTGGCGAATAGGAGGGTTGGTCGCCAACAAGCGACCTCCCTCAGGCGGGCTGAAGACGGAGCCCGCCACCTTCTGAGCATGTCGCTATCGAGTGGTCTGGGCGGATAGGAATAGAGTCCGCCTTGGTAGTCCGTACCTGAGGAAGCAGAATAAACCCATTGTACGGTCAACTGACCTAACCCCCTGCAGAACGAGCGGGGGCTGCGCGACCTGGGCGGCCTGGCTAGAGAGTCCGCTCAAGCCGCGCGGGTTGAGCGAATTGAGCGGACAGAGAGGACTGAGGGGTTAGTCCGTCCACCCTTAGAAGGAAGGGCTGATAGGCCCTCCCAGGGCAGGTCGCTACTTGCGAGCTGGCTACCTTTGGAGGGATCGCCGATTTCTGGGTTAACACAAAGCATATAGTCCATAAAATCATAAGTAAAGAAGCTACAACAAGCTTCTAATATCAGAGTACGTGAATAGTTTTCCCCAAAAGAGGTACAACAAAAACCTCTCACACTCACATCTGTAACTGACGGTAGCGACGATACCGTCCCCTCAGGCCCTGTCGTCCTGGCCTGGCTATCTGGCTGCATAACCTGTTACTCCACTTGAAGGGTTTCCTCCTAAAAAAGGAGACGTAGCAACCTTTAGTCATAAAGACTAAGTGTCTTCACATCCACTCCCCCGACGACTCCTCGGCACCAGGCGGAGAAAGGAACAGGGTACAATATATATAAAACATAGGTACAAGCAGGTGGTATAGACTGAAAATCATTATGTATATAAAGCAGTGTAACAAATGAGCAACATTTTATTCTAGCAATTCTACCATCTACAGCAGTATGAGAGTATAATGTTATAATAGAATGTAACTCAACTTATATGAATGCCCATACAAACATATAAGTCTAGGATCGTTCAGCAGTAAGTAACTCATCGTATAGGAGTGCCCATACAAACTTATACGATGACGATCTTGTGTATGCAATGAAGTGTAATTACATGTATGCAATGTAATGACTCACCCATGATCACGCACATGCAATCGCTATGTTGACACGGATTTGTAGTTCCCACTTTTCTACCAGGTAGCTAACCTCTAAGGCGTCATCCGTCATGGCCAGACGGTGATAGTGGAGCAAGAATCTCCACTACTAGGCTGGTCTCCACACTACCTGGCCTAGGCCTCCATATGCCTCAACGCTAAGAACACAACAGCGGAGCTCACATGCGTACTACGGCTCAGCGGGTGTCTCAGGTAGATGTGCACCGAGATCCTAGCCCCAATACGGCCTATGGTGTGTCACGAAAGGAGCCTTGGAAATGATCACGAGGACAAAGCACAACCGTTCACTTGGCACGGAAGGAGCGTCGGGACGTGAACACCGAGGACCAAGCCCAACCGCCCAAGGTCTATCTATCAACCCCCATCGGTGTGACGATTGGCGAGCCCATAGACCTGCCACACTATCCTTAACCCAAGATTACGACACCGCGTGTCAACTCACACCGCATGCAATACAACCGCATCGTGGTACAGAAGGAACCTCGGAAACGAGCACGAGGACCAAGCCCAACTGTCCACTTGGCACGGATGGAGCCTCGGGACATGAACACCTAGGACCAAGCCCAACAGTCAATTTATGACTCTTCCCAACGTTACCAACTAGTGCGCTAAGATATCCGCACTCACCCCTTTCGTAATATGGTGCACAAGGCACCTCAAGGGTTTAACACAAACACAGGTGGCGAACCACCTCGTACAATGGACCATCTTAGACTCCCTTATATGATAAGTCTCAAGACCTTGATTACGTATAATGCTATGGTCACAAAACTTTAACATCACCACTTAAAACTTCTTCACCAAAATCAATCATTTGTGTGCACATGGGTTACCCATCTATCGAACACATCACATGTTCATAACAATCAACACCGACCGAATACATAAGTTCTAGTAAATCTTGTTATTAAACGACTAATTATCATTCGTTCACTAACCTCACTAAGTCATTTTGTTCAACCACATTCCATTTCACCATATGTTTACGTGGGGTCTATCCAACAAGTTCATCATGCGTTGAATTATCAAAATTAGGCATATTATGATTCGCCTACAACTTAACGTCGGATTGTTACAAAACCTCTTTCGAGTCCAAACCCAACTATACACTAACCCAGGAATTTCAGGTGCAGAACACCTGCTAGACAGCAACTTCAACCGGAGATTCCTGTGGCTACAGTGAAAGTGAGGGTTAGATCTAATATACTCTACATGGGGGGGGGGGTTAAATAGAGTATATCTGGCGATTAAAATTTTTTGCTGAACAAGATACCTTGTTCTAAAACTTGGGTGATTTATCACAGCACAACAGATAAGACTAATAAAAATAACAGTATCCTAACTAACACAGCCACATCAACAACAAAAGAAAAAGGGCAACCAGACAACACAAGAACTTTATAGTGGTTCCCCAACCTGGGTACATCCACTCTTCTACTACCATGGTAGGAATCCACTCAGGTTTTTATTCAGGTGACTAACACCAATGAGCTTTTGGTAAGGTGCTCAAAAACCAAACCTCAAGTCTTTTGGTTAGGAGACTTGCAAACAGGAATCACTTTTGAAGGGAGTAGATAACCCTTTTTATAGAGATGGTGAGAGAATGATGGTGTCTTCTCTTTCTCAAACAACTGAGAAGACTTGTGGATTTGATGGTGACAAAAGCTCCCCCTGAGATACTGAGTTGTTCAGTATTAAATGGAGCTTTGCTTCAGGGTGATAGGCCTTCAAGCTTTCAACTTCAACCAGAAGAACTTCAGGAACTTCTTGACAGCTGCAGTAATAGTTGTCCTATTGAAGATTCTTGAGAGAATGACATAAGAAGACTCTTGATTTGTATGATTGTTCTTCTTCTTAAGAAATTTGTTCTTCTTCTTGTCTAGCAGTAGTTGATTTCTTGACTGATTAATTTTTTGTGTCTCGAGTATTCTGTATTTTAATTACTCTTCTGTCTTGTGTGTTGTATGTTGTGCAGGAAGAAGGGAAATCTATATTTTTATATTTTCCATGTGGAAGACCATTTGAATTTTGAAATTCTTCCTGCAATTAATGCTGACGGCCTTGGAATTATTTGGCATTGATTTGTTTCCCCAACTGTCCCTTAGAAAAACGGCAGGCAATAATCCTTATGAAAACCATAATTAATGCTCTTGTCTAACGGTAATATTCAGAGAATATTAGAGAATTAATAACTCAGGAATCATTGCAATAAAATAGGAATAAGAGAGGGAAACATCCAAGTCTAGATTCGTCGACTTGAGTCCACAGTTCGTCGAGCTGAGAATTGCTGTTCGTCGAGCTGAGTTCCAAGATCGTCGACCTCTGAATGGCTGACTGCTGCTTGATGACTTTCTTATTCTGTGCACCAAGTTCATCGAGCTGAGATCCAAGATCGTCGAGCTGAGTTCCAAGAACTGAGTTTGTCCAGCTGGAGTCCAAGATCGTCGAGCTGAGTTTGCATTCTGGACTTAGAATATTTAAGATGTCTTCTGGTGTTGATTGTCGAGACATTATTTGGCGTTGAGTGTCGAGAAATTATCTGGAGTTGAGTGTCGAGACATTATCCTGGCATTGAGTGTTGAGACATTGTCTAGCATTGAGTGTCGAGACATTATCCTGGCGTTGAGTGACTTTGTCCAGAGTTCGTCGAGTTGAGAGCAAAGTTCATCGAGCTCAGCTCAGAGAATTATCTCTTTGTTCGTCGAGCTGGGCACAACTTTCGTCGACCTGAGATCGATGAATGTAGAACTCTTTTTCTAAGTCTTAAATTTTCTCTAAGTCTTGAGTCTCTGGCTGTGTTGGAGGCTGTTCCTTTGTATTATTGACTCTAAGGATTTGACCTAGACTCTAGGACACAACCATGACCCTAATCTATACATGTTGGGTCATATCCTTTCTTAGTGAACCTAGCCCAAATCCAACTAGGGATCCAAAAATCTCCCCCTATTTGGGTGAGGTCACTAATTACAAACTCAATAAAAGAAAATGTACAAAGCAATAACACAATATATATCTGGCAGAGAATTAAACAATAAGTATGCAGCAGATATATTTACACAGTTAGCTTTGTAACATAAAATATAGTTTATCAAAAATGTACCACAAACATATAGCAGTTCAGGTTCAATTCTTTTATTTCTTCTCCTTTGGTTTTGCTTCTTTGCTCTTATCCCCAGGCTGAGTAAAGATGATTTCCCTGTTAGGATTAGCAGCATCTTTCTTTGATGTGTACATATCTGCTACTCCAATCACTGTCAGGGTGGAGGTTCTGGGTACTACAGCCTCTGGGTGTATTGCCATATATTCTGCAGGATTAAACACTTTCTTGCTTACTTGAAGTCTATCCAGCTCTTTCTCTTTGTATGAAGACATAGTAGTAAACTTAGTTGGATCTTCTCCTTCTTCTCTAGCCTTGTTTATTTGTGACAGACCAATCAACTCTTAGGAGCCTAGACATCCTGAAGTTGGGATTAACATCCTAACTAACAGATGGTTGATCATCTTGTGGGGGTAGCAGGGTAACAGGCTTGAATTGGGTGGATTGTGCTTGGAAACTTGTCACTTTTTGGCTTTCATCACTTTGAGTGTATAGATATTTACGAGGAGGAGCTTAACTGAACTTCCCTTTAGGCTTATAAGATTCACTATGCCTTCTGGGTTGATGTTGAGGAGCTTGATATTGTGGAGGAGAAAATGAAGGCTTTTGGTAAACTATTTCATTTATCTGCTCAGCTAAACTTGTATTTCTCTACTGCTGACTGCCACTTTGAGATTGATGTCTGGATGACCTTTCTTGCCTTTGATATGTTCTAGTGAAGGATGTAGGCTTGGAAGATACATCTGAACTTTGAGAAGTGGCTCCTGAGGCACCAGCAGCAGGAGGAGGAGGAGGGGGAGGACCTCTCTTAAGCTTCTGAGGTGGAGGGGAGTATCTTCTGCTCTTCTTCCTTGTCTTTTGATCATTTTTTTATAGCCACATCCATGCTGGCATACCCTTATATGGGGTAATATTATGCAGAATATAGTATGGTGTGTTATTTGTAGGATTGGGTTTTGGGGCAGGAGGTGGAGAAGCTTTTCTCTTCTTAGAAACTTTCTTCTTCTTTGGATCCTCATCAGAATCATCATCATCTGATTCATGTGGATTGTCATACATTTCATCAATTTGTCTTATTGTATCTTCGGGAATTTCTTTACTTCCTGGAGTAGGGATAACTTCAGCATGGACTGCTTCAGTTTCCATAGCAATGTCTTGAGCTATAATATCATCAAGATTGGGGAGAGGGCCATCATCCATAACATAGGATGGCCCAGGAGAGCTAGATGTCTGATCATCAGACTTATTTGCTGGAGGAGCTGTCAAACTTGTCTTTATAGTGTCTAACATCTCTGAGCTGGCAGGAGAGGTATAACACACTATGGCTTTAGATGATAGAATGGGGAAGGAAAGACAGAAATAAATATATGACCCAAATACTTTAAGCAAAGCTGCTAGATTCACTTTGTGATTAATGAAATAAACCCTTCCAGGCAGAATCTTTGGCAAAGTGATCTCTTGAGTATTTGACACTATAATATCTGTACAATAATAAATGTTATTTGCATCTGCTACTAAGGATGTTGTTTCTGCATCATCTGTTTCCATATAAGATTAAAGAAAATTCATGAAATCTGTTTCCATATTAACACCTGTTCCTGCTGTTGGTACTGTTGTTGGTTCTGCTGGTGCAACTGCTGTTGCTTCTTCTTCTGCTGCTGTTGTGTCCATATCCTGTTCAATTGGTTCGTCTACTGCTGCTGCAACTGCTGCTACTTCTTCATGAAGTATCTCCCCTTGCCTGGTTTCAGTAGGCAATCAAGCCAGGCCCCCAACTGAAGAGGGAGCAGTAGTTAGGACAGAGATTTTGGCAGCTAGAGAGGAGATGGAGGAATCAAGTGGAGAGATAGCTTCTACTATGAGGGATTGGAGGAGGGGTGTGAGGAGGGTAATGAGTGGGGTGATAAGAGAGGAATCCAAGTGTGGGGAGGCAGATGTTGGGGCAGTGGTTTGTTGAGTGGATATGGTAGGTGCTGGGGGAGTTAGAGGTGGAGGTGGAGGTGAGATTTAAGTGTCTAGGGGAGAGTCATTTGGAGGAGAGGGAGTGTTCAGTGGAGATGATAATAGGTTGAAGGATGGGAATGATGAGAGTTTGGTGTGGGGGATATCAGCAAGATGAGATGGAAGAGGAGATTGGGGTGGTGTAGGTACAGATGTATCAGGATGGGGGAGGGAGGAGTGGATGGTATGTGTGTAGGAGAGGAAGGAATAGGAGATGCTGGTGGTGTAGGGGTATGTACTATAATGGTAGTGGAAGGTGGGGTTGGTTGAATTGCTAGTTGGGATGGAACTTTAAGGGATGGAGGTGGTGGAGGGGTGGAGTGGATCCCTTCAGTGGGGTGGGGAGAGGCTGGTACAGCTCTTGTACTTTCAGAAGTTCTAGTGGAAGGGAAGGAGCCTTGGCTGGCTTAGTGATGGTCCTCTCCCACTTGCTAAACAAGGCACAAGTGAGTCTCTTGCTAGCATTAATGAATATGGTTGGGGAGACCAGTGATTCAGCAATCTTTTCCTTAAGTAAGATCCCTAGGACCCTTCCAAAACAAACCTCCTTTTTGTAATTTTTCTTTTTAATCAGATCAAATAATAGTTGTGCCAAGTTCACTGTCTTTTTATTGACTATAGCGCACATGACCAGAAACTGATGCCTGGTTATGTAGTTATGTGCGGTGTGCTTCCCTAGCAACACCTTCCCAGCAATATCCCGTCATGTTAAGCATCATATCGAACTCCTCCAAATCTATCTCCAGTTCTTCATCACCATTACTCAATCCAAAAATTTCAGTTAAAATATCGGGGGTAAGAGAGACAGCGTTACCCGCGATTATTCCAGTCATCGTATTCTCCTCCGTAGTCGCTGTATAAACCCACACCCTGTTCTCGGTTCCTGATATTTTGATGTGAGTAAAAATCAGAGTCTTCAGCTGTTGGTCTTCGAGCAATTGTAGAATATTCAGGAAGATTGGATCGGAGTACTGGAAAGATTTGAATTCCAAATCGAATACTGTATCAAACTTCATTGCTGCAAGAGTTCCTGCTTGAATCACCATGAGATCACCTGCAAAGAAAAATGAAGATCAAGTGCAAGAGAACTGAAAGCGCGGGATGGAGGTCGAAGAAAACCTAAATATAAGGTTTTCTAGAATATGAAACGACAGACTCAATTCCACGAAAATGAAATAGAGCTTCGATCTGAGGTCGACGAAATAATTTGGAGTTAAACAATTCGTCGATCTCAATCTGAAGGTTTGAAGACATTTAATCGATCTCTGGTCGACGAAAGTTTTCTGAAGTAAGTTAGTCAATCTCAGTTCGACAAACTCTGAAAAATTCGTCGAGTGCAGACAGAAACTAAACTAAGTCTTCTCCATTCATCATACCAAGTTGATTTACAAAGAACAAGTGATTTTTTTCATCCAAGGGTTTGGTGAATATGTCATCTCTTTATAGATCAGTGTAGATATAGACAAGTTTAATTTTATTTTTGTCTACACACTATCTAATGAAATGATGCATAATGTCTATATGTTTAGTCCTATTGTGATGGACTGGATTTTGTGCTATAGCAATAGCACTAGTGTTATCACAAAGTAGGGTTGAATTATTTAAGGTTAACCCATAGTCCAGGAGTTTGTTTTGAATCCACAGCATCTGGGAACAACAACTTCCAGCTGCAATAAATTCTGCTTCAGCAGTTGATGTGGACACAGATGATATCTTCTTGCAAAACCAAGACACTAATCTCATACCAAGAAACTGGCAAGTTCCTGAGGTACTTTTTCTGTCCACTCTGCATCCAGCAAAGTCAGCATCTGAGTATCCAGTTAACTCAAACTCTAACTCAGTAGGATACCAGAGACATAGACTAGGACAACCCTTTATACATCTTAAAATCCTTTTTAGAAAAATAAGATGAGATTCTTTAGGGTTCACTTGGAACCTAGCACAAAGGCATGTGGAAAACATAATATCAGGCCTACTAGCTGTAAGGTATAGTAGGGACCCAACAATGCCCCTATATAATTTCTGATCCACAGGTTTCTTACACATTTATTTAAATTTTATAGTGAATTACCAAGGGAAATAAATTCTTCTGACACAAAATGTTCATAAATTTCATTTTCAACAAAGATAGAAGAATTTTGTGAAAATTCATGACATATAAAAGGAGTGTCGGGCAGAGTAGGAGAAGAAACTTGTTCCTCTGCTATTTCATCTGGTGTGCCAAAAGCATTAATAAATTCTTGGCAAAGCAATTTATCTTGATATTTGGAATAAGAAATTATTGGACTACTGTTGGGTATTGTATCCACAATAACCTATATTTGTATGAAGTCACCCTTGAACTTAGATGAATTAAGTTTGTATTTGATGTCTTGTTCAAGTTAAGTGTTTGCAGGTTATAATTGCCAAATGTAGAGCAATGTCAGTTTACAATGGGTCACCAAACATAGGACCATACAATATAATCCCTCATTGTGTGATCCATGGTGTTGACTCATATATAACCTCTCAATTGGGACACACTCCATTTTCAAGTACTAAAGCTATGGGAGAAAGGTTGGTTGTTGGATTTCTTGAAGAAAATATTTTTTTCAGGACAACAAAAAATTCTAAGTGTATTTCTCGAGGACTTTTTTGTACTTGAGTAGAATTAAAGTTAGTACTCGAGTCAGGTCAGTCAGGTATTCAAGTAGGAGAAGTTTTTCTCGTGAAAGACTAGTGCAGTTCTCGAGAAATCCATGCAGTACTCGAGTAGGTCTTCACTCTCCTTCTCGAGTTACCTTAAAATAAGGTCTAAATTCTTCTAAGTCTTTTTCTCGAGAAAGCCAAGATAATTTTGTTAACCCAGAATCCGCGACTAGTTCATCCATATCGCTCAAGCCGGGCGGCCTGGTCACCTAACCTCCACTGTCAGTGCACCGGCCCATCCTCCCTGAAGCCGGGCGACTTCGTTTCCAGGTCGCCGCCAAAAGGATCCAGATCAGCCCGCCCAGAGGCCGAGTCCTGCAGCTCGGCAGGAGAAGACCGCCAAGCCATGCGGCCTTCTTCTTGCTTCTCTCTTCTTCTTGCTTCCCGTCACCGCTGCCCAGTTCTCTAGTACCCCGGGCAGCCGATGATTTTAGCCCTGCCTGTTTGGGCAAGCCCCCAAGCCTATAAATTGGGGGCGGCATCACATCCAAAGGACGCTGACTCGGGTCTAGGAGCTCGCCTGTTGAGAGCTGCGGTCTCGATTCCAGTGCCTTGCGGCCTGCTGTCCGGCCGGCTTCTTTTCTTTTCTTTTTCTCCTTGTTGTCTTCTCAAAGTTTAACCGCTTAATCTTTAATAAAAAGAAAGCCCGTCGCATGAGTGGCATTCAGGCCGCGACGGGCGAAGTGTGGTGTTGCCGCTTCTAGCGGCTTTCTCTTATTTCAGCTCTAACCGCTAGTAACCAGCTACTCGGCAGTTTCTCCTTCTTTTCTCCTCTTCCCCACAGTGCTTGAACCGTTAGCTGGTGGTGCTTGAATCCTTGTCGCATTTCGTGCATCAACAGTTAACGGACTAGTAGTGTTAACTACCAGTCCTTCAGATTCCAAGTAGCAATATCTCGGTGGCTAGTCCACTAAGCCACACACGTTGGTTATTGTTTTCAGCCAGCCAGCTTTCTCGTCGGCCTCTACTCGGCTTGTCCTAGCAACAAGTCGCCATTTCAAACCGCAATTGTTCGGCGGTTTCAAAATTTTGGCCTGCTGTTTCTCTTTTGTTCAGAATGGGTTTTACAAAGAAGCAAAGCATTTCAAGCTTTCTATCAGCTACTACTGATCTCTCAGAGAGGCAAGGTGTTTCTTATCAATATAGCGAAGTGCTTGACAATTGCAATGAATTTTCTGCCAATCAAGTTGAGCATATGATGCAATCTGTCATGCAATAAACTTTCAGCCCTCCTTTTGAAATTCCCAAACGGAACATGACATTTCATCACAATCTAGATTATGAAAACCAAGAGCCTCCTTCGAGGGAAGAAGAAGATGTTCCTTCTCCATTCATCAACCGAATTCGTTGGGAGGTTGTCGCCAACGATTTCAAAGTGCCTCGCCTACCTGAATATTCTGGACATGATGATCCTGTTTCTCATCTCCAAGCTTTTGAATCGGCTATTTCATTAAAGAAAGTGTCAAGTGGTATCAAATGCAAACTCTTTATTATATCTTTTGGTGATCACGCAAGGGAATGGTTCTACAGTTTATTACCTCGATCTATCACTAGCTTCAAAGATTTGCGAAGGCAATTTCTTTCAAATTTTGGTACTCGCAGGAAGTGGAAAAGAGACGTAGGAGCTCTCTTCCGAATTAAGCAGGGGGGTTAGGAATCTAATCCTGACTTCGTTGATCATTTTCAAAAGGAAATTCTGGACATTGTTAACGTTCATCAGGATTATTATCTGCGTACTTTCGTGAACGGACTTCCGGAAGGCACTCTAAAGTTCAAGCTCACTATGAAAGATATGGAGACTTACGAAGATCTTATCGATATCGTTAATAAATTTCTAATGGGTGAAGAAGCAAACAAGAACTATACTCATTCTTGAATCGGGAGGTTAAACCGTCTCAGGAAATTTCTGATAATCAGCAGGCCAGTTCTTCGCAAGCTATTTCACAATTAAGAAGTTATGGGTTTCCTCCTCATCTTCAGAATATGTCTACAATGTCTCTTATGCTGGATGATATTTTTAGGTTTGCAAAAACATGTCCGACCATTTCCTTCAATTCTAAAACTCTAAAGCAGGAAAAATGTTCGGATGAATGTATCAAGTTTAAAATCTCTATGGAAGATCTTCTAGAAGTTCTTCAAGAAATGCCAGAGTTCAAAAAGCCACGACGCATGAAATCTAAAATCAAATATCAGCATGAGCAGCTTTTCTGTAAGTATCATAAGGATATAGGCCATCAAATATAAGATTGTGTGGCTTTTCGAAAACTTGAAGGTGAATTGGCAAAGGATGGAGAATTGCAAGATTATATCATGCAGTGATCCTCTCGCGTATTCTTTTCTAGCAGTATCAGTGATATGGACAAAGATTTGGTTTTCTTGACAATGAAGGTGCAGATTGAATATTGGATCATTTTATGTCATCTGACCAGATCTCAAATATACATATATATCCTCGTACTCCATCCTTCGATGCTAGCGAGCATCCATATGCCATTTGAATCTTGTATCTTAACTTTGCTCACATCCGTTCACATGGATGCAAAGCGCCTTTTTGTAAAGACAATACCGTTCGTTTAGCGCTAAGTTCTTAAGCCCTCCACATCCCGCTTGACGTCAGTCGCAGATGTGTAGTGGTGAGTTCGTTCGACTATATTCGCAGATATTACACACTTATCCTGCTTGACTACAGTTGCAGATATTACGTACTTATCCCGCTTGACGTCAGTCGCAGATATTACGTACTTATCCTGCTCGACTACAGTCGAAGATATTGTGTACTTATCCCGCTCAACGCCGGTCACGAACATGGAACTTTAGCCTTGCTTATGTGTTCTTTGTGTGGAATGCAATGCCCCGAGCACCTGCCCACATTGCCACATAAGTTCGTAGCTCTTCTTGTTTTTGCAGGTTGGCAGTGGCCTTTTAGCCCTTTTACAATGATATAACCTGCATTGGTCGATTTATCTTATGCAACCCGCAGACCGCACGGTTTGATGTTTCAGGTTGATTTATTCAGCTTATAACGGATTATCTTCCGGGTTATCATTAATATGGTTATGAATATGGCTGACTTCTATTCTGTAATCAAGTTTTCGGCCTAAGTCCGCCGGTTTATTGTTTATAGAAGTACCTTCGGTCACCGACCTGGATATATTATACAAGCCGAAAACTGCTTATCTTTCGCCCTTATCTCATATTAGAAATGCGGTTAACATCGGTATTCGCCTAAGGAGTGAATCTTAGTCGTCTCTAAATACCGATGCGGCTAACAAAAGTAGCCGCGCGGCTTCCTAGTTGTCGGTCTACCTATATGTTCGGGAATATCGCATGTCCATTACTTCAGCCCGTCTCCTTCGCTATGATATTACGGTCTGTATGGCGATTTCCAAGTATCTGGTTTGTTAGCGGCTAAGTGTGCAAAACTGTTCGATTTGTGGTTGGAATACTAATCTTACTTATTGATAAACCGAATCGGATTGCTTGATGATTCTATTACCTAATACGTCGGAGACAGACAACTCGGACTGTTAGGCTACTAAAAGAGTACTAAGTCGCGCGGATAGATATGCAGAATAAAGTTAAGCCGTGCGAATAAATAAGTAAGTCAAAGTACAACGAAGAAAGGTACGCACAAAGTTTAAAATACTTTCATTTCATTTCATTTTCAAAAAAGTATACATCTATAAGACCGTGCGGCTTACAAAAAGATACCGCCGGTCCTCAAAAAGAAAAGAGAAAAATTACAAGTAAGAACTATCCTAATTGCCCTGCTTGAGTTTCTTAGCTAGAGGAGTGCTGGAACCGGCTTCATCGTCAATGTCCACTTCAGATGGCGAGTAATCGCCGCTATCCGACGAAGAAGAATCGCCCGAGCCACCAGTCTCCCCAGTCACGGACTCTTCAGGCTCAGCCCGCGCGGTCTCGGAAGCCTGGCCGCATGACCTTGAAGTACTCTTTGACCGGCTTCCCGAACTGTCCGCTTCCTCGCCTGCCTCCTCGTCCTCTCCAGCTTTGGCCTTGCCCTTGATCGCTCGGTACACTGCGGCGACCTTCTTTTTCAAGGGTGGGAATAGGTCGCCACAGGTAAAGTCAACAAATCCGGGGGCAAGGCCGCCGAGTTCCCGAAGGCATTTTAGGGCCCCATCAATCCCTTGGACGAGCTGGGGGAAGACAGCGTCCTGGAAAGCCGGATTGACCGGATCATACATATTCTGCAAAACACAAAGCAAAGGGATCAGTCCGCGCGGCTTTAAATCGAAACCGCAAGCTACAGGTGATATCTTACCACGGTTAGTTCCTTCAACCGTGCGTTTTCTTCCTCTTTCTCGGCAAGTCGCCGCTGCGCTTCAGCGAGTTGCCGCTGCATGTCAGCTTGATTCGCGACTAACCGCTTATGGGCCATGCCCATAAAATGGTTAGCCACGAAACTTCGGGCGCTGACTTGCGCGGAAAACCGCGAGAAGTCCTGCTCCGGAATTTTCTTTAGTCCTTTCAGGTTGCGCTTTACATACAAGGCCACGCCAACTGCCGCGGCATGGCGTCTTATGTTTTTACTCCCCCAGTGGGGGAGGGCGGTGGAGACCTGCATTGAGTCGCCGTCAGGATCCCACCGCATGGTCGGGTTGCCGCGGGTATCCTTCAGACCGCTGCCCATTCCCTGCAGCGCGAAGTCACTAGAAGAAGCCAACTGCTCTTCTTCCTCCTCCTCCTCTACCCGCACCGGGTGAGTCCTCTGGGCCCTCCTTTCCCTTTGAGTAAGGGTCAAACAACCAGGATTCAGCGGTTTGTTTAGCGGAACCATCACAGAACCTGCGCAATCAAAGGGTAAAGTAAGTTTACAGGCCGCACGGCTAGCGGAATAGTTCGCTAGAACTGGTACTTACTATCTTCTGCTTGGATGCCTTCCAAGGACGGCAGCAGCGGGATGTAATGGTTGACGTCAAGCCGCTCGCCCTTGAAGAAGTCATATATCTCCTTCTCCAGGCCCTCCAGCCCGCAGCTGCCGAAGACAACCTCGTCACGGACTTGCGGGTTGACCGGCAGGATTCCCAAGTTCCCCTAAAAAATGGCGTATCTTTCCGACCAGCTCGGAATCTTGTTTGCCAGGTTAACAACCTTCAGCCCCCTGCAGCCGAAGTACAGGTGACCGCAGAAGATCTTCGTCCCGGAGTCCGGGATAGACCGCACCGAGAAGCACTCCCGGAATAGTCGCGTCGAGAATCGGACTCCTTCCGACCTGAGGTAGGATATGAAGCTGTAAATGGCGGCGATCGAGTTTGGCGGCAGCTGTCTGGGAACAACGTTGTAGTGATCGAAAACCGCCACTGCTTCCATCAAGACCGGAAAGCGGAAGCCGCAGTCGAAGTGGTCTATTGGAATAGCGATCTGATTCGCTGTAGAGGTGTTGATTCGCTTAGTCGGGAGGGGAAGCCGCGCGATCATTTGTCTTACCTGCATGTACTTTTCCACGAAGCTGCCGAGCTTGGCTTGGGTAAGCCTGCACGCCTTATGATTGGCGGCGTGGAAGGCGGAGGCGGTATCAGTCCTAACCGCTGCAGCCCTTTCAGACCGCATCGATTTAGTCTTAGCCCGCATCATTATCTTTAGTGCTAAAGATTCCGGGATCGGCGGTATTTATAGAATTCCTGTGGTTCTATAGTAAGCAACGTCAAATCGCGGTTTATGTGAAGCCACACGTCTTCAACCTGCAAGACTTGGAGAACAGTTATGCATTCAAAATGCAGGTCAATTCGGCAGTTCGTGCGGTCAAGTTCCTGCACTTAGAAAAATTCTGAGACAAAGCAACAACGACAAGAATTTTAAGCCGCACAAAGTCTCAAGCAGTTCACAGTTGAATAAAGCGAATATACAGTGAATGTTCACAATAAACAAATCCTTCGACATACATAAATTACAAATATTACAAAGCCTCATAAAAATTCTCTAAAATTATTTCTCTCCGCCCTCAGGTGCTTCTCGTCCAACCCGCGCGACTTAGTAGCCGGCCTGTACCAGCTGAACATATACTTGACTGACCAGATTGTGGATGGAATGCAGAGTCCGATGAACTCGCGAGGTATCACGATCAACGCGGGCAAATGGAACCAGCGGTAGAGCGCGATCTCCCGGGTCGCCAGAAGAAGTGACATGCCTAACCGCTGCGACTACTGGTGAGTGCAAAGTCTCTCCGGAAGCCGGGTGGTTTGGTACTTGCTGCTGTTCAGTAGTTGTCCCAACAGGTCGCAAGCCTCTGCCGGCCTCCTCTGGCTGATACTTGTCCCTTTGCTCGTCAAGTCGAGCGATGTTCGCCCTTTCCCTCTCAATCCGGCCGACCATCAGCACTAAAGCTTGCATGTCAAGTTTCTCTGTCTTCTCCGTGTCAAGGTTGGCCAGCGCCTCTTGTGTTCTTTGCTCAGCGGCCTCCAGTGCAGTCCGCATAATTATCTTATCCTCCTCCCAGCTGGCCAGGGCCTTCTGCATCCTTTTGTCAGCAGCCTCCAGCGCAGTCCGCATCGCCGCTCTCTCCATGTCCGCGCTAGCCAGTGCCTCCTGCACCCTTTTGTCAGCGGTCTCTAGTGTAGTCTGCATCGTCGCTCTCTCCAAATCCAAGTTGACCAGTGCCTCATGCGTCCTTTTCTCGGCGACCTCTAGCTCAGACCGCATCATTACTCTCTCCAGCTCCAAGTCTTCCAGCACTTCTTTTGTTCTCTTTTCAGCGGCCTCCAGCATAGACCGCTGATCTTCCTCTTGAAGTCGCCACTCTTCTTTCTTGACTCGAAGGGCCTCGGCATGCTTCCTTACTCTAGCCTGCAAGGCGGCGACCTCCTCCTGGAATTCGGCCGTCCTTTGTTCACGGATATTTAGAGGTAGCGGGGGCATCAGTAGAGGTTAGAAAGTCGCCCGATCGCCCGGCCTGATGGCGATTTAAGGTGCACTTGTAGCGAATAAGCAGGCGGTTAGATTCAGTCACATAACTGATACCTTTTAAAGATCTCGGTAGAACGAGACCGCAGCTCGCGGTTATCTCTCCTTCAAAAGCCGTCGTGTCAAATCTAATCGCTGGCCGCCTAAGTCACTCGGAATCTATCCGCTTTAGCTTTTATCTCCATAGCCGTGCGGTTTCTCTTGCTTTGCTTTTCAGTTGAGCCGTGGTCAGGAAGAAGCTAGCCGGCAGATTGAAAATTGTGTCCGCTCCCTTCTTCTGTGACTGCGGCTTGTAGAATTTTACAATACGCTTAACTTCTTCGTGTTTACCTTGCAGGGCAGGAAATGTAGTCGCCACCTGCTTCCCGACAATTATTTCCTTTATCTCCTCTATCTTCTCTCTGAGTTTTAATTTTTCAACTCCTTTTGAAACCGCAGGAGTCGGTTCGCCAAGCTTCTCTCCTGTAACTTCGACATCAACGTTGGCAACCTCTTCAGAAGCCGACGGAGTTGCCAATAACTTGTCCTGCTGCTGGAACTTCTCCATACCCTTCAAGATGTCGCTCAGGGAATCGCTAACCGCCGGCGTGCTCTCTGGCTCTTTCGGCTTGGGGGATGGAGTCGACAGACTCTCAGATACTTCATTCTCCCGTGGCTTATACTGAAGACTGGCCGCTCCGACCTTCAAAGAAACATTGCGATTGTCAACCCGCATCTTCCGCGTTTTTCTCCTCATCCTTTCCTAAAGGGTCTCATCCTTCTTCTTGTGTCGCTTCAGGTGGACGACTATTGTCTCTATCTATTTCCTCTTCTCAGTCATAGACCGCTCGGCCTCCAGTGGCTTCTCTGAGTCGTCCTCATCAACGGCGATCAAGTCTGCGGATGTGGGTAACCTACGCGCGGTTTGGCAGAATTGACGCTTTTCTCCTCCACCCCAGATATCTTAAAGAGGGGTTCACCAGATGGCGAGTAGGTGATATCAAAGGATTTTGATATCCCGGCTTGAGAAAGAGCGGTTTTGGGCAATGCGTCAGTCTTAGTCGCCGCCTGCGACATCTCCACGGCGGGCTCCGTCGATTTCTTTCCAGATCCGGAGGCCGCCGGTGTGATCGGCTTCTCAGCTTGTTCTTCCGGCTTCCGATCAGGACTTGCCGATTTCCGGCTCTTCCTTTTCTTCTCCGCCGGCTGCTTCTCTCGACTCAACATAGTAGAAAAGACATCCATGTTCGAGAAAGCCGCACCGGCTTGAAGAATGCTAACCGCATGAGGCGAGTACTGACCCGTGACTTCACAAAATTCTTTAGAGATTACAGAGTTCAGGGCTTTTTATAGACGTCCTAGCATTAATGGTAGTCGCGGTTTCCGGCTTTGTCTAACATTTCCGAAATTTTCTGAAAATTTGGAAATGTGCGGGGATTATGTTAACCCAGAATCCGCGACTAGTTCATCAATATCGCTCAAGCCGTGCGGCCTGGTCACCTAACCGCCACTGTCAGTGCACCGACCCATCCTCCCTGAAGCTGGGCGACTTCGTTTCCAGTTCACCGCCAAAAGGAGACAGATCAGCCCGCCCAAAGGCCGGGTCCTGCAGCTCGGTAGGAGAAGACCGCCAGGCCGCACGGCCTTCTTCTTGCTTCTCTCTTCTTCTTGCTTCCCGTCACCGCTACCCAGTTCTCCAGTACCTCGGGCAGACTATGATTTTAGCCCATCCCGTTTGGGCAGGCCCCCGAGCCTATAAATAGGGGGAGACAGCACATCCAAAGCACGCTGACTCGGGTCTAGGAGCTCGCCTGTTGAGAGCTACGGTCTCGAGTCCAGTGCCTTGCAGCCGGCTTCTTTTCTTCTCTTTTTCTCCTTGTTGTCTTCTCAAAGTGTAACCGCTTAATCTTTAATAAAAAGAAATCCCGTCGCAGGAGTGGCATTCAGGCCGCGACGGGCGAAGTGTGGTGTCGCCGCTTCCAGCGGCTTG
This sequence comes from Platanthera zijinensis, assembly GCA_039513925.1. Classification (NCBI taxonomy): domain Eukaryota; kingdom Viridiplantae; phylum Streptophyta; class Magnoliopsida; order Asparagales; family Orchidaceae; genus Platanthera; species Platanthera zijinensis. The sequence continues at coordinate 25,278,414 of CM077094.1, read as the reverse complement.
CTCTTATTTCAGCTCTAACCGCTAGTAACCGGCTACTCGGCAGTTTCTCCATCTTTTCTCCTCTTCCCCCAGTGCTCGAACCATTAGTTGGTGGTGCTCGAATCCTTGTCGCATTTCGTGCATCAACAATAGTCTATTCCCTCTTCTTGTCTATAACATTGAGCAACAAGCCTAGCCTTGTTCCTCATAATCACACCTTGGGCATCCATCTTATTTCTGTATACACATTTGGTTCCAATGACTGGGTAGTCTTGGGGTCTTGGAACCACATCCCAAACTCTGCATCTCTCAAACCGGTTGAGCTCCTCTTGCATAGCCATGATCCAGTGGGGATCTTGCTCAGCATCTTTTATGGTTTGAGGTTCAACTTGAGAGAGGAAATAGGCATGCATCAAGTCTTGATTGAGTTGATGCCTTGTCTGTACACCTACTGTTATGTCTTCAATCACTTGGGATCTGGGGTGATCCCTTAGTGTGACAAGGTCAGTAGGTGGAGTTGTTTCAGCAACAGCAGTTGGATTTAATTCCTCCTGTGGAATTATGTTTGTTGTTGGTTGAAGTTCAGTTACTTCTGTGCTTTCTTCTTCACTTTGTTCTTCATCTTGTGGAGAGGGATGTATTGGATCCTCTTTGGAGAGGCTTAGACCATCCAAATTCTCACACAAGTGAGGTACCTGCAGAGGGTTATTGGTAGAAATTTCTTTCTCCTTACAGGACATGTTAGTTTCATCAAATGTCACATGAACAGACTCTTCAATTTTCAGGGATGATTTATTAAATACCCTATAAGCTTTGCTTACTTGAGAATATCCTAGAAAAATTCCCTCTTCAGCCTTAGCTTCAAACTTTCTCATATATCTCTTATTATTATTATGTATATAACAAATACAGCTAAATACTTTAAAATATGTGATTTTAGGTTTCTTCCCTTTAAGTAATTTATAAGGAATCCTATTCTTTAGCTTATGTACCAGGCTTCTGTTCAGTACATAGTTTGTTGTGCTTACAGCGTCTGCCCAAAAGGATAGGGGCATGTAAACATCTGCAAGCAATGTTCCTGCAACTTCAATTAGTGGCCTTTTTTTCCTTTCAGCTATCCCATTCTGTTGGGGAGTTCTAGGAGCTGAGAAACAGTGCATGATGCCTTACTTCTCACAGAACTCATGTATAAGAAGAGACTTAAACTTTGTACCATGATCACTTCTGTTCAATGCAACATGAGTATAGTACTCAATCTGTATGGTCTTGAGAAAATCTGTAAGAACCTTAAAGGTATCTGACTTAGATCTCAGAAAGAACACCCAAGTGAAGCTTGAGAAGTCATCCACAATAATTAAAGTGTAGGATTTCCCTCACAGGCTTTGTACAGCTATGGGTCCAAAAATATCCATGTGCAGCAAGTACAAGATCCTAGGTGAATCACTTTTATTTACTGATTTAAAACTAGATTTAGTTTTCTTGCCTAGTTGACAAGCACTACAGAGGCCTTCCTTCTTGTATGGGCTAGAAGGTAAACCTCTCACAAGGTTGTCTTTAGATAGCCTAGCAATGTTTTTCATATTAACATGTCCTCGTCTTTTATGCCATAAATCATTCTGATTTCTTATAATATTAAGTAGACAGATAACTGAATTGGCAGAAAGAAAATCAACTATATATATGTTTCCTTGTCTATTCCCAATTAAAAAGTTTGTTTCTTTTTATTAGAAATAGTACATGCAGTTGGATTGAAGTTTACCTGATAACCTTCATCACATAATTGACTTATGGAGATGAGGTTATGCTTGAGTCCTCTTACATAGGTTACTTTGTTGAATGTAACTTCTCCAATCCTTATTTGTCCATACCCTTCAGATTTTCCACACTTTGAGTCTCCGAAGATTACCTTTGGTCCTAACTTGGACTTATAGTTGAGTTGGCTTTCCTTGTTCCCAGTCATATGCTTAGAGCAACCACTGTCCAGATACCATACTTGATTCTCACCTGGACAGCTCTTCATCGGCAAATAAAATAGTTAGTTGTTCTTGACCAAGGTAACCTTGGGTCCTTGTTGATTTATATAACTGTAACTTGAAATGTATGAATATTCAGGTTGATCTTTGTAACCTTTAGGATGATATCTTCTTGGTGGTATTGTCCATTGACTAAAAGGATTAAAATTATTATTAGATTAGTTTCTGTTGTTAAGATCTGGGATCGACGATTTCTGGTTGGATCGTCGACCTGAGCTCGACGATGTTGGATGAGATCGTCGATCTCTGCTCGAAGAATGAAAGTTTTCATTCTTGGGGCACCAAAATCGTCTATCTCTGGTCGACGAACCATACTGATATTGTCGATCGTAGATCGAAGAATGATTATTACTAGAGTTTGCGTTCAGAGATCGTCGTTCTGAGTTCGACGATCTGTTCATATATCGTCGATCTGAGTTCGACAATAACTGCTGAACATTGTTACTTGTATTATTCTTCTAGTTTTTAGGTTTGTTCTGAGTTTCAATTTGTTCTAGAAATTTATTGACCTTATTAACCTGTTGAGTATTTTTCTTTTCTTTGTCAGACACAAAGTTTACAGGTTTTGAAAGATGATTCTTCTGGATTAGGGTTGGTTCACTGGATGAAGCTCCTAATCCTAGTCTGCAGTAATTGGTTCTTGCATTAAGTGTGTTGGTTATATCTAGCAATTTTAAGCTCCTGCCATTTAATGATTCTTCTAGCATTTTGGCTTTGCTAAGTTCAGATTTTAGAAAAGCAATTTGTTCATTTGCAGATTTTAATTCAATAGTTAGGTTTTCATTTTCTGAAATGAGTTTATTTAGAGCATTTAATTTTTATCTGAGAAGTTTGATTTCCTTCTCAGAGCTTATCAAATCTAAGCATAAATTTTCAAATTCAAATTTTAATTCATCAGATTCAAAGTCATAAGAGGCTAATACCTGATCTTCAGCTGATAGGCTTTCTTCATTGTCAGATTCATCTGTATCTGATATGCTACTGCTGGCATCAATTGCCATAAGGCAAACTTCCTTTTCCTTTGCCTCCTCTTATTCTTCACTGGAACTTGAAGATGAAGATTCATCTTCTGTTTCACTCCAGCTTTCAGCCACAAACTCTCTGTCCTTCTCTTTATGCTTGCTGGAGGAGGGCTTGCTGTAATGTTTGCAACTGGAGTCCTTATCTCTTCTCTTTTCCTTCTTCTGGTTCTCTGGACATTCTGATAGGAAATGTCCAGGTTTCCTATAGCCAAAAAATACTAAATCTTTAGTAGGGGTCTTATTATACCTGGGCTTATCATCCTTTCTGGATGGCTTCCTCCTGAAGTCCATCCTTTCCATCTTATAGAATCTTTTGGCTAGTAAGCTCATCAGATCTTCATTTATAAATGGAGCCTCATTCTCCTAAGCAGCCTTGAATGCAATACTGTGCTCCTTCCTTGCTAGAGGAGGTGTTCTTTGCTCAGTTGCTTCCCTGGTCTTAATCAGCTGTTCATAGGACTTTAACTTTCCTAAAAGAGATTTAGTGGAAATCTCATTTAGGCTTCTGGCCTCCTTGATGGGCCAGATCCTTGAATCCCATGAGCTTTGAAAGCACACAAGAATATTGTCATTCACCTCAGTGAGGGTGATGTCCTTGTCCAAGGTTTTGAGCTCATTGATGATTGAGCTTAACCTGTTGTACATATCAGCCACTGATTCTGCTTTCTCCTTCTTGAAGTTCTCATATTGGGATATGAGATTTGATCTTCTGTCTTTTCTTTCATCAGCAGATCCAGCCACCATTTGATTCAGGGAATCCTAAATTTCCTTGGCTGATGTGCACTCAGCCACCTTCTAGAAAATGTCATCTGACATTGTTTGGGCCAATATATTCATTGCCTTGGCATCATTAATCTTGGCCTTCTTTTTAGCCTCAGTCCACTCAGATGGTGGAACAGCAATGTTGCTGGTTGATGCTGTTGAGCTTGAAGCTTGAGGGGGATCTATCAAAATAGAATTGTAGATATCTTCATTAATGGAATTCATATAAAGCTTTATTGTTTCCTTCCAGATGGCAAACTTGTTCAGATTGCACACTTGAGGTCTGGTGCTTGCATAATCCTTGTTCTGGGCCATGCTGTTAATGTGAATCTAACACAAATAGGGAAAGATCTAACATAGGATCTTTGGTTCAAGGGTTGGCTTGTACAACCAAAAAAAACTCCCCTCTGATACCAATTGAAAGTGAGGGTTAGATCTAATATACTCCAGAGGGGGGTGAATCGAGTATATCTGGTGATTAAAACTTTTTGCTGAACAAGATACCTTGTTCTAACACTTGGGTGATTTCTCACAGCACAGCAGATTAGATTAATAAAAATAACAGTATCCTAACTAACACAGCCACAGCAAGAACAAAAGAAAAAGGGCAATCAGATAACACAAGAACTTTATAGTGGTTCCCCAACCTGGGTACATCCACTCTTCTACCACCCTGGTAGGAATCCACTCAGGTTTTTGTTCAGGTGACTGACACCAATGAGCTTTTGATAAGGTGCTCAAAAACAAAACCTCAAGTCTTTTGGTTAGAAGACTTGCAACCCGGAATCACTTTTGAAGGGAGTAAAGAACCCTTTTTATAGAGTGGGTGAGAGAGTGATGGTGTCTTCTCTTTCTCAAACAACTGAGAAGACTTGTGGATTTGATGGTGACAAAAGCTCCCCCTGAGATACTGAGTTTGTTCAGGATTAAATGGAGCTTTGCTTCATGGTGATAGGCCTTCAAGCTTTCAACTTCAATAAGAATAACTTCAGGAACTTCTTGACAGATGCAGTAGTAGTTGTCCTATTGAAGATTCCTGAGAGAATGACAGAAGACTCTTTATTTGGATGATTGTTCTTCTTCTTCAGAAATTTGTTCTTCTTCTGGTCTAGCAGTAGTTGATTTCTTGACTGATTGATTTTCTGTGTCTCGAGTATTCTGTATTTTTATTACTCTTCTGTCTTGTGTGTTGTATATTGTGCAGGAAGAAGGAAAATCTATATTTTTTATTTTCCATGTGGAAGTCCATTTGAATTTTGAAATTCTTCCTGCAATTAATGCTGACGGCCTTGGAATTATTTGGCATTGATTTGTTTCCCCAATTGTTCCTTAAAAAACAGCAGGCAATAATCCTGATGAAGACCATAATTAATGCGCTTATCTAACAATAATATTAAGAGAATATTAGAGCATTAATAACTCAGGAATCATTGCAATAAAATAGGAATAGGAGAGGGAAATAGTCAAGTCTGGATTCGTCGACCTGAGTCCACAGTTCGTCGAGCTGAGAATTGCTGTTCGTCGAGCTGAGTTCCAAGATCGTCGACCTCTGAATGGTTGACTGCTGCTTGATGACTTTCTTATTCTGTGCACCAAGTTCGTCGAGCTGAGATCCAAGATCGTCGATCTGAGTCCTGAGAACTGAGTTTGTCCAGCTAGAGTCCAAGATCGTCGAGCTGAGTTTGCATTCAAGACTTAGAATATTGAAGATGTCTTCTGGTGTTGAGTGTCGAGACATTATCTAGCGTTGAGTGTCGAGACATTATTTGGCGTTGAGTGTCGAGACATTATCCTGGCATTGAGTGTTGAGACATTGTCTGGCATTGAGTGTCGAGACATTATCCTGGCATTGAGTGACTTTGTCCAGAGTTCGTCGAGCTGAGAGCCAAGTTCGTCGAGCTCAGCTCAGAGAATTGTCTCTGAGTTCGTCAGTTGAGCACGACTTTTATCGACCTGAGATCGACGAACGTGGAACTCTTTTTCTAAGTCTTGAATTTTCTCTAAGTCTTGAGTCTATGGTAGTGTTGGAGGCTGTTCCTTTGTATTGTTGACTCTAAGGACTTGACCTAGACTCTAGGAAACAACCATGACCATGGTCTATACATGTTGGGTCATATCCTAACTTAGTGAACCTAGCCCAAATCCAATTAGGGATCCAACATACAGGAATCTGGTGAGTGTGTGTAACCCTTCGATGGAAAGGTCTTTCCATGAGATACAACTTTCATGTTCAGTATGCAACCTAGATCAGACTGTATCACACATAAAATTATCTCCAAAGCCTACTGCGTATAGAATACAATTTCTGCACGCTTAGTCTGATAGCCCTCTACTTCGATCAGACATTCCTGTGGCTACAGACTTCACCTGAAGGCGTGTAACCACTCGTTGGAAGGGTAATTCCAAGGGCTACGACTTTTGTGTTTAGTCGAAAGCCCAGATCTGGCCATATCTTGCCTGAAAATAGCAAAGAAGGTCGTTGTGTGCAGAACGCAGATTTCTGCATGCATCTTGAGGCGGAATGAATGGCATCGGTTCATCTTCCTCCTCAAGCCGATCCTCCTAAATCACAACCATAAGTTCCTCCGCCCTTATTCACCCTCTTAAGGCCCTTCCTCTTCACGAAACCACCCCCATCGTCACTTTGAAGGAAGGGGAGGTTGAAGATGACTAAACCTTAGAACACAAGTTCTAGCATGGCCCTCCTAAAAACCTTCATCTCACACATCAAGACTCATTTGATTCGATATCTCGCCTAAGAATAATTATAGATCTAGCACCAAGGGAGAGGGGAGGAAGCACGCCATATTTCTAGCGGTTCCGCCATCTCCGGCCATGGATCTTGTCATTCTTCTCGTCGACATCCCTTTTCCTTGGCGACAGTGGCGATTCCTCACAGAGTTTGGTTGGCTCCAGCAAGTTCTTCCCTCCTCCAGAAGTTTTCTCCAGAAGATGTGGCTTGGAAGAGAATGAAAATGGCTAGGGTTTCATTTTGCCTTTTTATTCAGAAGTGACACGGGTAGGGACACGCCCGTGTCCTTACCCGTGTCCTGCTCGGGCGAAACGCCGTCAACCGTTCGACTGCCGCTTCGTGCACATACACGGGTACTGATACGCCCGTGTCTATACCCGTGTCCTGCTCGGGACACATTTCTTCAATCTTACCTCGACACACACGGGTTGGGACATGCCCGTGTCTCTACCCATGTCCTTCTGTGGACAATCCTTCTTATCACTCAACGCCATGCCACTCAACGCCACGGCACATGGGTAGGGATACGCCCGTGTCTCTACCCATTTCCTTCTCTGGACAATCCTGCTTATCACTCAACGCCATGCCACTCAATGCCACGGCACACGGGTGGGGACACGCCCGTGTCTCTACCCGTGTCATACTAAAAATAGGCACTCAACGCCATTCTCAAGACTACCCAGCACCACTTGAGTTCTAGCTGATGCACATGGGTAGGTACACGCCCGTGTCTCTAGCCGTGTCCTACACAAGCCCAGATTCTCTTTTCCCCACCAGTGCACGCCTGATCGCCTGCACTCTCTGAGCCTAAATCAGCTCTCTTGACTCAAAAGCACGCACAAGGGGCCTAGCGAGAATCGAGATGTTACAAAAGGTATAGCTTGGTAAGTGCCTTTAAGGCTACCCATGAAGAAATTCAAATGACCCATCATGGACCATTTGTTTTTTGTGCTACATCCCCCTCTCAAAAATGTGGCTGCAACCAATTTTCAGAATCTCTCAGCACAGAATCTGACTAAGGGTCAGTCTGTTAGCTTGCCTGATATGGCTATTTCTAATGCTATCACGAGCACTCTGTCTGAAAAGAAATGTGCTGCTGATAGGATCCAGAACAGGACACACAAGCCAACAAGTAGACAAACCTTTAGTCAAATCCTTGCTGAAAGGAATAAGAAAATGACTGATGCACCTCTTCCTTTTGTCAGGACTGTAGTCAAATCATCTGTAGGGCCTACATAGAAAAGAAGATACAATATACATGACTGCTGGTGTTGTGGCAAGATAGGACATTATGCCATTGACTGCTAGCATAATCCTAATATGGTCAGAGCTAGAATAAGTCCACCAGTCAGAAAACTTGTCGGACATTTTCATTTTCAAACTAATGTGCACCTAGGACCCAATAGAAATTAGGGCCCTAAGGTAAAGTAAACTTCTTAATTCAGGTTAGTTCAAGTGGTCATACCCCAATATGGTACTTAGACATTGTTTATTCCAGGAACATGACTGGAACAAGGAGCAACTTGAAGGAGTTCACCCCAGTGAAAAATGGACCCAAGGTTATCTTTGGTGGTTTTGATAGAGGGGTAACCAGAGGCTATGGTAAGATTACCAATGATATAGTCACTATCACAAAAATGGCTTATATTGAAGGGTTGCAATACAACCTTATAAGCAAAAGCCAACTCTCTAATCTTTGCTATGTTATTGTCTTCCACAAGGATGAGTGCCTGATTAGGGGGTCAAGTAACCAAGAGGTCATATTGACAGGCACTAGGAGTGGAAATGTTTACTTTTTAAACTTTCTATGTCTGAACTCATATTCTCATATTTGTCTTGTAGCAAATGAAAAAGACTCATATTGTGTCCAGTGGCACAAGAGACTAGCTCACTTGAATTACAAGAGTATTGCCAAGCTCTTTAGTCAAGAGTTAGTTAGGAATGGTCCAAGTATGAAATGTACCAAGGATAGCATTTGCTCATCTTGCTAAAATGGTAAGCATGCCAAAGCTTCCTTTAAGGACACTAGTTCCAAAGACTTTGTAAGGGGCTTATACCTCCTACATATGGACCTATTTGGTCCTATGTCTGTTTATTATCTTGGTAGGAAAGTCTATACCCTTGTGGTGGTTGATGACTATTCTAAGTTTACTTGGGTGTTCTTTCTCAAGAAAAAGAATGATACCCTTGATATCTTCATCAAGTTTATAAAGTAAGTTCAGAATGAGTTTAACAGTTCTGTGGTAAAAGTCAGAAGTGACCATGGAACTAAATTCTAATCTGAAGGCATGATAGAGTTCTGTTAAGAGCAAGGGATTCATCAAGAATTTTCTTCTCCTAGAACTCCCCAGCAAAATAAGATTGTTGAGAGGAAAACAGAGCTCTCATAGAGTTTGGAAGAACCTTATTATGTGACACATCTCTCCCAGAACATTTCTAGGCTAAGGAAGTAAATATTGTATGTCATGTCCTCAACAGGGCCTCTATCACCAAAAGCCACAAGATGACTCCCTATGAGATCTTGAAGGGCATAAAACCAAATCTGGGCTTTCTCTGAATCTTTGGTAGTAAGTGTTATGTGCTACAAAATGGAAAGACCTATGTGACTAAGTTTACTGCCCAGTCCTTTGATGGGATTTTTTTGGTATAATAATCATAGTAAAGCATATAGGATATACAACTTGAAAAGCCAAGTTATAGAAGATTCTATGCATGTAGTCTTTGATAAGTCTAGCATGATTAACAAGGAGCTGCCAAGCTCCTCTTCAAGCACTGCAGGTATAGAACAGATGAGGGACAATCTGACCATAAAGGAAGCAGAATCAGCTATCCAAAATGAAGTGGATACTCCATAAGGTCTACCAGACACACTTGGAGTAGAGGATGATCAGCAAGAGGCTATTCCTGAAGATGTTGCTGAAAGAATATTACCCCTAGAAATTAGGCATCTAAGAGACCATCCTGTTCACCAAATCAGTGGTGAACCAAGCAATGGAGTAGTGACAATAAGAAGAAGTCTGAATACAGCTATGTATGCAAGCTTCTTTTCACAAGTAGAGCCAAAGAAGTTTGAAGAGGCCAACAAAGATAAATTCTGGATAGTGGCTATATAAGAGGAACTAAAACAGTTCAAAAGAAGCAATGTCTGGAAGCTAGTTCCCAGTACTCATGGACATAATGTCATTGGAGTCAAGTGGATTTATAGAAACTGACTTGATGAAAATGACATTATAATAAAGAACAAAGCAAGATTAGTAGCTAAGGGGTACATATAAGAAGAAGGCATTGATTTTAATCAAACCTTTGCCCCCTGTAGTAAGATTGGAGGCCATAAGATTTGTCCTTGCAAATGCTGCACACAAGGGATTCAAGGTCTACCAGATGTATGTGAAGTCAGACTTTTTGAAAGGTGACTTAAAAAGGAAGTCTATGTTGAGAAGCCTCCAGGTTTTGTAGTTTCTAACTCACCTAATTCTGTTTATAGACTTAGGAAAGCTCTATATGGGCAAAGGCAAGCCCCTGGAGCTTGGTATGAGACTTTGTCTAGCTTCCTCATTAAGAACAAATTCTAAAGGGGGAAGATAGTCAAGACCCTATTCCTAAGGGAATCTAAGGGCAAGATCATCCTAGTTTAGATTTATGTAGATGATATCATCTTTGGATCTACTGATGACAACCTATGCAGGAAGTTTGCCAAACTTATGCAGGGGAAGTTTGAGATGAGCAGTATGAGTGAACTTAAGTTCTTATTGGGTCTCCAAGTAAGATAGACTAATGATGCCTTGTCCATATCCCAGTCTAAGTTCACTAGGGAGATAATAAAGAAATTTGGTATTGATAATTTCTCCACCATGAGAACTCCCATGGGGTCAAGTACGCCCATATGCAAAGATGAGGCAGGGAAACCTGTTTATGAAACCTTATATAGGGGGATAATTGGTTCCTTCTCTATCTAACTACAAGTAGGCCAGATATAATGTATGTTATATATGTTTGTGCTAGTTATCAGGCTTGCCCCCAAAGAATCTCATTACTATGCTGCAAAGAGAATTCTGAGGTATCTTAAGGGTACACCAGATCTTGGCATGTAGTACCCTAGAAATGGGGAGTTTGAACTAAATGGCTATTCAAATGCAGACTGATGCGCTCAAGTCCCCGGTAACGGCACCAAAAACTTGATGCGATCAAGTCCCTGACAACGGCACCAAAAACTTGATGCGTACCACGAGTTCCTTGAAAAAAGATGAGAGAAGGGTTTTTATTTAACTAGTAGGCTATAAGAGGGCGGAGCTCGCAGGCGATATTTCGTTTTAAACGAAAGGAGACAAGTGCACATATCGCTTGTAATACAGGATATTCCCAGGGAGGAATATTGGGGTCGTATTTTTCTCGGGGTCGGTTTGACTATTTCTACTCTTTCCCTGAAAGGACTATTATTTTATCGATGATATTTTTGTCATGTTGATTTAATAAATGGCATAAATATATATATATATATATATAATGCAGAAAATGAAAGCGAAAAATGCCGATGAAGAAATAGCACAATGGCACCGAAGAAATTTCAATGAAAATGACTTTTAATAACTAGAGATCCTAAATTTCAAATTAATTATAGGGCATAATTGGCCGTGGAGGCTCCAAAAGAATGAGCATAACTATCTCTAGGTAATATCGCTCACCTGAACATTAAGACTATTCGACCAAACGTTAGTCTGTCGAAGGATTCCTCTTAATGCCCGCATTACACTAAGAACCCCGCTATTAGGTGGGGAACCAAATCCGGTAGAGTTACGCTTCTCCTCTCTCGAGGGTATGCACGCAACTCTATTTACCCAATGGTGATCGGTCCATACGCACGGCCTCTCGGCAAGCTAGCTTATGGACAACGGAAATAAAGCCCACACATCGATATGTGGTCCTACGCGTCGTATACCCGGGGCAAACCTTAAGTGCTTTAATTAAAGCGAAAAATGAGACCTTTAATTATTTAAAGCTATTTTATATGTCCCAATGCTCTTCGATACTGAGGGCTAAGAACGGTTAGCCACTCATCGGAATGGGGACAACTATTGAAAAGAAAATACATAATTGAAATGCAAGTCCTACTCAAACGAATAGGCGGGAAATTAAAGCAGTAAAGAAAGCTGAAAATGAAAGCAGTAAAGTGCGAGTCCTACTCAAACGAGTAGACGAGAAATGAAAACGATAAAATGACAAGTCCTACTCAAACGAGTAGCGGGAAATTAAAGCAGAAAATTGCGAGTCCTACTCAAACGAGTATGCGGGAAATGAAAGCTGAAAATGCTATCTCATACACGCACACACTCTACTTGAAAGAAAATGCACACACACACTCTACTTGAAATAAAACGCACGCACTCTACGAAAATTGGAAAAAAAGGTAAGTGTTCCAAAAATTAAAACAACTACATTTCTACCGCTAGAATATGGTAGAAATGCATAAAAAGGAAAAATAAAAATTAAACGAGCGAAAAGTTTAAAAAATAAAAATAAAAAAATGAAATAATGCAGAAATTAGAACGATAACATATTCATTCTTAAAACTTTATAAAAACGCGTAAAGAGTGGAAATAAAGCTAAAATAGAACGAAAGGTTTACGATCCTAAAAAGCCTAAGTTAAAGAAAATAAATCCACTTTAAAATGATTTTTTATAAAATCATAAGAGTAAAAACAAAGCTAAAAAAAGAGAGCAAGAGCTAAACAAGTAGGATGCAAGAAAAGAAAATGCGATTACAATGGCTAGAAAATAGGATAAATTCCTAAGCTATAAAGGTTTTGAAAAACACAAAAAACACGAAATTTGAACGAACAATAAAAATCACTATGAGTAGGGCACATAAATGGATCTCCATACAATACAAAGAGAGAAAATCTACACATTTTATTAAGCTAAAAGTGATTACAAGAAAGCTAAAACAAACTAGGAGAGGGGGAGAAAATTCCCTTACAAAGAATGGAAACCACCAAGACAACACCTACCCTAAGCAAAATGACCCAAAAAGTGGAACAAGACTGCATACAGAAAATTTGAATTTATAGTAAAAATTTTTGGTGTGACACAGGCGTGTCGGGTTGTGTGACACGGGTATGTCGGTACTGGTGTGTTGGAGAAGTCAAAATCTTGTCAGCTGGCGATTTTCTAGAAGGAGCAGGACGGGACACGTGTCTGACACGGGCGTATCGGGTTGCATGACACGGGCATGTTAGAACACGTTGCAATTTGATGTTGGCAGCGGTTGGGTCGAGCATGGGCGTGTTGAAATTTGGGATACGGGCGTGTCCTTCTCGGGTTGAAGAAGGCTGAATGTCGAGTGTCGAGCTGGAAGCGTCGAGTGAGTGACACGGCCGTGTCGAGTAAGTGACACAGGCGTGTCCTTCTCGGGTTGATGAAGGCCGAACTTCAAGCTGGGGTCGACGAAGGCAGATCGTTGAGGGGCCGACACAGGCATGTCGAACATTGACACGGGCCTGTCAAGTCATTTTTTGACTTTTTTCTGGAAAATTTCAGAAATCAAAATAAACTAAGTTAGAAATAAAATTTACAAAAAGAAGCAAATTATTAATGAAAAATAAATAAAAATGACAAAAATAAAGTAAAACAACTTAATAAAAATACTATAAAATAGGTATATTTACAGCTTATCACAGACTTTGCAAGATGCAAAGAGGACAAGAAGAGCACATCTGGCACCTGTCAATTCATAGGTGGAAGACTAGTTTCATGGAGCACCAAGAAGCAAACTAGTGTTGCAATTTCAACTACAGAGTCAGAGTACATCTCAACAAGTAGTTGCTGTGCTCAGTTACTGTGGATCCAGCATCAGCTCCAGGACTACAACCTTTAGATAAGTAGAAGTCCTCTATTTTATGATTCTACTAGTGCTATTTCAATTTCTAGGAATACTGTCTCCCATAGCAGGAATAAGAACATTGAAATTAGATAACATTTAATTAGGGAGCATGTGGAATGTGAAGATATAAAACTTGAGTTTGTCCCAACTGACAAGCAAGTGGCTGACATCTTCACTTAGCCACTAGATGAAGCAAAGTTTAACACCTTCGAGTTTGAGTTCGGTATGTTAAACTGGTATAGATTCAGTTGCTCCTCATTTAGTTGCAGGTTATTTTATATCTTGCAGATGGAATTGTTCTTCAGTAAAATGAAGACTCTTCAAGTGATATACCTTCAGTGGCATCATGGTCAATTGCTGTCCATCATAGTATAGACTAGATTGTCTACCAAGAAATATGACAGATGATGCATTAGGTGAGGGGGAGCATGTCCAACACTGCCCCAGCACTCTCATAAGGATCAACTACTGCCTACCTATAATAAAAAAGGTGGAGCAGATGATAAGGACCTTACTGCATTTTTACAGAAGTCAAAAAGTGGGAGGAAAAGATGAGCAAGTGTATGATCAAGAATGGTAGCATCAATTCAGGGGGAGCAGGTATGGTAATGTTCACCCTGCAGGAAAAGAGGTGTGGTAACTATAGATCATTCTCCAATTATATGTTTTTTTATTCTTATTGCAGTATATTTCTGTGTATGTCATTGACTCATTTGCTTAAGGGTTTTGACTTCCACAAATAGGGGATGATTGTCGAGTCCATTGCCCATATTGTCCTTGATTTGAGGAATTAAATCTTGTTAATAACATACATAAAGTTGTATTTGATGAGTGCCTGAGCTCATGCATGTAGGTTGTCCAAGCAACAATGATGGGACATGTAGCCTAAATGGCTAGGTCTGGTAAACACTTACCTAAGATGTGGATAGACAGAAATCTTTCTAAGTCCACAAGCATTGAGTAAAGGTTACTCACTCAACGCCAGATGACTTATACAACTGAGTGGAGCCTATATAGTCAAACCTAACTATTGGCTAGACAGAAATGTGGCTAAGTCCACAATCGTTGAGTGAAGTCAACTCACTCAACACCATACAACAAAAAGCTATGAGAGAGGCTAAGACAAAAAAGATAGACTAGAAAATCCGTCTAAGTCCACAAGCATTGAGTGAGAACAGCTCACTCAACGCCATGTCATAAAAGGCTGTGAGATAAGCTCAGTCAGTCAAAGCCACAAAAAACTGTACTTAAATTTGACTATGTCCACAGGCATTGAGTGAGGCAAGCTCACTCAATGCCATATGATAAAGCATTGACTTACCATCATTCAGTCAAAACCTGTGTTTTCAAGACACAGAAATTTGGTTAAGTTCAAATGCATTGAGTGGAGCTTACTCTCTCAACTCCAATGTGGAGAAAAATCCGGCTAAGGAAAAAAGAGTTCAGAGAGGCATGCTTACTCAACGCTCTCAACGCCATGATTCAGAAAATCTGGTTAAAGCAAAAGGTGTGATGCGATAAATGCAACAAGGACTCGAGCACCACCAGATAACTGTTCGAGCACTAGGGAAAGAAGAAAAAGCAAACTGCAAAAAGTTGTCTACTTAGTGGATGAGAGAAGAGAACAGAAGAGCCGTGAATCACGGCAACACCGTACTTCGCCCGCCGCGGCCTGAATGCCACTCTTGCGACGGGCTTGACTTTGATTGCAAATGATGGGTTACAAAAGGCGGAAAGAAAACTGTGTAGCAGGCAATTCGGAGTCCGCAAAGTTCGAGATTCGAGTCCGCAGCCTTTAACAAGTAGGCTCTTGGGCTCGAGTCAGCGTGCCTTGGGTGTACAACTTCCCCCTATTTATAGGTTTGGGGGCCTGCCCAAATGGGCAGGGCTAAAATAACCGGCTGCCCGGGGTACAAGAGAGCCGGGCAGCGGTGACGGGAATCGAAAAGAAATGGACTAGCAGTCCACGCGAGATGGGCGGACTTGTCTTGCAAGCTGAGGCATCCCCTTGGCTGTGCGGAGCATAATCTTGGCTGGAGGGGAGCGACCTGAGCGAACTGACGCTGGAGTCTGCCTATGGACGCCAGATCTGGAAACTGACCAAGGTGGGGCGACCTGAGCGGACTGAGAACTGGAGTCCGCTTCTGGGGGTTCCTTGACGACCTGAGCGGACTGAGGGGCTCGAGTCCGCCGAAATAGGAGTCGTTGGACATGTTGCGGATTCTGAGGTTAACATAATAATCCTCGCACATTTCAAAGTTTTGGAAAATTTCGAAAATGTTTCCTTAACCGCCGAGTCCGCAACTGTCATAAATGTCGCCTGGGCTATAAATACAGTCGGAAGAACTGCATTCTGCCAGAACTGTCTATGCAACGGGCCGATACTCACCACTTGCGGTCTGCACTCTCCAGCCCGGCAGGGCAAGACTCGGATCTTTCTTTGGCAACCTTGCCTCCAAGACCGACAAATCTACGGCGAACACATGGATTAAGAAAGCAGATCAGCGGAGCGAGACAGCCGTCCACACGTTGGGGAGAGTTCGCAGAAGGAAAAGCCGACCACTGACACAGCTCGCAAAGATAAGGAGCTGGAGTCCGAGCGGTCAGATGCTTCCCTTGCTCAGGACCTGCCATCCAAGAGTGCGGATAGGATCTCTGATTCGTTGCGGATTTCTGATCAGAATCCTGCGAGCTCGGGGGGTGGCCATAATCTTCTCTGCCTCAGGGACGCATATGCTGCAGATAGATACTGAGAAGGAGGTCTCATCGCCGGGATTCCGACAGCTGCATACTACTGATCTGCAGGCTGAAAAGCGAACAGAAAAGGTCGGGGAAGATGAGCAAGTGGAGAAGCCGGCTGAAGAGCAAATCGCGGAACCAACGACTTCTTTGACCGTAGCCGGCACCAATCAGGACGCAGTCTGCGCGAATCCGCCAGACTCTCAACAGGTTGTGCTGGCCTTGGAGAAAAAGGGCCCTGAGAAGAAAAGGAAGAGAGATAAGTCCTTTGTTGCCAAGCGAGTGGAAAAGAAGCTGCGGGCTCAGAAAGAGAAGAATGTCTCTGTGCGAACGGGTGCTGCGAGCTTGCAGCACAGGCCGCGAGATAAAGAAGTTCCCGATGCGAGCTTGGTCACACCGGATGCTACTATCTCAGGGGGTGACTCCTTATCAACGGTCAGCTTGTCTACTACTGAAATACTTGACAATGTTGACAACGAGCGGCTTGCTGACATAAATAAATCTCTGCTTGAGGTGTTGCAGTCTGATGTCGATATAGTGGGAGAGAAAGTTGTCGAACCCGCCCCCTCTCTTGCGGATGAAAAAAGGGAGAAGACGGAAAAAGAGCAACTCGTTATCATGCATGCCAAGGTCGAGGTAGTGGGAGAGAAAGTTGTCGAACCCGCCCCCTCTCTTGCGGATGGAAAAAGGGAGAAGACGGCAAAAGAGAACCTCGCTATCATGCAGGCCAAGGTCGAGGCGGTCTTTGAAAGGCTGGAAGCGGATAGGAGAGCTGAAGACTTGCGAACTGCGGCGGAGATGATGCGGTCAGGCAAACTGCAGTCGCCGCCCCTGCACTTTTAGCAGCGATTGCTCTATAAGTCTCCAATACGAAAGTCGAGGCCGATAAAAATTATCACGGAGACCGAGGATATAGTTGCTTCCAGTAAATCAGTTGCCAAGAAGAGGGTGAAAGTTCATCGAAGATGGAAGCAGCACTTGGTCGCTTTCGACCCAGATCGAGTGAGACGGCCTGTTGTGGATAGTCGCCAGATCGCTGCAATGATTGCAAAAAGTGATTTACCTTTATCTTTTTGAACTCACCCGCGACCTGGAAACTAAAATGAATTTTTTTCCCTTTGTTGCAGTTCGAAAGTCTCCACCAGGTTCCGTGGAGGCTGGTGAGATCGTGTCATCGCCCGCAGATGCACTGGCACAAACTATGACGACGGTCAGCCCGGGAGCGTTTTTGCCGACCCTCTCCAGGAGTCTCCGATTGTTTCCGCAGTACGTGCTTGCAATTTGCTTGTTCCGAGCTTTTTTGCATGTTTGGTCTCTCTAGTAGGGGCAGATGTTAGTGTGCCGCGGTTGGAAGAGATTCCTGTTGTTTGTGAGTTCTCCGATGTTTTTCTGCTGATCTTCTCGGACTTCCACCCGATAGAGATGTTGAGTTCGTTATAGATTTGGAGCCGGGTACGCGTCCTATTGCTAAGGCGTCGTACCGCATGGCCCCGCGAGAGCTGGAGGAGTTGCGGATCCAGCTAGATGAGATGTTGGCAAAGGGTTTTATCAGGCCGAGTTCGTCGCCCTGGGGTGCACCTGTGTTGTTCGTAAAGAAGAAAGATGGGTCGATGAGGTTATGCATCGACTATAGAGAGCTGAATAAGGTTACAATCAAGAACAGGTACCCATTGCCACGGATCGATGATTTGTTTGACAAGTTGAGTGGTAGTGTTGTATTTTCGAAGATAGACCTTCGTTCGGGCTATCATAAGTTGAGGATTCGGGAGTCTGATATTCCGCGGACGGCGTTCCGCTCTCATCATGGACACTTTGAGTTTTTAGTCATGTCTTTTGGTTTGACTAATGCACCTTCGGCCTTCATGGATTTGATGAACCGCGTGTTCAAGAAGTACTTAGACAAGTTCGTGATTGTCTTTATTGATGATATTTTGGTGTACTCCCAGAGTGCAGAAGAGCATGATCGGCATTTGCGTATAGTTTTGGAGACTCTGAGAGATCATAAGCTTTATGCCAAGCTGAGCAAATGTGAGTTTTGGCTACCTCAAGTATCTTTCCTAGGCCATGTGGTGAACAAGGAGGGGATCTCAGTAGACCCAGAGAAGATCGCTGCTGTTATGGAGTGGGCGAGGCCTGTTACGCCTCGTGAGATCAGAAGCTTCTTGGGTTTGGCAGGTTATTATAGAAGATTTGTGAAGGGATTCTCCACTCTGTCTGCACCATTGACCCGGTTGACGCAGAAGAATGTAGCCTTTGTTTGGGATGACAAGTGTGAGGAAGCTTTTGAGGAGCTAAAGAAGAGGCTATGCTCAGCCCTATTCTATCTTTGCATACTGAAGGTGTCGAGTATGCGGTATATGTGGATGCTTCCCTTATTGGACTGGGATGCGTGCTGATGCAAGACGGAAAGGTGATTGCGTATAGGTCGAGACAGCTGAAGACTCATGAGAAGAATTAACCTACGCACGACCTAGAGTTTGCTGCCGTGATCTATGCTCTGAAGCTGTGGAGGCATTTGTTGTATGGTGTGCAGTGCAAGATTTTTACTGATCACAAGAGCTTGAAATATGTCTTCACACAGAAGGAGTTGAACCTGCGTCAGCGGCGATGGTTAGAGTACGTGGTCGATTACGATGTTGAGATTCAGTATCATCCGGGCAAGGCCAACGTGGTGGCCGACGCCTTGAGTCGGAAATCAGGAAAGATCTTTGGTCTCACAGCTGAGTCGTTGGTAGAGGAGTTTCTATTGATGGACATTTCTGTGGGTAGCTTTGATGGGCAGAGTAGCCTGGCAGTGGCAGAGCCTTCATGGATCGCGCTTACAAGATTGCATCAGAAAGATGATCCTGACCTTCTGCGGTTGTATGTTCGAGCTGAGAAAGGCGAGCTGTCGGATTTTTCTATAGATGATTTAGGTACCTTGAGGTACCGGGGCAGGTTTTGCATTCCCGCTATTGGCGATATCAGGGCTACGGTGTGCAGGGAAGCCCATGGATCTAGCGTTGCCTACCACCCAGGATCCACTAAGATTTACCGCGATTTGATGCAGATTGCCTGGTGGTACGGGATGAAGGGAGACATAGCCAAGTTTGTTTCTGAATGCAACACTTGCAAGTAAGTAAAAGCTGATCATGGAAGGCCAGGTGGCAAGCTGACTCCCTTAGAGATTCCTACTTGGAAGTGGGAAAGCGTATCGATGGATTTTATTACAGGATTACAAAGGTCTCCGAGGGGGCATGATTCAGTATGGGTGATCGTGGACAGACTGATGAAGTGTGCTCACTTCGTGCCATTCAAGATTGATTACCCGATGCAGAAGATAGCCGAGCTGTATGTGGAAGAGGTTATCAGACTGCATGGCGTCCCCGTGAGCATCATATCAGATCGAGACTCCAGGTTCACGTCTCGTTTTTGGAAGAGCCTTCAGCAAGGATTGGGGACAGATTTGAGGTATTCCACTGCTTACCACCCGCAGACCAACGGCTAAACAGAGCGAGTAAATCAGATTGTGGAAGACATGATTCAATGCTATATTCTAGAGCATGGTTAAGCGTGGGATGAGCGTTTGCGGCTTATGGAGTTTGCATATAACAATAGCTATCAAGAAGGCTTACAAATGGCTCCGTTTGAGGCTTTGTATGGGAGGCGCTGCAGGACTCCCTTGTTTTGGGCTGAGGTTGGCGAGAGACCGTTGTTGGGTCCAGAAGCACTCGAGGAGATGGAAACTTCGGTGAAGCTTATTCGGGAAAAGCTTCAATAGCCAAGGAGAGGTATGAAAAGAACGTCAACCGGCGTAGGTCAGATTTGGAATTTGCTGTGGGGGACCAGGTGTTTTTAAAGGTTTCTCCGATGACTGGGGTCAAGAGATTTGGAAAAGACCGAAAGTTGGACCCGAGATATGTGGGGCCATTCAGGTTTGTTGAGCGGATCGGTGTGGCAGGTTATTGGCTGGAGTTGCCCGCAAACTTTCCTGGTGTACATGATGTTTTTCACGTCAGTCAGCTGTGGAAATGTGTGCATAGTGACAGGCAAGTTTTGGATTATGTGCCTCTGTTAGAGCCGAACCTTTCTTATGTGGAAGTGCCTGTCCGCATTTTGGATGCTCGGGATCGCGTGTTGCAGAAGAAAACAATTCCTATGGTGAAAGTTTTGTGGAAGAACCATGATGTAGAAAGCGCGACTTGGGAGCTAGAGTCGGCAATGAGGGAGGCTTACCCTCACCTTTCCCTGACTTGTGCCTGGTATGTTTGCACTCTTTCTTTTATGGCTTTTGATTAGCTTGTTCTTTTCCCTTTTGTTAGAAGGGGTGTGCGTAATGTTTCGGGGCGAAACTTTCTTTTAGGGGGAGTGACTGTAACGCCCCAGTTTTTCTGCGTTTTGTTTGATTATTGCTTGCATTTCAATGACGCGTTGTCTGCTTTTGCCATTGTTAGAGCGTGGTCATAGCTCTTTATATTCCTTTAGTGGTCTTTTAGTAGCCTATTTGCAAGATTCCCCAGCTAGCCGGAGTCTGTTTTTGGTGACTCGGTTGGGCCTCTCAGGGAATGCTTGTGTTTTTGCTTTGGGTAGTTTTAGCCCGAGTTTTGATCGTCGGATGTTATTTTCGACCTCGCTGTAGTGTTTGTAGTTGTGGTGTTCAGCTACGGTGCGAGTTTTGTCGAAATCCGAGATCATTTATTTTTTCGCGTCATTTCGACGTTTGTTTTAGTTAGTCGGTAGTGGCTACCTGTTTGTTGTGTGGCCTTTTGTAATCGAGCTTGGTAAGGTCGGTGCTTGTTTTTAGGCTAAGTATGGTTAGCCAATTTTTGTTATATATGTGTATATATAAATATTTATTTCTTAGTGTGTGCTGTGTGTGTGTCTATATATATATATATATGTATATATATAAATGTATATATATATATATCTGTACATATATATATATATGTATATATATATATACCTAAATATATATATTTAGTAGCTAGCAGGAGGGGGCTCGGGTAGCACTAGGCTTAGTGGTTGTTGTAGCTTAGTGCTGGTAGTTTATGTATGCATATATTATATATATATATTTGTATATATCAAGCTTGTAGCATTGTCTCGGTTAGCTGCTACGGATAAGCATCAGGTTTTAGTGGCTGAATATTCTAGCATAGTTTATAGCTTAGTGGGGGCTAATACTATAATTCTATTAGCCAGTGGGCGTATTTCCCAAGCCATTCTTATCTCTCTCCCAAACCCGAGCAACAGCTTCCAGCGGAAGAGGCGGAGACGGAAGGATAGCTGCTTCTTTGTTTGGTGATTTCCGGCGATCTAGAGCACGGTTTGCCCGGAAATTTGCGGATTTGAGCTGCTCTCGCCGAGATCTAGCTTTCTAGGTATGTTTATTAGCTTTTAGGGCTGTTTTTAGAGACCCTAGAAATTCGGGTTTTCTCCTTTTACCTCTCTTACAGCTCCAGCTCTCGGTTTTCTTTTGGAAGCTCGACTGCTAGTGCCAACCCGTGAATTTAAGTGCTCCAGCTAGAGGCAAGTGGCTCTCTGGCCCTTGCTTACTCAATTGAGATCAAGTTTGTTTAGTTTCTTCCTTTTACTATTATTATTCCTGATTTATTAGCTAAATCAGCCACTTTGGAATGTTTTGAATTTTGTTTTTATTTGTTCTGTCTTCGAGTGTCTCGGCTAGTAGCTAAGTTAACAGCTTGTGAGGGTTTTGGCCTAGGCTTAATGATGTATTAAGGCTAGATTAAGTTGTTGCTAGGTCGGGCAAGGTATGCTGGTGTTTAGGAGAGCTGGGCGGGTTCAGGAATTAAGCTAAGTACCCAGGCGTTGAGTGAAGGCCATTCACTCAACGCCATGTGTTGAGTTTGCGGCTAAGTCTGATGGCGTTGAGTGAGGGTACCTCACTAAACACCGTGATCGTTTTTGCATCAAGTGAGGGTACCCCACTCAACGCTGTAGTTTTTTTGGGCTAATGCTTTAGCCTTGGGATGTGTGTTTCTTTAGGGCTATTAGAAAAGTTTTACCTTCCTAAGGGGGATGTTGGGGGTGTTCGGCTAGTTTTTTGCATGCCGACTTGTGAGCTATGACCAAAGGGGGGTGTTTTTGTTTGGACTCTGAGGGGTGAATTGTGTGTGCTAAGCTGTGGCCACCACTAAGTTTGGACACTGTGGCCAACTTGTTGGGTGTGTGGACCCTGAAGCTGCCACCAGTTGTGTTTTCACCCTTGAGTATTTTTGGGGTCTGGTTGTTGGTGTTGGACACTGTGGCCACCCTCTCCAGTCCCCTTATTTTTACACCCCGGTCATTTGCCCACAAACTTAGGACTGTTAGTTTCCTATTGTCTACTTTTGGTTTTTTCCTTCTTTTATGTTGATGCATTTCTTCTACAGGTTGATTCTTTCTAGAGAAGGTAGATTTGTGCTCACACTTAGTGTATTTTTCCTTTATTGTTCTATAAGCAATGTTTCTTTCTTTTCCGGCTTCTGTAGTTTAGTACTTTGTTGTCGGGTTGGAAAACCCTTCTTTATTTAAGTAATCTGACACTCCTTTCTTTTGTTTATTTCCTTGCTGAGACATTTCTTTTCTTGAATGTCTCAGGTCCAGGTTGTAGCCGATTGAGCGGTTGATTTTCCATTTGCTGGGTCTTGCTGGTAGCCCCCAGGGTAGTAGAGTTGCAGATCACTCCCTTGTGAGGTAGTCATCTTTCTTTTCTGTATGGACATGCACACTCACCGGTGGGTTCGTGTCGGGTTGTCGACGCTCACTGGTGGCTTTCTTGTTTTGCTAAGTATGAATTTAGACTGCTGGTTTTGCCCTTTTGGTGTTGTTTACTTGCTTCTTGGAAGGATTTATGCTAGGTTGCATGTTAGGTATTTTAAAACCCTAAGCTATTTTATGTATCTCATGCATAACATGTTTGCCAACTAAAGCACTATTTTCTTAAAATGCGTAAAACATCTTTTAATATATATATTATACTCACCTTAGGTGTCGTGCATTTTATAAGTGGTCTCTGGTGGACCCTTATACTCATTTAGGGTGTCAAATTAACTGAATCAAAGTATTTTTCCACTATAGCATATTTATATTTCTCTTAGCGTGGACTAGCTGATCCACTGTGCCGAGGGATACGACCTTCAAACAAACTAGTTTTCTATTAAATTAAAACTTGTGATTTATGGTTTTGGTGTGTCGCCTGAGCGTCGGCAGTTATCCCCTGCTCTACGTGGCATCACAACGCGTGTTTTTCCCTTACTCTTATACTTCTTAACCTCGGGGAAAATGCGGGTCGTGACAAGGTTGCACCTTTACATGGAAAGCAGAGTAAAGGTACAAGGGGAAGCTGGCGGTTAAGGAGAGGAGAATGCCAAAGGCCACATGCACTGAACCGGGAGGTCGGCAGACCGCGTGGTTAGTTGATCAAGGAGCTCGTCGGGCTAAGCCGAGCTGACTGCTTGAACAAGCTAGGAGAAGAAAACGAGAGGCCGTGCGGACTGAGAATGGGAGGTCGCGCGGACTGAGAACTGGAGTCCGCAGGAATTGATGCCTAGACTTGGACGCCTCTGCCGTGTCATCTCTTCCCCCCACTGTCTCCCTGACACGTGAGGTATGGGGGCCAATTTATAGGCCCGAGGAGGTAACGGTCTTGGTAACGTCGCCACCGGTGAGGCGGTGAGCTGTGCTAGTATAAAAGCTGAGTCCACGGAGTCCGCGCCAGGCCGCACGGTTAGGGACTTGGGGCTAAAGATGGCTGCTGCTGTTGGCGGACTGGCACGAGTCCGCCTCTGCTGCTGAGCGAGCTCGCGCTGGGCTGTGCGAGCTGAGGAGGAGCTCGCCCGCTGCTGGGTAGAAGTGGACGCCGAGAAACGGGAGGTCTAGCTGGCAGAATACAGAATGACTCCGCACAACTCGCGGTAGAGAGGAGATAGATCGCCAGCTACCGAGTTGGGGCTTATCTGGCGGACTACGCAACGAGCCCGCCTAACTTGCAGTGGACAGGTTAAGCAGGCTGCCTGCTGGAGGATTGTCGCCATTGCTTGGCGACAAGGAATGCTGACCTGGCGGACTGAAGAGTCTAGGTCGTGCCTATTGGCGAGAGCCGCTGTTGACTGGTGGCATCCTTTGCACGGGGACGAGGGTTGGCGACCTGGCGGACTGAAATCGAGTCCTCCTACAGCTGGCGGACAGGAGAGCTGGTCGCCTCCTCTAGCTGAGCATTTATCGTGCGGTCTGGATGGATACGAATTCGAGTCTGCCACTCAGTTGAGTAGTTCGTACCTGAGAGGAAGAACGAACCACCACACGGTTTACCGACCTAACCGCACGGCCTGCATGGGGTGGACTGAGGAAGCTATCCGCAGTCTCTGCAGAACGAGCGACTACTGCACGACCTGGGCGGTCAGACCAGGGAGACTGCCCTAGCCGCACGGACTGAGCGGACTGAGAAGTCAGTCTGCCCACCCTTGGAAGGAAAGGCTGACAGGTCGCGACCTCCTAAAGCAGGCCGCGACTTGTGAGTTGGCTACCTTGGGAGGGATCGTTGATTTCTGGGTTAACAACATTAATGTTTCCTGATTAAAATCCTCTGATTCCATGTCGAATGTTAGGAAATCAGTTTATTTACCGGTAGTGAATGAGGTTGTAGACTTGATTAGGGAACTAACGCCTACCCCAGCTTTTCCATCATACCCTAAGAATTCTAATCTTCCCCAGATTTATCTTCACACTAAGAGTGTGATATTCACCTATGATGGTTATGGGGATCCCAAAATTTTTAGAGACAGGCTTAAGTGGGTAGAAATCTATTTTGATTGTCACGAATGGGATGACCACAAAAAGGTTAATATCGTCCTAGAGCAGTTAATAGGTCGAGCCCGTGTGTTTTGGTTAAACGAAGATCATCATGTTGGTAGCTATAAAATTGCTTGGTCGTACATGCGTAGCCTACCCTCGGATCAATTATATCCCGCCTACCTACGCACTAATAGCACCACACCCGCTAGCAAGAATAGTTGCGTCACAAGACCCATATCTGCTTATAGGAGTGAACCTACGCATCAAGATAGATCATATCCCCATAGAGGTAGTAATACCCAAAGTGTGCCTATTCCCACCTCTAGGGAACATAAGACATTTAGAACCCAAAATTTGAACTCGAAAGAGGTTATTACTAGGGTGTCTGCTCCTTTAGCCTCGACGTCTAATCCCCCTGATATAGTGACTGACACCCATGAGGTTTCTTATGTTGATACACTATCTCTGGATTCTGAAGATGACCAGCTAGGTGAGAGTATTCCTTCACGTATGATAGTGCCTGACGAGTCTGATAATTCTGAATGTGAGGGATTCCGTAGTGATTTAGAAGACGATGTTTGAGATGATTATATTCCGATTTGTGAGAGTATTCTATTGCCTATTACTTGCCCTACTAGCATTGTGTCAGTTCACCCTAGTATCCCCATCGTGTTAGAGCCTACGATCGCACCACTAAGGTTATATCTGAGTTATCTGAGGAGCCTGAGAGTGAGGATGTCCCAAGTGTTATTGTGGATGAGTTACCATCTAAGGGAAGGGTAATTTTGGACGATCTGTTGTTGTACACCCAGATGAGAGTTCTTTTATGTTGTCATCGTTGGGTGAAATTTTTAATGATTCGGATTTTATCCCGGGTTTGATTTTACCGACCCTTCTCCCTATTTATTTGCCCACATTAGTTGACTTGTTAGGACGTGGAACCGGTAGATCTAGTCTGAATTTTTGTGTCATGCCCACTTTATTAGTTCCAACATTGGCGATGTATCAACGTATAGATATTACTTTGTTGAGAGCACTAGTATTTGGACTTTTCACCGCACCTCATAGACATGATTACGCATCACTTTTGACAGCTCATCTTTCTGCGTGTCCGACTACGGTTCTGTCCCCTACTACGACTAATTCTGATTCTTTGGCAATAATGCCTCTTGTTAGGGTGTCCCCTATACATACTTATATACCACACCCGATCGCATCCATTTACCCACCGCCTTTTGATGACCCTCATTTCCTCACATTAGTGACTTTAGTTGGGTCCATTGAGTTGTTTCGCTCGCACATCTTTTCACATCCAGGAGCGTCCAATTCAATTATTTATAGTGAGAGGTTCAGCTTGGCATATCTTCATGCCAAGAGTAAGAATATTAAAATTAAAATTAAGACTGCGGTTTTAGAGCCCATTAAATTCATCTCTGATTATAAGGCTCCTATGCCACCTAACTAAACCCCCTTATCCTCCGCATTTGGCTCTAGTCTTGTAGCACATGTATTCTCTCCTCATGTATCTTGGACGTTAGTGATTCATTTTAAGTTATGTCGTATGCATTTCCACTCCTTTCTGAGACCGTCCAACGCTAGATTAGTGATTTGGGTTTAGTCTGGTCAGTCCCCGAGCAGATGCCTTCTGGCTCCATTAATAAATTAATACGTAGGAATGCCGACCCATCCATAATTATGAAGAACGTCAGATTTCATGCTTTTATTTAATATTTTTATACAACACAGGGTGTTTCACTTTATTTCATGTTTTCGGACTTTTTACTGTACGTCTCTGTTCCACCTGAATGCCTTTCTCTGTCATTTATTCCTACCACTCAATATTCTCTTGGGTTGGGGAGTGTTAGTGTTGTCATTCTATTTTACACGTGTACTCCTTGGTTCTTGAACCAGATGGTAAGATTCAAGTTCATTTTCTTTTGTCTGACACCATTTCGAGTTTTGCTGTTTCTACACCTGACAAGTTCTTAATGCTATGGGATGTTCATACTACTATGATAGAATTACGGGCCAGATTTTCCCCATGTTGCTGCTGCTTCTGACTATTCTGCACTCACGTGCCACTCATTGGTGATGAGTAATTTTGAGTGGGGGAGGATTGATGGTGACATTGCTGATGCGGTCGTTGATCCCCATCATAAAGAGTTCATGGATTGGACGATCGATGTCGCAGGCTTCGAAGATGAATTTCTACCACGACGTTTCTTCGCCAATGCCACCGCCGCAACATGTTTTGCTTGACTTCTGCTGCCGCCATTAAATAAAATATATAATTATAAATTAAAAAATTATAATTGTATATTTTATCACATTAGTATTTTAGCAATTTATATTTAATGCAATTTTTAATTTAAGCATTTGTATTTCCAAGCACTTCTTATTTGTATTTTTATTTCATGTATTAATATGGGTGCATATACCATCATTTTGTCATTTGAATTTTGAAATTTAAATTGGAGGATTGATTGAGTGGTATAAACCTATATATAGGCCATGATATTTGTTATATTGTTTAAAGAATGAATGAAAGTTTAAAACCCTAAATCTATTGAGATTTTCACTCCTACTCCTCTCTCACCCTTGGAAATTTTTGGACCTCCTCCTTCTTCCCTTTCCTCTTGGCCGCCGACCATTCTTTTCTTCTCCCCTACCTCTCGTCCTCCACCTCTCCTCCTCCTCTAGTTCCCAAAAAAACCGAGCCTCACCAAAACCCTAGCTGGCTGCTTCCCTAGCTGCCACCCTATTTCCTCCCCTTCCACCACTCGGTCACCACCTCCACCCCACAAATTGAGCCCTCTCTTCCCATCCAACACCCAAACTCGACCACCTCCATCATCACCAAAACCCAAACCGACCACCCTCAACCTTTCTTTCTTTTTTCACCACCTTTTCTCTCTCCACTTTCCATATATATAATCCCTCAAAATTTCTCGCACTCCAAAAGGTTATTGCAAAGGAAGAACGGCTTGCTTCTACATCATCTGGTGCGGATCCATGGAGTTTGCGTGGAAATAGAAAATCAACCACCGTCGCGAGCGCTTACTCCACTCAATATTGTGGACGGACTTCTTGGGATTGGGTAACGATTTTCTTAACCATTTTTGTATGATTTCTTCTATAATTTTGTGAGGTATTGGTGAATAGAAGGCTAGTAAATCATCCTGATTTATATTGAATGTTGTGCGTAATTAAATCTATATTTTAAGCGTTAATTCTCCGAATATTTTTCATAAAATTTGAGCGGGTAAATTTCGTGAATACTTCTAGAAATCGGTTTCCTTAGCCTTGATTTCTTCGGTGTTCAAATGATTTGGCAACCCTCTTATTAAAGTAATTTGGGATTGAATTTAGGACTTCATTTTAATCACTAATTTAGCCCAGAAATTTCTTTTATTGGAATTGTGAATTGCTTGCGCATAATTTAATTTGAATAGCTAATTGTCGGATCGTGTGGGTCCTTTTCGCTTGAGCGAACATTGGCCTATATCCCATGTTCAATCTATAAAAGGGGTAGCATCCCTTTGTTTTGTGTGTGCTAAATTAGTTTGAGTAGTCGGTATAATTGTTTAGAGAAAATATTACTCGCTGTGTATTTAATTAATTGTCAAACCTAAGAACGAGTGTTTAATCCATCGAAACCTTGGGTGTAGGGCTGATATCGAGTCGAGTTCGAGCGATTTTGGCTCGGCTCGAAATCGAATTTTTCGACTCGAAACCGGCTCGAAATCGACTCGAACTCGAAATTGATTCGACTCCGAGCCGGCTCGACTCGAAATCGATTCGACTCCGAGCTGGCTCGAATCAATTTCGAGTCGGCTCGAAATAATATTTTTTATTTAAAAAATTTATTACAGATTTATACATAATAGTAAATAGTGTTAAATAATTTTATTTAAAGAACTATAAACAGTTTAAGTCTGTAAGAGCATCATCAAGAAATTTTTTAAAAATCACAATACATTGGAGATGGCACGTTAAGTAGTTGATCATTTAAAATTTATATTGCTTGAATTTTATAAGAAAAATTATTATTATGTATAATTAACTTATATATTTTAGAACAATTATTTTCCAAATAACAAGGCAAGAAAAATCCACATACCAAATAAAAATGACTCAAATTTCATAATAAAGAAATTAAAAATTAAACAACTTCTCAAATATAAATATTTGTCTAAAAGTATCACAAAATAACAAAATAAACAGTTCATACTTCATACTTCATAGGATATAAGTAGCTCAATATAAATCCATAAACATTAAATAGTCCAACAAAAGTTACAAAATTCATAAATAGTCAATATTAGATAATCACTCCCAAAAAAATATTAAGTTTTGAGTTGATTGTGCTATGAAGGTGTAGAATCTGATATCGCTTCTGCTCCTTAATCTATAAAAAACACAAAAGTTAGTAAATCATAACAGAACAATCAATTTTAAAATTCTAAGTTTATAGAATAACAATATTGCTGCAGCTTTTATACTGCCAGCATAGAAGCTATGGAAAACTAAAGTTCAAGTGGTTAGATTATTAACATCTCCAGCTTTTGAATCAAACCAAGGGCTACCCCTTGTTTGAGCCAAATACCAACAAACTCATTATATCCAGATGCAATCTTCCATGAGGAAGAAACATGGGATTGGGCATCAGACCAAGAAATACCTCATACTCCAGAGCTGTCGGTTGAGCTGGGAATTCCACCCAACCCCCTCCATGACAGCAATGAAGTTGAAGAGCCTGAGAATTCAGACTCAAAACTTGAATCATCATCGCCTCAAAGATTTCGATCACTGCAAGAGATTTATCAAAATGATGATTTTGCTCTTACAATCTCAAGCACACCTGCAAATTTTGAGGATGCAATAAAGGATAAGCAATGGATGCATGCAATGCAGGAAGAAAAAAAAAGCCGGAGAAAGAAACAAAACGTGGAGTTTGGTTTCTAAACCAGCTAATCGTGAAGTTGTAGGCCTCAAATGGGTCTACAAGCTTAAACAATATGAAAACGGAACAAAAAAATAGTAAAACATAAGGCACGTAGCCAAGGATTATACCCAAAGAACTGGAGAGGACCACGATGAAACATTTACACTAGTTGTCAGCATGACAACAATACGACTAATTTTCTGTTTAATAGCATGCCACATACACTTCCTATTAAATCCAATAATTGCAGGCTGCATTCAATCACATTTCTCGCCTTCATTTTTGGTTGGAATTTTTTGTGAACCAAAGGCTGCAGTAAAACCTTTAATATATTGTAATTAGAATATATTGTAACCAAAGGCTGCCTAGTTACTTTATAAGGTTTTTTGCCTAACAAATGTCACAAAACGTAATTCTTAGAGACCAATTCTCTAATTCGGTAACAAGCATATTTAGAAGCCAACTAAAATGATACATTTATAGAATAGAAAACTAAAATGGCACTGGTGGTGGCGGTCGTAAATACATGGTAAAACCGTCATTCATTAAGGATCACCTAACAAACATCATCTATTTGACCATAAAAGTGGATGAAGTTCTTTAGATAATGGACGTTAATGAATGGCAATTTAACCCCCCATGTTCATGAACGCCACCACCGTGTCAAACGGAGCCTTAATCTTCAACAACTTATTATATCAATAATGTTAATAACTGCATCATGTTGCTGTATTTAAACAAAAAAAACACTAACCTGCACCAGTATACTGCTAGTCCAAAAATAATTTCCTTTTTTCATTATATAATAAAAGGTACGATACAAACTGAATGAAATTATGAAAATAGGCTGATTAGATGCACAAATAAGAAATTGCTAGGGAGAGGCCGAGAGGGTTTAATGGAAATTGAATATTGTTGGAGCAGGTTATTTAATAAAAGGTCTGGAGGCTGGATATGTAACTTATTCTCCCCCATCAAAAATTTCCTCATCTGTACAGTCCTCAAAACATTATGAATACCCAGGAATCATGTGTTGGGAGATTTCTTTACAGTCTTAGGTGTTGCACATATTTAATATTTCTAAATCATTCCTAAAACAGAAATAAATTATTTTTTGCAGTTTGCACTTAATCCATTTCTTCTCTAGCAAGTCACACATAAATGCTCTGTTTCTAAATCTTTCCTAAAACATCAGATCAAGCTCGTTCACGCCTTAATCTAACACCTCACACAGCAACCAACATGAAGAGAAGGGGGAAAATCAAAATGGAAGACAGATGGAAAAAACCTTAAGCAGGGAGAAAAAAGGGAGAAAATCGAAGATGGAGAGACTAAAAATAAATAAATGTATACCTTAATGATGTGGAGAATCAAAAAGAAGGTTGGTTGTGCTGTCTAGGCCAACGGGAAGAATCAAAATCTGGTTGTAACTGAAAGAAATATTGTGTTGCCACCGTGCGGGCTACTCGCAACCTTGCAATTCAAGATCGCCGTAAAAAGGCTGGAAATCTGAAGTCCAGGAATAGGACGGGGCGCCGGGGGCCGGAGACTGAGGAATACTTCAGCAGGAGAGAGGAAGATGCTTGCAGACTTGCGGTTGAACACTTGAAATGTTGAGAAGGAACTCAGAAGTCAAGTAAAGCCGTGGAGAAGTCTGTGCCTTGCGAAGAAGATGAAGGGATGAAGGAGGCAAGACGCTGGACGCATTTGTCAAAACTCAAAAGCTGTAAAACACTAAAACCATAAATGATTTCTATTACCAAGAAAATACTGCACTGCGCCACTGCCAATATTAATGATTCACTGCTGACTGCACAATGCACAGTTGCACTTTAATAAATTCGCCGGTCCTGCGCCGGATGGCCCAGATTTCCAAAAATAATAATAATTATTTAATATTTAAAATTTTAAATTCGAGCCGGCTCGAAATCATAAATCGAGCGACTCGTGATTGACTCGAAATCGACTCGAAATTAATTTCGAGTCATTTTTATTCGAGTCAAAATGATTCGAATCATTTTATTTCGATTTCGGTTCGGCTGAAAATTCGAGCGATTAACGAGCGAATTATCGAGTTTCGATTATTATGCTCAGCCCTACTTGGGTGTACATCAGGTTCTCAAAGGGCACTAGGAACTATGATGGTAGCTGAAGCACATCGTTCCCTTTTTCAAGGCACTTACTATTATTGGTTATTACCCAGATTCTTGATCCCATTTAATATTATACTGGATCTAACTCTAGTGTATTTTGACTCTCTTTCTCTCCACAGGAAAGACGACATTTCGTCGATCCCGATCATCACTTAACACTAGCCAACCCAACACTCTCCTCATCATAACTCCCAATGATGAACCTAAATTTCATTTTACCAAATTAGTATATCATTAACTCAACCCCTAAGTCTATATCCAAAGTTAAGGCTGTTTTCGCAGTTTTACTAAATGTTGACCAACCTAAGCTATATGATGTACATGATAGAAGGTGCTCCAAATTTTCATCCAAATGGCCTAAGATAATTATTGTGGGTCTATCTTGATACATTTATCCTAAATCCAGAAACTTGTAATTTCCTAATTAATTTGACATTTATTAAATTTCCCAAAACTTAGATCATGATAATTTTGAACATGAAGTACTAGATTTTCTTAAGTTATGACCACCCAAAAATTATGAACATTGTATGATAACAAAATATCAATAAATTCCAAATTTCATAGATTTTAATAAACGTAAAAATCTCTAAAAAATTAACTCAACTTAATTCAAATAATCTTTGCTAATAAAGTGAGTACCATTAATCATAGTCCAAAAATTACATAAAAATAACAAGAGTCTTATTATGATCAGAAAACACTACTAACTGTGTTTCAGGGATGATGCGCGAAATGCGACAAGGACACGAGCACCACAAGCTAACTATTCGAGCACTAGGGAAAGAAGAAAAAGCAAACTGCAAGCACTAGTCTACTTAGCAGATGAGAGAAGAGAACAGAAGAGCCGTAAATCACTGGCAACACCGGACTTCGCCCGCCGCGGCTTGAATGCCACTATTGCGATAGGCTTGACTTTGATTGCAAACGATGGGTTACAAAAGGCGGAAAGAAAACTGTGCAGCAGGCAAGTCGGAGTCCGCAAAGCTAGAGATTCGAGGTTCGCACCCTTAAAAAGTAGGCTCTTGGGCTCGAGTCAGCGTGCCTTGGGTGCACCACTTCCCCCTATTTATAGGTTTGGGGGCCTGACCAAACGGGCAGGTCTAAAATAACCGGCTGCCTGGGGTACAAGAGCGTCGGGCAGCGGTGATGGGAATCAGAAAGAAATGGACTAGCATTCCACGCGAGATGGGCGGACTGGGCTTGCGAGCTGGGGCATCCCTTTGCCGTGCAGAGCGTAATCCTGGCTGGAGGGGAGAGACCTGAGCGAACTGACGCTGGAGTCCGCCTAGCGACGCCAGATCTGGAAACTGACCAAGATGGGGCGACCTGAGCGGACTGAGAACTGGAGTCCACTTCTAGGGGTGCCTTGATGACCTGAGCGGACTGAAGGGCTCGAGTTCGCCGGAAGAGGGAGTCGCTGGTCGCGGCTGTTGCGGATTCTGAGGATAACATAATCCCCGCACATTTTCAAGTTTTGGAAAATTTCGAAAATATTTCCTTAACCGCCGAGTCCACAACTATCATAAATATCGCCTGGGCTATAAAAAACGGTCGGAAGAACTGCATTCTTCCAGAACTATCTGCGCAACGAGCCGATACTCACCACTTGTGGTCTGCACTCTCCAGTCCGACATGGAGAGACTCAGATCTTTCTTTGGCAACCTTGCCTCCAAGACCGACAAATCTAAGGCGAACACACGGATTAAGAAAGCAGATCAGCGGAGCGAGACAGCCGTCTGCCACGTTGGGGAGAGTTCACAGAAGAAAAAGCCGACCACTGACTCAGCCCGCAAAGACAAGGAGCTGGAGCCGAGCGAGCAGTCAGATCCTTCCCTTGCTCAGGATCTGCCATCCCATAGTGCGGATAGGATCTCTAATTCGTTGCGGATTTTTGATCAGAATCATGCGAGCTCGGGGGGATGGCCATAATCGTCTCTTCCTCAGGGACGCATATGCTGCAGATAGATACTGAGAAGGAGGTCTCGTCGTAGGGATTCCGACAGCCGCATACTGCTGATCTGGAGGCTGAAAAGCGAACAGAAAAGGTCGGGGAAGATGAACAAGTGGAGAAGCCGGCTGAAGAGCAAATCGCGGAACCAGCGACTTCTTTGACTGTTGCTGGCACAAATTAGGACGTCGTCCGTGCGAATCCACCAGACTCTCAACAGGTTGTGTTGGCCTTGGAGAAAAGGGCCCTTAGAAGAAAAAGAAGAGAGATAAGTCCTCTATTGCCGAGCGAGTGGAAAAGAAGCTGCGGGCTCACAAAGAGAAGAATGTCTCTGTGCGGACGGGTGCTGCGAGCTTGTAGCATAGGCCGCGAGATAAAGAAGTTCCCGACGCGAGCTTGGTCACACCGGATGCTTCTATCTCGGGGGGCGACTCCTTATCAACGGTCAGCTTGTCTACTACTGAAATACTTGACAATGTTGACAACGAGCAGCTTGCTGACATAAATCAATCTCTGCTTGAGGTGTTGCAGTCCGATGTCGAGATAGTGGGAGAGAAACTTGTCGAACCCTCCCCCACTCTTGTGGATGAAAAAAAGGGAGGGAGAAGACGGCAAAAGAGCAACTCGCTATCATGCAGGCCAACGTCAAGGTAGTGGGAGAGAAAATTTGCTGAACCCGCCCCCTCTCTTGCGGATGAAAAAAAAAAGGAAGACGGCAAAAGAGCAACTCGCTATCATGCAGGCCAAGGTCGAGGCGGTCTCTGAAAGGCTGGAAGCGGATAGGCGAGCTGAAGACTTGCGAACTACGGCGGAGTTGATGCGGTCAGGAAAACTGCAGCCGCCGCCCGGCGTGGTTTCAGCAGCGATGGCTCTATAAGTCTCCAATACGAAAGTCGCGACCGATAAAAATTATCACGGAGACCGAGGATATAGTTGCTTCCAGAAAATCAGTTGCCGAGAAGAGGGCGAAAGTTCATCGAAGATGGAAGTAGCACTTGGCCGCTTTCAACCCAGATCGAGTGAGGCGGCCTGTTGTGGATAGTCGCCAGATCGCTGCAATGTTACAAAAAGTTATTTACCTTTATCTTTTTGAACTCACCCGCGACCTGGAAACTAAGATGAATTTCTTTCCCTATGTTGCAGTTCGAAAATCACCACAAGGTTTCGTATAGGATGGTGAGATCGTGCCATCGCCCGTAGATGCACTGGCACAAATTGTGACGCCTCTCCCGCTGAGCTCGCGCAAGGTGAACAGTCCGTCCTAGACAAATATATTTCGTTAGTAGTAAAGAAATATGTGGAGGAGCTGAACGAAACTCGTGCTGAACTAAGCAAGAAGAAAGTGCGAGAAAGGATGTTGGAGGGCAGGTCGCCAGCATTTCGTCTCGCACCACGACCAAGTATTTGCTTCTATAGTGGCGGGCATCCTCGCTTAGCTGTTGTTTTTCCTTCTTTAAGCCGCTGAGCTCGTGAACGCCTATTATGAACATTGTATAATTTGATGTGCATTTGCTATCCTTGTCGTGATGCGGACACCGTTTGGTTTCTGTACACCACTGTATCGCTGTGTACTCTTCATATTATGTTGCGATTTGTGTGATGAATGCTTTTCTGCAGGATGTTTAAATGCGACTTATGCGGACTACTATGTGTGAGCTTCATTTTTCGTGTGCTGAATGTTTGCGAGTTTAGCGAACTATGCTGAATGTTTGCGAGTTTTGCAAAACCTTTTCTGAATCTGCAGGGAACCTTAAAAGAAGCGAGCTACGCGGATTGAGATATCAATCTTGGCGGGTTGGCTGTCATCTGTCTGTCAGAGTTTTTCTATAAATAGGGTCTCTGCTTCCTTTCTGTATCAGAAACAATTGGAGCTGAAGGCCTTGCGGTCTGGAAGAATGGTGTCTGCACGTACTGATGTTGCAACTGCTTTTCACTCTGCTGAACACAAAAGAAGCCGACTTACCGCTGCCGACTTAGAGATCTTCCGGGAGAGGTACATGGCGGGCACGCCGGTGCTCGCACGCCTACATGAGGATCAAGAACCACTCAACTTTTCCACTGCTACTCAGATCGCGGTGCCCATAGATCAT
This sequence comes from Platanthera zijinensis, assembly GCA_039513925.1. Lineage (NCBI taxonomy): Eukaryota > Viridiplantae > Streptophyta > Magnoliopsida > Asparagales > Orchidaceae > Platanthera > Platanthera zijinensis. Next base: position 25,242,333 of record CM077094.1, on the reverse strand, counting down.
TTTGACTGTGGGTTCAAGTTCCCCTGCTCTGGGATGTCGTCGAGATCTTTGAGCACTACGGGGGGTAGTTCCAGGTCAGCTCGCGCCCAACACTGTCACCGCGATCTACAGCTTCCTTTCTTACCTGCGGTCGGAAAGGATCCAGTTCTCCCTGAACATATTCAGAAAGATCTTCCATGTCCGCTCGATAACTCCGTCCAAAGATCACCAGTATAAGGGCGTAATCTACTTTTACTGTCGGGTAATGAAGGTTGTGGGCTTGCCGAACAAAATCCACAACTGGACCTCAAGGTTTCTTATTTTCGAGGGCGACTTGGTGTTCCTCGCACTAACCCGCAGATGCGCGTGGGCACTGACTTCAAAAGTGTGTCGGTGAATACGGTGGAGTCCGCATTCGTGGAATTTTTGTTTGGGGCAAGGCTTGATATCGAACAATATATCCCGTTGTTGCCAGCCTGGATACTATAAGACGCCAGAGAGTAAGTATTGTGACCTGACTTTGTATCCGCACGTTCTGAGGTTGAATGACTAACGAGTTTTATTTTTTACAGCAACCTTAGCGGTGTGCCGACCAATTTACCTCAAACACACCGCCGGGCTGACTCCTACAATGGAGAAAGAAAAAAGGAAATCGCAAGGAAAAGAAGGGAGGACGACGATCCCGCGGCGGACTATTCTTCATCCGGGAGCTTCGATATGGCGGGCTTCGGGAAGAACCAGAGAGATCTAAGGGGTAACCCAATGATCCACTAGCATGAGATGAAGAAGTTCGTCCGCCTCTCCACTGCTCTTCCCTCCTGGAAGAGTTCGCGTACTTCTCGCCACGCTCATGTGGCGATTTCTGATTTATAAGGGAAGCAGAATCTACGCGAGCTGCAGAGCGTTCCCCCTGCCGACCTCCCCCTGCTCGCGGCTCAAGCCAGAGCGAATAGCGCCGTCACCAACCATTTTATGGGCCGGGTAACGCGCGAGCTGCTCAGGGAGAATGAGCGTCGGTCGCGAGAAAATAAATCTGTAAAAGACATGAATAAGCGACTAGGAGCAAAAGTCAACAAACATAAGGAAGAAAAAGCTGTAAGTATCAATAATTGCGGCAGTCTGTCGTCTATCCGCTGCGGAATGATCTATATACTTTCTCTACAGACCGCATACGACGTCACCAACCCCACCTTCCAGCGCACCATGTTTCCTTTTGTGAAGGAAAGCGTGGAAGTCACCGTTGAACGCTTCATCAGCTATGGATTCGCGAAGGAGGACGTGGATTCTGTTTCCTTCTTGAAACTGTTCCCGAACTAAAGGAAAAAAGTCGCCGATTCGAGCTGGCTGCCAAAGGGAAAGCAGTCGATGGAGAGGAAAAGCCCACTGATGGAGAGAATCCGGAGGTCGCTGCTTCAGAACAACCAGGAAGCCAGTCCGACCAGTCTGCCTCTTCTGATTCTGACGGAAACAGCGATCGAACAGAGCCCACAAATGCGAGAGGACGGACTCCGACAAGCTTCGGTGGCAGCAGCAGCAGTAACTCAGGCAACTATTCACTTGTGATCGATGTGGACGGGTCGAGTCCAGAAGCGCCTGTCGAGAAGAAGCAAAGGACATAATAGGGACATTGCAATTTTTTGTTTTTATTGTAAAGGGTGCGGACTCCGTGTGAGTTCGCTAAAACATGTAAAATTTTTGAATGAAATGAAAAGGATATTTTAATGTCTTTTGCAATGCTCTGATCTTCGCTGGTAACTATAAGCCGAACTTCGTATACCAATCCACGTCATATAGATGTCTGTGCGATGCAATTTTTCAGTCCGCAAAAAATCCTTGTCAATCATTTAATCATAGCTCGTTGCAACAAGAATTTTATTTTTCTCTATCAAAAGTAATGACCATTAAGCAGGCTCTTGACGAGTTCGAACAGCAATCCGCGCCTCGCAGAAACTGAATCACCCTTTTTAAGTTTTAAGATTACCAAGATAATAAGACCTGTGATTTAGGTTAGTTCTAATAGAGTAGTGCCGACATGCGAGCTTGGTGGATTTAGACCACAGTACACTAGTAGTTATTGTTAACACCGGATTTGACCTCTCTCCAAGTGCCAGCGGCGAGGCCACATCTAGCCGTCTGACCGTCTCCCTGCGGAGTCTCCCCGGCTTGACAGGCGTCCAAGAGCAGGCGGTCAGGATCTGTCTACCCGCATATCCGTGCGGTTGGATGGCCCCCTCTTTCTTTTTGCCCCCTTGTATCTGGTCACCGCTGCCCGTTTCTCCTGTGCGTGGGCAGCCGGTGTTTCTAGCCCTACCCGTTGGGCAGGCCCTTGAGCTTATAAATAGACGTGAACAGTACCTTTCTAGGCATAGAGTTCGAATCCCCAAGCTTGCCGCCTATGGCAGCGGATTCGAAATCCTTCTCCAGCGGGATTCTGTCCGCGCGGTCTCGAGAGTCTAACTGTTGTAACCGATTTCCATACATAAAAGAAGATCCCACCACAAGAGAGGCATTTAGGCCGCGGTGGTCGAAGTCTGGCGTCGCCGCCTCAGGCGGCTAGTTCTGATTCTTGTCCTGGTTGCTAGTAACCGACTCGCCGACAATCTTTTCCCTACTCATTCCCTAGTGCTCGAACTTTTATCTGGTGGTGCCCAAGTCCTTGTCGAATTCGTGCATCAACAGTTAACACGCGACCTTCAGATCCCGGTTGGTCGGTGAAATCAACGGCTACATAATGTCAGACCGTCAGACCGCGCAGAACAACCCTCGTCCCGATGAAGATACTCTCTGGGAAGTCATCATCAAGTTAGCTCGGGAAACTGATCAAATTCGACAGGAAATTGTTCAGCAGTCCGAAGCGACTAACCGCGTCTTAGCCGCTATTATCCGTCGGCTAGACTCGCAGCCCGTACCAGCGACGATAACTTCGGACAACTCGTCGTCAGCAGTGGATAATTCGCCTGTTAAGCAAGCCGCTTGTCTGCCCGGAGGACCATCTACCTGTCCGCTCTCCTGCCCGCAACACCTCCTGACATCCTGCCGCCAGTGCTAACAGCTGCCCCCGTGCGGTTTCCAATCGTTCAGCAAGAAAGGATGTGTTCTTACCAACCCAGTCCCCAGTTTTCCCCTACCTAACCAATCGTGCGGAAGATAATGCAAAAAGGCCCTATTCTTACAAAAAAGAAAGCACACGCGTCAACTTTGTTCCGGATCAAACAACGTGAGCATGAGGACACTCTCCCATTTTGTTGCCTGTTTCCAGAAGGAGATTACAGAAGTTGAAGAGGTCGGATCAGATTTATATAAAATCGCTTTGATCGAAGGATTGAAGCAAGGACCATTCAAATTGAAGCCACCATCAGGAGCGAAAAAACATATCAAGAGATAGTTAATCTTGCTAACCAGTACTCTGAGACTGGAAGGGGTAGTTCTCACTATGTCATAAAGAACAAACCGAACGGTAGGGAGTCTTTTCAGTTTGTAGACCAGAAGACAAATAACCCCGACCAGTTCTCTGAGTATCACAAGGAGAAGGGTCACTTGACAGAAGATTGTCGAGCTATTTGAAAGTGAAGGGATAGATACTACTCTAGAGGGGGGGTGAATAGAGTTATCAAATTTTGCACTAGACAAAAACTTAATACTCTACCCAACTCCCTTGGAGTGAAATGCGAAATAAAAGATTATAGATAAGGAGATAACCCTAAAGCCTAACACAAGTGTTGTGCACAAACTCAAGCTAACTGTAATTACAGTTAAGGCTTGGAAAACCTAATCAGCAACTAGCAAAACCTAGTTATAACTAATCACAGCCACAATGCAGGAATTAAATTAAGCAAGCCAGACGACACAAGGAATTTATAGTGGTTCCCCAAACAACTTGGGTACGTCCACTCTTCTACCAACAAGGTAGGAATCCACTACAGGTTTTTGATCAGGTGCCCTGCCACCACAAGATCTGTTTCAGGTAGATCTAGAAACCCTTTAGACTTTTGATCAGGTGTCTAAAAACCAAACACAGGTTTTTGATCAGGTGCCCTGCCACCAAGGGATACTTTTGAAGGGAGTAATAACCCTGTACAGGAGGGGGGAAAGAAGGTTAAGATGTCTTCTCTATTTTACAATAGATTAGAGAAGCACAAAGACTTGCACTGAGCTAGAAAGCTCAAGAAATCAAGGCTCCCCCTGGCTCAAAGAATGAATGTCCAGGTGAAGTCTTGCTTCAGTGCAGAAACTCTTCAGTAAGAACTGAGGGAAAAACTACAAAAAGATATAAAATATAAAATATAAATCTTCTAGCAGCTATCTTCTTCTTCTTCAAAAGAACTCTGAGTCTGAACTTCCTGGAAGTAGGAGAACTCAGGTTGAAGAAGCGAGCAGAAGAGCTTAACACTTCTCAATTGAATTGAATATTACTGAGAGCAGTTAAACTTGGTCTTGATGAAAGCTTGAAATGCTTTTTGAATAACTGGTTAGCTAGCTGAAATCCTTCTCCAAGGATTCCTTTTATAGCAGCAACAAGCAACGGCTCTTTTCAATTTGAACTGTTTGTCTTCTTCTGAAACTTGAAACTGGGCTGCAAATATCACAAAGACAAACAAACTCTGCAGCAAAATATTCTATAAAAGGGATATAAACCTTTTTCAAGGAAGCTGCAGGAAGCAATCTGATAATACAGGTACTAAATAAAATCACATCAGAAACAAACTCTTTATAGCAGAAAGAAGACTTTTCAGTCTAACGGCTATAAAGGACTGACAGCAGATAAAGTAAAATACACTGTCAACTAATAAGACAAACAACTTTATCTGAAAAGATTTTACTCAGGCAGAAGGATGGAGCAGATATTGCCTGGAAATATTATCATAAAACAACTGAAATAAAATGCCAGATAATGTATTAATTAATTAAATAGAATAAATAAATACAAAATAAAAAGGCAAACAGAAAACGTCGAACGACCCTCGGAGATCGTCGACCGACGCACGGAGATCGTCGAACTATCAGACAGATAGTCGAACGATCCAGATAGTCGAACTATCAAAGAAGATAGTCGAACCATCACAACAGATAGTCGAGCTATCAGAAGATAGTCGAGCTATCAGATAGTCGACCTATCAACAGATAGTCGAACTATCAAAGCAAAACCGATAGTCGACCTATCAACAGATAGTCGAACTATCAACGCAGAACAGATAGTCGAACTATCAACAGATAGTCGAGCTATCAGATAGTTGAACTATCAAGGCAGATAGTCGAACTACCAAGGGAAAACAGATAGTCGATCTATCAGCAGATAGTTGAACTATCAGAAGAAAGCAGATAGTCGATCTATCAACAGATAGTCGAACTATCAAACAACGCAGATAGTCGACCTATCAAACAGATAGTCGAGCTATCAGATAGTTGAACTATCCAAGCAGATAGTCGAACTATCAAACAAAAGATAGTCGAACTATCAACAGATAGTCGAACTATCACAGCACACAGATAGTCGAACTATCAACAGATAGTCGAACTATCCTCGCAGACAGAACGTCGAGCAACTGATAGACGATCGTCGAACAGTTAGTCGACGATAGTCGAGCGGCGTTCGACTATAGTCGAACGAAAAAAACTACTTAACCAAATTCTTCATCTGGAAAAGCGGGGACTCTACAACTAGACCACTAACCATTGACCATAGATATTTCTTGGGTCAAGGGACTAAAAAGACAAGACTAAACTCAAATCAAACTAGGGTACCAACAATCTCCCCCTATTTGAGTTAAGTCTCTCAAAAACTAAAACACAGAACTAGCTATAGAACAATAAAATCAATACAGGAAATAGATAACAATTAACTAGCAATTATCAAACAATCAGATAAAAAACAGTCAAACAAAATTAAGAGTCTACAGAATCTGGTTTAGGGTCAGAAGAGCTAGGAACAAAAGAAACTTTCCGCAAGGGATCAATGGCTTCTTTCTTAGACATCTTCAAATCTTGCGCGCCAATAATCTTCAGTTCTGTAGCCCTTGGAACAACTGCTTCTGGGTGCTTTTCCATATATTTAGAAGGATCAAATACTTCAGGGCTAACCTGGATTTTATCGAGTTCCTTCATTCTGAACTTTGACATTGTAGTAAATCCTGTAGAGTCCTTTCCTTCAGCCTTGGCTTTCTTTATCTGGGCTGATCCAACAAGTTCTAAGAATCGAGCCATCCTGAAGTCAGGATCTAACTCTTGGCTTTCATACACATTTTCAGATGATGTATCAATTGGCTTCACAGTTTTAAACTTAACAGATAAATCTAATAAACTTTCAGCTGTACCTTTAACTTCTTGAACAACTAAAGATGGAGGAGGAGCAAATTCAGCAAACTTTTTACTGGATTTTTCAGAGAAAACAGTTCTTTTACCTTTTGCAACATCCTTAGCAACATGAACTGGTATATCAGGAGAAACCTTTCTCTTGGGAGAAGGAGGAGGTGAAAAAGTTGGCTTTTGATATACAACCTCCTTTACTTGCTCTTTAACCTCAGTATCATGCCTTTGAGTGCCAGTATATGATTTGCCTTGGTGGCTTTGAGAACTTTTCCTTGAATGAGGCTGAGAAGGAGCAGATTTTGCAGATGGAGCAGATGGATTAGCAGATAAATTGCCAGAGGCTCCTGCACCAGGAGGTGGAGGAGGAGGACCTCTGGGTGTCCATCTGGGAGCAGGACTATCATATCTCTTAGATTTCTTTCTCTCCTTTTGCTGGTTCTTGGAAAACCACATCCACTGCTGGAAGTCTTTCGACTTAGGGTCAATCCCTTTCAATATGTAATAGGGAGTATCATTGTCTCGATTAGGAGGAGGAGGAGCAACAGCTTTCCTTTTTCTCTTTGCAGCTTTCTTTTTCTTAGAGTCCTCAGACATATCTGAATCATCTTCATCTTCAGAATGAGATGAGGGAGGATGATCATAAGGGTCATAGGCTTCTGATACAGCCTTTTCCTTTGCTTTCAGAGCAGCTTTCTCTTTTTCTTCTTCCCTAGCATCCTGAGCCAGAAGAGAATCCAGATCAGGTCCTGGAGAGTCATCCCATACAGTAGATTTTTCATCTTGCAAAACTTTTTCTTTCTCTTTCAAAATATCTTGTACTCTTTGCTGCCAGGCAGCTCTTGCTTTCTCTTCTTCTAAACTCAGTTCTACTGGGTCTTTCCATCTTGACTTTTAGATCAACATCTTCTATATCAGCTAAGAAAAGATTCAGTTCTGGATCTATTTGCACATCTGACTGAGCTGGTTTGAGCAGACTCAGTATCTTGAGCAGCAGGCAAACGATCAGCTGGAACTTCTGAAGAGGGTTCTGATACTGTCATTATGACATCTGGAGCAACTAAAACATCTGAAACAGATTCTCGAACAACTACTTCTACTTGAGCAGCTATATCTTTTTGAATATAATCTGTAGATTCATGAACACAAATCTGCTATATAAGCTAAAAGCATACCTTCTAGGTATTCACAAACTAGCAAATCAGTTGACTCGTCAATAAAACGGATGAGTGAATTACCTTCATACTTTACCAACTCCCAGGATTCATCTAGATAGGATGTAATAATGCCTTCTAGGAAACGGGCAACCAAAGGAGTGGTGAGATCTTCTAAACAAACTTTTACAGCAAATTCAGATAACATAACTGCATCAGATTTCCTTTTTCAGATAACACTGAAACTGATTCTTCTTGAGCTGGAGCAGTCTCTTCTTGAACTGTCATCACTATATCTGTCACCGCTGGAGGATCTGCTGGAGGGGAGGCTGGAAGCTCTGAGGCTGGAAGCTCTGAGACATCTTCATAGAACATCTCCCCCTGCCTGGTTTCAGTGGGAACTGAAACCAGGCCCCTGGAAAAAGAGGGCTCAGCAAAATTAGAGAGGGATTGGATGGTAGCAGTCAAAGTAGCAATGGAGGAGGCAAGTGGAGCAATTGCCTCTTCAATCATGATTTTGATTGAAGGGATAATCAACTCCAAGATGCTGGATATGAATGCTGGGGTGATTTCAAAAGATGGTGGGGGAACTGCAGATGATAGAAGATCAGCAGGAGGAATGTATTCCTGTTGAACTGGAAAGCGAACAGGAGATGGATGGGTGGAAGCAGGAAGATCAATATGATCTGAAGATTGAACTGGAGAATGAATAGGGGACTGACGAGGTGTTGGAGTCCTCTCAGATCCTAACAAATCAAAACTAGGATCAGATATCCTAGCCAGATGAGAAGGAATAGGAGATGCAGGAGGAGAAGGAATAACAACCGTGGTTATATCTCGAACAGGAGAAGCAGGAAGTCGTACTTCAGCTGAAGTTGATGGAACTTCAACTGAAGTAGACTGCAGAGCAGAAGAAGATGATGGAAGAGAAGGATGAGCTGAGCCAGCTTCTAGCGGTGAGGAGTGACTGAATCAGTCCTTGTGCTCTCAGATGCCGCTGGAGCAACCCCTGTGAGAGCGGGCTTCAAGAAGGTCCTCTTCCACTTGGAGAACAAGTTCGGATCCATCTTCTTGCTGGCATTAATGGTTGTAGCAGTTGAAATCAGCAGCTGGGGATACTTCTCTTTCAGAAAAATTCCAATAACCCTGCCTAGGGTAACCTCTTTCTTACTGTTCTTCTTCCTTATCAAATCGAACAAAACCCCTGCCCAATTAATCCTTTTCTGATTTACAATTGCACACATCAGTGCAAATTGTTGTCTAGTAATGTTGTCATGGGCGGAGTGCTTTCCTAGAAGCACTTTTCCAACAATCTCAGCAAGAAATTTGATCTTGAAGGGAAAATTCACTTTGAGGAGCTTGGAGGGAATGCCTTCCGCATGTCCCAGCTCTAACAACTTTCTTCCGAACTCTGGAGCATCTTGCTCAAATTCTTCTTCACCATTTATCAATCCAAATACATCAGTCAGAATGGCGGGAGTCAAAATAACCTCTTCTCCGCCAATTGAGCCGGTCATTGAATCTTCGGTGGAGGACGAAGTAAATGCCCATTCCTTAATCTCGGGAATATTTAACTTAATCCTTGTAGACATTAGTCTTTCTAACCCTTGATCTCTGCATAACTGGAGGATTTCCACAATCCCTGATTCACAACAGCTGAAGGCATCGAAGTCGACACTGAATCCTGCGTCGAACTTCACAACTGCGAGCAATGTTGGAGAAATCGCCATTGAAGTGCTGGAGAATGCGCGAGAAAGACGGAGAAGACGAATCGGCAGAAAAACGCGAGAAGGAGCAAGCGGGAAGACGGAATGCGAAAAGTCGCTCCCCGTCGACGATAAAAGCAAAGATCTTTTAACCTAGGTCGACTATCGGCTTTATATTAGACCGGAGATAGTCGATCTATTTAAAAGATACTGGAGACGATGGTCGAACGGTCGTTCGGCGATCGGTCCAGAAGCAGAGTAGTCGAGCAATCGTTCGACTATTTCTGGCTTCTCAAACAACAAGCTGTCGTCATCCAGAGATCGACGATGAGCTCGACTTGTTCGACGATGGTCGAACGCCGGTCGACGATCTTCAAACAGGCAAGCTTTCATCAACCATAGGTCGACGATGGGCTTGACCCGATCGACTATCTTCGAACGTCGTTCGACTATCTTCAAACAAGTTTCAACATTGGCAGATATAGTCACACTTAGTCTCTTCTATTGATCATGCCTAGTTGAAACTAGAAAGAACAGATGCTTCTGTTCATCTAAGGGTTTGGTGAATATATCACCTCTCTGAAACTCAGTGGATATGAACTCAAGACAAATCTTGTTCTTTTCCACACAATCTCTCAGGAAATGGTGCCTGATCTCAATGTGCTTCGTTCTAGAGTGGTGCACTGGATTTTGTGCAATTGAGATAGCACTAGTACTATCACACATGATTTTGGTGTTCTTGTGTGAGTAACCATAATCCACAAGCTGGTTTTGAATCCACAGGATCTGTGAACAATAACTGGCAGCTGCTATATATTCATCCTCTGCAGTTGAAGTTGAGACAGAAGCCTGCTTCTTACAGAACCAGAGACCAATCTCTCTCCCAGGAACTGACAAGTTCCTAAGGTGCTCTTCCTATCAACTCTGCAACCAGCATAGTCAGAGTCAGAGTATCCAATTAACTCAAATTCTGATTCTGCTGGGTACCAAAGTCCTAGATTTGGACATCCCTTCAGGTATCTCAAGATTCTCTTTAGAAGAATCAGATGAGATTCCTTGGGGTTGACCTGGAATCTAGCACAAAGGCATGTAGCAAACATTATATCAGGCCTACTTGCAGTTAAATATAATAGGGAACCAACAATGGCCTTATAATTCTTTTGATCAACTGGCTTGCCGTGATCATCAGAATCAATAACTACATTAGTAGTCATAGGTGTAGGCATTGCTGAAGCATCAGCCATCCCAAATTTCTTTACCAATTCCTTGGCATATTTGGATTGGGAGATGAAGATACCATCAGCATCTTGCTTAACTTGGAGACCAAGAAAGTAAGACAGCACACCCATAATACTCATCTCAAACTTAGAGTGCATCAGGTCAGAGAACCTTTTGCAAAGTTTGGGATCAGTGGAGCCAAATATAATATCATCCACATACACTTGAACTAACAGGATTGTGTCCTTGTGGTGCTTGACGAAAAGGGTTCTATCAACTACTCCCCTAGTAAAGTTGTGCTCTAAAAGGAAACTAGCTAGAGTCTCATACCAGGCTCTGGGTGCTTGCTTTAGTCCATATAGAGCTTTCTGCAACTTGAACACATGTGAGGGTTGAGTTGAAGAAACAAACCCTGGTGGTTGTTCAACAAACACCTCTTCCTTAAGCTCACCATTCAGGAATGCACTTTTGACATCCATCTGAAAGACCTTAAACTTCATGTAGGCTGCATAGGCCAAGAAGATCCTTATTGCTTCTAGCCTTGCAACAGGAGCAAAGGTTTGGTCATAATCTATACCTTCCTCCTGTTTGTAGCCCTGAGCTACAAGCCTAGCTTTATTCCTTACAATAATTCCATTTGCATCCAACTTGTTTCTATACACCCACTTGGTGCATATGATCAGTTGGCCTTTAGGTCTTGGAACCAAAGTCCAAACTTTACATCTCTCAAACTGATTGAGTTCCTCTTGCATAGCAATGATCCAGTGGGGATCTAGCTCAGCATCTTTAAAGGTGAGGGCTCAATCTGTGAGAGGAAACAAGCGTGCATCACATCCTGTCTTAATTGGTGTCTTGTTTGAACACCAGCTGATATGTCTCCTATCACTTGAGATGTGGGGTGATCTCTAAGTGTGACAATATCAGCAGGTGGGATGTGATCTTCAGCAACAGTTGGGATTAATTCCTCAGGAGGAATTTGATCTACTGTTGGTGGTACAATAAACAGCTTCTACAATGTCTTCATCACTGTCTGATTCAGTGATCTGAAGAGTTGATAGTTGAAGAATCTCTTGAGTAGCATCAGGTACCTGCAATGAACTGGAGGAAGGAGAATTTTCCTTCTCCTTGTAAAACATCTGAGACTCATCAAAAGATACATGCACAGATTCTTCAATTTTACAGGTTGATTTGTTATAAACCCTATAAGCTTTGCTTACTTGGGAATATCCAAGCATAATTCCCATTGAAGCTTTTGCTTCAAACTTTCTAAGGTATTCTTTATTGTTATTATGAATGTAAACTACACAACCAAATACTCTAAAATAATTAATTTTAGGTTTCTTTCATTTAAGCAACTCATAAGGAGTTTTACACTTAAGCTTGTGTATCAGACTTCTATTCAAGGCATAATTGGTTGTACTAACAGCTTCTGCCCAATAGGAGAGAGGCATATTAGCATCTGCAAACAATGTACTAGCAGCTTCAATGAGTGTTTGATTTTTACTTTCAACTACCCCATTTTGTTGGGGAGTTCTAGGAGCTGAGAAGCTATGTTTGATACTTTCTCTCTCACAGAATTCTTGCATGAGAAGAGAGTCAAACTCAGTACCATGATCACTTCTGATCAAGGCCACATGAGTAGAGTACTCAGTCTGCACGCATAATAGAAAGTCTGTAAGGGCTTTGAAGTTATCATCCTTAGTTCTCAAAAGAAAACCCAACTGAACCTAGAGAAGTCATCTACAATGACTAAGGTGTAATACTTCCCTCCTAAACTTTGTACATTTATTGGGCCAAAAAGGTCCAAATGTAATAAATACAGGATTCTAGGTGAATCACTTTTATTTACTGATTTAAAAGAATTCTTGGTTTGCTTGCCTAGCTGACAAGCCTTGCATAGGCTCTCCTTCTTGTAGGGGCAAGAAGGTAAACCTCTAACAAGGTTGTGTTTAGATAACCTAGATATATTTTTAAGGTTAACATGACTAAGCCTCTTATGCCACAAAGAATTATTATTAATTGTTACTTCATTAATTAAACAGATTTCAGAATGAGTTGAATTGAAATCTACTAAATAAATATTACCTATTCTAATGCCTACTAAAACAACATTATTATTTAAAGTAATATTACAAGAAGAGTTAGAAAATGAAACCTGGTAGCCAGCATCACATAGTTGACTGACTGAGATCAAATTGTGCTTCAGTCCTGTCACATATGCAACTCTCTTGAAAGTAACATCTCCAATTGTGATCCTGTCATAGCCTTCTATCTGACCACAGCTTGAATCTCCAAAGATAACCTTTGGGCCGAGCTTAGCTTTGAATTTTGACAGATGATTTTTATTTCCTATCATATGCTTGGAGCATCCACTATCCAAATACCACTTATTTTGAGTGATAGGATAGGCCTTCACCTGCAAGACATTCATTTAGACATTGTGGACCCAGGTAATCTTGGGTCCCTTGTTTTTCACATAAGAAAAGCTAGAAATAAATAAAAATGCAGGCTGAGGGTGATAACCTAATGGGTAGATCTCCTAGGTGGGATTCTCCATGCAGATGATGGGTCAACAAACCTAGGGTTTCTATTTTCTTTTAGGTTTCTACGGGTTTGATGATGATTTTGAAAATCATATTGAAAACGTCGATCGACGTTCGACGATGGGCGCTCAGATCGTCGAGCTTCGTTCGACCATTGCGCTTCCGATCGTCGAGCAGCGTTCGACGCTCTTTGTATTTCTTTAAAAATTTCTTCCTCTTTTATCTCTTAGCTTTATTTAAAGTTTTATTAACTTGGTTTACTTGCTCAGTGTTCTTCATTCCACTAGCTGAAATGAAGTTCACTGGAGTTGAAAGATTATTTTTAAGAATAACTGGGGGTTCACTGGGAGAAGCTCCTAAGCCTAGTTTGTTATTGCCTGACCTAATGTTAGTCATGCTGGTTATTTCTAATAACTTAAGGCTTCTACCATTTAGAGATTCTTCTAACCTCTTAGATTTAGCTAACTCAATTTTAAGAAACTTAATTTCTTCACTACAAGTAGTGAGATCTTCCTTTAACTTAATATTTTCTGTAGCAATTAATTCTGAGTCAGCTAACTTATTTCTAAGTTCTTTAATCTCTTTTTCTGAACTAATTAAGTCTAAGCATAAGGATTTAAAATCTAATTTAAATTCTTCAAAAGTGAAGTCATAAGAAGATAGTACCTCATCTTCTGTTGGCATTTCTTCTTCTGAATCTGAACTCTCTGCAGCTGAGTGATTGCTGCAGGCATCTATTGCCATCAGGCAAACTTCCTTTGCCTTCTTCTCTTCCTCATCCTCACTGAGCTAGAGGAGGAAGATTCTTCATCAGAATCACTCCAGGTTTCAGCAATGAAACCTCTCTCCTTCTTCTTGTTCTTGTAGGAGGATGGCTTGGAGTGCTTCCTGTGCTGTTCCTTTTCTTTCCTCTTATCTTTGTTCTTCTCCTCTGGATAATCTGGTAAGATATGTCCAGGCTTCCTACAACCATAACATATAATTTCTTTAGCAGGTGAACGGTCATACCTTGGTTTGTCTTCATAGCGTGAAGACTTCTTTCTGAATTCCTTTCTCCCCATCTTGAGAAACCTCTTGGCAAACAATGCCATTAGTTCCTCATTGGATTGGCTGCCTTCAGAAACATCAGTAGCTTTAAGAGCTAGAGATTGCTCTTTTCTTGTTGGAGTAGGGGTCTTTGCTTCAGCTTCTGCTTCCCTTGTCTTCAGCACTTGCTCAAAGGACTTGAGCTTGCCGAGAAGGGCTTCAGTTGAAATCTCATTTGTGCTTCTGGCCTCCTTGATAGGCCAGATCCTTAGATCCCATGTGCTAGGGAAGCACATAAGAATCTTATCATTGACCTCTGTCAATGAAATGTCCTTGTCAAGGGTCCTCAACTCATTGATGATTGAGCTGAGCCTTGTGTACATGGCTTCAACTGATTCAGCATCAGTTTTCTTGAAGTTCTCATATTGTGAGATAAGGTTGGACCTTCTGTCCTTCCTTTCATCAGCTGAACCAGCTACAATCTGGTTCAGTGTATCCCACATTGCTTTTGCTGAGGAGCAGTCAGTAACCTTCTGGAATACCTCCTCAGACATTGTCTGAGCCAGAATGTTCATCGCCTTGGCATCTGCTATCTTTGCCTTCTTGTACTCATCATTGTAATCTGGAGGAGGCACTGCACTCATATCAGATGATGAGGCAGTAGTAGCAGCAGCAGGTGCTCTTGGGGGTCCTGAAAAAATAGAAGCAAAGATACTTTCATCAATAGAATTCATATATAATTTAATCCTTGCCTTCCAGATGCCAAACTTAGCTAAGTTGCATGCTTGGAGGTCGGGTGCTAGAATAATCCTTGGACTGGGCCATGATAGTGATAGTGAATATCTATAAACTTTGGTATCTATCAGGATCTTGTGACTTAGGTGTTAGCCTATACAGTCAGTCAACCTCCCTCTGATACCAATTGAAAGTGAAGGGATAGATACTACTCTAGAGGGGGGTGAATAGAGTTATCAAATTTTGCACTAGACAAAAACTTAATAGTCTACCCAACTCCCTTGGAGTGAAATGCAGAATTAAAAGATTATAGATAAGGAGATAACCCTAAAGCCTAACACAAGTGTTGTGCACAAACTCAAGCTAACTGTAATTACAGTTAAGGCTTGGAAAACCTAATCAGCAACTAGCAAACCTAGTTATAACTAATCACAGCCACAATGCAGGAATTAAATTAAGCAAGCCAGACGACACAAGGAATTTATAGTGGTTCCCCAAACAACTTGGGTACGTCCACTCTTCTACCAACAAGGTAGGAATCCACTACAGGTTTTTGATCAGGTGCCCTGCCACCACAAGATCTGCTTCAGGTAGATCTAGAAACCCTTTAGACTTTTGATCAGGTGTCTAAAAACCAAACACAGGTTTTTGATCAGGTGCCCTGCCACCAAGGGATACTTTTGAAGGGAGTAATAACCCTGTACAAGAGGGGAAAGAAGGTTAAGATGTCTTC
The DNA here is from genome assembly GCA_039513925.1 of Platanthera zijinensis. Taxonomy (NCBI): domain Eukaryota; kingdom Viridiplantae; phylum Streptophyta; class Magnoliopsida; order Asparagales; family Orchidaceae; genus Platanthera; species Platanthera zijinensis. The sequence goes on along the minus strand of CM077094.1, from coordinate 25,226,936 downwards.
TCTATTTTACAATAGATTAGAGAAGCACAAAGACTTGCACTGAGCTAGAAAGCTCAAGGAATCAAGGCTCCCCCTGGCTCAAAGAATGTCCAGGTGAAGTCTTGCTTCAGTGCAGATGTAACATCCCATTTTCAAATTAGACCCCCCCTTAGGAGTGACTTGAACATGCCTAGGTCATAACAAGTCCTAGGTTGAACCTAGGAGGTCAAGTGACCCAACTAGTTAGTTGAGACTCACTTGGGCTGCAAATAGTAATTTCTTAAAACCCTGGATTTGGGTGGCCTAGTAGGTTCAAATTGACTTCAAGATCTCCCTAGGCCTAATATGAGGCCAATGAGTCATCAAGGGTCCCATTAGGGTCAACCCTAGTGGCCAAAATGACCAAGTCAACCCCAAGCCCAAATCAAGTCAAACCTAGTCTATATGGGTTAACCCAACCTCAAGCCACCCTTCCCCTTAAGATAACCTCACTTGCATGAATAATATGGACTAATTTGGCTGCCCATATCTTAGAGGGTTGACCAGTCAACTAGGTGACTAGGGGAGAGGAATGAAAAGCTTTATTTTGAAGAATAATGGAGGAGAGAGAAAGCGAGAAAGAGGGCCATTCATGGTGGGGAAGGTGAATCACCCCTCTATTCTTCATCATTTAATTAATAATATGTTTTTGAGGGTTGCATTTAGGCTGGTGCCATGAATAATTTCGGCCATAGGGTGGCAGGAGAGAGAAAGCTTCAATTTCTCCTTAATGGAGGAGAGAGAAAGAGGAAAAGAGAGAGGGGAGTTATGGAGGGACACCATGAGCCACCCCATTCATCTCCCCAAGCCTCCATTCATTCCTCCTGACCTTTGGGAAGAGATTCTCATTGTTTTCCCATCAGCCACCATCAATAGGAGAAGCCCAACCACCATGGCCAAACACCCCTTCATCTCCCCTCCCATGAAAAATTATAAAACCCCCTATGCAGCCCCCTATTCCGATTTTTGACTACTCCATCTCGGTCAAAACGTTCCAAGCAGTCGAAATCAAGGGTTGGATCAAGATAACCGCTGGAGAATCGAGGAATCGGGAAGTTCGCCGGAGAGGAAAAACGCCATGGCGAACCGCCGCCGCCGTCGTCGTCGAACCCCCCCAAATAAGGTCCTCCTCCTCTCCTTCTCTCATGCTTAGATCCTAGGAATGCTTAGAAACCATTTCCATGCTCATCTAACCCGAGTTTAGATTTTAGGTTTTTGGAAAAATGCCATTTTTTTGGAGAGTTTGAGCTCTCGGCTAGGGCGGCGCCGCCACCTCCGGCCGCCCTAGCTCCGGCCAATGATAGCCCCCACCACCGGGAATAATTTGGGGATGTTTCCCGGTGGTGGCGCCGCCTCAGGCCGCCGGTAGATAGTCCGCAAAAACCACCTGCGCAGCCCTATTTTCGGCCCCATCGGGAAGATGAACAGGAGCCACCCGACCCTGCTTTAAGATTCGTGCAGGATCAATAATCCTATTTTCTGTTTTTCTGTTTTTTTTATATATAGTTTACTGTTTTTGGATTTTAGGCCCCTTATGGGCACCTGATATAAACGTTTTTAGCATGAAAGTTGTAGGCCCTTTCAGTACCTACAATTTGATATGCTGTGGTGAAAATTTGGTAGAGTACCTAGACCTGTAGGGCCATTTGATTATGGGTATGTCCTAGGATTAGGGCAGATTTCTTATAAAAATTATTTAGGCCCTTTAGAGGCTTGTCCATCAAATTTGATCAACATGAATGTTGTAGGCTTTTTAATTATCTACAGTTTGATATGTTATGGAAAATTTTAGGAAAAGTATTCTGACCTGTAGGGTCATTTTTCTAGGGTAGGTCCTACAAATAGGGCAAATCTTTGAAAATTTTCCCACACCTAACCCTTGGTCCAAATGCTTTGAATTTTGGACAGGGGCTTAATATCACCTAGACCTAGCTCCTGTAAAAATTGGAACCCATTTAAAGAAGTTTAACCTAGGGTTTTGCCCTAAACCTAGAAAAGCTAGGGTAAGATAGTTGAAGGGTCAAATGAACTCCAAACCCTCCCAAATTTTGGTGAGGTGTCCCTGGTATAGGTATCTAGGTCTGGTTCAAATTTCAACTCATTTGGTTGAGTTTTGATTAGGAATCCTCTAAACCCTAGTTTTGACCTAGTAGAAGGAAGCTTAGTGAGAAGGTTCCTTGCACTCTGGTATGATCATCTCACCTCAACAGAGGTTGAGATTTTGACCACTGGTTTATTTTGGTCCTAAGATTATCCTTAGGGAAGATGGGATGATTTAGGGTAAGTTTACCCTAGGGCCCAGGTTAAAACCCTAAAGGTGGACTTTGGGGGTTTGTGAAGGACATAGGGGAAAATGCCCTTGTATGGCCTTGAGATTTAGTGGAGAGGTTGTTAATGAGCTTGTAACTCTCTGGTTGTAATGTTAGAGAATTTTGATGTAGGTAGCTACCTCAAAACCTAAACCCTAGTCTTAGGGTAGAAGGGATTTTAGGTCAAAACAGTATCTTAAACTCTTTTAAAAGCCATGAAATTTGGGCAGTGTGTTTCTAGGGTAGTTAGGACCCTTGGATAATTTTACTAGAATTTTTGGATAGGTATTTCTAGTACTTCATTCATGAATGTGGGTATAGCCCTTTTTGATGTTTTATTTGTTAAAGATTTTTAATTCAAATAAGGCCCCCTTGAAACTCTGGAATTAGATGTTTTTGGTCAGTAGGAATTCTCATGAATTTTAGTTCAATTTTATGTTGATTAAACAGAATAGTTCCTTCACAAGTATTATTAAAGGGCTCTATATTTTAAAAATATTTTATGGCATAAATAGTCTCTGGAAAATTATGAAAGTTGGTAAATGGTGTTTTTAATTCATTATGAATCAGTGGGATTTTATTCTGGATTTTTGGAGTTATGGATATTGTACTTGATTCACAAGCATATTAGATTAGGGTTTTAGTAAATGTTTTATTATAAATTAATTTCCAGTAGGAAAATTATGAAAATTTTATAGTACTGTTTTCATGGTATTTCTAGTACCCTGTAATTAATCCAAATTATTTAGAAGAGAATTTGATGTGGTTTATTCATTAGACATGAAAGAAATGGATTATTGCAAAAATATGTTTAGGCCCCTTAGACCTTAGTGAAAATTGCCAAACCTTGGATATATCATTTTTAGACATAGTAGTATTTGTCTTAAATTTATTATGATTTATACATGACTGAAAAGTATACTCCTTGTTCAAATTTGGAAGACCTTGGATTTAATAAAAATTAATTAATTATTAGGTTAATTAGAAAAATTGTTATTATCAGAAAAATCGATTCAATAATGTCATGATAGGCCCCCAGAAATTAACTTAGGCCGTATGGAAGAAAACACAAAGGACATCCTATCGTAGACATTACTTAGTTTAAGGTGGTCTGCATTTAGTAATTTTGGGAAATGAGCAACAAGAGAAGGTTTGGGTTAGCATAAGGACAACTTGTGTTGGTTGGATTTAAAGAAAGAGGATGGATCACCATCGGAGGTCTTAAGTGTGGTGAGGAATGAGTTGATGCGCTCTAAGGTGCGCAGGACCGACGAAAGATCGCCGTCCCCGTAGGAGTGAAGAGTCAAATCCACCCTAGGTTTAGTTCGATGCAATTTATAGAGAGAACAGGGAAGGGAAAAACAACCAATAACAATAAGTGCCTTGCGAAAGGGAACTTCGGGCCGTAATGCCGCCGTCTTGGTTCCTAGTGCCCCTTGAGAGCCCTTCACGGGGTATGTCGGGGGCAGTCCTGGGCTAACGTAAATCTTAAAACAAACGAAAGAGTAATTAGCCTAATAGGGATTCACATTGCACACACTCATTAGTTAGGGTTGGTAATGGTTAAGTCGTCCCGAGGTGTTCAAGGGGGCGCCGTCCCGTGGTGTTCTAAGGGATGAAGTCTGGAGATGAGCCGGACGGTTTAGTCCGGGGAATTTGGTCTCGGATGTGGTTTATACGGACGGTTTAGTCCGGGAGTTTGTCACTTTAAAATTATTATATATTAAACTGCTGCATGTGCATAAAAATAGGAAAGATTAAGGTGGCGGGTTCTCGATATCGGGGAGTTCGATTGCACCGACACCGATATCGTTGACTCGGCAAGGTGACTAGCACTTAGCCAAGGTTAAGTCCGGCGGACCAGTCGGCAAGAGTACGCAGGAGTCCGCCTCGTGCACCAGGCGTTGAGGGCGTACGATAGGTCAGACCAGTGGTGCTTTTACTGGTTTTGAGGTGGGCGAGGCCCAACCCACCGCTTCCGTCTGCCACTACGGGAGTATCCTGTGAGTTATCTCCAGAAAGGGGGAACTAAAGGTTTGTGTACACAAAGTTGGGTGTGTGAGTTGCACTGCTTGATCATCATACCCACCATATAGCTGCATGTCATAATCATTCATAACAACCTTGACACCTAAAGTATAAGTGGAATGAGACGCTTATACTTTAGGACTTGCAAAACGACCCCTTGGTCTATAAGCTTGTGTGGGCAAGTTTATAAATCAAAGGTTAATTTCAATATATATATATATATGCTGCTGTTTGATAACCGACACCCCAACGTATAAGTGGTATGGGACACTTTATACGATGGGAGCCTTGCAAAAGATCCCTTGGCTTATGTGTACTCACATAAGTGAAGGTTTAAATTACCTTACTTATTTTCCTTCTTGTTTGACCTATTACAACACTTAAGATAAATTGCTCCTCGAATACACAACTGCTAGTTAGGTCCACCGTCATCTGCTTTTGACTACTCTCCACCTTCATGTCCTTCCCTTTCTTCCTCTCCGCTCGGTGCCTTAGGGCATGGGGGAAGGGGTGGGGGATGATAGGGCTTAGTCTTATAGACTAACGGTTTTCGGACCACATCATTTTAGGGAATCGCGGAGCCCAGCATGGAGGAGAAGCTCAGGAGGCCAGTACGCTTGGAGATGGGGCAGTCTAGCACTGGAGTCCAGACTGCAGGGACTGTGAGTCCTGACCTTTAGTAGAGTTTTAGTTTTGCTTCCGCATTGAGTGATTTTGTAGTGAGGACTTGATGTACCGGGCATGAGACCTTATATTTCTAGTATCATTGTACTCTGATGTTTTCTGTGGACACTCCCTTCGTGGAGTTTTTATTTATATGTGATATTTTCTTCTGGTGGACTGCATTTCTCTTTACTGTTCTACTTGCTACTTGATTGTGATCGAAAAGGCCGGCAGAATCGGCGCGTTGTAGTGACGACCTTCCCGGGTGTGAAGGTGTCACCGCAAAGTGGCGGTTCTGGGCATAAGACCCCGAGAATTGGAATAAAAAAAATGGGGTCTTACAAAGTGGTATCAGAGCAAACCTCGATCGGAAGAGTAGAAGTCCACTAACCCTGGGTCACCCCCGCGCGAGTTTAGTTTGAGGACAAACTAAGCAGCGGAAGCAGTGGTGTGCCCATAAGGGGAATCACATGTAAAAGTCCACTTCTTCAACAAATAGAATTCTTCCTTGTAGCTTGAGGCAGACCCTGCCCCCCAGCAGGGAGCACCTCCGGCTGCAGAGACCTCATCTTATGATTCTTTAGTCAATAAGTTAGACTCAACCCATTAGGACACACGACTAACCAGGATGACTTATAGCATGCCCTAGTTCAAAATAGACCCTGGGTATGAACTTGTTTAAGGTAAGGATATACCCAAACAGAATAAAAGAAAGTGTTTAACATGAGAATGACAACTTAATAGATAAACTCAGGTGACCTTATGGTCCCTATCAGGGCTTACTCAAATCAGTAGACTACTTTAAGGAGAATTGAGATCAATAACCCATTAGTAGAATGGATTGGCAGAATGGTCAAATGGATTCCTAAGTTCGGAAGATTCGGAAGATTCTCATTCATCTATTAACAGAATGGTAGAAGAAAAGTAGTTTTATCCCTCACACCTATAACAAGAATTCTCGGAGACAACCATAAAGATAAACACCGAGGGTCGGATATGAATTCAAGTTCGGTAGATGCTCATTTGGTATCTGGAACATTTTGACCCGGATAAGGTTGTCGTAAATGTGACTCAAAGAGTCTAAAGTATGGGGTATATCGACAAGTTTCAGGGTGGAACCCCAAGTCAAAGATTGATGCCCTAGGGATTTTGCACCCAGTTAGGATGGATATAACATGGTAATATCAAAGATACTTAGCCCAAGGAAGATAGAGGCTTATCTTTTGTTTATTGGGGGCTTGTCTTTTGTTTATTGCGCAAAATGGGATTGACTTGGGTAGAGAAAGTGGCGTAGTAAACATAGTGAGATTGGATTTGATATAGTTTGACGTTATTCGGACGAGGATAAGACTAAATCGCTATGTTGTATCATCAGAAGTATGATGACCCTAGGAAACTACAAGAAGTTAGCAAACAATGTATTTGAAAAATGGATACCTTAGATATAACCCGTAAGGTTGGATTGATTGATTACTCGGGCGTACTCGAAGGAATGAGACAATGATCGTGTGGAGATTTTATAGATCTGTTGCCTACCCACACAAATGAGAAATTTAATAACCGTATGTATGGTGTATCTCAGAACATGTACCCCATGGAGTGAATTGAAGTGTCATGGATTTTGGTGATGCACGGTGAGGTCCGTCAGTTGTTGAAGGCTAAGTGAAAGAATTTTTGGGAAACGATTACAGCCACTGCCCGAGATAGAATGGAAGTCCGAGGGTATAAATAGAGATTTCATACACAGGATTCGTCGTCCCCACTCCGGGCACGAGTGTAAAGGGAGCATCGAGGATAGACTGGGCGAGATAGTTGGGGAAACCCTGATTTGGTAGTGCAGTTTTGTGGTGCGAGAAGATCCCGCTAGTCAAGGTCCTGTGGAGAAAGCATGGATAGGAGGAGCATACCTGGGAGCCTCAGGACCTGATGCAGGAACGATATCCGGAGCTATTTAGTCAGGTATACCTCGCAACTCCTCCAGTGTGTTAAGCGCTCTTCCTTTTTCTTGTGCTAGTAAAATTATTTAAAAAGGTAGAGGCTAATCCTTTGTTTATTGGGACTAGCCCTTATTTTGTTTAACTTAGTAGGCGCTTCCACCCTTCATGGGATGTTACAAGCTTAGGCTATCCCGGTAGAAATCCCCGTAGACTTAACCTTAATTTCGAGGACGAAATTTTTGTTTTGTTTATTGGGATTGTAATATCCCATTTTCAAATTAGACCCCCCCTTAGGAGTGACTTGAACATGCCTAGGTCATAACAAGTCCTAGGTTGAACCTAGGAGGTCAAGTGACCCAACTAGTTAGTTGAGACTCACTTGGGCTGCAAATAGTAATTTATTAAAACCCTGGATTTGGGTGGCCTAGTAGGTTCAAATTGACTTCAAGATCTCCCTAGGCCTAATATGAGGCCAATGAGTCATCAAGGGTCCCATTAGGGTCAACCCTAGTGGCCAAAATGATCAAGTCAACCCCAAGCCCAAATCAAGTCAAACCTAGTCTATATGGGTTAACCCAACCTCAAGCCACCCTTCCCCTTAAGCTAACCTCACTTGCATGAATAATATGGACTAATTTGGCTGCCCATATCTTAGAGGGTTGACCAGTCAACTAGGTGACTAGGGGAGAGGAATGAAAAGCTTTATTTTGAAGAATAATGGAGGAGAGAGAAAGCGAGAAAGAGGGTCATTCATGGTGGGGAAGGTGAATCACCCCTCTATTCTTCATCATTTAATTAATAATATGTTTTTGAGGGTTGCATTTAGGCTGGTGCCATGAATAATTTCGGCCATAGGGTGGCAGGAGAGAGAAAGCTTCAATTTCTCCTTAATGGAGGAGAGAGAAAGAGGAAAAGAGAGAGGGGAGTTATGGAGGGACACCATGAGCCACCCCATTCATCTCCCCAAGCCTCCATTCATTCATCCTGACCTTTGGGAAGAGATTCCCATTGTTTTCCCATCAGCCACCATCAATGGAGAAGCCCAACCACCATGGCCAAACACCCCTTCATCTCCCCTCCCATGAAAAATTATAAAACCCCCTATGCAGCCCCCTATTCTGATTTTTGACTACTCAATCTCGGTCAAAAACGTTCCAAGCAGTCGAAATCAAGGGTTGGATCAAGATAACCGCTGGAGAATCGAGGAATCGGGAAGTTCGCCGGAGAGGAAAAACGCCATGGCGAACTGCCGCCGCCGTCGTCGTCGAACCCCCCCCCCCCCCCAAATAAGGTCCTCCTCCTCTCCTTCTCTCATGCTTAGATCCTAGGAATGCTTAGAAACCATTTCCATGCTCATCTAACCCGAGTTTAGATTTTAGGTTTTTGGAAAAATGCCATTTTTTTGGAGAGTTTGAGCTCTCGGCTAGGGCGGCGCCGCCACCTCCGGCCGCCCTAGCTCCGGCCAATGATAGCCCCCACCACCGGGAACAATTTGGGGATGTTTCCCGGTGGTGGCGCCGCCTCAGGCCGCCGGTAGATAGCCCGCAAAAACCACCTGCGCAGCCCTATTTTCGGCCCCATCGGGGAAGATGAACAGGAGCCACCCGATCCTGCTTTAAGATTCGTCCAGGATCAATAATCCTATTTTCTGTTTTTCTGTTTTTTTTATATATAGTTTACTGTTTTTGGATTTTAGGCCCTTATGGGCACCTGATGAAAAAGTTTTTAGCATGAAAGTTGTAGGCCCTTTCAATACCTACAATTTGATATGTTGTGGTGAAAATTTGGTAGAGTACCTAGACCTGTAGGGCCATTTGATTATGGGTATGTCCTAGGATTAGGGCAGATTTCTTATAAAAATTATTTAGGCCCTTTAGAGGCTTGTCCATCAAATTTGATCAACATGAATGTTGTAGGCTTTTTAATTATCTACAGTTTGATATGTTATGAAAAATTTTAGGACAAGTATTCTGACCTGTAGGGTCATTTTTCTAGGGTAGGTCCTACAAATAGGGCAAATCTTTGAAAATTTCCCCACACCTAACCCTTGGTCCAAATGCTTTGAATTTTGGACAGGGGCTTAATATCACCTAGACCTAGCTCCTGTAAAAATTGGAACCCATTTAAAGAAGTTTAACCTAGGGTTTTGCCCTAAACCTAGAAAATCTAGGGTAAGGTAGTTGAAGGGTCAAATGACCTCTAAACCCTCCCAAATTTTGGTGAGGTGTCCCTGGTATCGGTATCTAGGTCTGGTTCAAATTTCAACTCATTTGGTTGAGTTTTGATTAGGAATCCTCTAAACCCTAGTTTTGACCTAGTAGAAGGAAGCTTAGTGAGAAGGTTCCTTGCACTCTGGTATGATCATCTCACCTCAACAGAGGTTGATATTTTGACCACTGGTTTATTTTGGTCCTAAGATTATCCTTAGGGAAGATGGGATGATTTAGGGTAAGTTTACCCTAGGGCCCAGGTTAAAACCCTAAAGGTGGACTTTGGGGGTTTGTGAAGGACATAGGGGCAAATGCTCTTGTATGGCCTTGAGATTTAGTGGAGAGGTTGTTAATGAGCTTGTAACTCTCTGGTTGTAATGTTAGAGAATTTTGATGTAGGTAGCTACCTCAAAACCTAAACCCTAGTCTTAGGGTAGAAGGGATTTTAGGTCAAAACAGTATCTTAAACTCTTTTAAAAGCCATGAAATTTGGGCAGTGTGTTTCTAGGGTAGTTAGGACCCTTGGATAATTTTACTAGAATTTTTGGATAGGTATTTCTAGTACTTCATTCATGAATGTGGGTATAGCCCTTTTTGATGTTTTATTTGTTAAAGATTTTTAATTCAAATAAGGCCCCCTTGAAACTCTGGAATTAGATGTTTTTGGTCAGTAGGAATTCTCATGAATTTTAGTTCAATTTTATGTTGATTAAACAGAATAGTTCCTTCACAAGTATTATTAAAGGGCTCTATGTTTTAAAAATATTTTATGGCATAAATAGTCTCTGGAAAATTATGAAAGTTGGTAAATGGTGTTTTTAATTCATTATGAATCAGTGGGATTTTATTCTGGATTTTTGGAGTTTTGGATATTGTACTTGATTCACAAGCATGTTAGATTAGGGTTTTAGTAAATGTTTTATTATAAATTAATTTCCAGCAGGAAAATTATGAAAATTTTATAGTACTGTTTTCATGGTATTTCTAGTACCCTGTAATTAATCCAAATTATTTAGAAGAGAATTTGATGTGGTTTATTCATTAGACATGAAAGAAATGGATTATTGCAAAAATATGTTTAGGCCCCTTAGACCTTAGTGAAAATTGCCAAACCTTGGATATATCATTTTTAGACATAGTAGTATTTGTCTTAAATTTATTATGATTTATACATGACTGAAAAGTATACTCCTTGTTCAAATTTGGAAGACCTTGGATTTAATAAAAATTAATTAATTATTAGGTTAATTGGAAAAATTGTTATTATCAGAAAAATCGATTCAATAATGTCATGATAGGCCCCCAGAAATTAACTTAGGCCGTATGGAAGAAAACACAAAGGACATCCTATCGTAGACATTACTTAGTTTAAGGTGGTCTGCATTTAGTAATTTTGGGAAATGAGCAACAAGAGAAGGTTTGGGTTAGCATAAGGACAACTTGTGTTGGTTGGATTTAAAGAAAGAGGATGGATCACCATCGGAGGTCTTAAGTGTGGTGAGGAATGAGTTGATGCGCTCTAAGGTGCGCAGGACTGACGAAAGATCGCCATCCCCGTAGGAGTGAAGAGTCAAATCCACCCTAGGTTTAGTTCGATGCAATTTATAGAGACAACGGGAAGGGAAAAACAACCAATAACAATAAGTGCCTTGTGAAAGGGAACTTCGGGCCGTAATGTCGCCGTCTTGGTTCCTAGTGCCCCTTGAGAGCCCTTCACGGGGTATGCCGGGGGCAGTCCTGGGCTAACGTAAATCTTAAAACAAACGAAAGAGTAATTAGCCTAATAGGGATTCACATTGCACACACTCATTAGTTAGGGTTGGTAATGGTTAAGTCGTCCCGAGGTGTTCAAGGGGGCGCCGTCCCGTGGTGTTCTAAGGGATGAAGTCTGGAGATGAGCCGTACGGTTTAGTCCGGGGAATTTGGTCTCGGATGTGGTTTATACGGACGGTTTAGTCCGGGAGTTTGACACTTTAAAATTATTATATATTAAACTGCTGCATGTGCATAAAAATAGGAAAGATTAAGGTGGCGGGTTCTCGATATCGGGGAGTTCGATTGCACCGACACCGATATCGTTGACTCGGCAAGGTGACTAGCACTTAGCCAAGGTTAAGTCCGGCGGACCAGTCGGCAAGAGTACTCAGGAGTCCGCCTCGTGCACCAGGCGTTGAGGGCGTACGATAGGTCAGACCAGTGGTGCTTTTACTGGTTTTGAGGTGGGCGAGGCCCAACCCACCGCTTCCGTCTGCCACTACGGGAGTATCCTGGGAGTTATCTCCAGAAAGGGGGAACTAAAGGTTTGTGTACACAAAGTTGGGTGTGTGAGTTGCACTGCTTGATCATCATACCCACCATATAGCTGCATGTCATAATCATTCATAATAACCTTGACACCTAAAGTATAAGTGGAATGAGACGCTTATACTTTAGGACTTGCAAAACGACCCCTTGGTCTATAAACTTGTGTGGGCAAGTTTATAAATCAAAGGTTAATTTCAATATATATATATGTTGCTGTTTGATAACCGACACCCCAACGTATAAGTGGTATGGGACACTTTATACGATGGGAGCCTTGCAAAAGATCCCTTGGCTTATGTGTACTCACATAAGTGAAGGTTTAAATTACCTTACTTATTTTCCTTCTTGTTTGACCTATTACAACACTTAAGATAAATTGCTCCCCGAATACACAACTGCTAGTTAGGTCCACCGTCATCTGCTTTTGACTACTCTCCACCTTCATGTCCTTCCCTTTCTTCCTCTCCGCTCGGTGCCTTAGGGCATGGGGGAAGGGGTGGGGGATGATAGGGCTTAGTCTTATAGACTAACGGTTTTCGGACCACATCATTTTAGGGAATCGCGGAGCCCAGCATGGAGGAGAAGCTCAGGAGGCCGGTACGCTTGGAGATGGGGCAGTCTAGCACTGGAGTCCAGACTGCAGGGACCGTGAGTCCTGACCTTTAGTAGAGTTTTAGTTTTGCTTTCGCATTGAGTGATTTTGTAGTGAGGACTTGATGTACCGGGCATAAGACCTTATATTTCTAGTATCATTGTACTCTGATGTTTTCTGTGGACACTCCCTTCGTGGAGTTTTTATTTATATGTGATATTTTCTTCTGGTGGACTGCATTTCTCTTTACTGTTCTACTTGCTACTTGATTGTGATCGAAAAGGCCGGCAGAATCGGCGCGTTGTAGTGACGACCTTCCCGGGTGTGAAGGTGTCACCGCAAAGCGGCGGTTCTGGGCATAAGACCTCGAGAATTGGAATAAAAAAAAAAGGGGTCTTACAGCAGAAACTCTTCAGTAAGAACTGAAGGAAAAACTACAAAAAGATATAAAATATAAAATAGAAATCTTCTAGCAGCTATCTTCTTCTTCTTCTTCAAAAGAACTCTGAGTCTGAACTTCCTGGAAGCAGGAGAACTCAGGTTGAAGAAGAGCAGAAGAGCTTAACACTTCTCAGTTAAATTGAATATTGCTGAGAGCAGTTAAACTTGGTCTTGATGAAAGCTTGAAATGCTTTTTGAATAACTGGTTAGCTAGCTGAAATCCTTCTCCAAAGGATTCCTTTTATAGCAGCAACAAGCAACGACTCTTTTCAATTTGAACTGTTTGTCTTCTTCTGAAACTTGAAACCTGGGCTGCAAATATCACAAAGACAAACAAACTCTGCAGCAAAATATTCTATAAAAGGGATAAACCTTTTTCAAGGAAGCTGCAGGAAGCAATCTGATAATACAGGTACTAAATAAAATCACATCAGAAACAAACTCTTTATAGCAGAAAGAAGACTTTTCAGTCTAACGGCTATAAAGGACTGACAGCAGATAAAGTAAAATGCACTGTCAACTAATAAGACAAACAACTTTATCTGAAAAGATTTTACTCAGGCAGAAGGATGGAGCAGATATTGCCTAGAAATATTATCATAAAACAACTGAAATAAAATGCCAGATAATGTATTAATTAATTAAATAGAATAAATAAATACAAAATAAAAAGGCAAACAGAAAACGTCGAACGACCCTCGGAGATCGTCGACCGACGCACGGAGATCGTCGAACTATCGGACAGATAGTCGAACGATCCAGATAGTCGAACTATCAAAGAAGATAGTCGAACCATCACAACAGATAGTCGAGCTATCAGAAGATAGTCGAGCTATCAGATAGTCGACCTATCAACAGATAGTCGAACTATCAAAGCAAAACCGATAGTCGACCTATCAACAGATAGTCGAACTATCAACGCAGAACAGATAGTCGAACTATCAACAGATAGTCGAGCTATCAGATAGTTGAACTATCAAGGCAGATAGTCGAACTACCAAGGGAAAACCGATAGTCGATCTATCAGCAGATAGTCGAACTATCAGAAGAAAGCAGATAGTCGATCTATCAACAGATAGTCGAACTATCAAACAACGCAGATAGTCGACATATCAAACAGATAGTCGAGCTATCAGATAGTTGAACTATCCAAGCAGATAGTCGAACTATCAAACAAACAGATAGTCGAACTATCAACAGATAGTCGAACTATCACAGCACACAGATAGTCGAACTATCAACAGATAGTCGAACTATCCTCGCAGACAGAACGTCGAGCAACTGATAGACGATCGTCGAACAGTTAGTCGACGATAGTCGTGCGGCGTTCGACTATAGTCGAACGAAAAAACTACTTAACCAAATTCTTCATCTGAAAAAGCGGGGACTCTACAACTAGACCACTAACCATTGACCATAGATATTTCTTGGGTCAAGGGACTAAAAAGACAAGACTAAACTCAAATCAAACTAGGGTACCAACACTATTAAGCAATTGATGCAAAGGATGCTGAGGCAGGATAAGATGCGCGACATATTCTCGAAAGTTGACCATTCTGATCAGTCGACTTCAACGGGCAAATAATTCAAGTTGTTTGTATTACCAACTCATCTCCTAAGAACTTCTTTGTTGAATATGTTTTTCTATAATTTGTTCTTATGTTTCAAAGCCCCTCACAAACACTTTTCCTAGTGTTTTCTTTTCTTGACAGCTTAAGAAATAAGGATAAACTGACTCCAAGAGACATCGCCGAGTTCAGCAGAAACCACCCTTAGAACCGTTGACATTTGCGTAACACCACGAAGACCACGTGTTGCGGGGAGATTTCGCACCGTGTAGTGGGAGCTTACCGGTTCTACTGCGGCAGGATACTAGACTTCAGATCCCGGCTAGTACCTAACCCCACTTCTGCATTATGGAGGGACAGAGTGGCGGTCAGCTCTACCACGCCATTTAAGGGATATCGTCACAACTCTTATGAGCACGCGAGGAAAGATCTGCAACACGCACCTTCCCGCGAATCATCTTAGCATGTGACCCTCAAATACTCTTTGGAACCCTCAAGCAGTGCCTGCAGGAGACCCACAGCTGGGTTGATCTCAGAGGAAAGCAATGTTATATGCACCTGCCTGAAATATCAACTTAGGCTGTACTCCAGGACAGAGGGCAGTAAGTCATTTCCCCTTGCGTGGAGTGTGGATTGGTTTCACAGCTTTTGTGACCCTGTGAGGAAAGCACTGCTACATGCACCTGCCCGCTTGGTCGTTTAAGTTTGTAGCTCATCTCTCAGGCGGCAGAATTCTGGTATTCACTTCAGTCCGCAAGAGTCGATTCATCAGATGACCGAGATATCTTCTTATTAAGTGATGAGAGTTACAGCTTTTGCGACCCTGTGAGGAAAGCACTGCTACATGCACCTGCCCACTTGGTCACCTAAGTCTGTAGCCAACTTTCCTAGTGTCCAAGATTTATAATCAGACTCCTGCAAAGAGCATATTGGAATTGGTATTCGGCAGAGTTTGGGTATTGATCTTGTTAAAGCAAACAGTTGATAACACCTTTGCTGAATGTGCTATTATTCTCACCGACTAACCGCGCGGTTAGAGTAGTGGTGGGCCGAATTATTCGTTCGTATCGATTGAGATAGCGGATATCAGCTTTAATCGCGCGAATATGCTATGTTTGGTACTCTTCTATTCATACAGAGGATATCAGATTTAATCGCGCGAGTATTCTGTATTGGGTAATCATCTATTCATATAGCGGATATCGTAATTAATCGCGCGGGTATATCATACAGGGCAATCTTTCGTGTTGATTGGGAGAGGACTCATCGCGCAAATATATTAAGCATGTTGACATTATCGCTAGGAGTTGCATGATTATTATGCTTGATGGATCATTATTAATCGCGCGAATAGATTATGTCATTACTAATCGTGCGAATGCATTATGCGTGGTCATCACTTCATATTATAGTTGTCTTCGAACTTAAGGATTTCCTAGTCGCTCGGGAAAGTAAACCAGTATTACGCATTTGTCAACGGGTAATCTCGTTGGCCTTATCTATCCGCATTTATCTTGTTCTAATATGTTCATTTTATTCGCCTGCGGATCGTTCATCGTACTATCTGGACAAATCAACATGTTATAATCGTACGGACAGAAATATAAGATCGAGCGAATATAACATGTCCAGTAAAGTCGAACAGATGATATCATTTACATTCTCAAAAATTACAATATCTGTATCTGAGCGGCTTACATAAATCATACCGCCAGATCAAAAGATTCAATAATTACATATCAACTTTTTGTCTTTTTCCGCTCTGGTTCATAAGTCCGTCTCGCTGGAAGAACTTGAAGAACTACTCGCCTCAGCTGATCCCGACCCCTGGGATTCCTCCTCGCTCGAACCGCTAGATGAGCTTGAGCTTTTGTCCGCGTCAGCATCTGCGAGTACGTCATCCTGTTCGTCTGCGGGCTTATTCTCTACAAGGACTTCGTCAACGGGTTATTCCGCTGGCCCTCCTCGTCCGGCTTCAATCTCCTGGAAGCCGGGAAATAGCTGGTCAAAAGTTGTCTTCTCATGGTCGGGCTTAAACGCTCCCGGCTCCCTCCCGCAAAATGTCCAGCATATCCTCCCCGCTTTCCCGCAGGTGCACAGTAATCTCATTCACAAATGCCGGATTCTCCGGGTCATAAACTTTCTGCAAAAGGAGATAAAGTAAGATTTCGGCTGATGTTAGGGTAACCGGTAAAGCCGCGAGGTAAAAACTTACTGCGTTAATATTCTTCAGTTTCTCGTTCTCTTCCTTGAGTTGTTCTATCTCATCCTCTAACCGCTCGGCGAGGCCGACCACTTCAGCAAGGGCTTCAGCGACAAAGTGGTCCTTCACGAAGCTTCTCGCGCGGATTTGAGCGGCTAAAGCCGGGAGTTTCTTTGTTGGAATTGCCCGTAGATCGGCCAGGTTCTCTCTGCCATACATCGCCCAGCTAATCGCGCGGGCGTGTTTGGATATTTTCTCATTCTTCCACAAGGGAAGAGCGGTGGAAACTTGGACATTCTTCCTGCGCGGATGTCATTTCATAACCGCCTTCCCGCGGCGATCTTTTAAGTTCCCCCCGATTCCTTGGGGAGAGAAGGGCTCAGAATCGTAATCGGCTGCAACATCATGCTCTTCGCGGCGATCGTCCTCCCTCTTCTTCCTAGCCTCGCTCTGTGTCAGAACGGGCTCTTCTGGTGTAACCGGTTTGTTCGCCGAAACTTTCAGAACAGCTGCCGAGGGACAAAATATTTAGCCGCACGGTAAGACGAAGCAAAGTAGCTGATCGCTGAAAGTATACCTTCTTCTGCAGGCAAATCCACCACGACTGGCAGCAACGAGATGTAGTGCATGATGTCTAGTCGCGAGCCGGCGAAGAAGTCAATGATTTCTTTCTCGATGCCTTCGACCTCAAACCGCTCAACAGTCTTGCCGGCCGCACTTGCGGGCGAACAGGCAGAAGGCCCAGATTCCCCTCGAACATGAGGAATCGGGTGGACCAGTTCGGGAACTTGTTCATCAACTTCACCGTCTTCATACCGGTACAACTGAAGTAGACAACACCTTTGAAGATCCGGATGTCCTTCTTGCCGGATATGATGGATCGGACCACGAAGCAGTGGCGGAAAAGATCCATGGTAAATCGTACCCGCTCGGTCCGAAAGTAGATGATAAAGCTCATCATCGACGAAATCGTATTCGGCGAGAGCTGGCCGGGGACGATTCCGAAGAAGTCAAGAATCTCTATGAGCTCGATCAGCGGCGGCCAGCTAAAACCAAAGTCGAAGTGGTCGACCGGGATTGCCACCAGATTCCGTCCAGAAGTATTTATTCGCTCATCCTCTCGGGGTAGTCGCGCGACTACATTTGTATTTGTCATATGGGTTGCGATAAAGCGCTTAAGTTCGCTGGCAGTCATTTCCGACCTCCTGTGCTCGGCATCAAGGATGGCAGTGGAAGCGGAAGCCCGCGCGGGTGCCATTGACTCTTGCCGCAAGAAGTAGAGCACTTTAACTTTTTCCATATAATGCGAAGCTAGGCCATATTTATAGAACCTGCAAGACGAGTTATAATTCGCGCGGT
Source organism: Platanthera zijinensis (assembly GCA_039513925.1). Taxonomy (NCBI): domain Eukaryota; kingdom Viridiplantae; phylum Streptophyta; class Magnoliopsida; order Asparagales; family Orchidaceae; genus Platanthera; species Platanthera zijinensis. The sequence continues at coordinate 25,209,304 of CM077094.1, read as the reverse complement.
TAGAGCGACAAAGCCGCCGGGACATTCATCACTTCCTGCAGACATCTTTTCAATCATTTCAACGCCTTATAAGTCGCGCGGTTAAATTAAAGAATCTGCTAAGTTATTCATTTCCTGCAGATTTCGGAAGCAAAATACGGAAGGTCGCGCGAACAGATAATCAAACCGCAAGCATCTAAAGAATCACAGATTGCACGGGTATAATATCAAGTGACAAGCACATACACGTCGATCGAACTAACAAACCACACCGCAAATATTATAAGGTATTTGTCTGCAACAAATAAGGTAGTTCGATAGACTTATTACAGATCTCTCTCTCTCTCCTCGCGCCGCTCCTCGCGCCGCTCCTGCTCCTCGCGCCGCTCCTCGCGCCGCTCCTCGCGCCGCTCCTCGCGCCGCTCCTCGCGCCGCTCCTCGCGCCGCTCCTCGCGCCGCTCCTCGCGCCGCTCCTCGCACCGCTCCTCGCGCCGCTCGCCGCTAGGTTCTGCGGGGTCCCTGCCGATGTGCGCGACTTGATCGCTAATGCCCAATAAAATGGACATGGCGCTGATCAAGTGGTGTCTAAGGGTGTTCTGGGCCCGGTGAATCCGGGATGTATCCTGAACTATGCGGCTCATCAGAACGGTTGGCTCAATAAAAGCCACCTGTTCGATAGGTCGCGCGGGTAGGTTTGCATGGCCGGTCACCGAGACAAAAGCTTCCCCCCTGGTAGAACCGTGACCTGACTCGCGCGGTTTCCCTGAACTCGCAAAGTCAGGTCGCCGGCCCTTCTCCTTTTCAGCCTCTCATAATATTTTCTCTTGAAGTACGCAGCATCGTCCTCCTCCTTTTGTAGTCGCTTCCCCAGGACCAAGACTTGATCGTGAGAAGCCCTTTCTCGCTCGCGGCATCCGGCCAGATCCGCGAACAGAGCCTTTATCCGCTCCTCCAAGCCTATCCTTGCCTCTTCCTCGAATTTGAGCCTTGCCTTTAATCACTCGAGGTCGACGTACAGTTCGGAGAAGGCGCGTTGTCCTTCATCATCCCAAAGTCGCCGCGCGGTCTCGTCCATGATAGCTTGAGAGTTTAGTTCCGCCAAATCTCAATAGCAAAGCAAAGGAAGGGTAGAATTAGTTTTCTAGCGTGACAAGATTAACAAGCAATGATGCTAAAATAATAGGCACCCGAGAAGAGGCTATCTTCTCTAGTCACGGACGCTATCTGACGGCTAGAAAAAACAGGTCGCCTCAGTCTCTCAGGATCTTTCTTCTTCAGGTAATTGTCCCTCAGAAGTCGCTCGGCCCGCTTATTCTTTTCAAGCTCTTCACGCGACAGGAGCAAGTCGTCGGTCCCGGTTATTATGCGGATATGCCTCTTTAACCACGGGGGTTCCTTGTAAGGTGGTGGAATTTTTATAACCTTTGGGGCGGGTTTGATCTTATCTGCCCGTAGAAGCTTAGAAGCAGCCTTGCGATCAGCTTCAGCCTGCTCTACAGCTGGAAGAACCAAGGGATCACAGATCTCTTCTCCAGCGGTCAACAGCTTCTTCTTCGCAAGGATTTGTTCCCGCAGTTTCACTTTGTCATCACCCTCGGATGGTCCAGGAATCTCCTTCCCTGTTTTTGCTGACAGAATCTCCAGATCGGAGTCGCCGCCGGATAGCTGCTTGCTGCTAACTTCTTTTTCCTTTTCCTGCAATGAAACCACAACGGGCGGCAAGTTAGCTCTACTCGCTTACCCGCCCAATTTTCATATGGCGCTCGAGCTATTCGGATACGTTTACCTCATCTGTTCGCGCGGTCTCATCCTCAAGCTAATCGGGTACATCAACCTTGCTAGTCGCGGCCATGACCGCCTCGGATTTCTTGTTCTCCTTCTTAAGAAGGATTGCCTCTATCCTCTCCTCAACTGATGCAGTCAGCTTGTGCTTCCTCTTCTTTGTCGGGATGGTGGCTTTCACGACATCGAGGTTTTCCTTGAACTTGTCGGCGGCATTCTTTGCAGCCTTTTTCGCCTTGCCGATTATATCTGCGATCTCTCCGCTTGCTCGCCCGGTTTCCATCTCAGCATCTCCTTGGCCATTTCCTCGACTTGAAGATAAGGTGATGTCTACATCTGAGCCCGCCGAAGGCTGTGGAACGTTCGCCCTGACAGATTCTAGATCCTTGCTACCCTCCGTGTTCTCGGGCAGCCGTTCAGTAGACTCAACCGCAGCGGTTTCGGTAGGCTGCTCTAGGTTCCAAGCGGCTATTATCTCGGTTGCCGGCTTGAAGGACTGTTCGCTCTCCGGTTTTTCGTTTACGGGGCTCGGTTTTTACGAAACCGCCTTGGCAGTATGCATCTTGCGTGGTGTCTCGCTAACTTTACGGGTAGACGTTCTCAGTGGAGACTTGGAAGCAGCTAACCCCTTATCGCTGATCTTCACTAGGATGCTCTTCCTGGAAGACATGGCGGACAACAGAGTCTTAACCGTAGTTGGAGAGAAGCGACCCGTCTCGATGGAAGTTTTGTAAAATCAGCGTCAGCACCAGCGTTATTTATAGTTTTGAAGGCATTAATTGCGCTCGCAGTCAAGCGGTTAACAACATTTTTGAAATTCCTCCTGAATTTAAAAATGTACGGGGATTATGTTAACACCGGATTTGACCGCTCTCCAAGTGCCAACGACGAGGCCACATCTAGCCATCTGACCATCTCCCTGCGGAGTCTCCTCGGCTTGACAGGCGTCAAAGAGCAGGCGGTCAGGATCTGTCAACCCGCCTATCCGCGCGGTTGGATGGCCCCCTCTCTCTTTTTGCCCCCCTGTATCTGGTCACCACTGTCCGTTTCTCCTGTGCGCGGGCAGCCAGTGTTTCTAGCCCTGCGCATTGGGCAGCCCCTGAACCTATAAATAGTCATGAACAGTACCTTTCTAGGCACAGAGTTCAAATCCCCAAGCTTGCCTCCTGTGGAAGCGGATTCGAAATCCTTCTCCAGTGGGTATTCTATCCGCACGGTCTCGAGAGTCTAACCGTTATAACCGATTTCCATACATAAAAGAAGATCCCACCACAAGAGAGGCATTAAGGCCGCGGCGGGCGAAGTCTGGCGTCGCCGCCTCGGGCGGCTAGTTCTGATTCTTATCCTGGTTGCTAGTAATCGACTCGCTGACAGTCTTTTCCCTACTCATTCCCCAGTGCTCGAACCATTAGCTGGTGGTGCCCGAGTCCTTGTCGTATTTTGTGCATCAACACTTATAGTTGAGTCATTCTGAAAGTTACTTTAAACCCAAACGAACACTGCGGACTGAGCGGACTAGAAAGCCAAGGTTTACTTGTGAACAATTTTGTAATAGACCAACCCACAAAACTGCGGACTGAGCGGACTGAGCGGACTAGAAAACCTGAGTCCGGCAAAGCGCTTATTATAATCATAGAAATGACCTATATCTTATGACCAAGTGGGCAGGTGCGGCTAGTGTTGCATGGCTTTCCACACCTGGCCATGAACTATAAGGTCAACCCAAGGCACGGCGGACTGAGCGGACTAGAAAACCAGAGTCCGGCAAAGCGCTTATTAATCGAAATGGTACACTGACCTCTTGCCTGGAGTACAGCCTAGATTGATCCTTCGGGCAGGTACAGCCGGAGCGGCATTGCTTTTCCTGAGATCAACAAGGCTGTGGGTCTCCTGCGGGCACTGCTTGAGGGTACCAAGGAGTGTTCGAAAGTCACAAACTCAGACGATCTATAGGCAAGTGCGGCTGGAGTGGCACTGCTTTCCATGCGTGATCGTCAAAGTTGTAACGATATCCCCTAAATGGCGTGGTAGAGCTGGCCGCCACTCTATCCCTCTAATATGCAGAAGTGGGGTCAGGTACTAGCCGGGATCTGAAGTTCAGTATCCTGCCGCAGTAGAACCGATAAGCTCCCACTACACGGTGTGAAATCTCTCCGCAACACGTGGTCTTTGTGGTGTTACGCATGATTCCTGATATTAGGCAACTGTTGGTTTTGCTCAGGGAGCAAAGGAGAGAAAACACCCAAAGAAATGTTAGTATGACAACTTTGGTAAGTACAAAATTTCGAGAAATTTGTGTAAGAAAGAAAAGAGAATTCAGGGATAGAACCGTTTTGGGTTGCCCTTGTTTAATGTGTTAACTGTCAACATGTGAGACAAGAAGATACTTGAATAGGTGTCAGCAAGGAGCTTTTTATTAATTATAAACCTCTTTAAAAGTTTACATAAGAAAAAAGAAAAGAAGAGGTTCAGGAATAAAACCGCTTTAAATCATCTCCACTCAATGTATGTGGCATGTCTTCTCCTTCACATGTTTGCAGGCGATAAGCCCCACTCTCAAGCACTTCCTTGACAATGAATGGTCGAACCCAATTTGGATTGAGCTTTCCCACTGAGTCGGTGCTTGCCGCAGCATCCACTTTTTTAAGAACCAGATCTCCCACCTGAAAGTGTTTGATCCTTACATTCTTATCAAAATAGCAAGCCATCCTTCTCTTGATCTCCTATTGTCTGATTGCAGCCCTATCTCTGATCTCTTCGATATGCTCCAAGCTAAATCTCACTTCCTCATTATTCAGTTCCAGCCAATCTTCCATGCCTTGTCCTTGCACGTAGAACTCTAGGTGACGGGACTTCAAATTCAATAGGAATTAGTGCTTCTGATCCATGAGAAAGCTTGAACGGAGTTTCTCCTGTCACAGATGAAGGCGTTGTTCTCAGGGTCCAGAGAACTGAAGAGAGTTGATCAGCCCAACTGCCCCTGAGATTCTGTACTTTCTTCTTAAGCAAGTTGAGGATCTGCTTATTGGCTGCTTCTACCTGACCATTGCTTCTAGGATGGTGGACTGATGCAAATCGTAATTATGATCCGATCTGCTTGCAAAAATCTATCATCTCGACATTATTGAATTGTGGTCCATTGTCAGTGATTATCGCCATTGGGATACCATGTCGGCAGACTATCTCTCCCCAAATAAAATTTTTTATAATCTGAGTTGTGGTCTTTTCCAATACCTTAGCCTCGATCCATTTACTGAAGTAGTCAATCATGACTATGATGAAGCGCCGTTGTCCACTTGCCATGGGAAAAGGACCAATGAGATCCATTCCCCAAATGGCAAAAGGCCAAGGGGTTGCGATCGGTCTAAGTGACTGGGCAGCCTGATGCTGGAGTGGAGCAAACTTTTGGAATTGAACACAGTTTCTCGCATAAGCCTCGGAATCTTTTTTCATTGTGGGCAAAAAATAACCCTGTCGCAAGATCCTTCTTTCCAAGGTTCTTGCCCCTGAGTGGCTTCCACACTATCCAGAGTGTACTTCTCGAAGGATAGTAGGGACTTCATCTTCCGATACACATCTTGCCATGGTAGATAAGAACGTCCTTCTGTAGAGGATACCAGATACTAAGTAATAGTATGCTGCTTTCAACTTGAATCTCTTCTTTTCTTTAACCGACTGATGCAAGTTTCTAGAGTTGATAAGTAGAGGATGAACGGGTCCATCCAAGAGGAATGCTGGCCAAATATCAGCAGCTGACTCACATCAAATGATGTGATCAAATAGCTCCGGTGATACACCCCGCTTGAGGGTAAACTCAGCCTTTGCATTAGTTTTCCTCCATACTCTCCTGTGCTCAGCAGTCCCAAACGCAGCTATAACTTCCTGCCTGTCGTCACCACCGACGACCTCACGTAGCTCCTCGCACAGAAGATAACTCTTCATGCAAGACTTCCACTTCCTAAAGTTAGTCGGCGTTAAGAGTTCAATACCCAGACCTTTTGCATAACCCCTTTCCATTGCAGCAATCCTGGTCTAAGCTATCATAAGAACAGAGCACAACACAAGTTGATCACTGCTCAAGCAACTAAACCTGCTCTGATACCATGTAGAATTTTCTCAAGATGATCAATGAGATAGTCTGATGCCAAATTAATATTCTCAGAGCTATCAAGATCACACCTTGATCAAGCGGAAATTGGGAAAGCAAGCTCAAACAACTAAAAGCAAACATAGGAGAAAGCAAATCATATATTCATTATCTTCTTTAAAGGGCGAGTTATACATGGCGAGACATGATTTCGCCAGTATAAAATGGAAAGCAGAAAAATACAAGTAATCAATCCGGGCAGACAGAGTCAGAGATCGCCAAGACCGCCAAGTCCGTCGAAGTCGACGAGACCGCCCGAACAGCCGCTGCTATGCTGAACTGAACTACGGAGTCCGCTGAGACCGCAAGTTCACGAAGACACATCGATATTTGCCTAACACCCTGTAGCTCTCTATAAGCCGCCTAACCACAGTCGCCTTGCTGCCAGTGCCCGCGAACAAGAACCAAACTGACGAACATGCCGCCAAGACCGGTGGACACCGTTATTGAACAAAAGGTGGAGAAGACCGATAAGTCACAAATGCGACCTGGTGAAACCGCTGATTGATAACCGCAAGCTAAGCACAATCCTGACTGAAGTCAACACCAGAAACCTTGCTTCTCTGTGTTAGCTGCACAACTTGCAACAGCAATAACCAGTTAAACTTCTCAGACCGCGCAGACTGACAAAACTGAAGCCGCGGTTTTTAATCCACGCTCAACTTATTGTTCACTCTGTGGCAAATAAGGTGTCGGGGGGCCCTATTTATAGGTGGGGTGAGGAGTGTGGTCACCTCCCTAGTGGATAGAGTCACCACCCTAGCTCGCAGCTAGCGCAACCTAGTCCTCTGAGTCCGCAAGGACAAAGACAGACAACAGCCAAACTGCCAAGCAGAAGGGAAGCCAGTTCGCGACCTGGCGGACATCGCACCAGTCCGCACGAAGAACAACATGCGGACACAGCAACATCCCACTGACTGCATCAGTCCGCATGCTACACATGAACACGGCACCATCTCACACAGCTCGCAAACACCGCATCAACCCGCCACACAAGTCCACGACCAACATGCACAGATCTCCCAATCAACAAGCGGACTCTGCGGACTCTACGAACACCCTGGACTTGTCACAGTATGTGACCAAGTCCAACAACCCACCAAACAAAAGGCGCGAGCTCGGCGGACACGAAGCCAGATCGCCAGCTCCAAGGACAGACCGCCACAAAAAATGTGGCTATCATCCACCGCATCACCAGAGACCAAAGGAAAGGACAATTGCCGATCTCACGATCTAGAAACTAAGTCCGCCACAATAGACTCGCAGACTCAAACTAAGTCCACCATATCCCCATGGGAAAAAGACCAATCTGCCTGGTTACAAACGAACAGGCCACTAGCAGAACCACAAGCCAGGCGGACAAACACCGCCACAAGCTCGCAAACGACAGGCTGCCCATGCCGCACCACCAATCCAGGCCGCCAGGTCTGCCCGATCACCCACTTTCACTTCACAAATTTAAACATTTATTTCATCCAACGTTTATTATGTTCAAGTAATAAATAAAATTTAGCTACTCCTCATAATGAAAGAACTACAAAAGAAAGAAAAGAGAAACATGATTAGAAAAGGAAGAAGACTTGAATTGAAAATAACTAAAACAAAAGCTAAGCTACGAAATTAAAGTAACATAAAACAAGTAGAATAAACCTAAACTAAACTACAAAAAGCTAGTCCAAATCATCCTCCCTGTGCTCTGAATTTTCTGGAAATTATAGGCAAAGTTGCTGATAGTCACGCCCCTAGGTCACGCCCGTGATCTAGGTCGTGTAAGGCTCGAAAACCGCGGTCTTGAAATCCCGGGAACGTTGGCGATAAACCGCCAAAATATGTTAAATTATGGTTCATGCCCTTAGGTCATGCCCATGACCTAGGGCGTGTCTAGTCTGTTATAGGAAACGGAAGGAAGGATAAGCTGCGGGAGTTACTCTGTCAATTGTTGGACAGGTCACACCCATAGGTCACGTGCGTGACCTATGGCATGTAGGCTTGAACAGTCTGTAATAGAAACTGTTGATTGATGACTGAGTAATGTCGGGGAGTCACGCCCATGGTTTGTTGTGTCTACTAATCGTGAAGAGAATAAGAACCGAACTAATAATCCAACTAGGCAAGTATACCTATCGAATTGTAGCTAGGGGACACAAGTATCGTATTAAGATCCGGGAACTGTTGAGTAAACTTACTCACAGGAAGACTATTATCTTATCGAAAGATTGTTTTATGGTATGCTAAGAGATAACTAATTGCAATTAATAAAACAAATATAGCGCTAGAAAGAGAACTACTTGCAGTTAAATAACGAGCTACTAAAAGCAATTACAACGAGGGGTTGAAACGATAAAATAAAAAAGCACTTGATCGAGAATCACCTCGGTTAAAGTTGATTAAAAATTCGATAATAAACCATATCTTAATAAGGTAAAGGTCCTTGACCGTGGATGTTCCTAAAGCTTGAACACGTTTCTCTCGAAGATGTGCCCAACTGAGTTTAGAAAGGTCTGACTGAACTCTCGTCCAAATCGGAGACCTAAAGCTCGCTTTATGCAGTGAACCCCGCTATTGGATTTCACTCCAATCCGAGAGATTTAACGTCTACCTCTCTTGAGGGGTGCGTGCAACTCTCTTTACTCTTTAGTGTTCACTTCAAACTACGATCCTCTTGTCTAGTTAAGAGTGAAAACAAATATGGAAATTTTATATCGTTGATAAAACTCAACCAGGATTTTTCAAGAGTAAATCGAAGGACTAAACCCTAAAAATAAAAAGTAAACATAAAGCATCATAACTTAATCAACTCGAACCTCGGTTCATCAAGATCGAGTAAAAGGAGAATTAGTTAATCATGAAGAAGTGGAGTAAGAGAGATGGGTAGAAGAACATTATGAAAACAAAGTAAAAAAGGGAACATTATATTAATGTTATAAGAGAGTTACAACTTGAAATTAAAGATTACAAGTGCATGGAAATTAAAACTAGGCTAGCATTATCATTAAGCTACCAAAGAAGTTACAAGAACTATTACAAAATGAGTACACTAAGCTAGAGTTAAGAGAAGCTTAAATTTGGAAAGAGAGAGAGAGGAAGAGCATGAAAAAGTTAAAGAAATAAGAGGGCAACACCTCCCCTCTCACCCCAAAACTCTTGCTGTCCACAAGGGGAAGGTCTAAATTTATAGAATGTTTTTTTGTCGGTCACGCACCCCTGTCACGCCCGGGGAGGGCGTGTCAGGGGGGCATATAAGGTACGTGGTTGACTTCGAGAACTGAATTCTGATGAAAATGGTGATTTCTTCTATACATAGGTGGACATGTGCTGGGACACGCCCTTATAGGGCGGCGTGTATGGCATGTCACGACACAATCATTTGTCAGAAATCAAACAATCGTCAAAAAGGCGGTACATGCCCGGGGACACACCCGTGTAGGGAGGGCGTGTCAGTATTGTTGACGTGCAGTAATTTAAAATCTTTAATGGAGACCTACAGGCTTCAGGATGAGGGTGACACGCCCAGGGAGGGCTTGTCAGGGGGGCGTGTCAGGTGTTTTTCTCGGGATTTGGGTTCTGGCAGCAAGCTTCCTTGGGATCGGGTTACACGCCCAGGGAGGGCATGTCAGGGGGGCGTGTCAGGTCATTTTGGCCGAAAGCTATGAAAACCTACAAAAAGAAGAGAAAACATTAGTTGCAAAAATATATACAAAAGGGGGTCAACATATAAGCTTATAAGAGATGATTTGTGTATTAAAAACCTAGAAATACCCTAATAGTTTAGACTACAAAACGTACTATCAAATTCCCCCAAGATTAAGCTTTGTTTATCCCCAAGTAAAGATATAAAAATTAGCTAATCATAAAAAGTGACTAATTAAAAAGTTCTAATTATGCTTACACAAGTACTATGCGAAATTCTAAGTAGGGAGAAGATGAAACGTAAACCTAAAATAATTACTTAAACATGGCTTGACGATCTATAAACTTTACTAACGAAAATAAATCAACAAAAATTTTAACAAAATTTTTTAAATAAATTTAAGCATAACAACAAAATGAAAAAAATGCATTGAGCTGTTACTACATCCAAACGATAATGTATAGGATAGTTTCTGTCTCTGAACTGCGCTCGACGTTTTCCCCAGAAAGCGTCGAACGGAGATCGACGCTTATCCGAGAAACGTCGAACGGAGATCGACGTTTTCCCAAAACATCGACCTAAGTTCAGAGCGTGTCAGATAGTTGCATACTATCTCTTTTAGGCCTTCGATCGTCGAACTGAGATCGACGTTCTCTCTAGATCGTCGAACTGAGATCTATGATATTGAAGAACTTTCAGCTTCCATCAGGAGTCCTGATCGTCGAACGGAGATCGACGATCCTTCCTTTTTCGCGTTGAACCCTAATATAAAATCATTTTTTGGCCGCCGCTCGTCGTTTACGCTTTCATACTCTCTGCAACTCTTTCCCTCCAAACTTTCTACACTTGGTCGTGTTTGCTCAATCTTTGCAGGTACAGATGGCCGCGTCAGTTACTGCTCTTTCAAAAATGAAATTTGATACAGGCTTCGATATCGACATGAATTCTTTCAATGGAAGCGACCAGAGATTCAAAGACATCTTAAATCTTTTCCGAGAACAACAGTTAGTTCATATTATGTCCACCAGAGTGAAGATTGCAGCAGACGAAATAAAAGAATGGTGCCTTTCTGTCACAAATGAGAATGAGAATTATATAGTCGGCTCGATCAAAGGGACTCAGGTACCATTGTCCCTCACACTACTAACAGAAGTTTTCAGCCTCAATACTGGAAATGATTCTATTTATTTGTCTGGAGAAGAGTTTGATTCTATGCTAGATAGAATGGGTCACTCTGCTGTGAACCCTAATAAATTGCTGAAAAAGAATTTATCTATTGAGTTTCAATTTTTGGCTGATGTGGTTGGGAAAGTGCTTCTGGCAAAGCACTCAGCTCATGACTGTAAGACCCCAACCTCGGAGATGATCGCAGGGCGATCAAACAGCACTTTTGGAGGTCTGAATAGGGGCATACGGCCAGGCACACGGCCGTGTGCCTACCCGTGTTCAGTGGTCTATGGTGGTTTTGTGCAGTCTCGAGTCAGAGAAGGACACGGCCTAAGACACACGGCCGTGTCTCAAGCCGTGTGTGGGGCACACGGCCTCGAACACGGCCGTGTTTGAAGCCGTGTTCATGAAGCCCGACGATCGTTCCTGAAGCTCCAGGTAACACGGCCCGTGGCACACGGCCGTGTCAGGACCCGTGTCGATCTGGGTTAACCAAGGGGGTATTAGGGTTGAGTTTGGGGCTGAATTCCCTCATTTCAACCCTACCTTTCTCTTTCTAAACTCTTAGAGAGAGGTGAGAGCCAAGAGGAGGAGGAGCAAAGTTCCGGCCGCCGGCGGAGCACCGGAGCACCGACTCGCGATCTGAGTCTGGATCCTCGAAGGCAAGGGCGAGGCGAAGCTTTCCATCCGTCTACATCTTCATGGCGGGCACGCGGAAATCTACTGTAACATCCCTCAGCCAACTAGACCCCTAGGAGTGGTTTTGTCATGACTGGGTCATGACAAAACCCTAAGAAGCCCCAAGGAGACCAAGTGGGCCTAGTGGTGTGGTTAAACCATTATGGTCTGCAAATAGTAAACTACTAAACTTTAGGATAGAGTGACCTAGGGCCCTCAACATACCTCCAAGACCTCCTTATGGTCACTCTAACCCCTGACAAGAACTTTAGGACTCATCAGGGTGAATCCTAGAACCTGTGTTGACCAAGGTCAACCCTAACCCTAATTAGGTCAAATTGGCCTATTCAGGGTTGATTGACCCTACCTAGGTCAAGTAGGCCCTACCAAGGCCCCACTGGACCCAAAGTGAGGTCAATGGGTCACCTAAGACCCATTGGAGTCAACCCTAGGAGCTAGGTTGACCCAAGTCAACTCTAACCCCAAAATGGTCAAAGTGCCCTTATTAAGGGTCAAATGACCTACAAGGTGCCCTAACAACCCTACCCACCCCTACCTAGACTTTAGGGGAGGCTAATAGGTCACCAAGGACCCATTGGTGGTGACCCAAAAGGCTAATTTGACCAAGGTCAACCCTAGGCTAGGTTAGGTCAAATCTAGCTCAAATGGGCTAACTCAAGCTTGGACCCATTAGCCATTTGGGCTAACCACCTCTTAGACCATGCTTAATCAGATTAGTGGGCTGACATGGGGTTAACAAATTGATAAAAATCGGCCAGGGTGACTAGGAGAGAGAAAACTCAAAATGGGTTAATGGAGGAGAGAGAAAGAGGAGGAGGAAATGGCATTCAAGGCTAGGGAGGCCAAGGGCCTCCACTAATGGCTGGATTCAACCCCTCTGGGTAAGAGGAGGAGTTTCCAGCCGTTTCCCGGCCTTCCCAAGTCAGTTTCACCCCTCCCCATGCATGGCCGAAAACCCCCCTTCATGGCCATCAATGGCTTTGAAGAGAGACCCCTCCCCTCCCCATTCTCTTCCATTAAAAAACATCCCCAGGTCCAGAGGAGCCGTTTACAATCTTCCCCCATCAATTTTCTTCAACTTCACAGTGTAAACGCAGAACTCCGGCGATCTCCTCCACCACATGGCATCCCGGCGATCGGCGCGCATCCAAGCCACAAGAGAGGTCCTCCCTTACTCCTTCTCTCATGGATAGATCTTAGATATTATTTAGGGTAAGGATCGGGCTCAATTGAGCCCGATCCATAGTTTTGGTTTTCACGGATTTTGCCAAAAAAATGGCTTGCGGGATCGCCGGAAAAAGCCTCTCCGGCGGCCGTGCCGCCGCCTGGCGGTAGCCACCACCTCACCGGAGGTGATGGTGGCGGTGGCCGGCCGGGGAGGTGGCTGGATGGCCGGCGGCAATGAGATAAAGGGGCTCCAGGTTCGGGCAATCCCCACCCTTGGCTGGAGGTAGGAGATGAATGGATGCCATCCAAATCGCTTCAAGATCCGTGCAAATAGTGAAAATCATGATAGTATAGTTTGGATATATTATTTGTATTTCTGTCACAGTTTTACCTCTTAATGTTTGTATTTATTAAAAATACCTAGAGCCCTCTACAGAAAAAGTAGTGAACATGAAAGTTGTAGCCCTTTGAGTCTACTTTATTTTAGAATTGATTTCACCCAATTTGGATAACTGTGCTGACCTCAGCACTCAGTTTGGTGGAAGGTGTCCTTAGGCTAGGTCAGACACCATTTTGGTTGCCCACATCAAACCAGACCTCCAAATGACTTAAAATTTTATGTAGGGGTCATTCTTACCTACACCTATGACATATCCAAAAATGGTAATTTTTGGATAACATGTTTCTATAGTTTTTGTTAAAATTTAATAATCATATCTTAGAGTGATTAAGGGGTCTAATGACCTCCAAATCCCCCAAAATTTTGGTGGGAGGTCCTTAGGGACCTAGGGAAGCTCTGTATAAAGTTTCATTTAATTTGGAGATGTTTTGGGTGGGTAATTACCCAATCCTAGGTTAGCCCATTAAGGGGCAAATAGGTCAAAAGTGCACTTAGTGATTTTAGTTGACCAAACTCCCTCACCAGAGGCTGAAACTTGGTCCACTGGTTTGTAATGGGCTTTAACACTCCCTTATGGTGTATGGAGTGGTTTGGGGTGAGTATGCCCTAGGACCCAAGTCCAAACCCCTAGGTTGGACTTTGGGGGCTTGTGAAGGGCATGGGGTCAAATGACCTTGAATGGAAGTGATTTTTGGTGGAGAGGAGACTAGTGAGGTTAGAACCCCCCCTGACCAAAGTCTTGGAAGATTTGGAGAGGGTTACCCTCCCTTAAACCCTAACCCTAGTTTAGGACACCTCCTTTGTTAAGGTAAAATAGGTCACCAAAACTTGCCTAAAGGCCATGAAACTTGGGTAGTGTACTTCTTGGGTTTAGGGAAGTCTCTGGGAAGTAATATTGAGAGCCTTGGAATTCAATACATGATAGTTCCTTCATATCTCACAAAAATAGGCTTTTGGGTATTTTAATTAATTTGATTTCTCTGGTTGATTAATGGATATGAAATTTTGGCAGAGAGCTTTTTAGATTCTTATACATATGCTTGAATTTTGCTGGAATTATTAACTGATTATTTTAAGTACTTCATTCACAAGCCATTAATTTTCTAAAGATAGCCAAATAATTATTATGGGTTGTTCCCTCACTGAAATCTGGTGTAACTTAGGAAAATGAGTTTTTATGACCTCTTACATCTCTGGTAATTATTGTAGAATTTTTGGATCTATAATCATAGGGGTTGATTCACAAGGCTTGCAATTTGTAGAATTTATAAATGATTTTTAAATAATATTTTTAGGCCTTGTAAAATTATAATTTTTGGTCTGTGAACATTTATGGACATTGTAGAGCCCTGGTAATTTTCTTATAATTTTATGATGAATGAATGTAGTACCTCATGCTCAAAATCACTCATGGCTTTAATTTCTGGATAATTAAATAAATATTAAATTATTTAGGAAAAATTTGGAAGTGCTGGATTTAAATTATAAAAGTCATGATAGGCCCTTAGTAATTATCTTAGGGTGTTTGGATGAGAAATTGATGCACTTCCTATCATACTTGTTGTTAGCTCAAGTTGGTCTGCATATAGTGAAATCATAGAAATTGTAATACCATGGTCATAGGGCGACAAATCATGTGTAAATGCCGTGGCAAGATGATTCGGAGGATATCAATGAAATTGGGTATGGGATAGTGGTTAGGTTAACTAAGGATGGGTGGAGCTCGGGTTCGACGGAACATCGTCTTTCCTGGGAGCGGGTGAAGGAGTTAAAACACATTAGGGTTAGAACCAGAGTAACATTAAGGGTTTGGGAACGGGGTATTAACCAACAATAATAAGTGCCTTGCGAAAGGGAACTTCGGGCCGTAATGCACCGTCTTGGTTCCTAGTGCCCCTTGAGAGCCCTTCACGGGGTATGTCGGGGGCAGTCCTGGGCTAACGTAAATCTTAAAACAAACGGAAGAGTAATTAGCCTAATAGGGATTCACATTGCACACACTCATTAGTTAGGGTTGGTAATGGTTAAGTCGTCCCGAGGTGTTCAAGGGGACGCCGTCCCGTGGTGCTCTAAGGGATGAAGTCTGGGGTTGAGCCGGACGGTTTAGTCCGGGGAAGTTGGTCTCGGATGTGGTTTATACGGACGGTTTAGTCCGGGAGTTTGACACTTTAAAATTGTTATATATTAAATGGATGCATGTGCATAAAAATAGGAAAGATTAAGGTGGTGGGTTTTCGATATCGGGGAGTTCGATTGCACCGACACCGATATCGTTGACTCGGCAAGGTGACTAGCACTTAGCCAAGGTTAAGTCCGGCGGACCAGTCGGCAAGAGTACGCAGGAGTCCGCCTCGTGCACCAGGCGTTGAGGGCGTACGATAGGTCAGACCAGTAGTGCTTTTACTGGTTTTGAGGTGGGCGAGGCCCAACCCACCGCTTCCGTCTGCCACTACGGGAGTATCCTGGGAGTTATCTCCAGAAAGGGGGAACTAAAGGTTTGTGTACACAAAGTTGGGTGTGTGAGTTGCACTGCTTGATCATCATACCCACCATATAGCTGCATGCCATAATCATTCATAACAACCTTGACACCTAAAGTATAAGTGGAATGGGACGCTTATACTTTAGGACTTGCAAAACGACCCCTTGGTCTATAAGCTTGTGTGGGCAAGTTTATAAATCAAAGGTTAATTTCAATTTATATATATGCTGCTGTTTGATAGCCGACACCCCAACGTATAAGTGGTATAGGACACTTTATACGATGGGAGCCTTGCAAAAGATCCCTTGGCTTATGTGTACTCACATAAGTGAAGGTTTAAAATTACCTTACTTATTTTCCTTCTTGTTTGACCTATTACAACACTTAAGATTTATATTGCTCCCCTGTTATAACTTGCTAGTTAGGTCCACCGTCATCTGCCTTGGAATTTATCTCCACCTTCATGTCCTCCCCTTTCTTCCTCTCCGCCCGGTGCCTTAGAGCGTGGGGGAAGGGGTGGGGGATGATAGGGCTTAGTCTTTTAGACTAACGGTTTTCGAACCATAACATTTTAGGGGATCGCGGAGCCCAGCATGGAGGAGCAGCCCAGGAGGCCGGTACGCTTGGAGATGGGACAGTCTAGCACGGGAGTCCAGACTACGGGGACTGTGAGTCCCGGCCCTTTAGTAGAGATTTAGTTTTGCTTCCGCATTGAGTGGTTTTGTAGTGAGGACTTGATGTACCGGGCATGAGCCCTTTTATTTCCAGACTATTTGTACTCTGATGATTTTCTGTGGACACTCCCTTCGTGGAGTTATATTTTATGTGATATTCTCTTTTGGTGGACTTACTTTTCTCTTGCTTGCTACTTATTGTGATCGAAAAGGCCGGCAGAATCGGCGCATTGTAGTGGCGACCTTCCCGGGTGCGAAGGTGTCACCGCAAAGCGGCGGTTCTGGGCATAAGACCCCGGGTTTTCAAAAAAAAAAAATGGGGTCTTACAAAGTGGTATTAGAGGGAAACATCGATCGGATTAGTAGCAGTCCACAAATCCCTGGGTCACCCCCGCGCGAGTTTAGTTTGCGGACAAACTAAGCAGCGGAAGCAGTGGTGTGCCCATAAGGGGAATCACATATAATTGTCCACATTTAGTCCTTTCGAACCGTTTTCTCATAATAAAAATTTTCTTTTCGCAGCCCTCAGCGCAGCCTACTCCACAGGGTGAAGTTTTGCAGACTCCGGATGCTGCACCACCTCCACCAGCTCCCGCTCCTTTCCTTCAGACGGACATGGGGCAGACTTTGACAGCCATCCTAGAAGCCTTCAGGGCTCAACAGGCTCCGGCTCCGCAGTTGATTCCGGGAGCCAACTGGCTGAGTATATTCCGAGGACTTTCTCCCCCGTCCTACTTGGGGACAGAGACGGCAGTTCGGACAGAGGAGTGGTTGGACATCATGCATGAGATGCTGACTGGGATACGATGCCCGGTGGAGGAGAGGGTGGCGTTGGTGGTCTCTTGCCTAGAGTCCCATGCCAAGAGGTGGTGGAAGACACTCCTGGACAAGACTTATGCTGACAGGGAGGTTGCGGAGGTCACTTGGGGAGAATTCAGGGTCGCGCTGTTGGAACATTTTGTTCCGCAATCGGCCAGGGATGAGCTTGAGGACCGGTTCTTACAGCTAAAGCAGGGCACCAGGTCGGTGGTGGAGTACCATCGGGAGTTCGATCATCTAGCCCGATATGCAGATTCTTATCAGCTGGACGAAGCCGGGTACACCAAGAGGTTTTACAAGGGCTTGAAGGTGGATTTGAGGGAGGCCCTATTGTTCGTGTCCGATGGGCCTATTCCTCGGATGCTAGAGATGGCCAAGAGGATCGAGGCAGACTGGCACGCTACCCGGGGCCGGAAGCGGCCAATGGAGGATCAGAATCGTGGAGCAAGAAATGAGCAGCGACGAGGTCGTGTTACAGATGTGGGCAGGATGGAGGATCAGCCTCGTCAGGAGGTGAGACAGGAGTCGAGGGAGCAGGTGACTCTAGCTCCCCAGCCCCTCCAGATGCGGGAGATACCAAGACCACAGATGCAGGATTTGCAGAGACCAGGAGGGAGGGCTTACCCTCCACCAGAGTGTTTTCACTGCCGTCAGGTGGGGCATATCAAGAGGAACTGCCCTATGAGAAGGGGGCCCCCACTAGCGCCACAGATTGCCCCACCTGCTCAGCACTATGGAGGTCGAGGACGCGGTCAAGGACAAGGATACCAGGGCGGAGACCGTAGGCAAGAAAGGGAGCAGGTATATGCACTGGACCTGGCCCAGCCCCGACAACCTGAGCAAGTGATCACAGGTACGACTATGTTTGTTTGCTTTGTCTTAAATCTTTTTCCATCCTTTCCTAGGAATTAACTATTTTTAGCATTAGGTAGTAAAAACCAAGAATAAAACTCTAAGTTAAGTCACAATCTCAGGCATTGTCTTCATTTACGGCAAACCCGCACACACTCTCTTCGACACGGGTGCCTCGCACTCGTTTGTGTCGGAGACTTTTATCCAAGGGTTGGATGGCGTGGAGAAATTCACGGGGTCGATGATGAAGATACGGCTACCTGACGGGTCGGAGCTGTTCACCTCGTCCCGTTGCAATATGGAGGCATGGATAGGCGGGAATCACATAGCGAAGCGTCAGCAACGGTCTTGCCACTGCCAGATTATGATCTGATTCTGGGTATGTCATGGCTTCATTGGAACCATGCCCAGATTGACTGCTTGGCCAAGAAGGTTACCCTTAGATATGGGGATTCTCTCATCGTGATGGAAGGTATTAGACCTGCGTCCTATATTTTCTTATCCTCTATTCAGGCCGTCAAGGCCCATCTACAGGGAGACATGGTATATCAGGTACTGTTCGAGATGACCGAGGAGAAGGACCGGATTGCCAATATACCGGTGGTTTGTGATTACGCCGATGTGTTTCCAGAGAAGCTGCCAGGATTGCCTCCGCACAGGGAGAAGGATTTCCAGATTCAGTTGGTGCCAGGGGCTAAGCCGATATCCAGGGCTCCCTATCGGATGGCCCCGAAAGAGCTGGCGGAGTTTCGAACTCAGTTGCGAGAGTTGGTGGAGGCGGGATTTGTTAGACCGAGTTCTTCGCCATGGGGAGCTCCGGTCTTATTCGTGAAGAAGAAGGATGGGACACTTCGCCTGTGCATCGATTATCGAGCACTAAATAGGCTGACCGTCCGAAATACCTATCCGCTCCCCCGGATAGACGAGTTGTTCGACCAGCTGGAGGGAGCCCACTATTTCTCGAAGCTGGACTTGAGGTCAGGATACTACCAGCTGCGGATCCAGGAGGAGGATATTCCGAAGACGGCCTTCAGTAGCAGATATGGCTTGTATGAGTTCACCATGATGCCCTTCGGGCTCACAAATGCGCCGTCGGCGTTCATGAGCCTCATGAACCGGGTTTTTGAGGCTTACTTGGATGTGTTCGTTATAGTATTCATAGACGACATCCTGATCTACTCTAGGACGGAGGAGGAGCACACTCGGCATCTGGCACTGACTCTACAGAGGTTGCGGGAGCATCACCTTTATGCGAAATCCAGCAAGTGTCAGTTTTGGTTGAAGGAGGTGGCTTTCCTAGGCCATATTATCAGCGGAGCCGGGTTGGCAGTGGATCCGGCAAAGATTCAGGCAGTTCGAGATTGGCCGCCGTTGAAGACAGCCACTGATGTACGAAGTTTCTTGGGACTTGCCGGTTATTACCGGAAGTTCGTGGAAGGGTTCTCTCAAATTGCCCTCCCCCTCACATCTTTGACAAGGAAGGAGACGCCTTTCGTTTGGACCGCGCAGTGCCAGGCGGCCTTCCAGGAGCTAAAGGACCGACTCATCTCAGCCCCGATTCTGGCCCTTCCATCTGGAAAGGAAGGATTCCAGGTGTATACCGACGCATCATACCAAGGGATGGGAGCGGTGCTGATGCAGAACGGACATGTCATAGCATATGCCTCCCGCCAGCTGAAGACCCATGAGAGGAACTACCCGGTGCACGACCTCGAGATGGGAGCGGTCGTTTTTGCTCTGAAGGTCTGGCGCCATTATCTTTATGGAGTCCACTGCGATATCTTCTCCGATCACAAGAACTTGAAATATGTGGACACGCAGAAGGAGCTGAATATCAGGCAGAGGCGCTGGGTGGAGTTCTTAGCAGATTATCAGTATGAGATGCACTACCACCCAGGGAGGGCAAACGTGGTGGCCGACGCGTTGAGTCGGAGAGCGGCCACTTCCGAAGCCAGGCCCCAAGTTATGTCCTTGGAGCTAGTTCGGACCTTCAGAGATATGCAGATATCCCTAGTGTCCGAGGATGACCCAGAGCTATATAGGGAGTATCTGGCATCGATGGTGGCTATTGATGATATTCGGGACCGCATCCGGGACGAACAAAGGACAGATGCATGGGCAGTGCCGATATTCCGAGCCTTGGAGGAGGGTTCGACAGGAGATTATTCCCTGAGAGACGGATTGCTACATTTCAGAGGCAGGGTTTATATACCCGCAGGAGGCCGGGTTCGGGAGGACATCATGGCGGAGGCGCATTGTAGTAGATATTCTATACACCCGGGGATCACGAAGATGACGGCAGACTTGAAGAAGATGATGTTTTGGCCAGGGATGAAGAAATACATTATGTACTTCGTGACCCACTGCGAGACATGCCAGTTAGTGAAGGCAGAGTGTAGGCATCCCGCTGGTTTATTGCAGCCACTCCCGGTGCCGGAGTGGAAATTTGAGGACATCGCGATGGACTTCATCCACGGCCTACCTCGATCACGGACGGGAAACGATTTGATCTGGGTGATCGTGGACCGTCTAACGAAGGTGGCTAGGTTCATCCCGATCAGGAAGGACGACTCTGTTGGAGTGTTGGTTCGGAAGTTCGTGGAGCAGTATATTCGTTATCACGGCGTGCCAAGGACGATCGTATAAGATCGAGATGGGCGGTTTACGTCCAGAGAGTGGAAATCGGTGCAGGCGTACCTTGGCTCCCGACTGACTTTCAGTACGGCCTTCCACCCCCAGACTGACGGGCAGACGGAGCGTACCAATCGGACGCTAGAAGACCTTCTGAGACTATGTATTGTAGACCGCGGAGAGCCCTGGGAGAAAATGCTGCCATTGGTGGAGTTCTCGTATAACAACAGTTATCAGTCCAGCATACGGATGGCTCCTTACGAGGCCCTGTATGGGAGAAGGTGTAGGACACCGTTATCTTGGCTGCAGGACGTGGATCCGAAGATTCTGGACTCAGAGTTTGTGGAAGACACCGAGGCTCAGGTGAGACTGATCCGGGACCGGATGTTAGAGGCGCAGAGCAGGCAAGCGAAGTATTATGACGCTCGGCATCGTCAAGTAGAGTTTCAGGTAGGAGACCGGGTATTCTTGAAGATACGACCGATGCATGGAGTCTCGCGGGTGCGTGGCCGGAAAAAGCTCAGTCCGAGATACATGGGGCCTTACAAGATCCTGGAGCGGATCGGTCCCTTGGCATATAGATTGGAGCTGCCACCGGAGCTAGCGGGTTTGCACGACGTCTTCCACGTTTCCTCCCTCAGGAGAGCTCTACTTCGGCCGGAGCAGCAGATTACGACTACGGATGGGCCTATAGCTTCCGATCGATCGGTGCACCTAGAGCCGATCCGGATAGACGATACTGGGATGCGAGTCTTACGACGCAAGAAGGTTCCGCTGGTCAAGGTCTTGTGGAGAAATCATGGACAAGAGGAGCACACCTGGGAACCACAGGACTTGATGCAGCAAAAGTACCCGGAGCTCTTCAGTCAGGTACTTCTTTCCACCTCTCGGGATGTTACAATTTAGCTTTCTTTCTTGAAAACCCGTAGGCTTAACTAGAATTTCGGGGACGAAATTTTTGTTTATATATTGGGATTTGTAACATCCCTCAGCCAACTAGACCCCTAGGAGTGGTTTTGTCATGACTGGGTCATGACAAAACCCTAAGAAGCCCCAAGGAGACCAAGTGGGCCTAGTGGTGTGGTTAAACCATTATGGTCTGCAAATAGTAAACTACTAAACTTTAGGATAGAGTGACCTAGGGCCCTCAACATACCTCCAAGACCTCCTTATGGTCACTCTAACCCCTGACAAGAACTTTAGGACTCATCAGGGTGAATCCTAGAACCTGTGTTGACCAAGGTCAACCCTAACCCTAATTAGGTCAAATTGGCCTGTTCAGGGTTGATTGACCCTACCTAGGTCAAGTAGGCCCTACCAAGGCCCTACTGGACCCAAAGTGAGGTCAATGGGTCACCTAAGACCCATTGGAGTCAACCCTAGGAGCTAGGTTGACCCAAGTCAACTCTAACCCCAAAATGGTCAAAGTGCCCTTATTAAGGGTCAAATGACCTACAAGGTGCCCTAACAACCCTACCCACCCCTACCTAGACTTTAGGGGAGGCTAATAGGTCACCAAGGACCCATTGGTGGTGACCCAAAAGGCCAATTTGACCAAGGTCAACCCTAGGCTAGGTTAGGTCAAATCTAGCTCAAATGGGCTAACTCAAGCTTGGACCCATTAGCCATTTGGGCTAACCACCTCTTAGACCATGCTTAATCAGATTAGTGGGCTGACATGGGGTTAACAAATTGATAAAAATCGGCCAGGGTGACTAGGAGAGAGAAAACTCAAAATGGGTTAATGGAGGAGAGAGAAAGAGGAGGAGGAAATGGCATTCAAGGCTAGGGAGGCCAAGGGCCTCCACTAATGGCTGGATTCAACCCCTCTGGGGAAGAGGAGGAGTTTCCAGCCGTTTCCTGGCCTTCCCAAGTCAGTTTCACCCCTCCCCATGCATGGCCGAAAACCCCCCTTCATGGCCATCAATGGCTTTGAAGAGAGACCCCTCCCCTCCCCATTCTCTTCCATTAAAAAACATCCCCAGGTCCAGAGGAGCCGTTTACAATCTTCCCCCATCAATTTTCTTCAACTTCACAGTGTAAACGCAGAACTCCGGCGATCTCCTCCACCACATGGCATCCCGGCGATCGGCGCGCATCCAAGCCACAAGAGAGGTCCTCCCTTACTCCTTCTCTCATGGATAGATCTTAGATATTATTTAGGGTAAGGATCGGGCTCAATTGAGCCCGATCCATAGTTTTGGTTTTCACGGATTTTGCCAAAAAAATGGCTTGCGGGATCGCCGGAAAAAGCCTCTCCGGCGGCCGTGCCGCCGCCTGGCGGTAGCCACCACCTCACCGGAGGTGATGGTGGCGGTGGCCGGCCGGGGAGGTGGCTGGATGGCCGGCGGCAATGAGATAAAGGGGCTCCAGGTTCGGGCAATCCCCACCCTTGGCTGGAGGTAGGAGATGAATGGATGCCATCCAAATCGCTTCAAGATCCGTGCAAATAGTGAAAATCATGATAGTATAGTTTGGATATATTATTTGTATTTCTGTCACAGTTTTACCTCTTAATGTTTGTATTTATTAAAAATACCTAGAGCCCTCTACAGAAAAAGTAGTGAACATGAAAGTTGTAGCCCTTTGAGTCTACTTTATTTTAGAATTGATTTCACCCAATTTGGATAACTGTGCTGACCTCAGCACTCAGTTTGGTGGAAGGTGTCCTTAGGCTAGGTCAGACACCATTTTGGTTGCCCACATCAAACCAGACCTCCAAATGACTTAAAATTTTATGTAGGGGTCATTCTTACCTACACCTATGACATATCCAAAAATGGTAATTTTTGGATAACATGTTTCTATAGTTTTTGTTAAAATTTAATAATCATATCTTAGAGTGATTAAGGGGTCTAATGACCTCCAAATCCCCCAAAATTTTGGTGGGAGGTCCTTAGGGACCTAGGGAAGCTCTGTATAAAGTTTCATTTAATTTGGAGATGTTTTGGGTGGGTAATTACCCAATCCTAGGTTAGCCCATTAAGGGGCAAATAGGTCAAAAGTGCACTTAGTGATTTTAGTTGACCAAACTCCCTCACCAGAGGCTGAAACTTGGTCCACTGGTTTGTAATGGGCTTTAACACTCCCTTATGGTGTATGGAGTGGTTTGGGGTGAGTATGCCCTAGGACCCAAGTCCAAACCCCTAGGTTGGACTTTGGGGGCTTGTGAAGGGCATGGGGTCAAATGACCTTGAATGGAAGTGATTTTTGGTGGAGAGGAGACTAGTGAGGTTAGAACCCCCCCTGACCAAAGTCTTGGAAGATTTGGAGAGGGTTACCCTCCCTTAAACCCTAACCCTAGTTTAGGACACCTCCTTTGTTAAGGTAAAATAGGTCACCAAAACTTGCCTAAAGGCCATGAAACTTGGGTAGTGTACTTCTTGGGTTTAGGGAAGTCTCTGGGAAGTAATATTGAGAGCCTTGGAATTCAATACATGATAGTTCCTTCATATCTCACAAAAATAGGCTTTTGGGTATTTTAATTAATTTGATTTCTCTGGTTGATTAATGGATATGAAATTTTGGCAGAGAGCTTTTTAGATTCTTATACATATGCTTGAATTTTGCTGGAATTATTAACTGATTATTTTAAGTACTTCATTCACAAGCCATTGATTTTCTAAAGATAGCCAAATAATTATTATGGGTTGTTCCCTCACTGAAATCTGGTGTAACTTAGGCAAATGAGTTTTTATGACCTCTTACATCTCTGGTAATTATTGTAGAATTTTTGGATCTATAATCATAGGGGTTGATTCACAAGGCTTGCAATTTGTAGAATTTATAAATGATTTTTAAATAATATTTTTAGGCCTTGTAAAATTATAATTTTTGGTCTGTGAACATTTATGGACATTGTAGAGCCCTGGTAATTTTCTTATAATTTTATGATGAATGAATGTAGTACCTCATGCTCAAAATCACTCATGGCTTTAATTTCTGGATAATTAAATAAATATTAAATTATTTAGGAAAAATTTGGAAGTGCTGGATTTAAATTATAAAAGTCATGATAGGCCCTTAGTAATTATCTTAGGGTGTTTGGATGAGAAATTGATGCACTTCCTATCATACTTGTTGTTAGCTCAAGTTGGTCTGCATATGTAAGGAGAATTTCTCCCCCCCTCTCTCTTAGTTTGTATTAGGTTTCTCATTTTAGCTTTGTTGTAATCTCTTCTATTTCAATAAAATATGTAATTTTCCCTCTTTGCAAGGCATGAATCTCATTTGGAAGCCCTAACTTAAGCAATTTTTCGTTCTCTTTTTTTGTTCTTTTTATGTTTTCTTCATTTATAGTTTTATAACTCGTTTAGTTTAGGATTTTACGGCATTTCTAGCTGTTGTAATGTCCGTTTTATTTTCATTTTCCGCACTTTTTAGGTTTAGCTTTTCTCCCTTTTCCTATTTTTTCATTCATAAGGTTTTATAAAAACTCTTCTAAAAAGTGTTATTTTTATTTTCTTTAACCTAGCCTCTTAGGAATGTAAAACTTTTCGTCTTTTTTAGTTTTATTTTCACTTTTTCGGAGGTTTTATAAAAAGTTAAGAATGAAAAAGTCGTTGTTATAATTTTTTGCTCACTTCATTTTAGCTTTTTATTTTCAAAACTTTTTGTCCGGTTAATTTTTATTTTCACTTTTTATGCATTTCTACCGCATTCTAGCGGTAGAAATGCAGTCGTTTTAATTTTCTGAGCACTTTGCTTTTTCTTATTTTTGCAAGTGTGCGTGCGTGTATGAGTTAGATTTTATAGCTTTATTTTAATTTCTGTAGAGTGTGTGCGTATGCATCTATTTCTGCCTACTCGTTAAGAGTTAAATGGCGCTCAGCTTTCATTTTCCACCCACTCGTTTGAGTGGGACTTGTCTTTTATTGCTTTCATTTTCTCCTACTCACTTGAGTAGGAAAACTTAGTGTGCGTGTGTGTGTTTCATTTATTGTAGAGTGCGTGTGTGTGATTTTACTTTTCTGTAGAGTGTGTGCGTGTATGAGATTAATTTACCCCCGCCCACTCATTTGAGCCGGGATTCGCATTTACTGCTTTCTTCAGTCCTACTCGTTCGAGTAGGACTTGCAATTTTCAGCTTTCATTTACTGCTTTATTTCCTGCTTTCTTTACAGTTTTCTTTATCGCTTTCTAGCGTAAGTGTCCCCATTCCGATGAGTGGCTAACCTCCCTTAGCCCTCAATATCGAAGAGCATTGGGACAGATAGAGTAGCTTTAAATAATTGAAGGTCCTGTTTTTCTATTTAATTAAATTTTCTTAAGGTTTGCCCCGGGTTAACAACGCGTAGGACCGCATATCGATGTGCGGGCACTATTTCCGTTATCCATACGCAACGTCGAGAGGCTGCACGTATGGACCGATCACCCTTGGGTAAAGAGAGCTCCGCGCTAACCCTCGAGAGAGGAGGCGCGTGACTCTACCGGATTGGGTTCCCCACCCAATAGCGGGGTTCTCAGCGTAATGCGGGCGTTAAGAGGAATCCTTCGTCAGTCTAACGATCGTTCGAATAGTCTTAGCGTTCAGGTGAGCGATAGTCCTAGAGATAAGTGA
Organism: Platanthera zijinensis; assembly: GCA_039513925.1. NCBI lineage: Eukaryota > Viridiplantae > Streptophyta > Magnoliopsida > Asparagales > Orchidaceae > Platanthera > Platanthera zijinensis. The sequence goes on along the minus strand of CM077094.1, from coordinate 25,183,314 downwards.
GCTCATTCCCTAGGAACCTCCACGGCCGAGTCTCCGCCTTAATTAAATTGAAATTTAGGATCTTTTTTTATTAAAAATTATTTTAGTTCAAATTCTCTTTTTGATATCGTCGCGCCGAGTTCTTCATCGGCTTTCTGCATTTTATTTCCTGCTTTCATTTCCTGCTTTATTATTTATTTCCTTTATTATTATTATGCACTTTTTATATTTTTATGCCATTTCCTTTTTTATATAATCACATTTAAAAATCAATCGGTAGAGTAATATGTATTTCAGGGAAAGAGTAGAAATAGGTAACCCAACCCCGAGAACAATACGACCCCGATATTCCACACCGAAATATCCTGTACTACACGCGATAGGTGCACTTGCCTACCTCTCGTTAAAACTCGGTTTCTAACAAAATAAAATGCTCTTCTTTTTATAAATAAAAACCTCCACTTTCACACCTAAACAAAAGCCGTCGTTTTAACCATCACATGCATCAAGTTTTGGTTGAGTTGATGCCTTGTCTGTACACCTGCTGTTATGTCTCCAATCACTTGGGATCTGGGGTGATCCCTTAGTGTGACAAGATAAGTAGGTGGAGTTGGTTCAACAACAATAGTTTTATTTAATTCCTCCTGTGGAAATATGTTTGATGTTGGTTGAAGTTCAGCTACTTCTGTGCTTTCTTCTTCACTTTGTTCTTCATCTTGTAAAGAAGGATGTGTTGGATCCTCTTTTGTGAGGCTTAGACCATCCAAATTCTCACACAAGTGAGGTACCTACAAAGGATCATTGGTAGAAATTACTTTCTCCTTGCAAGACATGTTAGCTTCATCAAATGTCACATGAACTGAATCTTAAATTTTTTAGGGATTATTTATTAAATACTCTATAAGCTTTGCTTACTTGGGAATATCCTAGAAAAATTCCCTCTTCAGCCTTAGCTTCAAACTTTCTAATGTATCTTTTGTCATTATTATGTATATAGAAAACACAGCAAAATACTTTAAAATAAGTGATTTTAGGTTTCTTCCCTTTAAGTAATTCATAGGGAGTCCTATTCTTTAGTTTATGTATCAGGCTTCTATTCGGTATATAGTTTGCTGTGCTTACAGCCTCTGCCCAGAAGGATAGGAGCATGTAAGCATCTGCAAGTAATGTTCCTGCAGCTTTAATCAGTGTCCTATTTTTCCTTTCAGCTACCCCATTTTGTTGGAGAGTTCTAAGAGCTGAGAAGCAGTGTCTGATACCTTTCTTTCTCACAGAACTCATGCATAAGAAGATACTCAAACTCTGTACCATGATCACTTCTGATCTGTTAACCCCAAAATCGGCAACCCTCTCCAAGGTGCCCATTTTTTCTGCTTTTCTCCTACAGGTTACCGCCCGCAAGGAGCAGTCTACCCCTGATGTCCACCGTGTTCGCGCAAGGCAGACTACCAGGTCTAAAGTCGCTCGAGGACGGATGCTCTGCTAGCCGCCCGCCAGGGGCAGCCTCCGTCTGCCGGGAGGATTCCCCCTGGAATCCGCCCAAGACACCCGCTAGGAGGAGGCCTCCGCTTGCCGGGCGGATTCCACTTGGAATCCGCCAAGGCCGCCCGCTAGGGGGCGGCCTCCGCTGGCCGCCCGCCAGGGGCGGCCTCCGCCTGCCGGGCGGATTCCCCCTGGAATCCGCCCAGGCCGCCCGCTAGGGGGCGGCCTCCGCTGGCCGCCCGCCAGGGGCGGCCTCCGCCTTCCGGGCGGATTCCCCCTGGAATACGCCCAGGCCGCCCGCTAGGGGGCGGCCTCCGCAGGCCTCCCGCCAGGGGCGGCCTTCGCCTGCCGGGCGGATTCCCCCTAGAATCTGCCCAAGCTGCCCGCTACGGGTTGGCCTCCGCTGGCCGCCCGCCAGGGGCGGCCTCCGCCTTCCGGGCGGATTCCGCCCGAAGTCCGCCGAGGCCGCCCGCTGGGGGGCGGCCTCCGCCAGCCGGTCGGACTCCCCCTGGAGTCTGCCCAGGCCGCCCGCTAGGGGGCGGCCTCTGCCAACCGGGCGGACTCCCCTCGGAGTCCGCCCAGGCCGCCCGCTAGGGGGCGGCCTCCGCCAGCCGGGCGGACTCCCCCTGGAGTCCGCCCAGGCCGCCCGCTAGGGGGCAGCCTCCGCTCCAGCAAGGGAGGACTCCTACTGGAGTCTGCCCAGTTAGCCCAGAGTTGTCTGCTCAGGATCCGTCTGCTTGCTCCTCAGGTGGCTCAGCCTGCCTGCCCTCTTCTAGCTGCCAACCTGAAGTCTGCCCCAACAGAGAGAAGGCTAGTCCACGGAGTCCGCCGAGGTCATCGACCTGATTTTCTCAGTCCACCGAGGTCGTCGATGATGACGTCACTGGGCCCAGCTTCTAGAAGATTCTCCCAAGGCCTATAAATAGCCCCCAAGGCCTCTCATTCTGGAGCCGCGGGAGGAGAACTGCCACCTTGATCAAAGGCTGCAGACTTATATTTCCAGTCCGTCAAAGTTGATCAAGCAAGATTTGCGGCCTCCAAATCCCAAGTCCGCCCAGGTCATCAAGGGCTGTGAACTTTGTTTTTTCTGCCCTGAGCAGGCAGCTTGAGCAGCCTCCGCAGCCTCCAATTTCCAGTCCGCCCAGGTCATCAAGGGCTATGGACTTAGTTTTTTGCGCCCTCAGGAGGCAGCTTGGGCAGCATCTGCAGCTTCAGTTCTCCAGTCCTCTGCAGCCTCTTTTACTTAGTTTCTGGCACCTTCTTCCTTAGCCGCCAGCTTCCCCTATTGTACCCTTTACTGCTTTTTCATGTAATGGTGCAATAGCAAGTTATAATTCTACTTGATTAATGGAAAAGCCCGTCGCAAGAGTGACATTAAAGCCGCGGCGGGCGAAGTCTGCTGTTGCCGCTGCTAGCGGCCTCCTCTCTTATTCTCTCCTCTCTCGGTACTAACCTAAAAAGCTAACCATAAAAGTAGCTGTCCGCTCGACAGTACCTGATCAAGCTCCTTTTTTGCTTGAGCAAGCTTCTCTTCTGCTCAAGCAAGCTTCTTCTCTGCTCGAGCAAGCTTCTCCTCTATCCCCGCTACCATTCTTCCTTCATTCTTAGCTTGTGAGATCGAACAACCCGTTAACTGGTCGGTGTCGTATTTCGCACATCAACAGTTAACACGCGGCCTTCAGATCTCGATCAGACAGTGAAAGCAGTGGTTACTCATGTCAGACCATCAACCAGTCGAGAATCTTGCTCCAACTCCCAGTGATGATTCTCTTTGGGAGGCCTTAGAGCAATCTCGCAGAGAAACTGCCCAACAGTTTCAAGCCATCAACCGTACTCTAGCAGCTCTCACGCAGCAATTGGCCGCTCAATCTTCAGCAGCGCCAGTTTCTCCAATCAATCCAGTACCAACATCAGAGACTCCTCAAGTCTATCCACCGGCTTATCCGCCGGTCTATCCTCCTCTTTATACTCCAACTTTTCCACAAGGGCCTGCAACTCCTTTGCGATCTCAAGATGATGAGTTTGCAGCTCGTCAAAACTTCTTGCGGGAAGCTTCCCGGGGAAGTCAAGCTAGATTTCTAAATTTTCAGGGAAGTCACCCCTTCTCTTCAGCTCCTGCCTTTGCTCCTCACGCAACAACCTTTTTCTCCTATCCTCCTGCTCCTTTTGCAGCTACTGCTCATGCTCCTTACTTTCCTTATGCAGTAGAACCAAAAGAGCCATCGCCGTTTACGAAGAGTGTTCGGCATGAACCAACTCCAGTCAACTTCAGAGAGCCACGGTTGCCCATTTACACCGGGGAGACTGATCCAGTTAAGCATCTTCAAGCTTTTGAATCAGTCGTTGCTCTCAAGACCCTCTCCGATGCTACGAAGAGCAAGCTCCTCGTAACGACCATTGATGGTCAAGTGAGAGATTGGTTCTATGGACTGCGACCTCAGTCAATCTCTTCCTTTACTGATTTGCGAAGGGAGTTCCTCCTTAGATTTTCTACCTCTTCAAATAGGAAGGGCGGTCCAGAAGCCCTCTTTGAGATCAGGCAGTGAGATAATGAGACTTGGTCTCATTTTATGGATCGTTTTCAGAAAGAAATCCTGGACATTGAGATCATTGATCAAGAAATGTATCGAGTGGCTCTTATTCACGGTCTGCGTGAAGGTCCACTCAAGTTTGAAGCTAACGCCCGAGCACCGAGAACTTATCAAGAGTTGATCGGCTTAGCCAACTCGTATATCCGCGGTGAAAAGAGCAACCCCAGCTTCGTCTCCAGGCTTGTATCAGAGAAAAATTCTTCTTCTTACAAACAGCCTTCGAGGCTCCTCGGAAAGACTTTCCATCTCTCTCTAGGAAGGCAAGAAGATTTCAGCATCATCATCTACACCCCTTCAAAGGCCATGATCGTACCCAAGAACGGCTGCTACCATTATCAACATTATCTCCGCTAGCAGCTGCAGTTCATCAGCAGCAAGAAGGTGACCTGCCAGAGTTTGAACTAGATGAGGTCATGCAAGAAGTTGGCCAAATCATGAAGGATAAGGCATATTCCAAAAGTCCCTACCAACCGGCGAATTAGAGATCAATAAATTCAGATCCGTTCTGTGAATTCCACAGAGAGAAAGGTCATTTAACTTAAGATTGCAAGGCCCTTCGGCGATTAGTTGAGAGATTGCTCGTCGAGGGCAATATCAACGACCTGGTCAAGAAGATTGATTCTTAGAAACCTTCCACCTCCAAGGGCAAGGAGGTGGTTGAGGGTCAGCTGGAGTGCATAGAGGTAAATGATGAGGGCCGTCTGGGGCTCATTGATATTCCAAGTGAGTGCATCGATGTCGTTGACGAAGGTGACCTTGGAAGACTATTCTGAAGCAAAGGGGACACATTTCTTGTGTCATCAGCTATGACCAATCGCAGCTCCTCAAAGCCCCTCGCGATTATGACCGGTTGCTTTTAATTTACTTTACTCTTCAAACATTTTATTTTTCAACACTTCTAAGTGTTTCGTTTTTCATTCAATAGAGCTTACGTTAGAGACCTCATACTAACACAGTTCCCTTTTTGTTATGCTTCTCCTCCATATTCTCCTCTTTGCCAAAGAGATCACTAAACCAGCGAGATATCGCCAAGTCTTGCTCAGTGCCCCCTCGAGATTGTCCTCTGGCGTAAAACCACAATGACCACGTATGATGAGGAGTTTCTCATATGTGTAGTGGGGGCCGTTCAACTCTCGTGCGGAGGATGACGGGGCTTCGGATCCCGGCCGATGTCTAGCACAGTGTGAGTGCCTAGGGGAGGCCTCCTGTGATAGTTCTATCGTGCTCCGTTAGGGATACGATACAGTTTCGATGATCTTTGCTTGACAAGCAATGACGATCAAGTGTAGCCTTGTCTCTTCGATCATCTCACAACTGTGACGGCCAAACACTCTATGGTACTCTCGATCCGTGCCTCCGCGGGACTCACAACTCCGCTGATCAATCTGCAGACAAGCAATAGGCCACTTGGCGCAACTAGTCTAATTGATCAGTGATGCTTGTAACCCGAGGCAAGAGAGCAGTGCATCTGTCGATCCTTCCTAGGATTTTTTGTTCTTGTTTCTTTGTGCCCTTCTAAAGGATGCGCGGCCAGCCCTCTTTGGTTAGGACTACACCCTGGATGACTTTGGCAAGTGATGCATAAGGCCCACGGGGAACATCTGTGGCAGCATTCACCCTTTTTAGTTCATCCCCGGGGTGTAGCCCCTCTTTTCTCTTTTTTTACCTTCTTACAGGTTAACAGGTTAAATTCAACCTATTCTAAAGATCTGCAATATCTTTCTTGACTTATGATCATCTTATATGCGCTGTCTGCATAAGCTTTTATCAGATGATGACCAACAAGTTCTCTTATCAGATGTTAACCACACATCATTTATTCAAAGCATATGGATCTTCTTGATTGACAAGCCGTGTAATTATAAATCTAATTTCGGATTTTCTTATCTTGCTGACCTGGATTTCATGTTGACATTATATCTTGATCACTCGACATTAGCAAGTCTCCTCTCAGGTACTTGCAGCTTATTTCCTTCTCCTATCTGCTTGCTTACTCTCCTTTTGCAGAGACTAGCAGACATTAGCAAGTTCCACTAAGGTACTTGCAGCTTATTTTCTTTTCCTACCTGCTCGCTCACCCTACTTTTGCAGAGACTAGTAGATACCAACAAGTCCCCTTTAGGTACTTGTAAGATTATTATCCTACTATATTTTCTCTCATCTGTATTTTGGCAGAGTTTAATGGAAGACGGTTACCCTCTTCCTCATTTAGGAATGCAGCTCAGGTACACGCAAGATGTACCTCTTTTTCCTGCATTGAATTATTCTTCACAGGTAAAGGATAGGCACTGACAGATTTTTCCAAGGAGAGACATCAGGTTCTATCTCTCCCAATCTCTAATTTTTTTCTCTCCTGATTTCTGAGGGGAGGATCACGATTTTTGTGGGTCTCCTACTTTTTTCAAGTTCCCTTCAGAACTTAAAAAAGTGCGGGGATTATGTTAACCCCAAAATCGGCAATCCTCTCCAAGTGGCCCATTTTTTCTTCTTTTCTCCTACAGGTTCCCACCCGCAAGGAGCAGGCTACCCCTGATGTCCACCGTGTCCGTGAAAGGCGTACTGCCGGGTCGAAAGTCGCTCGAGGACGGATGCTCCGCTAGCCGCCCGCTAGGGGAGGCCTCCGTCTGCCTGGCGGATTCCCCCTAGAATCCGCCCAGGCCGCCCGCTAGGAGGAGGCCTCCGCCTGCCGGGCGGATTCCCTGGAATCCGCCCAGGCAACCCGCTAGGGGGCGGCCTCTGCTGGCCTCCCGCCAGGGGCAGCCTCCGCCTGCCGGGTGGATTCCCCCTGGAATCCAACCAGGCCGCCCGCTAGGGGGCGGCCTCCGCTGGCCGCCCGCTAGGGGCGGCCTCCGCCTGCCGGGCAGATTCCCCCTGGAATCTGCCCAGGCCGCCCGCTAGGGGGCGGCCTCCGCTGGCTGCCCGCTAGGGGCGGCCTCCATGTTGGAACACCCTTTTTATATTTGGGTCAGGATAACTATGCTAAGGATTCATGACCTCATTGTATAGCATAGGTCATTGAGTGTGAGTTTAGAACTTAGGATATTTGAGAATTTAGTTCTGCTCAGCTCGACGGATAGTCGAACCCAGCTCGACGTGTCGTCGTCCTCAGCTCGATGCGTAGTCGACCGCTGCTCGACGCATAGTCGATCGCAGCTCGACGCAGCGTCGTCCTCAGTTCGACGTAACGTCGACTTCAGCTCGATGTTTTGGCGTGATTCTCTTTGCATCCTTAATCACTCTCTGATCGACGGATAGTCGAGCTCAGATCGACGATTTATGATGAGTTCGATGGTTTGAGTTCTCCCGTCTGTTGACATTTGAAATTCAAATTAAAGATCATCAAAGCAGTTATTGCAAGAGATCCCCTGGCCGTTTCAAGACTTAATTGGTCCATATCTCAAGGAATTTTCATTGGAAATCAATTAAGGTACTTCCTTCCAAGGCATGGACAGTTAAGGAATGCATTGAATGCCCTGCCAATGGCTATCTATCAGACAGTAGTAATTCTATTACTCAGAGATTTTTTTGAGAGAGACAGAAACACAGTTATTCAGATTTGTTACAGAGAACATTCTTCGTCATCTCTCTCTCACAGAATCTGCTGCAGAGAATTCAAAGAGAAGAACATCACTCAGAGAAATATCATCATCAATACTCTCTGATTCTCTTCTGCTCTGCAATCAACTCTTCTACAGACTGCCTTCTACCTTCAGACATCAAACACTCAGTTTCTGAGTTATCTATTGCTGAAGAAGGACAAGCAGTGAAGAGCCTGTCACCCTTGTGCAAAGCTTCTTCTACCTGAACTCATCTACATCTCAGGGGGAGCTCTGACAAAATCAAAATCCACAAGCTTCTCTCTGATAGTTGACAGAGAAGCATACTCATCCTTTCTTTACCTTATTCCATCTGTACAGGGTTTTAACTCCCTTCAAAAGTTACCCTTTTGGTTAGCTGAGACCTTGTCAAAATCAGTGGTGGCAAGACACCTTATCAAAAAATCTGGTGGTGCCCAGGACACCTGATCAACCATCCTGTAGTGGATTCCTATCAAAGGGTGATAGAAGAGTGGACTACCCAAGTTTGGGGAACCACTATAATTTCCTTGTGTCTTCTGTGGTTTATGTTTACTTCTTGCTGTGTGCTGTGTGCTGTTTGCTTTATCATATATTTAACCATTGCATAACTCACTTTCTACACTAAGTAAATCAAAAGTTTTAAATACATCAATCTATTTGAACTTACTCTATTCACCCCCCCCCTCTAGAGGTAGATAGATCTTATCACCTAACTTTCAATTGGTATCAGAGGCAGGTTGGTCTTTCCTTCAGGCTAACACCTGGACCACAAAGATCTTAGATAAGATCAAACTCTACAGAGGGTTTATTTTGTTTTGATAAAAATTGTTTTTATAAAAACTCATGGCACAAAACAAGGATTATGCAAGCACAAGACCTCCAGTGTGCAATCTATCTAAGTTTGGACTCTGGAAGGCAAGGATAAAATTATATATGAACTCTTTTGATGAAGACATTTTTAACTGTGTCTTAACAGATTGTCCAAGGCCTCCTACTACAACAAGTACCTCAGCTGTTCCACCACCTGCAGGAACAGACACTGATATAAAGAAATGGAAAGTTGCTGATGCAAAGGCCATGAACATCTTGGCCCAAACAATGTCAGATGACATATTTCAGAAGGTTGCTGAATGCAACTCTGCCAAAGAAATCTGGGACAAACTAACTGAGATAGTCTCAGGTTCAGCTGATGAAAGAAAAGATAGAAGAGCTCAGCTGATAACACAGTATGAGAATTTCAAAATGGCTCAAGCTGAATCTGTGGCTGACATGTACAACAAATTTAGTCTGATTGTCAGTGAACTGAAAACTTTGGACAAGGATATATCTCTCACAGAGATAAATGATAAAATTCTCATGTGCTTACCTAGCACTTGGGATTCAAGAATCTGGCCAATTAAAGATAGCAGAAGTCAAACTGAGACATCCATTGAAGCTCTCTTAGGCAAACTCAAGTCCTATGAGCTATTTGTCAAAAATAGAGAAGGGGAGCAAAACATAACTTCTTCTGCACCCAAAGTGGAGAAGACAATAGCTCTCAAAGCTTCAGAGGAATTACCTAAAGAGAAGGAGATAGGCAATGAAGAACTATTAAGCCTACTAGCCAAAAGATTCAACAAGATGGCTAGAAAGAACTTCAGAAAATGGTCTTCTAAAGACCAAGATAAGCCAAGGTATGACAGATCTAATAATAAAGATATTACATGCTATGGCTGCAGGAAACCAGGACACATTGCACCAAACTGTCCTGAAAATCAAGGCAAAGACGAGAAAGACAAGAAAGACAAGAGAGAAAGAAGAGACAAGAAAAGAGATAAAGACTCCAAGAAATACTATGATAAATCCTCCTCCAGCAACACCAAACATACAAGGAAAGGATTTGTTGCTGAAACATGGAGTGATACTGAAGAGTCTGAAGAATCATCCAGCACAAGTGATGATGAGGATGATGCCACTGAGAAAGGATTCTTCATGATGGCAATCAATGCATCACAAAGCAGCTCAGATTCAGAGCATGAATCTGAATATCTGACTGATCAGGAATTAAGTGAAGATCAGGTACTTGACTCCTTTGATTTTTCTTCTGATGATTTCAAATTTAGATTTAAATCTATGTGCATAGACTTGCTGACTGTTGAGAAAACAATTGATTCTCTTAGAAGTCAGTTGTCAGATTACAGCACATTAAGTGCAAATAATCTCAAGCTTTCTGATGAGTTAGAATGCTGTAGGGAGGAGATAGCTTCACTAAAGAGTGAGCTATCCAAGGCTAAACAGCTTGAGGAAACTCTCAATGGGAGGAGTCTCAAGTTAATAGACATCACAAGCACAGTGAATTCAAGAATGAATGGTTCACTAGGTTTGGGTGCCTCTTCAAGCCAACCTATAGTGCTAACAACTCCCATAAAGTTTACCAGTAACAAGGGTAAAGAAATTATGGTGGTAGCCAGAAAAAATTCTGATCTACCTAAGCCATTTCAAGTATAACAGAAAATGTCGAACAGAGCTCGACGATCTTCGACCAGAGCTCGACGCCATTCTAACAAGAATCAGCAACACCATGCTGAAGCGTCGAACTCAGGTCGACACACGTCGAACTCAGGTCGACTGGCTGTTGTCCCTGAAGGTAGGCTTGTTCGAACGTCGAATGGAGCTCGACGTCCTGAAACATCAGCGTCGAACTTAGATCAACGATCGTCGAACAGAGCTCAGAGCCTTGTTTTATTTACACAGGATAAATCTAAATCAAATCATAAATATCCTACATCTCAGCCTAACCCTTATACTGAATGGGTGATTCCTCCTAGGAGATATCATCCTGAAGGCTATAAGAGTCAGCCTGAAATGTCTTTCATTTCTGATTTCATTGGTTATCAACCTCAACCCAAGGTGAACTGGGTGAAAAACAATTAAGCTGTTACATGTGCAGATGAAGAGCTATCCAGTGGTGAACCAGCATTGGTACCTGGATAGTGGTTGCTCCAAACATATGACAGGGACCAAAAGCAATCTTACATCCTTCAAGGCAAAGCTTGGACCAAGAGTAATCTTTGGTGATTCCAACTTTGGACAAACCAAAGGATATGGTCAAGTCAAAATTGGATCAATCACCTTCAAGAAGGTAGCTTATGTGGAAGGACTAAAGCACAACTTAATCAGCATCAGTCAACTTTGTGATGCTGGTTATCAGGTTTGGTTCACTGATCTGGTCTGTAATATTGCTTTAGATAACAATATTGTGTTGATTGGAAATAGACAAGATAATATATATTTAGTTGATTTCAATTCTTCTAAAGTAGATATATGCCTTTTCAATTATCTTAGTAAGTCAAATGAGCTTTGACATAAAAGATTAGGATATGTTAACCTTAGAACTATTGCTAGGCTGTCTAAACTCAACCTTGTTAGAGGACTACCTTCTGGTTCCTACAAGAAGGAAGGACTCTGCAAGGCTTGTCAATTAGGAAAGCAAACCAAAAACAGTTTGAAATCACTTAATAAGAGTGATTCACCTAGAATTTTGTATCTGTTGCACATGGATCTTTTTGGACCCACTACAGTACAAAGCCTAGGGGGGAAATCTTATGTCTTAGTGATTGTAGATGACTTCTCAAGATTCACTTGGGTGTTCTTCCTGAGAAAGAAGTCTGATAACTTCAAAATTTTGACAGATTTTCTCAAGAGCATACAGATTGAGTTCAATACTCATATAGCCCTGATCAGAAGTGATCATGGGACAGAGTTTGATTCTCTTCTTATGCAAGAGTTCTGTCAGAATGAAGGGATCAGGCACACTTTCTCAGCTCCTAGAACTCCTCAACAAAATGGGGTAGTTGAAAGGAAAAATAGAACCTTAATTGAATCTGCCACAACATTATTGACAGATGCTCATCTTCCTCTAACCTTTTGGGCAGAGGCTGTGAACACCTCCAATTATGTTTTGAATAGAAGCCTGATACATAAACTAAAGGATAAGACTCCCTATGAATTGCTCAAAGGGAAGAAACCTAAAGTTAGCTTTTTCAAGATTTTTGGTTGCATCTGCTTCATTCATAATAATGACAAGAGATATTTAGCAAAATTTGAAGCTAAGGCTGATGAAGGAGTGTTTCTGGGATACTCTTTGAACAGCAAATCTTATAGGGTTTATAACAAGTCATCCCATAAAATTGAAGAATCCATGCATATTACCTTTGATGAGTCTAATATGTCTTATAAGGAGAAGAATTCTTCTACCATAGACCATTTGCAGGTACAATCTCTAGCTGAAAATATAAATCAGTTAACCATCATGGATAATGGTTCTTTATCTTCCACTACACAACAAGAACCAAATGTTAGTAACAATGAAGATACTGATCAGATTTTGGAAGGAAATAATGAAGAACTTGAAGAACCAGTTGTTGTTCCATAAGAGGAATCAACAACACAGGTTGGTGAACAATCAACACCCATTGTTGATTTAGTAACAATAAGAGATCATCCAATCTCTCAAGTGATTGGAGAAATCTCAGAAGGTGTGCAAACCAGAAATCAGATAAATCAACATCTGATGCACACTTATTTTCTCTCCCAAATAGAGCCTCAAACAATTCAAGATGCAGAGCAAGATCCAAACTGGATCATTGCAATGCAAGAGGAGCTAAACCAGTTTGAAAGAAACAAAGTATGGGAATTGGTTCCAAAACCAAGAAACCAGCAAATTGTTGGAACTAAATGGGTATTCAGGAACAAGTTAGATGATCAAGGGATCATTGTGAGAAACAAGGCAAGGCTTGTTGCTCAAGGCTATTGTCAAGAAGAAGGGATTGATTATGACCAAACCTTTGCACCAGTTGCAAGGTTGGAGGCCATAAGAATTTTCCTTGCTTATGCTGCACACAAGAAATTCAAGGTATTCCAAATGGATGTTAAAAGTGCATTTCTCAATGGAGACATCAAGGAAGAAGTCTATGTCAAGCAACCTCCAGGTTTTATCTCTCCATCCTTTCCTGAACATGTTTTAAAATTACATAAGGCTTTATATGGTCTCAAGCAAGCTCCAAGAGCATGGTATGAGACCTTAGCCTCCTTTCTGCTTGAAAATGATTTTAAAAGGGGTAGAGTTGACCAAACTCTTTTTATTAGAACCCATAAGTCCCATATCCTACTAGTACAAATATATGTAGATGACATAATTTTTGGGTCTACTGATTCAAGCTTGTGCAAAAAGTTCTGACAACTAATGCACTCAAAGTTTGAAATGAGTAGCATGGGTGAGCTTTCCTTCTTCTTGGGATTGCAAATCAAATAACATGCTGATGGCATATTTATTTCTCAAACCAAGTATGCAAAAGAATTGGTTAAGAAATTTTGTATGCCAGATGCATCTTCTATGAAAACACCCATGCCTACTAATGCTGTTTTAGATGCTGATGAATCTGGTAAACCAGTTGATCAGACTAACTATAGAGCAATCATTGGCTCTCTTTTATATCTTACAGCTAGCAGACCAGATATTATGTTTGCTACATGTGTATGTGCTAGGTTCCAAGTGAGCCCTAGAGAGTCACACCTCACATTAGTTAAGAGAATTCTTAGGTATGTAAAAAGCTGTCCAAATCTAGGTCTCTGGTATCCACATGACTCAGGATTTGATCTCACTGGATTTTCAGATGCTGACTATGCTGGATGTAGAGTAGACAGGAAAAGCACCAGTGGAACCTGTCAATTCCTTGGTGATAGACTAGTCTCCTGGTTTTGCAACAAGCAAACATCTGTGTCTACATCTACTGCTGAAGCTGAATACATGGCTGCAGGTAGTTGCTGCTCACAGATATTGTGGATCCAAAACCAGCTCCTAGACTATGGCTACAACTTAGAGAAGTCAAAAATTCTTTGTGATAATACTAGTGCAATTTGCATTGCTCAAAATCCAGTTCTCCATAGTAGGACAAAGCACATAGAGATCAAACATCACTTCTTAAGGGATAATGTAGAAAAGAATAAAATAGCACTAGAGTACATTTCTACTGATTTACAAAGGGGAGATATTTTCACCAAACCTTTGGATGAAAAGAAGCACTTCTTCTTCCTTAATCAGTTGGGAATGATAGATGGAGATAGCATAAGTTAATCTACAAGATTTTGAAACCATAAAAATGACAAAGTCTAGGCAAATGTATCTCTTTCTTAAGTGTCTAGAGGTTCTGTCTGAACTCTGCTCGACGCTCGACGTTTTTCATTTGAAAACGTCGACTGGAGATCGACTGATCGTCGACCGCTAAAAAGCGTCGACCGTCGACCTCATCTTTGCGTCGACCAGAGATCGACCCTGTCTAGAGTTTGTTAAGTTTCTGTCTCGGTCGACGACGTTAATTGACGTCGACCAGAGCTCGACGTTCAGCATCCCAAATAGCGTCGACCGTCGACCTTCAAAACGTCGAACGTCGATCTAAGCTGAATGCCACCGCGTCTCTTCGTTTCCCCTAGAGCTTCTTAGCGTCGATCTAAGCTCGACGTTATTTCCTTTTTTGCGTTGAACCTTAGTATAAAATCATCTTCTCGGCGTCGATTTCATTTGCGCTTTCATATTTTCTGCAAGTATTTTCTCCCTCCAAAGATTTTACACTTGTTTTCGAGAGGTATTCTACAGGAAATGGCGATTCTAGCAGCAATCTTGGCGGCAATGAAATTTGATTGCGGTTTCGACATTGATTTGGATTCCTTTGAAGGATCATCTCAGAATTTTCTGGAAATTCTGGAGCTGTTCAAGGAACAGAAATTGGAGAAGTTCATGACAACCAGAATGCCAATAGCAGAAACAGAAATCAAAAAATGGATTTATACAGCAGTCACTCAAGATGAAAGCACCATTACTGGTTTAATCTCAGGGACTCAGGTATCCTTAACCTCTGCTATATTTACTGAGGTGTTTGAATTGGAGAATGGCAATGACAGTATGGAGCTGTCCAATGAAGAATATACTGCAATGTTAGACAGGATGGGTCATTCCTCTGAGAATGCCTCCAAATTGTTGAAAGTAGACCTTGCCATAGAATTCAGACTTCTAGCTGATGTGGTAGGCAAGGTTATCTGTGCTAAGAGAACAGCACATGATGCCATTTCCAGGCATCAATTTTGCATCATGGCTGCTCTCCTGGACAAAAAGCACTTGAATTGGGGAGAAATTCTGTTTGATTTAGTGAAGAAGGTCAACAAGACCTATGTCCATTTTGGAAGAGTGTTGGGTTTGCTGCTTCATCATATCTGCCCTCAGCTTCTGGTATCCTCTAAGCATATCAATGCTTCTAAGAGACTGACCTGTGCCCTCATTGGTAAGTGGGACAGGAAAATCACCAATCCCAGAGCTGTTGTAGCCATGAAAACTTCTACAGAAACAAGGACTGTTGTGGTCACTTCACCTCAGCCTTCTGATCTAGTAGAAGAAGCCATGCCATCCATCACCATTTCATCTTCCTTCAGCTTTCCAACCACCTTCACTCCATCCACATCTCAATTCTCATCCCCTATGCCAACAACATCATCAATTGCTACAATTGCTTCTTCCATTCCTCCATCCATTACCACATCTGAAGATTTTCATCCTCTTCACTTCTTCCCTCCAATGGATATTGAGATCAACAATCCAGATGATTCCTTCTTGGATGGTTCTCCTGATGACATATCTGAGACACCATCATTTTCTGACCTCATCATGTCATCCATCATTGAACCTACCATCCCCATTCCATCTATCCCAACATCATCTCCTGTTGCATCTGTTTCTCCTCCCTCTACCTCTGCTCAAGATCCCCTTGAGCAAGTAGATTTGATTCCCTTGGCCAACAAGCTCTATGAGCTCTTGGCTCCAAGGCTTTCTTCTCTATTGGATGCTTCCCTAGCTCCAATAATCCTCTCTTTGAACTCCATCTCATCTAAACTCTCCTCCCTTACTCATCTTGTGGCTGGCCCTTCTTCTAGGGGCCTAGAGTCAGTTCTTACTGATTCTAGGCAGGGGGAGATTTTTGTAGAAGAAGAGCTGCCTCCTTTTGATAGAGAAGAGCTGTTAGTTTCAGAAATTCAGCCTACAGATAGAGAGTTTGTTCAGGCTCCAGTTGAAGACTTTACAGTGGCAGTGCCAGCATACTTTTTCCAAAGGTCTTTCAGCCCATACAGATTATTGCTTCCTGAAGATCTGTCAAGGGCTATTGTTCCCTTTTCTGCTGCTGCTGCTGTTATTTTTGATGAAATGATCCTTGATGATGATGCAGTGGTAGCTGATGCTCCTGCAAATGATTCTCTTGATCATAGTGCTGTTGCTGCTCCTGCTTGTTCTAATGTTGATATTAGTACTGTTGATCATTCTGTTGATGATATGACTGTTGATGAGTTGCCCAACACTTCTGATGCAGTGGAAGCCCTTGCCCCTGCAATTGTTCCTGAAGTTGTTGTTTCAGTTGCAGTGGTAGCTGTTGCTCCTGCCAGTTCTATTGTTTCTCAAGTCTCTGATGCAGTGGTAGCTTCTGCTCCTGCTATTAAGATCTATCCAGCCAGTTCAGTTGAGGCTGTAATATCTGAAGTTATCAGTGACTCAACTGCTTCTGTTCCTATTTCAGGAATTGCCTCCAAGAAGGATTTTTATGATCCTTATGATCATGTGCAAAGCAGCTCCTCTGATGAGTTTGCCACTAGCTCAGATGATTCATCTGCCACCATTGCTAAAAAGAGAAAAGCTAGAAGCAAAGCTCTAAAGAGAGTTCCAATGGAAAGGGCCACTGACCATGATACTCCCTATTACATTCTTCACAACTGTGAGATTACAGAGCCCTGGATGCAATATTCCAAGAACCAACTCAAGGCTATGAAACAGAAGAAGAAGTATTTCAAAGGCCCCTTTAAATCTATTCTTCCTCCTCCTCCTCCATCTTCTCCAGGTGCAGGAGGCAGTGCTAACCCTGTCAGCAAACCTCCCACATCCTCCTTCCAAGGCAAGACATATCAATCCAGGAGAGGACAAAGAGGTAGCCAACCAAGAGGTTATCAACAAAGAGGATCTTCAAGAGGAAACCAATCAAGAGGTCAAGCTAGACACCAGCCATATCAAAGGGGAGGAAAGACTATTGCTTCAGCCTCTGGTCCTTTTCCCTTCAAGCTCAATGATGGTGTAAGGCAAAAACCTCCTCCTTCAGATCAAAGCAATAAATATGAACCTCCTATCCCTTATGATGATCCAGTCAACAATCCTACTGCTTAGAAAGCTAGAATGGCTGAGCTTGCTGCTCTAGACCTGATTAAGAAGAATAAAGAAAGAGGACTGGACACATCAAATATCAGTACTATGTCTGAGCAGAGAAGACAAGAATTGGACAAATACAACTCCAGTAAATTCTTTGAATTTGATAGGTACATGGAATTGCATCCTGCTGCTGTTCCTCCCAGTGGAAAAAGCATAACTTCCTTGGGTACTTCTGAGGATTACAGATCCAGGAAAGATATTGCCAATCCTCAAAGAGAAATCAAGTTCAAGAAAAGCTTTGAAGAAGAACCAAAGAAGAAGTAATGTAAGATGGCTCTACCTCTCTACAACTACCATAAACACTTTTGATATTTATATATCTGCTCCTGCTCCTATCTGTGGTTTATGGTTTTGTCTGTGTTTTAATCTTCTGTATGCATTTTATTTCCTTATAATCATGTGAATAGTAATCCTAATCCAAATAGGGGGAGATTGTTGGAACACCCTTTTTATATTTGGGTCAGGATAACTATGCTAAGGATTCATGACCTCATTGTATAGCATAGGTCATTGAGTGTGAGTTTAGAACTTAGGATATTTGAGAATTTAGTTCTGCTCAGCTCGACGGATAGTCGACCCCAGCTCGACGTGTCGTCGTCCTCAGCTCGACGCGTAGTCGACCGCTGCTCGACGCATAGTCGATCGCAGCTCGACGCAGCGTCGTCCTCAGTTCGACGTAACGTCGACTTCAGCTCGACGTTTTGGCTTGATTCTCTTTGTATCCTTAATCACTCTCTGATCGACGGATAGTCGAGCTCAGATCAACGATTTATGATGAGTTCGATGGTTTGAGTTCTCCCGTCTGTTGACATTTGAAATTCAAATTAAAGATCATCAAAGCAGTTATTGCAAGAGATCCCCTGGCCGTTTCAAGACTTAATTGGTCCATATCTCAAGGAATTTTCATTGGAAATCAATTAAGGCACTTCCTTCCAAGGCATGGACAGTTAAGGAATGCATTGAATGCCCTGCCAACGGCTATCTATCAGACAGTAGTAATTCTATTACTCAGAGATTTTTTGAGAGAGACAGAAACACAGTTATTCAGATTTGTTACAGAGAACATTCTTCATCATCTCTCTCTCACAGAATCTACTGCAGAGAATTCAAAGAGAAGAACATCACTCAGAGAAATATCATCATCAATACTCTCTGATTCTCTTCTGCTCTGCAATCAACTCTTCTACAGACTGCCTTCTACCTTCAGACATCAAACACTCAGTTTCTGAGTTATCTATTGCTGAAGAAGGACAAGCAGTGAAGAGCCTGTCACCCTTGTGCAAAGCTTCTTCTACCTGAACTCATCTACATCTCAGGGGGAGCTCTGACAACATCAAAATCCACAAGCTTCTCTCTGATAGTTGACAGAGAAGCATACTCATCCTTTCTTTACCTTATTCCATCTGTACAGGGTTTTAACTCCCTTCAAAAGTTACCCTTTTGGTTAGCTGAGACCTTGTCAAAATCAGTGGTGGCAAGACACCTTATCAAAAAATCTGGTGGTGCCCAGGACACCTGATCAACCATCCTGCAGTGGATTCCTATCAAAGGGTGATAGAAGAGTGGACTACCCAAGTTTGGGGAACCACTATAATTTCCTTATGTCTTCTGTGGTTTATGTTTACTTCTTGCTGTGTGCTGTGTGCTGTTTGCTTTATCATATATTTAACCATTGCATAACTCACTTTCTACACTAAGTAAATCAAAAGTTTTAAATACATCAATCTATTTGAACTTACTCTATTCACCCCCCCCCCTCTAGAGGTAGATAGATCTTATCACCTAACTTTCACTCCACCTGGTTGGCGGATTCCCCCTGGAATCCGCCCAGGCCGCCCGCTATGGGGTGGCCTCCATTGGCCATTTGCTCGGGGCGGCCTCCGCCTGCCGGGCGGATTCCCCCTGGAATCTGCCCAGGCCGCCCGCTAGGGGGCGGCCTCCGTCAGCCGGGCGGACTCCCCCCGGAGTTCGCCCAGGCCGCTCGCTAGGGGGCAGCCTCCGCCAGCCGGGCGGACTCCCCCCGGAGTCCGCCCAGGCCACCCGCTAGGGGGCGGCCTCCGCCAGCCGGGCGGACTCCTCCCGTAGTTCGCCCAGGCCGCCCGCTTGGGGGCGGCCTCTGCTAGCCGGGCGGACTCCCCCTGGAGTCTGCCCAGGCTGCCCACTAAGGGGCGGCCTCCTCTCCGACACGGGCAGACTCCTCCTGGAGTCCGTTAAGTTAGCCCAGAGTTGCCTGCTCAGGATCCGTCTGCTTGCTCCTCAGGTCGCTAAGAATGTCTGCCCTCTTCTAGCTGCCAACCGAAAGTCTGCCCCATCAGAGAGAAGGCCAGTCCGCGGAGTCTGCCGAGGTCATCGACCTCATTTTCTCAGTCTGCCGAGGTCGTCGATGATGACGTCACTGGGCCCCGCTTCTAGAAGATTCTCCCTAGGCCTATAAATAGCCCCCAAGGCCTCTCATTCTGGAGGCGCGGGAGGAGAACTGCCACCTTGATCAAAGGCCGCAGATTCATATTTCCAGTCCGTCAAAGTTGATCAAGCAAGATCTGCGGCCTCCAAATCCCCAGGTCGTCAAGGGCTGTGGACTTTGTTTTTTCTGCCCTCAGCAGGCAGCTTGAGCAGCCTCCGCAGCCTCCGATTTCTAGTCTACCCAGGTCGTCAAGGGCTGTTGACTTTGTTTTTTTCGCCCTCAGTAGGCAGCTTGGGCAGCATTTGTAGCTTCAGTTCTCCAGTCCTCTGAAGCCTCTTTTACTTAGTTTCTGGCACCTTCTTCCTTAGCCGCTAGCTTCCCCTATTGTACCCTTTACTGCTTTTTCATGTAATGGTGCAATAGTAAGTAGTAACTCTACTTGATTAAAGGAAAAGCCCGTCGCAAGAGTGGCATTCAAGCCGCGGCGGGCAAAGTGTTCTGTTGCCGCTGCTAGCGGCCTCCTCTCTTCTTCTCTCCTCTCTCGGCACCAACCTGCAAAGCTAACCATCAAAGTAGCTGTCCGCTCGACAGTACCTAATCAAGCTCCTTTTCTTCTTGAGCAAGCTTCTCCTCTGCTCAAGCAAGCTTCTTATCTGCTCGAGCAAGCTTCTCCTCTATCCCCACAACCCTTCTTCCTTCATTCTTAGCTTGTGAGATCGAACAACCCGTTAACTGGTCGGTGTCGTATTTCGTGCATCAACATAATCAATGCAACATGAGTAAAGTACTCAATCTGTATGGTCCTGAGAAAATCTATAAGAACCTTAATGGTATCTGACTTAGATCTCAAAAAGAACACCCAAGTAAACCTGAGAAGTCATCCACAATGACTAAGGTGTAGGATTTCCCTCCCAGGCTTTGTACATCTATGGGTCCAGAAAGATCCATGTGCAGCAAGTACAAGATCCTAGGTGAATCACTTTTATTTACAAATTTAAAACTAGATTTAATTTGCTTGCCTTGTTGACAAGCCCTACAGAGGCCTTCCTTCTTGTAGGGGCCAGAAGGTAAGCCTTTCACAAGGTTGTCTTTAGATAGCCTAGCAATTTTTTTCATATTAACATGCCCTAGTCTTTTATGCCATAAATCATTCTGATTACTTATAATGTTAAGTAGGCAGATATCTGAATTGGCAGAAAGAAAATCAACTATATATATGTTTCCTTGTCTATTCCCAATTAAAACAGTTTGTTTTTCTTTATTAGAAATAGTACAGGCAGTTGAATTGAAGTGTACCTAATAACATTCATCACATAATTGACTTATGGAGATGAGGTTATGCTTGAGTCCTCTTATATAGGTTACCTAGTTGAATGTAACTACTCCAATCCTTATTTGTCCATAGCCTTCAGATTGTCCACACTTTGAGTCTCCAAAGATTACCTTTGGTCCTAGCTTGGACTTGTAGTTGAGTAGAATTTCTTTGTTCCACGTCATATGCTTGGAGCATCCACTGTCCAGATACCATACTTGATTTACAATTGGACAACTCTTCATCTGCAAACAAAACATTTAGTTGTTCTTGACCTAGGTAACCTTGGTTCCTTGTTGATTTATATAATTGTAACTGGAAATGTAAGAATATTCAGGTTGATCTTTGTAACCTTTAGGATGATATCTTCTTGGTGGTATTATCCATTGATTAAAAGGATTAATGTTGCTTTTAGAATTTAGGTTTCTATTGTTAGGATCTGGGATCGATGATTTCTGGTTGGATCGTTGACCTGAGCTTGACGATGTTGGATGAGATCGTCGATCTCTGCTTGAAGGATGAAGGTATTCATTCTTGGGGCACCAAAATCGTTGATCTCTGGTCGACAAACCATACTGATTTCATCGATCGTAGATCGAAGAATGATTATTACTGAAGTTTGCATTCAGAGATCGTCATTCTGAGTTCGACGATCTGTTCATATATCGTCGATCTGAGTTCGACGATAGCTACTGAACATTGTTACTTGTATTATTCTTCTGGTTTTTAAGTTTGTTCTTAGTTTTAATTTGTTCTAGAAATTTATTAACCTTATTAACCTATTAAGTATTTTTCTTTCCTTTATCAGAAACAAAATTTACAGGTTTAGAAAGATGATTCTTCTGGATTAGGGTTGGTTCATTGGATGAAGCTCCTAATCCTAGTTTGTAGTAATTAGTTCTAGCATTTAATGTGCTGGTTATATCTAGCAATTTTAAGCTTCTGCCATTTAATTATTCTTCTAACATTTTGGCTTTGCTAAGTTCAGATTTCAGAAAAACAATTTCTTCATTTGAAGATTTTAATTCAATATATAAATTTGCATTTTCAGAAGTGAGTTTATCTAGAGCATTTAATTTTTCTCTAAGAAGTTTGATTTCCTTCTCAGAGATTATAAAATCTAAGCATAAATTTTTAAATTTAAATTTGAATTCATCAGATTCAAAATCATAAGAGGCTAATACCTGATCTTCAGCTGACAGGCTTTCTTCATTATCAGATTCATCTGTATCTGATCTGGTATTGCTGGCATCAATTGCCATGAGGCAAACTTCCTTTGCCTTTGCCTCCTCTTCTTCTTCACTGGAACATAAAGATGAAGATTCATCTTCTGTTTCAATCCAGCTTTCAGCAACAAACCCTCTGTCCTTCTTTTTGTGCTTGCTGGAAGAGGGCTTGTTGCAATGCTTGCTCCTGGAGTCCTTCTCTCTTCTCTTATCTTCTCCTTCTTCTGATTCTTTGGACATTTTGAGAGGAAATGTCCAGGTTTCCTGCATCCAAAACATACTACCTCTTTAGTAGGGGTTTTATCAAACCTGGGCTTATCATCCTTTCTGGATGACTTCCTCCTGAAGTCCTTCCTTGTCATCTTATAGATCTTTTGGCTAGCAGAATCATTAAATCTTTATTTATAGATGGACCCTCAGTCTCCTCAGCAACCTTAAATGCAAGGATGTGCTCCTTCCTTTCTGGTGGAGGTGTTCTTTGCTATGATGCTTCCCTGGTCTTGATCAGCTGTTCATAGCACTTTAACTTTCCTAAAAGAGATTCAGTGGAAATCTCATTTAGGATTCTGGTCTCCGTGATGGGCCAGATTCTTGAGTCCCATGAGCTTGGGAAGCACATGAGGATTTTGTCATTCACCTCTGTGAGGGTGATGTCCTTGTCTAAGTTTTTGAGCTCATTGATGATTGAGCTTCCTCCTTCTTGAAGGATTTTGTCACTTGGGGGCTACTGTTTCAGCTTCCTCCTTCTTGAAGTTCTCATATTGGGATATGAGGTTTGATCTTCTATCTTTTCTCTCATCAGTAGATCCAACCACCATTTGATTCAGGGAATCCCAAATGGCCTTGGCTGATGTGCATTCAACCACCTTCTGGAAAATGTCATCTGACATTGTTTGGGTCAAGATGTTCATTATCTCGGCATCAATAATTTTGGCCTTCTTTTGAGCCTCAGTCCACTCAGGTGGTGGAACTGTATTGGTGCTTGTTGATGTTGCTAAGCTTGATGCTTGAGGGGGACCTGTCAAAATAGAGTTATAGATGTATTCATCAATGGAATTCATATACAACTTTATTCTTGCCTTCCAGATGGAAAACTTGTTCAGATTGCACACTGGAGGTCTGGTGCTTGAATAATCTTTGTTCTGGGCCATGCTGTTTATGTGAATCTAATGAAAATAAAGAAAGATCTAACTTTGGATCTTTGGTTCAAGGGTTAGCTTGTACAAACAAAAGAACTTCCCTATGATACCAATTAAAAGTGAGGGTTAGATCTAATATACTCTAGAGGGGGGTGAATAGAGTATTTCTGGTAATTAAAATCTTTTGCTGAACAAGACAACTTGTTCCTAAACTTAGATGATATATCACAGCACAGCAGATTAAACTAATTGAAATCACAGAATCCTAACTATCACAGCCACAACAAGAATAAAAGAAAAAAGGCAACCATACAACACAAGAACTTTATAGTGGTTCCCTAACCTGGGTACATTAACTCTTCTACCACCCTGGTAGGAATCCACTCAGGTTTTTGTTTAGGTGACTGCCACAAATGAGCTTTTGATCAGGTGCTCAAAAAAATAAACCTCAAGTGTTTTGATTAGGAGACTTTCAACCAGGAATCACTTTTGAAGGGAGTAGAGAACCTTTTTTACAGAGGGGGTGGGAGAGTGAGGGTGTCTTCTCTTTCTCAAGTATACAACTGAGAAGACTTTGTGGATTTGATGGTGGCAAAAGCTCCCACTGAGATACTTAGTTTGTTCAGGGTGAAATGGAACTTTGCTTCAGGGTGATAGGCCTTCAAGCTTTCAACTTCAACCAGAAGAACTTCAGGAACTTCTTTGACTAATGCAGTGATTGTTGTCCTTTGAAAGTTCCTGAGAGGATGACAAAAGAAGATTCTTTATTTGAATAATTGTTCTTCTTCTTCTTCAAAAGACTGTTCTTCTTTTGGTCTAGCAGTTGTTGATTTCTTGACTGATTGATTTTCTGTGGCTCGTGTATTCTGTATCTCTGTATTTGTGTGTATCTTGTCTGCTGTCTTGTATAGGAAGAAGAGGAATCTATAGTTTTATATTTTCCATGAAAAAGTCATTTTGAATTTTGAAATTCCTCCTGTAATCAATGCTGACGGCCTTGGAATATTTGCATTGATTAGTTTCCCCAACTGTCCCTTTGAAAAACGACAGGCAATAATCCTGATGAAGACCATAATTAATGCTCTTGTCTAACGGTAATATTCAGAGAATATTAGAGCATTAATTACTCAGGAATATTTGCAATATAATAGGAATAAAAGAGGTAAAATAACCAAGTCTTGATTCGTCGACCTGAGTCCACAGTTTGTCGAGCTGAGAATAGTTGTTCGTCGAGCTGAGGTCCAAGATCGTCGACCTCTGAATGGCTAATTGCTGCTTGACGACTTTCCTATTCTGTGCAACAAGTTCGTCGAGCTGATGTCCAAGATCGTCGACCTAAGACCTGAGAACTGAGTTTGTCTAGCTGAGGACCAAGTTCATCGACCTGAGATTGATTATAGACTTAGAATATTTGAGATGTTTTTTGGTATTGAGTGTCGAGACATTATTCTAGTGTTGAGTGTCGAGTCATCATTCTAGTGTTGAGTGTCGAGTCATCATTCTGGTGTTGAGTGTCGAGTCATCATTCTAGTGTTGAGTGTCGAGTCATCATTCGTGTGTATAGTGTCGAGGCATCTGATCTAGAATTAGTTGATCTGGGACTAGAGAATAGTGTTCATAGATTTGATGTTCTGAGTTCGTCAACTGAAGTTTGACTTAGGAGTGTTATCACTTTGTCCAGAGTTTGTCGAGCTGAGAACCAAGTTCGTCGAGCTCAGCTCAGAGAATTATCTCTGAGTTCGTCGAGCTGAGCACGACTTTCGTCAACCTGAGATCGACGAACGTAGAACTCTTTTTCTAAGTATTGAATTTTCTCTAAGTCTTGAGTCTCTGGCAGTGTTGGAGGCTAGTCCCTTGCATTGCTTACCCTAAGGACTTGACCTAGACTCTAGGACACAACCATGACCCTGACTATACATGTTAGGTCATATCCTAACTTTGTGAACCTAGCCCAAATCCAACTAGGGATCCAACACGACCTACTCTCCACCTTCAGTTGATCTTTCTCTTGCAAGGTGTCAACCTTCTCTCTACCTCCAGGGGAGCTCGGATACTACAAGGTGTCGACCTTCTCTCCACCTCCAGTTGAGCTCAGCTCCTGCGAGGTGTCGACCTTCTCTCCACCTCAAATTAAGCTTCCTCCTGGGAGGGGTTGATCTCATCACCTATAGTTGAGCTTCCTCCAAACATGTGTTGATGTTCTCTCCACCACTAGTTAAGCTCGTATCCTGCGAGGTGTTGACCTTCTCTCCACATACAGTCGAGCTCGGCTCCTGTGAGGTGTCGACCTTCTCTCAACCTCAAGTTGAGCTTCCTCCTACAGGTGTCTACATTCTCTCCACCGCTATTTGAGCTCACCTCCTACGAGGTGTCGACCTTCTATACACCTGTAGTTGATATTAGCTCCTACGAGGTGTCGACATTCTCTCCACCACTAGTTGAGCTTCCTCCTAGGTGGTTTCTATCTCTCTACCTTCAGTTGAGCTTCCTTCATGAAGGTGTCAACTTTTTCTCCACCTCTAGTTGAGCTTAGCTCCCATGAGGGGCCGACTTTCTCTCCACATCCTGTTGATCTCAGCTTTTGCGAGGTGTTTATGTCATCTCTACCTCTAGTTTAATTCGGATCCTGCGAGGTGTCGACCTTCTCTCCACCTCTAGTTGAGCCTCCTCTTATGAGATGTAAACTTTTAATCAACCTCAAATTGAGCATTCTCCTGGGAGGTGTCGGCATTCCCTCCACCTCCAATTGAGCTTCCTGTTGGGAGGTGTCGACCTTCTCTCCACTTCCAGTTGAGCTCAACTCCTGGGATGGTGTCAGCCTTCTCTCCACTTCAAGTTAAGCTTCCTCATGTGAAGTGTCTACTTTCTCTCCACCTCTAGTTGAGCTTCCTCCTATAAGGTGTCGACCTTCTCTCCAACTCTAGTTGAGATTTCTCTTGGGAGGTGTCGACCCTCTCTCCACCTCTATTTGATCTTCCTTCTTGGAGGTATCGACCTTCTTTCCACTTCTAGTTGAGCTAGGCTCCTAGAATGTTTCAAACTTCTGTTCACTTCTATTTGAGCTTCCTCTTGTGAGGTATTGACATTCTCTCCACTTCCAATTGAGCTTGGCTCTTGGGATGTGTAAACCTTCTCTCCACTTTCAGATGAGCTCAGCTCTTGCGAGGTTTCGACCTTCTTTCCACTTCCAGTTAAGCTTCCTCCTGGAAGGTGCTGACTTCTTTCCCACCTCCTGTTGAGCTCGGCTCCTATGAGTTGTCGACCTTCTCACCAACTCTAGTTGAGCTTCCTTCTGTAGGGTATTGACATCCTCTCCAAATGCAGTTGAACTTCGCTTCTGTGAGGTGTCAACCTATTCTCTATCTCCTTCAGTTGAGCTCTACTCCTGGGAAGGACCTCATACAACAAATCGTCTAACGCTATATCTCTAAACTATGGTCTTATTTTGTTCTTCCAAGGTCATGTCGAGCTCGAAAAAAGCGAGGATTGTGTATATCCTGTAATTTATCGAGATCAGAAGTTCCGAAGAAGATGGCTATTTGCAAACCATTAGGCGAGCTTGGGTGAGCAGAGGCGAGCTTGGGTGAGCTTACGGGATAATAGGGTGAGTAGAGGCGAGCTTGGGCAAGCAGAGGAGAGCTAAAGGGAGCTTAAGTGAGCAGAAGGGAGCTTAAGTGAGCAGAAGCGAGCTTGAGTGAGACGAGTCGAGCTTGGGTTAGTATAAGAGAGTAACTCGCGAGAATGGGCAAGTAGACTCTTAGAACTCGCTAGAAGAGGCTAGATACTCACCAATACCCCCCTAAGATTTCTTAATAAATAGGACATCAGGTGTCCAAGAAATGCCACATTTGCAAGAGGTTGAGGTCCCCCCCAAGCTGGATACTCGTCAAGTCCATGTCTGCCTAGTACCTCGCCCATCTTTTGGTTGTGGAGGGAAAATTTCTCCTAGACTTTTGGGTATGTTGTAGGGCCTCCCGGTTGGAGCACCTAGGTTATTCTTATAGATAGTTCTTTCTCTCTCCTATACTAGCCATCTGAATTGTGGCGTCAGACTACAGAATTGGTAACCTTACGCTGCCTTGAACCAAATATTTTGGAGTAGGGATTTTTCTGTCTTCAACAATTGCGGTCACCTTTATATTGAAAATTCGAGGGAATGACCGAAGGATTTTTCGTATGAGATCGTCATTGCAGAAGGTTCTCCTTAGAATATTTGAGGCATTGATGATCTAACTGAACAATGTATACATTAAATCAACATCCTCATCTGCCTTCATACATAATTTCTCATGTTTTGACTCTATCTATAACAACTTTAAGTCTTTTACCTACGAAGTACTTTTATGTGTTAGATCTAAGAGTTTCCAAATATCATAAGAAGTTTCTTAAACACAAACTTTATTAATTTCTGTTTTATCTAGAGCACAAAACAAGTCATTCATAGCTTTAGCATTGTGTTTACACCTAGTTTTGCCTCCCTCATCCCACTTATCCTTAGGTTTGTCAATGTTAACTTCTCCCATAATATAAGTAGGAGTTGTATAACTCGTTTCTATCATATTCTAGACCTCAATGTCTTGAGTCATTAAAAACATCTCATGTGCACTCTAATAATTGTAATCATTTCTAGTAAAAAGTGGTGATCTAGTTATTCCTTGCCCTCATGAAAAGTGAGATCATGGAGCGCTATTATTTTTGGTTTTTATAATGTTTTTAAATAACTTGACTCTAATACCACTTGTTGGATCTTATGGCACCCTTAGTGTTGGGTTCATAAGGGTTTTTAAATATGTTTAAACTTCAGGAAGATAATCAAAGTATTTCTTATTATCTTTTCCTATCGCCAGCGGTAGCGATACTGTCTGGCATTAGTAACAAAAAATTTGCTTTATTATATGGCCGAGTGTAAAAATATTATAGACAAGAATTAAAAGAAAAATAATAGTTTTACTGCAGAATTTAAGATTGCAAATTTGTGATACCAATCATGCTTGGAATCGAGGTGAAAATAAAAATATATATTATTTTTTATGCCGACCCTTCTCCCAAGGGCCAGTTAGTTCTAGCGTATCTCTCTCAAATATGCCCTCGAACTACCACTAAATCTACCCTATACCAAAGATATTTAGTTATAATATATATCCTATATACATTTAAGTTGAGATTTAAATATACATGTGTGCATAAATATTTTGTTATATATATATATA
Source organism: Platanthera zijinensis (assembly GCA_039513925.1). Taxonomy (NCBI): domain Eukaryota; kingdom Viridiplantae; phylum Streptophyta; class Magnoliopsida; order Asparagales; family Orchidaceae; genus Platanthera; species Platanthera zijinensis. Next base: position 25,155,116 of record CM077094.1, on the reverse strand, counting down.
TATATATATATATATATATATATTGTTGAAGCCAAAACTTAACCTCAACGAGAGTTCGAAAATAGGGGCGCAGCCAACGCCTACTTCCACCAATCTCGGACCTCTAGCTGGTTGAAAAGGACCAAAAACCGACCCAAAGCCTCGGCAGGGAGATCCCACCTCTTACCCGGAAGATCTCTTAGAGCTTCCACTCCAAAGCTAAAAGTTGGGCTTGGAGCTCCTCAGAAAGCACAGGAAAAACTCTCTTGAAAATATAGGAAAGCTTGCTTTCTGAAGAACCCCTATGGGTTTATTTATAGGCCTCTGAGTTTTAACTGCCAATAACTAAATTGAACCGCCTTGAAATTACAAAAATACCCTTGGTCGGGTCTGCCAACAGCCAAACCTCGCTGTTCTGAATGGTTTTATACAGACCACCAAGGGCAAAAGCGTAAAATAACCTGGGGCTAAAAATGGTAAACCACCTTCCAACTGAACCGGTCCTCGACCCACCACTTGAACCAGTGCCTGGCCCCCTTGGCAAACCGGCGTTTGGTGAGAGAACTGTCTCGCGGGGCAGGCGAGAGCTGCCTCTCATGGGCTCGTCTCGCCTAGCGAGTTGGCCTTCGCCTCGCGAATGGTCCTCTCTTAGGACCCATCTCGCCTAGCGCGTGTCTCTCTCCTGGGCCGCTAGACCCCTCTCGCTGGGCCGCTGGTCCCCTCTCGCCTGGCGAGTGGCTCTCTCTTGGGCCGCTGGACACCTCTCGCCTGGCATGCCGGCCCTTGCCTGGCAAGTGGCCCTTTCCCTGGGACCCACTCGCCTAGCGAGTAAGCTCTCACTTTGGGGCCCCCTTGCCTCTATCGAAGGGCCCATCTGGCCTCTCTCCCCTTGGGCTTGAACTTAAATTGTTCTTGCGAGCCCGAGGTTGTACACAATCCCCGCTCTTTTTTAGGTTGTATCAAGCTCGGAAAGAAAGTCCAACTGAGGCTCGTGTTATTAAAGCGTATTTATGAGGGAATCTTTGGTGGGGCCCTCCACCGGAGCCTATAAATATATGATTCCTACTTCGCATAGAAGATACACACTTTCACACTTCCTCCTTCCTTGGCCCTACTGCAATCATGTCTCATAGCTAGAGCTTTCGCGAGCGCCTGGCGATGGTGCGTAAGCAGAACAAGGCCAACATGACTGCTCTGACCACACTTCTAGTTCACGCCCCACCATCAATACCATCCTCGTCATCTCACCCAAAGAAGCTGAAAATAGGCGGCCCCTCCTCCTCGGCTGAGGAGCCATCTCGTACTGCCCTGGAAGTCCACTCTCCTCCTCCTCCAGCACCTTTTGGAGAGAAAGGGGTTTGTTCTCGTTTTTGTCCCCATTACCCCATCATTTGCATCTTACTATTTATTATTTGCTTTTCAGGGAGACCTTGCGCCTCAACTCCGACTAGAAAGTCTGCAGGATGACACCGTCATCCATGGACAAGATTCTTACTCGCCACAGCCTTCCACTCCTCCATCGACTCCTCTAAACATAAGGAAGGTTGACCCTTCTTAGGTGGTCGGGACCTCTCTCCATCCAGGTAAAACAGCTTCCTTCTCTCTCCTCTGTCCCGCTCGCTACTACCACTCCCTCCCGCGAGACCCTCCCTTACTCTGCCCTTGACTCCTTGCGTAGGCACCCAGGCCGACTCGCCTGTTGAGGAGTTCTCTAGGCAACTCGTCGTCTCACCCCCTCCTCCTATAGATGAGATTGAAGATTACCTCAGTGACCTCATGGGACCGCTGGAGATGAAGCGCAAGATAGCCAAGATGTTCCGGAAGCACGCGCACATCATCCATGAGCTGGAGCAGGAAAAACAGGCGGCGGATAGGCGAATAAAGTGGCTGGAGATTGAGTGCGCTCTACTGTCTTCCGAGGTTGACGTCGGGATAGAGGTTGGCGGGACCGAACCTTAGGCCATCATCAGCGAGGTCAGCATGTAACTTCGTCTCACGCACCGTGGGATCGACGCCGTTCGCGCCTTCCACATGCCCAGCAGGCCCCCCTGCACGGGGGCTCGCTGTCGCCACTGGAAATGGCACCCGCGTTAAAGTCCGCCCTGCTCGTCTCGCCCTTTTACTTCTTAATGCGGTAATAATTCTGTAACATATTATGCTACCGTCTCGCAGGTAGCCTAGGGTCTGCGAACATGGTGCCCGCCTTGTGCGGGATGGGACATTTAAATATTCATTTCTTATTTTAATGCTAGCTTAATTTCTTTCACTTTTTATTATTCATTTATTATGTTCTATCTTGCTGAGGAAGCTCGTGATGGGCCACACGAATCGAGGTTTAGGAGAGAGAGTGAACCGTCCACTGACTCTCCCACTTCCTGCATATATTTTCCCGCCCATCTTATCCGTTGACCATATCCGCTATAAATACACCTATTCCTGGATCAGAAGGGTATCTGGGCATTCACTCCCACAGCATCCCAGCTCTTGCTCCTCTACTTCTTCCGTCTCGCATATCGCTCTCGCCTTTATTTCCTCTCGCTCCTTCCTCCCTTAGTCGTCACGCTGATTCTCTCTCACCACTTCCTCTCTCAACCATCTCGCCTCCATTTGTCTCGCATATAATGGGGAAGAAGAAAGTCAAAGAAGGCGAGGGGCGCAGCCGCTGTGCGAAATGATTTACCGATCACGACTTCCCTCCTGACAAGCTTCCTGACGAAGAGTACCGCAACTTCGTTCGCGAGTACATAAGGGAGGGGTTCGAATTGCGGCCCCCAATGTCGGCGAGGCGATCAACACACACTACCCAGGAGAGCTCGCCTTCCCTGTCTCGCACTTCGAGGCGGGGTTGAGATTGCCCCTCTGTTCGGAGGTAAAAACAGGTCCTCAAATACTTCAGCGTAGTTCCCGCGCAGCTCATCCCAAATGACATTTCGGTGTTGGTCTCCTTCGCCAGCTACATGCGCCGGGAGCGCATCAAGTTTAGCTTGACGGTCTTCCACAAGATATTCGTCTACCACGCCAACCCCAATGGTTTCTCTTACTTCACTGGGCAAGTGCTCAAGGTGTGCGAGACACCCAATAAAAACCACCACTGGCTTATCAGGTTTGTCTTTATCCGCGGTAACTTTGGGGGTGTCCCGCTCGTGCCCGTATTGCCCCCCGAGGTGTTTTATGCGTCCCCGTAGGTGGCCGGAACTGAAAAGCTGCGGCACGATTTCTTCGTCGGCAAAAACTTTGAGGTTTGCTTTCTGTATAGGGGCCTCAATTCGCTACTTCCCATGCTCCCCGACGAAGGTACTCTCGCTCTCTTGTCTCACATTTCCATTTTTGTCTCGCCATCCTCTAACCTTATTGCTTTATTTAGGGGAGCGTAACATCCCTGTCCACCCTCCTTATAGGAGCAACACCGCACCATTCAAGGGCCTCGCTTTTGCCAGTATGGCTGAGGAGGCGACAAAGGAGTCCCTGGCGCCTGCCCTATAGAAAATGCCTGTAGAAGAAGCCGCCCCATCTCACTCCAGCCCGCCAAAAAAGAAGTTGAAGAATAAAGTCTTGACCTTCCACAAGGGGAAGAGGGAGAAGGTCCTGATGGAGAGGAAGGAGATGTCGAGGTCCCTAAACCCCATCTCCATAGGGGAGCCCTAGTCACCCCCTCGCCCCCTCAACATGTCGTCTTGCCTGCCCGCAAGACGGCCCTATCCTCCCAGCCTGCCGCAGCTTCGGACCGACCGTCCCCCTCGCCGTCTCGTGAAGCCGGCTCATCCAGCCACCTAGATCCTTCCTCACACCAGAACTACAACCCTGGCCCCATGGTTCGAGATGTCGTTGGCAACCTGGTCCTCGCTTGGCTGAAGGACGCGAACAGGGTGTCCGTCTCCACTCTCCTCCCCTCCTAGAAGGAGCAGGATGCCCCCACTAACCCAGCCTTCTCCCTCAACTTTGTCTTATACGAGGGCCAAGAGTTTGAATCCGTGGAGAAGGAAACTTTGCGCGATCTGGTGTTGAGGACCTCTCATGCCCAGCTCCACGCCTTGGAGCTCTCGCACCGCCTAATTTTCATTAACAAAAAGTGGAAGGACCTCGAGGCGGGGTTGGCGGCAGAGCGCGAGGGGGTGAGTTATCTTGAAAAGATACTGGCGACAGATCGCGAGAGGGTGGAGGACCTCGAACAGTGGCTGGCGGTATCTGAGGATTTTCTCGCAAAAAGTCGGGGCGGTGTTGTAAGTTCTAATCTTTGCCCTTGATTAGCTTCATTTTTGCGCATCCTTTGCTAACTAAAGATCATCTCGCAGGATGCTAAGATGGCAGAGCGGATGCACCTGCCCCTGGAGGCCGTGGAGGAATAAAATAAGGACTTAAAATCTCAGATCGCTCGCCTCCGAGACAGTGCCCCGTCATCGTCTCGCCGCGAACCCCTCTAGGCCCCTCTGCCCCACTACTCGCTGGATGAATTTGAGGAACTGTGCTGAAACTTCGGTATCAAGACAACAGAGCTGGTCCTAAAGATGATGAAGGAGCTGGGGGTCGTGAAGGAAGACTCTGAGACGGTGACCGCTCGTGATCTGGTCCCCCAGCTCTATGGCGAGGAGGGCGAAGATTCTTCTTCCAGCGAGGAAGAATGATATACTGCCCGCGAGATCTAAAACCCCTGGTTTTTTCTCTTGCTTGTGTAATTTACTCTTTTGTGTAATTTACTTGGCTTCTTTTTGTGGTCAGTTTGAAAATATACTCATTAACACTAATGAACAGATTCATCAAATGCACCCATTTTTGTCTTGTTATTTTATATTTTACATTTTGCGAATCAAACCTTTGGCTTGCCTCGACTTGCGAGACGGTGCTACCCACACGTCTCGCCGCATCGCTTTTCCTTTTTACATTACATTACTTTGATTACTGCGAGACGACCATTTGATGAGCTCACGCCCATGAGACGTGGGTACACCTCGCCTCACCGCTTCACTGAAGAATTGCCTTTTTTGAGAGCTCGAGTCGTCACTTCCCCCATCTCATTCATGCGCGAGACCAACTAACATAACCCCCTCGCCTCGCCTCAGGGTACTCCCATCATGAGTGGCTTTTAGCGATTTAACTCGCTCCCTTATTTTTAGGCCGAGCCTTCTACCCCGTGCGAGTGCCCACTCGCCAAAGGTGAGACCATCCCCGGGGCTTCCAGCAGGAAGTGCCTCCACTGGCACTGCTCCAGCACTTGCCCACAATAGTTTATTGTTCATGAGATTAAGTAGGGGTGCTCCCTAAGGAGGTCTCCCAAACTCATCTGCCATCGAGTGAACTTATTGCCCTGTCAGCTCGACGAGAGCCTGTGTACCATGTCTACCTGGGGCCGAGCTAGGCTCGAGGTAGTACAAAAGTATCAAAACCAAAGCATCTCGAAGAACACATCCAAGACCAAGTCCTTTCCCCCCAGGTGTGTCTACCGCCCTGCCCAGCTAATGATAGCCTGAGCAGCGAGTCTACTAGGGACCGAGCAGCACTCAGGGTCCCTTACCCATACAGGTGATCCTTCAGACCTGCTAGCTAATGAGAACCTGCGCAGCAAGTCTACCTGGGGCCGAGCCAGGCTCGAGGTAGTGCAAAAGTTTCCAAAAACCAAGTCTACAAGAACTAATCCTTTCCCCCAGGTGTTCCTACTGCCCTGCCCAGCTAATGAGAGCCTCAGCAACGAGTCTACCCGGAGCCGAGCAGCACACGGGGTCCCTTACCCCCACAGGCGAGCCTTCGGACCTGCCAACTAATGAGAGCCTGTGCAGCGGGTCTACCTAGAGCCGAGCCAGGCTCGGGGTAGTGAAAAACTTTCTAAGAACCAAGTCTCCAAGAACCAATCCTTTCCCCCATGTGTGCCTACTGCCCTGCCCAGCTAATGAGAGCTTGAGCAGCGAGTCTACCCGGAGCCGAGCAGCACTAAGGGTCCCTTACCCCAACAAGCGAGCCTTCGGACCTGCCAACTAATGAGATCCTGCGTAATGGGTCTATATGGGGCCGAGCCAGGCTCGTGGTAGTGCAAAAGTTTCCAAGCAAAAAGTCTCCAAGAACAAATCCTTCCCCACAATTATGCTTACCTCCCTGCCCAGCTAATGAGAGCTTGAGCAGCGAGTCTACCCGGGGCCGAGTAGCAATCGGGGTCCCTTAACCCCACAGGAGAGCCTTCGGGCCTGCCAGCTAATGAGAGCCTACGCAGCAGGTCTACTAGGGCCGAGCCAGGCTTGGGGTAGTGCAAAAGTTTCATAGAACCATGTATCCAAGAACCAATCCTTCCCCCCAGGTGTGCCTACCGCCCTGCCCAGCTAATGAGAGCCTAAGAAGCGAGTCTACCTGGGGCCTAGCAATACTCGGGGTCCCTTACCCCCACAGGAAAGCCTTCAGACCTGCCAGCTAATGAGAGCCTGTGCAGCGGGTCTACCTTGGGCCGAGGCAGGCTCAGGGTAGTGCAAAAGTTTCCAAGAACCAAGTCTTCAAAAACCAATCCTTTACCCCCAGGTGTGCCTACCGCCCAGCACAGCTAATGAGAGCCTTAGCAGGGAGTCTACCCAAGGCCGAGTAACACTCGGGGTCCCTTACTCCCACCGGCGAGCATTTGGACCTGCCAGCTAATGAGAGCCTGCGCAGTGGGTCTACCTGTGGCCGAGCCAGGCTCGGGTAGTGCAAAAGTTTCCAAGAACCAAGTCTCTAAGAACCAATCCTTTCCTCCCAGGTGTGCTTATCGCCCTGCCTAGCTAATGAGAGACTGAGCAGCAAGTCTACCCGGGGTCGACCAGCACTTGGGGTCCCTTACCCCCATAGGCGAGCCTTCGGACCTGCCAGCTAATGAGAGCCTGCGCAACAGTTCTACCTAGGTCAGAGCCAGACTCGTGGTCGGGTAAAAGTTTACAAGAACCAAATCTCCAAGAACCAATCCTTTCCCCCCAGGTGTGTCTACCACCCGTCCCAACTAATGAGAGGCTGAGCAGCTAGTGTACCCGGGGCTAAGCAACACTCAGGGGTCCCTTACCCCCATAGGCGAGCCTTCGGGCCTGCCAGCTAATACGAGCCTGCACAACGGGTCTATCGGGGGCCGAGGAAGGCTCGGGGTAGTGCAAAAGTTTCCAAGAACCAAGACTCCAAGAACCAATCCTTACCCCCTAGGTGTGCCTAATTCCCTGCCCAACTAATGAGAGCCTGAGCAGCGAGTCTACCCGGGACTGAGCAGCACTCGGGGTCCCTTACCCCCACAGGCAAGCCTTTGGACCTACCAGATAATGAGATCCTGTGCAGCGGGTCTACTTGGGGTCGAGCCAGGCTCACGGTAGTGCAAAAGTTTCCAAGAACTAAGTCTCCAAGAACCAATCATTTACCCCCAGGTGTGCCTACTGCCCTGCCTAGCTAATGAGAGCCTGAGCAGCGAGTCTACCCGGGGCTGAGCAGCACTCAGTGTCCCTTACCCCAATAGGAGAGCCTTCGGACCTGCCAGCTAATGAGAGCCTGTGCAGCAGGTCTACCTGGGGCAGAGCCAAGCTCGGTGTAGTGCAACCATCCCATCTTCTTGCCGTCAGAATTTTCATAGTAGGTAAAAGCAAAAGTAAATTGATGAACATAATACAATGAACTTGACTTTTGAATATACAATTTCACATTCCCCCGCTCATGGGTAGAAGCATTTTAAGTTGTCGCCACACCAGGTGTGGCACATGGACCTACCCTCCACATCCTGGAGGTGGTAACCTCCCGTTCTAAGGACCCTCTCGACAATATATGACCCTTCCAAATTTGAGTTGAGATTGCCCATAGGGGCTGACCTCCCCACAGCATTGACCTTCTTTAGCACCAGATCTCCTTATGTGAATTGCTTTATCCTTATATGCTTGTCAAAGAATTTCTCCATCCACCATTTGATCTATTCTTGCCTGATAGCTGCGATATCGAGCAGCTCTTCTACCATGTCCAACAAGAGGCATAACTCCCCTTCATTCTCTACCCTCCAAGCCTCATCTCCTTCACCCACAGTCGAGACCCATGGGGACTAGACCTCAAATTCCATAGGCAGGACCGCCTTGTACCCATGAGAGAGCTTGAAGGGGGTCTCGTCGGTGGCCGTATTCGGGGTTGTCCTCAAGGCACACAATACCGAGGGGAGTTGTTCCACCCAACTTCCACTCAAGTTCTCCACCTTCTTCTTGAGCAGGTTCACGATGATTTTGTTGGACTCCTCCACCTTACCGTTGCTCCTGGGATGATGTATGGAGGCAAACCTAAGGTCTACCCCCAAATGGGTGCAAAAGCTGATGAACTCTTCGCTGGCGAACTGTGGCCTATTGTCCGTTACTATCACCTGGGGCAGCCCGTGCCTACATATGATCTCTCTACACACAAAATTCCTGATGACTTGTGAGGTGACCTTGGCAAATGCCTTGACCTCCAGCCACTTTGAGAAGTAATCAATCATGACCAAGAGAAACCTCCTCTTCACACTAACTGGAGGGAAAGGCCCAACTCGATCCATTCCCCAGATGGCAAAAGGCCATGGTGTCATGATCCTTCAGAGCCTTAGAGCGGGCAAGAGTTGGAGGGTGGTGTATCACTGACACTTTTGGCACCTCCTTGCAAACTCAGCCGCATCCTTCCTCAGGGTCTGCCAGAAATACCCTTGCTTTTCCACCCTTGCTTCCAACATCCTTCCTCCTGAGTGAATACCACATTCACCTGAATGCACTTCCTCTAGGATCCTCAGGATCTCCTCTTCGATCACACACCTCTCCAGGAGCCCTGACAACATCTTTCGATGCAGCCCCCTTCCAACATTAGGTAAAAAGTCGCTTTGTGCCTGAAGCTTTTGGCATCCTTAGTCCCTTTCAGAAACTCGCCAGTGGTGAGGAAGGTCACCAATGGGTCCACCCATGAGGGTCGCCAATCCACCTCCATCAACTCTCCTTTCTCGATTGCTAGCCAAAATAGCTCGGTCAGGGTCCCTCCTCCCCGAGGTCCAAACTTAGCCATCGATCAGCAGCTACACTCTCCTCCCTGGGGACATGCTGGATTGAGACCGTTCGGAACCCTCTGCTGATCACCCTTACCTTGGATAAGTACCTTACAAGGGTGGGCTCCCGAGCTTCGAGCTATCCTCGAATCTGTGATGCTACCACCAACAAGTCTGTAAAAGACTCCACATCCTGGATCTCTAGCTCCTTTTCCAAACGAAGGTCAATTATCACGGCCTCGTACTCCGCTTGGTTATTTGTCACTGGAAAGTGCAATATGATCGCTTGTTCTATAGTGACCCCTTGAGGGCTTATCAACACCACCACTCCCCCGAGGGAATGCTTTCCCGATGCCCCGTCAACCATCATCTTCCATGCCCCCTGCGGTAGTAGCTCCTCAGCCCTGGCCTCAACAACGTAATCTACCAAGAAGTCAGCCACCACATGTGCCTTAATGGAGAGCCTTGGCACAAATGAAATATCAAATTCGCTCAATTTGATAGACCCCTTGGCCAACCTTCCTGAGTTCTCCACTCCTTCAAAAATCTTGCGAAGGGGATGGTCCGTCACCTCCCTGATCGAATGCGCTTGGAAGTACAGCCGAAGCTTCTTGGCCGAAATGATCAAAGCATATGAGAACTTTTCTAAGATGGGGTAGCGGAGCTCCGCCTTCTTCAGGATCCTGCTAACGTAGTAGATGGGCAATTGCTTTTTCCCCTCTTCCCTGACCAGGATAGAGCTCACAACCTTTGCTCTTACTCCGAGGTATAAGGCTAGATCCTCCCCCTCCTTTGGGCTTGTAAGTAAAGGATCCTGGGAGAGCTGCCTCTTCATCCTTTGGAAAACCTCTTCACATTCGGTGGTCCACTTGAACCTTTGATTATCCTGCAACACTTTGAAGAATGATGTGCATTTTTCTCCTGACCTGGAGAGGAATCTGCTTAGTCCGGCCAACTTCCCTTTCAAGCACTGGACCTCCCTAGCGCTACGCGGTGACTCTAGCTCTAGGATGGCCTTCACCTTATTTGGGTTAGGCTCTACCCCCGCCGGGGTCAGAAGATGCCCAAGAAACTTCCCGTGGCTCGCCCCGAAGACACATTTCAAGGGGTTGATCCTCATCTTGAACTTCCGCAGGGTGGCGAATGTCTCCTCCAGGTCCCGTAGGTGCGAGTCCACACACTTGCACTTGACCATTAGAGCGTCAACATAGACCTCCAGGTTCATCCCTCTTTGACCCTGAAAGACTCGATCCATCATGCGCTGGTATGTAGCCCTTGCATTTTTCAACCCAAAAGGCATCATCTTATAGCTGAAACATCATTCTCTCGTGATGAAGGAAATGTCCTTGACATCAGGAGGGTGCATTTGGATCTGGTGGTAACCTGAAAAAGCATATAAAAAACTCATAATAGAAAAACTAACGGCTTAATAAAGCAGCGCATCGATTCGAGGCAAGGGGTAGCAATCCTTGGGGCATGATTTATTTAATAAGGAAAAGTCAATACACATGCGCCACTTCCCTCCCCCTTTTTTACCATTACTACATTGGAGATCTAGCCTGGATACTGGGTCTCCGAGATGAAGCCAGCCTCCAGAAACTTCTTAACCTCCTCGCAGATGGGCTCCTCAAGCTTGGTGGCGATTCTTCTCATCTTCTGGCATATGGGGAGCGTCCAGGGATCCAGGTTCAGGCGATGAGAGGCCACATCTGCATCGATGCCTGGCATGTAGGCCGCACTGCAAGCGAAGATGTCTACGTGATGCAAGCCCGCACTCACTCCAGGTCCTCGGGACATAAGCCCCCGCTGATCCGCACTCTCTGCACCTTGCTGGCGTAGGTGAGGAGTTCCATCTCAACCACTTCCTCAGCCATCTCCAGCCATGACTGCTACTAGCCGGCCCTTGCCTCCTCCTCCTTCCCAAACTCTTCCTCCCCTCCTGCTTCCTCAACCTCCATCGCCTCCCCCAGGCTCTCATGCTGCTGCTCAACCTCCCCGCCACTCAGGGCCTCCTTCTCCTCCTTGCCCTTCCTCTACTTCCATCGCCTCCTCCAGGCTCTCACACAACTGCTGCTCGACCTCCACGCCCCTCTAGGCATCCCTCTCGACTCCTTCTCCTACTCCTTCCACCGGCCGACCAACTTGTGGCTCCGACTTTGCGGCCCTCCGGACCTCATGCAAACCTCCTCCTCCTTGCTCCTCCGTAATCTTCTCCCTGGCCTCCTCTGGGCTCACCTCCTCCTCTCCAACAACCTCTTCCTGCTCCGTCATCTCCCTCTCCAGCTCCTCCGCCTCTACCATCCAAGGTATAGTGTTGACCGCCATCACATAGCACTGCCTGGCCATCTTTGGGTCCCCCTAATCCTAACTTGCACCCCTCCATTGTTGAACTTAAGGAATTGGTGAAATGAGGAGGGGACACAGTGAAAGGAGCCGATGAGGGGGCACCCAAATATGGCGTTATAACTGTTCGGGGCATCCACGATCACGAACCTACAGTTCTTTGACATGCTCCCCAACTTCACGTACAGCTCTACTCCTCCCTCTACCTCCTTCCTCTATCCCGAAAATTCAAACAGTGGTACGTTTGAAGCTAATACCCTTTTGTCCTCAACCTTCATCTCGTCGAAGGCCTTCTTAAATATTATGTTCACGGAGCTCCCATTATCCACCTGGATCCCAGAGACCGTGAAGTTCTCAACTGCCGTCTGGATCACTAAGGCATTATAGAACGGTTCCTCATAGTCTTGCATATCTGCTAACAAAATGGTAATTTTCTCCTCTGGAGGGGGAGCCTGGGAAGTTGAAGCGACCCCCCTTCTGAACATGGTCTAAAGGCTCCTCTTGCGAGTTGCCTCAATCACAACTCCTCCATGGATCACCATGATCCCCCCAGGTCCCCACATCTGCACGGTCCTCGCACCTGTCTTCCCCCTCTCCCTGCTGCATCTCCACAATCCTTATCGGCGGATCCTTCCTCCCCATCCCCTAGCTTATCTCATTTCCAAGAAATCTGGGCAGGTGGCCATCACATGACCCTCCTCCTGGTGGAAGTCACAAAAAGGCAACGCCAGCCAGCCCCCTCTTCCTTATCCACCTCCTCTTCTTCCGGCTCCTCCTCAAACTCCTCTCCTTCCTCCTCTACCTCGGCCAACCTCCATTGCCTCCTGCTATGGCGAGAAGTGACCTCTCGGCCCCTGCCTCCACACCGGCTGATCAAACCTCCTCGGCTCTCAGAAGTTGTCTCTTCCCTAAAAACCTCCTCCTTGTCCCTGGCGGCGACCCTCCTGAGGCCTCCAACCCAACCGGTTATTGATGAGTCCCCATTTCATATCTATTTCCGGACTCATCTGGGCTCGTTTTCTTGTCTTTGCACTATCATTTAGCGCCATTAGCACTCCTTTTGGTTCGCTATGTCATTACACGTCTTGTGCACTCTTTTAGCCTATTCTTGTGCGTGTGTGTATTTCCCTCATGTGATACATTTTGTTTATTTCTGTGACTGCCATGATCGACAATGCGTGCAGTTTTCCTGCAGGTTCGGGGATCGTGTGGGCGTCCGACATAGGACTTTCACCATATTTGGCAAAGGAGTCAATGGTCGTGCGTTTTTACCCACGCACGACCATCGACCACTTTGGCGCACGACCATCGGTCGTGCGCAGCCTGAGCTCTCATTTCATTGTCCTGTCCCGCCATATCGCACGATCACCAGCCATACCGCGCACGATCACTGCTCGTGCGCTGCCGGTCGTGCGCAGTCATGCCATCTTTTTCCACTTTTCTGTCCCATATCGCACGATCACCACCCTTGCCGCGCACGATCACTTATCGTGCGCTGCTGATCGTGCGCATGCTTAAATTTCCTGGTGCAGGTTCTACAGGTTATTGCCGCATGGGCGCTGACATTGTTCGCGCACGACCACTGGTCGTGCGCCTGTGGTCGTGCGCGCTATTTAATCCTGCTTCTATAAATTGGCCTGCTCCGCGAATTAGGTCAACGGACCTTGATCGAACTTGGCCGCCACTTCGCCCTTCCGCATTTCAGACGCTCCATCCATCTCCACCTTCATCCCTACCATCAGGAGGTGATTTCCGGCGATTCTAAAGCATTCCACATCCTCCGGTGACCCTCCCGGCCATTAACGACCTCTTCTCCGAGCTTCCTACCGAAGAAGAAGATGACGGAGACGACCTAGAGAACGGACTCAAAGGCCCTCGAGGTGACAACTCGTTGGTACCGGAAGTTTCCTCGGACTGCGCGTGGAAGTAGATTGATAACCCGCACCTCCGGCCAACAACCGTGGTGGATCTTCACCCTCTTGGTTTACTCTTCCTCTACCTTCCTTGTAGTGTATGAATGACTCAAGCTTGTTATGAACTTCGAATTTCTAGTTATTTGTAATTGGATTTTTGTTGTTCAAACTTGTTTGTGGGATTTGTGTTGTGATGCGCCTCGCCCCATCTCACTCCCACCGTTCCACTTGATTGCACTCCGCACTTAACACCTCACCCACTGGCTCACCGTCCACTCGCCCTACCGAAGTACGGCATAGCGGCCGATACACCCATCTCGCCTTGCGAAGCGGTGAATGCGACCCGCATTGTTAGCTTTAATTTCTTTGTTTGTAAGAACACAAATCTCAAAGCCCCTTTGTTTTTTTCTTTTATTTCGCAAACTCTAATAACAATAATTTCGGATCATTCATCGTTCCACGCCAACTGCATTCCTCAAGAGACCGATACTCGGGGATTTATTCCCAAACTTTATTACTTGTGCCACCGGTGCGCTTGCCGTATTTACACGCATCAAGTTTTTGGCGCCGTTGCCGGGGAATGCAACTGTAGAACGACCACGACGTACGAAAGTGTTGTTATAGAGTTAGTTGTTTTTCTTGACCGCTATTTCTCTGCTTTGTTGCCGCAGTGAATGCAAGGACGCGCTGCTAGAGATCTTGCAGTTTACGACCCCGAGATCGAATGAACTTTTCGTGCACAAAGGCGTGCCGCTGCCAGCAATCTAGTCCCAATGGGGGACCAGCTGAACATTGATGCCGGGAATCGTGTCGGAGGAATCCTTCATGGTGACCGGAATGTTGATGAGAATGAAGTAAACCCGCCCCAGGTCCGCACCATGAGGGACTACACCACACCGACTGTTGGGAGCATTTACCCCGGCTTTGGACCGACGATTACCAACCAGCAGTTTGAGATCAAACCTGATATCCTGAACATAATCCGGAACAATGCCCAGTTCTCCGGAATGGCCACTGAAGACGCCCATCTTCACTTGGCTGAATTTTCCGAAATCTGTGCCACGTTCCGCTATGCTGGAATCCCCGACGATACAGTCAAGCTCCGCCTTTTCCCCTTTTCCCTCAGGGACAAAGCCAAGACGTGGCTTCACTCTCTTCCGCCTGGAGCAGCCACCACCTAGGAGGCGTTGACAACAAAATTTTTAGCTAAGTTCCATCCGGTGGACCGAATAGTGAACATGCGACGTGCAATTGCCAACTTTCGGCAAAATGATCAAGAAAGCCTGGCTGAGGTTTGGGAACGCTTCAACGAGTTGCTGAGGAAGTGTCCAAACCACGTATTCCAAACTTGGAATCTTGTCAAAAGCTTTTATTTTTCTATTGAACCACAGCACAGGGCTATGATTGACGCCGCCTCTGGAGGGACAATAATGAATCTTGCGCCCGATGATGCATTAAGAATTTTGCAGGATACTGCCACCCACAACGCATATTGGACTGCAGGAAGGAATTTTCCACGAGGTACGAGTGGAGTTTTTGCTATGGAAGCATCCAAGCCCACCACCGCTGCTGCTCCAGTTTTGGCGATCTCATGTCAGGGTTGTGGAGGTTCCGACCACCACAGCTTCGAATGCCCAGCAGGCGAGGTACATGGTGAAACCTCCTTTCTTGATGAGTCAATTAACTACATCGCAAATCAAAATAGGGGAGCGCCATATGGGAACACGTATAATCCGGGGGTGAGAAATCACCCAAATTTCTCTTGGAACCAAAATGTGCCAGGCCAACGATGGCAGCCGGGGTAGCATCAAAATGATGCGTACGCCTCTGGAAGCCAACCGCGGCCGCCTCTACCGAATTACCCCCAAGGGCCCCCTGTAACAAAAACAAACTCTTTAGCGGAAATGTTCGAAAAATTTGTTGAGGTCTCCCAGACCAACATGACGAATCAGGCTGCCTCAATGCGTAAGCTAGAGGCACAATTGGGTCAACTGGCCCAAATGGTCTCTGAGCGGACCCAAGGCACGCTACTGAGCAACACCGAAAAAAACCCCTATGAGCAAGGAAAAAGCCTTGGGGAAGAAAATAAAGATAAGACTCATGAGCTCGTTGTGGAGTGTAAAATTAATAATGTTGAAACTACCGCTTTGTGCGATTCCGGAGCATCTAGCAATATCCTCGCCATGCAGGATGTTGCGAGGATGAACCTGCATATTGATCCTGCAATCCGGAAGTCGTTGGTTTTAGCTAATGGTATTTTGGTTGACACCGAGGGGGGTGTGCAAGAAGTTGAAATCGAGGTTAACGGGAAGTGCATAACCACTGATTTCCAGGTATTGGTACCCAAGGAAAATAATTTGATTCCTATATTGGGGGTTCCATTCCTGAAGGCTAGCAGCGCATCTCTTGATTTCTCCAAAGGATGCGTAACTTGGCCGGTTGTTGCTTCAACCTTGGATGTCGCTCCTGCACATGACCCTCTTCTCCATAACGACAATTTTCATAGTGCTGCAGATATTCAGATTGGATTGCAATTTGCCTTGGTGAGTGATACTCAGATGAAGGAGATGATGAGGGAAGTACCTTCCGAGGAGGTGATCAAGAATAATGAGAAGGAGTTCAAGGAAGAGGCCAAATGCACCGATGCAAGGGCCACCTTCCCATCTCATGTCGCGTCGATTTTTGAACATAGCAAAACTAGTTTTATTCGGGAGAAACCCCTGGACAGTGAATTTTGTAATATTATCTCAAACTCTGCTAAGCGATCAGTAGCTTGGGTTGATCCGGTTGCCATTTTGGTACCGGAAATGAAGCCGCCAACCGAAAAATTGGAACTCCCCATGGACCGCAACATTTGGAAATCTCCTATGGTGGAGAAGCTGAAAAAGGCTAAGCGTATATGCGATGAGCGTTATGCCGCCCTAAGGCGTGAGGAGGTGCACATTCGGAGTAAAGGGAAAGTCCTTTCTCCCGATGCAAAAAGTCACTCTGCTTTTCCCTCGCGCCCCACCGGAGAGATTTATCACAAGTCCACGTTTAGCTGATTGCTTCGCCCTTTTCTTGATTATCGCTTATGCTTGTGCTTACTTATTTTCCTGCAACTCTTTTCTTTTTATTTACTGCAAGAACAATTTATAAACTGCTAATACAGGTATTTGGTCCACCTTAAGGACGGTAAACAAAAGGGCTATTCGGGAGACAACCCAAGCTTGGACCTCTTTGGTCCCTCTTCTGTTTATGCTTTTTATTTCCCTTGTCTATTTTATTTGCTGTTATTTGTTTTTTTTCTTGTTTTGTCTGTTCCACCTAATTCGCAGGTACATCATATTTTTGTGCGATCCAGCAGCCTCCGCCTTCTGGTATGCTCCTTCTTTGGAGCATGGGTACCCTCTCTCCTCAGCCTATTTTTTTTTATTTTAGATGTTCATTTACATTTATGCTTGTGTTTTCATTCAAGTCTGGGGGGAGAGCCGCTTATGCACACCACGAGCACACTGTTAGCATGCCAGTAGTTTATTTTATGTTCATTATTGTAGAATCCTGTCACGCACCACTGCACCCACTTGAGCGCGCGCTTAGCTTTTGCGTATTGCGAGTCAAACTTGTAACATCCCGATTTCGATTTTCTAGACCCCCTTCGTGTTATTTGACCTGTTAGGGTTTTGTGGGCCGGATTGATGCCCGAATAATAAGTTCACGACCTATTGAGTACTATTGACCCAATAAGTCACACTCTCCACCTTCCGGGTCACGCATAACTATCGTGACGAGTACACTCCTATCACCCCCAAAATTTTTATCAAGACGCTCTAAGAATATTTGAAGTAATGTGCCAATAAAGAGCTAATTTATTTTCATAATTAATTTATTATTTAAATAATTAATTTATTCAATATACTTTGAAAAATTAAGATAAATAGCAAAAAAACATTTTTATTCACCCAAATTTTTATCATAGCACCCTAAATATATATGTAAGAGATGTAATAATTAAAATTTATTATTTAAAATATAAATTGTTTATTTTAATTTTATTATGCTTAAAACACCAAATAAATAATTAAAAAATACGAAAATGCATTGAAAAATTATAAAATAATTTCTAAAAATAGCTTAGGATTTTATAATGCTGTAATAAAAATTTTAGGTTAAAATAAATTACGGTTCATTAGTTATTTCATTTTTAAGCCTCAATTAATATAATAAACCCACATAATAACTCCCCCTCTTAATGATGGAGGCTTGTCATTAATCCTCCCCTCTCCCAAAGCCTTGGGAAGGCTGAACCAGGCTGGTGGGGGGCGTTTTCAGCAAGGACGAATAACTCCTCATTAAATCCTCCCAACACCCCAAGAGACCACCCCCCTCCTATATAAACCCCCCATGGTTAGGTTCTCATTTTTTCTACACTCTACCCTCCCCAACCAGCAAGAGTCCAAGCCCGGCGACCGTCCAACGAACCTCCTCCCCGAGCTCCGGCGAACTCCACCAACAATGGCCGCTCGACGATCCCCTCGCCTAAATAACTCCAATGTAAGTTCTTACGACTCCTCCCTGCCCTAGATCTTCTTCTCGACGACCTCCGCCGCCTCCGACCACCGGAGGCGGTGTTCCCGGCCATGGAAGCTTCGGACCACCCCCACAACCTCCGCCACCGTTGCGGGTTTCGACCTTGCATGGGACGTGTGAAGGGGAGGAGGAGTCCCCACGACCCCTCCTCAAGGCCCTTGAGGTGAAGGGGCTCGACGGAATCCGCTCCGGCGGCCTCTTCATCCGAACAAAAAAAAAGAGACAAAAAAAAGGGGCCTCTGTTCAGTTTTTCCGGCCACCACCGGCGGCGGCCGACCGCCGGAAGTCCCCCCACCGGAGGCCCTCCCCGGGGTACTCTCATTGGGGGTAGTGGCCGGAGCCAATGCCTCCACCACCGGAGGAGGGGCAGCCCGTAACTCCCGCTGCCTCCTGTTTCACGGTGGCATTCCAGCCACCGTAGATCTGGAGAAAGTTTTCTCCAGATTGCCGACGGCGGCGGCAAACGGCCGCCGGCCGACTCCCTGCCGGAGCGCCCATCCCAGGTGCATTTGCTGGGGGTAATGGCCGGAGCCACCGGTGCTCCGGCCGGCTTTTTTTTTGGCCACCCGCATGGCCTCACGGTGGCTGCATGCATGCAGCCACCGTGAGCCCAGTTTTATTAAATGTATATAATATATATATATATATATATATATATATATATATATTTTCAGGGGGGGCTGCGGTGTTCCGCCAATTTTGCACAGCTAGAGAGAGAGAGAGAGAAAGAGAGAGAGAGAGAGGGAGAGATACACAGAGAGAGAGAGACATAGGTGGGAGAGAGAGAGAGAAAGAAAGAGAGAGAGAGAGAAAGAGAGAGAGAAAGAGAGAGAGAGGGAGAGATACACACAGAGAGAGAGAGACACAGGTGGGAGAGAGAGAGAGAGAGAAAGAGAGAGAGAGGGAGAGAGACAGAGAGAGAGAGAGGGAGAGAGAGAGAGACACAGAGAGAGGGAGAGAGAGAGAGAGACACAGAGAGAGGGAGAGAGAGACGCAGGAGGGGTGTTCGACCACTGTTGCTATCCATATATATATGTATATATATGTATATATATATATGTATATATATTTAAACATGCATATACATATAAAATTTTATATACGTAGTTGGTGGTGGCAGCGGTAGTCCGTCGGCAACCACCTCGCCGGTGTACCCAACCCCAGACGCACCCACCGTGGGTGATGGCCGGGAGCATTGGTGTCTCTAGTCGGCCATGGATACTTTCCGCTCGCCACCTCTGTAACTGGGAGAGATAATGACGTTTTAATAATCGTGCCCAAAATTTTATAGGTAAATATAACTCATCCACGACAGACCTTCATAAATCCAACCTGCATCCTTTTACTGTCTATTTAAATTCGTACGGAAAAATATTATTATTTTATATGCTCCTCTGTTTTACCATCTGATTCTGCAAAAAAAATATATATATATAAACAGTGCACATTCTTGCTTACAAATATTTTATCAGGTATGGTTGTCTCACACAAAGGGGTTGATTAACTCAAATAATACATTGTTTTAAATTAGCGAACATTGTAGAGCTCGACCTCTCACCTCAATTAATTTATATTTTATTGGTGACGATAATTGAGCTGTGGATATAGTAATCATGTTTAAACAAGTTAAGATAATGTAGTCGTGAAGGTACAATTTTCGCATGCGCAAGTATATCAATACTAGCTTAAACCGCGATAATTATCGAGCCACATGTGTTTCATAGCTTCGGGTCAAACTGCAATTTCTTACATTTCTTATAAGCACTGCTAGTTAGACATTTCATTCATCATCAAGTGCATGGAAATGTGGGAGGGTGCATGTATACCGATGTGGCGGGTTCGTCGGCTTCCCATATTATACACTATGGGTGAAGTTGTGACGACGAACTCTATGTTTGTTGGGTGGTGGAGAGGACCGGGGGCTAGCTACCCCTTTCATATAGGTCCGTCTCACCCCCGTTTGATTATGTGCCGAGAGGGTCGATCTCCGCACAAGGTGAGGATGTGTTCCCACCAAGAGTACCCGTTTCTTTTGTGGTACGAAGGCCTAGGAAGTTGGGGTGTATCCATAACCTAGAAGTGGGAGCGGCCGACCCACTGTCACCGTCTGGCCACGGCGGTGAGGCCTGGGAAGTGAGCTCCTTCTCTTAACAGGTCACTATGTCGACATAGGGGAAAATGATTGTGACGCATCATTCGAGTGACCGTGAGAACATCATACATGCTCATTACATCAATTATACATGATATGTTTACATATGCTATCACCTTGGTCCGTCATCGTATAACCACCGTCAGGAGGAGTTATACGATGGCGGGTAAACTTACTACTTCAGTACTCTCTTTATAAGCCATTGTTTTCTCCTGCTACTACCCTTTTTGTCGTTTATACAAGATATATTGCTTCGGCTATTGTACTAACTTTCTTTGCAGGTTTCCTTCCTTGTACCCATTAGGGGGCTGGGGAGGAGCGTGGGATTTACTTGGTCATGATGTGGCTAACATACTTTGTACGTATCATTTTAGGGCCCGATGCGCCTACCCACGGAGCAGGAGCGGATGGAGGACCATAGGCGTGATCCCGTTGATGAGGAGTTCCAGGAGCCGGTTCGGACAGTCTACGAGGATTTTAGGGTACTATTTTGAGGAGAGAGGATGAATGATTTCTTTTGTAGACTCTATGTTATCATCTCATATTTGGATGACCATTTTGGACACCTATACCCCTCGTGGGTTTTATTTTGTTCCACTTATTTCTACCATGATGATATATTTATGTTCTGTGATGCTTCCGCAAATTTTCTTTTATACTCTGTGAATGATTTTCTATTCTGATATACATAGCCTCACAAAGCGCATGTCCCGCCAATTGGGTCGTGGTTCGGGTGAGAGGGGTGGGTCCTCTACCGAAACACGAACCTTTTGGTGGGGCAAGCGCTTTGGGCATAAGATCCCTCCTGGTTTTCAAAGGGGGGGATCTTACAAAACTCGTGTCTTTGTTAGATTTGGGAAAATTTTAGTGCTGGTTTAGGATTGGGAGACTGAGTAAAATGTTGACCTTGCTGTGTTTCTAGTCAACTGCTCTCGTCTTGTGTAGAAATTCGTGTAGAATTAATTTTTCTTTATGCTTATAGTTTTGTAATTTTCTATTTGCTTAAATTCTTTTTATTCTACTCAAAAATTGTGAATCCGGTGTGAATCAAACGGTAGTTTAGGAATGTGTGTAGCCGCCACTAGACTCGTTTTGCTCGAGTCGGGAGGACGGATTATCTTTCTCGGTGGCTAAGAACTTGCCCCAAGCTACTTTCAAAGCATTGGTGCAAGGTTAGTCTAGCGTGAGAGTGATGTAGGCCATCATATTGGCCCAGTTGAGCTTTGTACCCTTCCTAACGTCGCCCTCGCTAGCCCCTTTGTTCCTACCCTTCCTTTTGATTCAGCTCCACCGTTATTTCACCAAAGCCTCTTAGCCTATCCTAGTCGCACACCCAAATAGAGCTTTCGTACTTCATATTTTCATTTTGGGTTGTGATGTGGTGTATTAATTGTGAAAAAGTGGAAGTGCGCACAAGTAAATCTGCTGAATTGTTCAAAATAAAGAGATGAAAAAGAAAAGAAAAGAAAGAAAAAAAAAAGAGAAATTGAAAAGTGAAAATGAAATGTGAAAAGAAAAAAAAATTTGATTGAAAATCTTGTTGAAAATGATTTTGATTTGGAGTAGGCGGTGCACACACCCATGTTGCAAAAGTTAAGTCTGGGGGTGTGGTGCACTCGCGCGTTTGGTGGTTTACCGAGGGATTCTATTAGGCGGGCTCATTTGGGTTAAGTGCTAAGCCTTTCTTTTTATCATTGTTTACCTCACCGTAACCCAAGCCCCATCATTACCCGAAGTCCTACGGACTCACGCTAGAGTCAAACTAGTGTCGTGGAGAGAGTGTGAACGGGCAAGCGTATGGTCCCCGACATTGGTGGATTCCTTTGGAGGTGATCCCAAGCCCCGGTCTTCGGCAAAGCTCACCTTAGTAGCCAGCCTACTTTCTTCCTACGCGTGACCGGTTGATTCACCGTGATTCTATTTTTGAGTAGTAATAAAATGTCTTTACGCATTGTGAAGAATATAAACTATTTTGCATAATTAGGAATTTCTTCTATTGTATTTTTATGCACGCGAGCACGCGACTTCGCATGGTACCCTGTATTTCAATCTTTATGTCAGCTAGATTATTTTCCCGGCTTGCTTAGATTGTGTTTGCTCAGGACGCGCAAACAGTTAAGTCTGGGGGTGTGATGAGTCCCCATTTCATATCTATTTCCGGACTCATCTGGGCTCGTTTTCTTGTCTTTGCACTATCATTTAGCGTCATTAGCACTCCTTTTGGTTCGCTATGTCATTACACGGCTTGTGCACTCTTTTAGCCTATTCTTGTGCGTGTGTGTATTTCCCTCGTGTGATACATTTTGTTTATTTCTGTGACTGCCATGATCGACAGCGCGTGCAGTTTTCCTGCAGGTTCGGGGATCGTGTGGGCGTCCGGCATAGGAATTTCACCATTTTTGGCAAAGGAGTCAATGGTCGTGCGTTTTTACCCACGCACGACCATCGACCTCTTTGGCGCACGACCATCGGTCGTGCGCAGCCTGAGCTCTCATTTCATTGTCATGTCCCGCCATATCGCACGATCACCAGCCATACCGCGCACGATCACTGCTCGTGCGCTGCCGGTCGTGCGCAGTCATGCCATCTTTTTCCACTTTTCTGTCCCATATCGCACGATCACCACCCTTGCCGCGCACGATCACTGATCGTGCGTTGCTGATCGTGCGCATGCTTAAATTTCTTGGTGTAGGTTCTACAGGTTGTTGCCGCACGGGCGCTGACATTGTTCGCGCACGACCACTGGTCGTGCGCCTGTGGTCGTGCGCGCTATTTAATCCTGCTTCTATAAATTGGCCTGCTCCGCGAATTAGGTCAACGGACCTTGATCGAACTTGGCCGCCACTTCGC
Organism: Platanthera zijinensis; assembly: GCA_039513925.1. Classification (NCBI taxonomy): domain Eukaryota; kingdom Viridiplantae; phylum Streptophyta; class Magnoliopsida; order Asparagales; family Orchidaceae; genus Platanthera; species Platanthera zijinensis. The sequence continues at coordinate 25,132,339 of CM077094.1, read as the reverse complement.
CCTTCCGCATTTCAGATGCTCCATCCATCTCCACCTTCATCCCTACCATCGGGAGGTGATTTCCGGCGATTCTAAAGCATTCCACATCCTCCGGTGACCCTCCCGGCCATTAACGACCTCTTCTCCGAGCTTTCTACCGAAGAAGAAGATGACGGAGACGACCTAGATAACGGACTCAAAGGCCCTCGAGGTGACAGCTCGTCGGTACCGGAAGCCTCCTCGGACTACGCGTGGAAGCGGATTGACAACCCGCACCTCCGGCCAACAACCGCGGTGGATCTTCACCCTCTTGGTTTACTCTTCCTCTACCTTCCTTGTAGTGTATGAATGACTCAAGCTTGTTATGAACTTCGAATTTCTAGTTATTTGTAATTGGATTTTTGTTGTTTAAACTTGTTTGTGGGATTTGTGTTGTGATGCGCCTCGCCCCATCTCACTCCCACCGTTCCACTTGATTGCACTCCGCACTTAACACCTCACACACTGGCTCACCGTCCACTCGCCCTACCGAAGTACGACATAGCGGCCGATACACCCATCTCGCCTTGCGAAGCTGTGAATGCAACCTGCATTGTTAGCATTAATTTCTTTGTTTATAAGAACACAAATCTCAAAGCCCCTTTGTTTTTTTCTTTTATTTCGCAAACTCTAATAACAATAATTTCGGATCATTCGTCGTTCCACGCCAACTGTATTCCTCAAGAGACCGACACTCGGGGATTTATTCCCAAACTTTATTACTTGTGCGACCGATGCGCTTGCCGTATTTACATGCATCAGTTATTCGGCTCCATGGTCCCCCATCCTTGATGTTATCCCTGCTGCCCCTGCCCTCGGGGATCCTCCCTCCTTCTCTCTTCTCTCTGCTCCCTCTGCTCCCTCTACCTTCCTACTACCGGCTCCTTTACATTATCCTCCGCCAACCTGGCCAAATTCCAGGCAAAAGCCGGATTGGACCTTTCGAAATCTATCTCCTTCGCCTCCCTCTCCATGAGCTCCTCAAAAGAGAGGGAGGAACTCTCTTCAGCTCCATGCTAAAGAATCCCAGCCTCAGCCCCAGGGTAAAAGCGAGCATCAGTGCGTACCCTGGGACCTCCTGGACTAGAAGGATCTCCTCCTAAAACCGGTCAACATAATGACCCAGCGTCTCATCTGGCTCCTGCCTCACTACAAACAGGCACTCCGCCTCATTCTTATGCTTATTCGATGTCGAGAACCTCAACAGGAACCCTAGACATAGATCCTCAAAACTATAGATTGAGCTCGCCGGCAACTGGTGGAACAAGTCTCGGGCCTTCTCCTTCAACGTGATGGCAAACATCTGACACTTAAAGGCATCCGTTATCGAAATGACATCCTCAAATCACACACGTACTGCACTGGGTCATCTTTCCCCATATAGTAGGACATGTCGGGCTCCCGGAACCGCTCCGGCACCGGAGCCAAGATGATGAGCTCACTGAAAGGTCTCTCGCCACCTGTCTACTGAGAGGGCACGTCTCGCAACCTCGGATAGCTGACCCGATCCGTGAGACTATGCGCAGGGAAGAGCTCTCGCATAGCCGCCTCCCTCTCGTCAACCTCTGTTGGAACCTCCCTCCCAGGATACTGGCCTGGGAAGAGCTCTCGTACGGCTACATCCCTCTCACCAACCTCTGCCGGGACGTCCTTCCTGGGGCGCTACCCAGGAGCGTTCTCGCCCAAGAGAGAGACCGCCTCTACCGGAACCTGAGGTGTTGCCCACTCGCTCCATGCCGAGAAGGCCAAGCTGATGGTCTGCAAGACCTCTCGCCTGAAGTCCTCCACCACCTTCCTTGTCGCCTCCTCTCCCCGTGATGGGGAACTCCTAAACCAGATCCTTCACCTTCATCTCCAGCCATGGGACTAAACTCGAGGCTTTCTTATATTGGCCAACTTCCACTCTCACCGCACCAGAACTGTTGAAGCCAAAACATGACCTCAATGAGTGTTTAAAAATAAAGGCGCAGCCAACACCTACTTCCCCAAAGGTCGGACCTCTGACTGGTTGAGAAGGACCAAGAACCGATCCAAAGCCTCAGCTGGGAGGTCCCACCTCTTACTCGGAAGATCTCTGAGAGCTTCCCCTCCAATGTCAAAAGCTTGTCTTGGAGCTCCTCAGAAAGCACAGGAAAAGCTCTCTTGAAAATATGGGAAAGCTTGCTTTTTGAAGAACCCCTATGGGTCTATTTATAGGCCTCTGAATTTGAACGTCCAATAACCAAACTGAACTGACCTGAAATTACAAAAATACCCTTGGCTGGGTCTGCCAACAGCCAAACCCCGCTTTTTTGAAGGGTTATATACAGACCACCAAGGGAAAAAGCATAAAATCACCTGGGGCTAAAAAAGGTAAACCACCTTCCAACTGAACCGGTCCTCAACCCACCACTTAAACCGGTGCCTGACCCCCTTGCCGAACTGGCATTTGGCGAGAGCACCGTCTTGTGGGGCGGGCAAGAGCTCCCTCTTATGGGCTCGTCTCGCCTAGCGAGTTGGCCTTCTCCTCGTGAATGGTCCTCTCTCAGGACCCGTCTCGCCTAGCTAGTTGCTCTCGCCTGGGCCGCTGGACCCCCCCCCCCTCTTTCCTAGTGATTGGCTTTCGCCTGGGCCGCTGGGACCCCCTTGCCTAATGAGTGGCTCTCGCCTAGGCCGCTGGGCCCCTCTCGCCTGGCATGCCGACCCTTGCCCGGCGAGTGGCCCTTTCCCTAGGACCCACAGGCCTAGCGAGTAGGCTCTCGCTTTGGGCCCCCTTGCCTCTATCAAAGGGCCCATCTGGCCTCTCTCCCCTTGGGCTTAAACCAAAACTGTTCTTGCGAGCCCAAGGTTGTTCATATATATATATATATATATATATATATATATATATATATGGGGAGATATCATGTGCGGGCAAACGGGCGTACGGGCAAGGGTCAAAACGATTTCAAATCGAAAAGTGATCAACATGAAAGTTGTAGATCTCGACGATCCGAACAACTTTCATGTTGAACACGTTTTTATTTGGAGCCTCCGTGACCTTCGATTTGGGACTCGAAAAATCTGGGCGGCGAAACTGCTACAGTAAACCTAAAATTTTCCAATTTTCGGGTCCCAAATCGGGGGTCAAGGAGGCTCCAAATCAAAAAGTGATCAACATGAAAGTTGTAGATCTCGGCGATCCGAACAACTTTCATGTTGATCACTTTTTGATTTGGAGCCTCCTTGACCCCCAAATTCCCATACCCGTACGCCCGCACCTAAGCTAGCCCGCATATGATATGTATTCTATATATATATATATATATATATATATATATATATATATATATATATATATATATATATATATATATATATATATATATATATATATATATATATATATATATATATATATATATATATATATATATATCTATCTTTATATTGCTTATATAAATATATCATTATTTTATTAGATACATATATATATAAATATAATTTATCAAATTAAATAAAAAAATTTAAAATATATAATTTATGAAATTATTTAAAAAATAAAAATATATCTAATTTATCAAATTATATAAAAATTTTAAATATATATATATAATTTATCAAATTATATAAAAAATTTTAAATAAATCTATAATTTATCAAATTATACAAAAATTTAAAAATATATTAAATTATTTCTTGGAATACTAATAATTTTTCATAATTCATAAATATATATATCAACAAAAATTAGATGGTAAATATAAAAATTCTTTTCTTAAGAAAGGGAGATGAACTTGTTTTGATGGAAATAATTTTCGCATTCAAAAATATTTTGCAACAAATAAATTTGTTGCTATTTTGCAACTCAAATTCTACTACAAAAAAATTGTTCTTATTTTAGCAAAAAAAATTATTTGTTTTTTTGCAAAAAAAAATCCTTCCTAAATTTTTAGGTATAATAAAAAAACATTTACCTAGCTAAATTTGATGCTACTTATGAATGAATTATCTAGCCTTCCTAAATTCCCTTCATAAATGAAGTTGTTCTTGCCGTGTAATTATAGGTTGCATCCCTCTAACTTTTAAAATTACAATAACCCTTTCCATAAATTAACATTTCACTATATTCGTACACAAAAATATCCCTGTGGGGAGTAGGGGTAGTTTTGTGCATGAATGCGTTGTGATTATAAACTTATATGAAAGATTTTTGTAATTTCAAAAGATAGAAAGGTGTAACGTGTAATTTAACAAGTTGCAGTGGAACCTATATATATTTAACATGTTTGCTAAGTTTAAAGGTATTGCATATACCATATGAATAATGACAAAATATAAATTATTAAATAAGATACAAATATAAGAATACTTGAAATATATATATATATATATACATATATATATATATATATTTTATTAAATATATTTACCTCGCAAAAGTTTTGTTGATGAAAAATGTTTGGAAAACGACATTCTGAAATGTGCGATTCTTCGTGCTTTGTTTCTCTCAATCTCAAGCTCAATGGGATCCCTTTTATAAGATCTCACTCAGATATTTTATCAACCACACTTGATAGATGGATGGAGATCCTCTTTATTTGTAGTGGAAATGGATACAATCCATTTCATTTTTAGTTTCTCACAACTCCGTCCATATTAAATGGACTAAATAAAGTCCTCTCTTCATCTCCATTTAATTAAATTATTTGTAAATGTTATTTGTAACAAATCTTTTACAAAAAAAAACTCATTATAATTCCAGGACACGAACATTAATTTGACGTATTTAAATTCTATTTAATTTAAAATACTGTTTGAAATGCACTTATGTGCAATGTGTAACAGTATTCGTCCATCGCTTGAGATTCAAATAAGCGACATTGGGATCGTATGCACATTTTATCCCAAGAGCATATGCTAGGCCGATAGTATCCATGAACAACACGTGTTTTTTATATTGGTCGGCCATATGCATTAAAAGCAATGTATTTTGTTTAATAATAAGGATTGAAATTGAAGAGTATGGATTTATTTGATTGTCCTAATTTATGATTAATACTAATTTAGTATGGAGTATAATTTAAAATTTTTGATTCTTTTTTCTCTTAATAGTACGAATTTTTTTCGTTATAGAAACGTATTTTGTTAGATAATAAAAATCAAGTCGGTCACCCGACTACTCTGAAAAAAACTACCCAAACTTCATATGATAATATGCCCATAACATGGAGAGGAAACCTGAGAGCCTAGGAGGTAGAAGCCAAGAAAAAGATGAGTGAGGAATGTCCAATAAAAATGTCCATAAAGAGCATAAGGATGCCTAAGAGGTAGTCAGATTCAAGCCTAGATATTCATACAGTAATATAAAAGGCATTCTTGAATAGTCCAACAAGGAGGAAAATGTGCCATGAATTAAACAACCACATTTAATTATGCCAAAACCAAAATGGTGACATACTGAAGCAACATAAAAAAGCAAAATTAAGTAGGTAATAGACAAAAGTCTAAAACATAATGAAACTACTTCAATGTTCACGTTTCAAACTTCTACCTTTTCTAATAGCCACAAAGATTAATGGGGGATGATACCTAAGTGGATGACGACCCCAATGTCAACATCAAAGGGTGCCCTTGAGCTCAATTATTGAATCCCTAAGTTTATTTGTTAAATAGGGTAGTAGTCGGTTTCTTAGAGGATGGGGACCTTTAACTTGCCTAAGAGGTTGTTAGTTTAAGCCTCACCATCATCCACTTTTTTTTCTTCATATCATAACACTAAGGTAATATTTCAATCCTCACATGTGCTTGTTATATATATATCTTGAATCAAACTAGTCTGACATTTCTCAAGCTTTATATTTTTGTTGTGTGCATCCATCGATGCTAGTAACACTTAAAGATGATCTAAAATTTTATGGTTTGGGATGCAAAATTCATAGCATCTCCTCTCAAAATCAAGCAATGGTCACGAAGCTATTTTTATACTTAAACAAACTTTAGCGTCCTAGAGTTGCAAAAGGAATTGGAGCATCTTTGAGCAAATTCATACAAATTGAAAAGGTTACCTAAAACATCAAAGACTTAATGATCTTGTGTATGTTTGCTACAACATTAATACAATGGAAAGGTATGTTGATTCATACATGTTAAATTCCATTATTGTCTGTCTTAAATATCTAATGCATTGTACTTTTTTGTAGGATATATTCAAAAAAAAAGAAATTTTGATCCTCTTTATTACACAAAGATTGATTTTGTGTTTTCTGGGGGACGTTGATAAATAGTCTAATTTAGAGCTTATTTAAAATGATTTTGAGAGTGAAATCTATGAAGAACATGCAATATCAATTATCTAAGAAGTTAAACACATTGATGGTAAATAAAACTGGTCTAAAGATTTATAGATAAATCAAAATTCGACACTTTGTATAATATTTTGCTAGATGACATGATTTTAATCACAAAAGAAGTTACCATGTTCAATAAAATGTTAGATTCAATGATGTTTTAGTTCAAATTTATATATAATGCATTGAAGTAGTATAACAATGATCAAGTGCATTATATATAATTTTAGTGTGAGTGATATTAAGAATTACAAAAAAAAAGATAACATGATGTCTTAAAAGATAGGTTTAAGCGATTGTAGATGTAAATGTCTAAGATAAAAAAGATGAAATTTATTAAGGAAAACTATTTAAATTAAAGAAGAGTTTGAGACATACTATACATAAGAGAATAATACAGAGATCTTGAGATGGTAATGTTTAAAAGGTGAAATATAAATTGTGCTAACAAAGTATATGGATCTGATTTAGCATTCAGTAGTAAGATTGATACCTAAGTTAACTTGACTAAAATGAGAATGATAAGATAAGGATAAATGTTGGAGCAATTATATTAGAGAATTAATAATAGTGATATCCATCAAAGATAAGATTAAAAAATATGAGTTAAGTGATTTGACCAAATATAAGAAAGTGAAATACCAATGAAAGTTATTAAAAATGAATAATGTAGTTAAGGTTAAACACTCCAGGCAATAACCATAGTAGGTTTTTGATAAAATGGATGAATCATCATTTTCTGCTTGGCAAGAATGGATTGGAATTTGGGACTCATTAAATAGACTCTAAATATTTAAGATACTATATTTGATGATTTATGATAAATCATGACTCAAATGATTGCTTTTGTCATTCATCATTTTTCATAACTAAATGTGACACATTTATACTGTCAAAAACATTTATTTTAAACCAAACAACATATTGAAACTCACTAAAATCTATAGAGCAAGTACATCTCTAGTGAAATAAGCTAACACATAACAAGTCTATTATAAATCGACTTCTTATTTAGACACAAATCACCAACAATGAATGTGGAATAATGATAACATAACCAACATAAGTTATAGCGAACAAAAAACATCATTTCATTTGTTTAAAAATCCATATAATTGACTCAAATCACTCCACCATTGCAAGAATATAGAATTGGGCCATAATGATGCAACTATCATTAACAATAAATCTGCGTTCTTGATCATTAAAATCTTTAAGAGGTATGAAATCATGTCATCCACAACCATGAGAACACCTTAACATGTTAGTATCTGTGACAAAAGCAGAGGATAATGAGTTGAATTTTTAGAATGTTCGGCATCGTCCGAGAAATAATTTATAAGGTTAAGGTTTAAAATTGCATCAGTGATTGCATAAGTGAGATATTACAACATTTTTTCTTTGTATGTTAATGGAGTGACCAAAATGTTTTCAATTAAAGTATGGCATCTATTTTTATATTTGTTGTAGACATGTTTACACTTTATTTTGAAAAATAGGATTCTTAGTCTTACTTAAAATGATATAATTTGTTCGATGTGACCTCTACTTAATGAAAGTTCAAAGTAATTAGAGAAAATATTTAGAAAAAAATTAGAATTAGTTGAACAAATACTAAAATAAAGCTATATAATTGCATTCATTGTGGAATAAGTATTTGTATGCTAAAAAAGCTAGAAAATTAGTCAATAAGGGTAACGAAAAAAATTGAGAATAAGCAACGAAAGTAGAAAATTTGAAGAATAGGCTTTGTTGAAATATTTAGTTATAAACTAGAATCACTTATTGACGTGGTATGTTTTATAAGTTTGTTGGCTTCAATATTTCCTCCCTATTTTTCCCTCCAATACTTCATATGCTCTGACATATAAGAAGATGTATATGCTATAATATTTAGTCCCATGTTTGGTATTTTATTTTTCCTTGCGTACTTCCTATGTGCCTGGATATCTTCACAACACACCAATTAGTGGGTTGGATGTTTTTGTTCTAGTAAATTTAACATCTCTAGCCTCACCAATTTAGTCTGAATAAGTAATGTGGACTCATAAATTAGTAGATAAGGATGACGTGATGAAAATAAATAAAGCAATCTTTTATATTAACAACAGAATTGTTCATAAATGTATAAATAAACATGTAATTTCTTCATATACACATATTTCAATCAAATTACATATACTTTTCTTATGATTTCCATTAATTTGGTCAATGATGCTTAAGGAAAATTTACTGAGTCCTTAGGAGATGGGCCATGGATAGAGCCATTATAATCCATATAGAGAGATACATTATCATCCTTAACCTTGATGCAAGTTTTCTGATCCCCTTTAGGATAGATTTTAATTGATCTCCATGTAGAAAAAAAGAAAAAAGAAAATATATTAATGAAATATGTGAATTTAAAAGAGTTTTAGAAACTACTAAAAGAAAAAAAATAGAGATAAAACTGATGATTGTTGTGTTAATGACTATTTAATTCAATCATATTTGTATATTTATTTTCTTTGACAAATATTATGAGTTTGTTTTAATGTTATTGTTTTAAAATATCTTGACAACTAATTGTATCAAAATTTGTATGTAATAATGAGATATCTATAAAAAATAATATAATCAAGCTAGCACATTAATAGCAATTAAAAATAATATTAAATGATGTCAACAAGCAAGCCATCAGACATCTTCAACTAACTGGACGTTATATTACAACATAAATGAACCAACAACCCTTCTAACACATTTTAAGTGTTCTAAATTATAATAGCCTTGATATTTTACTTCAAATAGTCATCTGTTTTTGCTTTATTTACACTTTATTATCCATGGTATTATATCATGAAATTGTTTCAAAGCCATTTTTCATCTTTTATTGAGTGATACTTGATGTGTTGACTTGACTTTGCAAGTACCATTTTAACTTAAAGATGTCCTACTTTTGGTACAACTATTTTCATTCTTTATATTACCAATAAATTTTTTTTCTTTTTTATTGATGCTTCTTTTGCCCACTATTAGACATTTATGCAAAAACCTAGTTTTAAGTGTAGCGATCATGCCTTCAATAAACATCACTCTTATTTACCTAATATCCACCAAATAAAATTTATTTCTTTCAAAAAATATTTTAGTTAAAATACTACAAAATGCTTAAATCTCTCTTCTTAATTGATACAAACTCGAATGGAAGGTAGCACACATAAAATAGTGATATTAGATTGATGTCATCAAACACGGGTATTGGTTCCCCCGAAGAACTCTCTATCTAAAGAAGTCACAAAATACAACATCTTTTATAAATATTTAACTCTACTGTACCCATTTTATGTAGAAAGATGAAAGCACCTAAAAATACAAAAAGATAATAGATTAATTATAAATGGCACTTCCGAGTCTAACCTGAGTGTCAGAGGGATGTTTGAGCTCTGTACACGGGTTTGCCATCATAGAAGGCATATATGCATCAAACGCCTCATATTATGGTGTTCATATGCATAATAAATGTATGTTAGAAAGAAAAATATAAACATAATAGCAACAAAAGCCTTACCATAAATAGTCTCCTGCAGTAAATTTCTTCTCATGACAGATATTCTTATCCAACTTTGAGAAATTCTCAATCTTCCATGAAAATTCATGGCTAATCTTATCCATTGGGTGCAAATATTCAGTAGGTGTTTGCATGGGTATGATTTGTAAAATTTTGACCCCAAACATACAACTATCATTCACGAGGTACCCATGTGAAGAGTCTCTAAACGTTTTTAGATCGACCATGTTTCGAAAACCTATTTCATCATAATGTTGCACATGATTCTCCCCTGCAATAAAAGGGAATCATGAATCTTATTCTACTTCATAAATCAAATCATTAATATTTTAAAGAAAATGAATGAAAATTATCAAATTTTATGTGCTCATATATTAATTTGACCATTATCTGTAATAAAACTTGTTGCTAGAACGTCAAACCTTTTTTTTGATAATATGACGCCAGTATTTAGTCAAATAAGAAGAACTCATAGGATACTTTGAATATAACCTCAGATAGATGCATGTGAGAATTGTTTTGATAGTACTAAATAAAGACTAATTTGACCATTCACAATATTTCCATTCGGATAGATTATAAGTTTCCTGTATAGAAGTATGAATATGCTAACATGAATGTACATTGATATGAAAATTAAAAAAAAAACTTTTGAAAAATAGCAAACCATGAATATCCCTTTGACTTGAATATTCTAGAGGGCTGCTTGCACATATTATCTCCGTCAAACTTTGAAAATGATTTTATCGTCCATAGAAAGTCATAAGCAATTTGATCTTTAACAATAAATTCATTTGCAAACCCTACAAAAATATGAAATTCAGGAACTTGACATTATTATTCACATACATGAGAAATTACTTTCATTCCATTCATTTATAGCTAACATGTGAGTGGCTATATATTTTTTTTATTTATATTTATATATGTGTGACAGGCTTGGGGCTCCGCTTCTATGACCAATCACGATAGTACTTCGACTGCGACAGTGCCCTGACATGACGATGCTCCCGCTGCTCGCAAATCCTTGAATGTTATGCTTGTTTTTCCACTGTGCATGAGGGTTTGTGAGCGGCAGCAAGAACTACACATTTTGTATTATATATAAGAGATTTTTCTTATACGGGAGCCCATATTTTAAATTAAAAAACACATAAATTAATAAGATTGGAATTCTCGTAATAAAGAGGGGTAAAATCAGAAAATGAATGTTTAACTAAATGGTGTTTTATCCTTTTAATATAGTATATATATATATATATATATATATATATATATATATATATATATATATATATATATATATATATATATATATATATATATATGATGGGTTACACCTTTTTATTTAAGAGAAGTTCCCCCATGATCTCCTCCTAAAATTGTGGATCATGGGATTGACTAAGTCAACCTCCACCCCTCATAAACTCCCCATGATGAGGAAAACATGGGGGAGGGCCAAGCCGCAACCAGCCTGGCCGCCAGTCGGGCATGGCTGTAGCTGGCCTGGCCGCCATCCAGGCCACCGCCGAATTGGCCGGCTGGTCGCTGGCCAAGCCGCCGCAGGCAGCAGCAAGCCTCTAGCCTAGCCGCCAGCTGTGCATAGCCACCGTCGGCCTGGCCGCTACCACCAGCCTGACCACCAAACAGGTTGCTGCCGGCAGTGCCGCCGCTGCTGGCCGCCGGCAGTGCTTCCGCCGCTGGCCGCCAGCTGGGTGACTCCACTGCCCGGCCGCCCCATCACCGTAGACAGCTCGTTTGTCTTCCAATCATGGTGGGCTCTCCTCTCCGTCCAATCTGGGATAACCACCCACTAATCCACCAAGTTAGTTGTGGGGCCCATCATAATCTTCTCCCGGAGGCAATAAAAGGAGCCCCAGGGTCTCCTCATAATTCACTTTTTTTGGCTCTCGGTCATCTTCTTCCTCAGGCGATAGCTCTGTCGGGCTCCTCCCTCAGATCCTCCTTCAGCTACCTTGATCCACCAGTGTGCCACCAACACGAAAACACCTAAGTCCCGGAGCAAGCAGGAGAAGGAGGAAAATGACCATGGCGAGCAGGAAAGTGTTGAAGTTGCGCTCCTAGTTCTAGAGCACCAGAACCACTTCTCAGATTCCAGCATCCAAGTCGCTCCCACGGCGCACCCTGTTTCCTGCTGGGAGCTAAAATCTCTCTCACCCCTCCCCCTAGTTCTAATGAGGAGCGGCCTGTCTCCCCGATTTTGCAAACACATTGTAACCGCAAGCAGCTAGTGGACTTTGATAGACACCAAACCGGTCACGTGGTTTTTTACCCGTTTGAGGGGATTTTTCAACGTCATCACATTTTGTGTCAACTATTTATCTTCATTTACTGTATGTGCGCCTGACCGCTCCGTAAGCTTAGACGGTCCAAGTAAATCCGGTCCGACCAGGGCATCGAGTTAGTCCGCAACAGTTTGGCGTTATTTGTGGGAACACGATTCCCAACATCCTTTAGAATACAAGATCACTAGCATTGCTGCTCCCAAGTTCTGCTTCAATGGAAAAGAGAAGTGCCAGCACCACTAAAGGATCCTCCCTTGGCAAATATGCCGAGCCCGAACATTCCCACTCTTTGGTGGATTTGCAACTGACTGCTGAAGCAGTTTTTGCCCTCGTCGCCGCCCTGGAGGGGCGTGTTCACCAGATGGAGGAGAAACAAACCGAAATACTCACCTTGATACGAAACATGGGAGTACCTCCTACTCCCCGCTGTCTCCAGCATATGCTGATCCTCTACCACAACCGAATCAGGGTAGGTCCCAAGAAGTTTCTTCAAGGCAAGAAGGTCCCGAAGAATATTTTGAAGCCGCAAGTTCCACTAACCCCGCCTCGATAAGGGAGAGAGCAGACCTTCTCCATCGCAACCCCATCTGATCATAAAGTTCCCCAGTCCAGGAACTTACGGCTCCCAGTCACCATGGCGGAATTTCCAAGGAAAGTGACCCACGAGATCCAATTCGTCATAGTAGATTCAAGCTCCGCATACAATACCATCTTCAGAAGACCCGTTTAGACCAACTTTAAGTCTATCCCCTTAATTCTGCATCTGATCATTAAGTTCCCCACTCTAGGAGGAATTGGAGTTATACACGGCAATCAGAAGGCCGCAAAAAATTGCTACTCCATGCAGGCACTGCCAACCAAAGCCACCACAATAAACATTGATGAATTCGATTTACGCGATGAGGCGATATTGCAGCGAGGGATGCCTATTGAAGGGCTGATCGAATTCCACCTTTCGCTCGTACCATCTAGTTTGGATCGCTCTTACCACAGCAAGAGAAAGAAGAACTAACAGCCTATCTCCGGAGGAACAAGGATATCTTTGCCTTGGCTTCAAAAGATATGTCTGGCATAGATCCCCTCATCATTCAGCACTCTCTCAACATCAATCCAGCATGTAAACTTGTCATCCAGAAGAAGAGAAACTTTACTCCAGAACATCTCCAGGCAATTGAAGATGAAGTAGAGAAGCTCCTTAGCGCCCATTTCATTCGAGAAGTAAAATACCCAACCTGGGTGGCCAATGTTGTTCTAGTAAAGAAATCCTCATGAAATTGGAGAATGTGCGTAAATTACACCAACCTCAATCAGGCTTGCCCCAAAGACAGCATCCGACTTCCAAGAATTGATAACTTAGTTGATTCAACCACCGGGCACCGACTCCTCAGCTTCTTGGACGCATACTCTGGGTACAACCAGATTCAAATGAATCCTATGGACGAAGAGCATACGGCCTTCCGAACTGACAAAGGGGTTTACTATTACAAAGTAATTCCCTTTGGACTTAAGAACGTTGGAGCTACCTACCAACGCTCATGAATAAGGTTTTTAAGGACCTTATCGGTAAGACAATGGAAGTATACGTCGATGATATGCTGGCTAAAAGCACCCATCGGGAAAATCATTTGGAGGATCTCAAAAAGTGCTTTAAAATCCTTCGACAGTATGGCATGAGGATTAACCCTACAAAGTGCACCTTCGGGGTTACATCAGGAAAATTCATGGGGTTCATGGTAACCCAGTGTGGAATCAAAGCCAACACAAAGAAGATTAAGGCTCTGGAAGACATGTCACCACCTCGATCTCTTAAGGAAGTGCAGCGGCTGAACGGGAGAATCACAACTCTCTGGGTCTTGGCACGGACAAGAGATAAGTACCTCCCCTTCTTTAAGATTCTCTGGAGGGCCAAAACCACAGGTTTTCAGTGGACAGACGAATGTCAATCAGCCTTCGAGTCGCTAAAGCTGTACCTGACCTCCCCTCCGCCATTATCAAAACCAGCCCTAAGAGAAACTCTTTTTTATATCTCGCTATCACGCCGGCCGCACTAAGCTTTGTGTTGGTAAAATATGAAAGAGCGATTCAACAAACCATCTACTACCTTAGTAAGATCCTCTCGGATGCTAAAACTTGGTATCCGATTGCAGATAACACATCCTTATCACTTGTTTTCTCAGCAAGGAAGCTTCGTCCCTACTTCCAGGCCCACGCCATCAAGGCATTGACTGAGCTACCTCTCTGCTCTATTCTTCAAAAGCCTGAGGCATCTGGTCGATTGGTTAAGTGGGTGGTCGAGCTAGGATAATTTGATATCCACTTCCTGCCATGCCCCATCATTAAATCACAGGTCTTAGCAGACTTTATTTTTGAAAATACCTTGGTAGTGGAACTAGAAGTTACACCAACAGAGCCAGGACAAGGATGGACTATTTACGTTTACGGAGGATCTAGCATAGAAGGCGTCGGAGCTGGACTGCTCCTCATAAGCCCAGAACTCGTCATTTTTGAATATGGAGTCCGGTTGAAGTTTCCTGCCACCAAAAACATAGCAAAATATAAGGCCTTAATCGCAGGACTCAGTCTCACCATCGACTGCCGCGCCAAGAAGTTAACAATCTACTCCGACTCCCAGCTCATCGTCTCTCAGGTAGAAGGAGATAATGAAGCAAAGAGTGAGTAGCTTGCCCAGTACCTCCAATAAGTGAAATCTCTCCTGCTTCAGATACCGCAAGCCCAAATTCTCCACATCCCTAGGGAGCAAAAAAGACGAGCAGACGCACTGTTAAAGCTTGTCACATCTCCTTTTCGCTATCAGTTAAGAAGACGTCAAGTTGAAGAAATTGCCTTTCCCAGCATCCAGGGGCCTTGGGAAGTTGCAAAGATCGTAGAATCGGTAGGGTCATAGATCACCCCCTTTGTAGACTACTTGGAGAACCAGCAGGTCCAAGAGGGTCAAAAGGAGGCCCGTCGCCTAAGAATGAGGGCAGCCACATTCAAACTAATCAATAGAGAACTTTATAAGCAGTCCTTCGTAGGACCCTACCTGAAGTGCTTAGTGGAGGCTTACGCCAAATACACCCTCTGCGAGGTCCATAGAGGGGTCTGTGGAGAACATTTGGGTGTAAAGGCCTTGGACCGTAAAATCCAACGCCAAGGCTTTTACTTGCCCACCATGAAAAAGGAAGCGATGGACTTCGTCCAGAAATGCAAAGTTGCCAGCTTCATGCCAACATTGCCTGACAGCCTCCCGTTGCCCTTACCACGCTATAAGGAGTTTGGCCATTCACACTATGGGGGACTGACCTTCTCGGTCCCTTACCCCAAGCCTCGGGACAGAGGAAATTCATCATCATGGTCATCGACTACTTCTTCAAGTGGGTAGAAGCGGAGCCTCTTGCCAAGATTACTGAAGAAAAAACAAAGCAATTTGCGTGGAATAACATCGTCTGCCGCATTGGCATACCAGAAATTATCATCACCGATAATGGCACTAAGTTTACAGGAAGGTCTTTCACCAAGCTATGCGAGGACTTAAAGATTGAGTTGCAGCATACGGCTATGTCGCACCCCCAATCCAATGGGAAGGTCGAGGTGACCAACCGAACCATTCTTAAGGGACTAAGGGCGCGACTTGAAGATGCTGGGGGAAAGTGGGTCGACGCGCTCTCCAACGTGTTATGGGCATACCAAACAATAGAGAGAAACCCCACAGGAGAAATGATATGCAATCTCTGCTACGGTACTGAAGCTATCATCCAAGTCGACATCGGTGTTCCAAGCCCCCAGGTTTTCAACTTCAACCTGCAGACGAATGATGTCGCTCTCCAAGACAATCTAGATTTAATCTCCGAGATCCGCTAAGAAGTTGCTCTCCATACCGCAGCCTACTAGTAACGCACAACCCACTATTATAATCGCAAGATGAAGCCCCGACCAATCAACGTTGGAGATTTGGTCCTCCACGCACTGGAAGCAGCGGGAAATGGAACACAGGGTGACAAGTTATCTCCAATCTGGGAAGGACTCTTCGTCGTTACGGCTATAGTGAAACCAGGGACATACAAGCTGTGAAACACCGAAGGAAAGACTCTCCCTCGAACCTGGAATGCGCAAAACCTGCGACAATTTTATCAATGACTTTCTATTTTATGTTTTTTTAATTGTGTAATGCATTATTTAGCAAAAAGACTCTATGGTGTATGTCAATCGCGGGCCTGATCCAACGCAAGTTATCTTTATTCAAGTATTGCATTATGTTGTCGCAAATCTTATCTATTCAAATAGGAAAGATGACGCACTCAAGTTCCCCGTGGGGGCCTGCCCCCTCCCCCCCCCCCCCCCTCAACTAAGCCGCAAGCAACCCTCATGCAAACTAGCCGCGAAAAAGCCTCGTGCAAACTAAGCCGCGAGCAACCCTCATGCAAACTAAGCCACGAGGAACCCTCGTGCAAACTAAGCCGCGGACTAGATTCATGCAAACCAAGCCGCAAGCCATACTCGTGCAACCTCGCAAGGGCCTGCCCCCCTTTCGTGACTATGCTGCGGACCTGAGACGTGCAAACTAAGTCGCGGACCAGAGCCGTGCAAACTAAGCCACAGAGCCGATCCGCACAAACTAAGTCGCGAGCCTGACTTGTGCAACCTCGCAAGGGCCTGCCCCACTTTTGCGACTAAGTTATGGACCAGAGCCGTACAAACACAACAGCAAGATGGCATAAAGAAAATAATTTCATAAAAAATAGCCGGAATGATACAAGAGGGACAATCAACGCCTAAAGGCAACAACAATAAATGCTGAACGAAAGGCAAAATACAATACGATCAACTAAAAAAGAAAATACAAGTGCATAATTACGAAGAGGTAAGAGCTACTACTCGTCCTCAGCATCCGAGTCAGAATGCTCATCCTCAGAAATATCTGCAAAGCTGAAGCTGGATATGTCACACGTAACACCCCCAACCGTCACGTAGAATAAAACAGAAGGTCCGGCTGGGGCCCCAAGCCATATTCCATAGACAGTCAGTGGAGTTACATAAGAATGCCAAATTTACAGCAATAGGAACATGCATCCCAACACAGAGCTTTCTAGTGGAAGCTTTTTAAAACAGTTATAAGAACCCATAAATAAAACATGAATGTCCACTATAGCCACAATAGGAATGAAATAGCATACACAACAGATTTGGCCTTAAGGCTTTACAAGAGTTTGCTTAAACAATAAGTGTTTTACATACTTCGGCACGGTGGCCGGCCATACATGACAGTATTAAAATAAAACACTTCGCTTTGGCCTTCGAGGGCCAGCACAGCAACAAGGGCTTCAACCCGCTATTTGCCACTAGGCTCACCTATTCCTGTATAAGAACAATCCATCGCACGGTGGCAAAGCAAGGCAATAGTCAGCAAATGCTGACCAAATTATAACGACCCCGCCCCTTAATCGGGAGACGGTGCTCCTTCCCTGCATTCTTGAAATTACAGTAGCACACTTCACCACAGGCGCAGGCACACACGACCACACACTCTGTGCTCTTAGGGCACATTCTTGGTGAACCTGGTCCACCACCACCCATAGGACGGCAACATCGTGACCTAATAAGTCTCTTTCAGAAAGCCTAATACCCTCCATCAATGCCAACAGCAAGTACCATGTACTTTAGGTCGCTTTAACCGAACCACATAGAGAGGGTACGGTTCCACCTAACCCGTTGCTAACACCGCCACGTCAACTTAAGCTATAGGCGCGGGTCCAGCTTAACTGAGCCCCAAATCGATCATACAATATTACATAACCCAGTTATGTATAAGGTTGGCCCCGACCACCAAGATTGCATAAATGAACTTCTGCCCAGTTTTTCGGGTGCACCTTGCAGTTAGTCCCCAAGGATCACAGTTGCAATCTACCACATAGAAAACTTGAAAAACAAACGGCATAGAGTCTTCTCCAGCTATACAAGCATAATGATAACATCACCGATCCATACCAACTTGTTTGGATAGGCTTCACACACCATGCCTACGTCCGTACTACGATTTTCGACACCCTAAATGCAAAACTACGGGGATAAACCACATCTACCTGAAGGAATACCTCAAACACACTGCCCACTCGCGGCAGTGAGTTTCCTATGCAAAAAGGAAGAGGACTTCACATGTCCAAGTAGAGAATCGTTACCCTAGCAGTTCGCTTTGGTGCAATGGAAAACTAGCCAGATGAAAAGCACCGCAACGGACTTGTCTCTGCAGATCTGGACTCGGCTAGTGATTCAGAGCTCCAAAGCTCCAACAATGGCGGGATTCCTCCTTCTCCTACTTCCTTTTATCTCCCCTCTCTCTACCTCTTAGAAAGAGAAAGGATGAAAAGAAATGAGGGTTAAACCCTCATTTCTCGGCCTTATACAAACAAGGGAAAGCTGGGCCTTCAGATCCCTTAGAAATAAAACGTACGACCTTGATTAGCCCTCGAAAGAGTTTCCTGGGGACGAACATAGCTTGTGACACGCCTGTGTCTGGGCGTGTCACAAGCCGTGTTCCAAACTCGTCGTAACCCAGTGAAACACAGAACAAGACACAACATCTGACACGGCTTGGGACATGCCCATGTCAACCAGGACACGCTCTTGTCATAGGCCGTGTGCCTCAATCGACACAATAACCGTTGAGCCCGAATAAGACATGGCCCCTGGACATGCCCGTGTCACTGGCTATGTGCCTGACATGGCTTTGGACACGCCCGTGTCCTAAGTCGTGTTCACACTCGACGTAACTCAGCAAATTCCATAAAAGGACATGGCTTTGGACACACCCGTGTCACGGGCCATGTGAACCTATAATTGCTCAAAATCTTTTAAAACCACTGTCCATTCAACCCCAATATTCATAGAGCTTCGATAAGGGTATTATAAACCTATTGAACCATACGAACACAAGTTTTAGGGCGTTGCAGTTCCCCTCCCCTTAAAATAATTTCATCCCAAAATTATAGATTGGAAAGGTACACAAAATTAAAATGGTACCTGGGCAGAAAAGCTCGGGATACTCCTCCAGCATTGTATGCTCTCGCTCCCACAAGATCTCCTCACGACCGCAATTGTCCCATCGGGCTTTGAGCATCAGGATAACTTTGTTCCGCAATTGCTTGACCTCCCCATACTAAATCTGAATGGGTCTAACTTTTGTTGGTAGCCCACTATCGACCGACACTAGTTCCGCAAAAACAACTTGCGCTGGTTCTTTCATGGCTTTGCGTAGGACCGAGATGTGAAATACATCATGCAATCCACTCAGCTCTACCAAAAGAGCCAACCGATAGGCGGCTTCACCAACCAACTCCAAGATCTCAAGAGGCCCAACATACCTCGGACTAAGATTCTTTAAGCATCGAATCCTTGATACGCCTTTAAACGGATTTATCTTAAGGTATACCAAGTTGCCCACCACAAACTCCACGTTTCGATGTTTAGCATTGTAGTACTTGGCCTGTCTATCTTGAGTAATTAGTAGCTATTCCCGAATTAACTGTATCATTGAAGTAGTATCTTCAACGTCCCTTCGCTTGTACAACTTTGATTCTCCCATTTCTACCCAAGACAATAGAGTATGACACCTCCTTACGTATAGAGCCTCAAAAGGCGCCATCTGAATACTGGCTTGGTAGCTATTATTGTATGCGAACTCAATCATGTAAAGATGGTCTTCCCACCTTTTACCAAAATCCAATACACACATAGGAAGCATGTCTTAAAACGTCCTATTCACCCTTTCAGTTTGCCTATCTGTCTGTGGGTGAAAAGTTGTGCTGAAGTTCAACTTAGTGCCCAATAATTGATGAATTAGCCTCCAATCGTTAGATGTGAATCGGCCATCACGGTCACTAACGATGCTCCGGGGTACACCAAGCAAACAAACGATATTATCCACATAAAGCTTCGCCAGCTTATCCATGGAATCATCCTTCCTATTGGGTGTAAAGTGTGACACCTTCGTTAATCGATCCACGACCACCCAAATGACATCGTTCCCCTTGTGTGATCTCCGCAAACCGTGCACAAAATCCATAGAGATGTCGTCAAACTTCCACTCAGGTATTAGCAAGGACTTTACAAATCCACATGGCTTCTAACATTTGGCCTTTACCAAGGCACAAGTATGACACTTTTCCACGTATAGCGCTAAGCCTTTCTTCATACCTGGCCACCAGAACAGCCTTTTCATGTCTTTGAACACCTTTGTGCTTTTAGGATGAATTGAGTACTTAGTAAAATGCGCCTCATGCATCAATTCTTCTCGTAATTTCCCAACGTTAGGGACGCAGAACTGACCACCTTTCCATACAAGTCCATCGTTAACAACGAACTGGTCATTCGACCCATCCACGGACTAAGCCAAGAGATGTTTCAAGCTCACGTCCAACTCCAAGGCCTGTCGAATCTTGTCTGCGAGGTCATATTGAACCTCTGTCCAACTCAAACATGATTAGCACTAGATCCCTTGTCAACACATGAGATCTCGAAAGCATCCAAATCACGAATGAGCCTCTTGTCATGCATCTGCAACCAGTCGGTCTGTACAGGAGTTCTACGACTCAGAGCATCTTGCACAACATTCCCCTTCCCGGGAATATAATGAATCTTGTAGGTATAGTCCCCCAGAAACTCCATCCACCTATGCTGGCGCATATTCAGGTCCTTTTGATCAATCAGATACTTCAGGCTCTTGTGATCTGAATAAATATTGACCTTTACTCCATAAAGGTAATGCCTCCAAAGCTTGAGGGCGAATATCACGGCCACCAACTCCAAATGATGGACCGGGTAATTCCTCTCAAGCACCTTTAACTCACGTGATCCATATAGGCTATCACCGACCCGTGCTGAAGTAGAACACAGCCTAAATCACTCCCAGAGGCATCACTATATGTAAGTCCCCCTCTCGGAACACAAAATATGGCACGAGGGGAGTAGTATGCCCAGAACAGCCACCTTGCAGTAACGCTAGTGTTGAAACCGAAAAATCGGTCTCTGTGGAGTTCGACCCTTGGGGAAGGGGTGGTCGCACACCTATTACACTCAAGTGAACAATCTAGGCTCTAGGCTAGGAACACAAGAGACAGACCCAAGGCCTCAGCGTTGAGGTCCCGCCGCATACCCGGAAGACTAACAAATTCTTCCCCTCCCAAACCAGGGACTGAGCTAGAACACCTTCGGCAGGCTCTCTTGGCTGGCCGGAACATCAAAGGAGGATCTCTAGATCAACTCCTTAATAAGAGGTGTCTCCCTGGGTCTATGTAAACTGTTCCCCGCCCGCCTTTTTAATGGCGTAAGACCGCCCAGCAACCCTACTCTACACAGCCCCAATTAGGCCGCTAATATCATAACATAGGCCTTCTCGGGCCACCACAGAGCATCACGGATATTTAAATTTACAGGAATATAAATTCCATACTTCAGCAAGCAGACCAGCAACATAAACAAAAATAGGCATTCAAGGGCCGGCACAAGCTTGGGCTTAAGCCCGCTATTCTCCGCTTGGTGCTGCAGCGCCTATACGTAAACGTCTCGACGAGCGGAGGCCAACTAGGCATCAGTCGGCTAACATAAGCGGGCCAAACATATTGCGCACATCCCCTTTTTGGGGCTATGGTGCGCATTCCCTGCAAGCGGCTAATAAACAACTTCCTCGGAGTCTTCTCCGGGAACCCCAGAACATCACCAATCCATCTCACACGTCCGGATGGGCTTCACACAGCATGCCTAAACCCGTACTCACGCTTCCGGGTACTAATGCAATTAAAAGCGGGGATGCACATGTCGACCCGTCGGAGAGCTCCCTTCCCCCACCCGTTGGTGGAGAGGTGCTTTTATGCAAACATGTAAATTTAGGGCTTCACCTGCCCAGGTAGGAACATCGTTACCCTTGACGCGTGTTTGGCGGAGCCACAACTGCGCACATTGCCCGAGGCTCGACGTCTAGCGTCCGTAGTGGTTGTCCATGCACGAATCCGACCTCCGCTGGAGAGTTAAAAGCTCAAAGTGATTTTTCCCTCCATGGCCGAGCCTCTCCATGGTTGATCGTGCTCCGACACGAGTTATCCTACCTCCACCACCACCGGTCGGCCACCTCTAGCAAGTGCAATACCAACCCTCACCTCTCTTGATCGGCCAAGAGGTGAGGAGGAGGATCGGCCAAAAACGAACTCCCACTTGGCGGCGGTGGCGGCTCCCGGAAATGGAAGAGAAAGGGGGCTCTTCCCTTGCCGGCGGCGGCCTGGACAGAGAAAGGAGGAGGGGATAGGGCGGCTCCTCCTTGCGGCGGCCTGGACGGAGAGAGGGAGAGGGGAGGGGTGGCTCCTTCTTGCGGCAGCCTGGATGGAGAGAGGGAGGAGGTCGGGCTCGGCTCGGGATTGGTGCGGCCGATGACGGGAGGGGAAGGGAAAGGGCGGCGGGGTTGCTCCAGGCGGCCGGGAGAGAGGGAGGATCGGCAGGGCTGGGTTGCTCCAGGCGGCCAGGAGAGAGGGAGAGGGGAGACGGGGCTGGCGTTGTGCTGCTCTAGGCCGAGAGAGAGAGAGGGAGAGGGGAGGGGCGGCGACTGCTTTCTCCTTGGCCGAACCCTAGGTCGAGGGGAGGGGGAAGATGCTGCTGCCTCTTCCTTTTTCCTCTCCCTATATATATAAATATATATATATATATTATAAAATATAACATATATATATATATTATATAATATATAACATATATATATATATAAGGCCTATACACATAAAACCTCCGCACGCACGCGCGAGCACCTGCACATCCTCGAACAGGGATGCCAAAACGTCGCCCACAGCACGCCCCTAGGCTTACATTTGGGGAGGGTCCCACTCGCCCGGCTACGGAGTTGTACACAATCCCCGCTCTTTTCGAGGTTGGTACAAGCTCGGAAAGAATCATCCAACCCTACGTATCCGGCGAGTGGGAGCCGACCCAAATAAAAAATTTGTGAGAATTGTCCATTTGGGTATAAAGGGAGCACCACCCCAGGACTTGTTTTTCACATAGTCCCATTAGAGGCTCTAGCACGAATATCACTAGCCCGTGTTTTTCCTCCTGGGCTCATCATAACCGATACACGCAATATTTAATACACTGCAACATAACAAAAAATCAACTCTTTTCAAGATCTCTCCCTTTCCCCCCAGGTGTGCCTACAGCCCTGCCAGCTAGTGAAAGCCTGACAGCGAGTCTACCCGGGGACGAGCAGCACTCGGGGTCCCTTACCCCCCAGGCGAGCCTACAGACCTGCCAGCTAGTAGGTGCCGGGCAGCGGGTCTACCCGGGGACGAGCATCACTCGGGGTCCTGCAAAATATCCAAACTCTTCCCAATCCTCAAACTGTCTCCCTTTCCCCCCAGGTGTGCCTACAGCCCTGCAAGTTAGTGAAAGCCTGACAGCGAGTCTACCCAGGGCCGAGCAGCACTCGGGGTCCCTTACCCCCCAGGCGAGCCTACAGACCTGCCAGCTAGTAGGGGCTAGGCAGCGGGTCTACCCGGGGCCGAGCATCACTCGGGGTCCTGCACAATACCCAAATTCTTCCCGAACCTCAAACTATCACCCTTTCCACCCAGGTGTGCCTGCAGCCCTGCTAGCTAGTGAAAGCCTAACAGCGAGTCTACCCGGGGCCGAGCAGCACTCGGGGTCCCTTACCCCCCAGGCGAGCCTACAGACCTGCCAGCTAGTAGGAGCCATGCAGCGGGTCTACACGGGGCCGAGCATCACTCGGGGTCCTGCAAAATACCCAAATTCTTCTCGAACCTCAAACTATCTCCCTTTCCCCCCAGGTGTGCCTGCAGCCCTTCCAGCTAGTGAAAGCCTGACAGCGAGTCTACCCGGGGCCGAGCAGCACTCAGGGTCCCTTACCCCTCAGGTGAGCCTACGGACCTACGAGCTAGTAGGAGCCAGGCAGCGGGTCTACCCGGGGCCTAGCATCAATCGGGGTCCTACAAAATACCCAAATTCTTCCCAAACCTCAAACTTTCTCCCTTTCCCTCCAGGTGTGCCAACAGCCCTGCTAGCTAGTGAAAGCCTGACAGCGAGTCTACCTGGGGCCGAGCAGCACTCGGGGTCCCTTACCCCCTAGGCGAGCCTACAGACCTGCCAGCTAGTAGGAGCCAGGCAGCGGGTCTACCCGGGGCCGAGCATCACTCGGGGTCCTACAAAGTACCAAAATTCTTCCCAAACCTCAAACTATCTCCCTTTCCCCCCAGGTGTGCCTACAGCCCTGCCAGCTAGTGAAAGCCTAACAGCGAGTCTACCCGGGGCCGAGTAGTACTCGGGGTCCCTTACCCCCCCAGGCGAGCCTACGGACCTGCCAGCTAGTAGGAGCCAGGCAGCGGGTCTACCCGGGGCCGAGCATCACTCGGGGTCCTACAAAATACCCAAATTCTTCCCGAACCTCAAACTGTCTCCCTTTCCCCCCAGGTGTGCCTACAGCCCTGCCAGCTAGTGAAAGCCTGACAGCGAGTCTACCCGGGGCCGAGCAGCACTCAGGGTCCCTTACCCCCCAGGCGAGCCTACGGACCTGCCAGCTAGTAGGAGCTAGGAAGCGGGTCTACCCGGGGCCGAGCATCACTCGGGGTCCTACAAAGTACTCAAACTCTTCCCAAACACCGAGTGACATCCAGCCCTGCCAGCTAGGTGAGAGCCTGACAGCGGGATCCACTCGGGGTCTGGTAAACGAATACTTCGATCGTACACATAGATTGCGACGGGAGCATTGTCACTATGAATTTCATAACGATGTTCAGGGTCATAATGATGTCCACAGAGAATCGTCGGGGCTACCGAGTGATACTGTCGGTTCAGCCAGCTAGGTGAACGCCTGATGGCGGTTGCGTCGAGAGCAACCTCAGAGTGAGGAGACTTGAGAAACTTTTGCCAAGTATAACTGGAGGGTATGCTCCCTAACTTCGAACTCCACGTTAATCTGGGAGGCCACCACCAAGGAGTCGGTAAGAACCTCCACATCATGTACCCCAAGTTCTCTGGCCAGGCACAGTCTTGCTATGACCGCCTCATACTCAGCCCGATTTTTGGTGATAGGGAAATGCACTACTACTCGAGGACTTGACTTTGCTCGTGGTGGAGATATCCTGCTTACTTAAGAGGTGTTGGAGAGTTAATTGCACCGATGCTTTTACAAATGGAGAACGCATTCTTTTATAAGAGAGACGACCAGAAGTCATCAAATCGGGAAGCAGGTGTCCGAGTCTGTTCCTAATAATTCCTCCAATCGGAACAGAGATGCAATCGGGGGGACGTAGGCCGACGTACAAGGGGGGAGCTGATCTCGGCCGTCAGTGCAGAGGCTCGGTCTTACAATAGCGCTTAAAGTCCTGAGGCATCGTCCCATCATCCGAACTGGGCTATTTAGAAGGAACAGGTCGACGGCTCGTATCCTGATCTAATGACAAAGATCGCTTTCTGCCATATCACTCGATGATGAGAGCTAGTGCATGAGCGACGGGTAATGCTCCTGCGAGGGTCCTCTAGGACGCACTCGAGGCCAACATCTTCCCTTGGGCCAAAACCTGCCCCTTCACAGGTTATCCTGCTCTCTCAATAACAAAGGCCTTCACTTGTGATTGCTTGGAGAGATCGGACCTTTATCAAATCTGGGAGGTTAGCGTCTAGGCTCGTTCCTGATAATTCCTCTAGTCGGAGGAGAGGTGCGATCGGGAGGACATAGGCCGACGTGCAAGGTGGGAGCTGATCTCGGCCATCAGTGCAGAGGCTCGGTCTTACAATAGCGCTTAAAGTCCCGCGGCCCCGTCCCATCGTCCGAACTAGGCTATTTAAAAGGAACAGGTTGGACGTTTGGCTTCCGGAGTCGATCGCGAGGCTAACCCTTGAAGCACTCAGAAGCTCGAGGCGAATTGGCAATAAAGAGAAAACTTGACCGCTACTGAATCATAAGGAAGAGATAACATATCACCGTTAGGGATGGAACCCTTTTGGGTCACCCCGGCTCCCAATAACTATCAGCTGCTCTCTTACTTGACCTTGAAGATAATAACCTCCAGGTTTCTCATTGATGTAAAAAGTGAGGATACACGTGTTTTCACAGGAAGAAGCGCTTCAAACTGGTGCAAATTCTACTCCAAATACTATGGGATTCCAACAACAACTATGGGATGGGACAACTCCGAGTATGAGGACCTTACATACAAAGTCCGCGCATGACCCTGGTCGTCACTTGGTTCAACTTCTAAAGCCATGACATTCACCTGAGATTTTCCGTGCTGGCCACTCTCCACGCTCACCGCACCAAAATGTTGAAACCGAAAAATCGGTCTTTGTGGAGTTCGACCCTTGGGGAACGGGTGGCCGCACACCTACTAAACTCAAGTGAACAATCTAGGATCTAGGCTAGGAACACAAGGGATAGACCCAAGGCCTCAGCGTGGATGTCCCGCTGCATACCCGGAAGACTAACAAATTCTTCCCCTCCCAAACCAGGGGCTGAGATAGAACATCTTCGGCGGGCTCTCTTGGCCGGCCGGAACATATATGGAGGATCTCTAGATCCACTCCTTAACTAGAGGTGTCTCCCTGGGTCTATGTAAACTGTTCCCCGCCCACCTTTTTAATGGCGTAAGACCGCCCAGCAACCCTACTCTACACAGCCCCAATTGGGCCGCTAATATCATAACATAGGCCTTCTAGGGCCACCACAGAGCATCACGGATATTTAAATTTACAGGAATATAAATTCCATACTTCAGCACGCAGACCGGCAACATAAACAAAAATATGCCTTCAAGGGTCGGCACAAGCTTGGGCTTAAGCCCGCTATTCCCCGCATGGTGCTGCTGCGCCTGTACGTCAACGTCTCGACGAGCGGCGGACAACTAGGCATCAGTCGGCTAACATAAGCGGGCCAAACATATTGCGCACTCCCCCTTTTTGGGGCTATGGTGCGCATTCCCTGCAAGCGACTAATAAACAACTTCCTCGGAGTCTTCTCCGGGAACCCCAGAACATCACCAATCTGGCTCACACGTCCGGATGGGCTTCACACAGCCCATCCGTTGGTGGAGAGGTGTTTTTATGCAAACATGTAAATTGAGGGCTTCACCTGCCCGAGTAGGAACATCGTTACCCTTGACGCGTTTTTGGTGGAGCCGCAACCGCGCATATTCCCCGAGGCTCGACGTCTAGCGTCCGTAGTGGTTGTCCATGTACGGATCCGACCTCCGCTAGGGAGTTAAAAGCTCCAAGTGATTTTTCCCCCATGGCCGAGCCTCTCCATGGTCGATCATGCTCCGACACGAGTTATCCTACCTCCACCGCCACCGGTCGGCCACCTCCAGCAAGTGAAATACCAACCCTCACCTCTCTTGATCGGACAAGAGGTGAGGAGGAGGATCGGCCAAAAAAGAACTCCCTCTAGGAGGCGGTGGCGGCTCCCGGAAATGGAAGAGAAAGGGGGCTCTTCCCTTGCCGGCAGCGGCCTGGACAGAGAAAGGAGGAGGGGATAGGGAGGCTCCTCCTTGCGGCGGCTTGGACGGAGAGAGGGAGAGGGGAGGGGCGGCTCCTTCTTGCGGCAGCCTGGATGGAGAGCGGGAGGAGCTCGGGCTCGTCTCGGGCTTGGTGCGGCCGGCGACGGGAGGGGAAGGGAAAGGGCGGCGAGGTTGCTCCAGGCTGCCGGGAGAGAGGGAGGAGCGGCGGGGCTGGGTTGCTCCAGGTGGCCGGGAGAGAGGGAGAGGGGAGACGGGTCTGGCATCGGGGTTCTCCAGGCCGAGAGAGAGAGGGAGAGGGGAGGGGCGGCGGCTGCTTTCTCCTTGGCCGAACCCTAGGTCGGGGGGGGGGGGGAGATGCTGCTGCCCCTTCCTTTTTCCTCTCCCTATATATATAAATATATATATTATAAATATAATATATATATAAATAAATAAATATATTATATAATATATAACATATATATATATAAAAGGCTTATACACATAAAACCTCCGCACGCACGCGCGAGCACCCGCACGTCCTCGAACAGGGACACCAAAGCGTCGCCCACAGCACGCCCCTAGGCTGACATTTGGGGAGGGTCCCACTCGCTCGGCTACAGGGTTGTACAGCTAGCGCTCGGCTAACCTGTACTATAAGACATATATCCTGTCAGTTATAACCAATATAAACCAATGCCAACCCGACCAAGAATATTAAACAAAAGTCAATTCACAGATAAGTAAAATAGTCCAAAAGTACATCAAGAAAAGAAGCAACAACAGGCTTCCAAAAGATGAGAGTACGGGTAAAACTTGCCCAAAAGGCTACATCAAGAGTCTCTAAAACTCACATCGGTGACTGACGGTAGCGATGACACTGTCCCTTCCGGCCCTGTTTTCCTGGCCTGATGCGACACCTCCCCTGTAATGACCGTATAATATGGGTCTGGCCGGGGCCCCACAACATACAAACTCCACAGCTTCAGCATTAAAAGATGATATAATCTACCCAATCTCAAAACTCAGAACATACACAACGGATAAAATGAAACCAAAAGACTAGAAGTTATCCACTACAACAAGAGTATCGAATGACCTTAAGTCCTTACATAACCAAGTCCAACAATTCGAAAGTGCACAGCACTCCTAGGCTACCTCGGCGTGCAAGCCGGACATAATCAAAACATGAGTATCAAAAACAAGAAGGAAAAATCCAAGCACAGCAGCACTTCATGAGGCTTTAGGACTTTTCGCCCGGTGCGCTAGCTCCCGCTTGCGATCCTTGCCCTGTAAGGATTTGAAGTAACGTGGGTCAGCAAAGGCTGACCTCTACTGTTTAACAAACACATCTCCTCCCGGCCTCCCCTAACGGACCCCGGGATACCACTCCCACCTGCAAGTCAGCACTTCGTATACCAAAAGAACATGTATATATAAAGCTTTAAAACAGGTTTGGATGTCTCATACAGCATACACGTTTTCTATGTTTTGAACAGAGTGAATGGGGCCTACTATGCAACATGAATGCAAACCCGGGCTTCGCCCAAGGCACCCTATTCCGTATGCATCTATCACAACATCAAACAACTGGTTACTTTCGTTTCCCCATTGTCTTAAAGCCGCACACAAAAGCGAGCCACCATGTCCCTAATGGCACACACGCCGTCTCACGGAAACCATATAAAGGCCCCACCCGCACAAGGGTCATAAACCCCAGGCTTGCCCGCACATTCTGACTTTGCACGTCAGGGTTCCGTCTCACACAGACCGATTCTAAGAATCCTTGCTGGACCCCACCCGCTCATGGCCTTATTGCCCGGGCTTAGTCTCGCCGGGATACTTTCCCCACATGACTTGCACGTCACGGGATAGCCAGCCGACCACGGTGACATAGCCGCACCTTAGCACAGCACAACCAAACATTTCCCCACCCTAATCTCCCGTTCATACCGTAACTTCCCCGTGCACCAAGGAAAATATCTACCGCCAAAACGGAGCTAACCTTGTCTGGTTCCTCACTCACGGAAAGGGTGAGACCGCGTACAACACAACGACATCTTGCCGCAACGGATTCCTACCGAATCTTCAACGCTCGCTATGCAACATCACCGAGTCGGACTAACGGTCGCGACTACGGCTTCACCTACAATGCCTAATCCACTAGCGAAGCGGATTTCTAATGCAAATCATGCTGGGGAAGGACACAATCAACCCGGAGGTTCCTCTTGAACCAAGGCTAAGCGAATCCCTCTCATTTGAGAGATCCGGTGCTCGAAACATGAAAGGAAGGGGATGCTATTCATGCATCCTTAATCCTAAAACCAAGAGGAGAAGTGTCGTTTCCTTTCAACTCCTCTTCCTAGCCATGGAGGAAACTTGGTCGGTTGAACACCACCGCAACGATCCCGCCTTTGCGTATCTGGACTCTGCTCGCGAAACGGGGCTCCAAAGCTTCGTCGGCGGCCGGATCTTGGCCTCCTCCCTCCTCCTTGCTCTCCCCTCTCTCTAAGACTTAGAGAGATAAAGGAAAATGGAAATAAGGGTTTGGGAACCCTATTCCCAGCCTTAAACTGTCAGAGAAAAACCCCAGCCGTTAGATCCTCTCAAGAGAATAACGAACGACCACGATCGGGGCTTGAAATTAGAAAAACTGGGCCGAACACGGGTTGCAACACGGCCGTGTGCATTGCCGTGTCAACCATTCGCCGTCATCCCAGAAATCCCGACCAGCACACGGCCTTGAACACAGCCTCTGACACGCCCGTGTCAGATCCGACACGCCCGTGTCACTAGCCGTGTCAAGCCCGCGTACCGAATTCCAAAAAAAAAAATTCCTGAACAGGACACGGCCCGGGACACGGCTTCGAACAAGGCCGTGTCTCAGTTGACACACCTGAGTCAAGGCCCGTGTCACGTCCGTGCACAAATCCTGCTAGCCACCCGAGAAGGACACGGCCATGGACACGCCCGTGTCCAAGGCCATGTTCTTTCCCGCCGATCGTCGACCGATGCTCGACGACCCGAGCGCGACACGCCCTGTGACACGCTCGTGTCACAGGCCGTGTCAGTCTACCCAAAAACCGATTTTGTCCAAAAAAACGCCATCAACTCCTCTTCCAAATTTTGGGGTGTTACAACTCGCCCCACTTAAAATAATTTCGTCCCGAAATTTTAAAACATGAAAAGTACAAAAAATCTAAACAGTACCTGAGGAGAAAAGCTCGGGGTACTCCTCCAGCATGGCCTGCTCTCGCTCCCATGAGAACTCCTCGCGGCCACATTCATCCCAACGAACCTTTACGAGTTTAACCTCCTTGTTCCGCAATTGCCAAACCTCTGAATCTTCTATCCCGATTGGACGAACTCGCGTCCTCAAGTCCTCCTCTATCGACACCGCCGCCTGTTCGATCACTACGCTGGACTCTAACAAAGCTTTCCTCAAGACGGACACATGGAAAACATCGTGTAATCCGCTTAGCTCCGTGGACAATGCTAACCGGTACGTTGCCTCTCCCACCCGTTCGATGACCTTGAACAGTCCCAAAAACCTCGGACTCAGCTTCTTGGGTCGACGAATCCGTGAAACGCTCTTGAATGGCTTGATCTTAAGATAAACCAAGTCGCCCATCGCGAACTCCACATGCCTGTGGCGAGCATTAAAATACTTTGCTTGCCGATCTTGAGCTACATTCATGCGTTCTTGAATGGTTCGTACTAGCTCACTTGCGTCGGCTACCGCTTCTTTTCCCAAAAGCTTGGTGTCTCCCGCCTCTGTCCAAGACATCGGTGTTTGACACCGCGTCCCATACAAAGCTTCATATGGCGCCATCTTGATACTTGCTTTGTAGCTATTATTATATGCAAACTCCACCATGAAGAGATGATCCTCCCACTTCTTTCTGAAGTCAAGAGTACACATCCTCAGCATATCTTCCATAGTACGGTTCGTTCTCTCGGTTTGCCCATCGGTTTGAGGATGGAAGGCCGTACTGAACTTGAGCTTTGTGCCCAGACTCTTCTGCAATAACCGCCAATCCTTAGACGTGAAATGCCCATCACGGTCGCTGACTATGCTCTTCGGAATCCCATGCAGTCGCACAATGCTACGGACGTACAATTCCACCAACTTCTCCATGCCGTCCTCCTTCCGGTTCGGGATGAAGTGTGCCACTTTGGTCAAGCGGTCCACGATCACCCAAATGGCATCATTTCCCTGCTGCGACCTTGGCAACCCATGCACAAAATCCATGGAGATGTCATCGAACTTCCACTCTGGGATAGGAAGAGGATTCAAGAACCCGCCCAGCTTCTAACACTTGGCCTTCACCAAGGAACAAGTTTGGCACCTACTTACACACAAAGCTACATCCCGCTTCAAACCAGGCCACCAATAGGACTTTTTCATATCCAAGTACATCTTTGTATTACCCAGGTGAATGGAATACTTTGTGAAGTGGGCCTCAAACATCAACTCCTCGCGGAGCTTGCCGAACTGCGGTACACAGATCCTCCCGCCCCTCCTAAGAATCCCATAGAACATCTCCCAGGCGCTGCCCTCCCCCTTTAGAGCTTCCTCCACGAAAGGTTGGAACTCTGCATCCACACAGGTCACTTCCCGAATACGATCGCATAAGTCACTCTGCATTTCAATCCAGTTCAGTCAAGCCACGCTAGACTCGCCTCTCGCCACACATTCCAAACCAAGGGACTCCCAGTCCCGCCTCAATCGCTCATCATGAGCTTCGATCCAATTTCCTTGCCCCGAGTATTTCCTACTCAAAGCATCTGCCATCACATTGGCTTTGCATGGCGTGTACTGAATCGCCACTTCGTAGTCCCCAAGGAACTCGACCCACCTGCGCTGCCGCATATTTAAGTCCTTCTGATCTAGGAGATACTTCAGGCTCTTGTTGTCCGTGAAGATCTCCACCTTCGCACCATAAATGTAGTGCCTCCACAACTTCAAAGCAAAAATTACCGCCGCCAACTCCAAATCATGGAAGAGGTAATTTCTCTCATGAGGCTTCAACTGCCTCGACCCAAAAGCTATCACCTTGCCATGTTGCACCAATACGCACCCTAAACCGCACCTGGATGCGTCGCTGAAAATCTGAAACCCTTCGGTCCCCTTCGGTAGACTTAGGATTGGCGCCGTCATCAGCCTTTCCTTCAGGGTTTCAAAAGCCTGATTGCACTCTTGAGTCCATACGAATTTCTGATCCTTACGAGTTAGTGAAGTGAGGGGTAGAGCTATCCGCGAAAAGTTTTCCACAAACCTTCGTTAGTACCCGGCTAGTCCAAGAAAACTCCGGACTTCCGCCACGGTCCTCAAAACTGGCCACTCCCTGATGGCTTCTACTTTCATTGGATCTACTGCCACCCCATCCGCACTGATTACATGGCCCAAAAATGCCACCTTCTCCAACCAGAATTCGCACTTCGAGAACTTTGCATAAAGTTGGTTCTCTCTCAACACTTGCAGCACTATCCTCAAGTGTGACTCGTGCTCCGCTTCCGATTTGGAATAAACCAAGATGTCATCAATAAAGATGACTATGAACAAGTCCAAGTAGTTGCGAATGACTCAGTTCATCAAGTCCATGAACACGGACGGTGCATTCGTCAACCCGAACGGCATCACCGTAAACTCAAAGTGACCATACCTCGTACCAAACGCTGTCTTGGGTATGTCTTCGTCTCGAATCCGCAACTGATAATATCCTGACTTTAAATCTAACTTGGAATACACCACCGACCCCACCAAATGATCGAAAAGATCGTCTATCTGAGGAATCGGGTACTTATTCTTGATGGTCAGTTTGTTCAACTCTCGGTAGTCTATGCACAAACGCATACTACCGTCCTTCTTCTTTGCAAACAACACCGGCGCACTCCACGGTGAAGAGCTGGGTCTGATATACCCCTGCTCCAAAAGCTCCTGCAACTGAACCTTAAGCTCAGCCAACTCCTTTGGTGCCATCCTGAAGGGAGGACGTGACACCGGCCTAGCCTCTGGCACTAGCTCGATAGAGAAATCAATCTCCCGCCGAGGAGGCGCTCCCGGTAGCTCCTCAGTAAACACATCTTCAAACTCCGCCACTACCGGTACCTCTCCAAGGGACAGCTTGGAAAGGCTAACCTCCAACAGTGCTACTAGGGCTACGCCTCCCTGGTTAACAGCCCGTACTAATTGTATTACTGAAACTAAGGAACAGGCCACTCCATGAAGGCCCTCAAACTTGACTTCTGCTTGCCCCACGCCCCTCAGGGTTACCACCTTGGACAAGCAGTCGATACTGGCATGCTTCTCCGCTAGCCAGTCCATCCCCAAAATTACGTCAAACTCGGACAACGGTAAGATCGCCGCTATCAACATGAAGTCGACTCCATCAAGACTCCAGCAAATACGCCCTTTAGCCCTGGTAGTCATAGACGACCCATTAGGCATGCGCACTTTCAACTCTGAGTCCGTTGAAAAAGACTCAACTCCAATCCTCCGGATGAAACTTTCCACAAGGAAGGAGTGCGACGCTCCCATATCAAAAAGTATCCTAGCGGGGTACCCAGAAACCACCACAAAGCCTAAATACATGCAACAAACATGAAAGGCTTGAAAGATAGAAGTCTAAGGTGCAGGTTGAACTCTCATACCTGTCACCACATCGGGTTGACGGATTGCTTCCTGTTGCCCCAGGTTGTAGGCCCTTGGCAGCACCGGTTGAAACCGAGAAGCACTCGACTCCTCCATCTTCCCTTTCTCTGCGTCACTGGGGCCGGAGCGCACAGTCTGCTCCTGCCTTGGCTCTAGCTCAGTGCCTCCTTAGGTACAGAATCTTGCTATGTGCCCTGCCTTACCATAAGTATAGCACGTCAGATTTCCCTTAGAGCGAGACCCTCCGGACGTCCAAATGCTTTTCTCACCAGGCTTGTGTGGGTAAGGCTTCTTATTCCATCTGCTCCCCTTGGACTTCCCGTGGGACTGAGAAGGCTTCCCTTCTCCCTGATTGGGTGTGAAACCCTTACGGCGCTGGGTTCTCTCCATCTCACTTTCAAAAATTCTGGCCCCCTCCACCAACTCGTTGAAACCCGTGCGTTTCATCGATATGAGGGGTTGTCTCACATTCTCCCTCAATCCGTGATAGAAGAGATTGTCTCTCTCCTCATCATCTGCCATGGTTGTTCCCGCATACCGACCCAAACGAGTGAATTCTTGAACATACTCGTCCAGGGTCTTATCTCGCTGCACCAAGTGCAGAAACTGTCATTGGAGAGCTAACCTTGTTGATGCGGGAATGTACTTCTTCAGGAAAGCATTCCCAAACTCATAGATGGACGGCGTGCGTCCTGGAAACTGCCGGCCACTATGGCTCACCCACCATAACTTGGCATCTCCTTCCAACATGAAGGCTGCGAACTCTGCCTTTTTCTCATCTAGCGCCTCGGCCGCCCTCAAAAGCTCCTGAATTCTAGCCCACCAGTCCTCGGCATCTGTGGGCGTGCCGATTCCCTTGAAGGTTGGAGGGTGGAAACTCATAAAATACTTCATTTGCCGGTCCCCATATCCGACAACCACCCTTTCGGCCTGCGGCTCTGCCCGACTCGCTTCCTCGACCGGCACGGTCGCTGCCATATTCGGGGTAGCAGGAGTCGCTACTTGAGCAACGGGAGCTTCTACCTGTGCTGTCGCTGCAGCTTGGGCCGCCACCATCGCTTCTGTAAGCATGCGGCAGAAGTCGGTCGGTGTGACCCCCATACCTAATGGACCTTGCGCAGTAGCGCTACTCGCCGAGAGCTCTTCTCCTGGCCTCGAGGTCTCAGCCTCATTGCTTGCACTCTAAACACAAGCAAGAAAACACAAATCAGCCTCTAATCGCAAGACTCGGACACAAGGACACTCATGGTCCCGCGATACTCCTATGTGGATAACTTCTTATACGCGACTCGACTTTTACTTTCGACCGCGAAACTTCTCATTGGAACGCCGAACCTCCCTCTGATACCAAATTGTGACACCTCCCCTGTAATGACCGTATAATATGGGTCCGGCCGGGGCCCCACAACATACAGACTCCACAGCTTCTAAATTAAAAGATGATATAATCTACCCAATCTCAAAACTACGAACATACACAGCGGACAAAAAGAAACCAAAAGACTTGAAGTTATCCACTACAACAAGAGTATTGAATGGCCTTAAGGCCTTACATAACCAAGTACAAAAATACGAAAGTGCACAGCACTCCTAGGCTACCTCGGCGTGCAAGCCGGACATAATCAAAACATGAGTATCAAAAACAAGAAGGAAAGATCCAAGCACAGCAGCACTTCATGAGGCTTTAAGGCTTTTCGCCCGGCGCGCTAGCTCCCGCTTGCGATCCTTGCCATGTAAGGATTTGAAGTAACGTGGGTCAGCAAAGGCTGACCTTTACTGTGTAACAAACACATCTCCTCCCGGACGCCCCTAACGGACCCCGGGGTACCACTCCCACCTGCAAATCAGCACTTTGTATACCAAAAGAACATGTATATATAAAGCTTTAAAACAGGTTTGGATGTCTCATATAACATACACATTTTCTATGTTTTGAACAGAGTGAATGGGGCCTACTATGCAACATGAATGCAAACCTGGGCTTCGCCCAAGGCACCCTATTCCGTATGCATCTATCACAACATCAAACAACTGGGTACTTCCGTTTCCCCATTGGCTTAAAGCCGCACACAAAATGGAACCACCATGTCCCTAACGGCACATACGCCGTCTCATGGAAACTATGCAAAGGCCCCACCCGCACAAGGATCATAAACCCCGGGCTTGCCCGCACATTCGGACTTTGCACGTCAGGGTTCCATCTCACACAGACCGATTCTAAGAATCCTTGCTGGACCCCACCCGCTCATGGACTCATTGCCCGGGCTAGCCCTATGCTCGGCATTCTCGTCAGTCACACAGAAAGGGCTAGTCTCGCCGGGACACTTTCCCCACATGACTTGCACGTCACGGGATAGCCAGCCGACCGCGGAGACATAGCCGCACCTTAGCACAGCACAACCAAACATTTCCCCACCCTAATCTCCCGTTCATACCGTAACTTCCTCGTGCACCAAGGAAAACATCTACCGCCAAAACGGAGCTAACCTTGTCTGATTCCGTCTACGAGTACTCACTCACGAAAAGGGGGAGACTGCGTACAACACAACGACATCTTGTCGCAACGGATTCCTACCGAATCTTCAACGCTCGCTATGCAACATCACCGAGTCGGACTAAAGGTCGCGACTACGGCTTCACCCACAATGCCTAATCCACTAGCGAAGCAGATTTCTAATTCAAATCATGCCGGGGACGGACACAATCAACCCGGAGGTTCCTCTTGAACAAAGGCTACGCGAATCCCTCTCATTTGAGAGATCCGGTGCTCGAAACATGAAAGGAAGGGCATGCTATTAATGCATCCTAAATCATAAAAACCAAGAGGAGAAGTGTCGTTACCTTTCGACTCCTCTTCCTAGCCATGGAGGAAACTTGGTCGGTTAAACACCACCGCAACGATCCCGCATTTGCGGATCTGGACTCCGCTCACGAAACAGGGCTCCGAAGCTTCGCCGGCGGCCGGATCTTGGCCTCCTCCCTCCTCCTTGCTCTCCCCTCTCTCTATGACTTAGAGAGATAATGGAAAATGGGAATAAGGGTTTGGGAACCCTATTCTCGGCCTTAAACCGCCAGAGAAAACCCCCAGCCGTTAGATCCTCTCAAGAGAAGGACGAACGGCAACGATCGGAGCTTGAAATTAAAAAAATTGGGCCGAACACGGGTTGCAACACGACCGTGTGCATTGCCGTGTCAACCATTCGCCATCATCCCAGAAATCCCGACCAGCACACGGCCTTGAACACAGCCTCTGACACGCCCGTGTCAGATCCGACACGGCCGTGTCACTAGCCGTGTCAAGCCCATGTACCAAAATCCCCAAAAAAAATCCCGAACAGGACACGGCCCGGGACACGGCTTCGAACACGGCCGTGTCTCAGCTGACATGCCCGAGTAAAGGCCCGTGTCACGTCCGTGCACAAATCCTGCTAGCCACTCGAGAAGGATACAGCCATGGACACGCCCGTGTCCAAGGCCGTGTTCTTTCCCGCCGATCGTCGACCGATGCTCGACGACCCGAGCGCGACACACCCTGTGACACGCCCATGTCACAGGCCGTGTCAGTCTACCCAAAAACTGATTTTGGCCAAAAAAACGCCATCGGCTCCTCTTCCAAATTTTGGGGTGTTACACCTGACTATCCTACGACAAAAT
This sequence comes from Platanthera zijinensis, assembly GCA_039513925.1. NCBI lineage: Eukaryota > Viridiplantae > Streptophyta > Magnoliopsida > Asparagales > Orchidaceae > Platanthera > Platanthera zijinensis. The sequence goes on along the minus strand of CM077094.1, from coordinate 25,094,369 downwards.
CTGTGGCTGCTTTGACTGTGAGGTTTCCTCCTAAAAAGAAAGACGTAGCAACCGTTTGTCATAAAGACTAAGTTGCTAACACATCCGCTCCCCCGGAGTCTCCTCGGCACCAGGTGGAGAAAGGAACATGGGTACAATATATATAAGTAGAACAGTAGTACAAATAGGTGGTATAGAGTGAACAATATCAATGTATATAAGCAGCATAATAAATAAGTAAACCATCTACTCTAGCAGTTCTACCATCTATAGAAGTATAAAAAAATATAAGTACAATAGAAAGTAACTCAACTTATATGAATGCCCATTCAGACATATAAGTTGAGGATGTAACGACTCCACCCGTTAAATAACATATAATAGAAGGTCCGGCCGTTGCCCCCACACTATATGCTACCAACAGACGGTTAGGTCACAGGATAATACCATCAACGCATCCTAACACAGAGCATGCTAGCAGAATAGATACATAATTAGATGAACTCATAGGAGGAATATCCACTAGATATATATAAACCAACATTATATACAACCACTCAAACGAGGGCATAGTAAATACTATAGTTTTGCCTTAAGGCCTTACAGTTCCTCTTGAAACAGTATGGATTACAGACATCAGCGTGTAGGCCGGCCATACATGAATAACAGAAACTACAAAAACTAGCCTTCAAGGGCTAGCAACAACAACAAGAGCGGCAACAGCAGCAGCAGGGGCATCAGCCCTTCATTTTCCGCTCAGTTCTCCAGCACCTGCATAGGGACAATCCACCCAGAAGGTGGAAAACAAGGCAACGGTCAGCGTTCAGCTGACCAACTTATAACAATCCTACCCCTTTCCCGGGGCAGAGGCATTCCTTCCTTGCAGAGCAATATAGCAATTGATAGATAATATACATATTGTGCTCTCACGCACAAACAATCCATCATAACTGTCGGCCACCTGGCCCGACGACCTGGGCTCTCAGGCACACATTTGGGTACACCAGCGAACTAGGATCAACACAAATGAGCATTTAGTCGTAAAGGCGCGCATGCCTAAGACTCTCATTATGCTACTAACGAAAGCCCAATGCCTTGGCACTTCCTTGTACAGTCAACATAATGCAGGTACAGATCCGCCACCCCCCGTTGCTCAAGTCGCCTTGCCCTCACCAAGCACATCGTACTTGCGGCTATAATAAAAGGAGCGGGTCGGCTTCACCTTTCCTGTTAGGCACAAGGCCTTCTAGAGCTCGCAGCTCCCAATTGCCACAACGTCCACCAAGGACTGGCGTCACAATAGCCACACTGTCCAACTAGGACTGGCTTTATCGTCTATCAAGGACTGGCTACATCGTAGCCAAAGTACAAACAGCACAAGGGCATTTTCCTGGAGTTCTACATTCCAGTACTTCCTGCTACTCCCCTTCACAGACATAACCCAACGACCCCACTAACGACACGAGTATACGCGGAGTCTTCTCCGGTGCGTTAATACAACATCACCAATCCAGACCAACATGTCCAGATGGGCTTAAAACAGCATGCTTATCCCGTACTACACTTTTCCGGGTCTATATGCAGACTCAACAGGGGATAAAAACTATCAACCCACCGGAATCACTCACTCATTCCACCTTTTGGTGGAGAGGATTCCTTACTCATGCATAAAGGAGGACTTCACATGTCCAAGAAGGAAGATCGTTACCCTTGACAATCTTTTGGGAGCCATGGGAAATCTGGCCGGTTTGAAAGCATCACAGCAGCTTTGCCTCCACTAAACTAGCCTCGGATTACGAATCGGACCGCGGGAGCATCACCAAAGCCTTGTTCTTCTCCTCCTTCTCCTTCCTCCAAGCTCTCTCTCTTTTTCTCTCTTGATAAGAATGAGAGAAGAAGCTACTATTCAGTCTTATCACTGCAGGAAAAGACCAGGGCCATTGGATCCAAATAGAAATAATTGGATGGCCAAGATCTGCCCAAAATTCCATTTTTGACTTGACACGGCCTATGACATGCCCACGCTCCAGGCCGTGTCCCCCAAGCAGGGTACGAACTGACTCAAAATGAACCAGAACACGGGCTCCAACATGCCCGCATCACAGGGCAGACACACCCGTGTCAACTTTGACATGGCCGTGTGACTGGCCGTGTCGCCTTTTCAACACAGGCCTAAATCACCCGAGAAGGACACGGCTAAGGCACACGCCCGTGTCCATGTCCGTGTGTCCAACACGCCCCTGTGGCACGCCCGTGTCACAGGCCGTTTTCCACACTCAATGCCACTCAATGCCATTTCTCTTAGCGCCACTCAATGCCATCGATTTTCTCCCAAGTAGGACACGCCTTTGGACACGCCCGTGTCCCAGGCCGTGTCGCCTCTCGACGATCAGTTCTCGAGAACTCGAATCGATACCTCAAGAGAAGGACACGCCCTGGGACACGCCCGTGTCCCAGGCCATGTTCACTGGACACGCCCTGGGACACGCCCGTGTCCCAGGCCGTGTCACCCAGCCTGACTCCATTTTAAGATTTTGGGGTGTTACAATCCTCCCCACCACCTTAAGATAAATTTCGTCCCGAAATTTGTACCCAAAAAATAAACAAAAATCACAAAGCGATAACGTTAAAAGAACGGTTATAACAAAATGTACACGGTCAACAGTTTATATAAACAGTTCGGGAAACTCAGCTTGCATGGTCTACTCAAGTTCCCATGTTAGCTCCTCTCGGCCCCAATTGTCCCACCGGACTTTGACCATCCCGATTATCTTGTTCCGCAACTGTTTCTCGGCTCGATCCTCGATTCGAATGGGTCTAACCTTCATCGTTAGCCCATACTCGACCGGTACACGATCATTCTCAACTATTTGAGTTGGATCCTTGACGGCATTGCGAAGTACTTAGATGTGGAAGACATCATGCAATCCACTCAATTCTGCTTAAAGCGCTAACCGATAAGCAGCTTCCCCGACTCGCTTCACAACTTCAAACAGACCAATGTATCTGGGACTTAGCTTTTTCAACCGACGAATCCGAGATACGCCTTTGAAGGGTTTGATCTTCAAATAGACCCAATCGCCCACCACAAACTCCATGTTTCGATGCTTGGCATTGTAGTACTTTGCTTGTCGATCTTGGGCTATTAATAGCCTCTCCCAAATAGAGCGTATTATCGAGGTAGCTTCGTTGACTTCCTTTCGCCCATTCAGCTTGGATTTGCTTACCTCCGCCCAAGCTAATGGTGTACGATATTTACGACCATATAGAGCCTCAAACGGTGCCATACCGATGCTCGCTTGGTAGCTGTTATTATAGGCAAATTCAACCAAATAAATGTACTCTTCCCATTTCTTACTGAAATCTTGGGCGCACATACGAATCATATCTTCCTTCGGCCTGTTGGTTCGCTAAGTCTGGCCATCCGTCTGGGGATGAAAGGCCGTACTGAATGCTAATTTTGTACCCAACATTTGATGAATTAACCTCCAATCTGTTGAGGTGAATCGCCCATCACGATCACTAACAATGCTCTGAGGAACACCGTGCAGTCGAACAATCTGTTCCACATAGAGTTAAGCCAAGGTTGTACAAGACACACCTGTCTTGTACCTGTGACGACGTCACTTTGCTTGATAGCCTCATGTTGACCAAGATTGTACACTCTGGGCTGCGCCTGTGATGTAGAGGAATCAACCACTGTTTTCCCTTCTCAGCATAAGACGCACCCGTCTTCTTTTCTCCTTTGGGTTGAGCAACCCGACAATCACGGGCTAAATGCCCCCACTTTGCCACAGTTAAAGCATGCACGAGACTCCGGCCTCGATGTTTCTCCCGAATTAACCGTCCCAGAAGTTTGCCCCGAAGACATGGACCTCTTGCCCCACTTTTTCTAGTAGTACGATTTTCCAGAGCGGGGTGCTTTGAACTCGGGCTTTGCCACAGCCAAGTCCTTCCTGCCTTGCACCCGCTTCATGTCCTTTTCCAGCGCACCCTCCGTATCAACCAAAGCTTGACATCCCTGGTTCACTGAACTAGAAAGCAGGAACCTCAACTCGTCCCGCAAACCTTCATAAAACCGATTTGTTTTTCTTTGTTCATCGGCGAAGATTGTTCCTGCATACCGTTCCAATCGTGTAATTTCATATAGGTACGCATCAACGCTAGACTCTCCTTGCGTTAGCCGCTGGAACTCATTCTCCATAGCAATGCGTTGTGCCGCTGGAAGATGTTTAGCCAAAAACATACGAGAGAACTCCTCAATTGATACTTGAGTCAATTGCCTACCCGCCAAATGGTGTAACTCAACCTCGTCCCACCATAACCTCCCCTCTCCTTCTAACAAGAAGGTGGCCAAAGTGACCTTTTGAGTTTCCTCCGTCCTGATCGCCGTCAAAATACGTTTGACTCGCGATAACCAGTCCTCTGCCTGCGTTGGGGATCCCTGTCCCGTGAACGTCGGCGGATTGAAGCTCATGAATTGCTTCAATTGTCGTTAAGCTGCTCGCGGATCCATAGCCTCAACCGGTTCGGGTCGAACACCAACACGATCTGGCACCACTATCGGCAGCGCCTGCCCGGTCGGCCGAATCATCGCAAATAGAGCTTCAGCAACTAATCGAACAGTTTCTGCAGATGGAGGAGGTGTTGGCACCTCAACTGGTGACACACTCTCATCAGAGCGTTGGGGCTCAGATTGCCCAACACCACTATGAGTCACCTATGGGTGGACAAGACACACTTTAGCGACAATGCGCAAGAAATAACAATAAAGTAGGAACACGCAGATTCCTCAAACAAGGTATTTGCATTTCTTAATGGATATTCCAGAGTTCACTAGCATTACAGCGGTACGCACAGACACGTACTGGCCACCCCAGAAAATAATTCGATCACGAATTCGAAAGAGGAAGACCGAGATAAGCTGATATCAAAATGTAACGACTCCACCCGTTTAATAACATATAATAGAAGGTCTGGCCGGGGCCCCACACGATATGCTACCAACAGACGGTGAGGTCACAGGATAATACCATCAACGCATCCCAACACAGAGCATGCTAGCAGAATAGATACACAAGTAGATGAACTCATTGCAAGAATATCCACTAGATATATATAAATCAACATTATATACAACCACTCAAATGAGGGCATAGCAAATACTACAGTTTGGCCTTAAGGCCATACAGTTCCTCTTGAAACAGTATGGATTACAGACATCAGCGCGCATGCCGACCATACATGAATAACAGAAACTACAAAAACAAGCCTTCAAGGGCTAGCAGCAACAGCAAGAGCGGCAACGGCAGCAGTAAGGGCATCAGCCCTTCATTTTTCGCTCGGCTCTCCAGCACATGCATAAGGACAATCCACCCAGAAGGTGTCAAACAAGGCAACGGTAAGTATTCAACTGACCAACTTATAACAATCCTACCCCTTTCCCGAGGCAGAGACATTCCTTCCCTGCAGAGCAATATAGCAATTGATAGATAATATACATATTGTGCTCTCACGCACAAACAATCCATCACAACCGTCGGCCACCCAGCCCGACGACCTGTGATCTCAGGCACACATTTGGGTACACCGACAAACCGGGATCAACACCAATTAGCATTTAGTCGTAAAGGCGCGCATGCCTAAGACTCTCATTATGCTACTAATGAAAGCCCAATGCCTTGGCACTTCCTTGTACAGTCAACATAATGCAGGTACAGATCCGCACCCCCCCCCCCCCCCCCCCCCCCCGTTGCTCAAGTCGCCTTGCCCTCACCAAGCACATCGTACTTGCGGCTATAATAAAAGGTGCTGGTCGGCTTCACCTTTCCTATTCGGCACGAGACCTTCTAGACCTTGCAGCTCCCAATCGCCAAAACGTCCACCAAGGACTGGCATCATAATAGCCACATTGTCCAACTAGGACTGGATTCATCGTCCATCAAGGACTGGCTACATTATAGCCACATCACAAACAGCACAAGGGCATTTTCCTGGAGTTCCACATTCCAGTACTTCCTGCTACTCCCCTTCACAGGCATAACCCAACGACCCCACTAATGACATGAGTATACGCGGAGTCTTCTCCGGTGCGTAAATGCAACATCACCAATCCAGACCAACATGTCCAGATGGGCTTCACACAACATGCCTATCCCGTACTACACTTTTCCGGGTCTATATACAGACTCAACAGGGTATCGCAACTATCAACCCACTGGAATCACTCACTCATTCCACCTTTTGGTGGAGAGGATTCCTTACTCATGCATAAAGGAGGACTTCACATGTCCAAGAAGGAAGATCGTTACCCTTGACGATCTTTTGGGAGCCATCGGAAATCTGGCAAGTTGGAAAGCACAGCAGTAGCTTTGCCTCCACTAAACTAGCCTCGGATTACGAATCGGACCGCGGGAGCACCACCAAAGCCTATCTCTTCTCCTCCTTCTCCTTCCTCCAAGCTCTCTCTCTCTTTTTCTCTCTTGATAAGAATGAGAGAAGAAGCTACTATTTAGTCTTATCACTACAGGAAAAGACCAGGGCCATTGGATCAAAATAGAAATAATTGGATGGCCAAGATCTGCCCAAAATTCCATTTTTGACTTGACACGGCCTGTGACACGCCCGTGCCCCAGGCCGTGTCCCTCAAGAGGTGTACGAACCGACTCAAAATGAACCAGAACACGGGCTCCAACACGCCCGTGTCACAGGGCAGACACGCCCGTGTAAACTTTGACACGGCCGTGTGACTGGCCGTGTCGCCTTTGCAACACAGGCCCAAATCACCCGAGAAGGGCACGGCTAAGGCACACGCCCGCATCCATGGCCGTGTTTATAACACGCCCCTGTGACACGCCTATGTCACAGGCTGTGTTCCACACTCAATGCCACTCAACGCCATTTCTCTTAGCGCCACTCAACGCCATCGATTTTCTCCCGAGTAGGACACGCCCTGGGACACGCCCGTGTCCCAGGCCGTTCTGCCTCTCGACGATTAGTTCTCGAGAACTCGAATTGACACCTCGAGAGAAGGACACGCACTGGGACACGTCCGTGTCCTAAGCCGTGTTCACTAGACACGCCCTGGGACACGCCCGTGTCCCAGGCCGTGTCACCCAGCCTAACTCCATTTTAAGATTTTGGGGTGTTATAGAGGATCGGTTCATATATAGTAACTCATTGTATAAGAGTGCCCATACAAACTTATACGATAAGGATCTTAAGTATGCAATGTAATGTAATGATATGTATGCAATGCAAAGACTCACCCATGATCACACACATACAATTGCTATGTCGACACAGACTTGTAGTTCCCACTTTTCGAACAGGTGGCTAACCTCTCAGGCGTTAACCGTCTGGCAAGGAGGTGATAGTGGAGCGGGATTCTCCACTACTAGGTGGGCATCCATAATACCAAGCCTAGGACTCCATACGGCTCAATGCGAAGGACACAACAACGGAGCTCACATGAGTACTACGGCTTAGTGTGAGTCTCGGGTAGATGTGCACCAAGAACCAAGCCCCGAACTGGCCAATGTTGTGACCCGGAAGGAGCCTCGAAAAAAGCATGAGGACCAAGCCCAACTGTCTACTTAGCACAGAGGGAGCCACGGGAATGAGCACCGACGACCAAGCCCAACTGCCCAAAGTCTATCCGTCAACTTCCGTCGGTGTGACGATTGGGGAGCCCGTAGACCCGCCACACTATCCTTAACCCAGGATTACGACACCGCGTGTCGACTCACACCATATGCAATGTCACATCATCAGGGCACGAGAGGAGCCTCGGGAATGAACACCGAGGACCAAGCCCAATCGTCCACTTACGTCTCTTCTCAATATTACCAATCAAGTGCAGTCAAACCCCGCACTTACACCCTTTCACCACCCTGTTCCCCATGGTACTTAAGGGTTCATTATCAGTGTAAGGGTACTTCACACATCCATCATATAAAGACCACAACCATTTGTTCGTAACAGTCATTACCAATTATATATAGCATGTTCAAGCCAAACTCATCATTATTCAACACATCACCACTATCAAGTACTGATGAGTCCTCTTTATATACCTATTTTCGGACTCATCTAGGCTTATTTTCTTGTCTTTGCACACCGTTTAGCATCATTTGCACTCCTTTTGGTTCGCTACGGTTTTCCACGTCTTGTGCACATTTTTAGCCTATTTCTGTGTGTGTATGTATTTCATTCTTGCTATGATTATTATTGTTTGTCTGTGACTGCCATGTCGACATCCCGTCCAGTTTTCCTGCAGGTTCGGGGATTGTGTGGGCGTCCGGCATCGGACTTTCACCATTTTTGGCAAAGGAGTCAATGGTCGTGCGTTTTTACCCACGCACGACCATCGACCTCTTTGGCGCACGATCATCGGTCGTGCGCAGTCATGACCTCTCCTGTGAAAGTTCTGTCCCGGCATATCGCACGATCACCAGCCATACCGCTCACGATCACTGCTCGTGCGCTGCCGGTCGTGCGCAGTCATGATATCTTTTTCCACTTTTCTGCCTCCATATCGCACGATCACTGACCATATCGCGCACGACCACTGGTCGTGCGCCAGTGATCGTGCGCGCTGTTTATTCTGCTTTCTATAAATACGCAGGTTCCGCCCTATTTTGGAGATTTTAGCGAGATCCGCGATTTTTCCGCCATTCTCACCACCTCATCCGCTAGCCTACTCTTCCATCCGCCAAGCGATTCGGTGCATAGTGGCCCGTGTAGTTTCCATCCCGCCTGGCGAAGCAGTGCATAGCGGCCTGCATAGTAGGATTTCCGCCGTTCTCTCCACCTCATACGCTTGCCTACTCGCCCATCCGCCTAGCGATTCGGTGCATTGCGGCCCGACTAGTCCTCCATCCCGCCTGGCGAAGCATCGCATAGCGGCGTTGCATAGGAGTAGTTGTTAGATTTTTACTTTATTTTCCGCAACCATCAAAACCCCCATCGTTACCTTCGCCCCGAGGACTTCATTCTCAAGTCCTCCTCGACATTAACTCATCCCTTACTGTGTTCCTCAAGAGACCGACACTCGGGGATTTATTCCCAAACTTTATTACTTGTGCGACCGGTGCGCTTGCCGTAATTCCACGCATCAAGTTTTTGGCGCCGTTGCCGGGGAACACAGTCGTTTGAGTTTTTTGGAGAGGAAGATTTGAGATAGATGCCCTTTCCATTTGTATATTTCATGTTTTATTTTTGTTTTGGTTTTTAGTTGTTATTTTTTTTATTTTATTTTATTCCCTTTCTAGTTTTTATTTTGCTATAGCAGGCTGTTCCACTCTTTATTTGCTTGCGAGTATTTAATTTTTGCTTAGAAAATTCTTGTGGTGAATTCTTTCTTGCTGCACCATGTATTCTTATGCGAATATTCGTTGTCGTTGGTGCGGGGATTATAGGCATAACAGTGATGAGTGCCCCACTGAAGAATGGGAGCATAATTCTCGTGGTTCAGTGTATGGAGCACCGTTGTCTTATTCCTCCCTACCCGTACCTCAGTCTTATGGTCACCACTCTTCTCCGCCTTCACCTTTTTCATATTCCTCCCCGGTCCCTTCTAGACCGAGGGGTAATGGAAAACGGTGTTTGTGTTGTCATAGCACCGACCATGTGTTGAAAGATTGCGCAGAATTTCAGCGCCAGATGGAGGCGGATGATGAACTGGATATCCGGATCGTCTCATCCACCTCTCAAATGGCCGCTCCTTCTGATTCTGATGATGTATCCGCAGTACCACCTTGTCTATGGGGGACTGCTGTGGATACACCCATCAGACTTTTTACTGATCGATGTGATGACATTGCGGTACCGTCGCCTTCTATACCTTCTTCCCCTCTTTTTGATTCACCCCCGGAGGAACCTGCACCTACTTTCTCTGATGTTGTTGTTCCTCCGCTTTCTTTGCAAGAATCATCTACTCCTCTTTTTAGTGAGTTGGTTGATGATGTTGTGCCCTTTGGAGATTGGGAACATGAGGATGCGCCATGGTGTGACGAGGACATTATTCTCGTCAATGGAGAATACTATGTCTTGGAACACCGTGACGCACCGAGGTGTATTGATGAGGAGATCCTTGTTGATGAGGAAGTTCCTACTTCCTTATTGGTTGAGGAGGTCCAAACCACCACCGAGGACCTCGTGGTCTCAGTTTCCCCTCGCCATGACTCACATGACACCGACAATGATCTATGTTTGGATCCTGCTGAGGGTGATACCGGGATCACTCCCCCGATTTCTGATTATTTTTGTCCTTCTTCTCTTTTATTCCTTGATCCCCCTTCTCCTTCTGCGCCTGTGCGGGTTGACTCCCTACGGGTGAGTTGGGTTGACATTGAGCCTTGCGCTCAGGTTGTCGGCGAGTGCCTCAGCTTGCATGAGGAGTTTCCTACTCCTTTTGCAGTTGAAGCCTCTACCTTCACCTTCGCCCCCAACGAGCTTGTGGTGGACGATACCTTGCTAGGCAAGGATTTGTTTTGTGGTGAGATGAGTGAGGACCAGTGCTCCTCCTCATCTTACTTCCTATTTCCTCTACCTGTGCGTCGCAGGTACTATTACTCAGGTAGAGGGGTAACTGTTCTATCACCGTATCGGTACCCATTACCGACACGGATATTAGGACAGTTGCCAGTGCACTTTTCTTTTCATAGGCCCATTAGCTAGAACTTTTCTTTTGCTGAATAAGTCGTGCTGGGATGACAATAACCCCAGTGCTTATCTTTCATTTTCTGCATTTTTCTTTTTTTATGTCTAGCTTAGTTTAGTATTTCTTTTTGTATATTTTTCTTTTGTTTTTGCGGAGCTCATCCCTGCAGGTATTCATGGAAACTACGCATTGGCGGGGTTGTGATTCTTCGTATGGCGGGCCTGCTTCTAGTTTTCACGCGTCTTCTGGTATGCTCACTAGCTGAGCATTGGGTAACCTCTTCCCTTAGCTCGTTTTGATTTAAATTTCTATACCATTTGATGTGTTGTTTAGTTTAAGTCTGGGGGAGAGTCAGTTTACCTTTTACACGCGCACCCTTCATGTGCATACTAGAAGCTTTTATAGTTATTGTTTTGTTTAGTTCATTTCTTGCACACCACTACACCCACTTGAGCGCGAGCTTAGCTGTTAGCGTGCCGCGAGTTGAACTTGTGTCTTTGTTAGATTTGGAAAATTTATGTGCTAGTTTAGGATTGTACGACGGAGTAAAATGTTGGCCTTGCTGTGTTTCTAGTCAACTGCTCTCATCTCGTGTAGAAATTTAAGTAGATTTAATTTTTCTGTATGCTTATAGTTTTATATTTTTCTATCTGCGTAAATTCTTTTTATTCTACTCAAAAGTTGGTGAATCCGGTGTGAATCAAACGGTAGCGTAGGAATGTGTGTAGCCGCCACTAGACTCATATTGCTTGAGTCGGGAGGAAGGATTATCTTTCTCGGTTGCTAAGAACTTGCCCCAAGCTATTCTTGAAGCATTGGTACACGGTTAGTCTAGCGTAAGAGTGATGTAGGCCACCTTTTGGCCCGGTTGAGCTTTGTACCCATTCCTAACATCGCCCTTGCTAGCCCCTTTGTGCCTACCCTTCCTTTTGATTCAGCTCCACTATATTCACCAAAGCCTCATAGCCGATCCTAGTCGCACACCCAAGTCGAGCTTAGTGTTTTATATTTTCATGTTGGGATGTGATGTGGTGTTATTATTTGTGAATATGTGGATGTGCTCCAAGATTTATATCTGTTGAGATTGTGAAAATAAAGAAAATGATTTGAAAAGAAAAGAAAAAAAAAATATGTGAAAAAGAAAAGTGAAAAGTAAAAGTTGAATTGAAATATTTATTTGAGAAGATCTGGATTTGGAGTAGGCGGTGCACACACCCATGTTGCAAAAGTTAAGTCTGGGGGTGTGGTGCACCCATGTTTATTTTGTGGGCAGCGGGTGCAAGTTACGTTAGCTCATTTGGGTTAGGTGCATACCCTTCATGTTTATCCTTGTTTTCCTCACCGTAACCCAAGCCCCATTATTACCCGAAGTCCTACGGACTTGCGCTTGAGTTGACTAGTGTCGTGGAGAGAGTGCGAACGGGCAAGCTTATGGTTTCCGACATTGGTGGATTCCTTTGGGGGTAATCTTGAGCCCCGGTCTTCGGCAATGCTCACCTTAGTGGCCTGTCTACTTTCTCCCTGCGTAAGACCGGATGATTCACCGTGATTCTACTTTGGAGTAATAATAAATTTTTGTTACGCATTGTGAAAACTATAAAATATTTTGTATACTTAAAAATTTCCTCTACTTTTATTTTTATGCACGCGAGCATGCGACTTCGCATGGTACTCCGTTTTGCAATTTCTTTGTTAGCTAGTTCATTTTCCCCGTCTGCTTAGGTTTTGTTTGCTCGGGACGCGCAAACGGTTAAGTCTGGGGGTGTGATGAGTCCTCTTTATATACCTATTTTCGGACTCATCTAGGCTTATTTTCTTGTCTTTGCACACCGTTTAGCATCATTTGCACTCCTTTTGGTTCGCTACGGTTTTCCACGTCTTGTGCACATTTTTAGCCTATTTCTGTGTGTGTATGTATTTCATTCTTGCTATGATTATTATTGTTTGTCTGTGACTGCCATGTCGACATCCCGTCCAGTTTTCCTGCAGGTTCGGGGATTGTGTGGGCGTCCGGCATCGGACTTTCACCATTTTTGGCAAAGGAGTCAATGGTCGTGCGTTTTTACCCACGCACGACCATCGACCTCTTTGGCGCACGATCATCGGTCATGCGCAGTCATGACCTCTCCTGTGAAAGTTCTGTCCCGGCATATCGCACGATCACCAGCCATACCGCGCACGATCACTGCTCGTGCGCTGCCGGTCGTGCGCAGTCATGATATCTTTTTCCACTTTTCTGCCTCCATATCGCACGATCACTGACCATATCGCGCACGACCACTGGTCGTGCGCCAGTGATCGTGCGCGCTGTTTATTCTGCTTTCTATAAATACGCAGGTTCCGCCCTATTTTGGAGATTTTGGCGAGATCCGCGATTTTTCCGCCATTCTCACAACCTCATCCGCTAGCCTACTCTTCCATCCGCCAAGCGATTCGGTGCATAGCGTCCCGTGTAGTTTCCATCCCGCCTGGCGAAGCAGTGCATAGCGGCCTGCATAGTAGGATTTCCGTCGTTCTCTCCACCTCATACGCTTGCCTACTCGCCCATCCGCCTAGCGATTCGGTGCATTGCGGCCCGACTAGTCCTCCATCCCGCCTGGCGAAGCATCGCATAGCGGCGTTGCATAGGAGTAGTTGTTAGATTTTTACTTTATTTTCCGCAACCATCAAAACCCCCATCGTTACCTTCGCCCCGAGGACTTCATTCTCAAGTCCTCCTCGACATTAACTCATCCCTTACTGTGTTCCTCAAGAGACCGACACTCGGGGATTTATTCCCAAACTTTATTACTTGTGCGACCAGTGCGCTTGCCGTAATTCCACGCATCAAGTACGTCTTCGATATTACATACATTTAAATCATTCCTACATCATTTGTTCATTAGGGATCTATCCAACAAATGTTATAAATCATGATTTATCACAACCACTTATAGACTACATCTCAACAAAACATTAAAGCTAATGCACTATAATCTCTCTACTAACCCAAAGCAGATACAAAACAAGCACGATAATATCATGTGTAGGAATAATTACTGTACAGCAACTTCAAACGGGGATTCGCGAGGCTATAAGAATCTGGTGAAGATGTTTAACCCCTTGTTGGAAAGGCATTTCTAAGGTCTGTGACTTTCGTGTTTATTCAAAAGCCGGATCTGGCCGCATCGAGTCTGAAAGCAGCCTCAAAGGTTGATGCACGCAGAAAATAGATTTCCGTGTGAATCTTAAGCATATCAGATGACATCAATTCGTCTTCTTCCTTCAAATAAACTTTCAAATAACATCCAGAATTTCTCCTCCCATATTCACCCTCATAAGGTCACTTCTCTTCACGAAACCAGTCCAAAAACTACATTCGAAGTGAGGGAAAGGTTGAAGACTCTAATTCCTAGGACACAAGTCCTAGCATGTCCTTTTCCTAGAAACCTTCTTCTCACAAATCAAGACCCTTTTGAGTCGATAGCTCTCATAGAAATAACTGAAGATCTAGCACTAAGGGAGAGGGTAGGAAGCTCACCTCGTTTCAAGTGTTTCTACCATTTCCATCCATAGTTCTTGTTACCCTTCTTGACGGCATCTTCTTCTCCTTGGTCGGTGTTAGTTCTTCATGCGAAGAAGATCGGTTCCAACACCTTCTTCCTCTCCAACAGTTTCTTATAGCGACGGCTTGGAAGGAAGACTAGAAACGGCTAGGGTTTTCTCCCCTTTTCATGTGGAAAGTTGGGTAACTATATAGCCATGTGTCGGACTATCATTGGACTGCAAATCAACTCAGTAAATGAGTCCCTTCAAAACGAAGCGGCCAAAAGTTCGACAAAACCCGAAATAGAACAACATGGGTAGGGACACGCCCATGTCACTACTCGTGTCTTGCACGGGAGGAACGCTGTCGACGATTCGTCGAGCTCCGCTCGACAAATCATCAAACTGTTGCTTGGACAGACACGGGTTGGGACATGCCCGTATCTCTACTCGTGTCCTGCTCGGGAGGAACACGATCGACGAATCGTCGAACTGCTGCTTGGACACACACACGGGTAGGGACACGCCCGTGTCTCTACCCGTGTCCTGCTCGGGAGGAACATGGTCGATGATGTTAGTCATATACGGGTAGGTACACACCTGTATCACTACCCATGTCTACACACACACGGGTAGGGACACGCACGTGTCACTACCCGTGTCCTTCTCTAGAAATTACACGAAGAAGACATAAAGGCACTAGAGTTCCACATAGGTCTGGACATGCCCGTGTCACTACCCGTATCCTATTCTAGACCAACTTATCCTCCCTTACACAAGTGTAAGCCTAGCTGCCAGCAGTCTCTAAGCCCAAGACAATTCTCCTAACTTAAAAGCACGCACAAGGGGCCTAGCGTGAATCGGGACGTTACAAATCCTATAAACAAAATAAAAGGTTTCATCCCCGAAATCAGGCTAAGGATATGGGGAGAGAAAACATGAAATAAAATAAAATATTCTTTTAAAATTATCTTGAGGAAACAACTCTGGGTAGCGCTTTTGCATCAAGTCCACCGGCTCCCTTGTATACTCCTCCTTCCCCTGGTTAGTCCACAACAACTTTACAAAAGGAACACACTTGCGGCACAAAATCCTTGTCTCATTGTCTACTCTCCGCACTGGCTCTAGTCGTATAGATCTATCGGTTACTACTGCTCCATCAATGGTGGGAATATGTTGATCAGTCTACAACAGCGCCCTCCGGAGTGACGATACATAGAATACGTCATGAAGGTTCTCCAGCTCTGGTGGTAACTCCAACCGGTAGGCCAAAGGGCCAATCTTTTCCAATATGGTGTAAGTTCCAACGTACCTTGGGCTGAGCTTCTTCACACCACATACCCGTGACACTCCATGCATCGGTCGAATTTTCAAGAACGCTTTGTCACCCACCAAAAATTCTTCCACTCGGTACTTTGCATTATAATATTTAGCCTACCAACTTTGAGCCTCAAGCATGTGGTCCTGTCTTAGTCTAACAATCGCATTAGTTTCACTGATGTACTCAATTCCTAAAACCTTCGGGTCTTTATCTTGTACCCATGACAAGGGGGTTCTACACCTTCTTCCGTAAAGGGCTTCACGGGGTACCATCCCGATTGTTAAAGTAGCGAACAAACGACTAAAAACAAGCCGGGACTTTGAATAATTGAATGTTTTATTATCAAAAAAGATGTCTATTACAAAGGTATTCCCTCCCTTATAAAGAATGGAGGAGAGATGAGAGAATACAAATAAGAGATGTGGGACTAAAAATTTACAGGACTAAGCAGACTATACAGAACAAACCGCACAAGCCGCGTGGTTAGACAGAAGGGCGAACCGCTCAGCTACCACTAGAGAGAGAGATCGCCATGGGAGACCACTAGACCGCCCGGTCTCCAAGCCGGCTGAGAAAAACCGCTAGATCGCTCGTCTACCAGACAGAAACAGCACATTAACCAACCTGCTGAAGGGAAACCGCCAGACCGCATGGTCTTCAACCCGCCAAGACAGACCGCAAGACTGCTCAGTCACCAACTTCAACACTCCCCCTCAAGCTGGAGCATATATATCGATCATGCCCAGCTTGTCTTAAATATAAAGAAACGAGATGGATACTGGCTTGGTGAAGATGTCAGCCAGCTCTTTATCAGAAGTGACGAAGGGAGTGCAAATTTGTTGCTTCAATATCTCTTCACGAATGAAATGACAGTCGACCTCAATGTGCTTGGTTCTTTCATGGAAGACCGGATTTTTGGAGATGTATATGACAGCCTTGTTATCACAGAACATAGGTAGATGATGGTTATAGACCTCTCCTAAATCCAGCATGAGAGCCCGTAGCCATTTTAACTCACAAGTGGTCGACGCCATACTACGATACTCTGCTTCTGCATTGGACCAAGAGATAACAGACTGCTTCTTGCTCTTCCAGCTCACCAGATTTCCTCCAACAAAGGTGCAAAAACCCGAGGTTGACTTGTAATCCCCTTTGTCATCAGCATAACTTGCATCTGAGTATGCTTCAACCCTCAGATGACCATTCTTCTAAAAAAGTAATCTTTTCTCAGGCGCTGCTTTGACATACTCCAAGATCTGCAAGGCGGACTGTAGATGGCACTCCCTAGGTTCTTGCATGAATTGACTCACCTTGCCTACATCATAGGAAATGTCGGGCCTGGTCACAGTGAGATATATGAGCTTACCAACCAGACGCCTGTACTGCGAACTATCTGAAAGAGGAGGCAAATCATCTGTCCAGGTTTTGTCTTCTCTAGTTGCCATGGGGCATCGACCAGGTTTTGCTCCAGTCAATCCTGCCTCTTTTAAAAGATCAAGGGCATACTTACGCTGGGAGAGAACTAAGGAGTTGGGCTTCCGAGAGATTTCGATCCCCAGAAAGTACTTCGGAGATCCCATGTCTTTCATGACAAGATGTTGACAAAGATGTTGCTTTGTTAGGGCTACCCTTTCCTGGTCATCGCCAGTGAGAAGAATATCATCGACGTACACAGCAAAAACAACTAGTCCTGAGGGGGTTTTGTGAATAAATAGTGAGTGATCGGTAGAGCTTCGCGCAAAACCAACGGCCGCCACGATGCCGCTGAACTTGTCAAACCAAGCTCGAGGGCTCTGCTTGAGGTAATAGATTGCCTTCTTCAGCCGTCATACATGTGTCTCCCCCTAAGCAACATACCCAGGAGGTTGCTCCATGTAGACGGCCTCCTGAAGATCACTATAAAGGAAGGCATTCTTGACATCCAGCTGGGAAATCGGCCAATCTCCAGTTACCGCCACAGAGAGAAGGACCCAGATAGTGCTGGGACGAGCCACGGGAGAGAAGGTGTCAAATTAAACAACCCCATAGGTCTGAGTAAAGCCCTTAGCAATAAGGCGAGCCTTATAACGATCCACAGTGCTGTCTGGGCCAAATTTGACCACAAATACCCAGCGACAGCCAACAACATCAGTGTTGAAGGGAGGAGGAACAAGAGTCCAGGTACACCGCTCGGTTAGGGTCGCCATTTCCTCATCCATAGCCATCTTCCAATGAGGAATAGCAAGGGCCTCTTGGTAGGAGCTGGGTGTGGCAGTGGCAGAGATAGCCAGTGAAAAGGCCCTGCGAGAAGGGGTAAGACGATCATATGAAACAACAGCAACAAGGGGGTGTAGGGTACACGTCCGCACCCCTTTGCGAAGAGCTATAGGAGGATCCAGGTCAGCGGGTCCCTCGACATCCGGAGCATCCGTGGCAGAGAGAGCTAGCTCGGGAGTAGAGAGAGACAATAGCGGAGATGAGGGAGATGGTGGAGGAGAAGAGGGAGAGAGAGGCGGAGGGAGAGGAGTGGACGGAGATGGTGTAGGGTTTGAGATTGTATTGGGAGACGAGGGAACAAAGGGAACTGCAGGAGAATCAGAAGCTGGGAGAAGAGCAGAGGAGTCATCCGAGAAGTAGGAGGTATTCTCGAAGAAGGTGACGTCAGCAGAGACGAACTGCTTACGAAGAACGGAATCAAAGCAACAATATCCTTTATGAGTGGTGGAGTACCCCAGAAATACACACTTAGTGGAGCGAGGGGAGAGCTTATCACGGGTGGTAGATGGGGCATGCACAAAGGCAGTGCATCCACGTACAGCGAGAGAAATCATCAATGAACATGACAAAATATGAACTACCCCATCCAACGGTAAGAGTAGGAGACGAACCCCAAACATCAGAGTGGATGAGATCAAACAGACGTGTAGATCCACGAACGTGCTTTGGAGGGAAGGAGGAGCGGTGATGCTTGCCAAGTTGACAGGCCTCACAGTTGAGCGGAGGACTTTATGGAGGAAGTTGGGGCAGAAGTTGATGAAGAAGACGGGAGGAGCATGACCAAGGCGGAGATGCCATTGGAGGAGATCTGTGGAGGTGGAGGAGAAGGTGGAGAAAGCGGAAACATTGTCTAGTAAGTATAGACCGCCACTCTCAGTCCCAGTAGCAATCGTCCGTTGGGAGTCCAGATCCTGAAAAGAACAAGAAGTAGATGTAAATGTGATGGAACACTGTAATTGCTTGCATAAAGAGGTAACAGATAATAAGTTGCACGGGAACTTGGGCATGTAGAGAGTCTCCGCCAAGCGAAGAGACGGAGTGACATGAACTATCCCCGTCCCATTGACCGGTAATGAAGTGTCGTCAGCGAGAAAAACCAGGGGCAACCGAGCATGTGTTTCTAGGAGAGAAAAACACTGGAGAGTGCCGGTCATATGATTGGTAGCACCGGTGTCGATCAGCCATTTTCCTTGTGTAACAACGTGGGCACTACCAGAAGACGTCACCGAGGCGAACGACTTTAAGGAGGATGTGAAAGCCATGAAGGGAGGAACAAAAAAACTGCAGTGGTCACGGTGACAGCACATCAGCGGCAAGAAGGGCCACGACCAAGGTGCAGAGCAAGGCAAAGAGGAAGAAGAGGGAAGCAAAGGTCGCGCGACTAAATAGGAGGTCGAGGCGACTAACAAGCAGGAGCTGCTAAAGGAGGGGCCGCACAGAGGAGGACAGGCCGCTGCGACTTAGAGACAGGTCGCGGGGACTAAGAGAGAGATGAGCGGCTAAGGAAGAAGGGCAGAGAGGCTGCCTAAACAAGGAAGAACCCACGCGAACAGGGAGAAATCGCAGCGGTTAGGAGAAAGAGATCTGCAGCGGTCACGATGATAGACACTAGCGGCCAGAAAAGCCATGACAAAGCTGCAGAACCAAACAGAGGGAAAGAAGTCGAGCGGCTAGAAATCAGCCCACGCGAATAGAAGAAAGAGACACCACGCGAACAGAAAAAAGTCCACTGGAAGGAAAACAAGGCAAACAAGTCGCGAAAACAGGCCGAGGCGACTAGAAAAGAGGAGCAGCTAGAACGGAGGGCGCGACGACTAAGCACAGGTCGTGGCGAGAAGAAAGGAGAAACTAAGAGGTCGCGCACACAAAGGGCAACGACAAGGACAGAAAGAAGCCGCGCGAACAGGGCACAAGCAGGCGGAAGATACAAGCCGCGAGGACAGGTCGCAAGAAGAAGAAGCAAGCCGCGCGGACAGGTCGCGCAGTCAGAGAGGGCGCACAAAATCAGGAGGAGAAAATCGAGTCCTCTGATACCATGTTATAGTAGCGAACAAACGACTAAAAACAAGCCGGAACTTTGAATAATAAAGTTTTATTATCCAAAAAGATGTCTATTACAAAGGTATGTCCTCCTTTATATAGAATGGAGGAGAGAGGAGAGAATACAAATAAAATATGTAGGACTACAAATTTACAAGACTAAGCGGACTATACAGAACAAACCGCACAAGCCGCGCGGTTAGACAATAGGGCTAACCGCTCGGCTACAATTAGAGAGAGAGATCGCCATGGGAGACCGCTAGACAGCCCGGTCTCCAAGCCGGCTGAGACAAACCGCTAGATCGCTCAGCTACCAGACAGCAACCACACAGCAACTAACCTGCTGAAGGGAAATCGCCAGACCGCGCGGTCTTCAACCCACCAAGACAGACCGCCAGACCGCTCGGTCAACAACTTCAACACCGATGCTGGCATGGTGACTATTGTTATAGGAGAATTCCACGAGGTGTAAGAGCCTTTCCAATGACTCTCCTGTATCCAACACACACAGTCTCAATAGGTCCTCCAATGTTCAGATGGTCCTCTCAGACTGCCCGTCCGTCTGAGGATGAAATGTTGTGCTAAAGGTAAGGTGAGAACCCAAGTACGCATGTATGGCCTTCCATTCCTTAGAGGTAAACCGACCATCCCTGTCAGAAACAATTTTCCTTGACACGACATGATACTGTACAAACTGCTCCACAAAGCGGCTTACCAAAACATCCACATGAGCTTCTTTCTTCATGGGAATAAACCTGGCTACCGTTGTCAGGCGGTCAATGATTACCCACACCGAATCATTCCCTGAGCGTGAGTGAGGCAATCCATGGATTAAGTATATGTAGACATCCTCAAACTTCCACTTGGGGATGGGCAATGACTGTAATAATCCATTGGGCTCTAGCATTCCGCATTCACCCTTTAGCAGGCCTTATAGTGCGTAACAAAATAACTGACGTCCCTATTCATTCCTGGCCAACACATGGTCTTCCGCAAGTCGGCGTAAATCTTGGCAATCCTAGGATGCACAGAATACTGAGTGCAATGTGCCTCTCTCAGGATATCTTCCAAAATTTTATCGTCTTTGGGAATGTAATGCCGGCCACGGAGATGGACGAGGATGTCCTTTAGGGAATACTCGTCAATAGACTCATCTTCAATTGACTTGATTGTCAGGGCCAGAGCCGCATCCTTTCCTTGCTCTGCCGAGATTTGGTCTCGAATATCACAGACTATGCTCATCGCGGTTAAGTACTCCGTATAACCTTCTGATTGGTCTTTATATTCCAGGGTAATCTCCATCTCCTAGAGCACCCGAGATAACTCCATACTCGTCAATCGGGACTCAATGTTCGATTCCGGTGCCTTTCTGCTCAAAGAATCAGCTACGAAGTTTGCTTTTCCGTGGTGGTAGTTCAAGGTGAATTCATAATAGCATAAAAACTCTAACCACCACCGCTGTCTCAAATTCAATTCCTTTTGGGTATGGATGTATTTTAGATTCTTGTGGTCCGAAAAGATTTCGCAGTGGAGGCCATACAGTTAGTGTCTCCAAATCTTCAAGGCGAACACCACCGCTCCCAATTCTAAATCATGTACTGGGTATTTGATTTCATGCTTCTTCAGCTGTCTTGAAGCATATGCAATCACATGCTCGTGTTGCATCAATACCGCTCCAATCCCTTGATACGACACATCAGTGTAAACTCGAAATCCTTCCTTCCCTGATGGAATGGCTAAAATGGGTGCTGATGTAAGTCTGTCCTTCAATTCCTGGAACGCAGCTTCACACTGGGGTGTCCACTCATATGACACACCTTTCTTTGTCAGAGTAGTAAGAGGAAGGGAAATCTTTGAGAACCGTTTTACAAACTTACGATAGTACCCGGCAAGTCCATGGAAGCTCCGCACATCGGCCGTTGAATTCAAGGGAAACAACTCCCTCATGGTACGCACTTTGGCTGGATCCACAACTAGTGCAGCCCACTGATCACATGGTCCAAGAAGGCAACCTCTTGGAGCCAGAATTCGCACTTGCAGAACTTGGTAAACAAGGCGTGCTCTTTTAGCTTTCTCAAAACCAAGGTCAGATGTTCGACATGCTCTTCCTCTATCTTTGAGTAGACCAAAATGTCCTCAATGATAACGATAACAAAGATATCTTGATAAGGCTCGAACACTTTGTTCATAAAACTCATGAAAGCTAAAGGGGCATTTGTGATCCCAAACGGCATTACGGTGAACTCATACAAACCGTACTTTGAGCTAAAAGCCATTTTCTGAACATCCTTCTCTTATATCCTTAACAGATAATACCCCGAGCGTAAATCTAACTTGGAAAACCAATGCGCTCCTACCAATTTATCGAACAACTCATCGATCCCGGGTAGCAGATAGGTGTTCTGTACCGTTAGTCGGTTGAGCTTCCGATAGTCTATGCATAATCGTAAGGTTCCATCCTTCTTATTAACGAACAGAACAGGTGCTCCCAAAAATGATGAGTTGCGGTGAACAAACCCTGATTCTACTAGTTCTTGCAACTGAACTCTAAACTCTGTGAGTTCCTTCAGGGTAATTCGGTAAGGGGTCCTGGAGACGGGCTTGGCACCCGGTACTAGCTTAATTTAAAAATCCACATCTCTATGCAGGGGTAATCCTAGCAATTTCTTAGGAAATACCTCGGGAAAATCTCGCACCACTCACACATCCTTGATATCCCATGTCATCTCTTTCAACTTGAGACAAATCATGTAGACTTCAACCCCCTTCATATGTGCTTTTAAGGCCTGAATTGAAGATAATAATATACGAGGCGCAAATCTAATACCTTGAAAGATGACTTTAGAGTCCCCGTGCCTCAAGGAAATTCGCTTATCTGCACAATCAATTCTAGTGTGGTGCCAGTCCAGCCATGCCATGCCCAGAATGAGGTCGAATTCTGGCATTATCAATATTGTGGCAGGGGTTTCGAAGAACTTTCCTCCAAGAAGAACCTCAAATGCACACTTTGCGGTTGCAGTCATCTCAGAGCCGTCTGGGAGGTGAACTCTTCGAGCAATACCAATGAAGTATTGCACTCCTTCTAGGTCTTTAATGAAGTCCGCAGACACAAACGAGTGTGAAAAACCGGTATTGAATAACGTATAGGTCGGTTTATCGCCGACCACCATAGTGCCTAAGTACCAATAACAATACTCAAATCTAGACAACTAGTACGTCCTAAGCAGCTTAAGGTTAATAATGAAGATGTGATAACTAACTGCAACATACATGTAATCACCTCCTGAGAGTTCTGCTCCTGTGTCATGTCCAGCGCGAACACCTGATTCCAAGAAGGTCCGGGGTTTCCTCCTCGTGGTCCTCATCCTCGACCACGTATATGTCCCCGCCCTTGTGGAGCTGCCGGAGGGAGGGCAAGAGGAGAATTCACAAACAGCTGTGGGCAGTAATGTCAGATGTGGCTAGGTTGGTTGTATTGGATGCACACTCACTCATTTCGCCCCTCGGGTGCTGAAACTGTTGAAGTTGTGGAGGTGGAGGCAATGGTGGCGACTGTGGAACCGAGTTCTCCATTCTAAAATTCCGGTGGAAACATCTGCCACCTCTCTGATGTCCTCTTCCTCCTCCATAGTCATGTCTTCTTCTATTGCTAGGTTCAGCTTCCATCACACCCTCAGCAGGTCTCTTACCACTTCCCAAGTGGTTTGCTTCTAACCTCTTCTCCATGTCAATTATTTTCGCCAAGCTGGACTTCGCTATAAACAAAAGGGCCTTCCTCAAGGGGTCTTGTAGCCCTTTGTAGAAGTGCTTAGCGTATCCTCTGTCATCCATGTCATATGAGTAAGGAAACCTCGTGAGATGTTAGAACTTTCGTTGATACTCTGTAACTGACTTTGATCCTTGCTTCAGCTGCAAAAATCTCTCTTCGAGTTCATCTCGAGCAGACGAGGGAATGAAGTGCTCTAAAAGGCTCCTGAGAACTCGCTCCAGATAATATCCATATAAACTCACCCTTGAAAGGTGGATCCCATGAGGGACTTCCACCACCTCTTAGCATACAGTTCCAGGAGTGTCACTATCAGGGTCACAACCATGTTGTTCAGACATCTAATTCCCACCAGCAATTCTTACATGGTGTCAATCCATTCTTGTGTATGTACTGAAAACTCTGTCCTAAGGTAGGATGGAGGGGAGAGAGCTTGGAATATGCTCAACCAATTGGAGCCCAGAGCTTGTTGTTGTACGCGGGCTTGTTGGGATCTAAAGGCATCCAAGATAGCTGTGAGCAGTTGCCCTAGCTCTGATTGCTAAAACTATGTGGGTACGGATGGGGAGGGGGTTCCCCCATTGGCTCAACATGCATTGGGATCTACATATAGAGTACAAACCTAAGGTCAATTTGGCTAATTTTAAGGTCAAAATTGGGCATTCTTAGTGTGAATTACATATAGGCACACCTCTATTTCCACTAAGTCAGTTTGTCCCCTAACTAACTAATCAAACAGGGTGGCACCATTGTTGAATGACTTCTTTAGGTCAGGATCGCAGTGAGCTGATACCATTTGTACGGCCCCCTCCCGGAACACAAAATAAGGCATGAGGGGAGTCTTATACCTAGAACAGCCGCCTTGCAGTAACGAGAGCTCTCAGCTAACCTGTACTATAAGACACCTATCATGTCGGCTATAACCAATATACACCAATACCAACCCAACCAATAATTTAAAACAGAAGTCAATCCGCACATAAAGTAAAATAGTCCAAAAGTACATCAAAAAAAGAAGTTACAACAGGCTTTTATAATATCAGAGTACGGGTAAAACTTGCCCAAAAGGCAACATCAAGGGTCTCTCAAACTCACATCAGTGACTGACGGTAGCGACGACACTGTCCCTTCAGGCCCTATCGCCCTAGCCTGGCTATCCTGCTGTAAAATTTGTGGTTGCTCTGACTGCGGGATTTCCTCCTAAAAAGGAAGACGTAGCAACTGTTAGTCCCAAAGACTGAGTGGCTATCACATCCACTCCCCCAGCGACTCCTCGGCACCGGGCGGAGAATGGAACAAGGATACAATATATATAAGTAGAATAGTAGTACAAACAGGTGGTATAGAGTGAACAATATCAATGTATATAAGTAGCACAATAAATGAGTAAACCATCTACTCTAGGAGTTCTACCATCTACAGCAGTATAAAAAATTATAGGTACAACAAAAAGTAACTCAACTTATATAAATTCCCATACATACATATAAGTTGAAGATTGGTTCATATATATTAACTCTTCGTATGAGAGTGCCCATACAAACTTATCCGATAAGGATCTTGAGTTTGCAATGTAATATAATGATATGTATGCAATGCAAAGACTCATCCATGATCACGCACATACAATTGCTATGTCGACACAGACTTATAGTTCCCACTTTTCAAGCTAGTAGCTAACCTCACAGGCGTCAACCGTCATGGTCAGGCGATGATAGTTGAGCGGGCTTCCCCACTACTATGGGGGCATCCACACTACCAATCCTAGGCCTCCATATGGCTCAACGCTAAGGACACAACAGCGGAGCTCACATACGTACTACGGCTCATTGGGAGTCTCGGGTGAATGTGCACTGAGAACCAAGCCCCGAACTTACCAATGTTGTGACCTAGAAGGAGCCTCAGAAAAAGCATGAGGTCCAAGCCCAACCGTCCCCTTGGCATTGAAGGAGCCCTAGGAATGAGCACCGAGGACCGAGCCCAACTGCCCAAAGTCTATCAGTCAACTCCCGTCGGTGCGATGACTGGCGAGCCCGTAGACCTGCTGCACTATCATTAACCCAGGATTACGACACTGCGTGTCGACTCACACCGTATGCAATTTCACATCATCATGACACAGAAGGAGCCTCGAGAATGAATACCGAGGGCCAAGCCAAATAGTCCACTTACGTCTCTTCTCAACACTACCAAACCAGTGCGGTCAAACCCCGCACTTACACCCTTTCACCACCCCGTGCCCCAAGGTACTCAAGGGTTCATTATCAGTGTAAGGTTACTTCACACATCCATCATCTAAAGACCACAACCATTTGTTCGTAATAGTCATTACCAATTATATACAACATGTTCAAGCCAAACTCATCATTATTCAACACATCACGACTATCAAGTACGTCCTCGATATTTCATATATTTAAATCATTCCTACATCATTTGTTCATTAGGGATCTATCCAACAAATATTATTAATCATGATTTATCACAGCCACTTATAGACTACAGCTCAACAAAACATTAACGCTAATGTACTATAATCTCTCTACCAACCCAAAGCCGATACAAAACAAACACGAGAATTACATGTGTAGGAATGATTACTGTACAACAACTTCAAACAGGGATTCCCGAGGCTATAAGAATCTGGTGAAGACATTTAACCCCTCATTGGAAAGGCATTTCCAAGGGCTGCGACTTTCGTGTTTAGTCAAAAGCCCGAATCTGGCTGCATTGAGTCTAAAAACGGCCTAGAAGGTTGTTGCGTGCAGAAAACAGATTTCTGCGCGCATCTTAAAGCAGATCGGACGACATCAGTTCGTCTTCTTCCTTCAACCAAAATTTCAAATAACATCCAGAATTTCTCCTCCCTTATTCACCCTCATAAGGTCACTTCTCTTCACGAACCAGTCCACAAACTGCATTCGAAGTGAGGGAAAGGTTGAAGACTCTAATTCCTAGGACACAAGTCCTATCATGGCCTTTTCCTAGAAACCTTCTTCTCACAAATCAAGACTCTTTTGAGTCGATATCTCTCCTAGAAATAACTAAAGATCTAGCACCAAGGGAGAGGGTAGGAAGCTTACCTCGTTTCTGGCGTTTCCACCATTTCCAGCCAAGGATCTTGTCACCCTTCTTAGCGGCATCTTCTTCTCCTTGGTCGATGTTAGTTCTTCATGGGACGAAGATCGCTTCCAGCACCATCTTCCTCTCCAGAAGTTTCTTACAGCGATAGCTTGGAAGTAAGACTAGAAACGGCTAGGGTTTTCTCCACTTTTCATGTGGAAAGTTGGGTAACTGCATAGCCACATGCCAGCCTTTCATTGCACCGCCAATCAACTAAGTAAATGAGTCCCTTCAAAATAACGCGGCCGGAAAATTCGCCAAAACCCAAAATAGAACTACACGGGTAGGGACACGCCCGTGTCACTACCCGTGTCCTTCACGGGTGGAAACACTCGACGGTTCTTTGTGCTCCGCTCGAGGAAAACACACACGGGTAGGGACACGCTCGTGTCTCTACCCGTGTCCTTCTCGGGAGGAACACGGTCGACAATTCGTCGAGCTCCACTCGACGAATCATCGAACTGCTGCTTGGACACACACACGGATAGGGGCACACTCGTGTCTTTACCCGTGTCCTACTCGGGAGGAACATGGTCGATGATGTTAGTCACACACGGGTAGGGACATGCCCGTGTCACTACCTGTGTCTACACACACACGGGTAAGTACACGCCTGTGTTACTAGTCATGTCCTTCTCTAGAAATTCCATGAAGAAGATGCAAAGGCACCAGAGTACCATACGGGTATGACACGCCCGTGTCACTACCTGTGTTGTATTCTAGACCAACTTCTCCTCCCTTACACAAGTGTAAGCCTAGCTGCCAGCAGTCCCTGAGCCCAAGTTAGCTCTCCTGACTTAAGAGTGCGCACGAGGGGCCTAGTGCAAATCGGGATGTTATACTATATGCACCAAAGCATTCAGAACCACAAGGCGTACATAAGACAGGTGTCGTGGTCAAACGACACTTTAGTTCTTTGAAAGATTGTGCGCACTCAGGCGCCCAAACAAACTTCCGATCCTTCCTAGTCAGAGTAGTGAGGGGCAATGCTATACATGAGAAGTTCTCCATGAAGCGCCTGTAATAGTCGGCAAGCCCCAGAAAACTCCAGACTTATGCTACCATAGACAACACAGGCCGCTCCCGTATCTCAAATATCTTAGCCGGATCCACCCCAACCCCTTATCCACTAAATATATACCCAAGGAAGGCTACCGAGGACAATGAAAACTCGCATTTGGAGAACTTGGCGTACAGTTGGTTCTTCTTCATAATCTCCAATACCATGCGTAGATGCTTGAAATGATCCTCCTCGCAATGCGAGTACACCAGTATATCGTTGATAAAAACTATCACGAACTGGTATAAATATTCTCTGAACGTTCTGTTCATCAAATCCATAAACACAGATGGCGCATTCGTCAGCCCAAACGACATGACAGTGAACTCATAATTACCATAACGTGTGCTGAAAGCCGTCTTAAGAATGTCACTTTCCCTTATATGCAGCTGATAGTATCCGAGCTTCAGATCCAACTTCGAGCACACAGTAGACCCAGCCAGCTGGTCGAACAGATCATCAATCCTAGGAATCGGATACTTATTCTTCTCCATTAGCTTATTCAACTCCCGGTAATCAATACATAGTCATAAGCTTCCGTCCTTCTTCTTAACAAAGAGGACCGGCGCGCTCCAAGGCGAAGAACTTGGACGCACATAACCTTGCTCCAATAGATATTGAAGCTATACTTTCAGTTACGCCATCTCCATAGGCGCTAATCGATACGGAGAGCGTGACACATATTTGGCACCTAGCACTTGCTCAATGGTGAAGTCGATCTCTCGCTGAGGTGGAGCTTCATGGAGATCTTCGGGGAATACATCAAGAAACTCAGATACGACTGGGATGCTTTCCAAACCAGGCTTGGGCTTCGAATCCTCCACTAATGTGAGAAACAGCTCAACACCACTACGAACTGCCTTAACCACCTGGAGAGCAGACATCAAAGTCTTAATCGACCCCTTCAAGCCTGAGAACGTCGTCTCGCAATCTGTATCCACTCCCAATCTGACCACCTTACTATTGCAATCGATGTACGCATGCTGCTCTGATAGCCATTGTTGGAACCCCTAGGTGATTTGGGATAGGTTCTCTTCTTAGGTTGTGACCCATGTTGTATAGAAGGGTCAAATGTTATGTGCTTTTAGATTCTCGGCCATGCCCTTAAAGTCAATAGTAGAAAGGACCAGCCTCCAACACTGCTAGAGACTCAAAACTTAGAAGATTCAAGACTTAATAAAAAGGAGATATGCGTTCGTCGAACTCCGTTCGGCGATCGTCGTGCTCAGCTCAACTAACCCAGAGATAATTCTCTGAGCTGAGCTCGACGAACTTAGATCTCAGCTCGACGATCTCTGAACAAAGTGATAACTCCTCTGTCAAACTTCAGTCGACGAACTAAGAACATCAGGTCGACGAACTCTGTCCTCAGCTCGACTAACACTTCAGTTCATTCAAAGCCAAAGATCTCTCAGCGCCAAAATTGAATCAGCGCCACAATTCATTCAAAGCCAAAGTTTACTCAGAGCCAAAGTTCACTCAACGCTCTCATCGCTAACAATGACTAAATGCTCTTAAACGACTCAACTCCAGAATGGTGATCTAACACTCAAATTCAAAGTACATCTCACTCAACGCCAGATCAATACTTCAACACTCAACATCAGAAAATATTCTAAGTCCAGACTGCAGACTCAGCTCGACGATCTTGGATCTCAGCTCGACGAAAAGCCGTTCTCAGGTCGACGAACTTAGTGCACAGAATCAGTCAGTTTATGCAGTGCATTTGTTCGCAGAGCTCAGGTCGATGAAAGCTAATCGGAGGTCGACGAAATCAAAGGTCGACGAAAGCCATTCTCAGGTCGACGAAAGCTGTTCTCATGTCGACGAAAACTGTAAGGCATATTGTCATTTATTCTTTCCTTTTGTCTCCTTATTTTATACTATTATAGGCCGTTAATTCCCTAGATAATCAATGCTCTTATATCTTTTGAATTGAGCCGTTACTGGCAGCATTGATTACAAATATTCTTCATGGAATTAACTACTTATATCTCGGGACAGACATAGAATAGAATATATGACAGCATACTAGCTGTTTTCATTTCCGAGATTCCGGCTATGCATTTATTGTAGATTTTTGAATTCGTCAAAGTTGCAGTTATCATTCGAGGATCTCTCAGCAAAGATTACACAGAGCTAAGAAAAATAGAGAAGAAGAGAGATACATAAAAACTTGTGTTCTATCAACAAGCAAGTGATAGGAAAAAGCATACAGACAACAAAAGTGTAGTGAAAATAGCTCTCAGAAAATATATTGCTCTCAAGAGAAGAAGAAGGAACAGCCATCACCATCAAGAGTCCTTCTTCCTTTCTCTCTTTGTTTTCAAAGATCTCAAGTGACAAGTTATTCAAATCAGTCAAGGATCTCTGAAGAGCAAAAAGGTCTACTCACCCTTTTGCAAAGCTTCCACTCCTAAACCAATCAAGATCTCAGGGGGAGCTTTGACGACAACACAAATCCACTTAGTCTTCTCATTTTGATTTGAGAAATGAAGACTTCCATCAACCTCTCTTCCCACCTCTGTACAGGATTTTAATTCCCTTCAAAATTATTCCTGGTTGCAAGTCTCCTAACCAAAAGACTTGAGGTTTGGTTTTTGAGCACCTTTTCAAAAGCTCATTGGTGGCAGCCGCCTGATCAAAACCTATAGTGGATTCCTACCTTGGGTGGTAGAAGAGTGGATGTACCCAAGTTTGGGGAACCACTATAAAATTCTTGTGTTGTCTGTGTGGATGTGTTGTTTTTCCTTTGTGCTTGTGCTGTGATATATTTTTATTGTGTAGCTTTGTTATCTCTCTAGTTTATCTGTTGCCTTTGTGCACCTATACACTTATACTATAGTAACATATTTTATTAAAGATCTTTTATTTCAGTAAAACTTAAAAAGATTTCAATAACTCTATTCACCCCCCCCCCTCTAGAGTTTTTCAGAGCTTACCATATCTTTCAGCCATTCCATTCAAAAGATCACATCAAACTTTACTATCAGCAGTAGCGACGCTCGCAAGTCATAATCGTTACTTACAATCCTTACCTTCACGCAACAAACTTTATTCGCGCGCATAGAGCACCCGTTAGGAAGCAACACATCCAATTTGTCCCTTGCCATCGAAGAAGGTACTCCGATGTGCGATACAAACTCTTCGGACAAAAGGGAATGTGAAGCTCCCGTATCAAACCGTGCTCTCAACGGAAAATAAAAGATCGAAACTAAGCCTAGCACAACCAGTAATAAGCTAACATGCGCAAGGCAACAAGTATTTAAAGCTAAACTGCTATAAATTTAGACCGTACCTGTCACCACGTCAGCCTGCTTTATGGCCTCTTGCTGGCCAAGGTTGTGCACTCTATGCTGGGCTGGGGCATAGTATGATGCGGTTGACTCCAATGCCTTGCCCTTCTCCTCATAAGTAGCTCCAGGCTTCCTATCGGACTTTCAACGTCCGCTCAACCAATCTCGGGCAAAGTGCCCCGGCTTCCCATAGTTATAACATGTGTCCGAGGTTCGGCCTGTTGTCACCCCAGATGCAACAGAAGAAGGGGCTAGACCTGAAGTGCTAGCCTTCTTATTAAACTTACGGAACCCAGACTTTGAGGAGGTCGGCACCTTGAACTCCGACTTCTTCGCACTTAAGTTCTTTCTTCCCTTGGACTCTCTTCAGAATTTTTCCAATGATCGGGTTGTATTGACCAGGGTTAGGAAGCCCTACGTCATAGGCCCAGAGAGAAGTAGCCTTAGGACATCACACAGACTCTCGTAGAACCGGTTGGTCTTACGCTCCTCATCAGTAACGTAGAGCTAGCATAACGACACAACCACGTAAACTCGTAGAGATACTCATCCACGCTACTGTCTCCCTGCGTTAATCTCTGGAACTCATTCTCCATAGCGATCCGTTGAGCCGAGGGAAGGTATCTTGCCAAGAATAATCTCGAGAATTCCTCCTTCGAGAAATCAGTGATTTGCCTTCCAATCAAGTGATGCAGCTCCAACTCTTCCCACCACAACCTCGCCTCTCCATCTAACAAAAAGGTGGTTATGGTGGTCTTCTGCCATTCCTCCATTTCCGTGGCCATCAAGACTTTCTTCACCCTCGAGATCCAATCTTTGGCCTAGGATGGGGTTCAAGTCCCCGAAAACACCGGAGGACTAAAGCCCATTACATGTTTGAGCTACTTTTCTGTTGCTCTTCTTGGTACCACAGGCTCTACCACCACTTATTCCACCCTTCTAAGTTCTATCGCTTGAAGCAATACATGCTCCCCTATAGGGGCAGGCTGTAGCACTTGACTTCTTGGCTAGCGTATATCATCGCAAACACCGCCTCAGCCACTAGTCTTATCATTTCGGCCGAAGGAGGGGTTGCAAGCATGTCATTAGGTGAACTACTTGCCTCAGAAAGCGGGTGCTCTGACGACCCTACGCCACTCCTGGTCACATATAGTATTAGAAAACACCATTAAGTGACCGAAAAAATAATGCAAAATGCAATTATAGGAATACATAGGCTCCTCAAACATGTGTATTTTGATTCCTAAGTGGACATTCATGAGTTTTTTTCATGTTATAATGATGACACACACACATGTGCTCACCACCCCTTAAAAGAATTCGTCCATGAATTTCAATAAGCAAGACTGATGCCTTAGTCTGATACCAAATTGTAACACCCCCATCCGTCACGTAGAATATAACAGAAGGTCAGGCCGGGGCCCCACGCCATATTCCACGGACAGTCAGTGGAGTTACACAAGAATACCAAATTTGCAGTAATAGGAACACGCATCCTAACTCAAAGCATTCTAGCGGAAGCTTTTTAAAACAGTTATAAGAACTCATAAATAAAACATGAATGTCCACTACGGTCATAATAGGAATGAAATAGCATACACAACAGATTTGGCCTTAAGGCCTTACAAGAGTTTGATTAAACAATAAGTGTTTTACATACTTCGGCACACAGGCCGACCATACATGATATTATTAAAATAAAACATTTCAGTTTGGCCTTCGAGGGGCAGCACAGCAACAAGGGCTTCGGCCCACTATTTGCCACTAGGCTCACCTGTTCCTGCATAAGAACAATCCACCACACGGTGGCAAAAAAAGGCAACGGTCAGCAAAAGCTGACCAAATTATAACGACCCCACCCCTAAATCGGGGCGACGGTGCTCCTTCCCTGTATTTCATTTGTATAACGAAAAAAGATAGTGAAAGTACAGTTTAAGTACACTTTACCACAGGAGTAGGAACATACGGCCACACACCCCATGCTCTCAGGGCACATTCTCGGTGAACCCGGTCCACCACCGCCCCTAGGACAGCAATATCGTGAGCTAATAAGCCTCTTTCAGCCGAAGCCTAAGACCCTCCATCTATGCTAATTGCAAGTACCATGTACTTTAGGTTGCTTTAACCGAACAACATAGAGTGGGTACGGTTCCACCCAATCTGTTGCTCACACTGCCACGTCAATTTAATCCATAGGCGCGGGTTAAGCTTCCCCGAGTCCCAAATCAATCATACAATATTACATAACCCGTTTATATACAAGGTTGGCTCCCCGGCCACCAAGATGGCAGAAATGCGCTTCTACCTAGTTTTCCGGGTGCACCTTTGAGTTAGTCCCCAAAGCTCCATATTGCAATCTACCACGTAGAAAACCCAAAAAACAAACGACACGGAGTCTTCTTCGACTATACAAGCATAATGAAAACATCACAGATCCAGACCAACTTGTCTTGATAGGCTTCACACACCATGCCTATGTCCGTACTACGATTCCGGGCTCTAAATGCAAAACTTCGGGGATAAACTACATCTACTAGAAGGAATACCTCAAACTCACCACCCACTCGCGGGAGAGAGTTTCCAATGCAAAAAGGAAGAGGACTTCATATGTCCAAGCAGAGAATCGTTACCCTAGCGGTTCGCTTTGTCGGCATGGAAAACTTGCTAGATGAAAAGCACCGCAACAGACTTGCCTCCGCAGATCTAGACTCGTCTCATAATTCGGAGCTCCGAAGCTCCAACAATGGTGGGATTCCTCCTTCTCCTTCTTCTTTTGCTCTCCCCTCTCTCTACCACTTAGAAAGAGAAAGGATGAAAAGAAATGAGGGTTAAACCCTCATTTCCCGGCCTTATACAACAGGGGGAAAGCTGGGCCGTCAGATCCCTTAGAAATAAAATAAACAATTTTGTTTAGCCCTCAAAAGAGTTTCCTGGGGCCGAACACGGCTAAGTCCCAAGGCCAATGGCTTCCTCCCGTGCCGCCTGTAACTGGGTCTCTAAGCCCGAAGTCTACTCCTTCGATTGCTTCAACATATGGGTGGTCCTCTCCACCAGGGTCTTCTCCACCTCCAGAGCTGCACGTGCATCCTCTAGCTCGGATTTTAGCCCTAACCCAATTCGGCGGAATCGTGCAATGTCCCGATCATGCTCCTCCTTTAAGGAGGCAAGCGAGCTCGATGTCGACCAGAGCTTCTCCTGAATAGCTAAGTATCCATCCTTCAAACTCACATAATGATCATTCCAGGTTACCGCAATCTGGGCATGGGTCTCTATTTGCACAAGGAAAAGGCCATAGTTAGCACCAAATAGTAAAGAAAAAAAGTGAAAAAAGGAATCTCGGCAAGACATTACCGCATCACTCATTACCCTCAAGGGAGAGGACATTCGTGGGGCCAGTATATCCAAAGACACCTGAGGAACTGGGGATGCAAGTACCTACACCTCGGGAGTCGACTCATGACAAGCATCAGAAGAAGCCACCGTCATCACCGCATCAAGGTCACCGGGAGGGGCCGCCACAACATTCCTCTTCTGGCCACCTCCCTGAGAAGTCCCGACAATCTAAGCTGTGTACGAAGTGATACCACACCGCAACACGCGCTTCTCTTCCACATAGATGAAAATCTTAAAAAGGAGATTTACTAGTTCGCGAGGCTCGGAAAACCCAAGCACCGGGGAAATTTCTCGTTCCTTCCCCCTCATACGGCGACAATGATTAGGCAGCATGTCCACACCTCGTAAAGGCCCCAGGAATTCCTAACATACCAAAATAAAGTATTACCATGTCAGCAATCCTTGCAAGCCTCAAAATCTAAGCAACTTTTGTTGCTGCGAACCTCCACCCGCTCGCCACCATCGGAGCGGACATTGCACCAATCTCGAAATTGGTACAGAGAAAACCGAACTCCATGCTCACAAAAGAAGGAAACAAAGCTCATAATTTGGGCAATTCCAACCGGGACAAACTGAGAAATTGATACCCCAGAGAACTTCAAGATCTCGATCACCTCCTCACATGGCGGAAAGCGGAAGCTAGATCTCAAGGAAACTTCATAAATCTTCAACCAGGCGTGAGGAGGGTTTTGTACTTGCTCCTTGGGATGCAGAATCCTCACCTTTGATTTAGCAGTAAGCACATATTTCTTCCTCTAAATTTCAACACCGTCATTGGTCAAAGAGGACAGCAGACGCATCAGTCCAGAAGAATGTTTTGATACCTGCACGACAAGAAAATAAAGTTAAAGTTCAAAATCGCACAATCAAGTGCACGCCCGCACGCAGGAGCACACAAAGCTGAGGAAAAGCCCACCCGTGCGCACAAGCAGGTATGCACGCACCCGAATGCGGGCAGGAGTGCACACGGCTAGGTGCGCCAGCACCTGCGTGTGGTCTGGCGCCCGCACAGCCGCGCGAGGACTGGCGCGTGTGCAGCCTGACGAGCGCTCACCCGCGCATGGTCTGGCACGTGCGCCCAAGTGCGTGCACCTACCTGCGTGGGCAGGTGCGCGCAGCCTAATCCGCGTGCGCCCATGCGCGTGTTCGAAGCTGCCCCCCCCCCCCCCCCCCCCACGTGCATGACCAGCCGCACACGTACCCTAACACGCCTCCCTCGGCCTTGTTCGGCGTCCTCGGCGGGCATCTCTCCTTCGGCAAGTTTATTCTAGGTACCTTTCAATGGATCAAGCGCATACCCAACTGTTCTGAAAGCCCGAACAATTGGAAATAGCCCCACGGATCAAGTAAAGGAACGTCGGATCCAACAATCCCCGCCTCCCTCCACCCCCCCCCCCCCCCGGCATCGAGCACAACCTGTAAGCTCAGAGGTAGGGTTACCACATGGCCTACATTGCTCAAATTTTGGGTTACCACATGTCCACGGTTTCCTGACCCACACAGGTAGAAGGGAAAAATCAGGATTTAATAGCGCCCCCTTGTCTTGAACCCGTAACATCCTCTGATACCAACTGATGGATCAAGCGCATACCCAACTATTCCAAAAGCACAGACCATTGGAAAGGGGGCTACTTAATTTCTTAAATAAGTAGCAGAGGGCCACAGGTCAAGTGAAAGAATGTCGGACCCAACACCTTCGAAGCACCGCCTTTTAACGTCTCCGCCTTCTCGCCGGAGGTTGTCATGACAACAAAGAAGAAGACGGCAGCAGGAAAATCCTTATTCTCTCGATCACTTCGCTCTCCAATAAAAATGATTTGGGGGGCAATTGATGGGTTACACCTCTATATATAAGAGAAGTTCCCCCATGATCTCCTCCTAAAATGGGGGATCATGGGGTTGACTAAGTCAACCTACACCCCCATGAACTCCCCATGATGAGGAAAACATGGGGAGGGCCCACCCCCTCTCTCTCCATCAAACCCCACCCCCAACCCCCACTTTTGGGGAAGAACCGCCGCCGCCCGGCGGGCAGGCCACCGCCGCCAGCCTGGCCGCCATCACCGCCAGCCAGACCACCGGCCTTGCCGCTGTAGGCCGTGGCCAAGACGCATCCAGCAAGGCCACCGCCGACCTAGCCGCCAGCGAGGCCTGGCCACAGGCCACGGCCAAGTCGTAGCCATCCAGGCCACCGTCGGTCAGGCCTCCAGTCGGGCCTGGCCGTAGCCGGCCTAGCTGCCAGCCAGGCCACCGCCGACCTAACCGGCCTGTCGTTGGACAAGCCTCCACAGCCAGCAGACCACCGCCGGTCTGGCCGCCGGCTGCACCTGGTCGTCGCGGTCTTGGCCGCCGGCAGGGCTTCCACCGCCGGCCAGGCCGCCGTCGGCTGCCTCCGCTGCCCGACAGCCCCGTCACCATAGGCAGCTCGCCTGTCGCCCGATCATGGTAGGCTCTCCTCGCCATCCGATCTGGGGATAACCACCAACTAACCCGCCAAGTTAGTGGTGGGGCCCACCATAATCCTCTCCCGAAGGCTATAAAAGGAGCCCTAGGGCCTCCTCATAATTCACTTTTTTTGACTCCTGGTCATCTTCTTCCTCAGGCGATAGATCTGTCGGGCTCCTCCCTCGAATCCTCCTTCAACCACCTTGAGCCACCAGTGTGCCACCAGCAGGAAAACACCTAAATCCCGGAGCAAGCAGGAGGAGGAGGAAGACGACTACAGCGAGCAGGCAAGCGTTGAAGCTGCGCTCCAAGTTCTAGAGCACCAGAACCACTTCTCAGATTCCAGCATCCAAGTTGCTCCAGCGGCGCAGTCTGTTGCCCGCTGAGAGCTATAATCTCTCTCACCCCCAAGTTATAACGGGGAGCAACCTGTCGCCCCCGATTCTCCAAACACGTTGTAACCGCAAGCAGCTCGTGGACTTTGACCAGTACCGAACCAGTCACGTGGTTTTTTACCCGGTTTAGGGGTTTTTCCACGTCATCACATCTTGTGTCAACTGTTTATCTTCATTGACTGTGTGCGCTCGACTGCTCCGTAAAATAAAATGCTCCAAGTAAATCCGGTCTAATCGGGGCATCGAGTTAGTCTGCAACAATATATATATATATATATATATATATATATATATATATATATATATATATATATATATATATATATATATATATATTTGCCCTAATTATTTCCTCTAAGAGTTTGCATATGAGTAAAATCCTTGCTAATTAGCTAAATTTCTTGTCACTTTAATTTGCAAATAAATTAGAAACAAAAAAATTTCATAGCTAATATTACCCAAGCTAATTTTAGTAAGAAATTTATTCCTTTCTAGTCTGTAAGGATTTTTTTATCAAGGAATTTTATCCTTCTTAAATAGCAAGGAAATCTAATTAACTAACTCACCTAATTAACTAATTTGCTATATGGTGGTGGTATGTAATATATATACAATCGTTTATATAATTATAGTTATATATATATATATATAACTATATATATATATATATATAGTTATTTATATATACATTTTTATTGTTATTTATATAAATGGATATATAGAGATACACAAACATATATCGTATATATATTTATATTGATATTTATATTTATATATGAGTGCGCATATATATCTATACTTTATATACAAAAAAATATCGAGAGTCGTTGCAATTGCACGGTGTAACATCAAAGTAACATTAGGTTATTCTCAGCCGTTGTATCTAGGAGGAGCATGGCCTGCAAATAAAGTTATTCATAAATCCCAAACGAACGATTTCTGAACATTCCCAATAAAAAACTAGCATTCACGGTTTTGGCCGCCCCTGCTGACGGAGCTGCTGTTTGCCTTCCAGATGACCATCGACGAGCTCATCAGTCTCCGACGAACACACCGGGGGTAGCCCAATTGTCCTCTGTCAGGGCCACCGCCGTCGGTGATCCTAACCCTGAGCTACAAGTTTATAGCGCACGGTCAGGGCCACCGCTTGTGGTGTCCCTGTCGGAGCGCCGTCAGGCTACCCTCTCCGGGTTCGCCGGAGACCAGCCAACCCGCCGAGCCCGGAGACCAGAGAACCCATTGAAGGTCACCCAACACACAGGTGGCGACTACACTAGCGGCGGTAGCCAAAATCATGAATGCAATTTTTTTTTATTTCTTTAAAATTTTTACGAAAATAATGAATAGAAAACGGTGTTCAAGGTTTTAAAAAAAATCTCTCAATGGTGAAGCCTCCACTGCCACCGACGAAGTCATCAGCGGACTTCACGGCCCCCACGAGGGGGTTCAACAGAGTTTGGTTAGAAAACATAACCTCTCCTCCTGATTTCTCTCATCAGCGCCGTCAACATCCAAACGGGATCTTCTTCCCCCCTCCTCCAAAGAACCAAAGCTTCGGTGAGCTCTCCTTCCAGCTTCTTCTCTCCATGGATCGAGTTCATCCCTCCTTATTCTGGCGAGTTCACAAACGATCCAAGCTGTTCCACCTCCCTTCACACTTAACCACAACCTTGACACCTGCACATCTGACGCTCCTCCGACATTCTTTCCAAAACTCTCCCAAGAAGATCATCCACTCTCTATCTCTCTATCTCCTACATCTCACACGACTCTGTTGGAGGCGGCAGAAGAGCCCCCTGGGGCAATTTTTCGATT
Organism: Platanthera zijinensis; assembly: GCA_039513925.1. Lineage (NCBI taxonomy): Eukaryota > Viridiplantae > Streptophyta > Magnoliopsida > Asparagales > Orchidaceae > Platanthera > Platanthera zijinensis. The sequence continues at coordinate 25,055,292 of CM077094.1, read as the reverse complement.
CGGTGCCCGTTTTGAAATATAGGTCCGGGTTTAACCCTGTAACGACACGTGGAGCGATCACAGCGGCATATTAAATCCCGCTATTTCTCTTCTTCTTCAGCTGCTTCTTCTGTTTCTCCTGTGCAAAATTTATAACCAGGAGCTAAATCTCATCCTTCTCTCGAATAATTGCCCATTCTGTTCTGAACCCTCGAAAAATTTCGACTTTCAACGACTGTGGATTCTACCTGCAAGATATTTTCAGTTTTGACGTCGGTTTCTTAGGAGATGACTCTACGCCACTGTCGGGATTCTAGCTGAATGGCGAAGATACAGGTATGTCAATAACGGAGCTCATGGAATACTATTTTATAACCTTTTGTAGTTCGAAATAGATGTACCTAAGGTTTTCATTCTTGATCTCCCAGGAGATCAATCTTGATCTCCCAGGATATCATTCTTGATCTCCTGGGAGATCAAAATGATTTTCCGACATGGAAAAACCTTATGATCACTGTTGAGATCATTTTTGATCTCCGTGGAGATCAAAAATGATCTCCTGGGAGATCAGAAATGATCTCCTAGGCGATCAAAATTATTTTTCGACAAGTGAAAACTTATGATCTGTGTGGAGATCATTTTTGATCTCCAAGGAGATCAAAAATGATCTCCTAGGAAATCGAGTGTAATATTTACGCAAATAAATGTTGCACTCCTGGGAGATCACTTTTGATCTCCCAGGAGATCATTCATGATCTCCCAGGAGATCATTCTTGATCTCACAGGAGATCAATCTTGATCTCCCAGGAGATCAATCTTGATCTCCTGGTAGATCAAAATGATTTTACGACAAGGAGAAACCTTATGATCTCTATTGAGATCATTTTTTATCGTCTAGGAGATCAAAAATGATCTCCCAGGAAATCAGAAATGATCTCCTAGGCGATCAAAATGATTTTCCGACAAGAGAAAACTTATGATCTGTGTGGAGATCATTTTTGATCTCTAAGGAGATCAAAAATGATCTCCTAGGAAATCGAGTGTAATGTCCATGCAAATAAATGTTGCTCTCCTGGGAGATCACTTTTGATCTCCCAGGAAAACATTCTTGATCTCCCGAGCTTTAGGGTAGATCAAAATGATTTTCCTAGTTGGAGAAACCTCTCGAGCTATATAGAGATAATTTTTTATTATTATGGTCTGCTATTCTTTTTTAATTGTTTGATGCTATCATGTATAGGATATTTTTCAAATTATGGATAGTAAAGAAGAAGTTTATGAGTTATACTGTCAGTATGCTACTAGGATTGGATTTAGTGTGCGTAAAGAGCACAAGCTCTTTTGTCCTAGAACTAAAATTTTAAAGTTACGTGAATATTGTTTTTGTATGGGCAGATCAAAAAGAGTGTCACAAGTCCCAGATTCAGAATTTAAGTTTCGTCGACTAGATACTAGGACAAATTGTCCTGCTGTTATTATATTTAAGGCAAATAAAGAAGGTAAACAATTGACTGTTAGCAAATTTGTGGAAGAACATAATCATCCTCTTGTTATGGAAAACGAACGACATTTGCTTCCGTCATAACAAAGTATAAGTAAGGAGAGTTGTACTGTTCTACAGTCAATGACTTAAGATGGCATAAGAACATCTGATTTATACTCCTACCTAGCTGATGAAGTGGGGGAATCTCAAAATTTGGGATTCACCAAACGTGATTCATATAACTTTATTGACAAGAGAAGAAGATTTAAGCTTGATGGTGGTGATGCTGCTAGTCTCTTAGAATTACTGAAGGAGCGTCAAACAAGGAGGAACCATTGATATCAGTTAACACATTTCATCAGTTAACACATTTCAGTTTTGCTCTCCTGTCTGGACAACATATTTCATCAGTGATTTTTCAATAATGATCTCTTGTCTGGACCACATTTCCCAGGAGATCAACAGTGTTCTCCATGGAGATCAACTGTGATCTCAATGGAGATCAAAAGTGATCTCCATGGAGATCAAAAGTGATCTCCATGGTGGAAAACACTTGTGATCTCCCAGGAGATCATTATACAGATCATGGTGAGATCGTCTTCCATCGCCACGGTCAGGCATTGTAGGATGTAAGCAAGGAAACCCTAAAACAAGGGCAGGAACTGACCTGTAGAGGATATTCAAACGAGAGGCTATAGAAACGGACTTCGGTAGGATGACGGCGAGGATGCGCAAGAAGACGGTAAGTTCCGAGCACAGTTCGCCGGAGTTCCGAGCACAGTTCGCCGGAGCACAGTTGGTTCGAATAATTTCACAGGAGAAGGAGAATAAACGACGGTGGAAGGAAGAAAAATAACGGGATTTAATGTGCCACTGTGATCGCACCACGTGTCGCTAAAGGGTTAAACCCATACCTAGATTTCCAAACGGGCTCCGGTTCGAAAAATTCCACCTGGGGCGGAGAGGGAGAGACCGGAGAGGGCAGCTGAGCAGACTTCTCTATTTAAAATTCAAACTTAAGACTTTGGACACAAATAAAAAATAATAATAAATTAAAATAAATTTTAACATTTTTAAATAATTTTAAAAATAAATTAAAAACTGATAAAAATAAAATAAAAATATGAATAATTTTCAAATAATACATTAAAATAATAGGTGTGGGTGATGTACTATCGCGCAGGGCACGGGGCCCCCTCCTGTGCACGTACTGTCACTCATGTGTGTGTGTATCTTTATTATATAAGCAAACAGCTTTATGTCATGGTGTAACATTTTAATCCCAAACTACCCCTTTTTTTTCTAATTCTTCCCATTAGTTCAATGGGTTTTAGGTAATTTGATCATCACTCCTTATAATATAGTATTATATTTATTATATTATTATATCTTTATAAAGCATTTGATCATCCTTCTCTGCTTTTCCCTTTTCCCCATGCCCAGACTCGCCTCAAATCCCGCAAGCAAGCACGCCTCAAATCCTCCTCTCCTCTCCTCCAACACGCTACCGTCGCAGGACGTCCTTCTTTCTCCTCTCTGCACACTATCTTCACATCCTCCGTGTATAACCCTACCATCGCAGTCCCTTCTCAAATCTCCTCCACAGCAACGCCTCACCGCAAGTGATACTCCTTCATCGACAGTGAACCAACATTTAAGCAATTGCAATATGAGAGAGCAAACGTAAATGACTATTTGCAAAAGTGAGTCTATAAGTGCAGTTTTAGTGTCATCCAGCTCTCTACCAGTTTTAGTTTCCCTGGTACAGAGATGAAAAAAACATAAATGTGCCTAATTTGTGCGGGAGAGCAATCATAAATGTTTGAGTGTCATCCAGCTCTGTATAGATAATGTAACTTTCTGTATAATTGTAGTTTTAGTGTTGTTTTAGTTTTCTATAAGTGCAGTTTTAGTTTGCTATAAGGAACACACGGGAAGGAACACGTGTTATCTATAAGTGCTATTTTATTTTGCTTTTAAACTTAATGTCAGAAATTGAGTGTCATCCAACTCTAAGCAAACATGCTCTTAGCAGTTTTGAAATAGATAATAGAAATCAAGTGTCATACAACTCCAAGCAAACACTTCAGATAAAAGTGATAATCAATAGAAGAATGAAATAGATAACATGCTCTTAGCAGTTTTGAAATAAAAAATAGTCATAGTTTTTTCATCTCATCTTATAATGACTCTTTGCAAAAGTGAGTCTTATAATGATTTTAGTTAATTAAGCTCAATGTTTGCTCTGTATATGCACTTGCCAGGTGTAAGACCTCATTTTTTTCTTTTTAGACAACCGGGGTCTTAGTCCCAAAACCGCCGCTTTGCGGTGACACCAACACACCTGGGAAGTTCATCACTACAAAACGCTGATTCTGCCGGCCATATCGATCACAGAAGTGTAGAATAAAGTATAAGAGTAAGAATGAACTCAAAACTAGACCACAAGAATCACATGTATATAAAATAAATCTCCACGAAGGGAGTGTCCACAACATTAATATATAAAGTACTGAAAATAGGGCTCATGCCCGATACATCCAAATCCTCACTACAAGTCACTCATCGCAGAAGCAAAACTAGAACAACTACTAATGATCGGGACTCACTATCCTAGCTGTCTGAACTCCGGTGCTAGACTATCCAATCTCCATGCGCACTGACCTATGGGGCTGCATCTCTAAGTTCAACTTCACGATCCCCTAAAATGATTTGGTCCGAAAACCGTTAGTCTAAAAGACTAAGTCCTATCATCCCCCATCCCTCCCCCTTGGCTCCTAGGCACCGAGCGGGGAGAAGGAAAGGGAAGCTATGAAGGTGGAGAGTAACAAATGTAAGCAGATGGCGACGGAACTAATCTAGCAGTTTTATGAGAATAAATGGTAGTAATACAAGTATGAAAGACAGAACATGAAATATGTAACCTTAACTTATATGAAAACACATAAGCTAAAGGATCTTCTGGAAGGCTCCCATCATATAAAAAGTCTCATACAAATTTATACGATGAGGTGTCGGTTTACAAGCAAGCAATATCTATATACAGAATATAAACCTTAACTTATAAGCACGCTCACGTGAACTTATAAGCCAAGCGGTCGTTTTGCAGGGCCTATTGTATAAAGCGTCCCATACCACTTTATACAATAGGTGTCAAGGGTTGATGCAATGATGATGCTATGACATACACCTGACTCTGTGCACACAGACCTTTAGTTCCCCCTTTCTGGAGCCTAACCTCCCAGGATACCTCAGTAGTGGCAAACAGAAGCGGTGGGTTGGGCCTCGCCCACCTCTAAACTGGTATCAGCACTACCAGTCAGACCTATTGTACGCCTCAACACTGGTGCACTAAGCGGAGCTCCTGCGTACACTTTGCCGACTGGTCCACCGGACTTAGTTTGGTTAAGTGTAAAAGCACACCCGCCAAGTCAACGTACTGGTGTCGGTGCGAAGACCCTCCAATACCGAAGACCCACCACCTTATACCTTATGCACATGTACATTAATGTATTATCCCCCGAGCCAAAGCTCCCCGGACCATCCCGTCCGTTACAATCAACAACTGAGCCAAATCTCACCGGGATAACCTGCCCATCACCAAAACCCCCAGGCTTATAGCCCGTGTGAACCAACCTAACATCCCGAGACATCAAGGTGAGTGAAAGTGAATCCCTAATTATGATAGTTACTCTTGCAAGTTAGTTTGCCTACAGTTTAGATTAGCCCAGGATTGCCCCCGGTATACCCGGTGAAGAGTTCTCAAAGGGCACTGGGAACTACGATGGGCTGAAGCCCAAAGCTCCCTTTCGCAAGTCACTTAATATTATCTATTTCTACCCATGACCAATCCTCTCTTTTATTTCAGTGTGACTCCCCTAAGTGTGTTTAAGCTCTCCGAGCTAGCCTATTTCAGTTCTATGTACTATATGCAAACCGTGCTAAGCTACGTGGTGCTCCCACTAGGGGGTACTCCATTTACTCATCCAACAGATCCATAACAATTTCTGGGAGTCTACCATGACCTATTTAGACTAACTCCAGAGTTTCATAATTTTCCTAATTATTTTGGCATTAAATCAAATTAACCTAAGACTCTGAATGCCCTACTTTGAACATGAAATGCACTTTTAAATCAGAAACAAATAACACAAAATTATGATAAATACTAGGTAACATTTCTACATCAAATCCATGGTCTAAGAATTTTCAGAATTGTTTAGGCCCCAAATCAATAATTTAGAACATAAAGTCAATATTATCATTTTAAGAAGCAAAGGCCAGCAATATTGATCTAAAAAATTATAATAAAAATTCAGTAAGTCCATCATGGCCTAAAAACACTCTATAAGTATTCTCTCAATTTTCCAGTGAACAGTAGCCCCTAATTTAATTTTAAATCAATAATTCCATAGCCATTAGTTATTGAAGCAAGTACTGTAAAAATTCATCTAATAATTATGACAAAATTCCAGGAGATATATAATGATCTAAATCTAACCCTAACCAAGTTTTACAATTTTCTAAAATATGAGGGGCTCTTAATCTAATTAAAAGTAATCTTTTAGATTTATAACTTTGTGAAGCAAGTACTGTTTCTAGTCACCTAAAATTTATGAGAAAATTCCAAAGTTAACATAATGACATAAAACACTCACTGACCAAGTTTCATAATTTTCATAGCAATATTGGGCTCTATGTCTATTTTTGATCAGAAATCCATAATTCATAATGTATGAAATATGTACTTAAAATAATCATTTAAAAATTCCAATAAAAATACAGAAGAAACTAACATGATTTAAAACTTTTAAATACTAAATTTCACAACTTTTCAGTGGACAGAAATATCATAACAAGCAAAATAAACTTAAGGAAACAACTAGGGTTATTAAAGAAGTACTGATTTTATTAGCCCAAAAACTCCACCAAAATTATTTTAGGACTCTTTTTATCAGAGAAATACTCTTCCCAAGTTTCAAGTTATTGTGAGGTGTTTTAATTGCCTAAACCCAACTATTGGGCTTGTGCCCTAAACTGGGATTAGGGACTTGAGGGGGTTAAAAGCTTCCAAATTCAATAAAACTTCAACCATAGGACCATAGCCACCCTAGGATCCCTTCCACCAAGTCTTGAGTTATTCCAAGATCATTTGACCCCATGACCTTCAAACCCTAAAATCTCCAAAAAAGGAGCCTACCCTTGGGTTCTATGGCCACCCTCCCCAAACCACCCCAAATCCCATTGGATGGTGTTACATGCCATATAAAATCAGTGGCCAAAATATCAGCCTCTCTTGAGGGGATTTGACCACTCAAACACCAAAAAGAGCACTTTGACCTAAATAACCCTATAAGGGTAAACCTAGGGTTGGATCAATACCTAACTAAAACATCTCCAAATGAGATGAGATTTTTACCAAATCCCTAACATTCCCTCTAAGACTACCCACCAAAATTTGGGGGAGATTTGAGATGTTTAGGACACCTAATTTATTTATTCATGGATTATTAAATTTTTACAAAAACTATAGAACAATGTTCTCCAAAAATTTCTATTTTTGGATAGGTTCTAGGTGTAGGTAAGAGTGACCCCCATAAAAAAGTTTAAGTCATTTGGATGGCTGGATTGGTTGGAGCACTCAAACCAAGTTCTGGTCAAGCTTATGTATAGACCCCACCAAAATGGGTGTTGTGGTCAAACCACTTACCCAAATGGGTTCAAACAAATTTTAAAATAAACTAAACTTCACGAGCTACAACTTTGATATTGTCTTTATTTTTTGTAGGAGGGCCTAAGTATTTTTAATATTTAATTTAATACAGCCTAGTAAACAGGACAAAAAATACAAAAAATCAAAACTAAATATAAAATGATGCAGCACGAATCTTAAAGCAGATCAGAGGGATCCTGGTTATCTTCTTCCTCTAGCCAAGGGCTGGGATTGTCCGAACCTGGAGCTATTTCCATCCATGTTTCCCGGCCACCCATCCACCTGCCTAGCCGGCCACCACCGCCACCACCTTCGTTGAGGTGGGGGCTATCGCCGGGCGGCGGCACTGCCGTCGGAGGGGCGGTTTCCCGCGATCCCGCAAGGTTGAAAATCCAGGAAAATCCATGAAAATTTCAGAAAAATCTCTTCTCCAAAGGGCTCAATTGAGCCCGATTTCTCTCCTAAAATATCTAAGGATCTAGCCCACGAAGAGAGTAGTAGAGGAGGACCTTAGTGAAGGGTTGTTTCCTTGCCGGCCGCCGCGTCGCCATTTCCGGTGGTGGAGCTTCTCATGCTCTGATAAAATACGGTGAAGTAGCTTTGTTTCTTCTGTTAAAGGGTGTAAACGTCTGCCAAGAGCCTAGGTAAGCTTTTAAGAGAGTGAAATCGGGGAGGAGAAGGGTCTAGCTTGATGGCCATCAATGGCCATTAAGGGGAATTTTCGGCCAAAGAGAAAACCCCTTGAAATTCACCTCCCCTTGGTACCAATTCGTTTGGAAACTCCTAAAAACTGATAGGTGAGATGAATACTAATTAATTGGTGAAGAATGGAGAGGTGATTCACCTTCCCCACCATGAATGGCCTTCTTTTTCTCACTTTCTCTCTCCTCCATTAAAGGGCAAATGGAGCTTTCTCTCTCCTAGTCATCATGAATGAATTTGCTCATCTCCCTAGCCTATTGGCAGACCATCTATCCCATATGAACAATTAAAATGAGGTTAGCCCAAGTGGGTTTAGGTTTGGGCTTGAGTTAGCCCATTTGAGCTAACACTTGAATATGGTTGACCTTGGTCATTTTGACCTTTTGGGTTGACCCCAATTGGTCCTTGGTGACTCATTGGACTCCCATAGGGTCTAGGTAGGTCTGGGAAGAGTTGACTTGGCACTTTGGAGGTCACATGACCCTTAGTAAGGGCATTTTGACCATTTTAAGGCTAGAGTTGACTTTGGTCAACATGACCATTTGGGTTGACCCCAAGGGGTCCTTGGTAACCCCTTAGCTTCCCCTAAGGTCTAGGAAGGGTTGTGTAGGGTTAACTTTGCACTCTGAAGGTCACTTGCTCCTTAGCTAGGGCACTTTGACCACTTTAGGGTAAGAGTTGACTTTGGTCAACTCAAGCTCTAGAGTTGACCCCAATGGATCTTTGGTGACCCATTGACCCCACTTTTGGTCTAGGAAGACCCTGGTAGGGTTAGTTTGGCTTATTAGAGGCACATTGCCCTTAGTTAGGGCACCTTGCCCAATTTAGGCCTAGGATGGTCCTATGTCAACTTGGCCTCTCTGGGTGGACTTCGATGGACCCTTAGGGCTATAATGGACCTTTCAATTGTTTAGGGATATTGTGGTGGGGTCATGGAGTCATGTTGAAGCCCCATGGTCATCCTAAACTAGTGTTTAGAATTCTACTATTTGCAGACCATGGTGATCTCCACCTTCATGCCTAAGCTCACTTGGTCTTCTTGGGCTTCTTAGGGTTTTGTCATGACCTAGTCATGACAAAACCACTCCTAGGGGTATAGATGGAAATGGGATGTTACACCAGGTTCACTAGCTACTATACAAATTCATCTATATATGCTTTGATGTTAGAAATTCAGTGTCATTATTTGCACTTGTAGATTAGCAAAAAAACTTATTGATGCATTTTTTATCTACACTTATACATATTATATACACTTCTATTTTATCTGTACTTATTTATTTCAATCTTCCAAATGATGCAACTTATTGATTAGCAAAAAAACACTTAGCCTTTCGCCTAATCCCATCGCATGCTTCGATCATCAATTTGAGAGCATGTTTGCAGTTTTTATTAGTATTTTTTATTCCTCCAGCTGTTTTTATCATCTACAGCCTCATAACTGTGCACTGTATTTGTCATGGTGTAACATTTTAATCCCAAACTACCCCTCTTTTTTCTAATTCTTCCCATTAGTTCTATGGGTTTTAGGTCATTTGATCATCACTCCGTCTAATATAGTATTATCTTTATTATATTATTATATCTTTATAAAGCATTTGATCATCCATCTCGGCTTTTCCCTTTTCCCCATGCCCAGACCTGCCTCAAATCCCGCCAGCAAGAACGCCTCAAATCCTCCTCTCCTCTCCTCTCCTCCAACACGCTATTATCGCAGGACGTCCTTCTTTCTCCTCTCTGAACGCAATCGTCACATCCTCCATGCATAACCCTACCACCGCAGTCCCTTCTCAAATCTCCTCCACAGCAACGCCTCACCGCAAGTGATTCTCCTTCATCGACAGTGCATCACCGGCAACCTCCTTCCAACAAGCTCCTCCGTCTGGCAAACTTCTTCATAGATTTCCTCTAACTCTCCTCATCTCAGATTTCTTCACAGCTTCTCTTCAAACTTTAAAGGTGTTATTTCTTCACAGAAATCCTCACTAATATTTCTCTGTATTCCTTTTCGTTTTGGGTTTTGTTGATTTTTTCTATTTTGTTCATTTTCCCTGATGACTTCAGGTGTCTGTGCACTCTCTGCCAAGCTCCCCCTCCAACAACCTACTGACAGTTGGTGTACAGGTAATATTGACAGTTATTCATAGTTGTGAAGTTCCAAACCACCTGCTATTCGCGAATAATGAAACCTTCTATTCATTGTTTTTTCATCTCAGTTTTTATTAGCAGTTTTAAGATTCACAGTTTGAGAGCATTTTTGCTATTCACAATTTGAGAGCATGTTGGAAGCAAACATAAATTTTTATTTTTTGAAATAGATAATGTTTGCTCTTTATTAATTAACACCAAATAAATAAAATATTTTTTTGCAGGAGAGCAAACATAAATGTTTTTGTGATAATTTGTGCGGGAGAGTAAACATAAATGTTGTTGATCTCTCTACCATTTATAAAATACCTGTAGAGAGCAGTACAAGAAATTCAGATAATGTTTTTTCATCTCTCTACCATTGAGATAAAAGTCAGCATTTATTCATTTGGGAGACACTAAAACTGTATAGAGATGAAAGTCAGCATTAATTCAAAAAGTCATCAATATGAATAAACCAGCATTTAAGCAATCGCAATGACAGACTAATTTGTTCGAGAGAGCAAACATAAATGACTCTTTGCAAAAGTGAGTCTATAAGTGCAGTTTTAGGCTCCGTTTGGGAGGACTTATTTTCACCGGTCAAGCGGTCATGACCGCATGAATCGGGACTTGATTCATGTCCCGATTCATGCGGTCATGACCGCTTGACCGGTGAAAATAAGCCCTCCCAAACGGAGCCTTAGTGTCTCCATCTCTCTACCAGTTTTAGTTTCCCTGGTACAGAGATGAAAAAAACATAAATATGCCTAATTTGTACGGGAGAGCAATCATAAAGGTTTGAGTGTCATCCAGCTCTTTATGGATAATGTGACTTTCTGTATAAGTGCAGTTTTAGTATTGTTTTAGTTTACTATAAGTTCAGTTTTAGTTTGCTATAAGGAACACACGGGAAGGAACACGTGTAATCTATAAGTGCTGTTTTTTTTGCTCTCAAACATGATGTCAGAAATTGAGTGTCATCAGGCTCTAAGCAAACATGCTCTTAGAAGTTTTGAAATAGATAATAGAAATCGAGTGTCATCCAGCTCCAAGAAAACAGTTTAGATTAAATTGCTAATCAATAGAATAATGAAAATAGATAACCTGCTCTTAGCAGTTTTGAAATAAAAAATATTCATTATTTTTTCATCTCAGCTTATAATGACTCTTTGCAAAAGTGAGCCTTATAATGATTTTAGTTAATTAAGCTAAATGTTTGCTCTGTATATGCACTTCCCAGGTTCAATAGCTACTATACAAATTCTTCTATATATGCTTTGATGTCAGAAATTGAGTGTCATTGTCTGCACTTATAGATTAGCAAAAAAACTTATTGATGGAGTTTTTATCTACACTTATACATATTATATGCACATCTCTTTTATCTGTACTTATTTATTTCATTCTTCCAGATGATGCAACTTATTGATTAACAAAATAAACACTTAGCCTTTTGCCTAATCCCATCGCATGCTTCGATCATCAATTTGAGAGCATGTTTGCAGTTTTTATTAGTATTTTTATTCCTCCGGCTGTTTTTGTCATCTGCAGCCTCATAACCGTGCACTGTATTTGCAAACTCATGTATAAAGCTCCTTCATTAATATTTTCAAATTTCTTCATAACATCTTTATAGTAAAGAAAGAAGAGTTATTTACATAAATGAAGAAGAGTGTTTCTTCAGATTACTGTTATGCCCAAAATCGATGAATAAGAGATATTTTTTAGAAGTCTTTGTACAATAAGTCATTCGTTTGAACAATACTTTTTTGTGCAAATTTTAGTCCTTTCATACTATAGAAATCATCATTGTATAAAAAGTCATCCGTTCCAAGTAATTCTCAAATGTCGCACCCACGATGAATGTCGCCCCCTCGACAAATATCGCACTCACGACGAATGTCGCCCCCGCCGTGTGAAGAATAAAACCTACAACATAATTAAGATATATTAATTAAGCATGTATTAATTATCTTCCCAACTGTGCTTTGTTTAACTGATTGCCTTTATTACCAGTTCTGGATTGTTCCTCCCGGTTATATATTGTAACATCCCATTTCCGGCTAGACCTCTGGAAGTGGTTTTGTCATAACAGAACCTTAGGAAACCCATGAATTGAAGATTATCGACAAAAAACTTCGAGTCAAGGGGTGGTCACGCCCGTGACCGACCCGTCACGCGCGTGACCTAGGGCGTGACCCCTTCGACGATCGTCGACCTCAAAAAGACGATCGACGAGCTCAGAAATTTCAACATGGGCCTGACAAGCCCGTGACCGATCCATCACGTCCGTGACCTTGGAATGGCGTTGAGTGAGCTGAGCTCACTCAACGCCGTGGTGTGGATGGCATTGAGTGAGCTTAGCTCACTCAAAGCCATAAGAGGGATGGCGTTGAGTGCGTTGAGTGCACTCAACTCCATAAGTTGAATGGCGTTGAGTGCACTGACTGCACTCAACGCCATCTTGTGTCATCTGGGTGGCGTTGAGTGAGCTGAGCTCACTCAACGCCGTAGACTGGATGGCATTGAGTGAGCTTAGCTCACTCAACGCTGTAAACTGTCAGGCGGGATGGCGTTGAGTGCACTCAATGCCATAAGTCGAATGGCGTTGAGTGCACTAACTGCACTCAACGCCATTTGGTGATGTCTGGATGGCGTTGAGTGAGCAGATCTAACTCAACGCCATAACCTGGACGGCGTTGAGTGATCTAAGCTCACTCAATGCCATCGTTTAAAAAGAACATATTCTGGATGGCGTTGAGTGAGCTGAGTTCACTCAACGCCATAATCCGGATGGCGTTGAGTGAGCTGAGCTCACTCAACGCCATAATCCGGATGGAGTTGAGTGAGCTGAGCTCACTCAACGTGTACCGACCCCATCCGTTACATGACGTATAATAGAAGGTCCGGCCGGGGCCCCACACTATATGCCACAAACAGACGGTGAGGTCACAGGATAATACCAAACCATACACGAATTCTAACTCAGAGCATTCTAGCGGAAGCTTTAAGTTATAATTTGAACTCTAACCAGGAATGTCCAATATATAAACCACTTTATATATAACCACGGAATGTACAACAAATACATAGAGTTTGGCCTTAAGGCCTTACAGTTCCTCTTTTCACACCGTATAGATTACAAACCTCGGCGCGCAGGCCGGCCATACATGAGTAAAAGAAAACAAGCAAAAACATCTTAGCCTTCAAGGGCTAGCCGCAGCAGCAGCAGCAACAGCAGTAGGGCTTCAGCCCTTCGCTTACCACTTGGCTCTCCAGCACCTGCATAGGGACAATCCACCCAACCGGTGGCAAACAATGCAACAGTTAGCATTCAGCTGACCCAATTATAACAATCCTACCCCTTTCTCGGGGCATGAGCATTCTTTCCCTGCATAGCATGGAAACATCAAATAGCAACTATGTGCGCGCAGGCACATTCAAGCCATCACAACCATCAGCCACACGGCCCGACAGTCCGTGCACTCAGGGCACATTCTTGGTGTACCGGAATACCAGGGTCAACACCACCGTCTATACGGTATTTGAGCATTCTAGTCTTTCCGGCGCGCGGGCCTAAGACTCTCATTAGGCGCTCCAACAAAACCCATAACCAGGCTTCCAAGTCGGACGAACCTAACGCAGGTACGGATCAGCCACCCCCCGTTGCTCAAGTCGCCGTGCCACCTCGAATACGGAAGTATCCATGGCTATTTATAGGCGCGGGTCGGTTTCACCTTTCCTGTTCGGCAATCTGCCTTTTCATCGAGTTGCAGCCCAACGGCTCAACCGCTCATAAAGTGGCAACGCACGGCCACAAGAGTTGCATCCAACCCTTTTCATTTCCTGGACATCATCCAGTACTTCCTGCTGCCCCAAGCAACAGGTAGGCACAAGGCAACACAAGCCATAAATACAGAGCCTTCTCCGATATGCAAACAAGCATCACCAATCCAGACCATGTCCAGATGGGCTTCACACAGCATGCCTAGAGCCGTACTCCAATTCCGGCCTCTAACAAGGGGGACTTCACATATCTACCCCAAGGGACACCACAACCCACCGCACACTCGCGGGGAAGGGCTTTCCCTATGCAATGCAGAAAAGAAGGACTTCACATGTCCAAGAAGGGAGATCGTTACCCTTGTTGATCTCTTGGGAGCCATCGCAAACTAGCCGGTGAGAAAGAACCGCAGCAGCCTTGCCTTCACAACGCTGGCTTCGGATCACGAATCGGACCACGGGAACTCCGCCGGTGGCTTGATCTCCTCCTCCTTCTTCTTCCTCCTCTCTCTTTCTCTCTTCCTTAAAGAAAATGAAGAATGAATTCTTCCTCAGCCTCTACTGATTATATCCAGCCAGGAATCACCTGAGCCCTTGGATCCAAAGAGAGAAATCTGAATGGCCACGATTTGCCCAAAACTCATTTTTTTTTGGCTGACACGGCCTGTGACACACTCGTGTCATAGGCCGTGTACCCTTAAGCGGCACACGCGGTATTCGTACCGACTGATATTTACCAGAACACGGGAATCGACACGCCCGTGTCGAACCTGACACGCCCGTGTCATTCCTGAGACACACCCGTGTCACTCCTGCCTCATCGAGCTGAAAGCAGTACACGGGTAGGCACACGGCATCGGACATGCCCGTGTCCAATCTGACACGCCCGTGTTCAAGGCTTGGTTCAAGGCCGTGTAATCTTCTGACTCAGAACGCATTTTATTTGAGTGACACGCACTGGGACACGCCCGTGTCCCAGGCCGTGTACCCCCGACACGCCCTGGGACACGCCCGTGTCCCAGGCTGTGTAAACTGACCTGCACCTCAAACCCATTTTGAGTCTTTTTGGGGTCTTTTTGGGGTCTTTTTGGGGTGTTACAATCCTCCCCCCCCCCCCCCTTAATAAAATTTCGTCCCGAAATTTGCACGGTAAGGAAACAAGAACCAACAATACTATAACTTGAGCATTCTGTTATAACAAAAGGTACACGGTCTACAGCTTATCCAAACAACTCGGGAAATTCAGCTCGCATGGTCTGCTCTCGCTCCCATGTTAGCTCTTCACGGCCACAATTGTCCCATCGGACCTTGACCATCCCGATTACTTTGTTCCGCAACTGTTTCTCAGCTCGATCCTCGATCCGAATGGGTCTAACCCTCGTCGTTAGCCCATAGTCGACCGGTACCCGATCATGCTCCACTACTTGAGCTGGATCCTTCACCGCCTTACGAAGGACTGAGATGTGAAATACATCATGTAATCCACCCAAGTCTGCTGAAAGTGCTAGTCGGTAAGCAGCTTCCCCAACTCGCTCCACCACCTCAAATGGACCAAGATACCTCGGACTTAGCTTTTTCAAACGCCGAATCCTGGACACGCCTTTGAAGGGTTTGATCTTCAAATATACCCAATCACCCACCGCGAACTCCACGTTCCGATGTTTGGCATTGTAGTACTTTGCTTGACGATCTTGAGCTATTACTAGCCTCTCCCGAATAGAGCGTATGAGCGAGGTAGCTTCTTCGACTTCCTTTTTCCCACTCAGCTTAGATTCGCCTGCTTATGCCCAAGCTAACTGTGTACGGCATTTACGACCATATAAAGCCTCAAATGGTGCCATACCGATGCTCGCTTGGTAGCTATTATTATAGGCGAATTCGACAAGAAATATATAATCTTCCCATCTCTTACCAAAGTCTAGGGCGCACATGCGGAGCATATCCTCCATCGTCCTGTTGGTTCGTTCAGTCTGGCCATCCGTTTGGGGATGAAAGGCCGTACTAAACGCCAATTTTGTACCCAACATTTGATGAACTAGCCGCCAATCATTCGATGTGAATCGCCCATCACGGTCACTAACGATGCTCCGAGGAACACCGTGCAGTCGAACAACCTGCTCCACATAAAGCGTGGCCAAGGTGTCCACTAAATCGTCTTTTCTGTTTGGAAGGAAGTGCGCCACTTTTGTCAACCGGTCCACAATCACCCAGATTGAATCATGACCGCGTTGAGATCTCGGCAACCCATGCACGAAATCCATTGAAATGTCATCGAACTTCCACTCCGGAATAGGTAACGACTTCAGGAAACCGCCAGGCTTCTGACATTCCGCTTTCACCAACGCACAGGTATTGCATTCCGCCACATACCGTGCTACATCTTTCTTTAATCCGGGCCACCAGAACAGCTTTTTCAGATCTCTGTACATCTTTGTGCTCCCTGGGTGAACTGAGTACTTTGCAAAGTGAGCTTCGTACATCAACTCTTCCCTCAATTTACCCACACTTGGGACGCACACTCGACCATTTCATCGTAACAAACCGTTATCCCAAGAGAATTGGTCATCCGGCCCATCTTTTGCATAGCGCTGGAGACTTTCATCAAGCTCCGTTGCTCGCCGAACTCTGTCCGTAAGGTCATATTGAACCTCCGTCCAGTTCAAGCATGCATCGGTCGACGAACCTTTGTCAACACAAGATATCTCCAATGCTTCCAATTCCTGGATTAAATGCTGATCATGCCTCTGCAACCAGCTTGCCCGTACCGGAGTCTTTCGACTCAAAGCATCAGCGACCACATTTCCCTTCCCGGGAGTATAGTGAATCTCGAAGGTGTAGTCCCCAAGGAACTCCATCCATCTTCGTTGTCGCATATTCAGATCCTTCTGATCCAACAAATACTTTAGGCTTTTGTGATCTGTATAGATATCCACTTTAACGCCATAAAGATAGTGCCTCCATAACTTGAGCGCAAAGATTACCGCCGCCAACTCCAAATCATGGACGGGGTAATTTCGCTCATGCACTTTCAACTGGCGCGAGCCATAAGCAATCACTTTCCCAAACTGCAGAAGAACGCAGCCTAAGCCGCTCCCAGAAGCATCACTATAGATCTCATATCCATCTGTACCACATGGCGATGTCAGCACAGGCGCCGTGGTCAAACGACTCTTCAAGTCTTCAAAAGCACGCGCACACTCCGGCGTCCAAATGAACTTTTGATCCTTTCTCGTCAGTGTGGTCAGAGGTAAAGCAATCTGTGAGAAGTTTTCCACAAACCGTCTATAGTAGCCCGCAAGTCCAAGGAAACTCTTGACCTCGGCCACTGAAGACATCACTGGCCAATCCCGAATGGCACTTATCTTCAACGGATCCACCGCGATACCCTCTCCGCTTACCACATGGCCTAAAAAGGCTACTGAAGAGAGCCAGAACTCGCACTTTGAGAACTTGGCATAAAGCTTATTCCTTCGCAGGGTATGCAAGACCAACCGCAAATGGTTTGCATGATCCTCTTCCGACTGAGAGTATACTAAGATATCATCGATAAACACAATCACGAACAAATCCAAGTACTCTCGGAACGTTCGATGCATTAGGTCCATAAATACCGAAGGCGCATTACATAGGCCAAACGGCATTACCGTGAACTCATAATGACCGTAAGGTGTTCCAAACGCCGTCTTGGGAATGTCACCTTCCCTAATCCTCAGCTGATAATATCCCGATTTCAAATCCAACTTGGAATAGACCGTTGATCCTGCCAGCTGATCAAAGAGGTCATCAATTCGCGGAATCGGATATTTGTTTTTCTCCGTCAGCTTATTCAACTCGCGGTAGTCAATACATAACCGTAAACTACCGTCTTTCTTTTTCACAAATAGAACATGCGCGCTCCAAGGTGACATACTTGGGCGTATATACCCCTGCTCCAACAACTCTTGCAATTGGACTTTCAACTCAGCCATCTCTTTTGGCGCAATGCGATATGGTGAGCGGGCCACAGGTTTCGCACCTGGCACCAACTCAATAGAGAAGTCAATCTCCCGCTGGGGTGGTAACCTAGGAAGATCTTTAGGAAATACATCGGCAAACTCTGACACAACTAGAACTTCACCGACACTGGCCTTTGGCTCCACAGCCTGAATTAGCGTGAAGAACCACTCCGCGCCCTTCCGAACAACATTGACGACTTGGAGTGCAGACAACAAAGTCCCGCCAACTCCTCGCATACCAGCGAACTTCGTCTCCAGTCCGGTATTCTGGCCCAGTGTAATCTCCTTGGAGTTGCAATCAATACAGGCACGCTGCTCCGAGAGCCAGTCCATACCAAAGATCACATCAAACTCCGATAACGGTAGCACCGCTGCACTCAAACCGAAATCCCGACTTCCTATTTGAACATCCACATCGCAAGCCCTATTCGCAAGCATCACACAGCCATTCGGCAATAGCACCCTTGTACTATCCACCGTCACATGACTCGGTACCCCAATTCGAGATACGAACTCCTCAGACAGAAAAGAATGCGAAGCACCCGTATCAAACAGGGCTCTCGCCAAATTATTCCGAATCAGGACAAAGCCTGCAGCATACACACATCATGCACAAGCTATACATAACCAAAAGCAATATCACTTAAGCAAGTAAGCTAATTACTCGTACCTGTGACAACGTCACTTTGCTTAATCGCCTCCTGCTGGCCAAGCTGATAGATTCGGGGCTGTGCCTGAGACGCAGAGGAATCAACCACCGCTTTGCCCTTCTCAGCATAAGACGCACCCGTCTTCTTGTCCCCTTCGGGCTGAACAACCCGACAGTCACGGGCTATATGCCCCACTCGGCCACAGTTATAGCATGTACGAGAATCCGGACTTGATGTCGCTCCCGACACAACGGTCGTAGTCACTTGCCCAGACGGCTTGGACCTCTTGCCCCCTTTCTTCTGGTAGAACGATTTGCTCGGGCGAGGTGCTTGAACCTCTGGCTTTGTCACAACCAAGCCCTTGTTCCCTTGCACCCGCCGCATGTCCTTCTCCAACGCACATGCAGTATCAACCAACGCCTGAAACCCTTGGTTCACTGAACTCGAAAGCAGGAACCTCAACTCATCCCGCAATCCTTCATAGAACCTATTAGTTTTCCTTTGGTCATCCGCGAAGATTGTTCCCGCATACCGCCCCAACCTGGTAAACTCATGCAAGTAGATATCCACGCTATCTTCTCCTTGCTTTAACCATTGGAACTCATTTTCCATGGCAATGCGTTGTGCCGCTGGGACATGCTTCGCCAGAAATATTCGAGAGAACTCCTCAATTGATACTTGTGTTAATTGTCTGCCCGCCAAATGGTGTAACTCAACCTCGTCCCACCACAACCGCGCCTCGCCTTCAAGCATGAAGGTGGCCAAGGTGACCTTTAGAGTTTCCTCTGCCCTGATCGCTGTCATTATCCGCTTGACACGCGATAACCAATCCTCTGCCTGCGTTGGGGATCCCAGTCCCTTAAACGTAAGAGGACTGAAGCTCATGAATTGCTTCAACTGTCGGTCAGTTGCGCGTGGATCTACAGCCTCAACCGGCTCGGGTCTTACAACAACACGAACTGGCTCAACTTCCGGCTGCGCTTGCCCGGTCGGCTGAATCATGGCAAATAGCGTCTCAGCAACTAAGCGAACAGTTTCTGCAGATGGAGGAGGTGTTGGCACCTCAGTTGGTGCCGCACTCTCATCAGAGCGCTGGGGCTCAGACTGCCCAGCACCACTATGCATCACCTATAGGTGGACAAGACACACATTAGCGATCTTATGCAAGCAAAACGACACAAAAAGAAACGCGCAGATTCCTCAAACAAGATTTTGTACATTCCTTAGTGGACATTCCAGAGTTCATTAGCGTTACAGCAGGGCGCACAAACACGCGCTCGCCACCCCACAAAAGAATTCGACCACGAATTCGGAAGGGGAAGACCGAACGAAGCTGATACCAAAATGTAACGACCCCATCCATTACATGACGTATAATAGAAGGTCCGGCCGGGGCCCCACACTATATGCCACAAACAGACGGTGAGGTCACAGGATAATACCAAACCATACACGAATCCTAACTCAGAGCATTCTAGCGGAAGCTTTAAGTTATAATTTGAACTCTAACCAGGAATGTCCAATATATAAACCACTTTATATATAACCACGAAATGTAAAACAAATACATAGAGTTTGGCCTTAAGGCCTTACAATTCCTCTTTTCAAACCATATGGATTACAAACCTCGGCGCGCAGGCCGGCCATATATGAGTAAAAGAAAACAAGCAAAAACATCTTAGCCTTCAAGGGCTAGCCGCAGCAGCAGCAGCAACAACAGTAGGGCTTCAGCCCTTCACTTATCACTTGGCTCTCCATCACCTGCATAGGGACAATCCACCAAACCGGTGGCAAACAATGCAACGGTCAGCATTCAGCTGACCCAATTATAACAATCCTACCCCTTTCTCGGGGCATGAGCATTCTTTCCCTGCATAGCATGGCATCATCAAATAGCAACTATGTGGGCGCAGGCACATTCAAGCCATCGCAACCATCGGCCACACGGCCCGACAGTCCGTGCACTCAGGGCACATTCTTGGTGTACCGGAATACCAGGGTCAACACCACCGTCTATACGGTATTTGAGCATTCTAGTCTTTCTGGCGCGCGGGCCTAAGACTCTCATTAGGCGCTCCAACAAAACCCATAACCAGGCTTCCAAGTCGGACGGACCTAACGCAGGTACAGATCAGCCACCCCCCGTTGCTCAAGTCGCCGTGCCACCTCGAATACGGATGTATCCATGGCTATTTATAGGCGCGGGTCGGTTTCACCTTTCCTGTTCGGCAATCTGCCTTTTCATCGAGTTGCAGCCCAACGGCTCAACCGCTCATAAAGTGGCAACGCACGGCCACAAGAGTTGCATCCAACCCTCTTCATTTCCTGGACATCATCCAGTACTTCCTACTGCCCCAAGCAACAGGTAGGCACAAGGCAACACAAGCCATAAACACGGAGCCTTCTCCGATATGCAAACAAGCATCACCAATCCAGACCATGTCCAGATGGGCTTCACACAGCATGCCTAGAGCCGTACTCCAATTCCGGCCTCTAACAAGGGGGACTTCACATATCTACCCTAAGGGACACCACAACCCACCGCACACTTGCGGGGAAGGGCTTTCCCTATGCAATGCAGAAAAGAAGGACTTCACATGTCCAAGAAGGGAGATCGTTACCCTTGTCAATCTCTTGGGAGCCATCGCAAACTAGCCGATGAGAAAGAACCGCAGCAACCTTGCCTTCACAACGCCGGCTTCGGATCACGAATCGGACCACGGGAACTCCGCCGGTGGCTTGATCTCCTCCTCCTTCTTCTTCCTCCTCTCTCTTTCTCTCTTCCTTAAAGAAATGAAGAATGAATTCTTCCTCAGCCTCTACTGATTATATCCAGCCAGGAATCACCTGAGCCCTTGGATCCAAAGAGAGAAATCTGAATGGCCACGATTTGCCCAAAACTCATTTTTTTTTGGCTGACACGGCCTGTGACACGCCCGTGTCACAGGCCGTGTACCCTTAAGCGGCACACGCGGTATTCGTACCGACTGATATTTACCAGAACACGGGAATCGACACGCCCGTGTCGAACCTGACACGCCCGTGTCATTCCTGAGACACGCCCGTGTCACTCCTGCCTCATCGAGCTGCAAGCAGTACACGGGTAGGCACACGGCATCGGACACGCCCGTATCCAATCTGACACGCCCGTGTTCAAGGCTTGGTTCAAGGCCGTGTAATCTTCTGACTCAGAACGCATTTTATTTAAGTGACACGCCCTGGGACACGCCCGTGTCCCAGGCCGTGTACCCCCGACACGCCCTGAGACACGCCCGTGTCCCAGGCCGTGTAAACTGACCTGCACCTCAAACCCATTTTGAGTCTTTTTGGGGTCTTTTTGGGGTGTTACACAACGCCATAGTCTGGGATGGAATTGAGTGAGCAGAGCTCACTCAACGCCGTAGCTTTGATGAGCTCACTCAACGCCATTGTACTTAGAATATTTTCTGGCATTTTACTGGCAGATTGGTTATGGTTGGGTGCTGGTTCAGCTGAACTGGGCCGGTCTAGTAGTGGGTCGTTTCCTTTTAATAAGACCCAATTAAGTCTTATTTTAAAGAAGGTTGACCGGTGAAGTGAAGCTGTGCCATGTGGACCGTCAGTTTTGGAAAAGGAGCAGTTACGGCCATGGCCGAGAGCTAGGCTTCATGGCCATCAATGGCATTTGATGCCATGGCCTTCCCCCTTCCCTTTCACGGCTGGATTCAACTCCTCTCAGGGAGAGGAGGAGTTTCCAGCCGTTAGCTTGCTGTCACAGAGCCGTTTCAGCCCCCCCACCATCATGGTCGAGCCAAGCTATAATGGGCCATTAATGTTCACCAGCTTTTGGCAATTCCCCCTCCCTGACCAAGCCTTTTAACACCCTCAGAGGCCCAAGAATAAGTTTTCCCAGCCTTTACCTGAAGTTTTCGAGCCTCCCATTGCGCTGTTGAAGAATTCTGGCGGCGCCACCACCGCGCAAATGACATCACGACGATCGGCTCGACTCCAAACCACGAACAAGGTCCTCCTCTACTCCTTCTTCTATGGGTAGATCTTAGAAATTATTTAGGAGAGATGTAGAGCTCAAAGGAGCAAGATTGAGTGAGCTTTTCCATGGTTTTTCAAAAATAAATGGTGGTCGGGTTCGCCGGAAACCGCATCTCCGTCGTCCGTGCCGCCGCCCGATGGTAGCCCTCACCTCAACAGAGGTTGTGGTGGTGGTGGCCGGCCAGGGAGATGGCTGGGTGGCCGGGAAATAGCTTTAGAAAAGCTACAGGAATAGTTGTTTTTCTGGTGTTGTTTAGGTTCGGGTAAAGAAGAAGATGAACAGTAGCATTTTATTATATTGTATATTGTATAATTAGGAATTAATCCCCCTTTACTGTGCACTAGGTTTAAACTAAAAATTATAGCGTGTAGGGGCTGAAACATAAAAAGTGGTCAACATAGAAAATGTAGCCCTTGAAGTCTAGTTTAATACAAAATTTATTTCACTCGATTTGGAATCCTAGTTAGACCACAGCACACATTTTGGTGAGATTTATCCATAGGGTTGTCTTGATATTGATTTGGATGCCCACATCAATCCAGACATCCAAATGACTTGAAATTTGGGGTATGGTCTATTATTAGCCATACCAAGGACTTATCCAAAAATCAGAATTTTTGGAGAATGTTTTTCTATAGTGTTTGTAAAAATTTAATAATTCATGTATAATTTAACTAGGGTCCCAAACACCTCAAAATTCCCCCCAAATTTGGGTGGGAGGTCTTAGGGAGAATGTTAGAACCATGGTAAAAATTTCACCTCATTTTGAAGTGTTTTGATTAAGTTTTAACTCGACCCCAGGTTGGCCCTTATAGGGTTAATTAGGTCAATTCATTCCTTTTGGGATTTGAGTGGTCAAATAACCTCAACAGAGGCTGATATTTTGTCCACTGGCTTTTTTGGGGCATGACACACCCTCCAATGTAATTTGGGGTTGTTTTGGATAGGGTAGCCCTAGAACCCTAGGGTAGGTCCCTTAATGGGAATTTTTAGGGTTGTGAAGTTCATGGGGTCAAATGACCTTAGACTGACTTGAAATTTGGTGGAGAGGACCATGGGGCCATTATAGTTCTCTGGACAAAATTTTCGGTGCTTTGGAGATAGTTAGGCCACCTAAAACCCTAACCCTATATATTCATTCTGATGGTTCTTGAATTTCTGTTCACTGGAAAGTAATGAAATCTTGAAATAGGGCATCTTATAGCATGTTAAACCTTCTGTATTTTTCTTGGGAGTTTTATCTGATTATTTTGGGTACTTGCTTCTTTAACTTACCGTTTGGGATATGTAGTCAAAAATACAAATAATGCCAAATTATTATTTGGAAAATTATGAAATTTGGTCAGTGGGTGTTTTAAACCATGATAGTTACCCTGTAATTTTCTATGGATTTTTAGATAATTAAAAATAGTACCTCCTTCACTAAGCTAGGAAAATTTGTATTTAACATTAAAATAAATTCAAAACCTAAATATTAGAGAAAAATCATGGGTCTTGGTTTATGATAGTTTTAGGCCACCATCAAGCTTCTGTAATTTTCTTGTGATTTTTGGGTACATATTTACAGTACTTGCTTCATAATATGGTAGAAGTGGCCTAAAATGATAAATTATGAAATATATGCCTAAACACCTCTTAAATTTCTCAAAACTTGGAATTACTATTTAAATGTCTCATAGGATTTTTACAGATTTTATGATGATTTATTGTTGGCTCATTAGTGCACTTCATGTCCATACTAGGGCATTTGGAGGCTTAGAATAAATAAATTAAATGCCCGATAAAAAGAAAAATTTTGGAAATCTTGGACTTAGTTAAATTATGTCATGATAGACCTCCAGTAAATATTATAGGAGATTCGAAAGACAATTTGGAGTACCTCCTCTTATACACCTCATGTATCTTAGGATGGTCTGCATATTGTAAAACCATGGAAACTGAACTAGAGTGGGTAATGAACTTGGGGAGATGGAATTTTAGTAGTTGCTGGTTTGGATAGGGCAAGCTGAGTTTAAGTTCTTTGCTGGAAGTCAGGATAAGTAGAGTGTGAGAGTGGCTAGTGTTAAGTGGCGTTCGGGAACGACGAAAGATCGCCCACCCCGGGTAAGAGAGGAAGAGTCTTAATACTCTAGGGCTAGATCTAAAGTAACTTAAAAAGGGATCGAGTAACGGGTATAAACCAATAACAATAAGTGCCTTGCGAAAGCGAACGGTGGTCTTCAACTACCATCATAGTTCCTAGTGCCCTTTGAGAGCCCTTCACGGGGAATACCGGGGGCAGTCCTGGGCTAACGTAAACCGGAGGAATAATAAATTAAAAGAGCAACTAGTATAACTAGAGTTGCATATACACACACCCTGATAGCTAGGAAGGTAGAATAAGTAGGTTTGGTTGCCATTCAGACGGTAACTCTGAAGGTAGATGCACAGACGGGATAGTCCGGGGAGCCGAGGGCTCGAGGGTTTGAGTACAGAATAAAGGTGGCGGGTCTTCGATATTTGATTGTCGTTCACACCGACATCGGTACGTTCACTCGGCGGTGTGGGACACTTAGCCAAAGAAAGTCTGGTGGATATAGCCAGCGCTAGTACGCGGATACTCTAGGTTGTGTTCTTCTAGGGGAGTACGGAAGGGCTAGGCCAGGTAGTGTGGATACCCGCCTAGGAGTGGGGGGCCAGACCCACTGTCTCCGTTTGCCACTACGGAGGTTCCTGGGAGTGAAGCTAGCTGCCCGAACAGGGGGAGCTAAAGGTCTGTGCGCATAGAGTCGTGTGCGTGAGTTGCACTTGCATGAATCATGGCATAGCATATCACTACACTCATATTTGCATACAACTGACACCCCAACGTATAAATCGGTATGAGACTTTTTATACGATGGGAGCCTTGTAGAAGACCCCTTAACTTGTAAGTTTGTATGGACATTCATATAAGTTAAAGTTACTTATTTACTTATTGTTCTCTAATTGTCTTCTTATATATTTACCACGTACTACATGTCTACTTTATTACTTACTACCGTAGAATTGCTAGATGTACTTTATTCTAGATAATTATTTATACACCATGATAGTTGTTAGATTAGATCCATTGTCATCTGCTTGATTACTCTCCACCTTTGTAGCTTCCCTTTCCTCCTCTCCGCTCGGTGCTTAGGAGCCGTAGGGGTAGGGGTAGGGGATGATAGGGCTTAGTCTTTATGACTAATGGTTTTCGAACCACACCATTACAGGAGCTCCGGATGGGAGACAGGGACCAGCAGTCCAGGGACCAGCACCAGCGTAGTACGGTGCGCATGGAGGTGGGTCAGTCTAGCACCGGTGCACCTACGACCAGCTCCGTGAGTGTTTAGTGTTTTTACAGCTTCCGCGATGAGTGATTTATAGTGAGGACTCTGATGTACCGGGCTCGGGCCCGTTTATCTCTATTTCATTTGAACTGTATCCTTGCAGTACCTCTATTTCCTGTTATTATCTACTGATTGACTGGATATGATTTCATTTTTATACATGTTTCTGTGGACTTGTTTACATTTTACGTATACTTACTTCTCTCTCTTTGAGATCGAAAAGGTCCGGAAGAATTGGCGTTCTGCAGTGGCGACCTTCTCGTGAGTCAGTGCCACCGCAAAGCGGCAATTCTGGGCTAAGACCCCGGTGGTTGAAAAAGAAAAAAAAAGGGGTCTTACAAGTGGTATCAGAGGAGACCTTGATCGGAAGAGAAGTAGTCCACAAAACCCTGGGCCACCCCCGTGCGAGATTAGTTTGCGGTCAAACTAGCAGCGAAAGTAGTGGTGTGCTCATAAGGGAAATCACATGTGAAAGTCCATCCTAACCTTTCTTATATTCCATTCATACATCCTCTAACAAGTGGAATTTTTCCTTGTAGCCTGCGACGAACCCTACATCACAGTAGGGGAAACCTCAGGCTCTGAATGTGGTCCCACCTCCGCCGGCTCCAGCTCCGTTCCAGGAGACGGAGATGGGACAAACACTGACAGCCATTCTGGAGGCCTTCAGAGCTCAGCAAGCCCCGGCTCCACAGCAAAACCCCGGGGCCAATTGTATGACTGTCTTCCGGGGACTTTCCCCTCCATCCTACCTGGGGACGGAGTTTGCAGTACTCACGGAGGAATGGTTGGATACCATTTACGAGATGCTAACGGGGATTCGATGCCCCACTGAGGAGGCAGTTGCTTTGGTGGTATCCTGCCTGGAGTCACACGGAAAGAGGTGGTGGAAATCTTAGCTGGACACCACCTTTGCAGGGATGGATTGCGCTGATATTACTTGGGAGGAGTTCATAGCAGCGTTCTTGGGACATTTTGTACCTCAGTCAGCGAGGGACGACCTAGAGGATAGGTTCCTGTGGTTGAGGCAGGGGAACAGGACTGTGGTGGAGTACTATCAGGAGTTCACTCACCTAGCCCGCTATACGGATGCTTACCAGTTAGACGATGCTGGCTATGCCCGGAGGTTTTATAAGGGGCTGCAAGACGACATGAGACAGGCCCTCCTTTTCGTCTCAGAGGGGAGTCTGGCCAGGATTATGGAGATGGCTAAGAAGAGAGAAACGGATCAGCTTACAGTGAAGAGCCGGAAGAGACCGACTGATGATACAGTGATTGGAGGTCGTAGAGACCGTCCTCGAGGCCAGGTTATTGTGGAGAGAAGGAATGGGGAGCAGCCTCGTCAGGAGATTGGGCAGGAGAAGAGGAGTCAAGGGTATTAGCTCCCCAGCCTTTACAGATGCTGGAGATGCCAAGGACGGCAGAGCAGGAACCGGTATGCTTTCAGTGCAATCAGCCGAGCCATATCAAGAGGAACTGCCCTATGAGGCGAGCACCCCCACTAGCACATCAGGGCGCTCCACCTCCCCGACAGTTTGGCGGACGAGGATAGGACCGAGGACGAGGATTTCAGGATCGAGGCTGCAGGCCAGAGAGGGAGCAGGTGTATGCTCTAGACCTAACACAGCCCCGGAACCCGGAGCAGGTTATCGCAGGTATGCCAGTACTTTTAAATTTTCTTCATATAAACTAGTATTCTAGACATAACCTATTTAGAAATTAAGAGAAGACAACTACAAAAAGAATACTAAGACACTTAATTACCCCAGGCATAGTCTTCGTTAGCGGCAAGCCCGCTCACACTCTCTTCGACACTGGTGCTTCGCACTCGTTCGTGTCTGAGGATTTCGTGAAAGGACTGGCAGGTGTGGAGCCATTCACCGGGAAGATGATGAGGGTGCGTCTACCGGATGGATCGGAGATAATGACCTCTGCTCATTGCAATATGGAAGCGAGAATCGGCGGGAAGGCGTTTGAGGCACAAGCGACGATTCTGAAGATGCCAGACTACGATCGATCCTGAGCATGACTTGGCTGTGCTAGAACCATGCCCAGATCGACTGCATGGCGAAGAGGATCACTGTGAGGCACGACGACTCCTTCATTGTCATCGAAGGTATTATACCAGCACCCCGTACCTTATTATCGTCTGTGTAGGCCGTTAAGGCCCACCTGCAGGGGGAAGAAGTTTATCAGGTCCTTTTTGAGGCGGTCGTGGCCAAGGACTCTATTTAAGATATTCCAGTAGTGCGGGACTTCGCCGACGTGTTTCTGGAGAAGCTACCAGGGCTACCCCCACACCGAGAGAAGGACTTTTAGATTCAGCTCGTACCGGGGGCTAAGCCGGTATCCAGAGCTCCCTATCGAATGGCCCCAAAGGAGTTGGTTGAATTTCGAAGCCAGCTTCAGGAGTTAGTGGAGGCCGGGTTTGTTCGGCCTAGCTCTTCACCATGGGGAGCTCCGGTGTTATTCGTTAAGAAGAAGGATGAGACTCTTTGACTGTGCATAGATTACCGGGCCCTGAACAGGTTGACGGTCCGGAATACTTATCCGTTACCACGGATAGATGATCTATTTGACTAGCTGGAGGGAGCCCATTGGTTCTCAAAGCTGGATCTGAGGTCAGTGTACTACCAGCTTCGTATTCGGGAGGAGGACATCCCAAAGACAGCCTTCAGCAGCAGATATGGTTTGTACGAGTTTACCGTGATGTCGTTCGGTCTCACGAATGCACCCTCCGCATTCATGACCTTGATGAATCGGGTGTTCGAACAGTATCTGGATGTCTTTGTTATCGTATTCATTGACGACATCCTTATCTATTCAAGGACAGAGGAGGAGCACACGAGACATCTGGCCTCGACCTTGGAGAAGCTGCGGGAGCATAAGATGTATGCCAAGTACAGCAAGTGCCAGTTCTGGCTAAAGGAGGTGACCTTTCTGGGCCATATCATCAGTGGAGCAGGTCTGGTAGTGGATCCGGCGAAGGTCCAGGCAGTACGGGATTGGCCACCGCTAAAGTCGTCCTCGGATGTTCGAAGTTTCTTGGGACTTGCCAGTTATTACCGGAAGTTCGTAAAGGGGTTCTCTCAGATTGCTCTCCCTCTTACGTCTCTGACGAAGAAGGAGTCCCATTTTATTTGGACACCACGATGCGAATCTGCTTTACAGGAGCTGAAGGATCGTCTTACCTCGGCTCCCATCCTTGCCCTTCCGTCAGGGAAGGAAGGATTCCAGGTGTACACAGATGCTTCCTATCAGGGGATGGGTGCCGTTCTGATGCAGAACGGGCATGTAATAGCCTATGCCTCCCGTCAGTTTAAGCAGCACGAGCAGAACTACCCCGTGCACGATTTGGAGATGGGGGCAGTCGTTTTTGCTCTTAAGATCTGGCGACACTATCTCTACGAAGTACTCTGCGATATCTTCTCTGACCTCAAGAATCTGAAGTACGTCAACACCCAGAAGGAGTTGAAAATCAGGCAGAGACGCTGGGTGGAGTTTCTGTCAGACTACCAGTATACCATGCACTACCATCCTGGGAAGGCGAACGTGGTCGCAGATGCTCTGAGCCGGAGAGCGAGTACGTCAGGAGTAGGCCCGCAGCTGATGGCCTTGGAGTTGGTTAGATCATTCGAGGAGATGCAGATATCACTAGTGTCCGAGGATAACCCGGAGCTATACATGGAGTACCTGGGGTCGATGGTTACAACTGATGATATTCGGGACCGCATCAGAGATGGGCAGAAGCTGGATGAGAGAGCTGAGCCGATATTCTGAGCCTTGGAGGAAGGCACGACAAGAGATTACTCTTTGAGGGATGGTCTCCTGTGTTTCAGAGGCAGAGTCTACATACTGGCAGGAGGCCAGATCCGGGAGGACATCATGACGGAAGCTCACTGCAGCCGATATTCGGTACACCCGGGGATCACCAAGATGGTAAAGGATTTGAAGAGGACGATGTACTGGCCGGGTATGATGAAAGACATTACGTACTTCGTGACGCATTGCGAGGCCTGCCAACTTGTGAAGGCAGAATGTAGGAACCCGAAAGGCTTGCTGCAGCCACTTCCGGTGCTGGAATGGAAATTTGAAGATATAGCCATGGATTTCATGCATGGTCTACCTCGATCCCGTGCGGGGAATGATTCGATCTGGGTGATAGTGGGCAGGCTAACAAAGGTGGCCAGATTCATTCTAATGGGAAAGGACGCACCGGTTAGTGTATTAGTACGGAGGTTCATTGAGTAGTTTGTGTGTTATCATGGGGTGCCCAAGACTATCGTTTCGGATCGGGATGGGCGGTTTACATCCAGGGAATGGAGGTCAGTCCAGGCCCATCTGGGTTCTCGGTTGACATTCAGCACAGCTTTTCACCCTCAGACCGACGGGAAGACATGGCGCACCAACCGTACACTGGAAGATCTTTTGCGCCTGTGTATTTTGGACCGCGGCGAGCCTTGGGAGAGATTGCTGCCACTAGTCGAGTTTTCGTACAACAACGCCCATCAGTCCAGCATAGGTATGACTCCATACGAGGCATTGTATGGAAGGAGGTGCAGAACCCCACTATCATGGGTTCAGGATGAGGATCCGCAGGCGCTAGGCTTGGAGTTTGTGGGAGATACAGATGCTCAGATTAGATTGATCCAGGACAGGATGTTGGAAGCCCAGAGCAGACAGGCCAAATATTACGATGCGAGGCATCGTCAAGTGGAGTTCCAGGTGGGAGACCGGGTTTTCTTGAAGATACGGCCGATGCACGGAGTCTCGCGGGTTCGCAGGCGGAAGAAGCTCAGTCCGAGATATATGGGACCTTATAGGATCCTGGAGCGGATCGGCCCCTTAGCCTATAGGCTGGAGCTACCGCCGGAGTTAGCAGGATATCATGACGTCTTCCACATCTCCTCACTTCGGAGGGCTTTTCTACGCCCTGAGCAGCTGATTTCCTTAGCAGATGGCCTGGTGGCCTCGGATCGGTCGGTCAACTTGGAGCCTATTAGGATCGATGACACAGCAGTGCGGGTCTTGTGACGGAAGAAGGTTCCGTTAGTCAATGTTCTGTGGAACAATCATGGGCAGAAGGAGCATACATGGGAGCCACATGACTTGATGCAGCAAAAATACCCTGAACTTTTCGGTCAGGTATACCTCACAACCCCTCTGGACAATCAATTTGCTTCCTATTTTAAACCAATTGGACTGAAATTTCAAGAATAGGGGATAATCTTTTGTTTATTGGGGTATATACCTAGGCAATTGGACGAATTGGTCTTAGATTTGAAACCGCACATAGCAAACATAACGTAGAGATGTAATTTTTCAATTCTCATGGGATGTTACAAGCTTCTTTTTGCCGATTGGAGCCCCGTGGGCTTAACCTTGATCTCAGGGACGAAATCTTTGTTTTGTTTATTGGGATTTGTAACATCCCATTTCCGGCTAGACCCCTGGAAGTGGTTTTGTCATAACAGAACCTTAGGAAACCCAGGAATTGAAGATTATCGACAAAAAACTTCGATTCAAGGGGTGGTCATGCCCGTGACCGACCCATCACGCCCGTGACCTAGGGCGTGACCCCTTCGATGATCGTCGACCTCAGAAAGACGATCAGCGAGCTCAGAAATTTCAACATGGGCCTGACACACCCGTGACCAATCTGTCACGCCCGTGACCTTGGAATGGTGTTGAGTGAGCTGAGCTCACTCAACGCCGTGGTCTGGATGGCATTGAGTGAGCTTAGCTCACTCAAAGCCATAAGCGGGATGACATTGAGTGCGTTGAGTGCACTCAACGCCATAAGTTGAATGGCGTTGAGTGCACTGACTGCACTCAACGCCATCTGGTGTCATCTGGGTGGCGTTGAGTGAGTTGAGCTCACTCAACGCCGTAGACTGGATGGCGTTGAGTGAGCTTAACTCACTCAACGCCGTAAACTGTCAGGCGGGATGGCGTTGAGTGCATTGAGTGCACTCAACGCCATAAGTTGAACGGCGTTGAGTGCACTGACTGCACTCAACACCATTTGGAAATTTCTGGATGGCGTTGAGTGAGCAGAGCTCACTCAACGCCATAACCTGGATGACATTGAGTGAGCTAAGCTCACTCAACGCCATCGTTTAAAAAGAACATATTCTGGGTGGCATTGAGTGAGCAGAGTTCACTCAATGCCATAATCCGGATGGCGTTAGGTGAGCTGAGCTCACTCAACGCCAAAGTCTGGGATGGCGTTGAGTGAGCAGAGCTCACTCAACGCCGTAGCTTGGATGGCGTTGAGTGAGCTGAGCTCACTCAACGCCATTGTACTTAGAATATTTTCTGGCATTTTTCTGGCAGATTGGTTATGGATGGGTGCTGGTTCAGCTGAACTGGGCCGGTCTAGTAGTGGGCCATTTCCTTTTAATAAGACCCAATTAAGTCTTATTTTAAAGAAGGTTGACCGGTGAAGTGAAGCTGTGCCATGTGGACCGTCAGTTTTGGAAAAGGAGCAGTTACGGCCATGGCCGAGAGCTAGGCTTCATGGCCATCAATGGCATTTGATGCCATGGCCTTCCCCCTTCCCTTTCACGGCTGGATTCAACTCCTCTCAGGGAGAGGAGGATTTTCCAGCCGTTAGCTTGCTGTCACAGAGCCGTTTCAGCCCCCCCACCATCATGGTCGAGCCAAGCTATAATGGGCCATTAATGTCCACCAGCTTTTGGCAATTCCCCCTCCCTGACCAAGCCTTTTAACACCCTCAGAGGCCCAAGAATAAGTTTTCCCAGCCTTTACCTGAAGTTTTCGAGCCTCCCATTGCGCTGTTGAAGAATTCCGGCGGCGCCACCACCGCGCAAATGACATCACGACGATCGGCTCGACTCCAAACCACGAACAAGGTCCTCCTCTACTCCTTCTTCTATGGGTAGATCTTAGAAATTATTTAGGAGAGATGTAGAGCTCAAAGGAGCAAGATTGAGTGAGCGTTTCCATGGTTTTTCAAAAATAAATGGTGGTCGGGTTCGCCAGAAACCGCATCTCCGTCGTCCGTGCCGCCGCCCGACGGTAGCCCTCACCTCAACAGAGGTGGTGGTGGTGGTCGGCCAGGGAGATGGCTGGGTGGCCGGGAAATAGCTTTAGAAAAGCTACAGGAATAGTTGTTTTTCTGGTGCTGTTCGGGTTCGGGTAAAGAAGAAGATGAACAGTAGCATTTTATTATATTGTATATTGTATAATTAGGAATTAATCCCCCTTTACTGTGCACTAGGTTTAAACTGAAAATTATAGCCCGTAGGGGCTGAAAAATAAAAAGTTGTCAACATAGAAAATGTAGCCCTGTAAGTATAGTTTAATTTAAAATTTATTTCACTCGTTTTGGAGTTCTGGTTAGACCACAATACACATTTTGGTGAGGTCTATCCATAGGGTTGCCTTGAGATTGATTTGGATGCCCACATCAATCCGGACATCCAAATGACTTGAAATTTGGGGTATGGGCTATTATTAGCCATACCTAGAACTTATCCAAAAATCAGAATTTTTGGAGAATGTTTTTCTATAGTTTTTATAAAAATTTAATAATTCATGTATAATTTAACTAGGGTCCCAAACACCTCAAAATTCCCCCCAAATTTGGGTGGGAGGTCTTAGGGAGAATTTTAGAACCATGGTAAAAATTTCACCTCATTTTGAAGTGTTTAGATTAAGTTTTAACTCGACCCCAGGTTGGCCCTTATAGGGTTAATTAGGTCAATTCATTCCTTTTGGGCTTTGAGTGGTCAAATAACCTCAACAGAGGCTGATATTTTGTCCACTGGCTTTTTTGGGGCATGACACACCCTCCAATGTAATTTGGGGTGGTTTTGGATAGGGTAGCCCTAGAACC
Organism: Platanthera zijinensis; assembly: GCA_039513925.1. NCBI lineage: Eukaryota > Viridiplantae > Streptophyta > Magnoliopsida > Asparagales > Orchidaceae > Platanthera > Platanthera zijinensis. The sequence goes on along the minus strand of CM077094.1, from coordinate 25,021,616 downwards.
CTGGGGTAGGTCCCTTAATGGGAATTTTTAGGGTTGTGAAGTTCATGGGGTCAAATGACCTTAGAATGACTTGAAATTTGGTGGAGAGGACCATGGGGCCATTATAGTTCTCTGGACAAAATCTTCGGGGCTTTGGAGATAGTTAGGCCACCTAAAACCCTAATCCTATATATTCATTCTGATGGTTCTTAAATTTCTGTTCACTGGAAAGTAATGAAATCTTGAATTAGGGCATCTTATAGCATGTTAAACCTTCTGTATTTTTCTTGGGAGTTTTATCTGATTATTTTGGGTACTTGCTTATTTAACTTACCGTTTGGGATATGTAGTCAAAAATACAAATAATGCCAAATTATTATTTGGAAAATTATGAAATTTAGTTAGTGGGTGTTTAAAACCATGATAGTTACCCTGTAATTTTCTCTGGATTTTTAGATAATTAAAAATAGTACCTCCTTCACTAAGCTAGGAAAATTAGTATTTCACATTAAAATAAATTCAGAGCCCAAAAATTAGAGAAAAATCATGGGACTTGGTTTCTGATAGTTTTAGGCCACCATCAAGCTTCTGTAATTTTCTTGTGATTTTTGGGTACATAGTTATAGTACTTGCTTCATAATATGGTAGAAGTGGCCTAAAATGGTAAATTAGGAAATATAGGCCTAAACACCTCTGAAATTTCTCAAAACTTGGAATTACTGCTTAAATATCTCATAGGATTTTTACTGATTTTATGATGATTTATTGTTGGCTCATTAGTGCACTTCATGTTCATACTAGGGCATTGGGAGGCTTAGAATAAAAAAATTAAATGCACGATAAAAAGGAAAAATTTGGAAATCTTGGACTTAGTTAAATTATGTCATGATAGACCTCCAGTAAATATTATAGGAGATTCGAAAGACAATTTGGAGTACCTCCCCTTATAAACCTCATGTATCTTAGGATGGTCTGCATATTGTAAAACCACGGAAACTGAACTAGAGTGGGTAATGAACTTGGGGAGATGGAATTTTTGTAGTTGCTGGTTTGGATAGGGCAAGCTAAGTTTAAGTTCATTGATGGAAGTCAGGATAAGTAGAGTGTGAGAGTGGCTAGTGTTAAGTGGCGTTCGGGAACGACGAAAGATCGTCCACCCCGGGTAGAAGAGGAAGAGTCTTAATACTCTAGGTCTAGATCTAAAGTAACTTAAAAAGGGATCGTGTAACGGGTATCAACCAATAACAATAAGTTCCTTGCGAAAGGGAACGGTGGGCTTCAGCTACCATCATAGTTCCTAGTGCCCTTTGAGAGCCCTTCACGGGGAATACCGGGGGCAGTCTTGGGCTAACGTAAACTTGAGGAATAATAAATTAAAAGAGCAACTAGTATAACTAAGGTTGCACATACACACACCCCGATAGCTAGGAAGGTAGAATAAGTTGGTTTGGTTGCCATTCAGACGGTAACTCTGAAGGTAGATGCACGGACGGGATAGTCCGGGGAGCCGAGGGCTCGAGGGTTTGAGTATAGAATAAAGGTGGTGGGTCTTCGATATTTGATTGTCGTTCACACAAACATCGGTACGTTGACTCGGCGGTGTGGGACACTTAGCCAAAGAAAGTCTGGTGGATATAGCCAGCGCTAGTACGCGGATACTCTAGGTTGTGTTCTTCTAGGGGCGTACGGAAGGGCTAGGCCCGGTAGTGTGGATACCCGCCTAGGAGTGGGGGGCCCGACCCACTGTCTCCATTTGCCACTACGGAGGTTCCTGGGAGTGAAGCTAGCTGCCCGAATAGGGGGAACTAAAGGTCTGTGCGCATAGAGTCATGTGCATGAGTTGCACTTGCATGAATCATGGCATAGCATATCACTACACTCATATTTGCATACAACCGACACCCCAACGTATAAATCGGTATGGGACTTTTTATACGATGGGAGCCTTGCAGAAGACCCCTTAACTTATAAGTTTGTATGGACATTCATATAAGTTAAGGTTACCTACTTATTTACTTATTATTCTCTAATTGTCTTCTTATATATTTGCCACGTACTACATGTCTACTTTATTACTTACTACCATAGAATTGCTAGATGTACTTTATTCTAGATAGTTGTTTATACACCATGATAGTTGTTAGATTAGCTCCATTATCATCTGCTTGATTACTCTCCACCTTTATAGCTTCCCTTTCCTCCTCTCCGCTCGGTGCTTAAAAGCCGTGTGGGGAGGGGTAGGGGATAATAGGGCTTAGTCTTTATAACTAAGGGTTTTCGAACCACAACATTACAGGAGCTCCTGATGGGAGACAAGGACCAGCACCAGCGGAGTACGGTGCACATGGAGGTGGGTCAGTCTGGCACTGGTGCACCTGCGACCAGCTCCGTGAGTGTTTAGTGTTTTTACAGCTTCCGCGATGAGTGATTTGTAGTGATGACTCTGATGTACCGGGCTCGAGCCCGTTTATCTATATTTCATCTGAACTGTATCCTTGCAGTACCTCTATTTCCTGTTATTATCTACTGATAGACTGGATGTGATTTCTTTTTTATACATGTTTCTGTGGACTTGTTTACATTTTACGTATACTTACTTCTCTCTCTTTATGATCGAAAAGGGCCGGCAGAATTGGCGTTCTGTAGTGGAGACCTTCCCGTGAGTCGGTGCCACCGCAAAGCGGCAATTCTGGGCTAAGACCCCGGTGGTTGAAAAAAAAGGGGGTCTTACATATATAAACTGGACTGTTGTATGCTTCTTCAATATAATAAAATTCCTGTCTTGTTCATCTTCCTGCATATTTGTCTACAACTTATATATTATCTATCAATGGTATCAGAGGGAATGGATCACGCCATCAGATATTTCTTTCCGCTATCTTCATTTCTGTTCTTGCTGCACTCATCATCACATGGCGTCTTAATCACTTTCATCCTTCATTGCCCCCGTTTACACCCATTCCACCATTCCAATTTTTTTCGGCGAACCTTATGATTTTTAGAGCGACAAGATGGAAACGCTCCTTCGATCCCAAGACCTGTGGGATATCGTCAAAACTGGGCCTCAACCCGATGGTAAAACCAAGGAAGGTGATGCACCAAAGTATACCAAAGAAGAACTAAAGCGTGATGCTCTTGCCCTGCACTTGATTCAGCAAGACATTGCGCCGGAAATATATCCTCGCATCCTGGGATCGAAAACCGCTAGAGAATCTTGGGAAAGGCTAGAGAATGAGTACAAAGGCTCAAGGAAGGTAATCAAACTTAAAATTTACTCATTACGGCGTTAGTTCGACTCTATTCTAATGCGTGATGGTGAATCAACTCAAGAGTTTTTTGCTAAAATTACAAGTCTCGTTAATCAAATCCAGACATTGGGAGGTATCTTAGAAGAACAATAAGTTGTTGAAAAACTTCTTAGATCCTTGCCTAAAACCCATAAGCACATTGTTGCTGCCATTCTTGACGCTCATGATCTGGAGACATTATCTGTTATAGAACTAATGGGCTCACTACAAACACATGAAGACCTGATGTTTCATGACAAACCAGTCATTGACAAAGTTTTCCAAACAAAGATGAATATCTGACACCAATCTACTGTTACTGAAAAACAAAAACTAGAAGGAGGACGAAACAAAACACCTGGCCTTCATTGCATCATCTGTAAAAAAACAAAATCATGAAACGAGGTAGTGTTTCTGGGGATGCAAGAGATGTAAAAACCCAAACCACTCAAAAAAAATTGTTGGTATAAGCCAAAGAAAGAAGCCAATCTCACTGAAAACAATTCAGAACAATACCTTTTTACCTGTAACACCTCCAAGAAACATCACCGTGTGGACTCATGGATCGTCGACAGTGGGTGTTCAAGCCACATGGTGAATGACAAGGTCTTTTTCACCGACCTGGATGAAGAGTATAAGTCAACTGTTATGTTAGGAGATGGAAAAAAAGAAACCATTGAGGGAAGAGGTACAATCAAAGTAATATCTCCTGATGGATTGCCAAAACTTATTTCAAATGTTCAATGCGTCCCCACATTATCACACAACATGCTTAGTGTTGGGCAACTTCTAAGCAAAGGCTTCACCATCATGTTTGACAAAAACTCTTGCCACATTAAAGAGCCAAAAACTAACTGTATCATTGCCTCAGCTCATATGAATTCTAGCAATATTTCGTTTTATGTCTACCTCCTGCTGTTTCATGTGCTTATCCCAGCACACAGCAGCCCCCAATATCTCATGCACTCCTTTGGTATCATCGACTTGGTCACCTAAACTTCACCTCCATCCATACCATCCAAACCAACAATCTAGTCAATGGCCTCCCCACCTTCCAAATCCCAACCCACCAATGTGAAACCTGTGCAATAGCTAAAACTCACCGGTTGCCATTCCCATCATCCACTCTTTCAAAAACCACTATACCTTTAGCATTACTTCATATGGATATTTGGGGACCAGCCACCACTCCTTCTCTAGGAGGGAAAAAATATTATTTCCTCATTGTTGATGATTTCAGCCGATTTATGTGGATTTTTCATTTGGCACACAAGTCTGAAACTTTTCAAGTTTGTAAGACATTCAAGGCACAAATTGAGAATAAAGTGGGCCACAAACTAAAAACTATTCGAAGTGATAGAGGGGGGAATTTCTATCAACACAATTCAATACCTTGTGTCAAGAAGTTGGGATTAAGCATGAGATGACTGCACCCGGCACTCCACAACAAAACGGAGTTGTAGAGAGGCGAAACCGCACTATCATAGAAATGGTAAGAACTCTGCTTATACACAAAAACTGTCCAAAATTCCTCTGGGCTGAAGCCGCAACCACAGCAATCTATATTTTAAATCGTGTACCTACAAAAGCCTTAAAATAACTCACACCCTATGAAGCCATACACAAACGGAAACAAGAAGTATCACATTTTTAAACTTTTGGATCCATCGCTTTTGTTCATAAAGTCATGGGACATAGAGACAAGCTCGGTGAAAGCAACATAAAGTGTATCCTGATTGGATACAGTGATGAGAGCAAGGCTTATCAGTTATTGGATACAATCAACAACAATCTCGTTATTTCACGGGACGTTGTTTTCCATGAAGAAAGCAAATGGGATTGGGCATCAGTTCAGGATAACCCTCATGAAAGCCTCATGGATGTGTCACTGTCGGTTGAGCACGGTTCTTCACCGAGCCCCTTCCATTGCATAGACAACACCTCTGAATCAAATGATTTTGATCCTGACTCATCCTCGCCCATCAAAATGAGAACATTAGAAGATATCTACAGTTCTACCAGCGCTGTCATGACTGTTATCTCCCCTTCCTCCTTTATTGAAGCCTACCAAGAGGAGGGATGGAGAAAAGCTATGTAAGAAGAGCTTGATGCCATCGAAAGAAATGGGACCTGGTCCCTTATACCAAAGCCAACAAATCAAAACATCATCGGTTTAAAATGGGTGTACAAGGTAAAATAAGATGAAAAAGGAGATATACTAAAACTTAAAGCCCGTCTAGTTGCCAGGGGATTCAACCAAAGACCTGGAGTAGACTTCAAAGAAACTTTTGCTCCCGTGGCTAGAATGACGACAATCAGGCTTCTCCTTGCCATTGCAGCCAAACACAAGTATCCAATTTTTCAGCTTGATGTTAAATCAGCATTTTTAAACGGCAATCTCACCGAAGAAGTGTTCGTCACTCATCCTCAAGGATTTGAAGTAGAAGGAAAGAAGGATCAAGTTTACAAACTTCATAAAGCACTCTACGGCCTCAAACAAGCACCACACGCTTGGCACCAAAATATTGAAACTTACTTTATAGCTGTCGGATTCACTCGAAGCATCAATGAGCCAACACTATACATCAAAAAGAAGAATCTGAAAAAGGTTTTAATCAGCATATATGTTGATGATCTTATCATCACCGGTTCTTGCATCGACCTCATAAATGAAATTTGAGACGAAATGAAGAAGAAATATGAAATGACGGATCTTGGGACTCTGAAATTTTTTCTTGGGCTTCAGATCAAACATCTGGAGAGCGGCATATTTGTCTCACAGGAATTGTATGCACAAAATCTTCTAGAGAAGTTCAAAATGGAGGACTGCAATCCTACTACAACGCCAATAGCTACTGGGACAAAACTCATCCAGAAGAAAGAAGATGAGGAAGACACCAACCATGAAGAATATAGGAGCTTGATCGGCTCCCTAATCTATCTCACAAACACAAGGCCCGACATTGAGTACACCGTCAACCTCCTTGCCAGGTTTGTGAGCGATCCCTCAAGATCTCACTTTCCCGCAGAAAAAAGGGTTTTACGCTACTTGCAGGGAACAAGATTCTATGGCTTATTCTACCAGCATAAGACTACCACACGTCTCACTGGTTTTTCCGATTCTGACTGGGATGGGAATGTTGAAAACAGAAGAAGCACCGGAGGATACATATTCTACCTTGGTTCAAGCCCGATCTCATGGAGCTCATGGAAGCAGCAGACAGTCGCGCTGTCTACCACAGAGGCAGAATATATGACACTTAATTCGACAACATGCGAAGCCATATGGTTGCAAAGGTTAAAGAAAGAGATCTGCGATAAAGAAGAAGAAGAACGCGACACAGTCACAATCCACTACGACAACACTTCAGCCCTAGCACTATCTAAAAACCCTGTTTTTCACAGAAGAAGCAAACACATCGACATCCTCTACCACTTCATCCGCGAAATCATCGAGAAAAAAGAAATCGAAGTAAATTACTGCCCAACTGAAGCTCAAACAGCCGACATCATGACAAAAGCACTTCCTCGACACTGTTTTCTGGAACTCCGAGACAAGATGGACCTAAGGAATGGTGCAGATTTAGGGGGGGGGTGAAGAATAAAACCTGCACCATAATTAAGATATATTAATTAAGCATGTATTAATTATCTTCCCAACTGTGCTCTGTTTTACTGATTGCCTTTATTACCTGTTCTGGATTGTTCCTCTCGGTTATATATAAACCGGACTGTTGTATGCTTCTTCAATATAATAAAATTCATGTCTTGTTCATCTTCCTGCATATTAGTCGACAACTTATATATATTATATATTACGCCGAATGTAGCCCACATGCCTAATGTTGCCCCGACGACGAATGCCCCCCCCCCCCCCCCCCCCCCCCGCGATGAATATCGCCCCCACGATGAATGTCGACACCACGACTAATGTCACCCTTGTTGAGGCTCCGCTCAAAGTATTCTACGATACCACATCTATGTATGGAATGAGTATTTATAGTACTTCCAGCGTAGATCGACACGAACCCGTTAACCTATTCCGAGTCGGGCTAACACGCGTGCAGACATATTATTAAAATATCTAACAACCCACACAATAAATGTCGCCCCCACGACAAATGTCGCCCCAACAACGAATGTCGCCTCCTCGACAAATGTCGCACCCACGACGAATTATGTCCCCTCGACAAATGTCGCACCAACGATGAATGTAACGCCCACGATGAATGTTACCCGCACGGGGTCTCCCGTGCACGACTGCTTGTCTATATATATATAGGGGCTGATATCTAGTGTGGGCAGCCTTATATATGGGTGTGCTGGCACAAAATCCGGGCATTTGATGCACTATGATTAATCGCGTGCACAGTATGATTAATCATATTGTGCACATCGGCGATAAAGAGTGAAGACCAACCTTTTACACAGCGGGCGGCGGCCGCGTGCTCGGAGGGCGCGGGCTCGGCGGGCGCGGACTCGGCGGCCGCCAAGCCCGCAGCTTCCTTCGGCCGTTGCTGTAAAAAAAATTGGCGGTTCTGATGCAAATTTTTTGCAAGGGTTGTGGCCGCCGCTGTAAAAAAAATTTGCAGTTTGGGTGCAAATTTTTTTACAGGGGCGGCGGCCGGTGGCCGACGAGCCCGCAACCGTCGACCGCCGGGCCTATAAAAAAATTTGCACCCGGACCCAACACGTGCAAAACAAGAGGAGGGGATCATCCCTAATCATGCGACTGCTATCTCCCGCCCGCACGCCGGCACAGGAGTCAGCCCGCATTTGATACAAATTCATATATATATATATATATATTAAAATATTGTTGTAAGAATAAATGAAATATATATTTTTAATTAAATATATTTACCTCGCAAAGGTTTTGAAAAAGAAATTTTTTTGCAAAATAACATTTTGATTCTTCGCCTTTTTTTTCACTCAATCTCGAGCTCAATGGGAACTCTTTTATAAGATCACACTCAAAATTGTATATTATCAAAACTTGATGGATGGATGGAGATCCTCTTTATTTGGTGTGGAAATGGATATGATCTCGAGCCCTTTTATAAGATTCTTCGCGTTTCGTTTCACTCAATTTAGAGCTCATGGTCTGGTTTCTCTCAACTCCATCCATATTTAATGGACTAAATAAAGTCCTCTTTTCATCTCCATTCCATGAATATATTTGTAAATGTTATTTATAACAAATGTTTTACAAAAAAAATCTCATTTTAAAACTGAAATATGTACAATAATTTGATGTATTGCAATTATATTTAATTGATGGCACTCCTCGAAATCTTCCGGTGTGAAATATGCAACAGTATTTGTCCCTCACTTAAGGAACAAATAAGTTCCATTTGAATCACATGCACATTATGTTCGAGAAGCAGTGACGGATTCAGGAATTTAGAAAAAGAGGTGCATAAAATTTTTTTTAATAGTATAATATAGAAAATGAAAAATGTCTGATATTATAAATGCATAGACAATTACATATAAATGTCTTAATTGAAAATTACCAAATACCGGAAGAAATTACAGTTGGCCGCGACGAGTCTTCATTTTTTGAAAACGATCAATAACATCATCATTTGAAACTTTCAAAAATGCGTCTCTTTCAATGAATGTAACCAAACAGTCATTCAATGTCTGATCGCCCAAACTGTTGCGTAATCTGTTCTTGACATAATTCATGTCCTGGACGATCTGGAGAAGTGACGAAGACCGAAGTGGAGCAGTGAGTCGGCCCAGTCGGGGACAGCGGTCACCAGCGCCGTGGTCCGTGGCGCGGTGGCGGAAGACGGAAGAAACTTGAGAGGGCGATTGGCCGACTGGCGGTTCACGGCTGGGCGAGAAGGAGAAGAAATGACCTAAGGATCGGGACTTGGGACTGGCGGACTGCGGCGGATTCACGATTCCGCGATTCGGGATGAAGTCAAGCAGTGAGCCGATTTATGCATCCTGATTAAAATTTTGGGGGTGCACGTTTTAAAATTTTACCCTACTAATACATATTTTTGATTTATATAAATAACACTTCATAAATGTGCACAAAAAAGAGGTGCCAGTGTCGCTTTGGCCCCCCTTTAAATCCGCCCCTGCCGAGAAGCTTATGCTAGGCCGATGTTTTCTATAAACAACACATGCATTTGTTTTGTCGGCTGACCATATGTATTAAAAGCATCGTGTTTTGTTATATTAAAAGGATTGAAATAGAAGAGTATAGATTTATTTGATGGACCTACTTTACAATTGATACTAATTTAGTATGGAGTATAATTTGAATATTTTAATTCTTTTTTTTTCGTGATGAAAGATTTATTTTAATTAATATAGAAAATAGGGGTACACCGCGCACAGAGGCGATCAATTTGGTCACCCAACTACTTCGAAGAAAACTACCCAAACTACATATGATCACAAGCTTATAAGATAGAGACAAAACTTGGGAACCCAGGATGTAGAAGCCTAGCAAAGGACGAGTCAAGAAAGCCTAATAAAATAGTCCATAAAGAGCATATGCATAATTGTATTCAGATTGATATCTAAGTTAACAAAAATGAGAATAAGAAGATAAAAATGATATGAAACTGAAATGATAAATGTTTTAGCAATTATATTAGAGAATTAATAATATAGATATCCCATCTTATATCCATCAAAGATGGGATTATAAAAACAAAGTTAAGTGATTTGACCAAATATAAAAAAGTGAAATACCTATGAAAGTTATTCAAAATGACGTCTTACGGTGACACAAACTTCTGAGTTGGTCGCCACCGCACGACGTTGATCCTACTGGTTAGAATGATCATTCGTAAGAAGGTCAAATATAAGCATTTGTTAGGTTATAGTACACAATCAAAGCTGTAGCGGCCCAGGAAGGAAACCTGGCGCCGCCCGACCCACCAGGCAACCCATGAAGACCTGCCACCACTGGTGGTCGAGCCGGAATATACAAGGCGTGTAGGCCGTACACTCCAATCAATCATTGTGCCTGTTTCTAAGTAACAGTAGGTTGTTGCCACGGGGTTTCGAACCCGCAACCTCGATAAGACTCTCCTGCAAACCCCGTGGAAACAGTAGTTGGTGATGAGGTCTGTTTGCAGGAGAGTCTTATCAAGGTCGCAGGTTCGAAACCTCGTGGCAACAACCTACTGTTGCTGAGAAACAGGCGCAGTGATGGGTTGGGGTGTACGTAATGCACACCTTGTATATTCCGCCAAGACCACCGGTGGTGTCAGGTCTTCCTGGGCTGCCTGGTGGGTCGAGTGGCGCAAGGTTTCCTTCCTGCGCCGTTACAATAGCTCAACATATATAAGAAGGAAATAGAGCAATAGTCTGTTGGATCTCGTGGCAAACCTTAGATGTGGGGGTGAATAAGGTTTTTCGCATTGAACAGAAATTAAAATTATTTTGCCCAGAAAATCGAGTTCTGAAAGCTACTGCGGGGCGTTAGGTATCTAACGCGTGGTCGCAAGTCTATGAACTCATTTTCCTGTGCAAGTATGTGTGATACCCCACGGCACAATCACTCACTTAGCAAAATCAGAACAATCACAGAATTAATCAAAGAAGAAACAGGAATTGCATTGCATGAATTAGAATAACAATTGTTCTAGATGTTTACAAAATTGTTCTCCGTGATGCCAGAGATCGGAGGCGATGAGAAGTAAAAAACTCTTGTATTTTCTATACCAACCCGCTCCACGGACCGGTTGGCTCTATCCCTTTCCCTCCAAGAAAGGTCCTGATGCCAACTCTTCACCTCCAAACAAGGAAGTGTCTTAGAGCCCCGCTAGATCCAGCCGATTTAGACGTCCCTTCCCGGGATGATTTCTCACGGAATCCTCCCCGGAATCTGACGGCCATCCAAGTCGATTTCTCACAAAACCCTTCCCAGATTTTGACAATCTTCCGATCAATTTTCCTCACCACAGGATTCTGAAAAGAAAAGATTACAAAAATAAGGATGTAGAGAATTTAAAAGATAAAGTTCTCCCTCTTGATGACTTCTCCATTGAGCGATCTGTGGTCGGTGCATGAGATCTTTGTTTGCTAGCAATAGGTCGACTCTTTATATTCGACGTAGATCTTGGATCGTCGGAGTCCTTCGTTCACGAATGGGAGGGAGACGACTTTCTTCTTATTCGACGGAGACTTTTGGAACGGAGCACAAGAAAGAGCGGTCGAACCCTAGAATGCACGAACTCCCGTAACTTTACATTTTCTAATGCTGAGGCACAGAAACCAAGGCGGCATTCTATATGACTTCATGAAAATAGGCTACCGCCTGCGGTAAGACTAGCGCTCGGTGATAGGTTAGCGCGCTTGTTGTGTCAGTTGTCATCCAAATCTAGAATACTATTTCAAAACGAATCTTTCTTTTTCAAAAGCTAGCGCCCCGCAGTAGAAGGTAGCGCCACACGGTAGGTCAGTAAGTCGACGAGTCGTCGCGAGACTCGTGAAACGGCTAGCGCGGCACGGTAACCACTTTCGCGTGGTGGTATGTCTGTTACTCGAGAAATCCTTCTCAACACTCGTGTAACACCCCAAATTTGAGGAACTCTTAGCAGTTCGACGAAATTCTAGGATTATCGAAGGTCGTTTGACAAACAATGAGTTCTAGGCATTCGACAAACGTCGAGCTTTGGGCCGTTCTTCGAAGGCCGTTCGACGAGCGTCGAGCTCTGGGCCGTTCGTCGAAGGTCGTTCGACGAACGTTGAGATTCGGGCTGAGCATCGAGCTATGGGTCGTTTGTCGAAGGCAGTTAGACGAACGTCGAGCTCTGGGCCGATTGTCGAGCTCCGGGCCGTTCGTCGAGCTCAGGCCGTTCGACGAACACAGAGCCGTTTGACGAGCGCAGAGCCGTTCGACGAGCACAGAGCCATTCGATGAATGCAGAGCCATTCGAAAAATTCAGAGTCGTTAGTAAGTTGAAGACTGATGTTTGTAGTTGTTCGACGAAAGTCGAAGGTTCCTGTTTGGAGCCGTTCGACGAAAGTCGAAGGCTAGGATAATTTGTGGACTTTTGCCTATTGGCTTCTTAGCTGTTTGATTTCACGTCAAAACTGATCCTAGGGCCCAGGATCCTCTGCCCAAAAGGGCCTATATAGGGTTGAACGTGTTGGGTACGACGTCCCTTCACATGACCCATAGCGCTCTGCTACTTATTTAAGAAATTAAGTAGCGCCCTTTCCAACGGTCCGTGCTTTTAGGACAGTTGGGTATGCGCTTGATCCAATATTTGGTATCAGAGGAGGTAACGGGTTCAACACCGGGGGGGGGGCTCTATTTAATTCAGATTTTTTGCTTCTACCTATGTGGGTCCGACGTGTCAGGCCAATCGTTGAAATGTGGTAACCCCACCTCTGAGCTATGTGGGACATGTGGTAACCCCACCTCTAAGCCGAAGGGTTATGCTGGATGTCAAGGGGGAGATTGTTGGGTCTAGCATTCCCTCACTTGACCCGTGACGCTCTTCTACTTATTTAAGAAATTAAATAGCGCTCTTTCCAACGGTCCTGGCTTTTGGAACAATTGGTGTTGGGTAATGCATCCACAATAACCCAGATTTTCATGAAGTCACCCTTGAACTAATATGAATTAAGTTGTATTTGATATCTCTATTTAGTTGTGTGTTTACAGACTATCATTGCTAAGTGTAGACCAATGTCAGTCTATAGCGGGTCATGAACACTGGACCATATAGTGTAATCCCTCACTATATGATCCAAAGTGTTGACTCATGTGTAGCCTCTCTAATGGGTTACACTTCACATTCAAGCACTTGGAGCATGGCATGAAGATTGGATTCTTGAAGAGAAAAATTTTCTAAGTTCAAAAATTTTTCCAAGTCCACTTCTCGAGAACTCTATGTATAGTTCTCGAGAAGTAGGGTTAGCAGAACTCGAGAAGTTCACTTAGTTCTCGAGAAGCCTTGACTAGTTCTCGAGTAACATCATTAAAGTTCTCGAGAAGCTTAGCCTAGTTCTCGAGAAGCTTAGCCAGTGATCGACGATCGTGGAATCCAGAACATAGCACTACTACAAATGGTCGATGATATGGCTTGCGATCGTCGACCGTGGATCGACGATCTGGACTTAAGCTGGAAAATAAATTTCAAACTTCCAGATGTGCAAATCCCAATCACTACCCTAGGATGTTTAATCCTTCAACTGAATGGATTATCCCACCTAGGAGATCACACCCTTTAGGATATAAATCTAAGCCTGCAAAATCTTTTATATCTAGTTTTTCTTTTGTAAAGAATACTGGACCCAAGGTAACCTGGGTCCACAATGTATAATTGATATCTTTGCAGGTAAAGACCTATCCAGTCATACATGACAAATGGTATCTGGATAGTGGATGCTCAAAGCATATGACAGGAAAGAAGAAGAATTTGTCAGGGTTCAAAGCCAAGCTGGGACCAAAAGTTGTATTTGGGGATTCCAGCTGTGGACAGACTGAAGGGTATGGCAGCTTCACCATAGGAGCTGTAACATTCAAGAAGGTTGCGTATGTCTCCGGACTAAAGCACAACCTAATCTCTGTAAGTCAAATGTGTGATGCTGGGTACAAGGTATGGTTTACTGACACTGCTTGTAATATTGCTTTAAATAATACTGTTGTGTTAGTAGGTATTAGAATTGGAAATGTTTATGTTGTAGACTTTAACTCATCCAAATCTGAAATATGCTTATTTAATGAAGTAACCAGTAATAATACCCTTTGGCATAAGAGACTTAGTCATGTAAATTTGAAAAACATTTCTAGGTTGGCTAAATACAATCTTGTACGAGGTCTACCTTCTTGCCCCTACAAGAAGGAAGGACTTTGCAAAGCTTGTCAATTAGGTAAGCAAACAAGGAATAGCTTTAAATCAGTTAATAAAAGTGATTCTCCCAGGATTCTGTACTTGCTACATTTGGATTTATTTGGTCCTATTGTTGTACAGAGTCTTGGAGGAAAGTCTTACACTCTAGTAATTGTAGATGACTTCTCTAGGTTCACTTGGGTATTCTTCTTGAGAACTAAGGCTGATAACTTCAAGGTTCTTACAGATTTTCTAAAGTGTATACAGAGTGAGTATTCTACTCAGATTGCCTTGATCAGAAGTGATCATGGTACTGAGTTTGAGTCTCTTCTTATGCAAGAATTCTGTGAGAAGGAAGGTATCAAACATAGCTTCTCTGCTCCTAGAACTTCTCAACAAAAAGGGGTAGTTGAAAGGAAAAACAGAACCCTAATTGAAGCTGCAAGTACATTGTTGGCAGATGCTAACATGCCTCTGTCCTTTTGGGCTGAAGCAGTTAGCACAGCTAACTATGTATTGAATAGAAGTCTGATACATAAACTTAAGGGTAAGACTCCCTATGAATTACTTAAGCAAGTGAAACCTAAAATAGACTATTTTAGAGTATTTGGCTGTGTTGCTTTTGTTCATAACAATAACAAAGAATACCATAGAAAATTTGAGGCAAAAGCTTCAATGGGAGTTTTTCTAGGATACTCTCAAGTAAGCAAAGCCTATAGGGTCCTCAATAAATCCTCTGTTAAGATAGAAGAGTCTGCACATGTCTCTTTTGATGAGACAGTCATGTATTATAAGGAGAAGGACTCTTCCTCTAATAGTATAGTGCAAGTCCTAGGAGTAAGTAAGGATTTGGAAGGTTTGAGACTCACACAGGAGAATCATCCCCAACAAACTCCTCAGGCTGCTTCTTCAGATTCTGAATCTGATGTAGAACTTCTTCAAGTTAAAGCACCTGCTCCAACAGTTGATCAAATTCCACATGAGGAATCAAATCCTGAAACTGTTGAAGATCAGATCATTGCTGAACCTACTGATCTTGTCACACTTAGAGATCATCCTGTATCTCAAGTGATTGGAGACATTTCAGTAGGAGTCCAGACAAGACATCAACTCAACAAAGATGTGATGTTTGCTTGTTTCCTTTCTCAGGTTGACCCCCTAACCATTAAAGATGCTGAGCTTGATCCACACTGGATTATAGCCATGCAAGAGGAACTTAACCAGTTTGAAAGATGTAAAGTTTGGACTTTGGTTCCAAGACCAAGAGGCCAACGGATCATAGGCACCAAGTGGGTGTTTAGAAACAAGCTTGATGCCCAAGGCATAGTAGTTAGAAATAAGGCTAGGCTAGTAGCTCAAGGCTATAGACAGGAGGAAGGCATAGATTATGATCAGACTTTTGCCCCTGTAGCTAGACTAGAAGCCATTAGAATTTTCCTAGCCTATGCTGCCTATAAAAGATTTAAGGTCTTCCAAATGGATGTGAAGAGTGCCTTCCTCAATGGAGATTTAAAGGAAGAAGTGTTTGTTGAACAACCACCAGGGTTTGTTTCATCAACCTTACCCACTCATGTGTTCAAACTCCAAAAGGCTCTATATGGACTTAAGCAAGCTCCTAGAGCTTGGTATGAGACCTTAGCAAATTTCCTTCTAGAACACAAGTTTGTGAGAGGTGTAGTAGATAGAACCCTATTTATTAGACATCATAAGGTCTCACAACTGTTAGTTCAAATCTATGTAGATGACATTATATTTGGTTCTACTGATCCCAAACTATGCAAGAGGTTCTCTGAACTAATGCACTCCAAGTTTGAGATGAGCAGCATGGGTGAGTTATCCTATTTCCTTGGTCTCCAAGTGAAACAGTGTGTTGATGGTATCTTCATTTCTCAATCAAAATATGCCAGAGAGCTGGTTAAAAGATTTGGAATGTCTGATGCTTCATCAATGAGCACACCTATGGCCTCAAATGCAGTTATTGATTCTGATGTCAATGGCAAGTCTGTTGATCAAAAGAACTATAGAGCCATTGTTGGTTCCCTGCTGTATTTGACTGCAAGTAGGCGTGACATAATGTTTGCTACATGCCTATGTGCTAGGTTTCAGGTCAACCCAAAGGAATCTCACTTAACTCTCCTCAAGAGGATCTTGAGATACCTTAAGGGATGCCCTAACTTAGGACTGTGGTACCCAGCTGAGTCAGGATTTGAATTACTTGGATATTCAGATGCTGATTATGCTGGTTGTAGAGTTGACAGGAAAAGCACCTCAGGGACCTGTCAGTTCCTGGGAGAGAGACTTGTCTCTTGGTTTTGTAAGAAACAGGCATCTGTGTCTACTTCAACTGCTGAGGCTGA
Source organism: Platanthera zijinensis (assembly GCA_039513925.1). Classification (NCBI taxonomy): domain Eukaryota; kingdom Viridiplantae; phylum Streptophyta; class Magnoliopsida; order Asparagales; family Orchidaceae; genus Platanthera; species Platanthera zijinensis. Next base: position 25,005,176 of record CM077094.1, on the reverse strand, counting down.
ATATATTGCAGCAGCTAGTTGTTGTTCACAGATTCTGTGGATTCAAAATCAGCTAGTGGATTATGGGTATACACACTCAAAAACAAAAATTCTGTGTGACAGTACCAGTGCAATATCAATTGCTCAAAATCCTGTGCACCATTCCAGGACCAAGCACATTGAGATTAGACATCATTTTCTGAGAGATAATGTGGAAAAGAACAAGATAGCAATGGAATTTATATCCACAGACCTGCAGAGAGGAGATATTTTCACTAAGCCCCTTGATGAACAAAGGCATTTGTTCTTCCTGAACCAGCTTGGTATGATTAATGGTTCAGAGTAGTGAAAATTTGGTTAGTTTTGTTTTCTGTCTAAAATCGTCGAACGACTGCTCGACGATCTTCGACCAGGTCAGAACTATCGTCGACCAACGGTCGACGACAGCTCGTTCGGTAGTAAGGCAGAAATCGTCGATCAACCGGTCAACGATCTCTCCTTAGGTATCTATCGTCGACCAATGGTCGACGACAGATTTTCTGTGCTGTGTGGAGAATCGTCGACCATCATATATTGATCGATGATCGTGGTGATTGCTTGTAGTCGGTCGATATTTGACGATTAGTCAAACATTGACTATCGTCAATCTTTATTCGACGACCGATTTTATTCCGGGATCGACGATCGCAGATTTGTTTCTAATAGTCGATTTAGGTCTGGAGATCGTCGTCCTTCCGCTCCGTCTTTTCATATTCCATCTTCTGGCTTAGAATTCGCTCTCGAACTCTAATCCCGCGCGATTCTCTTCTCCCCTGCTTTGCTTCTCGATTCGCCATTTTCTCTCAAATCCTATGGCGATTCCTTCTGCTGTTCTCTTTGGGATGAAGTTCGACACTGGCTTCTGTGTCGACTTCGATTCTTTCAGCCGATGTGATCAACCCATCCAAGCCATTCTGCAGCTATGTGAAGATCAAGGCCTAAAGAAATTTATGTCATTCTCACCAAAGATTAATATACCAGAGATTCGAGAATGGGTATATACCTCGTCCTCCAGCGACGAAGCGATGTCTGGAAAGATAAATGGAGAGGAGGTCATTCTGACTCCTGAAGTTTTGACTGAGCTGTTTGGACTGCCAACCGGAACTGATGACTATGAGCAAACTGCAGAAGAATATGGCCGCATGCTAACTGTGATGGGCCATGCTGAGGGTATTCCAGCTAAGTTGCTAAAGATAAATCTGGCTCCAGAGTATAAGTTTCTGGCCGACCTGGTGGGCAAGGTCGTTTTGGGAAAACATTCTGCTCATGACAACATCAACAGGCAACAGTTTGCCCTGATGTCAGCTTTGGTGAATAAGGCACAGATTGCCTGGGGAAAAGTTCTGTTTGAACTAATAAGGAGAAAGAACAATCAGAAAGAAGTAAATCTTGCCAGGGTGTTGGGTGTGTTTCTATATGTGAAAGCACCCCTGCTGCTTGTTTCTGCACCCTCCGCAGTCAACGCCAGCAAGAGGTTGGACCCCTCTCTCTTCAAGAAATCTCAGAGAGTTATCAAGAAGTCAGCCAGGGTTGATCCTAACCCTCAATCAGACACAAGGGCTGATTCAGCCACTCTCCAGCTTGCTGGGGAAGGCTCAGCAATCCCTTCATCCTCCCTCTTTACCCCTGCATCCTCATCTCCTGCATTACTTTCCACACACCCTGCAGTGCCACCACAACTTGCATCTCTCATTCCACCTGCATCTCCATCCCAGTCACCAACACCACAACATCTGGCAGCTTCAGCCAGTGTTGACATGGTGATTGCTACCATCCTCACACACCTCTCTCAACATGAATCCCACACTCATGTTGATGTTCACCCATCTCCACGTGATTCCTTTGATCATGTGGTAGATCATACTGCTTCCATTCCATCCACCTCTACATCATCAGCATTTCAGATAACTCCTGAATTGCTTGCACATGTTGTAGAGCTCATCACTCCATCCATCCAAAAAATGATTAAGGCTGCCAATGCCCCTCTCATTGCATCCATCAAAGCCCTTACTGAAGCCATCAAATCATTTCCACCCTCTGCTGAGCCCTCTTCAGTAAGATGCATGACTCCAGTTCCCACTGAAGTCATGCAGGGGGAGATGTCTGTTGAAGTGGTCTCAGGTGATGCCTTGGCCCTTCAGGACAACTCTTCTCTTCCCCTTACAGCAATTATAGAAGAATCTCAAGAGCTTCCAAAGCATCCAGAAGGTAAATCACTTCCTCTAAAGGTTATAATCAGGATTTTAAATTGATATCTTTATCTAACAAGGACATTCACTCCCTAGTGAATCAAGCTTCTGATGAAGAAATTCCTGAGAAAGATAATGAAGTAGTCCCCATGGACATTGGTGAAAAATCTCCATTGAACACTACTGATACAGAAGTAGTGGTTCAACAATTTGAGAATGTTGCTGCTCAATCTGATGGTATAATGTTATTTAAGATTCTATTTAATTCACTCCAACTTGGAGTTAATTTCTTATTCCTTCCTATCTCATCTCAGCTGCTGATGATCCCGCATCAGTATTGCAAGATGTTGCTGCAAATTCCATTGAAGATTTGGAATCCTATCTTAACCTAGACTGTGAGTCCTCACTCACATCTACTCCTCTTGTTCCTTCTTTTCAAGAGAAAATGGTCTCTTATAGACCTGAGTACCTTGATGACCCCTTGGTCAAGGACTCTCTCTTCTTTTCCTGTATAGCACTCCTCGTGTGTCTTGCAGAGGTGTCTATCCCTGATGTCGCTAAACATCTAGAAGGAATTATAACTTCCTTCCTAGTTGCAAAGTGGTATCCTGTGTAGATCTTCAGGTAACTCTATCAATTACCTGTTGTTGCTCACCTTGGGGGGAATATTTTATTCCCACTTGGTTGTTAACCTATCTTTCTCTGTATGCAGGCACAATCAACACTGCTGCTGCTGCTGCTGCTGCTGCTGAAGAAGCTGAGGCCGTGCTAGCTTTACCAGAAAAAGCCTCCAAGATGACTGAAAAGGAATCAAGCTCAGAACTGGTCCCCAGGATAGTTCCTGACTTGTATCCCAAATCAGATCTCTGGAAGAGCACTCCAAATGTTGATCTTGATGCCCTCCTTGAGCAAGATGCCATTGAGGAAGCAAGAGAAAGAGAAGATAGAGAGAAGCAGAAGGCTGAACATGCTATAGCTGCCAAGGATATCCCAAATCTAGACTTTGATGATTATGCCGGCAGAACCTCATCTCACTCCTCTGATGATGATGACTCTGAGGACTCTGATAGCTCCCAGAAAAAGAAAAAGGCTGTCTCCAAGAAAAGGAAAGCATCTGCTCCTCCTACTGCCAATCCAGACAAGGATGTTCCATATTTCATTCTGAAGGGAATTGATCCCAAGAGCAAAGAATTTCGACCCTGGATGAGGCTCTCAAAGAATCAGACAAGAGAGAAAAAGAGATCAAAAAGATATGACATCCCTATTCAGAAATTCCCCCCCAGAGGTCCTCCTCCACCTCCTGGTGCTGGAGCCTCTGGAAGTCTCTCTTCTGCCCCGTCTGCAAGATCAGCCAGCTCTAACATTCATCAGTCCTACCAGAGAAGGAGTAATCAAAGCCAGGGAGGCCAAGATGTATCAGGACAAGGAAAAAAAAGAAATGACAATGTTCTCATGGAACAAATAAAGGAGATGACTTTTCAGCAACCTACCTTCTCTCCTCCTCCCTCTCCTAAAAAGAAAATTCCAGAATGGAAACCTTCTCCTCCCAGGAGAGGTCCATCCTCCTCTTCAAGGAAACCTGCTGCTGCTGAGACAATTGAAACAAAAGGAAAAAGAGTGGTCTTTTCAGAGAAATCCCACAAGAAGTTCATTGAACTTGCTCCTCCAAGATCTCTTTATGCTGAAACAAATCCTAAGAAGGCTGCACAAATCCCTTCTGACTCAAGCAAAATAGTCACAGCTCTTCAAAAGAACATGGAGATTGCAGCTCAAGCTGATTCTGACAGACCACCCTCTCCATCAGATATGACTGAATCTGAAAGAATTGCCTCTATGGCAAGATTTAAGGAATCCATTGCACTAAGCATGATGGAGAGAGCCAAAGCTCAAGGACTAGACCCTACAGCGTATACAACCATGTCTGAATTCAGAGAAAAGGAACTCAGCAAAATTCAAGTAAACTCTGAAATTTTCAATACTGAAGAATACATGAGGTTGCACCCTGCTGTAGTTCTACCAAGCTATGCTGAAAAGAAAATTATTGGTGAACACGATCTAATGTTATCCAAAAGACAAGCAGCAAATCCAAACAGAGAAATTATCTTCAAACCAGCTGTAATCCCTAAGAAATCATCTGATGCTAAAACCTTTGATAAATCTGCTTGATACTTTAGTTCTGCTGATTTAGGATTTTATGTTTTCCTGTGGATTGCCTGTGATTTAAATTTTTGGTTAATATCTGCTTTTGTTGCTGTGTGCATTACCTTTTAGATCGAATTGGATAACATAACCCAAATAGGGGGAGATTGTTGGTACCCTAGATGTGATTTGGATTATGTAATCCATTTTCCTGTCCCTCTTGATCCATATAACTATATATGATCATGTTTAGACTTTGTTTAGTCTCCCTAGGGCAGTTTATATCTGACCTAGAGCTTAGAATAGAAGTTGTAGAATGAATCTTTAGTTAAGGCTCTTTTTCCGTTCGACCATCGTCGAACGAGGCCTCGCGATCGTCGATCAGTGGTCGACGATAGCAGGGCTATAGAATCGTTGAAGTCAAGACAATTATCGTCGACCGATGGTCGACGATCTCAGAGCAAGCGTATTATGCTCTGAAGGTTGGTCGACGATCTGCTATCAGCAGTTCGACGATCGTGGTCTTGTTTCACGATTTCTGTCTCGACAGATCTTTGCCTTAATCGTCGACATCATGAGATGGTCGACGATATCTGTCTCGACAGATCTCTGCCTTAGTCGTCGACATCATGAGATGTCCGACGATTTCTGTGATAACAGATTTTCTGCTTCAGTCGACGATATCTTGAGCTGGTCGACGATTTCTGGTCGACGATTTCTGTTTCGACAGATTTCTGTTTTCAGTCGACGATCTGTTAGCTAGGTCGACGATCATCGAACCCCTGTTCGACGATTTCTGTCTGCCTTTAACTGTTTGTATTTATTTTATTCCTTGGTTTATTTCCAAGTGTTTTAACGTGTGGTTAGAAAGATTTTCTGAAGAATGTTTTTGCTAATTTATGGCTTAAATTCAAATGAATTACTTACCAAATATGTCAAGCATAAATTACGGGACTTCGTATTTTGATAAAGCATTTTTGTCTTATTATACAAAATATATTGCCAGGCTGTATTCTAGCCGTTGGCGGTGTATGCTATTTCCAAGAACGATAAATCTTTAGGCAGAGATATTTTCCTATTCATTTATTTCCTTATTGGGACTGACAGAGAGCATATAGGTCATTCTATTCCTATTGCTATATTCTGTTTTGAGATAATCTGTTGCAGGGCTCGAGAATTCAAATCAATAGAGCCGTTCCAAAAGATAAATGAGAAGACATATTTAAGAGAGATTTTTTTCTCAGAATAACAAGTAGAAACAGTAACAGAGAGTTTTTCAGTGTGCTGCATTCTTTCAAGCTTCTCCAGAGCAACTCTTCACAATCTCACAATCAGAAGAAGAAAAGTTTTCCTGAAGCAAAAGTCCAAAGCATTCTATTTCATTCTCAAGTCTCCTGAGCATCTGCTTAGAGTTTTTCAAGACTTCAGAAGGAGCTCCAGATCTGCTTCACGTGCTCCAGAATCTGAAGACCTGATAAAAATCAGTCTACAGATCTCTGAGGATTTAGTTTCAGTTTATCTGAAACTCCTTCATCCTGAAGCAAAGGCTTTCCCTGGACTTTCACTGAGCCAGGGGGAGACTTTGATTCTTTAGAGAATCCACAAGTCTTCTCTAATCTGTATTTACAACAGAGAAGATAATCTAACCCTCTCAACCCCTTTGTAAAAAGAGTTTGTTCACATCTCTTCAAAAGTGAACGTTGGTGACAGGGCACCTTATCAACAACCTGTGGTTGAGCATCCTTATCAAAAGCTCAAAGGGTCTGTTTGATCTACCTGAATCAGATCATTGGTGGCAGGGCACCTTAGCAAAAACCTGTAGTGGATTCCTACCAGAATGGTTGAAGAGTGGAGTACCTATTAAGAGGGAACCACTATATATCCTGTGTCTCTGGCTGTTTTGCTTAAATTGCTTATTCTGTGGCTGTGATAGAACTACCTAGGATTGCTAGTTGCTGTGATAGGTTTATAGTTAATCTGAAATTTCAGTTAACTCTCTCACTTGTGCACTTCACTGTGTTAGGCTCTTAGGGTTCAAGTATCAGATTATTTTATTCCGCAAATCAACTCCAAGGGAGCTGACTAGTTATTCATAAAATTTGAATACTCTATTCACCCCCCCTCTAGAGTAGTTTACAACTTATCCCCTCACTTTCATAAGAAATGGTGGAAACTGAACAGGTGTGTCCAGCTGGCGGCTTCCTATTGGACCATATCTTCCTCATTTATTATATAATTACAGAAGGAAAACGGCCTGAAATTACTCCTGGTGTAACTTCCCACACCAGCATTTATTACCACGCGTGTTAGAATAATTTCGGGCCTGAACCGTCGTTTCGGCCAATGCCACGGGCGTGACATATAGGTCACGGGCGTGACAGGCCCGAATAGCCAATTCTGGGTTCGACGATCGTCGAACTGAGATCGACGATCGTCGATGGATGGTCACGGGCGTGACACCTTGGGTCACGGGCGTGACAGGCCCGAACGGCAGATTTTGGGGTCGACGATCGTCGAATTGAGATCGACGATCGTCGAAGGCTGGTCACGCCCTAGGTCACGGGCGTGACCTCTAGGTCACGGGCGTGACATGCCCGAACGGCAAATTTCGAGGTCGACGATCGTCGAATTGAGATCGACGATCGTCGAAGGCTGGTCACGCCCTAGGTCACGGGCGTGACACTCATGTCACAGGCGTGACATGCCCGGGCCGCAAGGTCGACGATCGTCTCACGGCGATCGACGATCGTCGATAGGGTCACGCCCATAGTCATGGGCGTTACATCTTGGTCACGGGCGTGACATGCCCAGACAGCACGTTCGACGATCGTCTCGTGGAGATCGACGATCGTCGAAGTAGTCACGCCCAAGTCACGGGCGTGACGGGTCGGTCACGGGCGTGACCAACCCGTGACCCGAAAGTATTGATCGCTTTATTTCAAATTTTGGGCTTCCTAGGGTTTTGTCACAACTAACCGACTCCTAGGGGTCTAGCCGGAAATGGGATGTTACACAGAAAATTAAGGTCATGTTAATGCCAGTGATAGTACTATCGCCCTGCAAAAACTCTCGCAATACTTTGCACTTTACACCTCGAACTACCATCAAGCGGTACCTAGCTAACACCGTGTACTAGTACTCAACACTCTCAATGCCTAGCCACTCAACGCTATCAATGCTCAGCAACCGCAGGGCGATAACTAATATCGTCGGGCGATAGCTTCCAGAGGCTCAGTTCATGAAAACTGGGGTATTACAATAAAAATATAAGATGAGTTCTTATGGTTAACTCATGAACACCTGCAACTCTCTGTAAAAAAGTAGTCAAAATCATGTAAATTTAAAATATAATATGAGTATCTGAAGAACTCTCGAACACCTGCTAATCCCCGCAAAAAGGAAGTCAATAGCAGGAAATAAACAAATAACACAATTACTTGAGGTGAACTCACAAACACCTACTAATCTTTGTAAAAGAGAAGTCAAAAGCAAGTAAATTAACATATAACATGAATATATGAAGAAAACTCACGAACACCTGCTCATCTCTATAAAAGAAAAGTAAAAAAGCAGGTAAATAAAACTATAACACGAGTACTTGAGGTGAACGCGCAAATGCTTGATAATCTCTACAAAAGAGAAGTCAAACGCAGGTAAATAAATATATAACGCGAGTACTTGAGGTGAACTCGCGAATACTAGATAATCTCAGCAAAAGAGAAGTCAAAAGCAGGTTAATAAACTTATAATGCGAGTACCTGAGGAGAACTCGCGAAAACCTCCTAATCTCTTCAAAAGAGAAGTCAAAAGCAGGTAAATTTATAACATAATGCGAGTGTCTAAATAAAACTCATGAATACATGCTAATCTCTGCAAAAGAGAAGTAAAAATAAGGTAAATAAACATATAATGCGAGTATATGAGGTGAACTACCGAACTCCTACTAATCTCTTCAAAAGAGAAATAAAAAGCAGATAAATTTAAAATATAATGGGAGTACCAAAGAAGAAATCGCGAGCACCGGCTAATCTTGGCAATAGGGAAGTAAAAAGCAGGTAAATAAACATATAACACGTGTAACTGACGTGAACTTGCGAGCACGTGCTATTCTCTACAAAAGAGAAGTCAAAATGAGGTTAGTTAAAATTTAACGCGAGTACCTGAAGAGAACTTATGAATACCTACTAATCTCCACAAAAGAGAAGTCAATAACCGATAAGTAAATATATAATGCGAGTACCTGCGGTGAACTCACGGGCACATGCTTATAACTGCAAATGAGAAGTCAAAAGTAGGTAAATTAACTTATAACATGAATACCTGACGAGAACTCGTGAACACCTGCTCATCTCTACAAAAGAGAACTCAAAAGTAGATAAATTAATAGATAACGTGAGTACTTGAAGAGAACTCGCAAATACCTGCTAATATCTGCAAAAGAGAAGTCAAAAGCAGGTAAGTTAACATATAATGCGAGTACCTGAATAAAACTCGTGAACACCTTCAAATATCTACAAAAGAGAAGTCAAAAGCAGGTAAATAAACATATATAATGAGTACTTGGGGTGAACTCTGTAATGCCCCTATTTTTCTGTCAATTATTTTAGTTCTCTTGGTGATGTAATTATGACGTAAGGGCGTTACGTTAACGTGGAGTTGACGGCGAGTCGTTATAAGTTCGTTTTCGCGTCTGTTAGGTCTAGCCGACCAAATCTTGGAATTATCATCGATATTGTAAAATTTCCGATACAAAATTAAAACGATTTAATTTGAATTTGACCGTCAAGTTTAGTCGCGATTCGAGCATTTTTGGTGCCTCGGTAAATTTTTGAAGTTTTGTAGAATTTATGTTTGTCGTAGACTTTGAAAATTTATATCTCGAGAACGGTGCGTCAGATTTGATTTTTTCTTCGCCGTTGGATTCGTAGCACCGACATTTACATAGGGTGCGAATTTCGTTTGAATCGGCATGTGTTAAGCCCTTCGTAATAGTATAACACTAATGTTATTATTATTACTATTATTATATTATTAATAATATCATTGGTTCATTTTATAACTTCCAGCGATACTATCGATTCCCATTCTTATTCCACGAATTTGGACAAAATCCCCCTCTAACCAATGATGATTGTTATTATTATAATTATTAATCATAACTTCACTCACCGAATGCTACTTCCTCATTCACTAATAAAATCATATTATATATATATATATAAACCATCTCCTCCCTCAAGAAAAGACCGAACCACTTCTTCTTCCCTCCGGTACTTTTCGACCGAACCAGTGGATCGCAAGAACGACAACACTCCTCCTTCGCGGACTTTCCGACCGCGATTTTGGGAGCATCGGGGGACGAAATCTTCGCCGAAGTATAGATCCGGAAAGCTCTCGCCAAGATCTTCGCGTTCGTGGTAAGCTTTCCCAGTTTCTCCGATTTTTGTGAGTTAGGGTCAGCGATTTTGACTCATCTTCCCCTCTAAAAGTTTCAGGAAACGTTGCTAGGGCCGTTTCACGGCCGATCATTATTGCGATGCGAGTGGGCGGCATTTTTTATGAAGTTTCGAGGCAAGTGGAATTTCTCCCCTTGCATGTCCATTCGTGATTTATTTTCTTCCTTTTCTTCCTCCTCCCTTAGAGGGTAGGTTTTGTGTAGGATGAGTTCTAGGAAAAATTCCTAGGATAGAGATATTTTCGACGGGTATTCGTCGGGACAGGTAATTTCGCCTAAGGAGTTTTCGTCGAATTTCGAAACGGGATGTCATAAGTGATTTATTGTGTATCGGTAAGTCTATTCGGCGAGTATCGGGCAGGTTTGTCGAGTTTGATTTAGGTGTAGGTACTAATTAATTGCCAGTGACTCTAAGGGAATTTCGGTGTATATTGTTAGGCGATTCGTCGAGTGTCAAGTCATTATTGCCAAATAGTGTAGAATTCACCGAGTATTGCATTACGATTCGTCGAGTATCGCTAGTTCATTTTCATTGAGTATTGTAGAATTTGTTAAGTTTCATTGTGATTCGAGGAGTATACTCGCCAAATTGGCCAGGACTTGGTGATTTTCGTAGATTTGAACCGATTCATTGAGTTTGGATCTTAGGGTATATTTTGGGTATTTTCATCCCGTTTGTCTTGGGAAGTGTTTAGACTTTGCTATATGGGTTTTGCAGGGTTTTTAGGTTATGTTTTTACAGCTAGATCGGTAGTGGATAAATGACCACCAATTGGACGTTGTATCGTGAATCATTGCACGTGATAGTTTTATTTTTGGTCTCTGTTTACAGGTTGTTTAAGGTGTGTTGGACCTTGTGGCCCGCACCGGGGTGCCTTTGAGATATTTGGGTTTTTTAGTTCAGTTTTTGACATTTTGGTCGCCGACACAGATCCGTGGTTTTTACCAGTGTTAATGATTCACATGTATATGATTATATAGTTCCTTTTCCTTCTATAGTTTGGCAGTTGCTGGTTGTTTGCTTCTGCAAGTTTAAGCGAAGTATGGTAACTTCTTGCACTTTGTGCACTCTTCTTACTTTGCTGATGAGTATTTTCTTACTTGTCTCTTTTGTTGATTATATTAGCTGAGGTTGTCAGCATTTCACTTAGGTTGGGTAACCCTTATGTTTTCACTTGTTTATATCTAATTTCTTCTTTTGCCACTTATATTTTCTTGCTGAGGTGTTATTTCTTTGAATGCCTCAGGTTCATGGCAGTAGACGGTTGATCAGCTAGGTTGGTGTTGCTAGAGGACTGCTGTGTTGCAGATGTTTTCCTACCCCTTGTGAGGTAGTTATTTTGCGTTGTTCTCTTATTAGTACAGACACGCATGCTCTCTAATGGGTTCGTGTCAGGTTGTTGATGCCCACTGGTGGATTTCTATTAGAATGCTAATTACTTTTCTAAGCTGCTTAGTTTGCCTCTTTTTGGTTGTTTTTACTTGATCCCATGAAATGTTTTATGCTAGGTTGCATGTTAGATATTTTAACTTATAAAAGTTTTACTACTAGTATTTCATACATGCAATCTTTCTAAAACTAATATACTATTTTCTAGCGAATGTAAAGACTATTTCTATATTTTTGATAAACATTGAGTCTTCCATGTCATGAGTTGTCCTTCGGGGATGTTTATACTCATGTATGATGTTAAATCAATCTATTAAAAGTATTTTCGCAGCGTATAACTATATTTAACTCATGGACTTGTTGATCCACTGTACCGAGGGATACAACCATCTAAACTTAAACTGGTTTTTCACTTAATAACTTATGAAATTCATATAAACTATAGAGTTTGGAGTCTTACCTAAGTGTCTACAGTTATCCCCTACACGGCATGGCATCACGACGTGTATTCTCTCGTGCTCTGAAATACCTTTTAATGCTGAGAAAATGCGTGTTGTGACAGTTGGTATCAGTGGGATGGTTTGTTTGACAATTGGTCGAGCAAACATCTCTAGTTAGTGTTAGTTGTTAGTGTCATTTCATACACACACCGTTATGTTATCAGTACGTCTTGGCTGAAGCATGAACACTACACTCATAAGTATGATAAGAAGTATACAAAATATATTATGTAGTATGTGATGCATAATATCTGTTTGTATATGGATCCTAATAGGAAGCAACATGTGACTATTATGTAGTATGAGATGCATAATAATCATCACATGAATGCACATTAGATTTTTGAATTTTGTTGCATGCGATATTATGTAGTATGTGATGCATAATATTTCATTTGTGCGCCACTCATAACATGGACTAGGGACTTTTATAGAAAGTATATCTCAATGTGCACAACATAACATAGCATTAGCACACGTACCAAGATAAAGGTTTACAAGATGATATGTGTACACACATGGTTTTAAAGTAAAAGGAATGAAAATTCATGCATTCATGGTCTATGCATATGAGTCAATAGGGTGACGATATATCATCCTAATTTAAGCATGACATCATTATTGAAAATCCCAGAGCAAGGTAGCAGTTTGAGCAAGTACTTAAGTATGTTTAATCTGGACAAAGTTGCTTGGTTCTAGTGGTTGAGCTAGGTTTTGATTAGTGTTCGTTGTGTTTTTAGAATGACGCCTAAGCGTGTGACTAGGTCGACTCCCCAGTCAGAGGACGAGTCTTCAGGTGCGTAAAGCAAAGCGTTGATCGAAAGTCTGCGGCAGAGTAATGAGGCTTTGTCGAGGCAAATGGTGGAGATGCAGTCGTAGATCCAAGCATTGTTATCCATTGTGTTAGGAAAGCTGCCGAGAGTACAGGACCCAACTGTGGATCTAGCAATTCATGTTCCCTATAACACCCCCATCCTTCACATGGAATATAACAAAAGGTCCGGCTGGGGCCCTATGCCATATTTCGCGGACAGTCAGTGAAGTTACATAAGAATACCAAATTTACAGCAATAGGAACACGCATCCTAACTCAGAGTATTCTAGCGGAAGCTTTTAAAACAGTTATAAGAACCCCAAATGCAAAAGAATGAATTGCCACTACAGCTAAGGGTAGGAATGACAGTAAAATACACAAACGTCTTGGCCTTAGGGCCTTACAAAATTTTACTTAAACATTACATGATTTACAAACTTTGGCACCCAGGCCAGCCTTACATGAGCATAATAATGTAAACATTCTCCTTGGCTTTCAAGGGCCAGCACAACATCAAGGGCATCAACCCGCAACTTGCCACTAGCCTCACCTGTTCCTGCATAAGAACAAACCACTGAATGACAGTAAAATAAGGCAACGGTCAACTAAAGCTTAGAAAATTATTACGACCCCGCTCCTTACTCGGAGCGGCGATGCTCCTTCCCTGTAGGCAATAGCATTAGCATACATAAGCAATACATCATGCAAACAAAGCACTATTCACCACAGACGTTGGCACCACTGGCCAAATGCCCCGTGCACTCAAGGCACATTTTTGTTGTACCGGACATCCCGGGTCCCAACACCGTTTAGAGATCCTTGACATGACGGTCACTTTGAGCAGTACAGTCTTTACAGACTCGGGCATGAGACTCTCATTTTACCACCGACGAAAGCTCAATTACTTGATGCTCTCAAGTCATAGTCTACATAATGCAGTTACAGCTCCACTATTTCTTGTTGCTCAAGTCGACATACCATCTCCTAATACCGAAGTACTCATGGCCGATCTGCAGGCGCGGGTCGGCTTCACCTTTCCTGTTCGGCACTTTGGCCTAATAAAGTTTGGCCCTAAAGGCTCTCAACTTCCAAAACATAGGCCCCCAGATCTCCCGGAGACAGGCTTCACAAATGCATAGCTTGCTGGAAGCTATCACCAGTTGTAACTCTACCTCCATGCGGTAGGGGATAGACTATCGTTTCTTCCCCCTTTTTCGGGTGTTTTCATGGTGACTTCCACCAGTAATTTTACTGCGATCACCCGTACACCCCACGACTCTGAAATCTACACGATCACCATGGAGTCTTATCCGACATATAAAGCATATAAACATCACCAATCCATACCAGACCATAAAGATGTACATCACACAGCATGCCTATCCCGTACTACGATTCCGGGTCTAAATAGAAAACTACGGGGATATAGTGTATCTACCCGAAGGCAAACCTTACGCTCACCGCACACTCGCGGGAGGGGGTTCCCTATGAAAAAAGGAAGAGGACTTCACATGTCCAAGAAGAGAATCGTTACCCTAGCAGTTCGCTTTGGCCCTATGGAGAAGAGAAGAAACTAGACAGATGAAAAGCACCGCAACGACCTCACCTCCACGGATCTGGACTTGGCTCGCGATTTGTGCTCTAAAGCTCCACCGGCGGCCGGATTCCTCCTTCTTCTTCTTCCTTTGCTTTCCACTCTCTCTACCTCTTAGAAAGAGAAAGGATGAAATGAAATGAGGGTTAGACCCTCATTTCTCGGCCTTATACCAACAGGAGGAAATCTGGGTCGTCAGATCTCTTAGAAATAAAACGAATGGCCACGATTAGCACTTAAAAGAGTTTCTTGGGGCCGCACACGGCTTTTGACACGGCTTGTGACATGCCTGTGTCACACGCCCGTGTCACGAGCCGTGTTCCACACTAACCGTAATCAAGTGAAACACATTACAGGACACGACATCTAACACGGTTTTGTACACGCCCGTTTCAATCATGGAAACACCTATGTAATAGGCCGTGTGCCTCAATCGATGTTGAAACCGTCGCTTCCCGACCAGAATACGGCTCTATGACACGCCCATGTCACAGGTTTTGTTCCAGTCACGGCTTCGGACACGCTCGTGTCTAGTCTTTGTTCAGCAGTCCTCACAGACCACACAAACACAGAGAAGGACACGACCCTTGACACTCCTGTTTCACAGGCCGTATGCCCAACATGGCTTGCCTCTGAGGATCATCAAATGCATTTCGTCGACCTCACAAAAATGCGTCGAGATCTTTGCGTGACACAGCCCTGGGCAAGCCCGTGTCACAGGCCGTGTGAAGCTATTTATACACCAAAAGATCCGTAAACCACTAACATTTCAATATTTAGATTTGGGGCGTTACAATTCTCTCCCTCTTAAAAGAATTTTGTCCCGAAATTACAGAAAGGAAAAGTACTCAAAGTTAAATGGTACCTGTGTAGAAAATATTGGGAAACTCCTCAATCTTGATCTTCTCTCATTCCCCCTAAAACTCCTCATGACCGCAATTATCCCAACGGACTTTGACCATCCAGATAGCTTTGATCCGCAATGGCTTGGCCTCCGCATCCTCTAACCGAATGGGTCTAACTTTCGTTGCTAGCCCACTAACGACCGACACTTGATCCGTAATAACCACTTGCGCTGGTTTCTTCACGGTTTTACGTTGGACTGAGATATGAAATACATCGTGCAATCCACTTAGCTCTACCGAAAGAGCCAAACGATTGGCGGCTTCACCAATCCGCTCCAAGATCACAAAAGTCCCAACGTACCTCGGACCAAGCTTCTTTAAGCGTCGAATCCTTGATACGCCTTTACACAGATTTATCTTGAGGTAAACCCGTCGCCCACCGCAAACTCCACGTTCTGATGCTTGGCGTTGTAGTACTTGGCCTGTCTATCTTGAGAAATCAGTAGCCATTCCCGAATCAACTGTATTGTTTAAGTAGCATTTTCAACGTCCCTTCGCTTGTACAACTTCGATTCTCCCGTTTCTACCCAAGACAATAGTGTACGACACCTTCTCGGTCACTTTCTATGCTCTGGGGTACACCATGCAAACAGACCATGTTGTCCACATAAAGCTTCGTCAGCTTCTCCACTGAATCATTCTTCCTATTGGGTATAAAATATGACACCTTCGTTAAACGATCAACGACCACCTAGATGTCGTCCTTCCCCTTGTGCGATCTCAGCAAACCGTGCACAAGGTCCATAGAGATGTCACCAAACTTCCACTCTGGTAGGCAGGGACTTTAGAAATCCACCTGATTTCTGGCATTCGCCTTCACCACAGTGCACACTTGATACTTTGCCACATAAAGTGTTATGTCCTTTTTGAGTCCTGGCCACAAGACCAACTTTTTCACATTCTCGTGCTCCCCGGGTTAATCGAGTACTTAAAATGATAAACCTAGTACCTCAATTCCTCCCATATTTTACCCACACTTGGGACGCACAAACGACTGTCCCTCCATAACGGTCCATTATAAACCGTAAATTTGGAATTTAACCCATCCAAAACCTCATCCATGATCTGCTTCATGCCATTATCCATGACTAGAGCTCACTGAATCCTATCAGCGAGGTTGCACTAGACCTCGTTCAGTTCAATTGTGCTTTGGCAATAAACTTCATGTCAGCTCAAGAGGTCTCCAATGCCTCCAACTCACGAACCAAACGCTCATCATGCATCGACAACCAACCGACCTGCGCGCGAGCTCTGTGACTTAACGCATCTATAACCACATTACCTTATCCAGGCATGTAGTGTACCTTGAAGGTGTAGTCCCCTCGGATCTTCATCCCCCTCCGTTGCCGCATGTCTAAATCCTTTTGGTCCAAAAAAAACTTCAGGCTCGTACGATCGGTATAGATATCGACCTTCACACCGTACACGTAAAGCCTCCAAAGTTTCAAAGCGAATATCACGGCCGCTAACTCCATGTCATGAGCCGCATCATTCCTCTTGTAAACCTTCAGCTGGCGCAAGCCATACGCAATGTCACTCCCATGCTCTAGCAGTACACAACCTAAGTCACTGCCTGAATCACCACTAAAAATCTCAAAGCCTACTGCCCCACATGGCGCACAAAGAATTGGCATCATGGTCAGACGACTCTTCAACTCATCAAAAGTTTACGTGCTCTAAGGCGACAGACAAACTTCTAAACTGTCCTTGTAAATGATGTGAGGGGTACCGCTATCCGCGAGAACTTCTCCACGAAGTGCCTGTAGTAGCTGGCAAGCCCTCAACAACTCTGGACTTCCGCTACTAAACACAATACAGGCCACTCCCATAGCAACCATCTCTACCGGATCCATAGTGATTCTCTTACCTACTAATAAAATGACAAAGGAATGCTACCAAGGACAGCCAAAACTCACACTTGGAGAACTTGGCGTACAGTTGGTTCCTTCTCAATGTCTCCAATATCATATACAGATGCTTGGAATGATCATCCTCGCACTGCAAGTACACCAGTATATCGTCGATAAAGACTATCACGAACTTGTCCAAGTATTCTCTGAACGTTCTGTTCATCAAATCCATAAACACTGATGGCATATTTGTCAGCCCAAATGGCATGACAGTGAACTCGTAAGTCCCATAACATGTATTGAAAGCCGTCTTAGTGATGCAACTTTCCCTTATCCGTGGCTGATAGTATCCGGATTTCAGATCCAACTTTGAGTACACAATTGACCCGACTAACTGATCAAACAGATCATCAATCATTGGAAACGACGGAAACATGAAACAGCGGGAGTTAATCTGGCGGTTATAGAAGAGGTCACGCCCCTCGGTCACGCCCATGACCTAGGGCGTGTTGATGCGCTTACAGCAAGTGTACCGCTCGCATAAGTAATATAAAATAGGGAGGCTTTCACAAGTATCGAATCTCGCAAGTAACACCGTAAGGTGGAGTTTTCTTTCAAGGCGACTTCATATTGAAGTCCTAAGGGGTTTGGTTTTAGTTACAATAAAATAAAAGCTAATCAAGTCTACTCCAATGCAGGCCGCTATGTGCTGCTTCGCTCAGTGGAATGAAAGAGTAGGCAGGTATAGGGAGTGAATAGAACAGCAGATTGAGGGTCGCAAACACCTCTTCGTAATGCGCGCCTCTATTAATCGCTAGAGCGGAAATACTAACTGTGGTGGCGGGTGGAAATACGGGCGCTACTCAAGAAACTAAAGCAGTAAAACAAAATAGAATCACATAGACATGAAACAAATATGATTACAACTAAAGTGCAATATCATCTACAGAAGAAGATTTATCCACGCATATACAACAACAAAGCAAGAACACGTCATGAAATTGACCAAATCCGAAGGCTCGTCGAGGATTCGCGGAAGGAATCGCCGGGTTGCCAGTCCGCATCCAAGCTCGGTCCTCAACTATGTCTGGGGTAAAGAAGGCAGTAACGAACCTCCAATGGACCCGTCTTCTTCGTTTTACGATACAGAGGAAGGTTGCAAGCTTCCCTTTACTTGTTGGCTATGGCGTCAAAACTTGTAATGGAGCTAAAAGATAAAGGAGAAGGCCAAGAGCAGGCACCGACGAGAGCTAAGCTTCTCGATCATGGCCGAAGCTTCTCTCCTTAGTGGAAGATGAAGGGCGGAGGTGGAACTGCGGATCTTTGCCCTAAAATGGCGCGGGTATGGCTTAAAATGTTCCTCCCTAATGGACAGAAATCTGCACTTTAAATAGAAGCAGGTCAAAAAATGGTCACGTGCGGTTAGGCGCACAGACGTGCGTTAATGAAAACGCACGGGTAATGACAGAGTGCTGAAAAACAGGATAACAATGAGTAACAGTCCGTTTTACTCACTCTTTGTGCGTATGCCCGTGCATGAAGGAAAGCACACGAATAAACATAGAGCGCTGGAATTCAGAGAACAATATGCGGACCGTGCAATTCCTTCTCGCACAGTTTGGCCGAAACCGTGCAGGAACAAAACGCACAGGTAGCCACAGACGTCCCCAGGATTGTTGTGTCTAACGTATGATTGCGCTTAAATAGTGCGCGAAGAAATTTGCACGACCGTGCGATTTACACAGGAGCTGGAAATAGAATTCCGTACATCCCGACCACCGGCACCGCAACAAATCCCACTGAGGCATAGCCCCTAAATGTTCCAAACAAACGTATAAATCAAACAGAAAAAGTCATGGGTAGAACCATGTGCTGAGCCCCGACAACAAAATACGCAATTGTACACCCTCGGTCCAAAGCGGTGCACAACGTTGTCATTGACCGATCGAAGCAAATATAATCGATTACCGGTTGAAATGCAGTGTACGAGTGAGAAAACAGGCCCAGATTAGTCCGAAAAACCCTATAAATATCGGACTCATCACACCGCAAGACTTAAACATTTGCTCGTCCCGAGCAAATCATTACTCTGTGGACTAGAAAACAGTTAGCTGGGTCAGTAATTTCAAATAAAGTATTGTGAGAAATCAAATACATCATGGGCATAGAAAATATAATAGATAAACTTTTTAATTATACTGCGAAGTTTATACATTTCGACATGCGTAAATAGATATTGTATCCACTCAAAATTAGAATGCTGGAGAATCGTTCGGTCATATGTAGGAAGAAAGTAGGCTTGCCACTCAGGTGAGCATTGCCAAAGACCAGGGCTCAGGATCACCTCCAAAGAAATCCATCAATTTCAGGAACCATACGCTTGCCCGTTCACACTCTCTCAACGGCGCTAGCTTGACTCAAGCGTTAATCCGTAGGGCTTTAGGATAATAATGAGGCTTGGGTGTATACGTATGTAAGGATATACAATGGTAAAAATTATAACACCCCTATCCTTCGCATGGTATATAACAATAGGTCCGGCCGGGGCCCGACGCCACATACTACAAACAGACTAAAGGGTTACAGAATGAAACCATTCTTCCAATCACAAACGCCCTACACAGAGCAATTAGAGGAAGCTTTTAAGCAATTGAAAGAACCCAGTAACAGATAGTATATATAATGAATGTCCACTAATCACAATAGGAATGAAATAACAAAATACACAAAAGTACATGGCCTTATGGCCTTATAAGAGTTCACTTAACAAATTAATGTTTTACATACATCGGATCGCAGGTCGGCCACACATGACAAAATGAAACAACAATTCGGTTTGGCCTTCGAGGTCCAATACAACAATATGGGCTTCGGCCAGCTATTTGGTACTTGGCTCCGCAGCACTTGCAAGCAACATTCCACCGCACGGTGGCAAACAAAGCAACGGTCAGCTAAAGCTGACCAAATTATAACGACCTCGCCCCTTACTTGGGACGACGGTGTTCCTTTCCTGCATTTCATTAGCCCAGCTAAACAAAAAAGTGCAAACATACATCGCCACAGGTGTAGGCTCGCACGGCCAAACTCCCCATGCACTCAGGGCACATTATCGATGAATCCAGTCAATTCCGTGGCTTCAACACCATTGTCGGGATGGCAACAACGTGAGCATTTTATTCTTTCTGACCATAGTCTAAGACTCCCGACAATGCTAATGGCCAGTCCATCTTTTGGTTCTCTCGCACCGAACCGCATAGCCCAGGTCCGATTCCACTTGTCCGTTTCCCACTCCGCCTAGTCACTTTAAGACGTACATGCGGGCCAAGCTTCTCTCGGATCCTAATTCATTCCCAATCATCAAATAACCCAGTTATGTTCAAGTCTTGCTCCCCGGCCGCCAAGTTAGTAGAACCACGTTTCCGCTCAGTTTTTCGGGTGCGCCTTGGAGTTAATCCCCAAGGATCCCTGCTGCAATCTACCATGTAGAAACCCGAAAATCACATCACAGAGTCTTCTCCAGCAATCCATATAATATGCAACATCACCGATCCGTACCAACATGTCCGGGTAGGCTTCACACACAATGCCTATGTCCGTACTTCGATTCCGGACTCTATATGCAACACAAGGGGGACTACTCACATCTACCCCAAGGAACACCGCACACTCACCGCATACTCGCGGGAGCGAGTTTCCTATGCAGAAAGGAAAAGGACTTCACATGTTCAAGTGGAGGATCGTTATCCTTGAAGTTCGCTTTTGCACCATAGGAAACTCTCCGGATGGAAAACTTCGCAAGGGAATTTCCTCCGCAGATCCGATCTCGGTTCTCTATTCGGTGCTCCGATGCTCCGCCGGCAGCCGGATTCCTCCTCTTCCTTACTCCTTGCTCCCTCCTCTCTCTAACTCATTAGAAATAGAAAGCCTTAAATGAAATGAGGAATAAATCTCCTAATCCCGGACTTAAACAAAGAGTAGATTACTTGTACCATCAGATCTTCTTTAAAGAAAATGAACGACTCAGATTCACCAAAAATTTCACTTAAATAGGCCGAACACGGCCTTGCACATGGCCATGTCCCATGCAGTGTGCCTCTATCTAGGCACGACTATTGTGGCCAGGAAATGACACGGGTAGAGACATGCCTGTGTCTCTACCTAACACGCTCGTATTGGGTTCAGACACGCCCGTGACACAGGGGCGTGTCACATAACCGCCACGGCAACCGACACGTCCCTTGGTAGACATGGGTATGGACATGCCCGTGTCAAATGGGACACGCCCGTGTCGACCAGTAACCCCCTCCCCCCCCCCCCCCCCCGTGTAAATCGGTCGTGCACTCCTGACGACATAGCCCAGGTTTTCAACCCGAGCAGGAAACGGGTAGTGACCCGGGTATGAACACGCCCGTGTCACCCCTAACACTCCCGTGATGCAACTGTTCATAACCGTGTTTCCTACCATGTCCTTTTTTGGACACAGCCCAGCCAA
Organism: Platanthera zijinensis; assembly: GCA_039513925.1. Classification (NCBI taxonomy): domain Eukaryota; kingdom Viridiplantae; phylum Streptophyta; class Magnoliopsida; order Asparagales; family Orchidaceae; genus Platanthera; species Platanthera zijinensis. Next base: position 24,983,830 of record CM077094.1, on the reverse strand, counting down.
TACAGAAGGACACGACCTTGGACATGCCCGTGTCCCAGGCCGTGTACCCCTATTTAGGCACCAAAACCTCCTTAGGACGCGACCGGTTCATTTACGATTTTCAAAGTGTTTCAAATCTCCCCCTCTTAAAAGGATTTTGTCCCGAAATTAGGTAAAAGTACACAACCTAAATTTTACCTTAGCGAAATAACTCGGGGTATTCCTCCAACATAATCTGGTCTTGTTCTCATGAAAGCTCCTCACGATTTCAATTATCCTAACGGACTTTAACCATTTGGATCTCCGTATTGCAGAGCCATTTGACTTCAAAGTCTTCAATGCATATGGGCTTGACCTTCATCGCCAACCCACGATCAACCGACACTTGATCGACCGCAACCACCTGCGAAGGCTCTTGCACCGCCTTCCGCAACACCGATATGTGGAATACATCGTGTAGCCCACTTAACTCCACTGATAACTTCAGTTGATATGTTGCTTCACCAATCCGCTCCATGATCTCAAACAGTCCATGGTACCTCGGACTCAGCCTCTTTAAGCGTCGAACTCGCAAGACACCATTGAACGGCTTGATTTTCAAATATGCCCAATCGCCAACAGCGAACTCCACGTTCCTATGCTTTGGCGTTATAGTATTTTGCCTACCTTTCCTGAGCGATCTTCAACCGTTCCTGAATTGTACATTTCATTGATGTGGTGTCTTCCACCGCTTGACGTTTGTATAACTTAGACTTGCCTGTCTCCAACCCAGACAACGACATGCGACACTTTCTCCCATACAAGGCCTCGAAAGGCTCCATTCCAATAGTCTCTTGATAGCTATTATTATATGTAAACTCCACCATGTACAGGTGATCTTCCCACTGCTTTCCGAAATCCAAGACGCACATGTGAAGCATGTCCTCCATCGTTCTGTTGACCCTCTCGGTCTGACCATCCATCTGCGGATGGAAGGCTGTGCTGAAACTCAGCTTAGTTCCCAACAATTTATGCACCAGCCTCCAGTCGTTGCACGTGAAGCGTCCATCTCGGTCACTTACAATACTGCAGGGTGCACTATGCAACCGAACAATGTTATCTATATAGAGTTTGGCTAACTTTTCCACCGGATCATCCTTTTTTAGTCCTGGCCACCATAACAACTTCTTGAAACCTCTAAACATTTTTGTGCTCCCCGGGTGAATTGAGTACTTGGTATAATGAGCCTCGTACATCAACTACTACCGAAGAATCTCCACACTTGGGACGTACAGACGACTGTCCTTCCATAACAGTCCATCTTCAACAACATATTGGGAATTTGACCTATCAAAAGCATCGTCAATTACCTGCTTGTCCACGCAAGTGGTCTCCATTACCTCCAAATCTTGCACCAAAATGTATGTCGAAGGCGTAGTCCCCCAGGAACTCGATCCAGCTCCGCTGCCACATGTTTAAGTCCTTTTGATCCAATAAGTGCTTCAGGCTCTTATGATCGGTGTAGATATCAACCTTCACATCGTACAGGTAGTGCCTCCATAGTTTTAGAGCAAATAACACAGCCGCTAACTCCAAATCATGGACTGGATAAATCCTCTCGCATAACTCTAGCTAACGCGAGCTATATGTTATTACACTCCCATGCTGTAGCAGAACACAACACAAGCCACTGCCCTAAGAATCACTGTAAATCTCAAATCCTTTGGTCCCACTCGGTGAATATGAAATAGTTGCCGAGGTCAACCGACTTTTCAGCTCTTTGAAAGCTTGCGCGCACTCCAGCGACCACACAAACTTTTGATCTTTCTTCGTCAAAGTCGTAAGGGGTAATGCTATCCGCTAGAAGTTCTCTATGAAGAGTTTGTACTAGCCGGCCAGTCCTAGAAAACTTTGAACTTTTCGCCAATGTAGACAACACAGGCAACTCACGTATCGCAAATATCTTTGACGGATATACCACAATAATTTCTCCACTCAAGACGTGACCAAGAAATGCTACTGAGGATAACCAAAGCTCACACTTGGAGAACTTGAAATACAGCTGATTTCTCTTCAATGTCTCCAATACCAAAATCAGATGCTTGTAGTGATCATCCTCACACCGCGAGTACACAAAGATATCGTCGATAAATACTATCACGAAACGGTCCAGGTACTCTCTGAATGTCTTGTTCATCAAATCCACAAACACGGATGGCGCATTGGTCAACCCAAATGGCTTGACCGTGAACTCGTAATGCCCAAACCGCGTGTTGAATGCTATCTTTGGGATATCGCTTTCCCTTATCCTTAATTGGTAGTATCTGGATTTCAGATCTAACTTTGAATATACTATTGACCCAACCAACTGATCAAATAGATCGTCAATTCTTGGGATCGGATACTTATTCTTTTCCGTAAGCTTGTTCAACTCCCGATAGTCGATATAGAGTCGCAAGCTCCCATCTTTCTTCTTAACGAAGAGGACCGGTGCGCTCCAAGGCAACAAACCTTGACGCACATACCCTTGTTCCAACAACTCTTGCAGTTGCACCTTCAGCTCCGCCATCTCCTTAGGCGATATTCGATACGGAGAGCATGACACCGGTTTGGCAGCCGACACCAGCTCAATTCTAAAATCAATCTCCCGTTGAGGAGGGGCTCCAAGGAGATCGTCTGGGAACACATCAGGATACTCGGACAAAACTAAAATACTGCCCAGACTAGGTTTAGGCGTTGAAGCCTGCACTAAGGTGACAAATAGCTCTGCCCCAGACCGAACTGCCTTAATCACCTGAAGAGCCGACATCACAATCTTGCTCGACCCTTTCATGCCCGCAACCGTAGTCTCCCGATCAATATTTAGTCCCAACTTAACCTCCTTTCGACTGCAATCAATGCATGCTCGGTGCTCCGAGAGCTAGTCCATACCAAAGATTACGTCGAACTCCACTAACGGCAGTACCGACACTTGCAAGTCAAACTCCTGACTCTCTATCTGTAACTTCATACAACACACTCTATTCACGTGTATAGAGCACCCGTTAGGCAGCAGTACTTTCGATTTGTCTCTTTCCATCGAGGAAGGAACTCCAATGCGCGATACAAATCTTTCGGACAAAAAGGAATGGGAAGTTCCCATGATGAACAGTTCTTCACCGGACACTCATAAAATCAATACAACTCCTATCACAACTAATCATAGGTTAACATGCGTAAGGTAACAAGTATCTAAAGCTGACCTACCAAAAATTAAACCATACCTGTCACCATGTCAGCATGTTCCATGGCCTCCTGATGGCCAAAGCTGTACACTCTAGGTTGGGATGGAGCATATTGAGATGTAGTTGCCTCCAACCCCTTGCCCGTCTCCTCGTAGGTTTCTCTAGGCTTCTTCTCGGACTTCAGACGTCCGCTCCGACACTCTCGGGCAAAGTGTCCCAGCTTCCCACAGTAAAAACATGTGTCTGGGTCTCAGCCAATAGTTGTTCCAGATGCACCAAAAGAAGGAACTAGACCCGAAATAATAGCCTTCTTATACCATCTACGGAAACCGAACTTTGAGGAGGTCAACACCTTGAAATCTGTCTTCTTTGCACTGGAGTCTTTCTTCTCTTGGACTCTCTTCATAATTTTCTCTGTCCTCAGATCGTCTCTACGACATTCTCGGGCATAGTGACCAAACCTTCCACATTTATAACGGATATATGGAGCTTGACTAGTAGATATTTCAGGCCTCACTTTACTCCTCTTTCGATATACAGAGTTTACGGGACCTGGGGAGTTTGGTAACCTAAACACTGAAGTTTGGTTGATTCTGGCTAGATCTGCTTCCAAAGCTCTAGCCGACTCCACTAACTCTCGGAATCCAAGTAGCTTTGGTCCAACGAGTAGCAGTCGTAATTCATCGTGCAGACCGTTGTAGAATCTATTAGCTATTGTCTGCTCGTTCTCCAAATCAAACCCTGGGTAGTGCCTTATGTTAAGAAACGCCTGTAAATACTCCTCAAATGAGTGAGTACCCTGCACAAAAAGCATGTTCAACTACTAATCAAAAGGTTTTATATATGCCAGTTGTTCCATCACACCACTCGGTGTTGAAGCCACCCCAGGGACAGGGGACTGCACTTGCCCTCCAAGTTGTGCTTTAGTCACAGCGAACACCACTTAAACTATCCTTTTTATGGTTTTAAGAGAAAGAAGCATCTCAGGCATGTTGTTAAGTGCACTACTCTCCGTGGAGTGCTGACCTTGCGACTGCCCCGCACCACTCCTAGTAACCTATATAACATAACCATTAATTAGGCGACATAAAAATTGCTAAAAGCAAACATTGAAACACTCAGCTTCCTCCAAACAAGTGTATTTTCATTCCTAAGTGGACATTCATGGGTTATTTTTATGTTATAACGTTGACGCACATGCATGTGCTCACCACCCCTTAAAAGAATTCGCCCACGAATTCAAAATAAGCAAGACCAGAACCGGTAGTCTGATACCAAATTTTAACACCCTTATCCGTCGAATGGTATATTGCAGTAGGTCCGGCCGGGGCCCGACGCCATATACTACAGACAGATTGAAGGGTTACCAAATGAAACCATTCTTCCAATCACAAACGTCCTACATAGAGCAACTAGCGGAAGCTTTTGAGCAGTTGAAAGAACCCAGTAACAGAAAGGATATATCATGAATGTCCACTAACCACAATGGGAATGAAATATCAAAATACACAAAAGTACATGACCTTATGGCCTTACAAGAGTTCACTTAACAAAGTAATGTTTTACATACATCGGCTCGCAGGCAGGCCACACATGACAAAATGAAACAACAATTCGCTTTGGCCTTTGAGGGCCAGCACAGCAACATGGGCTTCAACCCGCTATTTTGTACTTGGCTCGCAGCACCTGCAAGCAACCTTCCACCGCACGATGGAAAACAAAGCAACGGTCAGCTAAAGCTGACAAAATTATAATGACCCCACCCCTTAATCGGGACAGCGGTGTTCCTTCCCTGCATTTCATTAGCCCAGCTAAACAATAAAGTGCAAACATACTTCGCCATAGTTGTAGGCTCGCACGGCCAAACACCCCGTGCACTCAGGGCATATTATTGGTGAATCCGGTCAATTCCGTGGCTTCACCACCATCGTCGGGATGGCAACAACGTGAGCATTTTAGTCTTTCTTACCATAGTCTAAGACTCCCAACTATGCCAACAGCCAGTCCCTCTTTTGGGTCTCTCGCACCGAACTGCAATGCCAAGGTCCGATTCCACTTGCCCGTTGCCCACTCCGCCTAGTCACTTTAAGAAGTACGTGTGGGCCAAGATTCTCTCGGATCCTAATTCATTCCCAATCATCATATAACCCAGTTATGTTCAAGGCTGGCTCCTCGGCCGCCAAGTTAGCAGAACCACGTTTCCGCTCAGTTTTCCGGGTGCGCCTTAGAGTTAATCCCCAAGGATCCGTACTGCAATCTACCGTGTAGAAACCCGAAAAACACATAGCATGGAGTCTTCTCCGGCAATCCATACAATATGCAACATCACCGATCCAGACCAACACGTCTGGGTAGGCTTCACACACATTGCCTATGTCCGTACTTCGATTCCGGACTCTATATGCAACACAAGGGGGACTACTCACATCTACCCCAAGGAACACCGCACACTCACCGCACACTCGCGGGAGCGGGTTTCCTATGCAGAAAGGAAGAGGACTTCACATGTCCAAGTGGAGGATTGTTACCCTTGATGTTCGCTTTTGTGCCATTGGAAAATATCCAAATGGAAAGCTTTGCAAGGGAATTTCCTCCGCAGATCCGGTCTCGATTCTCGATTCGGTGCTCCGATGCTCCGCCGGCGGCCGGATTCCTCCTCTTCCTTCCTCCTTGCACCCTCGTCTCTTTAACTCCTTAGAAAGAGCAAGCCTTAAGTGAAATGAGGAATAAATCTCCTAATCCCGGACTTAAACCAACAGGAGATTACCTGGATCGTTAGATCTTCTTTAAAGAAAACGAACGGCTCAGATTCACCCAAAATTTCACTTAAATAGGCCGAACACGGCCTTGTACACGGCCATGTACAAGGTCGTGTGCCTCAATCTAGGCACGACTGTCGTGGCCAGGAAATGACACGGGTAGAGACACGCCCGTGTCTCTACCTGACATGTCCGTGTCATGTTCGGACACGCCCGTGACATAGGGGCGTGTCACATAGCCGCCACGTACCATGTGGACACGAGTACGGACATGCCCGTTGACCAGTACCCGCCCGTGTAAATCGGCCGTGTACTCCAAGCAACACAGCCCAGGTTTTTAACCCGAGAAGGATACGGGTGGTGACACGGGTATGAACATGCCCGTGTCACCCCTGACAAGCCCGTATTATCCCTGACACTCCCGTATCACCCCTGACACTCTCGTACTCCTAGCAAACACAGAAGGACACGACCTTGGACACGCCCGTGTCCCAGGCCGTGTACCCCTATTTAGGCACCAAAAACTCCTTAGGATGCAACCGGTTCATTTACGATTTTTGGGACGTTACAAAATGACGGCTACGCACAACCCCAAATGAGCTCATACAAAAGATTATCCTCGTACCAACACAAATTACAGGTGCACCACACCACCAGACTTGAACTTGACGAAAAGGGTGTGTGCACCGCCTACTACCACAATAATAACACAAATGGAATTTACAAATACACTTCTTATTTCAAAACAAACAACATTTTTTTGCAACATCAAAATTTTTTACACACTTTTTTTAAATTTTTTATATAATAACACATCAAGCACAAATTATCACAAAAAACTCCACCTCACAACTACATAACAACACCACAGCTGGATCCCAAACACAAGAAGTAACATACTAATAGCTCTAGATAGGGGCGTGCGACTGGGATAGGGTATTAGGATTTGGTGTTCTCAGAGTAGGGATAAATCAACAGGTGGGGTAGGCACAACATAGGCTAAAAAAGATTAATGTTTGGACGGGTTACAAGGCTTAACTGGGCCCAAATGATGGACTACATCTCGCTCACGCTTGACAAACCATGCACCAATGCTTCGAGAGTAGCTTGGGGCAAGTTCTCAGCCACTGGTAAAGATGATCCTTCCTCCCGACTCAAACATACGAGGCTAGTGACGGCAACACACATCCGTACACTACCGTTCGATTTCTCTAGATTCAACATTTTTGAGTAGTACAAACAATATTTACATCTGCAAAAAAAGTATAAATTTACGAGCATAGAGAAAAATTAAATCTATTCTATTTCCACACAGACCATGAGTACTCGATTAGGAGCACTGCACGAGTCTCATACTACTCTATCCTAAAATCCTAAGCCAGCATCGCTATTTAAAAGTATACACAAAAGAAACACATTTGACTCGAACCGAGAACGTTGTTAAGATCGCGCTCATGTGGGTGTAGGTGCACAATGCGGATGAGATTTCATTAAACTAAAAATAAACAAAATGTGTTTTGGTATGCAAGTGATAGCGGGGCATGTGCACAGGTAACCCGCATTACTCTCCCCCACCAGACTTAATCTAAACAACCTATCAAAGATATGCTATAAAAATAATGAAATATAAGTTGGGGAAGAGGGGTTACCCCATGCTCAGCAAATGAGCATACCAGAAGACGTGAGAAAGCTCGAAGCAATACTGGCAAAAATTTCACTCGCTCCGCCGCGCAAGGGAAGGACAACCTATAAAAGAGCTCCAGCAAAACATGTATACACTATGGAAATAACAAATTTAATCTAAGCGATGCTTCCAAGTTATTAAACTAAACAAAATCATCAAACATAAAAAAAACGACACGAAGGAAGGGTACTAAAAAAATAATACTACCAACCACCCTGGGGACGAAGCCCCAGCTGAATAATGTCAAGTACATAATCAGTCAAATATACAAACATGCAAACATGAATAAAAACATAAAACTCCCATCCGGGGAGCGAAGCAAAAGTCACTCGGGCTGATCAGCAGGAGGTGGAGGCGAAGGCAGAGTACGGACACGTGAAGTAGAAGTCCGAGAAGGGATAACAGGGGGGCACCCGAAGAAAGTCAATAATGCGCGTCGTCATTCTATGATGCTCGTGCATCAGCTCCTCCATCTGCATCTGCCGCACGTAGAAGTCGGGATAATCCTCCGTAAAACTCCTATAATGTGGGGCATGGGCAAAAGAAGGCACTGGGGCCAAGGGCACGGGATGGATTGGAGCGGCATCGTCGAGCCGGCTGGACTCCAAAGGGGATCCCGCATCAGTAGAAGAAGCCCTGCCTTCCTGCTCACGCTCCGCTGTGCGAATAGCGTAGCGCCAAGTAATGACAATGGAAATGTGACGTACTAACCTGAAGGCAGTCATCATGGTGGCCGAGATGAAATCGCCGTAGGATACTGGAGTCATGTCGGGCAAAGCATCAAAAACTCCCAAGCCATTGGCGATCCGCGTATGAAGTGCGAACCACCGATGTACTTCAGAGGCACGTACATGGCCTGGTGAATGAAGTAATCAGCAAGGACCCAGCCGATATGGAGAGGAATGCCTCGGTATATGATGTAGAGTTAGAAAATGTCTGACCACCCCGCTACATTCTGGCTCATCGATCGGGCATTGATGTTGTGACTGATCAAGTGCTGAACATAGCGGAGCGCGAGGGACATGATATGGGAAGATTTGGCCGAACGCGCTTCGTACTATTGTTATAGCCCGGTGATCTCCTGCCAGATAGTGTGGGGAGATGCACTAGTTGGGAACTCAAAGGGTGGAGACCGAATGTCCGACTCCGTGAGATCATCAACCATGTATATCCTCGCATAAACAACAAGCATCCCTGCACCAATGGTGTAACTACAGAAGTTCATCTAGAATGTTATAGCTGAGGACTCACCGGTGGCCATGTCGTGTCGTTTTATAATACGGAAGGTGGAGAGGAAGTCGAGCGTGAGTTCGCGAAACCCAGTCTCTACAATGGAGAAGAGGTGACGCCATAAACCCTTGTCGAGCAAATGTTCAACATCCTACTATAGACCGACGATCGCTAGCTCCCCGTCTGAAACGTAGCGAAAATCCAAAAATGGTTTCTGGGAAAATCGTTCAAACCTCATGACCATCTAAGGCCACCCAAATCGAAGTATTCGCTCTGCGTACTTAGTATCAACCAGAGCATCTGGAGCTTCTTCCCGCTCCTCAGGAGAAGCATTCAGCGTAGAGGAGGAGGAAGCACGACCGGAGCTGCGCAACTTGCTTATCACTTTCTTGAATCCCATGGGAAATAAGAGAGAGAGAGGGGAGTGGAAAGAGAAGAAATGGGGGGAGGATTTGGAGGAAAAGAGGGAGATCTCGCCGGAGAAAAAGGAGGAGAAGCGGGAGGTTGCAGCAGTGGTACAGATAAACTAGGGCCAGCGTGCGTGCAAAACACTCGACCCAGCATTTTTATAAATATAAAATACACGGTCGTGCGTTTTTGCTGTGCACGTTTTCCCCAAACTGTGCGTTTTGCACAAACAACCCATTTGACTAATTTTCTCCTGGAAGTCTCATCCGGCAAAAACAACGAGAAAAACAAAAGTAAATGGAACAATGAACCTCCCGAGAGACTAGGCAATCTGCCCGAATTAGGTACAAACAATCAAAATCTCAAAAGCATGCATTAAAGCTCAAACAAGCTATACAACATGTAAAACAATTTTTAACGCAGTAAAAATAACTAACTATACCTACTCCTAGATAAGAACTGGGGTTATTATCATCCCAGCATGACTTATTCGGCAAACGAAAAGTTGTAGCTAATGGGCCTATGCAATAAAAGATGCACAGGTAACTGGCTGAATATCTGTTGCGGTAGCGAGTACCGATACGGAGATAATGAAGTTACCCCTCTACCTAAAAAATAATACATGACCAACAAAGGTAGAGGAAATAAGAAATAAGAAGAGGAGGAGCACTGGTCCTCGCTCATCTCATCACTAGCAAAATCCTTGCCTAGCGAGGCGTCATCCACCGTAGGTCCGCAGGAGGCGATGGCGATGACAGGGGCTTCCACTGCGAAGGAGGTAGGAACCTTCTCACACAAGCAGATGCACTCATCATCGACATGAGCACAAGACACATCATCATCCCAATGTACCCGTGGAGACTCAGCCTATACAGGCCCAGATAATGAAGGGGGGTCAAGTAATAAACGAGAGGAAAAACTTAAATATGAAGAATATGGGAGAGTGATTCCGGAATCACTCTCAGCAGGATCCGAGCACAGATCATCGTCGGTATCATATGAGTCATATCAGGGAGAATCCAAGAACTCGAGGTCCGCGGTGGAAAGTGGGACCGCCTCGTCCAATAAGGAGGTGCAAACCTCCGCATCAGAAAGGGGATATTCATCATCCCACCAGGGTGCGTCATATAGTTCCAAAGATCCACATTCTCTGTCGGAGATAGTAGAGTCCTCATCCCACTTCGGCGCATGCTCAGGCACCAAATCACCCATGAATACGACATCACCAGCTGACTCACATAAAAAGGAGTAGCACGATCAAGCAAAAATTGCGGAGGTGCAAAAGTGCTCTCGAAACTAGGCATTGAATGAGCAGGCCCCCTCGCAAAATCATTCGCTGACACCTCCCCATCGACGGGAACAATCTCTTCATCCCATATAGGAGCGCCCATGTGTTTCTGATCCTCTTTTTACTGTCTAACACCTGAGTGATCGTCATCACTCAAGGAAGCTCGTAAAAAGGGAGCGAGGGACCCATGAAATATCTATATGCGGCGAGAGATTCTTCAGTATTCTCAATGGGCAAAGAACGAGCAAGATGTGCGATGTCAGTGTATGGGCCCGGCAACACCCTGGTAGGCCTGTCCATAGTAGCCCTCCATAAACGGAGGGTGGCTGCGCACACGCCCTCAGAGGGAAAAGGGTTTCACAAAGAGGGCAATCCTTCTACATGTGGCCTATAACTTAGCATAGCAAACACCTAATATAATGCTTGGCATTTAAAGTAGCCAAGGCATCTATGTATTGGCGCAAAGTGTCATAGAGACGGCACTCAACTACAAAATATAGTGTGAACAAAACAAAATTTGCTGTAAGGGTGCTACACAACTTGAAATAAAAAAATACACGGACCCGCTTGGTAAGCCAAAAATCAGAAAAAGGAAAAAGAGAAATAAACAAAAGAAATGATAAGCAACTAAAATAATAAATAGAAAACAACAGTCATAAGACTTTCTTTCAGAAAACTCACACGACAGTGTTCCCCGGCAACGACGTCAAAAACTTGATGCGCTTACGGCAAGTGTACCACTCACATAATAATATAAAATGGGGAGGCTTTCCCAAGTATCGAATCTCTCAAGGAAAACTGCAATGTGGAGTTGTCTTTCAAGGAGGACTTGAGATTGAAGTCCTAAGGAGTTTGATTTTAGTTACAATAAAATAAAAGCTAATCAGGTCTACTCCTATGTAGGCCGCTATGTGCTGCTTCACTCAGTGGAATGGAAAAGTAGCCTAGCCTAGGGAGTGAATGGAACAACAGATTGAGGGTCACAAACACCTCCTCACAATGCTCGCCTATAGCAATCACTAGAGTGACAATGCTAACTTTGGTGGAAGGTGGAAATACGGGCGCTACTAAAGCAACTAAAGTAGTAAAACGAAATAGAATCACATAGAAATGAAACAAATATGCTTACAATTAAAGTGTAATGTCATCTACAGAAGAAGATTTATCCATGCATATACAACAACAAAGCAAGAACAATTCAAGAAATCGACCGAATCTGAAGGCTCGTCGAAGAGTCGCGGAAGGAATCACCGGGTTATCAGTTCGCGTCCAAACTCGGTCCTCAACTACGTTCGGGGAAAATAAGGTTATCACGACCCTCTAATGGACCTGCCTTCTTCGTGTCACGATACGGAAGAAGGTTGCAAGCTTCCCTTTGCTTGTTGTCTATGGCGTCAAAACTTGTAAAGGAGCTAATAGATGAACGAGAAGACCGAGAGCAAGTACCTACGAGAGGTAAGCTTCTCGAGCATTGCCGGAGCTTCTCTCCTTAGTGAAAGATGAAGGGAGGAGGTGGAACGACGGAGCATTGCCCTAAAACAACGCAGGCATGGCTGAAAACATTCCTCCCTAAATGGACAGAAATCTGTGCTTTAAATAGAAGCAGGTCAGAAAAATGGTCACGCACGGTTAGGCGCATGACCGTGCATTAACCGTGCGTTAATAATGCGCATGAAAATGGCCTGGGAGGAAGATGCATTGACCCATGCGTTTTACTCGTGCACGGACAATTCCGCTCGTGCATGAAGGAAAATGCACGGGTAATGACAGAGCACTGAAAAACAGGATTACAAAGAGTAACCGTGCATTTTACTCACGCACGGGTGCATATGCCCGTGCATGAAGGAAAACGCACGATTAACCACATAGTGCTTGAATTAATAGAACAATATGCGGACCGTGCGATTCCTTCTTGCACGGTTTGGACGAAACCGTGCGGGAACAAAATGCACGGGTAGCCAAGACGTCCCCAGAATTGTTGTGTATAATGCACGATTGCGCTGAAATAGTGCGCGATGAAATTCGCACGACCGTGCGTTTTACACAGGATCTAGAAATGGAATTCCGGACATCCCGAGCACTGGCACCGCAACAAATCCTACTGAGGCATTTCCCCCAAAGGTTCCAAACAAACGTATAAATCAAACGGAAAGAGCCATGGGGAGCACCATATGCTTACCCCCGACAACAAAATGCGCAATTGCACACCCTTAAGCCAAAGAAGTGCACAGCGTGGTCATTGACCGATCGAAGCAAATATAATCGATTACTAGTTGAAATGCAGTGCACGAGTGAGAAAACAGGCCTAGAAGAGTCCAAAAACTCCTATAAATATTGGACTCATCACGTGTAAGCTTGGAACGGCTTGCGATGGAAACTGACTTCTTGATAGATGGGTCATGCCCCTGAGATGGCTGTCATGCCTATAGGTCATGCCCGTGACATATAGGTCGCGCCCATGATAGGTGGGCTTGTAACTTTAAATTGATGTTGAATGGAATCTAGAGCTCTGGTGGTGCGTCACGCCTGTAAATGGGGTCACGACCCATATCACGCTCGTGACGGGGGGGCATGTGCTTTTAAATGATATGGAAATCTGTCTGGAACAATTGGAGGCAGGCACAGTCGTGATAATGTTTACGCCCTCCATGTCACGCGTGTGATTGGGGGGTGTGAACTTGTGATTTTTCAAATTTTTCTCGGATTCTTCTCCTGATCAGGTTGGGTTTTGTTATACGTCTCAACACTTGTGCGCAGCAGAAATGGAAAAAGAAAACCCAAAATAGTTTAGATCTAGCGATGAACATTGATGAAGAAGTAAAATCGCTGTAAATAAAATTTACCTTTGCAGTATTGAGTCACTACTCAACCAAGATGCCCCAAGAAATCAGTCGATAACTAGTGGCTGGAGTTCTCAGCGTAGAATAATATCCATACCTCTATAGATGATCCATACGAATGTGAGAACCATTAGACTCTTGTCACACAAGATCTAGGTTAGAAGAAAGCACTCTGCGTCTTCACAAAATGCTAGGTCTGCTCTAGAAGAGGCGGCGATGACAAATATGATGCCTTGGAAACACTTTCCAGCGACGTACAAGGACGACAGATGGTCGGCGGTGAGACCGTCGTTCACGGCCATGAAAAAACTGTTCTGTGGGGAGGAAGAAGAAGCCGACTCGTAATTAGTTCAAAAATGTATCGTCTCTCGCTCGGTTTACAGTGTATACCGTATATATACTGAATATCAAGCGAACTGATACCGGCAGACCATGCCAAACGGGACTTAAAGGAAATAAACCGGTTGAAATGGAATTTATCGATTATTTACATCGATAATCATCAAATCAACATTTTACTCGATGAAGTGTCGAGTGCACTCAACGCCTAACTCGATGAATCGACATTTGACTCGACAAAGAGTAAACTGGACTCAACACACTCAGGGCCAGACTCATCAAATTAATACTTGACTTGATGAATCGTCAAGTGAACTCGATGCTCTCAACGTCTATTTCGACGAGTCAACCTTTAACTCGATGAAGGAATGGGATTGTCTCGATGCTCTCAACACTTAATTCGACAAGTCAACATTTGACTAGACGAAGGCAACGAGTGGTCTCGACGTACTCAACTCCATCATTCGACGAATCAATAATTGACTCAGTGAATCATCGAGTGGTCTCGACGCTCTCAAAGTTCACTCGACGAATCAACACTTGACTCGACGAAAATGCCAACTGGTCTCGACGCACTCAACGCCGGGCTGAGTAGACTTGACACACACAATGCCTGGCTGAGTCCAGTCCTTTACTCATCTCATATGAGTAAAACCAACATAATACAATCTTCCAAATTTTTCAAACGCACATACGTGCGACAATGATAGGCTCATACTGTGTTGGCAGTGACACTATATTCTTGATCACTTCCAGATCACAATGGTAACACCAACAGTCTCCCACTTGATCTTGAAAGTATCATACAAAAGCTTCACAAATAATGAGCTACATCTTGCAATTAATCGTTGCTTCCCAAGCAATACTAGTTTAATACTCGAGAGCCATTGCGAACAATGTATCAGTATTGTCATGTCTCTCCGTCCCTTATATCCGGATAGAACTAGAAGTATAGACCGTGTCACCCTCATAATTGTTCAATCCTAGTTTTCTTGATCTAGAATGGACTTCCAGAAATCGGTGAGTATAATATCATATATTGACTCAACTAAGCATGACCATGCATTTCTCAGTCCCATTTCATCAAGGGGCCCATAGATGCAACTCCTATCATATAGGAGGACAAATCCCATATTTGGGCATACCCAAACACCCAAATGATTTGTAACATACCAAATAACCATCTTTATCATCCAACTTTCTCAAGACTGGGCTTTTATAGCATCAAAGCATGCTCTTCCTCCTCAATGAATGCTGCGACTTTAGGTCAGAGGACTACAAACACCATTTCCACTTGAGCCATGTTTGTGACACATTCATATAACTATCCACAAAGTATTCTTATGGTGGGTCTGTCCAGTACAACTTATTCAGTAACAAGTACCCATGTGATGACTTGATATCACAATATCATGACCTATGAGAACCGATCATCAGTCAATGGACATTCTAGTCTTAACTTATCATCATCCCCCTCAAATTCTAAGATGACACTCGACTAGGAACCATTTAAGAATGAAGCTTCCGAGAACATAGGCTCTAACATTCAAGTCACCACTTAACTCTTATGGAATCAAACATTCTAAAGGCATTTATTACGTTAAATTAATCTATCACAAAAAAAAATTTACACAATAAAAGAACTTGCCAAAAAAAATGAAATGTATAGTGTACTCTATTCAACAAATGAATTATTACAACAACCGACAAATATACAATCCACAAGACTCCTACTAGGGATGATCATTAAGGTATCGTATACCTATAGATCTAACATGATCATCATGTTTTCACAGAGCTAGAGGCTTTGTTAGTGGATCTGCTATATTTTCTTCAGTCGCCACCCTGCAAATGCTCACATCTCCTCGATTGACAATCTCTTAAATAAGATGGAACCGCCGAAGTATGTCCTTGTAGCACTGATGAGATCTATTTTTCGAAGAAAGTGCAATTTCACCATTGTAGTCACAATAGAAAACTATGGGACCAACAATGCTAGGAACTACATCTAACTCACCGATGAATTTCCTAATCTATACAGCCTCCTTCGCCGCATTCATAGTGGCAATATACTTAGCCTCAGTTATAGAATCAACAACAGTATCCTACTTGGAACTCTTCCAACTAACAGCTGCTCCATTTAGACAAAATATGAATCCTGACTGAGACTTTGAGTCATCCCTATAATTTTGGAAGCAAGAATTTGTGTAACCCTTTACAACGAGCTCTTCCTCTCCACCAAATTCCAAGAATGAATCCTTAGTCCATCTCAAGTACTTTAGGATATTTTTGATAGTAATCTTGTTACTTTCATCGGTATTACACTGATACCTGGAAGTCAGGCTCAAGTCATAAGAGACATCGGGTCGAGTACATATCATTACATACATAATTGATCCAATTACCAAAGAATATGAAAACAACTTCATATGGTCCGTATCTTTAAATGATTTAGGACACTGGTCCTTAAAGAGACTCACACCATGAGATATGGGTAAGAATCCTTTCTTAGACTCAAGCATGTTGAACCATTTCAACACCTTCTCAATATATGTACTTTGGGTAAAACCCAGCAACTTCTTCGATCTATCTCTATAGATCTTAATACCAAGTATATAAGTCATGTAACCCAAGTATTTCATAGAAATATTGTTCCCTAGGTTGTTCTTAACAACTTCTAGGGTCGATTTGTCATTCCCGATCAGCAGTATGTCATCTATATACAATATTAGAAAGACAACAATGCTCCCACTAATTCTTTTATAAACACACGATTCATCCTCGTTCTTGATAAAACTAAACTCTTTGATCACTTCATCAAAACGAAGATTCTAACTTCAAGATGCCTTTTTTAATCCATAAATGGATCTCTATAGCTTACATATTCTAGTGGCTTCACATGGAGATACAAAACCATCGGGATGTGTCATATACACTTCCTCAAGGAGGTATCCATTTAGGAAGGCCATTTTGACATCCATCTGCCGGATCTCGTAGTCATAATATGTAGTAATAGTAAGAAAAATTTTGATGGACTTAATCATAATAATAAGGGAAAAGGTCTCATCATAGTCAACACCATAAATTTGTCTAAAACCCTTAACCATAAGTTGCCCTTTGAATGTATGTACATTCCCATCCATGTCGGTCTTCTTCATGCAGACCCACTTGCACCTTATGGTTTGTACCCCTTTAGGTGATTCCACCAAGGTCCAAACTTGGTTTGCATACATGGAGTCCATTTCAGATTTTATAGCTTCAAGCCACTTCTTGGAGTCCGGTCCACTTATAGCCTCTTGGTAGGTTACAGGCTCATCATCATGATCCATAAGCAACACATTACATATTCGAGATAAGAGAAGTCCATATCTCTCGGGCTCAAACCTTGGTCAACCAGATCTATGTGAAACTTGTGTTTCATGAGCAGGCTCTCTAGCTACAACCATGTGTAGTCCTTACTCAGGTTCTAATTCCGGTTCATTCATGGTTTGTGGTTCTTGAACTTCTTTAAGTTCTACCCTGACAGTCTTTCTACTTAAGAAATCTTTGTCAACAAAACAATAGTCCTCGCGATAAACACTTTGACCTCAAACGGTTGGTAGAAATTGTACTCTTTCATTTCCTTAAGATAGCCCACAAGATAACATTTATCCGACATGGGTTCCATCTTGTCAGGCATTTGACGTCGTATGTACGCCTCAAAGCCCCAAATCTTAATGAATGGCATACTATGATGCTTCCCAGTCCATATCCCATATGATGTCTTTAGAACCGATTTCATTGAAGTACGATTTAATGTAAAAAGTAGCAGTTTCTAGAGCTAACCCTAAAAGGAAATTGGCAGATCTGCATGACTCATCATCAACTGTACCATGTCTAATAGATTACAATTCCACCCCTCAGACATAGCATTATGCTGCAGTGTTCTAGGTGGAGTGAGGTCTGATACAATACCATACTCTTTCAGATGATCACAAAACTTATGACTCTGGTATTTGCCACCTCGATCAGATCAGAGTGCTTTAACCCACTTACCTAACTAGTTATCTGCTTCGTTCTTAAACTCTTTGAACTTTTCAAAGGTCTTGGATTTGCACTTCATAAGATATACGTATCTGTATCTACTGAAATCATCAGTATTTGTAACAAAGTAGAAGTACCCACCTCTAGCCATAAAACTTATGGGTCTGCATACATCAATATGTACTATACCCAGGAGATCAGCAGTCCTCTCATTGAAGCCAGTGAAAGGGACCTTTGTCATCTTGCCTAACAAAGAAGATTTGCATCTCTCAAATAATTCATAAACAAATGAGTCTAGTAGTCCATATTTATAGAGCTTAGATATGCGTTTCTCATTTATATGGCCCAAACGACAATGCCAAAGGTATGTAGGATTCGAGTCATTTGTTTTTAGTCTTTTAGTATTTTCTATATTATAGATCTAATGGTCTAAATTCAAAATATATAAACAATTAAACATCTGCGCTATACCATAATAAACATCATTCTTAAATATAGAACAATAATTATTCTTAATAATAAAAGAAAATCCAATCATATCCATATATGAAATAGATATAATGTTTCTAGTTATGGAAGGAACAAAAAAATAATTATATATTCCATTACAAACCCACTGGGCAAAGAAAGACCGTAAACTCTTACGGCGACATCAGTAACTCTTACTCCATTGCCAACACGCAGGTCCACCTCTCATTTACTCAGTAATCTTCTCCTTACAAATTCTTACACATTTATACAAATGTGAGAACCACATCCGGTATATAATACCCAAGATAGAGCAAAAAGGTTTATCTCTATAACATAGATACTTGAAGCGGAAGTCACACCTCCCTTCATATTCTACTGACTCTCAATATAAGATCGACAGTTCCATCTCCAATGACTAGCCTTGCCATAGTGGTGGCATTTCCCTACTTTCGCCAAGCCTTTCTTTTTCAGTGTTGAAGTCTTGGGCTCAAGAGATGACTTAGGTACAACCTTCGTCTTCTTGAAACCTTTTGCCTTGCCCTTGCAATTATGCACCATCTATATGGGGCAAGCAGGCTTGACCTTCTTCATATTGATTTTGGTAGTTCTTAACATGCCTAGGAGCTTGGGAATTGTCTTGTCTATTTCATTCATATTATAGTTCAAGACGAACTACTCATAACTGTTCGACAACGATTGCAGGATCATGTTTGTAGCCAACTCTTGGCCCAGAGGAAAGCCTAGCCTTTCAAGGTTCTCTATATACCCAAACATCTTGAGTATGTGAGTCCCTACTAGGTATCGAGCTCCCATCTTACACTAAAAAACGCCTTGGTGACGTCAAACCTCTCTTGGCGATCTTGCCCTTGAAACATTTTCTTGAGATGCACATCAATTTCTTTGCAACCCATGTTCTCATGTTGCTTCTGAAGCTTAGAGTTCATGGTTGCCAGCATGAGGCATTCGCATCCAAGGAGTCATCTTGATGCTTCTTATAAGCATCTTTGTTAGATCGGGATGCATTCTAGGCTGGCTCTTTAGTGTATTCCTCTTCCAAAACATATAGCTTATGCTCTTGCCTGAGAATAATTCTCAGGTTTCTGAACCAATCTAAATAGTTCATTCCACTCAGTTTCTCCATATTAAGGATGGCTCCTAGGGATAGGGTGGAATGATATCCACTTGCTATGGAAATTCTACAAGAATTTATGCAAAGTAAAATTCAGTACTATATTTCAAAATACAATTTTCATTTCAATTAGGACTTTAATTAAAATATACTACCACTATTTTAATAAAACTCATAACCCTTGATATCAATTCGGAGAGTTAAAGCAAGCAACTCCCTTATGGTGCATGCCAACACTATGTCTCTGGTCTGGGCACTCAACCTTTGAGGTCACCCAGTTAAGCTTGACCAGATGTCGACAGTGGGATATCATAATTATCCGCTCGCACCCTTACCAAGATATATTAATGCACCTTGCTTTGGCAAGCCCACAATTCATCCATCGAGGCAGGAAGAGTGTCATCTATCAAAAAGCATCCGAATATTTAATATTACATAAGATATTTTAGATAATCAATTAACACTTAATCTTGGTTAATAATTAACCAATATGCACATCCATAAAATAAAACTTGCAGTAATCAAAATCCAAATGCATCCCAGATGTGCACAAGAGAAATCATCAACACTTGATTAACTTGGTTTAATCTAAACATCTAGGAACTTTCTAAATCTCCAGATTTACATGCACTGGACAAGAGCAACACCAACTCCACTTATACAGTGGACAAGGTCGTCTCTCTATGTAATATTCAAAATTAGGACAGTTGGTTTCACAAACCAACAAGAGGGATAGTTACTGTTAAGGAGTAACAAAGATATCATAATGAAATCACATGAGCTCTTGGCGGGGTTCCAAGAATAGATTTGGGTATTTAGAACACTTCTAAAATTTCGACATCTACATGCAATGGATTTAATAATTTCTAACACAATGATCATCGCACAAACCTCCCTCTGATACCACTGTTGGGTTTTGTTATACGTCACAAAACTTGTGTGCAGTAGAAATGGAATAAGAAAACCCAAAATAATTCGGATCTAGCGATGAACATTGATCAAGAAGTAAAATTGATGTAAATAAAATTTACTTTTGCGGGATTGAGTCACTACTCAACCAAGATGCTCCAAGAAATCAGTCGATCACAAGCGGTTGGAGTTCTTAGAATAGAATAATGTCCACGTCTCTACAAATGGTCCACACGAATGGGAGAACCCTTAGAATCTTGTCACACAAGATCTAGGTTTGAAGAAAGCACTCTGTGTCTTCACAGACTAGTAGGTCTGCTCAAGAAGTGGTGGCGGCGATGAATATGATGCCTTGGAAACATTTTCCGGCGACATACAAGCACGGCAGACGGTCAGCGACGAGATTGGCATTAACATCCTTGGCAGAACTATTCCGTCGGGAGGGAGAAGAAGCCGACTCGCAATTAGGTCAAAACATATCATCTCTCGCTCGGTTCACTGTACATATCGTATATATACTGAATACCGAGCCAACCGATACCAGCAGACCACGCCGAACTGTACTTAAAGGAAATAAAGCGGATAAAATGGAATTTGCCGAGTATTCACGTCGATAATTATCGAATCAACATTTGACTCGGCGAAGCGTCGAGCGCACTCAACGCCTAACTCGGCGAATCAACATTTAACTCGACGAAGCGTCGAGTGGACTCAACGCACTCAGTGCCAGACTCATCGAATCAACACTTGACTCGATGAAACGTCGAGTGAACTAGACGGTCTTAATGCATATTTCAACGAGTCAACATTAATTTGATGAAGGCATCGAATGGTCTTAACGCTCTCAGTGCCTAATTCAAAAAGTCAACATTTGACTCGATGAAGGCATCAAGTGGTCTCGACGTACTCAATGCCATCAATCGACGAATCAATAATTGACTTGACGAATCGTCAAGTGGTCTCGATTCTCTCAATGCTAACTCGACGAATCAATACTTGACTTAACAAAAACATTGAGTGGTCTCGACACACTCAATTCCTGGCTGAGAAGACTTGAAACATGATATTCCTGGCTGAGTGCAGTCCTTTACTCGTCTTATATGAGTAAAACCAACATAATCCAATCTTCCAAATTCTCCAAACGCTCTTGTGTACGACCCTGATAGGCTCATACTACGTTGGCAGTGAGACTACATGCTGGATCACTTCCATATCACAAAGGTAACACTAATAGATAAGTCTTGTCAGCTACAAAATGTTATTTGCAGCCCAAATTAACTTGAAATATAAAAAGAAATAAATTAGAAACTTAATTAATAAAATATAACTATAAAAAATTAATTATTAAATAAAACTATATAAAAATAAAGAAAAAATAATAGTTATCAAATACCCACATACTTACTCGTTTGCTAGTCCCGAGCAAACAACTTTCCATATGGAGCAGAAAAACATCAACGTTAGAAAAGAAATTTGAACAGGACTAAAATGCGAAGTTTTATTCCTATGCATGTAGCTATTTTAGCAGAAAAACCTACTCAGTATACAAATTAGCTTATATTTTTTTAGAATGTGTTTCCATTTATTATTCCTATTTTTAAATGGAAATTCCGATAAATTCTAAAATTATATTTAGGGAGAAGGTAGTATGTGTACTAAGATCGACATTACACAAATCGAAGATCAAGATACCCTCTAAAGAAATCAATCAATGTCGATGGTCATAGACTTGCCCTTTCACACTCTCACCACGACACTAGTCTAATTCATAAGCACAAATCAATAGGACTTAACTATGTTGAAAAGTAGGCATAGGTTTTTGTTGTGGATAATCAAAGATAAAAATGACGGCTAGGGACACCCAATCCTAAAGAGAGCTCAAACCAAATAAATAGTCTTGGCTTAAAGAACATAGCCAACTTCCCAAACTCATTTTTTTCATCATTTTTTTAATTATTTTTCTTCTTTCCCCTTTTAAAATTTTTCTAATATTTTCAAGAGGATGTCAAAGAAAATCAGCTCGTTTTTTCAAAATAAAAATAGCGACCAAAATAAAATGACTCTAAATAACTCACAATTTTATAAATAACCATTATCGAGCTTGAGCTTAGATGTTCAATTAGGATGCTTTTTAGGCTTTGGTGAAATATTTGGTGGAACTGAAGCAAAAGGTAGGGTAATAGGCTAAAAGTGGATTTCGCAAAGATAAAATGTTAGGTACGGGTGCAAAGGCTCAAACTGGCCAAAAGAAGCGTTTATATACTATTCATGCTAATGAGTTTAACTTATGCAAATTCTTGAGAATCGCTAGAGAGCAAGTTCTAGACAACGAGAAAGAATACTATTACGCTTGATCTATGAAATATTTCTCTAGTAAACTTCTACGTGCTCACATAAATTATTTATTGATTTTATCGGTTTTAAAATGAAAGTATATTAAACTATTTCCACGCTTTTAGAAAAATAAAAGTCTAACTGTATGTTGAATATTTAGTTCTACATAAAATTCTACTAATATGTGCACTTGACAAGGAACACAGCATGTCCAACAGTTTTACTCTAAAATTCAAAATTCAATTAAAACATAAAAATCTTCTAAACACTATGTAAACGTTAGATCACTAGGAATTTTGCATGTTAATAAATATATAAACAATTATCTCTCTAATTAAAAATTAAACCTATTTTTTGGTATTTTTTAGACTTCCCGAGGACTACCCAATGACGAGTTCACAAGGTACTAAGCAGTTTTGTGTGATGAAAGGCCAATACAACTCTTTCGAAGAAATTAAATTTTATAAATTTTTATAGTTTTTTGTACTTTTGACTTAAAATGAAAAATGAACAAAAATAAAATAGAGAAACAATGGAAAAATAATAAAATTTGTTTTTTGTAAATTTTTTAAAAACTAAGAAAAGAAACACTCATTTTTTTATTATTTTTAAAGATTTTTCAACATTTTTTAGATTTTTAAATAAAAACAAAAATAAGAGATCCAACCTACATACCTAAAAATGAACATTGTCCCCAATGTTTATAAGCCAAGTTGAAAAGGAAAAAGAAAAACAAATGCATAAAAATGTAGGAAATTAAAAGATAAGCAATGTCTGTCACCCAAGAGTGCTTTTCTTTTTCCAATCCTTAAGCTAGAAGGTTATGGTTAGGAAAATGAAAAATAAAAATTTAAGTGTACGGGCAACTCCCTTAATTCACGTTGAGGTGAATAAGCCGAAGTCGCTCACCCGACTACTTCTTTGCTTGATTCTTGATTTTTCTTTTGGCAGTTGACTTGTAAATGTAAATTCAAATCACTTATACATACCTGTGGTGTATGAATTTTTGTAGAGGAACAACAAATGGATAGTGGATGACGTTTCATTGCAACAGCTCATCTTCTACATGACAATTGTTAGTATAAGGAAAAAAAATAAGCATTTCAGAAAACTTTTCGCAAGGATGAGGTTCTTGCGAAACTGTATGAGTAAGCTCCGGTTGTTTATTTTCTAAAATTAAATTTCTATCCAAAAATTCATTTAAAATAAAATAATTGGTCACATCATGTTCATGAATATAAATTTCTAAATATTTATAGGCTGTGATTGAAAATTCATGATGAAGGGGAGAAAAATCAGGAGGAGTATCAGAAGAAACATGTTCTTCTTCAAATTCACTCAGTGTGTCCATACAATAAATAAATTTTTGAAATAATAATTTTTTTTCATCTTTGATATAAGAAACTAAGGCGGTATAATAAGATTCATGTTCCTCCATAGGAGATATTTTTGAAGACGGAGAAAAATCATTAGAACAAGTATTAATAGTTTCTAAATTTTGGGGAGGTGAAAGAAATTGAATTTGCGAAAATTCCCCAAAATTAGAAGGCGTGGCTTGTGGTGCGGAAAAAGAAGAACAAAAATTCGGATCTAAATAATTATTCTCATTACTCTGGAATCCTTCTGGGTTTGCCAACAAGAAAAATCAACATCTGAGTTGAGAAAAAAATTATTTAAATCAGAAATATTATTCTCGTTAAAGTTTGAAAAATTATTTTCATGAAAATGTGAAAACAAATTATCATTAAAGTAGGAATAATTAGTTTCATAATCATTATCAAAATTATTTCCATAAGACAGTTTTTGATAATAATAATAAAGATAACAATTCCCACTTCGATGAGGAGCACCACAATAATAACAAAAAAATTGGAGCTTTCATGCGGCTTCCAAAAGATTTAGTTTGCATTAAAGCTCGGCAACCTTAGAGGGAAAATGAGATCACATTTTTGTAAGAAAGAAAATTAAAACAACATTTACTTAATAGAATTGAATTTAAAAAAGAAAATTTAAAAGAGAAAGGGGGAGGAGAAAATAGAATGATAAAATCAAAAAAATTTACGCTTTCAAAATATCAACAAAAATAACTCTCCGGCAACAGCGCCAAAAACATGAGGGGTAAAATTTTAGATTAATAATATCTCTAAATTGTACGAACTGTAAGAAAGAGTACCTATCGTTCATAGTATAGGATATTTTAAAATAAAATATCAAGTGTCGTATTCTTCTGGGTTTGTTGGCTACTCTTTCTCATGCAAATTAATATTATTTTATCGAATATAAAAAGAGTGATTAAACTATTAAAAGAAATTTTATGAAATAAAGAATATCACTTGATCTATAATCCCTTTGGATTAAAATAACCTTTCATGAAATAATAAAGTGCATGCTTCTAATTACTTACTTCGACCGTAAAGGTTCCTAAACTATGAAAGCGCCTTTATCGAGAATACTCTCTCGACTAACTTAAGTTGATCGATTAAGACCTCTCAGCTAGTTGAAATCCCTAAGCTTTCTTGGTTACAGCTGAGGTCACGGTTGTGACAGGTGGCACACGGCCGTGTAGACCAGGCGTGACTTGAGTTTGCTAGCTTCAGGATTTTGGCACGGCGTTATAGCGAAAGATTTGCTTGGTCATAGGTGATGTCTTGGGCATGCCAGGTGGAATATGGGAGTGTAAGCCGGGTGTGACTGAGCTTGATGCCCGAAATTTTCCGAACTGCTGGAATTGTTGGATTTAAAGATACACGCCCTAGGTCACAGAAATACCTATTGGACACAAAAATAGATTAAGTTAGAACTAAAAAAACGATTTATTTAGTTATATACATAATATAATTACATTTTTTTAATATGAAACTAAAATAGACCCTAAAAATATGTATATTTTGCTACTCGTCAAATACCCCATACTTAAACTTTGATATTCCAAAGAAAAATTATAAGTTGATTATACGAATAGATATAAAATTTCTAATTTAATTATAAATTTATTTAATCAAGGGAAGATAGATATAACGATCTGAAATATGAAGAGTTAAGTCCTACATTATGCAAACTATTTAGTCAGAGATAAATGTTCGTAGCCAAAAGACTTCTTGAGAAAACCAAATAGCAAGGAACATTGCAATCATTAGTAACAAGTTAGATTAGCAATATCAAAACCGTACCTTGAAAGAGATATGAAGGAAAACAAACAACCTATTAAATATGCTCTCTCAAAATTTTAAGCAAAATTAGATTAATTTATTATGGGTTTATGGGCACAAACTTGGTTATCGCCTATAAAGTAGGCTTTAATGTCAGAAGTGTTGGGTATTGTTTCCACAATAACCTAGATTTGTGTAAATTCACCCTTGAACTAAGATGAATTAAGTATATATTTGATGATATTCTTTAGTCGAGCGATTGCAAGTCATTATTGCTAAGTGTAGACCAATGTCAGTTTACAATGAGTCACCAAACACAGGACCATGCAATTTAATCCCTGATTGTGTGACCCACGGTGTTGACTCATAAGTAACCTCTCTATTTTGATGCACTTCATTTTTAAGTACTAAAGCTATAGAAGAAAGGAAGGGTTGTTGTTTTTTAACAAAGAAGAATCCAGTACTCAGAAAAAAAAAATCTAAGTCCTTTTCTCAAGAAAAGAAGTCTATTTCTCAAGAAGTCTAAGTATATTTCTCGAGAAATCAAAGATGTTCTCGAGAAACCATAAGACTTCTTGGAAAATTGTCTGAAAATATTCTTTAAGTCTTTTTCTCGAGAAAGCCTTGAAGATTTCTCGAGAAGCCAAGTTTGTTCTCGATAAAATCATAGCAGTTCTCGAGAAGTCGAAGTTATTTCTCGAGAAGCGAAGTATTTTTCTCGAGAAATCAGTTTTTCAGCTCAAAGAATTTGGGTTAAGTAAATTTCTCGAGAAAGCCATGTCATTTCTCGCGAAAGCAAATTGTTTCTCGAGAAATTAGTGTTTCATTTCAAAGAATTTTCGTTAAGTAATTTCTCGAGAAGTCTATGCCATTTTTTGAGAAAGCAAATTTTTCTTGAGAAATAATAATTCTTCTCGAGAAATAGAGTTGCATAAATTTCTTTTTAAAAAAGTCTGACGTGATTTCGATATAATCTAAGTATCTCATGATTGGTCCATGTGGATCATTCCTTAATGATTTCAGACCGCTAGACGATGTTATATATACAGTCTTTTTAGAGGAATCGCTAACACTAATTACAGTAATTAGAATCGCAATGCAATTTCAAATTCGGGAGAAGCCACGACGTCTTCATCATCGTTCTTCTTTGTTATTCCTCTCTCGATCCAGCGATTCTATGAAGATAAGATTTGACAAATCCTAGATTCAAAGATTCTTCAACATCTACTTGATCGTGTCAGAACCTAAGTTTTTCATATCTATGTTTTCTCTGGATTTCTTCCTCAACTTCTTCATAGAGATTTTCATTTTTCATGAAGGAAGAACCTTGAAATTTTCAGATCTTGAAGTTTAAAGTTTATATTATTATTGTAACATTTACTTTAACTCTTATAGGAGCTTTATCTCCGAGATTGTAGGAAGTTTGTTCTTCCGAGTGTAGATCCAGTCTTGTGGGATCAAGTTTGTAGGAGTGTATTATCTCCGAGTTGTAGGAGCATTGCTCAGAGGTGTAGGATTGTTGAAATCCGAGATATAATGAAGTAGTAGAGGCAAGCTGTGGTGCTAGATAGGCAAGGTGGAGAGTGGACGTACCAAAGATTGGGGAACCACTATAAATTCCTTATGTCATCTGGGTTGTGCTTCATTATTTTCTGTGTTAATCTCTCTCTTATTTTTATTTCATAAAAGATGGAGAACTCACCTATTCACCCCCTCTAGGTGATTTAGGTAAACAACTAGATACTTTCAATTGGTATCAGAGGTAGGTTATTCACAAAAAGGTTCATACCTTGAACATATATACTTCTAGTTGTTGAAAAGATTATCAAGCATGGATAGATCCAAGGATTTTGCAAAGCTTCTGATGTGCATCAAGGCTAACTTTCCCATATGGAAAGAGAGAATAAGATTCTTCATGGAAGCTATTGATCCCCGCATCTTCATGATAGTGGAAGAATGTCCCTATGTTCCCATGATTGCTTATAATATCGTTCCAACC
Organism: Platanthera zijinensis; assembly: GCA_039513925.1. Taxonomy (NCBI): domain Eukaryota; kingdom Viridiplantae; phylum Streptophyta; class Magnoliopsida; order Asparagales; family Orchidaceae; genus Platanthera; species Platanthera zijinensis. Next base: position 24,956,086 of record CM077094.1, on the reverse strand, counting down.
AGGAAAGTGCAGAAGAAACTGATGGATCTTGATAAAGATGATATTTCTCTTGTCTCTCTAGATAAGATAGCCAAGAATATCATCGCAAGTGCAGGCAATGATTCAATGTTGCAGAACCTAATACACTGCCAATCTGCCAAGGAAATGTGGCAGTCTTTGATTGTTTTGGTGGAAGGCACCGAAGAAGTAAGGGATAATAGAAGATCCCTTCTGAACAAGAAGTATGCGGCTTTCATTCAAGGCCCCAAGGACACAATAGCTGATACATTTGAAAACTTCTTCAAGATCGTCAACGTCCTGAAGAGCTATGGATGGGTTTTCACAAATGGAGAACTAAATGATAAGTTCCTAAGATCCTTAACTAAGGAATGGGACAATAAGATTTGTGATATCATGGAGTTTGGGAGACTGGCTAACACTGACCCCTAGAACCTCTTCGGGAAGCTTATGTCCTATGAGCTTCAAATCAACCCCAAAAGAGCTGAAGAAGAGGGTAGCAGATCTTGTAACGCCCCCGGCTTTTCTGTGTTTTGTTTGATAGATGTTTGGCGTTACGATGATGTGTTTCCGGCCTTTTGCCATTATTAGAGCATGGCCATAGCTCTTTAGTTTCCTTTAGTGTCCCATTAGTAGCCTGTTTATAAGATTCCCCAGCTAGTCGGAGTCTGTTGTGGTGACTCGGTTGAGCCTCTTAGGGAATGCTTGTGTTTTGGCTTCGAGTAGTTTTAGCCCGAGTTTTGATCGTCGGATGTTGTTTTTGACTTCGCCGTTGTGTTTGTAGCTTGGGTGTTTAGCTACGGTGCGAGTTTTGTCGAAATCTGCGATCGTTTATTTTTTCACGTTGTTTCGACGTTCGTTTTGTTAGCCGGTAGTGTGTAGCCATGCTGTGGCCTTTGTTGTGTGTAGCCTTGTGTGGCCGAGCCTGGTAAGGCTTGTGCATTGGTTTTAGGCTAAAATGTGAGCCGTTTATTATATATATATGTACATGTATATATATATATATATATATATATATATATATATATATATATATATATATATATATATATTTTTTTTTGGTGCTTGTAATGATGGGGTGCGGTTAGCCCTTTTCTTTTCTTTTTATAGCTTATATATATACAGGTTTGCTTATATATATATATCGGAATATATAAAACTTTATATATATATTTGTTCCTAGCTTAGCTCAGGCAGGGTTAGCTAGGTGGTCGGAGTTCAGTTAGTTGAGGTGAGGTTAAGATAAGTATAAATGTAACATCCCATTTCCAACTAGACCCCTGGGAGTGGTTTTGTCTTAACAGAACCCTAGGAAACCCAGGAATTGAAGTATATCGACCAAAATTTTGAGTCAAGGGGTGGTCACGCCCGTGACCGACTCGTCACGCCCGTGACCTAGGGAGTGACCCCTTCGACGATCGTCGACCTCAAAAAGACGATCGTCGAGCTCAGAAATTTCAACATGGGCCTGAAACGCCCGTGACCAATCTGTCATGCCCGTGAACTTGGAATGGCGTTGAGTGAGTTAAGCTCTCTCAACGCCGTGGTCTGGATGGCATTGAGTGAGCTTAGCTCACTCAAAGCCATTAGTTGAATGGCATTAAGTGCACTGACTGCACTCAACGACATCTGGTGTCATCAGGTTGGCGTTGAGTGAGCTGAGCTCACTCAACGCCATAGACTGGAGGGCATTGAGTGAGCTTAGCTCACTCAATGCCGTAAATTGTCAAGAGGAATGGCGTTGAGTGCGTTGAGTGCACTCAACGCCATAAGTTGAATGGCGTTGAGTGCACTGACCGCACTCAACGCCATTTTGTGTTGTCTTGATGGCGTTGAGTGAGCAGAGCTCACTCAACGCCATAATCTAGACGGCGTTGAGTGAGCTAAGCTCACTCAACGCCATCTTTTAAAAAGGACATATTCTGGGTGGCGTTGAGTGAGCAGAGCTCACTCAACGCCATAATCCGGATGGGGTTGAGTGAGCTGAGCTCACTCAACGCCATAATCTGGATGGCGTTGAGTGAGCTGAGCTCACTCAACGCCATAGTCTGGGATGGCGTTGAGTGCGCAGAGCTCACTCAACGCCATAGCTTGGATTGCGTTGAGTGCTCTGAGCTCACTCAACGTCATTGTACTTAGAATTTTTTCTAGCATCTTATTTTTGGCTGGCTGCTGGTTCAGCTGAACCGGGCTGGTCTAAGGAGTGGGCTGTTTTCTCCTATTAAGACTTAATAAAGTCTTACTTAATTTATGTTGACCGGTCAAGCTTGACACGTGAACCGACAGCTTTGTAAAAGAGAAGTTACGGCCATGGCCGAGCCCCAGCCTTCATGGCCATCAATGGCATTTGATGTCGTGGCCTTCCCCCTTCCCTTTTACGGCTGGATCCAACTCCTCTAGGGAAGAGGAGGAGTTTCCAGCCATTTGCTTACTGTCATAGAGCCGTTTCAGCCCCCCCCACCACCATGGCCGAGCCAAGCTATAATGGGCCATTAATGGCCACATTCTTTTGGCCGTTTCCCCTCCCTGACCAAGCCTTTAAACACCCTCAGAGGCCCAAGAGGAGGTTTTCCCAGCTTTTACTTGAAGTTTTCGAGCCTCCAATTGTGCTATTGAGAATTCTGGCGACGCCACCACCGCACCAATGGCATCCCGACGGTCTGCACGCCTCACGATCGCGAATAAGGTCCTCCCCTCCTCTCTCTCTACGGGTAGATCTTAGCTTTCTTTAGGATTAAGACTCGGGCTTAATTGAGCCCGATCGGAAGAGCTTCTCTTTCCGATTTTTCCGCAAAAAAATGAAGTCTCGGGCTCACCGGAAAAAACCTCTCCGGCGGCCGCGCCGCCACCCGGCGATGGCCACCACCTCAATGAAGGTGGTGGTGGCGGTGGCCGGCCAGGGAGGAGGCTGGACAGCCGGCGGCTGCCCTTGGAAGTAGCTCCAGGTCGGGCAAATCATGGCCTTTGGGTGGAGGAAGAAGACAATGCCAGGTCCCTTAGACCTTGCTTCAAGATCTGTGTTGTTTAAATTAAGTTTTTCTTTTATGTGAATTTCTACACTAGAATATCAGTCACATTAGAAAATTTAGGAAAAATACTTAGAGGCTTTTTATGAAGAAAAGGTCTACATGTAATTTGTATCCCTATCGGTCTACTTTATTTTAAAACTAATTTTGGTTTATTTGGTCAACAGGTTTGACCAGGACACCTCTTTTGGTGGGATCTAGACCTAGAGCTAGGCAGAGACTAAAAGGTGTGCCCACCCTTCATCCTTTTACCAAATGACCTGAAATTTGGGCAGGGAGTATACCCTAGTTATACCTAGGGCCTGCCAAAAAATGGAAATTTTTGGAGAATGTTTTTCTATAGTTTTTGGAAAAATTTAATAATATTAAGAAAAATTAATTGGTTGGCTTAAAATTTCCAAACCCTCCCAAATCTCTGTGAGTGGTCCCTGGGATCATCATGAGGCTCTGTATAATTTTTTATCTCATTTGGAGATGTTTTAGGTAGGAAATGGACAACCCTAAGCGATGCCCTATTAATGGGTTTTTATGTTAAAAGTGCACTTTGAGATTTGAGTGTTCAGATCACCTTAAAAGAGGCTGAGATTTTTATTGCTGACTAGAAATGCCCTCTAGCACCCCATCATGGATTTTGAGGTGGATTGGGGTAGATTTGCCCTAGAATCCAAGGCCAAACCCTAAAGGTGGCTCTTGGTGAGTTGTGAAGGTCAGTGGGTCAAATGACCTTGGACTGACTTGAAATTTGGTACAGAGGACCATAGGGCCATTATAGGTCCTTGGACAAAATATTAGGGGATTTGGAGACAACTAGGCCACCTAAAATCCTAACCCTAGTTTAGGGCACCAATCTTAATTTGAACTATTATGCTGACAAATGAACTAAAAATCAAATAAAAGTTTGGGCAGGGTGATTTTCTGGTCTAAATGGCCATACTATAATTTTGTTGAGATTTTTGGGTTAATTTATACAGTACTTAATTCACAACTCTAGTTGTGCCCTAGATATTTATTTATATGATTCTTGAATTTCTGTTCACTAGAAAGTTATGAAATCTTGGATTAGGGCATCTTATAGCATGTTATACCTTCTGTAGTTTTATTGGGAGTTTTATCTTATTATTTTGGGTACTTGCTTCTTTAACTTACCATTTGGGATATGTAGTCAAAAATACAAATAATGCCCAATTATTAATTGGAAAATTATGAACTTTGGTCAGTGGGTGTTTCCAACGATGGTAGTCACTCTGTAATTTTCCCTGGATTTTTAGATAATTAAAATAGTACCTCCTTCACTAAGCTAGGAAATTAGTATTTTGCATTAAAATAAATTCAGAGCCTAACATATTATATAAAAATCATGGGACTTAGTTTCTGATAGTTTTAGGTCACCATAAAGCTTCTGTAATTTTCTTGTAATTTTTGGGTACATATTTACAGTACTTGCTTCATAATATGGTAGAAGTGGTCTAAAATGGTAAATTAGGAAATATAGGCATAAACACCTCTGAAATTTCTAAAAATTTGGAATTACTACTTAAATGCCTCATAGTATTTTTACTGATTTTATTATAATTTATTGTTGGCTCATTAGTGCACTTCATGTTCATACTAGGGCATTGGGAGGCTTAGAATAAATAAATTAAATGCCCGATAATAGGAAAAATTTGGAAATCTTGGACATAGTTATATTATGTCATGGAGCTCTAGTAAATATTATAGGAGATTCGGAAGACAATTTGGAGTACCTCCCCTTATATACCTCATGTATTTTAGGATGGTCTGCATATAGTAAAACCACGGAAACTGAACTAGAGTGGGTAATGAACTTGGGGAGATGGAATTTTTTGTAGTTGTTGGTTTGGATAGGGCAAGTTAAGTTTAAGTTCATTATTGGAAGTCAGGATAAGTAGTGTATGAGATTGGCTAGTGTTAAGTGGCGTTCGGGAACGACGAAAGATCGTCCACCCCGGGTAGGAGAGGAAGAGTCTTAATACTCTAGGGCTAGATATAAAGTAACTTAAAAAGGGATTGGGTAATGGCTATCAACCAATAACAATAAGTGCCTTGCGAAAGGGAACGGTGGGTTTCAGCTACCATCATAGTTCCTAGTGACCTTTGAGAGCCCTTCACGGGGAATACCGGGGGCAGTCCTGGGCTAACGTAAACTGTAGGAATGATAAGCTAAAAGAGTAACTAGTATATCTAGGGTTTCACATACACATACCCCGATAGCTAGGGAGGTAGAATAAGTTCGTTTGGTTGTCGTTCAGACGGTAGCTCTGAAGGTAGATGCACGGACGGGACTGTCCGGGGAGCCGAGGGCTCGAGGGTTTGAGTACAGAATAAGGTGGTGGGTCTTCAGTATTTGATTGTCGTTCACACCGACATTGGTGCGTTGACTCGGCGGTCTGGGACACTTAGCCAAAGAAACTCTGGTGGATATAGCCAGCACTAGTACGCGGATACACTAGGTTGTGTTCTTCTAGGGGCGTACGGAAGGGCTAGGCCCGGTAGTGTGGATATCCGCCTAGGAGTGGGGGGCCCGACCCACTGTCTCCATTTTCCACTACGGGGGTTCCTGGGAGTGAAGCTAGCTGCCCGAACAGGGGTAACTAAAGGTCTGTGCGCATAGAGTCGTGTGCGTGAGTTGCACTTGCATGAATAATAGCATAGCATATCACTACACTCATATTTGCATACAACCGACACCCCAACGTATAAATCGGTATGAGACTTTTTATATGATGGGAGCCTTGCAGAAGACCCCTTAACTTATAAGTTTGTATGGGCATTCATATAAGTTAAGGTTACTTACTTATTTACTTATTTGTTCTCTATCTGCCTTCTTATATATTTGCTACTAACTACATGTCTACTTTATTACTTACTACCATAGAATTGCTAGATGTACTTTATTTTAGATAGTTCTTTATACACCATGATAGTTGTAAGATTAGCTCTATTATCATCTGCTTGATTACTCTCTGCCTTTGTAGCTTCCCTTTCCTCCTCTCCGCTCGGTGCTTAGGAGCCGTGGGGGGAGGGGTAGGGGATGATAGGGCTTAGTCTTTATGACTAATGGTTTTCGAACCACAACATTACAGGAGATCCAGATCGGAGACAGGGACCAGCAGTCCAAGGACCAGCACTAGCGGAGTACGGTGCGCATGGAGGTCGGTCAGTCTAGCACCGGTGCACTTGCGACCAGCTCCATGAGTGATTAGTATTTTTATAGATTCTGTGATGAGTGATTTATAGTGAGGACTCTGATGTACCGGGCTCGAGCCCGTTTATCTATATTTCATCTGAACTGTATCTTTGCAGTACTCCTATTTGATGTTACTGATGGACTGGATGTGATTTCATTTTATATGTCTATTTCTGTGGACCTGTTTTCATTTTATGTACACTTACTTCTCTCTCTCTCTGTGATCGAAAAGGGCTGGCAGAATTGGCGTTTTTTAGTGGCGACCTTCCCGTGAGTCGGCGCCACCGTAAAGCGGTAATTCTGGGCTAAGACCCCGGTTTTCTAAAAGAAAAAAGAAGGGGGTCTTATAAGTGGTATCATAGCAGACCTCGATCGGAAGAGAAGTAGTCCACAAAACCTTGGGCCACCCCCGTACGACCTTAGTTTGTGGACAAACTAGCAGCGGAAGAAGTGGTGTGCCCATAAGGGAAATCACATGTGAAAGTCCATCCTACCCCTTCTAAAATTCCATTCATTCGCTCTCTAATAAATGGAATTTTTCCTTGTAGCCTGCGAAGAACCCTACATCACAGATGGGGACACCTCAGGCTCCGAATGTGGTCCCACCTCCGCCGGCTCCAGCTCCGTTCCAGGAGACAGAGATGGGACAAACACTGACGGCCATTCTGGAGGCCTTCAGAGCTCAGCAGTCCCGGCTCCACAGCCAAACCTTGGGGCCAATTGGATGACTGTCTTCCGGGGACTTTCCCCTCCATCCTACCTGGGGACGGAGTCTGTAGTACGTATGGAGGAATGGTTGGATACCATTTACGAGACACTAGCGCAGATTCGATGCCCCACTGAGGAGGCAGTTGCTTTGGCGGTCTCCTGCCTAGAGTCACACGGAAAGAGGTGGTGGAAATCTCAGCTGGACACCACCTTTGCGGGGATGGATTGCGCTGATATTACTTGGGAGGAGTTCAGAGCAGCGCTCTTGGGACATTTTGTACCTCAGTCGGTGAGGGACGACCTTCAGGATAGGTTCCTGCAGTTGAGGCAGGGGAACAGGACTGTGGTGGAGTATTATCAGGAGTTCACTCACCTGGCCCGCTATGCGGACGCTTACCAGTTAGACGATGCTGGATATTCCAGGAGGTTTTATAAGGGGCTGCAAGATGACATGAGACAGGCCCTCCTTTTCGTCTCAGAGGGGAGTCTGGCCAGGATTCTGGAGATGGCTAAGAAGAGAGAAGCGGATCAGCTTACAGTCAGGAGCCGGAAGGGACCGACTGATGATACATTGATCGGAGGTCGTAGAGACCATCCTCGGGGCCAGGTTATTGGGGAGAGTATGGACGGGGAGCAGCCTCGTCAAGAGATTGGGCAGGAGAAGAGGAGTCAGGGGGTATTGGCTCCCCAGCCTTTGCAGATGCTGGAGATGCCAAGGACAGCAGAGCAGGCACCAGTATGCTTTCAGTGCAATCAACCGGGGCATATCAAGAGGAACTTTCCTATGAGGCGAGCACCCCCACCAGCACATCAGGGCGCTCCACGTCCCCGATAGTTTGGCGGATGAGGACAGGACTGAGGATGAGGATTTCAGGATCGAGGCCGCAGGCCAGAGAGGGAGCAGGTGTATACTCTAAACCTGACACAACCCCGGAACCCGGAGCAGGTTATCGCAGGTATGCCAGTACTTTTAAATTTTCTTCATATAAACTAGTATTCTAAACATAACCTAGTTAGAAATTAAGAGAAGACAACTGCAACAAGAATACTAAGACACTTTATTACCCCAAGCATAGTCTTCGTTAGCGGCAAGCCCGCTCACACTCTCTTCGACACTGGTGCTTCGCACTCGTTCGTGTCGGAGGATTTTGTGAAAGGACTAGAAGGTGTGGAGCGATTCACTGGGAAGATGATGAGGGTGCGCCTACCCGATGGATTAGTGATAATGACCTCTGCTCATTGCAATATGGAAGCGAGGATAGACGGGAAGGCGTTTGAGGCACCAGCGATAATTCTGAAGATGCCAGATTATGATCTTATCCTGGGCATGACTTGGCTGTGCTGGAACCATGCCCAGATCGACTGCGTGGCAAAGAGGATCACCGTGAGGCACGTCGACTCCTTCATTATCATCAAAGGTATTATACCAGCACCCTGTACCTTATTATCGTCTGTGCAGGCCGTTAAGGACCACCTGTAGGGTGAAGAAGTTTATCAGGTCCTTTTTGAGGCGGTCGTGGCCAAGGACTCCATTTTAGATATTCCAGTTGTGCGGGACTTCGTCGACGTGTTTCTGGAGAAGCTACCAGGGCTACCCCCGCACCGAGAGAAGGACTTTAAGATTCAGCTCGTACCGGGGGCTAAGCCGGTATCCAGAGCTCCCTATCGAATGGACCCAAAGTAGTTCGTGGAATTTCGAAGCCAACTTCAGGAGTTAATGGAGGCCGGGTTCGTTTGGCCTAGCTCTTCACCATGGGGAGCTCCGTTGTTATTCGTTAAGAAGAAGGACGGGACCCTTTGACTGTGCATAGATTACCGGGCCCTGAACAGGTTGACGGTCCGGAATACTTATCCCTTACCAAGGATAAACGAGCTATTTGACTAGTTGGAGGGAGCCCATTGGTTCTCAAAGCTGGATCTGAGGTTAGGGTACTATCAGCTTTGCATTCAGGAGGAGGACATCCCGAAGACGGCCTTCAGCAGCAGATATGGTTTGTACGAGTTTACCGTGATGCCGTTCGGGCTCACGAATGCACCCTCCGCATTCATGACCTTTATGAATCAGGTGTTCGAACAGTATCTGGATGTCTTTGTTATCGTATTCATCGACGACATCCTTATCTATTCAAGGACGGAGGAGGAGCATGCGAGACATCTGGCCTTGACCTTGGAGAAGCTGCGGGAGCATAAGATGTATGCCAAGTACAGCAAGTGCCAGTTCTGGCTAAAGGAGGTGGCCTTTTTGGGCCATGTCATCAGTGGAGCAGGCTTGGCAGTGGATCCGGCAAAGGTCCAGGCAATACGGGATTGGCCACCACTAAAGTCGGCCTCGGATGTTCGAATTTTCTTGGGACTTGTCGGTTATTACCGGAAGTTCGTAAAGGGGTTCTCTCAGATTGCCCTCCCTCTTACGTCACTGACGAAGAAGGAGTCACCTTTTATTTGGACACCACGATGCGAGTCTGCTTTCCAGGAGCTGAAGGATCGTCTTACCTCGGCTCCCATCCTTGCTCTTCCGTAAGGGAAGGAAGGATTCCAGGTGTACACAGATGCTTCCTATCAGGGGATGGGTGTCGTTCTGATGCAGAACGAGCACGTAATAGCCTATGCCTCCCATTAGTTGAAGCAGCATGAGCAGAACTACCCCGTGCACGATTTGGAGATTGGGGCAGTCGTTTTTGCTCTTAAGATCTTGCGACACTATCTCTACGGAGTACATTGCGATATCTTCTCTGACCACAAGAATCTGAAGTACATCGACACCCAGAAGGAGTTAAATATCAGGCATAGACGCTGGGTGGAGTTTCTGTCGGACTACCAGTATACCATGCACTACCATCCGGGGAAGGCAAACGTGGTCGTAGATGCTCTGAGCCAAAGAGCGAGTACGTCGGGAGTAGGCCCGCAGCTGATGGCCTTGGATTTTGTTAAAGCTTTCGAGGAGATGAAGATATCACTAGTGTCTGAGGATGACCCAGAGTTATACATGGAGTACCTGGGGTCGATAGTTACTACTGATAATATTCGGGACAACATCAGAGATGGGCAGAAGCTGGATGAGAGAGCTGAGCCGATATTCCAAGCCTTGGAGGAAGGCACAATAGGAGATTACTCTTTGAGGGATGGTCTTATGTGTTTCTGAGACAGAGTTTACATACCAGCAGGGGGCCAGATCTGGGAGGACATCATGACGGAAGCTCACTACAGCCGATACTCGGTACACCCGGGGATCACCAAGATGGTAAAAGATTTGAAGAGGACGATGTACTAGCCGGGTATAAAGAAGGACATTACGGACTTTGTGACGCATTGCGAGGCCTGCCAACTCGTGAAGGCAGAGTGTAGGAACCCGGCAGGCTGGCACCTCGATCCCGTGCGGGGAATGACTCGATCTGGGTGATAGTGGACAGGCTAACAAAGGTGGCCTGATTCATTCCAGTGGCGAAGGACGCTCCGGTTAGTGTATTAGTACGGAGGTTCATTGAGCAGTTTGTGCGTAATCATGGGGTGCCAAAGACTATCGTATCGGATCGGGATGGGCGGTTTATATCCAGGGAGTGGAGGTCAGTGCAGGCCCATCTGTGTTCTCGGTTGACATTCAGTACAGCTTTTCACCCTCAGACCGACGGGCAGACGAAGCGCACCAACCGTACACTGGAAGATCTTCTGCGCCTGTGTATTTTGGACCGCGATGAGCCTTGGGAGAGATAGTTGCCACTGGTCGAGTTTTTGTACAACAACGCCCATCAGTCCAGCATAGGCATGGCTCCATAAAAGGCATTGTATGGAAGGAGGTGCAGGACCCCACTATCATGGGTTCAGGATGAGGATCCGAAGGCACTGGGCTCAGAGTTTGTGGGGGATACAGATGCTCAGATTAAATTGATCCAGGACAGGATGTTGGAAGCCCGGAGTAGGCAGGCCAAATATTACGATGTGAGGCATCGTCAAGTGGAGTTCTAGGTGGGAGACCGGGTTTTCTTGAAGATACGGCCGATGCACAGAGTCTCGCAGGTTCGCGGGTGGAAGAAGCTCAGTCCGAGATATATGGGGCCTTACAAGAACCTGGAGCGGATCGGCCCCTTAGCCTATAGACTGGAGCTACCACCGTAGTTAGCGGGATTGCATGACGTCTTACACGTCTCCTCACTATTGAGGGCTCTGCTACGCCCTGAGCAGCTGATTTCCTCGGCGGATGGCCCGGTGGCCTCGGATCGATCAGTCAACTTGGACCCTATATGGATCGATGACACGGCAGTACGGGTCTTGCGACGGAAGAAGGTTTCGTTAGTCAAGGTTCTATGGAACAATCATGGGCAGGAGAAACATACATGGGAGCCACAGGACCTGATGCGGCAAAAGTATCCGGAGCTTTTCGGTCAGGTATACCTCATAACCCCTCTGGACAATCAATTTGCTTTCCAGTTTTAAGCCAATAGGACTGAAATTTCAAGAATAGGGGCTAATCTTTTGTTTATTGGGGTATATACCTAGTCAACTGGACGAATTGGTCTTAGATTTGACAATCACCTTCAAACCACACATAACAAACGTAACGTAGAGATGTAAATCTTTCGACTTTTATGGGATGTTACAAGCTTCTTTCTCCCGATTGGAGCCCCCGTAGGCTTAACCTTGATTTAAGGGAAAAAATCTTTGTTTTGTTTATTGGGATTTGTAACATCCCATTTCCAACTAGACCCCTAGGAGTGGTTTTGTCTTAACAGAACCCTAAAAAACCCAGGAATTGAAGTATATCGACCAAGATTTCGAGTCAAGGGGTGGTCATGCCTGTGACTGACCCGTCACGCCCGTGACCTAGGGCGTGACCCCTTCAACGATCGTCGACCTCAGGAAGACAATCGTTGAGCTCAGAAATTTCAACATGGGCCTGACACGCCCGTGACCAATCCGACACACCCGTGACCTTGGAATGGCGTTGAGTGAGCTAAGCTCACTCAACTCCGTGGTCTGGATGGCGTTGAGTGAGCTAAGCTCACTCAACTCCGTGGTCTGGATGGCGTTGAGTGAGCTTAGCTCACTCAAAGCCATAAGTTAAATGGCGTTGAGTGCACTGACTGCACTCAACGCCATCTTGTGTCGTCAGGTTGGCGTTGAGTGAGCTAAGCTCACTCAAAGCCGTAGACTGGATGGCGTTGAGTGAGCTTAGCTCACTCAACACCGTAAACTGTCAGGCAGGATAGCGTTGAGTGCGTTGAGTGCACTCAACGCCATAAGTTGAACAGCGTTTAGTGCACTGACCGCACTCAACGCCATTTGGTGTTGTGTGGATGGCATTGAGTGAGCAGAGCTCACTCAACGCCATAATCTGGACGGCGTTGAGTGAGCTAAGATCACTCAACGCCATCTTTTAAAAAGCACATATTCTGGGTGCGTTGAGTGAGCAGAGCTCACTCAACGCCTTAATCCGGATGGCGTTGAGTGAGCTGAGCTCACTCAACGCCATAATCCGGATGGCGTTGAGTGAGCGCCATAGTCTGGGATGGCGTTGAGTGAGCTGATCTCACTAAACTCCGTAGCTTTGATGGCGTTGAGTGAGCTGAGCTAACTCAAAGCCATTATACTTAGAATTTTTTCTGGCATCTTATTTTTGGCTGGGTGCTGGTTCAGCTTAACCGGGCCGGTCTAGGGAGTGGGCCATTTTCTCCTATTAAGACTTAATAAAATCTTACTTAATTTAAGTTGACCGGTCAAGCTTGACACGTGAACCGACAGCTTTGCAAAAGAGCAGTTACGGCCATGGCCGAGCCCCGTCCTTCACGGCCACCAATTGCATTTGATGCCATAGTCTTCCCCCTTCCCTTTTCCGGCTGGATCCAACTCCTCTAGGGAAGAGGAGGAGTTTCCAGCCATTAGCTTGCTGTCACAGAGCCGTTTCAGCACCCCCACCACCATGGCCGAGCCAAGCTATAATGGGCCATTAATGGCCACCAGCTTTTGGCCGTTTCCCCTCCCTGACCAAGCCTTTAAACACCCTCAGAGGCCCAAGAGGAGGTTTTCCCAGCTTTTACCTGAAGTTTTCGAGCCTCCCATTGTGCTATTGAGAATTTCGGCGACGCCACCACCGCAGCAATGGAATCCCTACGGTCTGCACGCCTCTAGCCTGCGAACAAGGTCCTCCCCTCCTCTCTCTCTACGGGTAGATCTTAGCTTTCTTTAGGATAAAGACTCGGGCTCAATTGAGCCCGATCGGAAGAGCTTCTCTTTCCAATTTTTCCGCAAAAAAATGAAGTCTCGGGCTCGCCAGAAAAAGCCTCTCCGGTGGTCGCGCCGCCACCCGGCGATGGCCACCACCTCAACGGATGTGGTGGTGGCGGTGGCCGGCCAGGGAGGAGGCTGGATAGCCGGAGGCTAGGCTTCGAAGTAGCTCCAAGTCGGGCAAATCATGGCCTTTGGCTGGAGGAATAAGACAATGCCAGGTCCCTTAGATCTTGCTTCAAGATATGTGCTGTTTAAATTAAGTTTTTCTTTTATGTGAATTTCTATACTAGAATATCAGTCACTTTAGATAATTTAGGAAAAATACTTAGAGGCTCTTTATGAAGACACGGTCAACATGCAATTTGTAGCCCTATAGGTCTACTTTATTTTAAAATTTATTTGTGTCTATTTTGTCAACTGGTTTGACCAGGACACCTTTTTTGGTGGGATCTAGACCTAGAGCTAGGAAGAGACTAAAAGGTGTGCCCACCCTACATCCTTTGACAAAATGACCTGAAATTTGGGCAGGGAGTCTACCCTAGCTATACCTAGGGCCTGTCCAAATATGGGAATTTTTGGAGAATGTTTTTTTATACTTTTTGGAAAAATTTAATAATCTTAGGAAAAATTAATTGGTTGGCTTAATGACTTCAAAACCCTCCCAAATCTTTGTGAGTGGTCTCTGGGTTATTCATGAGGCTCTGTATAATTTGTCATCTCATTTGGAGATGTTTTAGGTAGGAAATTGACAACCCTAAGTTATGCCCTATTAAGGGGGTTTTAGGTTAAAAGTGCACTTTGAGATTTGAGTGGTCAGTTCACCTCAACAGAGGCTGAGATTTTTACCACTAACTAGGAATGCCCTCTAGCACACCCTCATGGATTTTGAGGAGGATTGGGGTAGCTTTGCCTTAGAATCCAAGGCCAAAGCCTAAAGGTGGCTCTTGGTGAGTTGTGAAGGTCATGGGGTCAAATGACCTTTGACTGACTTGAAATTTGGTACAGAGGACCATAGGGCCATTATAGTTCTCTGGAAAAAATCTTAGGGGATTTGGAGACAGTTAGGCCACCTAAAATCCTAACCCTAGTTTAGGGCACCAATCTTCTTTTGAACTATTATGCTGACAAATGAAACAAAAATCAAATAAAATTTGGGCAAGGCAATTTTCTGGTCTAAATGGCCATAATATAATTTTGTTGAGATTTTTGGGTTAATTTATACAGTACTTCATTCACAACTCTAGTTGTGCCATAGATATTTATTTTGATGATTCTGTAATTTCTCTTCACTGGAAAGTTATGAAATCCTGGATTAGGGCATCTTATAGCATGTTATACCTTCTGTATTTTTCTTGGAAGTTTTATCTGATTATGTTGGGTACTTGCTTTTTTAACTTACCATTTGGGATATGTAGTCAAAAATACAAATAATGCCCAATTATTAATTGGAAAATTATGAACTTTGGTCAGTGGGTGTTTCAGACTATGATAGTCACTCTGTAATGTTCTCGGGATTTTTAGAAAATTAAAAATATTACCTCCTTCACTAAGCTAGGAAATTAGTATTTTACAATAAAATAAATTAAGAGCCCAAAATATTAGAGAAAAATCATGGGACTTAGTTTATAATAGTTTTAGGTCACCATAAAGCTTCTGTAATTTTATTGTGATTTTTGGGTACATATTTAGAGTACTTGCTTCATAATATGGTAGAAGTGACCTAAAATGGTAAATTAGGAAATATAGGCCTAAACCCATCTAAAATTTCTCAATATTTGGAATTACTGCTTAAATGCCTCATAGGATTTTTACTGATTTTATGATGATTTATTGTTGGCTCATTAGTGCACTTCATGTTCATACTAGGGCATTGGGAGGCATAGAATAAATAAATTAAGTGCTCGATAATAGGAAAAATTTGGAAATCTTGGACTTAGTTATATTATGTCATGATAGACCTCCAGTAAATATTATAGGAGATTCGGAAGACAATTTGGAGTACCTCCCCTTATATACCTCATGTATCTTAGGATGGTCTGCATATAGTAAAACCACGGAAACTGAACTAGAGTGGGTAATGAACTTGGGGAGATGGAATTTTGGTAGTTGCTAGTTTGGATAGGGCAAGTTAAGTTTAAGTTCATTATTGGAAGTCAGGATAAGTAGAGTGTGAGATTGGCTAGTGTTAAGTGGCGTTCGGGAACGACGAAAGATCGTCCACCTCGGGTAGGAGAGGTAGAGTCTTAATACTCTAGGGCTAGATCTAAAGTAACTTAAAACGGGATCGGGTAATGGGTATCAACCAATAACAATAAGTGCCTTGCTAAAGGGAACGGTGAGCTTCAACTACCATCATAGTTCCTAGTGCCCTTTGAGAGCCCTTCACGGAGAATACCGGGGGAAGTCCTGGGCTAACATAAACCGTTGGAATGATAAGCTAAAAGAGCAACTAGTATAACTAGGGTTGCACATACACACACCCCGATAGCTAGGGAGGTAGAATAAGTTGGTTTGGTTGCCGTTCAGACGGTAGCTCTGAAGGTAGATGCACGGACGGGACAGTCCGGGGAGCCGAGGGCTCGAGGGTTTTAGTACAGAATAAGGTGGTGGGTCTTCGGTATTTGATTGTCGTTCACAGCGACATCAGTACGTTGACTCAGCGGTGTGGGACACTTAGCCAAAGAAAGTCTGGTGGATATAGCCAGCACTTATACGCAGATACTCTAGGTTGTCTTTTTCTAGGGGCGTACGGAAGGGCTAGGCCCGGTAGTGTGGATACCCTCCGAGGCGTGGGGGGCCCGACCCACTGTCTCTGTTTACCACTACGGAGGTTCCTGGGAGTGAAGCTAGCTGCCCGAATAGGGGGAACTAAAGGTCTGTGCGCATAGAGTCGTGTGCGTGAGTTGCACTTGCATAAATCATGGCATAGCATATCACTACACTCATATTTGCATACAACCGACACCCCAATGTATAAATCGGTATGGGACTTTTTATACGATGGGAGCCTTGCAGAAGACCCCTTAACTTGTAAGTTTGTATGGGCATTTATATAAGTTAAGGTTACTTACTTATTTACTTATTTGTTCTCTATCTTCCTTCTTATATATTTGCTACTTACTACATGTCTACTTTATTACTTAATACCGTAGAATTGCTAGATGTACTTTATTCTAGATAGTTGTTTATACACCATGACAGTTGTTATATTAGCTCCATTGTCATCTGCTTGATTACTCTCCACCTTTGTAGCTTCCCTTTCCTCCTCTCTGCTCGGTGCTTAGGAGCCGTGGGGGGGAGGGGTAGGGGATTATAGGGCTTAGTATTTATGACTAATGGTTTTCGAACCACGACATTACAGGAGCTCCGGATGGGAGACAGGGACCAGCAGTCAAGGGACCAGCACCAGCGGAGTACGGTGCGCATGGAGGTGGGTCAGTCAGGCACCGGTGCACCTGCGACCAGCTCCGTGAGTGATTAGTATTTTTATAGCTTCCGCGATGAGTGATTTGTAGTGAGGACTTTGATGTACCGGGCTCGAACCCGTTTATCTATATTTCATCTGAACTATATCTTTGCAGTACTCCTATTTGATGTTACTGATGGACTGAATGTGATTTCATTTTATATGTGTATTTCTGTGGACCTGTTTACATTTTATGAATACTTACTTCTCTATCTTTGTTATCGAAAAGGGCAGGTAGAATTGGCGTTTTGTAGTGGCGACCTTCCCGTGAGTCGGTGCCACCGCAAAGCGGCAATTCTGGGCTAAGACCCCTGTGTTCGAAAAGAAAAAAAAGGGGGGGGGGGGGGGTCTTACAATACATGTATATATATAAGTGTGCTTAAGCTAGAAGTGGTTGTTAGCTGGCGTGTGAAGAGGTAGGATTACTGTAGCTGGTGGCCGAAACTCCCCATGCTTCGATTATTCTATATTATCTTTTGGAGAAGGTGGCAGGAGATATATAGGAAGCCAGCTGGTATCGAGCTTCACTTCTCCTCCTTCCCAAGAAATCAGTAGGCTTCCTGCAGAAGGAACCAGTGGAGGAGCTGCAGCTTTGATCGGCGGTGGCTGCTAGTTTAGGAGTCTTTTCTCTCCAGTAACGGTGGATCCGAGATGCTCTCGCCGAGGGCTAGCTTTCTAAGTAGCTACTTTGCGGCCGGTGCCGAGCTTGGGAAGGCAGTTGCTGGAGCTTGGTGGAGAGGAAAGTGTCTCCCTCTCTCTTGCTATTTATTTTATTCTATCTCCTAGCTTGTGTTCTGGTTGTTCTTCCCTATAAGTAGAGCAGCAAGAGGTTTTTTTTCTTTCTCTATCTCCCTCAAAGCACACTTACATATTTATTTACCTTTACTATCCTTTTGATAGTATTGTTCTTCTTACCGTCATACTTTTCACTTACTGTTAGCTGTTGATTTTGTTACTGGGTTGGTAAACCCTTTTTACTCTCACTTAAATCATATATTCTTCATGCTTTGATATTGTGCTGAGGCGTTCTTTCTTGAATTCCTCAGGTCCAGATTGTAGCCGATAGAGCGGCTGTTTCCTTTTAGTGGGTTTTGCTGATAGCCTCTAGGGTAGCTGAGTTGCAGATCTTTCACCTTGTGAGGTAGTTATTCTTCTTTTCTGTATGGACATGCACACTCACTGGTGGGTTCGTGTCGGGTTGTTGACGCCCCCTGGTGGCTTACTTATTTTGCTGAATATGAATTAAAACTGCTGTTTTTGCCCTCTTGGGGTTGCTTACCTGCTTCTGGGAAGGTTTTATGCAAGGTTGCATGTTAGATATTTTAAAACCCTAAACTATTATATGTATATCATGCATATCATATTTACAAAGCTAAAACACTATCTTCTTTAAGCGTAAAGAATATCTTTCATATATAAATACTATA
The DNA here is from genome assembly GCA_039513925.1 of Platanthera zijinensis. Taxonomy (NCBI): domain Eukaryota; kingdom Viridiplantae; phylum Streptophyta; class Magnoliopsida; order Asparagales; family Orchidaceae; genus Platanthera; species Platanthera zijinensis. The sequence continues at coordinate 24,938,032 of CM077094.1, read as the reverse complement.
CTCATTTAGGATGTCAAATCAACTAAATCAAAGTATTTTTCCACTACAAACAAATATATTTTTCCTATCATAGACTAGTTGATCCACTGTGCCGAGGGATACGACCTTTAAATAAACTGGTTTTCTACTATTTAAAAACTTATGATTCATAGTCTTGGTGCATTGCCTGAGCGTCAGCAGTTATCCCCTGCTCGAAGTGGTATCGCAACGCGTGTTTTCCCATACTCTGATACTTCTTAACCTCGGGGAAAATGTGGGTTGTGACAGTTGGTATCATAGGGAGGTTGCTTGACAATTGGTCTTGCAACCTTTCCCTAGTTTGCATTAGTATTTTTAGCGTCATATCATACACACACTGATATGTCATCCGCACGTCTTGGCTAAAGAACGAACACTACACTCATAAGCATGAAGAAGTATACGGGGAATATTATGTAGTATGAGATGCATAATATGTGTTTGTATATGGATACACCATAGGAGGCAACATGTGAGAGTTATGTAGTATGGGATGCATAACCTCACCACATGAATGCGGCTAACACATTTTCTTTTTTTTCGTTGCATGGGAATGTTATGTAGTATGGGATGCATAACATTTTCATGTGTACGCCACCCATGACATGCATTAAGGACTTTTTAGAATACATAGCACGGCATGCATAACATAAAATTTCATAAGCACAGCGTTCCAGGCTAAAGATTTACATGATGACATATGTACACACATGGTTTTGAGTCAAAACGAGTATAAAAACAACATTCATGGTTTAGGCACATGAGTTAGTATGATGGTAGTGAACCATCTCAGGTTAAGCATAACATAATCATTATAAAACAAATCTCAGAGCAAGTTTTGCAGTTGAAATTCATATTTAAGTATGCTTGTCTGTTCCAAGTAGTTTCGTTCTAGCAGCTGGGCTGGGTTTTAACTAGAGCTGGTGCGATTATAGGATGGCGAAGCGTCCTGCGACGCGATCGAATCCCCAATCTAAACGAGAGTCTTCGGGATCCCAGAGCGAGGCTCTGATTGTAAGTTTGCGGCTAAGTAATGAAGCCTTATCTAGGCAGATGGTGGACATGCAGAACCAGATTCAGTCCTTGGTTGCAGTAGTGGCAGGGCAGGCTCAGAGAGTTAAGGACCCCGTTGGGGGTGTAGCTGTTCCTCCCCCTCCTGCTCCTCTCATTCCTCCATTTGTGGTGCCCCCAGATATGGCCTACATATCTCAGTTTCAGCGGCTTAGGCCCCCTACTTATGACGGGCAAGCAAATTTCATGATTTTGGATGACTGGCTGATTTCCATAGAGGAGATGTTCTCCTATTCTGGGATTATAGATGATCGGAAGGTAATGCTCGCTGCCTACCAGCTCAAAGGATTGGCAAAGAGTTGGTGGCTAAGGGAGAAGGAAAGCTTTGTGGCAGGATGCACCTGAGAGTCGTTTAAGGTAATGCTATTAAGTAAATTTCTGCCCTCGGTAGAGCGGGACCGGTTGATGAACGACTTCCTGCATTTGAAGGAAAGGAAACTCACGGTCAATGAGTATGAGGTTGAATTTAGAAAGCTGAGTCAGTTTGCTCTTGGGCTTGTGACTGTTGAAGCAGATCAGGTTAAACAATTTCTGGGTGGGTTAAGAAGCGACGTTCAGCAGTTAGCAAATGCCTACAGAGCAGTCAGTTATGCCGGTGTGGTTGAAGCTACTTTGAAGTTCGAGGCCATTGAGAATGCTAAGAATAGAGGCCAGCAAGCGAGGTAAGAAAAGCGGAAGTCTGTTGGAGGGAAAGGCCCCCAGGAACCTGATGCAACTTCAAGGAAGAAGACCAAGGGGACTTGTAGCTTATGTGGCCGGCCGGGCCATCCTTTGGAGAAGTGCTTCAAAAGATTGGCAGCACAGAAGAAAGAGCAAGTCCATGCTATTCAGGGTGCTCCCAGAGGGGATGTGGTGTGTACTTTGTGCGGAAAGAAGGGGCATGATACCACCCGTTGCTGGTTGAAAGATAAAGTTTGCTTTCAGTATGGGCGAAAGGGCCATCTCAAGACGAGGTGCCCTAGAGCTCAGCCCGTTCTCCCAGCAGTTCCATTGCAGGCATTGCTGTCACCCCCGCGCATAGATAAAGGCAAGGGGAAGCTGAATGTAATCTCTTCAGAGGAAGCATTGACCTTGACCCAGGTTATTTCAGGTTATATTCTTCCTAACTTGAATATTTTACTTCTGGTATAGTTTAGCTTTTGTTTTCCCTTAGTTGTGTGGGATACTTTATAGGGAGATTTAAGGTAAAGAACCACTGGGCGCGCGTTCTTTTCGATCTGGGCGCAACGCACTCTTTTGTTGCTCGGGCTTTCGTGGAGCGATTCCGCTTGCGCCTAGATCGTGTTGGTGGAGCTTTTTGCCTCAAATTCCCTTCTGGTGACTCTGTGATTTATGATTTGGGTATTAAGGGCTTCCCAATATTTTTGGGGGACTTTCTAGCAAAGGCGAATCTGAAAGTGATTAACCTGGAGGAATTCGATGTTATCCTAGGCATGGACTGGTTGTCCATGTATGATGCGGTTATCCAGTGCAAGGGTAAGCGCTTAGATTTTGTGAAGGACAACGGTCAGCCCGGGAGCATTTATGTCGATCTGCTCCAGGAGTCTCCGGTTATTTCTACGGTACGTGCTCACAAGTTGCTTGATTCTGGCTGTTTTGCCTGTTTGGTCTCTCTGGTCGGGGCAGATGTTAGTGTGCCTCGGTTGGAGGAGATTACTGTTGTTTGTGAGTTTTCTGATGTTTTTCCTGACGATCTCCCTGTTCTTCCACCCGATAGAGATGTCAAGTTTATCATTGATTTGGAGCCGAGTACGCGTCCTGTTGTTAAGGCGTCATACCGCATGGCCCCGCGAGAGCTGGAGGAGTTGCAGATCTAGCTAGATGAGATGTTGGTAAAGGGTTTTATTAGGCAGAGTTCGTTGCCCTGGGGTGCGCCTGTGCTGTTCTTAAAGAAGAAAGACGGGTTGATGAGGCTATGCATCGACTATAGAGAGCTGAACCAGGTTACAATTAAGAACAGGTACCCTTTGCCACAGATTGATGATTTGTTTGACCAGCTACGTGGTAGTGTTTTGTTTTCAAAGATAGACCTTCGTTCGGGATATAACCAGTTGAAGATTCGGGAGCCAGATGTTCCGTGGACGGCGTTCCGTTCTCGTCATGGGCATTTCAAGTTCTTAGTCATGTCATTTGGTTTGACTAATGGCCTTCAGCTTTCATGGATTTGATGAACCACGTGTTCAAGGATTGCCTAGACAAGTTTGTGATTGTCTTTATTGACGACGTTTTGGTGTACTCCCGGAGTACAGAAGAGCATGCTCGACATCTGCGTCTGGTCTTGGCGACTCTGAGAGACCATAAGCTTTACGCCAAGCTGAGCAAATATGAATTTTTGTTGCCTCAGGTATCTTTCCTCGGTCATGTGGTTAACAAGGAGGGCATCTCAGTAGACCCAGAAAAGATCGTTGTGGTTATGGAATGGGCGAGACCTGTTACTCCTCGAGAGATCAGAAGCTTCGTGTGTTTGGCGGGCTATTATAAAAGATTGGTGGAGGGATTCTCCACCCTGTCTGCACCGTTGACCAAGTTAACGCAGAATAATGTAGCCTTCGTATGGGATGGAAAATATGAAGAGGCTTTTGAGGAGCTAAAGAGAAGGCTATGTTCAGCTCTTGTTCTGTCCTTGCCTACTGAAGGTGCTGAGTATGATGTATATGTTGATGCATCACATATCGGGCTGGGATGCGTACTGATGCAAGGCGGGAAGGTGATTGCGTACGGGTCGAGACAACTAAAGACTCATGAGAGGAATTACCCTACGCATGACCTGGAGTTTGCTGCCGTGATCTATGCTCTAAAGTTGGGGAGGCATTTGTTGTATGGTATGTAGTGAAGGATTTTTACTGATCATATGAGCTTGAAGTATGTCTTCACGCAGAAGGAGTTGAATCTGCGTCAGCGGTGGTGGCTAGAGTATGTGGCCGACTATGATGTCGAGATTCAGTATCATCCGGGCAAGGCCAATGTGATGGCCGACGCCCTTAGTCGGAAATTGGGGAAGATTGTTGGTCTCACAGCCGAGTTGTTAGTAGAGGAGTTTTTGTTGATGGGCATTTCTGTGGGTAGCTGCGATGTGCAGAGCAGCCTGGCAGTGGTAGAACCTTCATGGATCGCGCTCATGAGATTGCATCAGAAGGATGATCCTTACCTTCTGCATTTGTATCTTCGAGCTGAAAAGGTGAGCTGCCAGATTTTTCTATAGATGATTCAAGTACTTTGAAGTACTGTTGTAGTTTTTACATTCCCGCGGTTGGAGACATCAGGGTTATGGTGTGCAGAGAAGCCCGTGGATCTAGCATTGCCTACCACCAAGGATCCACCAAGATGTACCGCAATTTGAAGCAGATTGCCTGTTTGTATGGGATGAAGGAAGACATAGTCAGGTTTGTTTCTGAGTGCCACACTTGCAAGCGAGTGAAGGCTGATCATTAAAGACTAGGTGGAAAGCTGACTCCCTTGTAGATTCCGACTTGGAAGTGGGAAAGCATCTCGATGGATTTTATTACAGGCTTGCCAAGATCTCCTAGGGGGCATGATTAAGTATGGGTGATCGTGGACAGACTGACGAAGTGTGCTCACTTCATGCCATTCAAAATCGACTACCCGATGAGTAAGATATCAGAGCTGTATTTAGAGGAGGTCATCAGACTGCATGGTGTACCCATGAGCATCATATCGGATCGTGACTCCAGGTTCACGTCTCGTTTTTGTAAGATTCTTCAAGAGGGGTTGGGGATAGATTTAAGGTATTCCACTGCTTATCACCCGCATACCAATGGTCAGACGGAGCGGGTAAATCAGATTATGGAAGATATGATCTGATGCTATATTCTGGACCACGGTGGGGCGTGGGATGAGCGTTTGCGGCTTATAGAGTTTGCGTATAATAGCAGCTATCAAGAAAGCTTGCAAATGGCTCATTTTGAGGCTTTGTATGGGAGGCGCTACAGGACTACTTTGTTTTGGGCTGAGTTGGGCGAGCGACCCTTGTTGGGTCAAGAAGCACTCGTGGAGATGGAGATTTCGGTGAAGCTTATTCGGGAAAAGCTTCGGATAGCCCAGGAGAGATATAAAAAGAACGCCAACCGGCGTAGATCAGATTTGGAATTTGATGTGGGGGACCATATGTTTTTAAAGGTTTCCCCGATGAGCGGGATTAAGCGGTTTGGCAAGAACAGGAAATTGGACCCGAGATACGTAGGGCCATTTTTGATTACTGAGAGGATCGGAGTATCAGCTTACAGGTTAGAGTTGCCTGCAAATTTTCCCGGCGTGCATGATGTCTTTCACGTCAGTAAGTTGCGGAAGTGTGTGCAGAGTGACAGGCAGGTTTTGGATTATATGCCCCAGTTGGAGCCGAACCTTTCTTTTGTGGAGGTGCCTGTCCGCGTCTTGGATGCTCAGGATTGCGTGTTGCGGAGGAAAACCATTCCTATGGTTAAGATTTTGTGGAAGAACCAGTATGTGGAAAGCGCGACATGGGAGCTAGAGTCGGCAGTGAGGAAGGCTTACCCTCATCTGTTTCCCTAACCTTTTGCCTGGTATGTATTGTGTTTTTTTTCATAGCTTTGGCTTAGCTATTTCTTGTCCTTCTTGATTGAAGTGTTTTGTGTAAAGTTTCGAGGCAAAACTTTCTTTTAGGCGGGGTGACTGTAACGCCCCCAACTTTTCTGTGTTTTGTTTGATAGATGTTTGGCGTTACGATGACGCATATCCGGCCTTTTTGACGTTGTTAAAGCGTGGTCATAGCTCTTTAGGTTCCTTTAGTGGACCATTAGTAGCCTGTTTGCAAGATTCCCCAGCTAGCCAAAGTCTGTTGTGGTGACTCGGCTGAGCCGCTTAGGGAATGCTTGTGTTTTGGCTACGGGTAGTTTTAGCCCGAGTTTTGATCGTCGGATGTTGTTTTCGACTTTGCCGTTGTGTTTGTAGCTTGGGTGTTTAGCTACGGTACGAGTTTTGTCGAAATCCGCGATGGTTTGTTTTTTCGCGTTGTTTCGACGTTTGTTTTGTTAGTCGGTAGTGTGTAGCCATGTTGTTGCCTTTGTTGTGCGTAGCCTTGTGTGGCTGAGCCTGATAAGGCTTGTGCATTGGTTTTAGGCTAAAATGTTAGCCATTTATTATATATATATATGTGTACATGTATATATATATATATATATATATATATATATATATATATATATATATATATATATATATATATATATATTTGTGCTTGTAATGATGGGGTGCGGTTAGCCCTTTTTTCAGCATATATATATACAAGTTTGCTTATATATATATATATATATATATATATATATATATATATATATATATATATATATATATCGGAATATATAAAATTTTATATATATATTTGTTCCTAGCTTAGCTCGGGCAGGGTCAGCTAGGTGGCCGGAGTTCGGTTAGCTGAGGTGAGGTTAAGATAAGTATACATGTATATATATAAGTGTGCTTAAGCTAGAAGTGACTATTAGCTGGCGGGTGAAGAGGTAGGATTACTGTAGCTGGTGGCCGAAACTCCCCATGCTTAGATTATTCTATATTATCATTTGGAGAAGGTGGCTGGAGATATATAGGAAGCCAGTTGGTATCAAGCTTCACTTCTCCTCCTTCCCAAGAAATCAGCAGGCTTCCTGTAGAAGGAACCGGCAGAGGAGCTGCAGCTTTGACCGGCGGTGGCCGCTTGTTTAGGAGTCTTTTCTCTCAGGCGACGGTGGATCCGAGCTGCTCTCGCCGAGAGCTAGCATCCTAAGTAGCTGCTGTAACACCCCAAAAATCTCAAAATGTGTTTGCAAACAATTTTGGGTTGGAGGCTGTTAGACATGGCCTGGGACACGGGCGTGTCCCAGGGCGTGTCGGGTGTACACGGCCTGGGACACGGGCGTGTCCCAGGGCGTGTTCAGGCTAATCGACGATTGATAGTCGACGATCGTCGAGCCTGGGACACGGCCTCTGACACGGGCGTGTCCCAGGGCGTGTTGCGCAATTAAATTCGAAAAATGGTCTGTTTGAGTCAGAGAGGTACACGGCCTTGAACACGGCAGTGAACACGGCATGGAACACGGCCGTGTTGGGTTTGACACGGGCGTGTGCCCTACCCGTGTACTGGTTTTGGAGATCGGTGAGTACCGTGTAACAGGAGACACGGGCGTGTCTCATGACTGACACGGGCGTGTCAGGTATGACACGGGCGTGTCGATGCCCGTGTTCTCGAATATTTCAGTCGGTGCGACTGCCGCGTGTGCCGCTTAAGAGTACACGGCCTGTGACACGGGCGTGTCACAGGCCGTGTCGGCCAAAAGAAAAGGAATGTTCAGTTAGATCTTGGCCCTTCATTTTCTTTAAATAAGATCCTGTGGCTGGAGATCATTTCTGGGCTGATAAGGCCGGAAAGGGGGAAGAAAAGCCCATTCTTCTTTTCATCTTCTCTTTCTAAAGTTTAAGAGAGAGGTGAGAGCAAGGAGGAAGAAGAGGAAGTGGAGTTCGGCTGCCGGTGGTGCTACGGTGGTCCAAATCGCGAGCCGAGTTCGGATTTGCGAAGGCAACGCTGCTGCGAAGGCTTTCATCCGTCTCAAATTTCTCTCCATGGCTCCGAAGCGAACTCCTAGGGTAACGATTTCCTGCTTGGACATGTGAAGTCCTTAATTCCTGCATTGCATAGGGAAAACCCTTCCCCGCGAGTGTGCGGTGGGTTGTGGCGTCCCTTGGGGTAGATATGTGAAGTCCCCCTTGTTAGAGTCCGGAATTGGAGTACGGATCTAGGCATGCTGTGTGAAGCCCATCTGGACATGGTCTGGATTGGTGATGCTTGGTTGCATATCAGAGAAGACTCCGTGATTATGGCTTGTATGCATGATGGTTAAAGTACTGGAGGAAGTCCAGGAAATGTTGAGAGTCAGACTCTCTTGTGGCCGTGAGTGCTACTTTGTGGAAAGTTGAGCCGTGAGGCTGCAACTAGGAAATGGTGGAACGGGCAAGGTGAAACTGTACCCGCGTCAGTCCAGGCGTGAGTCTGACGATGTGAGCAACGGGAAAGGTGGATCTGTACCCGCGTTATGGTTGTCTAACCTTGGGTGCTTAAGGCCCTGTTAGGATCACATAGCGAGAGTCGACGGCCTGTGAGCCGATCAGACTAGAATGCTCATAATGCACCGTTATGTCTGGGACCTCTGAACGGTGTGAATGTGCCCTGAGTGCACGGAGCGTCGGGCCGTCGTGCCGACGTTTGTGATATGTGACTGTGCGGGTGTGCACGTCTTGCTTGAATTGCTATATATCATGTTGGATGATTGTTATGCAGGGATGGAATTCCGCTGCCCCGTGCCAGGGGCAGGGTCGTTATAATTGGTCAGCTGAATGCTGACCGTTGCCCTGTTTTGCCACCGCTTGGTGGATTGGTTCTTATAGGTACTGGAGGTGCTGGCCCGAGCGGGACTTAGCGGGCTGAAGCCCAAAGCTGCATTGCTGCCCTCGAAGGCATTGTTTTGTTTCTTTTGTTCATGTGTGGCCGGCCTGCTTGCCGATGTCTGTAAACCACACTCTTGTTAAGAGAAACTGTTGTAAGGCCTTAAGGCCAGACTCTTTTGATGTATATATACATTCCTATGTTAGTGGACAATATTCTTTATCTTGAGTTCATTAATTCAACCGTGAAGCTTCCGCTAGAATGCTCTGTGTTAGGATGCGTTAGATTTGATATTATTTCGTAGCATCTCCGCCTGTTTGTGGAATATGGTGTGGGGCCCCGGCTAGACCCTCTATTATATTCTTCGTGACGGGTAGAGGTGTTACAATTTGGTATCAGCTTGTTGGTCGCTCTCTTCCGAATTCGCGGACGAATTCTATTGAGAGGTGGCGAGCACGTGTCAGTGCTGTCGTTATAACACTTAATTTGAACTCAAGATTGTCCACTTAGGAATGAAAATACACTTGTTTGTTGAACTTGTGTATTCTTTATGTATAGTTGCCGATTTTATTGGTCGTTAACCTATGTATTTTACACATATAGGTGACCAGAAGTGTTGCGGGTCAATCCGAACCACAACGTTCTGTTGAGAGTGCGGCACCAGCCGAGGTGCCCACAACTCCTCCATCTGCTGAAACAGTCCGTCTCATCACGGAAACGGTGCTTGCGGTGATGAATGCTCAGCAGGCGGGGCAGGCACGTCCTGCAGTGGTGCCAACGCAAGCTGGGGTACGGCAAGAACCGGTAGAAGCCGAAGTTGATCCGCGGGTAGCAGATCAACAATGGAAGCAATTCTTGAGCTTTAACCCTCCGCAGTTTCATGGGGCGGGTACACCGGCCCAAGCAGAGGATTGGCTTGCAAGAATCAAGAGGATTATGAGGGCTATCAGGGTTGAGGAGGAACAGAAAGTTATGTTAGCCACTTTCCTACTGGAAGGAGAGGCGCGATTATGGTGGGATTAGATTGAAATGCATCACTTGGCTGGTAGGCAATTGGCAGAGATTACAATGGACGAATTTTCTCGGTTGTTCTTAGCACAACATCTGCCGGTGCAGCAAAGGATATCGATGGAAATGGAGTTTCAACGGTTAGCACAGGGAGATCGAAGTGTGGATGACTACCTGCATAAGTTCACCCGTTTGGGAAGATATGCGGGCACGATCTTCACCGAAGAAGAGCGTAAGACTAGTCGGTTTTATGCGGGACTGCGAGATGAGCTGAGGTATTTGCTCTCGAGTTCTGTGAGTCAGGGATTCCAAGCCTTAGTCTGTACGGCTCGTTCTTTAGAGACGGACATGAAACGGGGGCAAGCAAAGGGAAACTTGGCGGTGGTGAAGCCAGAGTTTAAGCCGCCGCGTCCGGACAAGTTTGGCTACCGAAGGAAATGGAATAAGAAATCTAAGTCTTCTGGACAAGCTCCTTCTGCGACTGTGACGAATACATCTGGGTATGGATCTCGTGCTTGTTATACGTGCGGGAAGGCTGGACACTTCACACGTGAATGCCGATTTGGTCCTCCAAAGGGTGATAAGAAGACGGGAGCGTCTTATGCGGAGAAGGGGAAGACTGTGGTGGAGTCTTCTGCCTCGCACGCGCAGCCCAGGGTCTTCAACCTTGGACAACAGGAGGCCATTAAGCAGGTGGATGTCGTCACAGGTGCGCATAAGTTTTAATGTTTTTACGTTTGGTGTGCTGTGCTTGTTTTAATTATCATATTATAGGGTTTGTCCTTATACGAGAGTATCCGGCGCGAGCACTGTTCGACACAAGTGCTTCACATTCGTTTCTGTCTGAGGACTTTGTCTTTCGTGTCGGGGTGCCTATCCGGACCAAGACAGACAGTGTAAAGGTGCTGTTGCCTAACGGATGTTTGATGTGCGCGGATCGATCTTGCGGTCTTGAGGTCAAGATAGGAAGTCGGGAGTTCAAGGTGGAAACATTAGTATTGCCGATCAAAGAGTTTGATATAATCTTTGGTATGGACTGGCTTTCAGAGCAGCGTGCCTGTATCGATTGCACTTCAAAAGAGGTCACACTTGGGCAAAATACCGAACAAGAGACCAAGTTTATTGGTATGCAAGGGATGAGTGGGATGTTGGTATCCGCTCTCCAAGTTATTAAGGCAGTTCGGAAGGGTGCGGAGTTGTTCTTCACACTCATAGAGGCGGTGGCGCCGAAGACCAGTGTGAGTGAAGTGCCTATTGTGTCGGAATATGATGATGTGTTTCCAAAGGACCTTCCGGGGTTACCTCCCCAAAGGGAAATTGACTTCGCTATCGAGCTGGTGCCGGGTGCAAAACCCATGGCCCGTTCGCCGTATCGGGTAGCGCCAAAAGAAATGGCCGAACTGAAAGTTCAGTTGCAAGAGTTGTTGGAGCAGGGATACATACGCCCAAGTATGTCACCTTGGAGCGCGCCTGTTCTTTTTGTGAAAAAGAAAGACGGTGGTTTGCGACTATGTATTGATTATCGCGAACTAAACAAGCTGACGGAGAAAAACAAGTATCCAATTTCTCGGATCGATGACTTGTCCGATCAGCTAGCAGGCTTAACCGTCTATTCGAAGTTGGATTTGAAGTCCGGGTATTACCAGTTGCGGATTAGGGAAGGTGACATTCCCAAGACAGCGTTTGGCACACGCTATGGTCATTATGAGTTCACAGTGATGCCGTTCGGCTTATGTAATGCGCCTTCGGTCTTCATGGATCTCATGCATCGAACGTTCCCCGAATACCTGGATTTGTTTGTGATTGTGTTTATTGATGATATCCTTGTATATTCACAATCGGAGGAAGATCATGCAAACCAATTGCGATTAGTATTGCATACCTTGCGAAGGAATAAGTTGTATGCCAAGTACTCTAAGTGTGAGTTCTGGCTCTCGTCGGTGGCTTTTCTAGGCCATGTGGTAAGTGGAGAGGGCATAGCGGTGGATCCGGCTAAGATAAGTGCCATTCGTGATTGGCCAGTGTTGTCTTCGGTGGCCGAAGTCAGGAGTTTCCTTGGACTGGCGGGCTACTATAGACGGTTCGTGGAGAACTTCTCCCGGATTGCTTTGCCTCTGACTACGTTGACGAGAAAGGATCAGAAGTTCGTTTGGACGCCGGAGTGCGCACGAGCTTTTGAGGAGCTGAAAAGTCGTTTGACCACGGCGCCTGTTTTGACGTCGCCATGTGGTACAGATGGATTTGAAATATACAGCGATGCGTCAGGAAGCGGCTTAGGCTGCGTTCTCCTGCAGTTTGGCAAGGTGATCGCTTATGGTTCACGTCAATTGAAAGTGCATGAGCGTAATTACCCCGTCCATGATTTGGAGTTGGCGGCGGTGATCTTTTCGCTAAAGTTGTGGCGACATTATCTATATGGCGTGAAAGTGGATATTTATACAGATCATAAAAGCTTAAAGTATCTGCTCGATCAAAAGGAGTTGAATATGCGACAAAGGAGGTGGATGGAATTCCTTGGGGATTATACCTTCGACATGCACTATGTTCCCGGAAAGGGAAATGTGGTCGCTGATGCCTTGAGTCGTCGGACTCCAGTACGGGCAAATTGGTTGCGGATACATGATGAGCGGTTAGTCCAGGAGTTGGAAGCTCTGGAGATATCTTGTGTAGAAAGAGATTCTTCGACTGAAGCATGCGTGAACTGGTTGGAGGTTCAATATGACCTTGCTGACAGGGTTCGGCGGGCAACGGAGTTGGATGAAAGTCTCCAATGCTATGCAAAGGAGGGATCTGGTGATCAGTTCTCCTGGGATGATGGTTTATTACAAAAAGATGGCCGATTGTGCGTCCCTAGTGCGGGTAAATTGCGGGAAGAATTGTTATATGAAGCACACTTTACAAAGTACTCAATTCACCCTGGGAGCACAAAAATGTACAAGGACATGAAGAAACTGTTCTGGTGGCCTGGTTTAAAGAAGGACATAGCCGCGTATGTGGCTAAATGTCGTACTTGTGCTTTGGTAAAGGCAGAATGTCAACGGCCGAGTGGTTTCCTGAAGTCGTTGCCGGTTCCGCAATGGAAGTTTGAGGATATTTCTATGGATTTCGTGCACGGATTGCCGAGATCTCAGCGTGGCCATGACTCAATCTGGGTGATTGTAGACCGGTTGACAAAGGTGGCTCACTTTGTACCAAACAAGCGGGACGATTCAGTGGAAACGTTGGCAAAGCTTTATGTGGAGCAGATTGTTAGATTGCACGGTGTTCCCCGGAGCATCGTAACTGACCGAGATGGGCGCTTTACCTCGAAGGATTGGAGATTAGTTCATCAAATGTTGGGCACGAAGTTAGCATTCAGTACGGCCTTTCACCCGCAAACGGATGGCCAAACTGAACGAACCAACAGAACGATGGAGGATATGCTCCGTATGTGCGCCCTGGACTTCGGTAAGAAGTGGGAAGAACTTCTTGTTATGGTGGAATTTGCCTATAATAATAGCTATCAAGCGAGTATAGGCATGGCCCCATTTGAAGCGCTGTATGGTCGTAAGTGTCGTACACTGCTAGCTTGGGCAGAAACTGGCGAGACCAAACTTTTAGGCAAAAAGGAAGTCGAGGATGCTACCTCAACAATACGCTCTATTCGAGAGAGGCTCCTAATAGCCCAAGATCGGCAGGCCAAGTATTACAATGCTAAGCACCGGAACGTGGAGTTCGCGGTGGGTGACTGGGTCTATTTAAAGATTAAGCCCTTCAAAGGCGTATCTCGGATTCTGCGGTTGAAAAAGCTAAGTCCGCGATACCTTGGTCCGTTTGAAGTGGTGGAGCGAGTTGGGGAAGCTGCCTATCGGTTAGCTCTTTCATCGGAATTGAGTGGATTGCATGACGTGTTTCACATCTCGGTGCTACGCAAAGCAGTCAAGGATCCAGCTCAAATAGTTGACAATGATCGAGTGCCGGTTGAGTATGGGCTAACGACAAAGGTGAAGCCTATACGGATCGAGGATCGAGCCGAGAAACAGTTGCGGAACAAGGTGATCGGGATGGTCAAAGTCCGGTGGGACAATTGTGGCCGAGAAGAGCTAACATGGGAGCGCGAGCAGACCATGCGAGCCGAGTTTCCCGAGTTATTTTCGTAACTTGTTCGCTCGTTGTATATGTAATAGAAACATATAAATGTTTGTTATTTTCTCCCTATTGTCTTCAAATTTCGGGACGAAATTTTATTAAGGGGGGGAGGATTGTAACACCCCAAAAATCTCAAAATGTGTTTGCAAACAATTTTGGGTTGGAGGCTGTTAGACACGGCCTGGGACACGGGCGTGTCCCAGGGCGTGTCGGGTGTACACGGCCTGGGACACGGGCGTGTCCCAGGGCGTGTTCAGGCTAGTCGACGATTGATAGTCGACGATCGTCGAGCCTGGGACACAGCCTCTGACACGGGCGTGTCCCAGGGCGTGTCGCGCAATTAAATTCGAAAAATGGCCAGTTTGAGTCAGAGAGGTACACGGCCTTGAACACGGCAGTGAACACGGCATGGAACACGGCCGTGTTGGGTTTGACACGGGCGTGTGCCCTACCCGTGTACTGGTTTTGGAGATCGGTGAGTACCGTGTAACAGGAGACACGGGCGTGTCTCATGACTGACACGGGCGTGTCAGGTATGACACGGGCGTGTCGATGCCCGTGTTCTCGAATATTTCAGTCGGTGCGACTGCCGCGTGTGCCGCTTAAGGGTACACGGCCTGTGACACGGGCGTGTCACAGGCCGTGTCGGCCAAAAGAAAAGGAATGTTCAGTTAGATCTTGGCCCTTCATTTTCTTTAAATAAGATCCTGTGGCTGGAGATCATTTCTGGGCTGATAAGGCCGGAAAAGGGGGAAGAAAAGCCCATTCTTCTTTTCATCTTCTCTTTCTAAAGTTTAAGAGAGAGGTGAGAGCAAGGAGGAAGAAGAGGAAGTGGAGTCCGGCTGCCGGTGGTGCTACGGTGGTCCAAATCGCGAGTCGAGTTCGGATTTGCGAAGGCAACGCTGCTGCAAAGGCTTTCATCCGTCTCAAATTTCTCTCCATGGCTCCGAAGCGAACTCCTAGGGTAACGATTTCTTGCTTGGACATGTGAAGTCCTTAATTCCTGCATTGCATAGGGAAAACCCTTCCCCGCAAGTGTGCGGTGGGTTGTGGCGTCGCTTGGGGTAGATATGTGAAGTCCCCCTTGTTAGAGTCCGGAATTGGAGTACGGATCTAGGCATGCTGTGTGAAGCCCATCTGGACATGGTCTGGATTGGTGATGCTTGGTTGCATATCGGAGAAGACTCCGTGATTATGGCTTGTATGCATGATGGTTAAAGTATTGGAGGAAGTCCAGGAAATGTTGAGAGTCGGACTCTCTTGTGGCCGTGAGTGCTACTTTGTGGAAAGTTGAGCCGTGAGGCTGCAACTAGGAAATGGTGGAACGGGCAAGGTGAAACTGTACCCGCGTCAGTCCAGGCGTGAGTCTGACGATGTGAGCAACGGGAAAGGTGGATCTGTACCCGCGTTATGGTTGTCTAACCTTGGGTGCTTAAGGCCCTGTTAGAATCACATAGCGAGAGTCGACGGCCTGTGAGCCGATCAGACTAGAATGCTCATAATGCACCGTTATGTCTGGGACCTCTGAACGGTGTGAATGTGCCCTGAGTGCACGGAGCGTCGGGCCGTCGTGCCGACGTTTGTGATATGTGACTGTGCGGGTGTGCACGTCTTGCTTGAATTGCTATATATCATGTTGGATGATTGCTATGCAGGGATGGAATTCCGCTGCCCCGTGCCAGGGGCAGGGTCGTTATAATTGGTCAGCTGAATGCTGACCGTTGCCCTGTTTTGCCACCGCTTGGTGGATTGGTTCTTACAGGTACTGGAGGTGCTGCCCCGAGCGGGACTTAGCGGGCTGAAGCCCAAAGCTGCATTGCTGCCCTCGAAGGCATTGTTTTGTTTCTTTTGTTCATGTGTGGCCGGCCTGCGTGCCGATGTCTGTAAACCACACTCTTGTTAAGAGAAACTGTTGTAAGGCCTTAAGGCCAGACTCTTTTGATGTATATATACATTCCTATATTAGTGGACAATATTCTTTATCTTGAGTTCATTAATTCAATTGTGAAGCTTCCGCTAGAATGCTCTGTGTTAGGATGCGTTAGATTTGATATTATTTCGTAGTGTCTCCGCCTGTTTGTGGAATATGGTGTGGGGCCCCGGCCGGACCCTCTATTATATTCTTCTTGACGGGTAGAGGTGTTACAGCTGCTTTGCGGCCGGTGTCGAGCTTGGGAAGGCAGCTGCTGGAGCTTGGTGGAGAGGCAAGTAGCTCCCTCACCCTTGCTATTTATTTTATTCTATCTCCTAGCTTGTGTTCTGGTTGTTTCTTACCTAGAAGTAGAGCAGCAAGAGGTTTTTTTTTTCTTTCTCTCTCTCCCTCAATCCCACCTGAGCTGCTCCCTAAACTCTAGCTTTAGTAGCAGCAGTTTTTCTTTCTTTTTGTTTTGTTGGTGGTTTTGTTTGTCTCGGCTGCTGTCCAGCCTTGGTTAATATTAGGATTAGGCTTAGCTTTGTGGTAAGCTAGTTTGGAGCTGTTGTGGTCGGGTAGGAGAGGTAGGAGTGAGAGCTGGAATTAAATTCCAGCTCTCGGGTTGTGGATAGCTGAGTGGGCAGAGGTAGGTTTAGTTCCAGATTTTCTGGAAAAATGTTAAGTCAAAAAGCATTGAGTGAGTGCACCTCACTCAACTCCTAGACTGTTGGGCTTATGGCATTGAGTGTGGTGCACTCACTCAATGCATAGTTGTTTTTACGGCTAAGGGTCCCGGCGTTGAGTGGAGTGGGCCTCACTCATCGCCAGGTTGTCTTTGTGCGGTTAAGTGTAGAGGCGTAGAGTGAGACGACCACACTCAACGCCAAGGCAGGTCTGGCGTTGAGTGTGGTGAACTCACTCAATGCCACAGCTAAGACTTGCGGCTAAGTCTTTGGCGTTGAGTGAGTAGACCTCACTCAATGCCGTAGCTATTTTGGCGTTGAGTGAGATGGACTCACTCAACGCTGCAGTTTTTTGTCAGTAAGTTAAGTCTAATGGCGTTGAGTGAGTCGACCTCACTCAATGCCAAAGCAGTTTTGGCATTGAGTGAGGTAGACTCACTCAACGCCGCAGTATTTTCAGTAGTTAAGCCTGATGGCGTTGAGTGAGTCGACCTCACTCAACGCCAAAGCAGGTTTAGCGTTAAGTGAGGTAGACTCACTCAACGCCACAGCTAGGGCTTGCGGTTAAGTCCTTGGCGTTGAGTGAGGGTACCTCACTCAACGCCATGGCTGTTTTGGCATTGAGTGAGGTAGACTCACTCAACGCCGCAGCTTTTTTAGGCTAAGTCTTTAGCCTTGGGATGTGTTCTTCTTTAGGACTGTTAGAGGAGTTTTTTTCCTTCCTAAGGGGGATGTTGGGGTGTTCGACTAGTTTTTGCATGTCGATTCATGGACTATGACTGGAGGGGGTGTTTTCTGGACTCTAGAGGGGTGGAATGTGTGTGCTGAGCTAGGGAAACCACAAAGTCTGGACAACGGGGCCGACTTGTTTAGGTGTGTGTACCCTAAGACTGCCACCAGTTGTGTTCACCCTTGAGTATTTATTTTGAGGTCTGGTTGTTGGTGTTGGTACTGCCACCCACTCTAGCCCCTTATTATTTACACCCCGGTCATTTTCCCACAAAGTTAGGACTGTTACATCTTTCTTTTGCTGCTTTTGGTTATTCCTGCTAGTATACTGATGCTTTACTGCTGCAGGTTTTTTCTTTCTGCCGAGCAGGTAGCTTTTGTGCCCATGCTTGGCGATTTACCTTTTCTGTCCTTTTGATAGTATTGTTCTTCTTACCGTCATACTTTTCACTTGCTGTTAGATGTTGCTTTTGTTACCGGGTTGGTAAACCCTTTTTACTCGCACTTAAATCTTATATTCTTCATGCTTTGATATTGTGCTGAGGCGTTCTTTCTTGAATGCCTCAGGTTCAGATTGTAGTCGATAGAGCGGCTGTTTCCTTTTAGTGGGTTTTGCTGATAGCCTCCAGGGTAGTTGAGTTGCAGATCATTCACCTTGTGATGTAGTTATTCTTCTTTTCTGTATGGACATGCACACTCACCGGTGGGTTCGTGTCGGGTTGTCTACGCCCACTGGTGGCTTACTTGTTTTGCTGAATATCAATTAAAACTGCTGTTTTTGCCCTCTTGGGGTTGCTTACCTTCTTCTGGGAAGGTTTTATGCTAGGTTGCATGTTAGGTATTTTAAAACCCTAAACTATTATATGTATATCATGCATATCATATTTGCAAAGCTAAAACACTATCTTCTTTAAGCATAAAGAATATCTTTCATATATAAATACTATACTCATTTAGGATGTCAAATAAACTAAATCAAAGTATTTTTCCGGTGCAAACAAATATATTTTTCCTATCGTGGACTAGCTGATCAACTGTGTCGAGGGATACGGCCTTTAAATAAACTGGTTTTCTACTATTTTAAAACTTGTGATTCGTAGTCTTGGTGCATTGCCTGAGCGTAAGCAGTTATCCCCTGCTCGACATGGCATTGCAACGCGTGTTTTCCCGTGCTCTAATACTTCTTAACCTCGGGGAAAAAGAGGGTTTTGACAGATCTTCATCACAGGAGAAATCAGTTGCACTGAAGGAAAATAGCTCAAGAAAGCCTAAAGCAGCATCTCATGCTCCCACTCAGGAAGAAAGTGAAGAAGAAGACTCAGAGCCAAGCACCCCAGGCTCAGAGTTATCTGATGGAGAGTTCTCTCTTCTATCCAGAGAGTTCAAGATGTTTCTCAGTAAGAAGAAACAGATGAGAGGCAAAGACTCCTCATACAGAAGATCACGTCATGATGGTGATCATCAAAAGAAAAGTCACATAAATGACAGGTATAAGTCCAAATAGAACAAACTTATTTCTACTTATATTGTGTGATATTGCTATAACAAGCCAGGTAACGTGATCATCGACTTCCCTCATAAGAAGAAGGAGGGTGAAAGAAGAGAAGAACGTAAGTCCTCCCAAGGCAAAAAGAATGAGAAGAGCTTCATGGAAAATAAGCAGAACACCTTCAGTGACACTGACTCGTCCAAGTCAAGTGAGAATGAAGAAGCCTACTTCAGGCTCATGGCTCACTCTGACGAAGAAGAAGCTGACACCCATTTTATGGGTAGGTAAATTCTCAAACAATTCTTTCAGAGTCTGATGCTCCAGAAAATGATCATGAGGATTGTTCCTCTTATGATGAATCAGAACTCATGGCTCAATATAAAGAGTTGATCATGGTCTATGGCCGGTGTAGAAAAGTTATTAGAACTCCGGCCAAGGAGATCAAATCCCTTAAGGCTGAGAGGATCACTCTGAGGGAGGAAGTTTCAAGAATGAACTCATTGAGAGAGGAACTCCATGCCATGGCAGATGATAACAACAACTCACATGAGCTCCTTAACAAAAAAAGAGAAAATCATCAAGAAGCTGGAAGGACATCTTTCTAGCGAAAATAAACTTGTTAAAAGTTTCTCCAATCCTAAGACAATACTTCTATTTGTTGCTGAATTCTCTGCTCAGGCTAAAAGAGCTTGCTTAGGTTGTAACATCCCTCGGGCAACTTGTTGGGCATTGTATTTGTAACATCCCATTTCCGGCTAGACCCTAGGAGTCGGTTGGTCATGACAGAACCCTGTGAAGCCCAAAAATTGAAACAAATCGATCGAGGTTTCGGGTCACGGGTTGGTCACGCCCGTGATAGACCCGTCACGCCCGTGACTTTGGGCGTGACTGCTTCGACGATCGTCGATCTCCGCGAGACGATCGTCGAACTTGCTGCCCGGGCATGTCACGCCCGTGACCAAGGTGTCACGCCCGTGACCTAGGGCGTGACCCCTTCGACGATCGTCGATCTCCGTGAGATGATTGTTGATCTGGCAGCCCGGACATGTCACGCCCGTGACCAGAGTGTCAAGCCCGTGACCAGGGGCGTGACTCCTTCGACGATCGTCGATCCCCGTAAAACGATCGTCGAAATTGAACTCGGGCCTGTCACGCCCGTGACCTAAGTGTCACGCCCGTGACCTAGGGCGTGACCAGCCTTCGACGACCGTTGATCTCAGTTCGACGATCGTCGACCTCAAAATTTCCGTTCGGGCCAGTCACGCCCGTGACCTAGGTGTCACGCCCGTGACCTAGGGCGTGACCACCCTTCGACGACCGTCGATCTCAGTTCGACGATCGTCGACCCCAAAAATTGTCACCCGGACCTGTCACGCCCGTGACCTATGTGTCACGCCCGTGACATTGGCCGAAACGATGGTTCAGGCCTGAAATTATTCTAACACGCATGGAAATAAATGCTGGTGTGGGAAGTTACACCAGGAGTAATTACGGGCCGTTTTTCCTTCTATAATTATATAATAAAGGAGAAAGTGTTGGTCCAATAGGAAACCGCCAACTGGACACACCTGTTCATCTTCCACCGTTTCTTATCCCGTCACTATAACCGAAAGGCTATTAAGAGGAGCCTTCATGGCCATTACGGCTTTACCCTTTCACCTCCCCACTTTCTGACTTATAAAAGCCCACTTGGGGCAAGAGGAGAAGTTTACACGCTCAAGTAAACGGATCAGACCTTTGTTCTTGCTGTAGGAGAAGTTCGACTACGCCACCACTGCGCCATGGCACCCCGTCGCTCTTCTCGCCTCCAAACCGCGAACAAGGTCCTCCTCTGCTTCTTCTCTTTCATGGGTAGATCTTAGGATTCTTAGAAAGGAAGTTCGCGCTCAACGGAGCCGGACCCATCTCTCGTTTTCATGCGAAAACCATGAAAAAGGTATTTTTGAGTTCGCCGGAAACCGCCACCTCCGGCGGCCAAACCACCGCCGACCGCTAGCCATCGCCTCAACGGAGGTGGTGGTGGTGGTGGCTGGCCAGGGAAGTGACCGGACGGCCGGCGACGGATCACGAAATGCCTACAGGAAAAATGGTTTTCTGTGTCTGTTTTCGGTTTCATGAAGAAGATGAACAGTAGAATAAATTTTATAATATATAGATTATTATATATTACATAATGGAAAGATGTATTATTTGATTATATTTTGGGGTTGCAAAATGAGGCACTTAGAGGCCGTTTTAGGAAAAATGACCAGACACGAAAGTTGTAGCCCTTCGAGTCTAGATAAATCTAAAATTGGTTTCAACTCGTTTGGGTAAGCGGTTCGGCCGCAGCACCCGTTTTAGTGGGGTCTGTACCTAGAGTTGGGCAGAAATTAAAATGGATGCCCACTCTTCGTCCCTTGTCCAAATGACCTGAAATTTGGGCAGGGGGTTAACCTTAGGTATACCTAACGGCAGACCAAAAATGGGAATTTTTGGTGATACTTTGCCTAAAGTTTTTGTTTTAATTTAATAAACTTAGAGGAATTTATTTAAGTGGTCAAATGACCTCCAAACCCTCCCAAATTTTGGTGAGTGGTCCCTGGCTATTAAACCTAGGTCTGTACAAAATTCCAACTGATTTGGTGGAGTTTTGGGTGGGAAACCTTCTACCCTTAACTAGGCATTAGTGAGACATCTTTTAGTAAAAAATGAACTAAGAGTTTGGAAAGGTCAAATCACCTCAACAGAGGCTGATATTCAGACCCCTGACTTAGAAGGGTGTTATAACCAGCTTGGAGAAACATGGTGTGGATTAGGGTGGATTTTCCCTAAGAGATCGGCTCAAATCCAGTGGGTGGGAGTTTGAGGTTTGTGAAGGACATAGAAGCAAAAGCTCTTGTATGCCCTTGAAATTTGGAGGAGAGTGGGATGATATGCTGAAAACCCTCTGGTTGAAATAGTGAAGGAATTGGAGGTAATTAGGTACCTCGGAAGTTGAGATTTAGGATTAGGATAAACATGTAATTTAGTTATTTTAAGCACTAAATCTAATCTAAAAATTATGAAACTCGGGAGGAGGGAGTTTTAGGATGTTTTAGACTTATGGTAATTTTCCTGGAATTTTATGATTAATAAATATTATACTTCATGTGTTAAAGGATTATTAGCCCGATTTGTTGTATCAAATATTTGGGGGTTTTAAATTAATTATAATCAGTTAAAATTCTGGATTTAGATCTTGACTAGTAGAACATTGATCCCTGAATTTTTATAGAATTTTATGTTGAGTAAATCTAGTACTTTGTTCACAGATATTGGAGAGGGGTTGTATTGTTTAAAAATTAATTATGGATAAAATACTTGCTGGAAAATTATGAAACTTGGCCAGTGTTAATTTTAGGTCTTTATTTGCATGGCATAAATTATTTATAATTTTTGGAAGAATATTTTCTGTACTTGATTCATAAACGACAGAAGTTAGAGTTTATTTCTAAAATAGTTTTCATGCTCTTTTGATGATAGAAAAATTATGATACTTAGGATTTAACCTATTGAGATAACCTACTATATATCATAAATTTGCTGGACATCTTGCATGATTACTTAGGGTAG
Source organism: Platanthera zijinensis (assembly GCA_039513925.1). Lineage (NCBI taxonomy): Eukaryota > Viridiplantae > Streptophyta > Magnoliopsida > Asparagales > Orchidaceae > Platanthera > Platanthera zijinensis. The sequence continues at coordinate 24,915,989 of CM077094.1, read as the reverse complement.
TTCATGTTCAAACCGGTAGCCCTTGGGATTTTCGAGGAATTTAATTAAATGCCAAATAGATTAGGAAAATTTCCATTTTCTGGATTTAGGTCATTTATATCATGGTGAGTCTCCAGTAAATAATTTAGGACATTTGGGATGAGTATTGGATCATTGCATAATCGGTTCGACATGAAGTCTAGGTCGGTCTGCATATAGCAATTATGAAATGCAATAGGACACGATCTGAGGAAGGCATTGGAGTTAATCATATAGTCTGAGTGGGCAATGGTGGAGGAAGTCACAATAGGAAGGTATAAAGATTAGTGGGAATTGGTGATAGCTAGAGTTAAGAGGTGCTCGGGCTTCGGCGAAAGATCGCCTTTTCCCGAAGAGAGGAAGGTTAAAAAGCACCCTAGGATAGTCTATCGTAATATGAGAAGGGAATCGGGTTAAGGGAGATAAACCAATAACAATAAGTGCCTTGCGAAAGGGAACTTCGGGCCGTAATGCCGCCGTCTTGGTTCCTAGTGCCCCTTGAGAGCCCTTCACGGGGAATACCGGGGGCAGTCCTGGGCTAACGTAAACTGTAATAACAAACCGACAAGAGTAACTTAGTAACTAGGGCTGCACTTTTCACAAACACTATTGGCACAGGAAGCTTGATGAGAGCTTCGGCTCGGTTGGTTTGGAGACGGACGTTTTGGTCCGGGGAGCTTCGGCTCGGTTGGTTGGAGACGGACGTTTTGGTCCGGGGAGGTTCGGCTCGGTTGGTTTGGAGACGGACGTTTTGGTCCGGGGAGCTTCGGCTCGGTTGGTTTGGAGACGGACATTTTGGTCCGGGGAGCTTTGGCTCGGTTTTTGTGTGTTTACGATTAAACTTGCATGTGCATAAAATAGGAAAAGTTAAGGTGGTGGGTTTTTCGATATCGGGGAGTTCGATTGCACCGACACCGATATCGTTGACTCGGCGAGGTGATTAGCACTTCGCCAACAGAAGTCCGGTGTGCCAGCCGGCAAGAGTACGCAGGCGTCCGCTTAGTGCACCAAGCATTGAGGCGTACGATAGGTCAGACCAGTGGTGCTTTTACTGATTTTGAGGTGGGCGAGGCCCAACCCACCGCTTCCGTCCGCCACTACGGAGGTATCCTGGGAGGTAACGACTCCAAAAGGGGGAACTAAAGGTCTGTGTGCACAGAGTCGGGTGTGTGAGTTGCACTTGCATGTTTCATTATACCCACTAGCATGTCATAGCATATTCGATTCATTTAACCCTGACACCTAAAGTATAAGTGGTATGGGACGCTTATACATTAGGACCTGCAAAACGACCCCTTGGTCTATAAGCTTGTGTGGGCAAGTTTATAAATCAAAGGTTAATTTCAATATATAACAACCATTGCTGTTTGATAACCGACACCCCAAGGTATAAGTGGTATGGGACACTTATACGATGGGAGCCTTGCAAAAGATCCCGTTTGCTTATGTGTTCTCGCATAAGTGAAGGTTAAATTCATATATTTGCTTTTCTTACTGCTAGACCTATTATAACAATTATATTAACTACTCACCGAATACAACTTGTTAGATTAGTTCCGCTGCCATCTGTTTCTTGATTAATCTCTACCGTCATGTCCTTCCCTTTCTTCCTCCCCGCTCGGTACCTAGGGGCCATGGGGGAAGGGGTGGGGGATGATAGGGCTTAGTCTTCATGACTAATGGTTTTCGAACCGCATCGTTTAGGGGATCGTGGAGCCCAGCATGAAGGAGCAGCCCCAGAGATCGGTGCGCCTAGAGATGGGGCAGTCTAGCTCCGGAGTTCATACAGTTGGGACCGTGAGTCTCGACCCTGAGTAGTTTCTGTTTTAGCTTCCGCATGAGTGATATTGTAGTGAGGACATGATGTACCGGGCATAAGCCCGCATTTATAGTACTCTGATGTTTTCTATGGACACTCCCTTCGTGGAGATTTTTATTCTATATATGTGATCTATTGTTGTGGACTGCATTGCTCTTATTTCATTTATTATGCTACCTTTCAGTGATCGAATTGGCCGGCAGAATCGGCGCCTTATAGTGATAACCCTTCAGGACGAGAAGGTGTCCCCGCAAAGCGGCGACTCTGGGCCTAAGACCCCGGTGGTTGAAAAAGAAAAAAAAAGGGGGTCTTACAAGTGGTATCAGAGCGTGCTCGGGCTGGAGTAGTACTCCATAGTTAAGCGTGCTCGGGCTGGAGTAGTACTGGGATGGGTGACCTCCTGGGAAGTCCCCGTAGTGCGGGCTTGACTATCGAGTTTGACTCATCTAAGGGGGGCTACGGCCACCAACAACTCGCCTGGATGGAGAGGGGTTGGGGTGCATTGGCCTGCAGGCTTGAATGTGATAGGCTGACTACCAGTAGTGGGCCCGGGTCTGGACTACTGGTGGGCCGGCAGTTCCAGCTGGGTCCCGCGGGTTGGCGGGCCTGGACCGTTACAAAAAGTGCACTTTTTGTAACGGTCCAGGCCCGCCAACCCGCGGGACCCAGCTGGAACTGCCGGCCCACCAGTAGTCCAGACCCGGGCCCACTACTGGCAGTAAGCCTATCACATTCAAGCCTGCAGGCCATACACCCCAACCCCTCTCCATTCACAGGCGGGTTGTTGAGGCCGGGGATCGAACCCGAGACCACCTTGATAAGGAGTTTTCAAACCACTCCTCATCACCAACTGAGCTGCAGCTCAGTTGGTGATGAGGAGTGGTTTGAAAACTCCTTATCAAGGTGGTCTCGGGTTCGATCCCCGGCCTCAACAACCCGCCTGTGAATGGAGAGGGGTTGGGGTGTATGGCCTGCAGGCTTGAATGTGATAGGCTTACTGCCAGTAGTGGGCCCGGGTCTGGACTACTGGTGGGCCGGCAGTTCCAGCTGGGTCCCGCGGGTTGGCGGGCCTGGACCGTTATAGTATTCACAATCACCTAGATTTGCATGAAGTCATCCTAAAACTAAGATGATATAAGTTGTATTTGATGCCTTATTTAAGTCATGTGTTTGCAAGAATTAATTACCAAGTGTAGACCAATGTCAGTCTAAAATGAGTCACCAAACACAGGACCATACAATGTAATACCTCATTGTGTGATCCATGGTGTTGACTCATGTGTAGACTCTCTATTGGGATACACTTCATTTTCAAGCACTAAAGGAATAAGAGAAAGACTAGTTATTGAATTCCTTGAAAAAAGAAAATTCTCATAATTCAGAATTTTTCTAAGTGTTTCACTCGAGTAATAACGTAAGTACTCGAGTAGATGTGTAGACAGCTCTCGACTAAGCTAAGTCTAGCACTCGAGTAACTGAAGTAGTTCTCGAGAAGATTTCTTGTTCGTTCTAAAGAAGCCAAGTAGTACTCGAGTATATCTCTTCTTGTTCTCGAGTTATAAAAAATATCTAGTCTAGAACTTTTCTAAGTATAGTACTCGAGTAGTTAAAATGATTACTCGAGTAGTACAAGACTTTGTCTCGAGTAACAGAAGTCAAGCACTCAAAAAGTATATCTAGTCCTCGAGTAGTGAAGCCCTTGTACTCGAGAAGATCAGCTACTTCTCGAGAACTCAATTCTATCACTCGAGTAGCCAGTAATTATTTCCAGATCTTTTCTCTAAGGATTGTTCTCGAGAAATTTACACTCTTTTCTCGAGAAGTCAAAGTGATTACTCAAGTAGTCATATTCCACTCGAGTAATTCAGAAAATTTTCTTTGAAAATTCGTTAAGTTTGAAGGGACCAGATTTCAAATCAACCCCCATGTCTATTGGTCCACGTGCTATGTCTTTATGATTATGACCGTTAAACGATTCCTATAATAGGTCTAATCATTTTGACTAACCCTAAGAAGAGTATCAGAAGAAAAATCAGAGAAATACAAATTTTTCTGAATCATCTAATATTCTAAATCGGGAAGCCGCCGCCTCTCTTCATCGACGATCTCGCCGCCGCACATCTTTGATTTTTGTGATTCAGAGCAAGATTAGATCAGCAGATCAAGGCATTCGTATTCTCACAGATCCTCATCTTGATCGTGCTGATCTAGGTTTTCAGATCCAGAATAATTTTCAGCTTGACTTCTTCGATTAATTTCTGAGAAAGCTTCAAAGTTCAAGGTAGAAGAAAGTCTGAAGATTCCAGATCTGAGATATTCTGTTTGTATAATTTTTATTTACAAAAAATTTATTCTTGTAGGAGATTTTGTCTCCGAGTTTGTAGGAAGATTTTCTTCCGAGTGTAGATCCGTTTTTATGGATCGAGTTGTAGGGGCGTTGCTTCGAGTTGTAGGATTAGTTTTCAATCCGAGGAAATAGTGAAGTAGCGAGTCTAGCGTGTTGCTAGATCGGTGAGGTAGAGATTAGATGTACCCAAGATTGGGGAACCACTATAGATCTGGTGTTCTCTGTGTTTGTATGCTTATTTTATGCGCATCGTTCGTTAAATTTTTTATTCCACAAAAAGACGCAGACCTCACCTATTCACCCCCCTCTAGGTGATTTAGGTAGACAACTAATAACATCATTTGGTATCAGAGGGGCGTTGTTCATCAAAAAAGTTAACACCTTGAACATATCTCCTCCTAGCTGTCTTTAGTGGATATAAGAATGGACAGAGCCAAGGATTTTTTCAAGCTTCCTTTGTGCACAAAGAATAATTTTTCTATGTGGAAAGAAAGGATAAAGTGCTTCATGGAAATAGATCTAAGGATCTTCATAATTGTTGAAGAAGGTCCTCATGTCCCAATTATAGCCTCTACCATTGATCTAACTAAGCTAGTTCCTATGAAACTGATGGATCTTTATAAGGATGAGATTGCACTTGTCTCTTTAGACAAGAAAGACAAAAATATCATCGCAAGTGCAGTTGATGATTCTATGTTGCAGAACTTGATTCACTGCCAGTTCGCTAAGGAAATGTGGCAGTCTCTTATCATCTTGATGGAAGGCACTGAAGAAGTTAGGGATGACAGAAGATCTCTTCTAAGTCAGAAATATGAAGCATTCCGACAAAGTTCCAAGGACTCCATTGCAGATACCTTTGAGAATTTCTTCAAGATTGTTAATGGCCTAAGATTTTATGGCTGGGTCTTCATAAATGGGGAACTGAATGATAAGTTCTTGAGATCCCTAACTAAGGAATAGGATAACAAGGTTTGTGCTATCTGGGAATTTGGAAAGCTAGTAGAGGCTGACTCGCAAAATCTCTTCAGAAATCTTATGTCCTATGAGCTGCAAATCAATTCAAGAAAAGCTGAAGAAGAGAAGAACAGGTCTTCATCCAAGGAGAAGTCTATCGATCTCAAGGCAGACACCTCAAGGAAGTCTAAGGCTGCCTTTCCTGCCCCATCATAAGAAGAAAGTGAAGAAGAAACCTTAGAGCCATGTACCTCAGGCTTAAAATTATCTGAAGGAGAATTTTCTCTCCTTTCTAGGCAATTCAAGAAATTCTAAAATTAGAAGAAGCAATGGAAAGGCAAGGATGCCTCATTCAGAAGATCACATCACGATGGTGATCGCTACAACAAAGGCTCAAGTAGCCAAGACAGGTATCATTCTAAACAAAACAAACATAATTCTACTGACATTGTTTTTTATTGTTGAAATAAACCAGGACACGTCATAGCTGACTGCCCTCATAAGAATAAGGAGGGTGGAAGAAGAGACGAAAAAGAAAACTTCTTACAATAAGAAGAAGACCGAAAGAAGCCTGATAGCTAAGAAAGGCAAGACTCTCAGTGACACAGACTCATCTGAGTCTAGTGATGAGGAGGAAGCCTACTTTGGGCTTATGGCACAAACAGATGAAGAAGAAGCACCCTAGTTCACTGGGAAGGTAAATTCTCATACACCTCTTTCTGAATCTGATGATTCTGACCATGATATGAGGAATGTTCTTCTGACGAGGAATCTGAACTCATGTCTCAATATAAAGAGTTGATCAAAGCCTACGACAAATGTCATAGAGTCACAAGAGCTCAGGCTAAAGAGATCATATCTCTTAAGGCTGAAGAGAGCAATCTGAGAGAGGAAATTGTAAAGATGGACTCACTCAAGAAAGACTTCCATAATGCAATGGAAGAATACAATAAGGCTCTCAAGCACCTAGATCTGAAGGAGAAAATCTTCAAGGGACTGGAAGAATAACTTGCAGCTGAAAAGAAACTTGTTGAAAGTTTCTCCAAGCCCAAGACAGTTCTTCCACTTGTTGCTGAATTCTCTGGTCAGGCCAAAGGTGTTGTCTTAGGCCATGTGGGTGGTCCTAGTAAATCTTCTAGGAGAAATAAAGCCCAAAGGAGAAATAAAGATGCTAAGAAAGCTCTATACAAGGAGAAGGGGAAAGCTCCTCTAGACCAAATGTCATTTAGGAAGGTTATCTTTCCGACAAATAAGTTTGATCTTGATTCTTCCTATGGTCATCTTACTAGGCCTACTTATGTAGAGCCCAAGTCTCGGTGCAAAGGATGGACACGTCCCTGAAACTTTGTTGAGAGTTTCCTCAAGGCACCTTATGAGGAGATCACTCTTCAGAGCTACGGACCTTATAATCATGGTCACAACATCAAGAGAGCTCCAAGAGCCAAACCTATTGTGAAAAAGCCTATTATGGAGAAGAAGTCATGTGAATGTCATCATCATGAAGCTTTTACTTAAAATTCTACTGCCCCTGCTAAAGCACAATCTTAAAAGATCGAGCAGGAGATCTTTAGACAAAGATATAACAGATTTGACTGTTAGTGTTATGGCAAGGTTGGTCACTTCGCCATAGATTACTGGTTTAATCCCATACATTATGATACTGCTCGAGTTAATAATGTGAGAAGGACCGCTCACAATGTTAATATACGTAGGGGGAGTGTGCTAACTCGAGACCAAGGGCATATAGGATTTTCAATAAGAAAACCCTGGTTGTAGAAGAATCTATTCATTTTGTATTTAATGAGACGAGCTTGCTGCAAGGCAGTTCTTCTAGTGTGTTCATTAAAGATGCAGGTTCACAACTAAAGGAATTGAGCTTGGATGAGCAAGATAAGGAAAAAGATCAAGAGTTCATCACGATCACCACTCCTACCCCCTATTGGAGAAGATGATCACCATGATGAAGATATCATTCTAGTTTGTGAAGTTACTCATGTGATAGAAGAAGCTCCTAATGCAAGGAACCTAGAGCTCAGAAATCTGAAGGATCACCCAATTGATCAAATCATCGGAGATCTTCGGGATGGTGTCAGAACTTGTAAAGGTACAACTAATGAAAATTTATATTTGAGTTTCCTCTCGCAGGTTGAACCAAAGAAGTTTGAGGAAGCAAACTCCGATGCATATTGGATAATGGCATTAGAAGAAGAACTGAATCAATTCAAGCGTTGCCATGTTTGGAAGCTTGTTCCAAGACCCAAAGGCAAGAATGTTATCTAAACAAAGTGGGTATATAGGAACAAGATGGACGAGGATGGAACAATCATAAAGAACAAGGCCAGACTCGTCGACAAAGGATACAAACAAGAAGAAGGAATCGACTTCGACCAGACGTATGCTCCAGTGGAAAGACTAGAGGCAATCAGGTTGCTCCTAGCATATGCGGCCCTTAAGGGCTTAACTATCTATCAGATGGACGTGAAGTCTTCCTTCCTTAATGGTGATATAAAAGAAGAAGTGTATGTGGAACAACCTCCAATTTTTGTTGATTCTAACTTTCCTGAACATTTCTATCTTTTATTTAAAGCATTATATGATTTGAAACAAGCTCCTCGAGCTTGGTATGAGATGCTATCTAGCTTTCTTCTTGAGAACAAGTTCACAAGCGGAAAGATAGATAAGACATTATTTCTTAGGGAAATAAAAGACAAGATTTTGCTAATGCAAATCTATGTCGATGATATTATTTTTGGCTCTACAGACGACAACCTCTGCAAGAAGTTTTCAAAACTTATGCAAGGGAAGTTTGAAATGAGCAGCATGGGAGAGCTGAAGTATTTTTTAGGACTTCAAGTGAAACAATCTGAAGATGGAACTTTCATCTCTCATACGAAGTTCACCAAAGAGTTAATTAAGAAATTTGGAATGGAGAACACAACCTCTATGAGGACTCCAATGTGTTCAGCTACATCTCTAGACAGGGATGAGAAAGGGAAACCTTTTGATGAAACCAAGTGCAAAAGCATAATTGGATCCTTGCTCTATATTACTTCTAGTAGACCGGATATAATGTTCTCAACATGTGTATGTCCTAGATTTCAAATGAACTCTAAGGAATCTCACTACGCTGCTACAAAGTGAATTTTGAGATACCTTAAAGGTACACCAAATCTTGGCTTATGGTACCCAAGAAGTATGATAGCGAACTAATTGGTTTTTCAGATGAAGATTTTGCAGGTCGTAAAGATGACAGGAAAAACACTTCTGGGACTCTGTGTTTATATGCTTATTTTCGGTGCATCGTTCGTTAAATTTTTTATTCCGCAAGAAGACGCAGACCTCACATATTCACCCCCTCTAGGTAATTTAGGTAGACAACTAATAATATCATAACTATACCCCTAGGGTCATTTTGTCATGACTAGGTCATGACAATACCCTAGGAAGCACTAAAGTGATGGGTGAACATGGATATTAGAGTGTGAACTACCTTGGGCTACAAATAGAAGAACTTCAAACACTAGCTTAATGTTGACCATAGGGCATCACAATGACTCCATAACACCACCACAACATCTCTAACCCATAAGAGGGTCCATTATAGCCATAGAGACCCGTTGGAGTCAACAAAAGAGGCCAAGTTGACCAAGGTCAACCTTAAGCCTAAGAAAGTCAACTTAGCTCAATCTAGGTTAATTAACCACCTAAGTCTCAAATTGACCTCAGCCTTAGTCTCTTGGAATCATGGGGGACCCAATGGCCCCAAAAGCCCCATGCCTATGTCACCCACGTGGTTAATTTGGACAAAGTCAACCGATAGTTCAATTTGGTCAATTTGGGCTAACCTAGCCCAATCCAAGTGGGCTAAGCCCAAACTTGTGTGGCCCATTGGTCTAGGAGGTGGAGAGACACCTATGGGCCCCACCAATTTCAGAGTTTGGTAACTAGGAGAGAGAGAATGGGAGTTTCCCCAATTTGGAGGAGAGAGAAAATGTGAGCTTAATGGCCATCATGGCCATGGAGGCTCCATAACCCCCCACTTTTATGAGGCTTTTACTCCTCTGAGAGAGAGGAAGAGTTTCCATGGGGTGGCCGACCATTGGGGTGGCTCAAGCGCCTTAATTTGGCTGAAACCGGAAAATTAGGTTTTTGGCCATTAATTGTGCTTTATGAAATTGGGGAGTTACAAGCCTCCTCTCCCAAATCCCCTCTTTAAGGATCTTCACTAGAGCAAGGGCAAGCATTTCTCCCGATCCTTTCTCAAATTCATTGAGGTTGGTGTAGGAGTTGTAGAGAGCCCAAGCTCCGTGGCCGAAAATTGTGAGGAGGCAAAGCACTCACGTTCAAGCAACAAACCAGGTCCTCCTCTACTCCTTTTTTATGGATTAGATCCCAGGAATCTTTACAGAAATGAATCGGGCTCAATTGAGCCCGATCGGGTGGAGTTTTTCCATTGGTTTTATGTGAAAAAAGAGGGTATCGGGTTTTCCATAATCTCTTATCTCCGGCAGCCAAACCATCGCTGGCCGATAGCCCTCACCTCGATAGAGGTGGTGGTGGCAGTGGTTGGCCGGGGAGGTGGCCGGAGGGCCGGGAATTTAGGCTATAGTTGGCTCTAGGTTGAGTGGATCGGGACCGTTGGCTGGAGGAAGAAGAAAGCCAGCCTCCGCCCGATCATGCTTTAAGATCTGTGCAGATCTTGATGAATTAAACTTTAGGGTATATGTATTTATGTCAAAGTAAAGCAGCTGCTTTCGTATTTCAATTAAAAATACTTTGAGGCCTTTTCAGAAAATGTGGTCAACATAAAACTTGTACCCCTCTGGGTCTAGTTTTTTTTGAGATTAATTTGAACAAATTTGGAGTTTAGATCAGACTGCAACACCCATTTTGGTGAGGTCTATACTTAGGGTAGATCAGAGATTGTTTGGGGTGCCCCCATAATTCCTGACCTCCAAATGACTTGAAATTTTGATCATGTGCCAAGAATATTTAGATTTATAACATATCCAAAAATTAGAATTTTTGGAAAATTGTTTCTAAAGTTTTGGAAATCATTTCATTTTTGATGTAAGGTTTAATTAAAGGGTCTAATGACCTCCAAATCCTCCAATATTTTGGTGAGTTATCATTGGGGTCAATATACGACTCTGTAAAAAATTTCATCCCATTTGGAGATGATTTGGTTTGGAAATTAGTAGACCGCAGCCTTGGCCTAAAAGAGTTATTTAGGTCAAAGTGTCCCTTGTGGGTATTGTGGGACCAAATCACCTCAACAGAGATTGAAACTTGGGCCACTAATATTTTATGACAATAAACACCTTCACATGGAGTTTGTCTTGTATTAGGCTGGATTTGCTCTAGGACCCTAGTTCAAATCCTAAGGTTGAACTTTGGGGGATTGTGAAGGACATATGGTGATATGTCCTTGTACGGAATTGGTGTTTAGTCCATGTAATCTTAGGGTGGTGAAATTCTTTAGGAAGGAAATTGGTGGTATTTGGACACATGCACCCCACATTAATCACTTGGAAATTATTTAGGTCTATACACCTTATGGAATAATAAAGGGGTCCTATGACCTTGGATCTTCATGAGATTTTGGTAGGGGTAATTTTATAGTAATATTAACCTCTGAAATTTATATAGGATCTTTAGATAACAGTAGCTCATACTTGTAGATATAACCTTCATCTTTCCCTTTTGATGATATTGAAGTAACTATGGTTGAATTGTCTTAGAATGATATGAAACTCTGGAAAAGTTAATCAAATACCATTTGTATGCACTGATAAATTATTTAGAATAATTAGGCATTTCCTCTTACTACTTCATGTGTAAAGTGAACTAGTGCCCCTTATTTTGAAAAATAGATTGTAATCATCATATCTTGGTTGAAAATTATCTTGCTTGGCCAGAAAACCTTTTTGGGCATATTGAAGCTTAGGAAATTATATGTAGTTTGGAAGAGGTTACAAGTTTGTTTCTTCACCAAGTGCCCTAATGTGGATTTATTTGGAGTATTTTCCTATATAGCTTATTGACCTTGGAATTACATGAAACTTAGTCAGTAATGTTTTGTTATCATATTAAATCTCTGGTAATTTTTTTTATAATTTTTGGATAAAGTTTTGTGGTGCTTCCTTCTTCACCTATATTTATTGGTATTATCTTGAATTAATTACTTAGAGGTTAATACATTTATGAAATTTTTTTAAATTTGGTATTCTCTAATATTTTGGCATCATATATTGTTCATTATTTTTGGGTGGCCATAACTTAAGGAAATCTAGTACTTCATGTTCAAAATTACCCATGGCCTAGCATTTGGGAAATTTTAATAAATGCCCAATTAACTAGGAAAATTACAAGTTTCTTAATTTAGGCTAAATTTGTCATGATAGAGCCCCAATAATTATTTTAGGGCTTTTGGATGAAAATTTAGAGTACCTCCTATCATGTACATCATATAGCTTAAATTGGTCTACTTAGAGTAAAACTACAAAAATTGTGATAGCATGTGAAATGAACATAGGGAGTTGGGATTAAGAGTTTACTGATTTTGGTGAAGTGAAAATGAGTTCATCATTAGGAGTCCTGATGTGGAAAGTGTTGGGTTGATTGGTGTTAAATGGTGCTCGGGATCGACGAAAGATCGTCTTTTGTGGAGAGAGAGAATCAAAATACACTAAGGTTAGAGTAAGCATAATATTAAATGGGGTTGGCTGTGGGTAGATACCAATAATAATAAGTAACTTGCGAAAGGGAGCTTTGGGCTTCAGCCCATCATAGTTCCTAGTGCCCTTGAGAGCCCTTCACAGGAAATGCCTTGGGCAGTCCAAGGTTAACTTAAACCGTAAGACTTAACTGAATACAAGAGTAATTAGAAATATCCTAGGATTTCACTTGCACTAACCCCATATATATGGGAGGTCACTCTGGTTTATTCATATGGGCAGTACGATCGGTGGTTACAGTGATGGGCGGGTTTGCCCAGCGTGCCGAAGGCTTGGATGGTATTGTGACGGACAGGTTAGTCCGGGGAGCTTTGGCTTGGTGGGAAAATTCTGTCATATTACATGTGCATAAAATATAATGTGATGGGTCTTCGGTATTGGAGGGTCATCACACCGACACCAATACATTGACACGGCAAGTGTGGTTTAGCACTTAGCCAAATAAAGTCCAGTGCACCAGCCGGCAAGAGTACACAGGAGCTCTGCTTAGTGCACCAGCATTGAGGCATATGATAGGTCTGATTGGTAGTGTTGATACCGGTCTAGAGGTGGGCGAGGCCCAACCCACCGCTTCTATTTTCCACTACGGAGGTATCCTGGGAGGTTAGGCTCCAAAAAGGGGGAACTAAAGGTCTGTGTGCGTAGAGTCTGGTATGTGAGTTGCACTTGCATATTCATACCATAGCATACTTTCATTATATAGCATACTCATTGTATATAACACTTGAAACTTATTGTATAAATTATTATGGGACTTTTTGTACAATAGGCCTTGCAAAACGACAACTTAGTCTATATGTTTGTATGGGCATTCCAATAGATCATGGATACTTACTTTAATTTACTTAATCTGTGTTTATAATAAATGCACTCTTTACTTATTTATTGTACGTTGCCTACTTGTTTACTTTACTGTTTTTGTTTATGGATCTTTTATTTATACTCATGTTAGGCTAGTTTCGCTATCACCTTCTTAATTTTGTTACTCTCCACCTTAAATACCTTCTCTTTCCTTCTCCCCGCTCGGTGCCTAGGAGCCATTGGGGGAGGGTGGAGGATGATGAGACTTAGTCTTTTAAACTAACGGTCATTTGACCAAATCAATTTAGGGGACAATTGAGGTGAACCCTGAGATTCTTCACTAGAGGTCGGTGCACTTGGAGATGGGGCAGTCTAGCATGGGAGTTCAGGCAGTAGGGACAGTGAGTCTCGATCATTAGTATCTTTATGGATTTGCTTCCACGTTTTAGTGATGTGTAGTAAGGCCTTGATGTACTGGGTATAAAGCCCTTATTTGGTACTCTGGTTATTATTGTTGTGGACTCTCCCTCCGTGGAGATTTATACTATATTCATGTTATTTTTGATAGACAAGTATTTGGGTTTTTACATTACTCTTATACTTACTCTTCTATTCTGCGATTGGTATGGCTGGCAAGATTGGTGTTTTGTAGTGATGACCCTCCCAGGAGTGTTGGTGTCACCCCAAAACTGCGGTTCTGGGCATAAGACCCTGTTAGTTTTGCAAAAAAAAGGGTCTTACAAACTGGTTTCAGTGCGAAACCTCGATCGGAAGAGAAAAAGTCCACTAACCTTGGGTCACCGATGCTCGAGTCTAGTTTGGGGACAAATTAAGGAGAGGAAGCTGTGGTGTGCCCATATGGGGGATCACATGTAAATGTCCACTTTTAACTAGGTTTGGGTCAAATTTCTTACAAGTGGCCTTTGTTATGCAGCCACCAGCACATCCTACACCACAGGGCGGAGCCCAGCAAACTCTGAATGTTGCACCACCTCCACCAGCTCCCAATCTATTTCTACAGTCGGAGGTGGGGCAGACCCTGACAGCCATTCTGGAGGCTTTCAGGGCTCAGCAAGCTCTGGCTCCGCAAATGAACCAGGGAGCCAATTGGTTGAGCACCTTCCGAGGGCTCTCTCCCCCATCTTACATTGGGACCGAGTCGGCTGTAAGTACAAAAGAGTGGATTGATATCATGTTAGAGATGCTGACCGGGATACGGTGCCCGAGGGACTAGAGGGTGCCATTGGTGGTCTCCTACTTGCAATCTCATGCCAAGAGGTGGTGTAAGACACTGCTGGATAAGTTGTTTGTAGATTAGGGGGTGTCTGACATCACTTGGGAGGAGTTGAAGGATGCACTTTTGGAGAACTTTGTTCCACAGTCAGCAAGAGTTGAGATGGAAGACACTGCAGCTAAGGCAGGGCAATAGGACGGTGTTGGAGTACCACAGGGAGTTCACTCACTTAGCCTGGTTTGCAGACTCCTATCAGCTTGATGATGCGGGTTATGCCGAAAGTTTCTATAAGGGCCTTCAAGATGATCTGAGGCAGTCCCTCTTGTTCGTGTCCGACGGGACTTTGCCTCAGATTCTGGAGATGGCAAAGAGGATGGAGGCTGATTTGCACACGGTTTGAGGCCGGAAGAGGCTAATATAGGAGCAGGGTCAGGGAGGCAGGACTGATCAGTGGAGGGGCCAGTTTGCTGATAAGAGAAGGGCAGAGGTTCAACCCCGCCACGAGGTGAGGTAGGAACTGAAGGGGTCGGAGGTATTTACCCCTCAACCTCTTCAGATGCGGGAGATGTAGAGGCCCGGAGGTATGTCACTTTCCCCGCCCGAGTTCTTCAACTGTCATCAGGTAGGGCACATCTGAAGAAACTTCCCCAAAAGAAGGGCATCGCTACCGGCACCACACGCTGCCCCACCTGCTCAGCAGTTTGCAGGCTGAGGCTGTGGAAGAGGTCGTGGTTTCCAGGGAAGAGATCGGAGTTAAGAGAGGGAGCATGTGTATGCTCTGGAGTTGGCTCCACCTCGGGACCCGGGCATGATAATTGTAGGTATGTTAGTAATTTTAATGTTGATATTTACCTTTGGAATTTTATAAACAACAAACAACAGTAGCATATTAGGAAAGAAAACCATAGGCTTAGTTACATAAACATACTTAAATAAACAGGAATAGTTATGGTGTGCGGCAAACCTGCCCATACCTTGGTAGATACGGGGGCGTCGCACAACTTCATCTCCGAGGAGTTAGTAAAGGGACTGGAGGGAATCAAACATTATTCGGGAGTCGCCGGGAGGGTGCGTCTCCCCAATAGGATGAAGGTCTTAGCTACTTCTATGTGACTTCTGAGGGTGACTATTGATGGTCTGACACTCGAGGCCTTGGTGATGGTCATGAGGATGCCAGACTTCTACCTAGTCCTGGGCATGATATGGCTTACTTGGGACCATGCCTAAATAGATTGCCCGATAAGCAAAGTTATACTGAGATATGACAACACCTTCAAGACCATCAAATGTACTACTCCTATCTCTCTTAGGCTATTATCTTCTACTCAGGCCGTCAAGGCCCATATATAGGGAGATGAGGTCTATCAGGTGTTCTTCGAGATGGTTGAGGTCAAGACGATGGTTGCCGATATATCGGTGGTGTGGGACTTTGCAGATGTGTTTCTAGAGAAGCTACCAGGATTTCAGCCGTACCTGGATAAGGATTTTCAGATCCAGTTGGTGTCGAGATATAAGCCAGTGTCTAGGCCTCCCTATTAGATGGCTCTGAAGGAACTGGTGGAGTTCAGGAGTTAGCTGCAGGAGCTGGTGGAGGCTGGATTTGTTAGGCCAAGTTCCTCACCTTGGGGAGCTCCGGTCTTGTTTGTTAAGAAGAAGGATTGGACCCTCAGGTTGTGCATCGACTATTATGCACTGAACCGGTTGACAGTCCGAAACACATATCCACTGCCAAGGATCGATGATTTATTTGATCAGTTAGAGGAAGCACAATGGTTCTTGAATCAGGATCTGAGGTCGGGATAATATCAGTTACGGATTCAGGAAGAAGACTTCCCAAAGACGGCGTTTAGTAGCAGATATGGCTTGTATGAGTTTATCGTGATGCCCTTTGGGCTCACGAATGTGCCATCAGCTTTCATGAGCTAGATGAACTGGGTGTTCGAGCCGTAACTCGACATGTTTGTCTTTATATTCATAGACAACATCCTCATTTATTCGAGGACGAAGGAAGAGCATGCACACCATCTGGACTTAACTCTAGAGAAGCTCACAGAGCATCGATTGTATGCCAAGTTCAGCAAGTGCCAGTTTTGGCTGACAGAGGTGGCCATTTTAGACCATATTATCAGAGGAGCAGGACTGGCAGTGGATCCCATAAAGATTCAGGTAGTGCCATACTGGCCTCAGTTGAAGATGGCCACGGATTTCCGAAGTTTTCTGGGATTGGTCGGGTATTACCAAAAGTTTGTGTAATGATTCTCTCAGATAACCCTTCTACTCACTTCTTTAATGAAGAAGGACATTTCGTTCGTCTGGACGCTGCAGTGCGAGACAGCCTTCCAGGAGTTGAAAGTTCAGCTTACGTAGGCCCCTATCCTTGCTCTTCCATCTGGAAAGGAGGGCTTCCAGGTGTACACTGATGCGTCATTTCTGGGGATGGGTGCTGTACTTATGCAGCATGGGCATGTGATAGCATACGCCTCCTGCCAGCTGAAGAAGCACGAGCAGAACTACCCTGTGCATGACTTCGAGATGGGAGCAGTGGTGTTTACTCTGAATATTTGGCTGCATTATCTTTATTGTGTGCACTGCGAAATATTTTCGGATCATAAGAATCTGAAGTATGTTGATATGCAGGAGTTGAACATCTGCCAAAGTCAATGGGTGGAGTTTCTATCTGATTATGAGTACACGATAAACTATCACCAAGGGAAGGCGAATGTGGTGGCAGACGCACTGAGCCGGAAGATTACTACTTCAGGTGCAGAGCCCAAATTGATGGCTATGGAGCTGGAATGGATGATTGAGGATATGTAGATTACTTTGGTGTCCTTGGACGACTCAGAGTTTTATGAGGAGTATCTGGCAGCGATGAGCACTACTGATGATATTTGAGATCGTATTAGGGCTGAGCAGAGAATGGATGACAAGCTAGAGCCAGTATTCAAGAACTTGGAGGCGGGCATGGCTAGAGCTAAGCATATTATTCGAAACTCGAAAATCGTTCAAAAATTGAGCCGATTCAGGAATCGGTTAAAATTGATTTGACTCAATTTGAGTCGATTCAATTTGACTCGAAACTTATTTTGAGTTGATTTTGAGCCAGCCCTAAATCGCTCGAAATATTATTCCTATCAACTTGAATTAATTTAAAAAATTATGTATTTATTAATATATTCTTATTTTAAGATTAAAAATAACAAAATTTAAACCTAAATAAAAAGAATGAAGGATTTAAGTGTTTCATTGGCTAAATTTATAGGTTGACCAATTTTATTTTGATCAAACTAGGAATAAATTGAAAAATTGCTAAATTTTGAGCCGAATTGATTTGATTTCAAGCCGACTTGATTTGATTTTGAGCGGACTCGATTCGATTTCGAGCCAACTCAAAATTGAGCCATTTCGAGTCGATTTCAAACCGAGTCAAAATCGCTCGAACATGACTCGATATCATCCCTAGGCACGGATGAGGAGTTTATAGAGAGGGATGGGTTATTATGCTTTAGAGGACAGGAGTACATACCGGCTGGGGGCAGGATTCGGGAGGACATTATGACCGAGGCTCACTGCAGCAGGTACTTGTTCACCCGGGCATAACCAAGATGATGGACAACATGAAGAGGATGATGTACTGGATGGGCATGAAGAAGGATATCACATACATCGTGACCCATTGTTAGGCTTGTCATCTAATGAAGGCAGAGTTTAAGAGTTCGGCGGGATTGTTGCAACCACTTCTGGTGCCGGAGTGGAAGTTCGACGATATCGCCATGGATTTCATACATGTTCTTCCTTGGTCACATGCGGGGAACGACACGATATGGGTGATCGTCGATCGATTGACGAAGGTGGACAGATTTCTATCGATCAGGAAGGTCGCTCCAGTGGGTGACTTGGTGTTGAGGTTTGTGGAGCAGTTCGTTCGATACCATGGAGTGTTGAGGACAATTGTGTCTGATCGTGATGGACGATGTACTTCTAAGGAGTGGAGGTCGTTCAAGGCTTATTTTGGTACCCGATTGACATTTAGTACCGCCTTCTACCCTCAGACGGATGGGAAGACAGAGCGCACCAATCAGACACTGGAGGATTTGTTGCGTCTATGTATACTAGATAACAGAGAGCCATGGGAGAGGCAGCTACCGTTGATTGAATTCTCATACAATAACAACCACAAGTCCAGCATCGGTATGACCCCTAATGAGGCTTTATATGGGCGGAGATGCAGGACTCCTTTGTCTTGGATCTAGGATGAGGATCTGAAGGCACCTGGCTCGGAGTTCGTCGAGGATACGGATACTCCGATGCCGTTGATTCGAGACAGGATGTTGGAGGCCCAGAGAAAACATGCCAAGTATTATGATGCTTGACATCATCAGGTAGAGTATCAGGTAGGAGACTGGGTGTTTTTGAAGATACGACCGATGCATGGAGTCTCGCGGGTGCGTGGTAGAAAGAAGCTCAGTCTGTAAATATTTGCTTTAGGATTGAGAATGACCTAGAGGGTGGTGAATAGGTCCAATTTAAACTATGGGTACCCTTTTAATTAATCAGAGTTGTACTTTCTTTAAGATCATTAATACAGTCAAATAATCAATATAAACTTAACAGCAATTTGAAAAATTATCACAGCACAGTAATTCAGCAAACACAGCACAATGCACATAGATTTATAGTGGTTCCTGATGAGTCCGAATTATATAGTGTTTTTCGGACTCATCTGGGCTTGTTTTAACGCACTTACACTTCACTATTAGTATGTTATCATTGATATTTCATTTATTCTGCTTATCACGCTAAGTGCACTATTTTAGCCCAAGGGTGTGCAATTGCGCTTTCTTTTGTTGGGGGTAAGCACATGGTGCACCCCATGTTTCTTTTTGTAATAGTTGAATCCATTTTGGTGATGGGAGTTGGTGCCCCAGTTGGTTTCATTATTGTGTAGGTAGTTGGTATGCCCCAGATTCATTTTCCAGTTTCTGCATAAAACGCACGGTCGTGCGCATTTCTTTGCGCACGGATCCAGTGCAATCGTGCGTTTCACAAAGCAATTCTTGGGACTTCTGTTTCTACCCGTGCATTTTGTTCCCGTACGGTTTAGGCCAAACTGTGCGAGAAGGAATCGCACGGACTGCACATTTTCTCTTTATTCCTCCATTCTGGGGAAAATAGTTTGTTTCCTTCACACACGGGCAAACGCGCCCGTGCGCGAGTAAAATGCACGGTTCCCCTATTTTACCC
Organism: Platanthera zijinensis; assembly: GCA_039513925.1. Taxonomy (NCBI): domain Eukaryota; kingdom Viridiplantae; phylum Streptophyta; class Magnoliopsida; order Asparagales; family Orchidaceae; genus Platanthera; species Platanthera zijinensis. The sequence goes on along the minus strand of CM077094.1, from coordinate 24,896,835 downwards.
TATTTTCTACGCTCTGTGTTTATCTGTGCAATTCCCTTCACGCACAGGCGGAAGCGCCCGTGCGCGTGTAAAACGCACGAGTCAACACATCTTCTTCCACGATCAATATTTGTAAGTTAATAACGCACGGTTAGTGCACGGTCGTGCACGGGACCATGCGTGACAATTTTTCTGATCTTTTTCTATTTAAAGCGCAGATTTTCACCATTAGATGGAGATTCTTTTCCAGCCATCCCATCCACATTTTTAGGGCGAAATCCGCCGTTCCACCAAGGAGAGGAGATTCGGGCAAGCATTCAACGCCAAATCCACGCCGGAGCTCCCTCTCGGCCTCCTCCTTCATCCTCAAGCTTCAAGAAGGGATTTTATCTAGCTTTCTCCAACAAGCTAGGAGAAGTTTGTGCCTTCTTCCACCGGCTCGTGACACGGAGAAGACGGGTTCATTGGGAGTGAGTGATATCCTCCTCTACCCCGGACGAAGTTGAGGACCGAGCTAGGACGCGGATTGACAACTCGATGAATCCTACCATGAATCCTCAGCAAGATTTCAGATCCGGTCTATTTCTCACACTTTTCTTCTCTTGTTGTTGATAGTATAGTTGAACTCTTCGTATTTGATGAAGTATGCTTATTATAATATACGTTTATGTGTAATCATGTCTATGTGATTGTATGTTTTTGTTATTTTCTTGAGGTGCGCCCTTATTTTCCATCCTCTACCAAACTGTTCTTGCCACTCTAGCGATTGCTAGAGGCGTGCGTAGAGAAGAGGTGCTTATGAACCTCAAATTCTTGTTTTTACGCTTGCCTACTCGCCCATCCGCCTAGCGATTCGGTGCATAGCGACCTGTGTAGTCTTCCATCCTGTCTGGCGAAGCGATGCATAACGACATTGCATAGGAGTAGTTTGTAGTGTTTTATTTTCATTTTCCTCAACCTTCAAAACCCCCCATAGTTAACTCCGACCTAAGGACTTCAATCTCAAGTCGTCCTCGATATTAACTCCCCCTTACTGTTTTCCTTGAAGAGATCGATACTTGGGAAAGCAACCCATTTTATTTTACTTGTACGACCGGTACACTTTCCCTTCCAACGCATCAAGTTTTTTGCTTCGTTGCCGGGGAACACGGTCCTATGAGTTTTTGGAGAGGGAGATAGGTGATAGAAGCCCTTTTCCACTTGTTCATTCCATGTTTTATTTTTCTTTGCTTTAGTTTTTTTAAAAAATTTACTGTGTATTTTTCTTTGTTCCCTTTTCTAGTTTTAATTTTTTTAGTAGCAGGCATTCCTTTTCTTTTATCTGCTAGTGTGTAGTTAATTTTTGCTTAGAATATTTCTCTTGGTGAATTCTTTCTTATTGCACCATGTATTCTTATATGAATATCTATTGCCGATGGTGCGGGGGTTATAGGCATGGTAGTGATGAGTGCCCACCTGAAGAATGGGAGCATAGTTCTAGTTGTTCAGTGTATAGAGCACCGTCCTCTTATGGTACTTCATACACTAAACTAGGGTTTTATGGTCACTTCTCTTCAACGCCTTCACCTTTTTCTTATTCCTCTCCGGTCCCACCTAGATCGAGGAGTAATGGAAAACGGTGTTCGTGTTGTCGTAGCACCAACCACGTGTTGAAAGATTGTGTAGAATTTCAGTGCCAGTTGGAGGAGGATGATGAGCCGGATATCCGACTCATTCCATCCACCTCTCGATTGGCACCCCTTCTAATTCTGATGATTTATTCGCAGTACCACCTTGTCTATGGGGGACTGCTGCGGATATACCCATCCGACATTCTACTGATCGGTGTAACGACATTGTGGCGTCATCTCTCCCTATGCATTCTTCCCGTCTTTTGGATTCACCCCCGAAGTAACCCGCACATATTTTCTTTGATGTTGTTGTTCCTCCGTGTTCTAACAAAAATTATCTACTCTATTTTTACAGAGTCGGTTGATGATGTTAGGCCTAGTTGCGATTCTGAGCCCGAGTTTGCGCCCATGTGTGACGAGGACATTATTCTCCTCAATGGAGAGTATTACATCTTAGAATGTGTGGATGCACCGAGGTGTGTTGATGAGGATACCCTTTCTGATGAGGAAGTTTTCACTTCCTTGTTGGATGAGGAGGTCCAAACCACCACCGAGGACCTCGAGCTCTCGGATTCCCCTCGCTATGACACATATGACACTAACGATTATCTATGCTTGGATCCTGCTGGGAGTGAGACCGGGACCACTCCCCCTATTTTTGATTATTTTAGTCTTTCATCTCCTTTATTTCTTGAGCCCCTTTATATATCTGAGCCTGTGCGGGTTGAATCTTCGCAGGTTCTTCTGGAGGAATTGGAGCTTTCAGCTCGAGTCATCGATCATAGCATCCTCTTTTACGAGGAGGTTTATTCCGCCTCTGTTGAGGAAGCTCCATTGATTTCTTTCTCCTCCTATTGTCTCCCTATAGTAGACGATACCTTGCTTGACAAGGATTTATTTTGTGATGAGATGAGCGAGGACCAGTGCTCCTCCTCTTCTTACTTCCTATTTCCTCTAACTATGTAAATCAGATATTAAAATTTAGGTAGAGGGGTAACTGCACTATCTCCGTATTGGTACCCGTTACCGCAATAGATATTAGGCAAGTTACCTGTGCATTTCTTATTTCATAGGCCTATTAGCTAGAACTATATAGAATCAAATAAGTCGTGCTGGGATGACTGTAACCCCGGTAGTTATCTTTCATTTTCTGCATTTTATTTTTCATGTCTATTTAGCTTTTGTATTTCTTTGTAGTTTGTATATTTTTCTTTTGTTTTTGCGGACCTCACCCCTGCAGGTATTCATGACAACTGCGTATTGGCGAGGTTGTGATTCTTCGTATGGCGCGCCTGCCTCAGTTTATCATGCGTCTTCCGGTATGCTCACTAGCTGAGCATTGGGTAACCTCTTCCCTTAGCTCTATATGATTTAAATTTCAATATCTATGATGTGTTGTTTAGTTTAAGTGTGGGGGAGAGCCAGTTTTGTTACCTTTTGCACGCGCACATTTCATGTGCATACTAGAAGCTTTTATATTTTTATTTTGATTAGTTCATTGCATCGCACACCACTGCACCCATATGAGCGCGTGCTTAGCTATTAGCGTGCTGTGAGATAAACTCGTATCTTTTGTATGATTTGGGAAAGTTATTGTGCTGGCATAGGATTGTGAGACAGAGTAAAATGTTGACTCCTGTAGTGCACCTAGTCAAGTGCTCTCGCCTCGTGTAGAAATTTGAATAGATTTAATTTTTCTGTATGCTTATAGTTTTATATTTTTCTATTTGCGTACAGATTTTTTTATACTACTTAAAAGTTGGTGAATCCGGTGTGAATCAACGGTAGTTTAGGGATGTGTGTAGCCGTCACTAGACTCGTTTTGCTCTAGTCGGGAGGAAGGATCATCTTTCTCGGTGGCTAAGAACTTGCCCCAAGCTACTCTCAAAGCATTGGTGCATGGTTAGTCAAGCGTTCGTGTGATGGAGGCAATCATTTTGGCCCGGTTGAACTTTGTACCGTTCCTAACGTCATATCCTCGCTAGCCCCGTTGTGCCTACGCATTCCTTTGATTCAGCTCCACCAGTCTTTCACCAAAGCCTAATAGTCGATCCTAGTCGCATGCCCAAGTAGAGCTTTAGTGTTTTATACTATCATTTTGGGGTGTTGATGTGGTGATATTACCTGTGAATATGTGGATGTGCTCAAAAGCTTCTATTTGTTTATACTGTTAAAAAAATGATTTGAAAAGAAATGTTGTGAAAAAGAAAAAATGAAAAGAAAAGTTTGATTGAAAATCTTTTTGGAGATGTGATTGCATTTAGAGTAGGCAGTGCACATTCCCATATGTTAAAAGTTAAGTCTGGGGGTGTGGTGTACCCTCATGTATTTTGGATTAGCGGATGGATTCTCTTTTTATGATAGCTCATTTAGGTTAGGTGCATAGCCTTCTTATTTATCTTTGTTTACCTCACCGTAACCCAAGCCCCACGATTATCCTAAAGGCCTGCAGATTTACGCTTAAGTCAAACTAGTGTTGTGGAGAGAGTGTGAACGAGAAAGCGTATGGTCCTCGACAATGGTGGATTCCTTTTGAGGTGATCCTGAGCCTCGGTCTTTGGCAAAGCTCACCTTAGTGGCCTTCATACTTTCTTTCTACGCATGACCAGATGATTCATCGCAATTCTATTTTTGAGTAGAAATAGAATTTTGATACGCATTGTGAAAAGTATAAACTATTTTGTATACTTAGAAATTTCTTCTATTATATTTGTACGCGTACGAGCATACAACTTCACATGATACTCCGTATCGCAATTTCCTTGTGAGCTAAATCCTTTTACATATCTGCATGGATTTTCTTTGCTCGGGACGTACAAACACGTATGTTTGGGGGTGTGATGAGTCAGATTTATATAGTGTTTTTCGGACTCATTTGGGCTAGTTTTAACACACTTGCATTTCATTATTAGTATGTTTTCGTTGATATTTCATTTATTCTGCTTACCACGCTAAGTGCACTATTTTGCCCATGGGTGTGCAATTGCGGATTATTTTGTTGGGGGTAAGCACATGGTGCTCCCCATGTTCCTTTTTGTAGTAGTTGATTCCATTTTAGTGCTGGGAGCTGGTGCACCAGTTGGTTTCAATGTTGTGCTGGTAGTCGGGATGTCCCATATTCATTTTCCAGTTTTTGTGTAAAACGCACGGTCATGCGCATTTCTTCGCGCACGGTTTCATTGCAATCGTGCGTTTCACACAGCAATTTTGGGGACTTCTTTTTCTACCCATGCATTTTGTTCCCGCATGGTTTAGGCCAAACCGTGCGATAACGATTCGAACGGTCTGCACATTTTCTCTTTATTCCTGCAATCTGGGGTAAATAGTGTGTTTCCTTCACGCACGAGAAAACGCGCCCGTGCGCAAGTAAAACGCACGGTTCCCCTGTTTTACCCTGTTTTCTGCGCTCTGTGTTTACCTGTGCAATTTCCTTCACGCACGGGCGAAAGCGCCCATGAGAGTAAAATGCACGGGTCAATGCATCATCTTCCACGATTAAGATCTGTAACTCACCACGTGTTGAAAGATTGTGCAGAATTTCAGCGCCAGTTGGAGGAGGATGATGAGCCGGATATCCGACTCGTTCCATCCACCTCTAGATTGGTGCCCCTTCTGATTCTGATGATTTATTCACAGTACCACCTTGTCTATAGGGGACTACTGTGAATATACCCATCCGACTTTCTATTGATCTGTGTAACGACATTGTGGCGTCGTCTCTCCCTATGCATTCTTCCCCTCTTTTGGATTCACCCCCGGAGAAACTCGCACATATTTTCTCTGATGTTGTTGTTCCTCTGCGTTCTCACCAAAATTATCTACTCCATTTATTACTGAGTCGGTTGATTATGTTAGGCCTGATTGCGATTCTTAGCCTGAGTTTGCGCCCATGTGTGATGAGGACATTATTCTCCTCAATAGAGAGTATTACATCTTGGAACATGTGGACGCACCGAGGTGTGTTGATGAGGAGATCCCTCTGATGAGGAAGTTTCCACTTCCTTGTTGGATGAGGAGGTCCAAACCACCACCAAGGACCTCGAGCTCTCAGATTTTCCTCACCATGACTCATATGATACTGACGATGATCTATACTTGGATCCTGCTGGGAGTGAGACCGAGACCACTCCCCCTATTTTTGATTATTTTAGTTTTTCATCTCCTTTATTTCTTGATCCCCTTTCTATATCTGAGTCTGTGCGGTTTGAGTCTTCGTAGGTGCTTCAGGAGGAATTGGAGCTTTCAGCTCGAGTCATCGATGATAACATCCTCTTTTGCGAGGAGGTTTATTCTGCTTCTTTTGAGGAAGCTCCATTGATTGCTTTCTCCTCTTATCATCCCCCTGTAGTAGACGATACCTTGCTAGGCAAGGATTTATTTTGTGGTGAGATGTGCGAGGACCGGTGCTCCTCATCTTCTTACTTCCTATTTCCTCTACCTATGTTGGTCAGGTATTATTATTTAGGTAGAGGGGTAACTGTTCCATCCCCTGTATCGGTACCCATTACCGCAACGGATATTAGGCCAGTTACCTGTGCATTTCTTATTTCGTAGGCCCATTAGATAGAACTGTATTGAATCGAATAAGTCGTGTTGGGATGATAGTAACCCCAAAAGTTATCTTTTATTCTCAGCATTTTATTTTTCATGTCTTTTTAGCTTTAGTATTTCTTTGTAGTTTTTATTTTTTTCTTTTACTTTTGCGGAGCTCACCCCTGCAGGTATTCCTGACAACTACGTATTGGCTAGGTTGTGATTCTTCATATGGCGGGCATGCCTCAGTTTATCATGCATCTTCTGGTATGCTCAATAGATGAGCATTGGGTAACCTCTTCCCTTAGCTCTATCTGATTTAAATTTCAATATCAATGATGTGTTGTTTAGTTTAAGTCTGGGGGAGAGCCAGTTCTGTTACCTTTTGCACGCGCACGTTTCATGTACATACTAGAAGCTTTTATATTTTTATTTTTAATTAGTTCATTACATCGCACACCACTGCACCCACTTGAGCGCGTGCTTAGCTGTTAGCGTGCTGCGAGTTAAACTCGTATCTTTTGTATGATTTGGGAAAGTTATTGTGCTGGCATTGGATTATGAGACGGAGTAAAATGTTGACTCCTATAGTGCTCCTAGTAGAGTGCTCTCGTCTCGTGTAGAAATTTTAATAGATTTAATTTTTCTGTATGCTTTTAGTTTTATATTTTTTATATTTGCGTAAAGATTTTTTTATTCTACTTAAACGTTGGTGAATCTGGTGTGAATCAAACGGTAGTTTAGGGATGTGTGTAGCCATCACTAGACTCATTTTGCTCGAGTCGGGAGGAAGGATCATCTTTCTCAGTGGCTAAGAACTTGCCCCAAGCTACTCTCGAAGCATTGGTGCATGATTAGTCAAGCGTGAGTGTGATGTAGGCCATCGTTTTGGCCCGGTTGAGCTTTGTACCGTTCCTAACTTTATATCCTCGCTAGCCCCGTTGTGCCTACCAATTCCTTTGATTCAGCTCCACCAGTCTTTCACCAAAGCCTAATAGCCGATCCTAGTCGCACGCCCAAGTCGAGCTTTAGTGTTTTATACTATCATTTTGGGGTGTTGATGTGTTGATATTACATGTGAATATGTGGATGTGCTCTAAAGCTTCTATTGCTGAAACTGTTAAAAAAATGATTTGAAAAAAAATGTTGTCAAAAAAAAAATGAAAAGAAAAAGTTTGATTGAAAATCATTTTGGAGATGTGATTGCATTTAGAGTAGGCGGTGCACATTCCCATCTATTAAAAGTTAAAGTCTGGATGTGTGGTGTAACCACATGTATTTTGGATTAGCGGATGGATTCTCTTTTTATGATAGCTCATTTGGGTTAGATGCATAGCTTTCTTATTTATCTTGGTTTACCTCACCGTAACCCAAGCCCCATGATTATCCTAATGTCCTTTGGATTCAGGCTTGAGTCAAACTAGTGTTGTGGAGAGAGTGTGAACGAGCAAGCGTATGGTACCCGACATTGGTCGATTCCTTTGGAGGTGATCCTGAGCCCCGGTCTTTGGCAAAGCTCACCTTAGTGGCCTGCCTACATTCTTCCTACGCGTGACCAGATGATCACCGTGATTCTATTTTTGAGTAGTAATAAAATTTTGATACACATTGTGAAAAGTTTAAACTATTTTGTATACTTAGAAATTTCTTCTATTATATTTGTACGCGTATGAGCATGTGACTTCGCATGATACTTCGTACCACAATTTCCTTGTTAGCTAAATCCTTTTCCCTATCTGCATGGATTTTGTTTGCTCGGGACGTGCAAATAGGTAAGTCAGGGGGTGTGATGAGTTCGATTTATATAGTGTTTTTCGAACACATATAGGCTAGTTTTAATGCACTTGCACTTCACTATTAGTATGTTATCATTGATATTTCATTTATTCTGCTTATCACGCTAAGTGCACAATTTTGGCCCAAGGGTGTGCAATTGCGCATTCTTTTGTTGGGGGTAAGCACATGGTGCTCCCCTTGTTTTTTTTGTAGTTGTTGATTCCATTTTGGTGTTGGGAGCGGGTGCTCTAGTTGGTTTCATTATTGTACAGGTAGTCGGGATGTCCAAGATTCATTTTCCAGTTTTTGTGTAAAATGCATGGTTGTGCGCATTTCTTCGCGCACGGTTTCAGTGCAATCGTGCATTTCACACAGCAATTTTGGGTACTTCTGTTTCTACCCGTGCATTTTGTTCCCGCCCGATTTATGCCAATCCGTGCGATAAGGAATCGAACGGTCTGCACATTTTCTCTTTATTCTTGCATTTTGGGGTAAATCGTTTGTTTCCTTCACGCACGGGCAAACACGCCCATGCGCGAGTAAAACACACGGTTCCCCTATTTTACCCTGTTTTCGACGCTCTGTGTTTATTGATGAGTGTAAATACGGCAAGCGCACCGGTCGCACAAGTAATAAAGTTTGGGAATGAATCCCCGAGTGTCGGTCTCTTGAGGAATACAATTAGCGTTGAACAACGAACGATCCGAAATTATCGTTCTGAGAGTTAATTAAATAAAGGAAAAATAAAGGGCTTTGAAGGTGGTTTTGCAAACAAATAAACTAAAGCGAACTATGCGTGTCGCAATCACCGCTTCACAAGGCGAGATGGATGCAACGGCCGCGATGCCGTACTTCAGTAAGGCGAATGGATGGTGAGCAAGTGAATGAGGTGTTTAGTGCGGAGTGCAATCGACTGGAACGAAGGAACGGAGTGAAGTGAGACGGGGCGAGGCGCATCAAATCACAAATCTCACAAGCAAGATTAAACAACAATAATCTAATTAAAACAACTAGAAATCGAAGTTCATTATAAGCTTAAGTCATTTCATACAACAAGAGAGATGGAGAAAGAGAAAACCAAGAAAGTGAAGATCCACCGCGTTGTCGGCCGGAGGTGCGGGTTGTCAATCCGCTTCCATGCGCAGTCCGAGGAGGCTTCCGGTATCGACGAGCTATCACCTCGAGGGCCTTTAAGTCCGTTCTCTAGGTTGTCTTCATCATCTTCTTCGGTAGAAAGCTCGGAGAAGAGGTCTTTAATGGTCGGGAGGATCACCGGAGGATGTGGAACGCTTTAGAATCGTCGGAAGATGACCTCCTGATGGTAGGGATGAAGGTGGAGATCGATGGAGCTCCTGGGATGCGGAACGGCGAAGTGGCGGCAATATCGATCCAGGGTCCGTGCCCTAATTCGCGGAACAGGCCGATTTATAGAAGCAGAGTTAAATAGCATGCACGACCACTGGTGCACGACCAGTGGTCGTGCGCGAACAAAGTCAGCGCCTGTGCGGCAACAACCTGTAGAACCTGCACCAGGAAATCAAAGCTCGCGCACGATCAGCAGCGCACGATCAGTGATCGTGCACGGTATAGCAGGTGACCGTGCGATATGGCGGCAGAACTTGCACAAAAGAAGGCATGACTGCGCACGACTGGCAACGCACGAGCAGTGATCGTGCGAGATATAGCTGGTGACCGTACGATATGGCAGGGCAGAACTTTCACAAGAGAAGCCAGACTGCGCACGACCGATGATTGTGCGCCAAAGAGGTCGATGGTCGTGCGTGGGTAAAAACGCACGACCATTGACTCCTTTGCCAAAAAATAGTGAAATCCCTATCCCAGATGCCCACACGATCCCCGAACCTGCAGGAAAACTGGACGGGTTGTCGATCATGGAAGTCACAGATATTAATAAAATGAAAAGCAAGAGTGAAATACACACACAGACACAGAGAAGTAGGCTAAAAAAAGTGCACAAGACGTGGAATGTCATAGCGAACCAAAAGGAGTGCTAATGGCGCTAAAGTGTAGTGCAAAGTCATGAAATGAAGCCTAGATGAGTCCAGAATTTGGTATGAAATGGGGACTCATCACACCCCCAGACTTAACCATTTGCACGTCCCGGGCAAATAATCATCTCGTGAACTCCAAAATAGCTAGCTGACGAAGTAACTTCAATTTAAAGTAGAACGAGAAATCGAAAACTCAAGCGTATAGAAAATATAATAAAAGAAATTTTTAATTATACTATGAAATTTATAACTTTCGACAAACGGAAATAGATATTGTAACTACTCAAAAGTTGAATGCCGGAGAATCGCTCGGTCATGTGTAGGAAGAAAATATTCAAGTCGCTTGGCTAAGCATTGCCAAAGATCGGGGCTCATGATCACCTCCAAAGGAATCCACCAATGTCGGGGACCATATGCTTGCCCGTTCGCACTCTCTCCACGACACTAGTTTGACTCTAGTGTGAGTCCGTAGGACTTCGGGTAATAATGGGGCTTGGGTTACGGTGAGGAAAACAAGGATAAACATGATGGGTAATGCACCAAACCCAAATGAGCTAACGTACAAAAAATAGTAACCACTAACCACCAAATAAACGCAGGTGCACCACACCTCCAGACTTACTTTTACAAATGGGTGTGTGCACCGCCTACTCCAAACAACAATCCCATCTCAAAAAGATTTTTCATTTAAACTTTTTCTTATTTCTTTTCTTTTCCTCTTTTTTTTTCTTTTCTTTTCTTTTTATAGATTTTTCTGTTAAGCTTTCACATTCTTATTTTACAAAATCAGCACATTTTTCATTTGGGCACATCCACATATAACAAAAACGAATCACCACATCACATCCCAACATAAAATGTAAACTACTAATGCTCGAATTGGGGGTGCGACTAGGATCGGCTATGAGGCTTTGGCGAATATAGTGGAGCTTAATCAAAAGGAAGGGTAGGCATAAAGGAGCTAGCGAGGGCGACGTTAGGAAAGGGTACAAAGCTCAACCGGGCCAACATGATGGCCTACATCACTCTCACGCTAGACTAACCATGCACCAATGCTTTGAAAGTAGCTTGGGGCAAGTTCTTAGCCACCAAGAGAAATGATCCGTCCTCCCGACTCGAGCAATACAAAGCTAGAGACGCCTACACACATTCCTATGATACCGATAGATTGCTCCGGATTCACAATTTTGAGTAGGAAAAACATGATTCACGAGTGCAGAAAAAATATAAATTTACAAGCATAAAGAAAAATTAAACCTATAAAATTTCTACACCACGTGAGTACTCGATTAGGAGCACTGCACGAGTTTCGAACTACTCTAAATTAAAATCCAAAGTCAGCACCGCCATTTTCAAATTGACACAAAATGACAACATTGACTCGAGCCGTGCGCGTGATTAAGTGCACGCTCGTGTGGGTGGCAAGGTGTGTGCAGCATGATTCTACAATAATGAAGCATAAAATAAAACTACTGGCATGCTATCAATATGCTCGTGGAGTGCATAAGCGGCTCTTCCCCCCAGACTTGAATGAAAGCATAGACAGAAATGAAAATAGACATCTAAAATAAAAAGAGGGCTGAGGAGAAAGGGTACCTATGCTCCAAAGAATGAGCAAACCAGAAGGCGGAGGTTACTGCATCGCACAAAAGTATGCTGGACCTGCGAATTAGGTTGAACAGAAGAAAAGACAAATAACAGAAAATATAATAGAAGAGCAAAGTAAAAGCACAAAAAAAGGGACCAAAAAGGTCCAAGCTTGGGTTGTCTCCCGAATAGCCCTTTTATTTACCGTCCTTAAGGTGGACCAAATACCTGTATTAGCAGTTTATATATTGTTCTTGCAGGAATTAAAGAATTGCAGAAAAATAAAGCACAGCAACGAAAAGTTTCCAACAAAACAAGCAAGCACAAAGCATAGGGAATTACGGAAAAGGGGAGAGAAATCAGCTAAATGCGGACTTATGACGCACGACCAGTGGTCGTGCGCTAACAAAGTCACCTCTAGGGCCTTTAAGTCCGTTCTCTAGGTTGTCTTCATCATCTTCTTCGGTAGAAAGCTCGGAGAAGAGGTCTTTAATGGCCGGGAGGATCACCGGAGGATGCAGAACGCTTTAGAATCGCCGGAAGATGACCTCCCGATGGTAAGGATGAAGGTGGAGATCGATGGAGCTACTGGGATGCGGAACGGAGAAGTGGCGGCAAGATCAATCAAGGTTCCGTGCCCTAATTCGCGGAACAGGCCGATTTATAGAAGCAGAGTTAAATAGCGCGCACGACCACTGGCGCACGACCAGTGGTCGTGCGCTAACAAAGTCAGCGCCTGTGCGACAATAACCTGTAGAACCTGCACCAGGAAATCAAAGCTCGCGCACGATCAGCAGCGCACGATCAGTGATCGTGCGCGATATAGCAGGTGACCGTGCGATATGGCGGCAGAACTTGCACAAAAGAAGGCATGACTGCGCACGACCGACAATGCACGAGCAGTGATCGTGCGAGGTATAGCTGGTGACCGTGTGATATGGTGGGGCAGAACTTTCAGAAGAGAAGCCAGACTAAGCACGACCGATGATCGTGCGCCAAATAGGTCGATGGTCGTGCGTGGGTAAAAACGCACGACCATTGACTCCTTTGCCAAAAAATGGTGAAAGCCCTATCCCGGACGCCCACACGATCCCCGAACCTGCAGGAATACTGGACGGGTTGTCGATCATGGCAGTCACAGATATTAATAAAATGCAAAGCAAGAGGGAAATATACACACGCAAAGAAATAGGCTACAAAAAGTGCACAAGACGTGGAATGTCGTAGCGAACCAAAAGGAGTGCTAATGGCTCTAAATGGTAGTGCAAATTCATGAAATGAAGCCTAGATGAGTCCAGAATTCGGTATGAAATGGGGACTCATCATTTACCCGTGTGATTTCCTTCATGCACGGGCGGAAGCGCCCGTGCGCGAGTAAAATGCATGGGTCAACACATCTTCTTCCACGATCAAGAACTGTAAGTTAATAACGTACAGTTCGCGAACGGTCGCGCGCGGGACCGTGCGTGACCATTTTTCTGATCTTTTTCTATTTCAAGCGCAGATTTTCACCATTAGATGGAGGTTCATTTCCAGCCATCCCCTCCTCATTTTTAGGGCGAAATCCGTCGTTCCACTATGTAGAGGAGATCCGGGCAAGCATTCAATGCCAAATCAAAGCTGGAGCTTCTTCTCGGCCTCCTCCTTCATCCTCGAGCTTTAAGAAGTGATTTTATCTTGGTTTATCCACCAAGCTAGGAGAAGTTTGTGTCATGTTCCACCAGCTCGTGACACGAAGAATACGGGTTCATTGGGAGTGAGTGCTAGCCTCCTCTACCCCGGACGTTGTTGAGGACCGAGCTAGGATGCGGATTGATAACTCGACGAATCCTACAGTGAGTCCTCAGCAAGACTTCGGATCCGGTCGATTTCGCACACTTTTCTTATCTTGTACTTGGTAGTATAGTTGAACTCTTTGTATTTGATGAAGTATGCTTATTATAATATACGTTTATGTGTAATCATTTCTATGTGATTGTATGTTTTTGTTATTTGCTTGAGGTGCGCCCTTATTTTCCATCTGCCATCCATTTGTTCTTACTGCACTAGCGATTGTTAGAGGTGTGCATAGCGAAGAGGTTCTTACGGCCCTGAAATTTTGGTTCTTACGCTTGCCTACTCGCCCATCCACCTAGCGATTTGATGTATAGCGGCCCGTGTAGTCTTCCATCCCGCCTGGCGAAGCGATGCATAGAGGCATTGTATAGGAGTAGTTTGTAGTGTTTTATTTTCCTTTTCTATAACCATTAAAACACCCCTTAGTTAACTCCGACCTAAGGAGTTCAATCTTAAGTCCTCCTCGATATTAACTCCCACCTTACTGTGTTCCTTGAAGAGATCGATACTTGGCAAAGCCACCCATTTTATATTACTTGTGCGACCGGTACACTTGCCGTTCCAACGCAACAGTTCCCCAACTTATGGGTACATCCACTTTCCCCTTTCGCATATCTAGCAATGAACTAGATTCGGCAAAACTCCTTCTCTTTCTTTTACTCAGATCCTTAGATCTTACAACTCAGAGCCTAGGTGGCTCCTACAACTCAGACTATACAAGTCTTACCACTCAGATCACCAAGATCCTACACCTCAAGTTCTTTCCAAGAAATCTACCTCAGAATGAATCATCACTCCTACTTCTCAGGAAACTCCTGCCCTACACCTCAGAGAATTACTAACTTCTCCTATCTCAGGCAATCCCAACCCTACCTCGGCCTTTATAACACAGGCTTACTACATAAAGAGAATAATTCTCCTCCACTCAGATCTACCAGTAGATCTTACACAATGAATATAGGTAAAAGAAAATTGATTCAGAAAATGTTACCCAACAAGAGAGATATGAGTAACAGCTTCTTGATCTGATCTTGATGAATTTGCTTCCTTTGATCTTGACAAGATAGATCTGATCTAACCCTTCGTAGCTTTTCAAAGCTTCTTGAAGTAGAAATTAGGGTAGATCTAGGCTGGAGAATGTTGAAGTTGATTCTTGATCAGACCTCTCTCCACCTTCCTAATTATAGTTGATGCTTCAAATATCCGTCTTCACAAAATTGTGTTTGTTGTGATTGTTGTATTCTCTGAAGACTAGATCCCCTTAAATAAGCTCTGATAGAAGTAACCGGCTAATCCGATTAATAACTGACATTTGACAGTTCTGACAGTTCTGACAGTTCTGACAGTTTTCAGTACCTCCGTCTAGAATTCTGTACTTAGGAAACAAAGCTGCTTGAAGAGTTGACACTTGACAGTTGAATGCGTCGACACAAGTCCTGGGTGTCAACACTACTCTTGTAATGGTATCGACAAACTTCTGAATGTGTCGACACTGCTCTTCATTTTGTCTCGATACAACATGTGTAGAATGTGTCGACACTAGTCCTAAGTGTGACACAGCTTGCTTCCAGTCTTGACTCATCTTGTGAAGTGTGTCGACACTTGTCCTGAGTGTCAGCACAGTTATCTTCAGTCTCGACATAGCTTGAATAGAGTTTGTCGATACAGTTGTCCTTAGTGCCGACACATCTTCTCTTTGTATCGACACAACTTGTTCAGTGTGTGTCAACACAGTTTCTTTCTTGTATTATAGTGTCGACCCAAGTCCTAGGTGTCGACACAACTTTCACCTTGACTCAACAATTCTAGTTTAAGTGTGTCGACACTAGTCCTGAGTGTCTTGACACTTTTGTACTTAGCTTTATTTACCTGCACACATGAACTTAACATCCATCAAATATAACAATGTGTATATCATTGAGTTGAATGGTCTTCTTCAAATCAAGTACATTGAGACCAATGTACTCAACAATCTCCCCCTATTTGGAGAAGTCATAACCTCAATTCAAAAATATACAACATGATACCAAAAATATATATGATAATGACATTTAAACATACAGTGCAGTTCAGTATGTGCAATAACACAGATAAACACACATATTTAACAACAGTAGTGATGATCAAAAAGTAAGACAATCAAATACAATCCTAATTAATAACACATGAAGTGTGGAGTAAACCAAAATTTTCATTAATTGTTTATCACAAGGTTTACTGCTACAAGCTTTGGTTACAAAAGTTACAGATCAAGTTTTTTTAATATGAAATTTAAAAGACTGAGAATATCCTAAGGCAGCTCTGGTTCCTTGATAAATATGCCTTTTCCCAAGAGTATCATGGCTTTCACCTCAGGCACTTTGTCCTCAGCAACCTCCTTTCCTTTGTCATTCTTAGCTTTTGCTTTCGCAATTGCTTCTACTTTCAGTCTTCATCTTTCAAATTAATGGTATGGCTTTGCGAAATATTTGCTTTGATCAATAGACTTAGCAGGTAGCTTTCCTCTCTTTTGATCATGTTTTAACTTCTGGATAACTTCTTGCTACTTCAAAAGTTTGGCCCATTCCTGTTCTGAATACCATTTCTCTGTGTCTGTTACATTTGCATTCACAGCCTTCCATAAAGTAAGAATTATTGATCTGGAGGTTGTACTCCACTACTCAAAATCAGGTCTAGTCTCAGTATGTTCTCTAAACCTTTTCTTTGATAACTGATCCTCTATCTCTAGAGCAGTAGAAGACTTGTCCACTTTCTCATAGACTATATTCTTATCTAATCCTTAAGGAGGACTGTACATGTATTGGATAGTTGCTTGAATAGTCTCAAAAGCTGGTGCTATAGGATGATTAAAATCATAGATTTCAGCAGGAGGTTCTTCAAGTATAGGTGGTTGACAACCAGATTCAGCAGTTTGATCTCCATCATACCATAGGAGAGGAAATCCTAAAGTGTCTCTGATATTGTTTGATATCCAGGTAGCAAGTTTAGATTTGGCCTTAATCATTACCCTATCCCCCTTTATGACTTCTCTTTCAATATGATCTCTTAGATCATCCTTGTGAAATCCTACCTGTCCATCTAGGTAATTGATACCTGAAGTCATAGTATTCTTTACTCTCAGTAAATTGTTGTCCAAGCTTTTGTCAGAATCTTTGATGTCCTTAAGTAGAGATTCTGAATGACTTTTCAGATTGTTGTCGATATCTGTGACAGTGGAATCAAGTTTTGTTTCTAAAGCAGTGGTTTGTTTCTTAATTTCTCCCAATGTAGTGTAAGACCCCCCTCCTAGAACACAAAACAAAGCACGAGAGGGGTATTATGCCTAGAACAGCCGCCTTGCGGTAATATTAGCACTCGGGCCAGCCTGTACCACAAGACGCCTATCCTGCCAGCTACAACCAATATCAACATATAACTGCCAACCCATCAATAAAATAATAAACACAGAAGTCATGATCCACATAAAGTAAAAAGTCCAGAAAAGCAGGAAGCTACACAAAGGGTCCTGAAAATATCAAAGTATATAAAAACTTTGCCCAAATGGGCTACATCATGAGTCTCTCAAAACTCACATCAATCACCGACGACAACGACGGTACCATCACATCAGGCTCTATCGTCCTAGCCTGACTTCCCTCCTAAATAACCTGTTGTTGCTTTGTCTGTGGGGTTTCCTCCTAAAAAGGAAGACGTAGCAACCGTTAGTCATAAAGACTAAGTGGCTATCACATCCGCTCCCCCGACGACTCCTCGGCACCGGGCGGAGAAAGGAACAAAGGTACAATATATTTATATAAGCAGTAGTACAAGAGGGTGGAGTAAGTATACATGCCATGAGTAGAAATAGAAGTAATGTATAACAATATTATCAGCATTCTATTCTAGCAATTCTACAGAAGCTATATCAATCCATTTAAGTATATAGATCTACAATAGGAAAGAAACTTAACTTATATGAATGCCCATACAAACTTATAAGTTAAGGATCAGCTTAACAGTAAAGTAACCCATCGTATAGGAGTGCCCATACAAACTTATACGATGAGGATCTTGTGTATGTAATGCATGTAATGCTATTAATGCAGTGCAATGACTCACCAATGATCATGCACATACAACTGCTATGTCGACACAGACTTATAGTTCCCACTATTCGAGTAGGTAGCTAACCTCTCAGGCGTCGTCCATCGTGGCCAAACAGTGATATTAGAGCGGGCATCTCCACTACTAGGCTGGTCTCCACACTACCTGGCCTAGGCCTCCGTAAGCCTCAATGCTAAGGACACAACAGCGGAGCTCACATGCATACTACGGCTCAGCGGGATCTCTTGGGTAGATGTGCACCAAGATCCTAACCCCGAACTGGCCTATGCGTGACACGGAAGGAGCCTCGGAAATGAGCACGAGGACCAAGCCCAACCGTTCACTTGGCACGGAAGGAGCATCGGGACGTGAACACCGAGGACCAAGCCCAACCGCCCAAAGTCTAATTATCAACTCCCATCGGTGTGATGATTGGCGAGCCCGTAGACCTGCCACACTATCCTTAACCCGGGATTAGGACACCGTGTGTCGACTCACACCACATGCAATTCCACAATACTGTGGCATGGACGGAGCCTCGGAAAAGCAGGAGGACCAAGCCCAACCATCCATCTAACACGGAAGGATCCTCAGAACGTGAACACCGAGGACCAAGCCCAACCGTCCAACTTTACTCATCTCAACCTCATCCCAACTTGTGACGGCCAACACCGCACTTACTAACTTCCACAATGCTACCCATAGGGAGACTACATCTCTAAGCATCAGCTATCAAACATAACCCGTTAGACTCAGATCACGGATACAACATACTCTCTCCAAAAGAGCTCATAACATTCATTGCTAACCACCTTTTCAACCGACCACCTCGATTCATCACATAATCGGTCTATTCTTACAACCAAGCTCAACCTCAATTGTTCACTAGCCATCCAATCCCAAATTCACATCAACTACTAACCTAGATGGCTACCAATACTAACCACAATATACCTGAGGTTTACTAAAGCATTATAATTAATGGAGCAAGATAATATAAGGTGTACAACACATCTATCACATTCAAAAGATTACACCTATGCAAGATAATAAATGAGTATAATTATAGCATATACAACCCTTAAAACAGAAATTCCTGGTGCTACAAGAATCTGCTAAAAACGGTCAACCCCTCGTTGGAAAGGTATTCATGAGGGCTACGACTTTTGTATTTAGTCAAATACCCAGATCTGGTCGCATCACAACAGAAATCCAACTCGAAGTCTGCTGCGTACAGGATACAGATTTCCTGGGCATTAACCCCCAACCACAGCAGATTCAAACTGGCATTCCCGTGGCTACAGGTATCAACTGGAAACATGAAACCACTCATTGGAAAGATAATCGCGAGGTCTACGACTTTTGTGTTTAGTAAAAAACCCAGATCTGGTCGCATCACACCATAAATCCAACTCGAAGTCTGCTGCGTACAGGATACAGATTTCCTGGGCATTAACCCCCAACCACAGCAGATTCAAACTGACTTTTCCGTGGCTACACGTATCTCCTAGAAACGTGCAACCACTCGTTGGAAAGATATTCGCGAGGGCTATGACTTTTGTGTTTAGTTAAAAACCCAGATCTGGTCTCATAGCACCAGAAATCTAACTCGAAGTCTGCTGCGTACAGGATACAGATTTCCTAAGCATTAACCCCCCAACCGCAGCAGATTCAAACTGATTTTACCGTGGCTACAGGTATTGCCTAGAAACGTGCAACCACTCATTGGAATGATAATTCCAAGGGCTACGACTTTTATGTTGAGTCGAAAACCCAAATCCGGCCAGAACACCTCTGAAATTGGCCACAAAGGTTGCTGTGTGCAGAAATCAGATTTCTGCACGCATCTTAAGGCGAGATGAACGTCATCCGTTCATCTTTCTCCTTGATCCGATCCTCCCAAAACTTCTCCAGAATTTCGTCCAACCTTATTCACCCTCACAAAGCCATATTTCTCCACGAATCCCTCTCTCATCTTCACTTGAATGATGAGGAGGATGAAGACACCTAAACCTAGAATAACAAATCTAGGCATGGCTTTCCCTAGGAACCTTCTCCTCGCCATCAAGACTCTATGGAGTCAATATCTCCCCTAGAATATTAACTACTGATCTAGCACCAAGGGATAGTGGAGGAAGCTCACTGAGTGTCCATGCATGCTACCCAATAGCCGCGTATGCGGCGTTTGCGCGTTGCTCCATCCATGACCAAATCTCGCCACTCTGAATCTCATCGGCCGTTATCGAAGAGGTGCCAGCCTTGGATCTTGAAGTGATCTGCTCTGTTGGAGGTGAGGGTACTTGACTTTAATAGAAACATCTCTGACCATGATAACATCTCCATCAAGATTCAAGAATGGGATATTAGGAATCATTCTTGCAATGGATGGATCCTCCACAACATGCATCAAATTAGAAACATCACCCACTAAATGCCGCATAAATCAATTTGAGAGAGAAGGGGAAATTGTTGACGGCGCTGGGAGAATGAAAGGATCGGCTAGGTATGTTTTCAACCTAAAACTTTATGTATTTATAATATATAATTATAATCATTTTATTATTATTATTATTATTAGTATTTATTTTGATTATGATTTAGAAGCCCAATCATCATGCAATTAAATGGGCATAGATTTATCTAGGGAACCGGGATTGCTCCGAACGCTCACGTTATGACCGACTCGCTGACACGCATCCGCCGGAATGATCTGCGATCCAATCCGAGTTCTTATGCTCATTTTACGCTCCCCGGAGCGTTTGCGGACAATTTACTTAAACTTCAAATTTGTCCAAATGATGTCGGATTCGTGAACGAATGACTCCGTTGGACTTGTATTATCATTACGAATCTAATAAAATTATTTGAGATCATGTCCAAGGCCGTTTGCTCGATTTCACAGTTTCACATAAATATGATATTTGCAAACCACATTATTTGAGCTTGGCACGCGCTATAATTTCTTCAAGCTGACGCGCTACCTTCGAGGCAACACAAGCTTTATAGGCGACATAGACCTTCTAGGTGAATGATACCCTCATCGGTATACCCACCACTCGTTGGACCTCACTCACAGATTCATAAGGAAATTCTGCCAGGTCCGTTCGTAGAGTCCATTCGACAATTCATTGAGTTTACTCGACCGCTTAGACCTACCCACTGCCCCGTGACCTTGGGTTTTCTCTCCCAAATTTCTACTGGCCTAAGCCACCCAAGATACAAAATATACGCACGAGGGGTGTAGCTCGAATTGGGATGTTACAAATCCAATAAACGAAGAAACAATTTCGTCCCCGAAATTTAGGTTAGTGCTACGAGGATTTTTTGGATGAGAGTAAAACATACTCATCATATACAGTTATGAATACCTCGCCCATAATAACTTCAAGCTCGTATATACATTCTCAATTGTTATGATTTATACATAGAATCTAGATTGTATGAGTTCTCCTATCTTGTAAGAGACAGACTAATAGTGACGCACACTGTTTCAAAATAACTATACCTGTTCTAGCTGATTCGGTTATGATTTAAATTCAATTACACAACCTACAAGGTGGTATTCCACGTGAACATATTGTGTACGACATCTTGCAGGCTACTCATTTATAAAACCACAATGCATCAGGCTACTGCTACCAACCTTTCTATGACAGTACAAGTTCCATGAACTAACAAAACTGTTGAACTACCAGCTCATTTACACCTTGCAAGACTTGATATCAAAACATTAGATCCCTACAACAAGTGTCATCAATGGTTGCCTTGCACCAATTTATGCACTGCCAGTCATGAGTCTCCAACACAATTCCTCGATAATCTTATATAGCTTATAATATCATCACATTATATATGTAGACCAGCGCACTGACGCAACCATTGTGAATTCATGAGTACTAGAGAATACATTTAGAATATCAACATTTATCTTAAAACAATAAGTCTGAGAAGGTGGATTAGGCAACAAGGCTTCTATATGGGTTTTGTGTACATATAAAGTATCATGAGTAAAATCTTCTCATCACTTATTCACACCTTACAAAGTTCAATATACATCTCGTGATTTCACATGGTCTGAAAGTTTATCATCATATTTATGATATAATTGCAAGAGTTTGTTAACAAAACACACCACGCATCAAAACCTTAGCATCAAGAGTGTTTCGATTTGAACCATTTATCGTTAATTTTATGATTTTGTAAACACACCTCCTTGATCAATAATCAATACAACTCCCACTTAACAAATCTCAAGGCGTCCCCCAAAATTTGTCGAGCGGTCGTCAAATCGATCATTGATCACTGAGAGGCACTACAACACTATAAAGAAAAGGATTCAAGTTTTCATTCAGCTACACCCTCGGTCTAAAAGTTAAGGAGTTTAAAACAGTTAATCGAGTTAACTGATTATGATAGTTTCTCATAAGTGTGTGTTCGACATAAGAGAAAGTTAACATAAATGAATCAACATTCTAACATAACCACCCGAGATCAATATCACACGTGTGCTTGTTGTGTTGTCAGTGCACTAACAACACATGAGAGCTTTTTGGTGGGCAAATCAATTATTGATTATGATGATTATATCTTGTCAATAAATTATCTGACTTCGAGGTTTCCCAACACAACAAGAGGAATCAACCCGAGATCAAATGAAGGTCAATGAACTCAGATTTGTTGAGGGTGTGTGCGAGATGTTAAAATTATTTATGAAGGTTATGGTCATTAAACCTTCAGATAGCAATTTCATTAGTTTGGTTTGAAGCTATATTATCCCTAGGAAAATTGAACATCACCGAATTATATTCATTAATATATTATCTCCACACGCATGTGATTCCTATCTGGGGCGCATTTCTCCAAGTCCCTAGCTATTCAAGCCATCATTGATTACACTTTGGATCTAAAATCTCTTAAGTCAAAAAATCATTATACATATGAGATTAGTATTCATATATTCAAGTAATAATTTAACTTCACTTCCAAATTCATATCATTATCCTCCAAGAACATGAGGACCTGAGTCAAGTGCTACTTGGTGTAATCTAGATTCTACTTAGACATGCACCGAATTAATAATTCTAATCAATTTTCTCTTGTGAACTAGGTAACTTTATTTAATGAACCTCACCAACTGAGAACATAAGCATTACTAAGTTGGATTGCGCTAATACAACATTTAAGAAATATGTTTTGTCGAGGCGACAACGTAACTCGTACACTTAATTATACGTAAACTATCTTTTAAACATCATTGTTGCCTCAACTATAGATCTTTTGATAGCAAATTTGCCTAATTTCTTTGAACACTTTCAAACGACTTAAACTGCATTTTGCTTAAGTGGCGTCATTATGCATTAAGGAATGCACGACAACTTCTCAGATTGTGTGTTAAGTAATTATCTGTCTCATTTAACTCAAAAGTTCAAAAAACTTCGCAGTGTCTCTTTGTGAATTGTATATTCCAGATGCACGTGCTCCAACATTATTCAAAATAAGGGCATGATTCTCAACATGATAAATTATTTATCAATTAAATTCCAAATACCCTACAATTTCAACCAGGGATCATTCATATCAAGTTTATTTCATAATAGAATGTTGAGATTTTATATCACCGAACCAAGCCATATTTTAAATTTTGATAATTTCAACATATAATAACTATTAATTAAACCCAGTAATTTATGGAAATTGTGATGCTCCAATAATTACACACAATTTTGGAGTCCTCCCTAAAATGGATATGATGTTATGTATCAGGTTTCACATCCTTTGGGTAGTTTTCTAGAAAGGAGTTCAACATGTAAGTTTCTGCTATCCGCACCTCAAGCACGTGCGACCTTTTTCTAGGCCAAAACACTACGGATGAGTCTTTTTATGAATCCATACTCCAAATTCCACAATATCTTAATCACAGATGAAATATAGTCATTATCATTCGCATAATATTTGAATAAACCAAAACCATAATATAATATGTTTGTGACATCTCACTTTCAAAATTAGATCTAAGGGAAACCCAAGTCGGTACATAATAAGCCCAATAAACGAAGAGATAAGCCCCAGTACACCCTTGGCTGAGTTTCTTCCACGACTAACGCGGTACATTCATCTCATGTAAGCGCACAATCCTAAGTGGCATATACTCCTTGACTTGACGTTCATACCCTATAAATCCTTGTATCGAAGCACCTCTATATAGTCCTTGAAACTTATTTATATAATACATGTTCTAGATCCTTAGTGCTACCAATTACAACAATCTTTTATGGGTGGACATGTTCTCGATCCCAAAATGGTCACTTTCTAGACTCACAGTCTTATGTAACATAAAGTATAGTGGGGAGCACCACATCATGGGTACGAACATCAAACTTACAAGTCTCATACTATTCAAATAGAAGATTAAGTACTACTTCTCCTCAAGGTGCTCCCAACTTCACAAGAAGTTATATGAGGATAACCTGATGTAATACTTGGACAATTATATTTGCATTCAACTCTATCATTTTAGTCATTCTCGTGAATCTTATCGCTTGGACATACCATACCTGAGGTCAGTTTTAAACTAGGGTACGACATAAAGTGTCTTGGTCAGCCAAATACCGGTGTTATCCTTGTTAGGTTGGCACTATATCTAAGGGTTAATGGACATACTTAATGTGAATCCTACATGGGCACACCATTGCTTCCGCTAAGTCAGTTTGTCCCCAAACTGACTAATCAAATGGGGGTGGCCCCAATTATCAATGACTTCTTTAGTTCAGGATCGTTGCAAGCTGATACCATTTGTAAGACCCCCCTCCTGGAACACAAAACAAGGCACGAGAGGGGTCTTATGCCCAAAGCAGCCGCCTATCGGTAACACTAGCACTCGGGCCAACATGTACCACAAGACGCCTATCCTGCCGGCTAAGACCAATATCAACATATAACTTTCAACCCATCAATAAAATAATAAACACAGAAGTCATGATCCACATAAAGTAAAAAGTCCAGAAAAGCAGGAAGCTACACAAAGGGTCCTGAAAATATCAGAGTATATAAAAACTTTGCCCAAACGGGCTACATCATGAGTCTCTCAAAACTCACATCAGTCACCGATGGCAACGACGGTACCATCACATCAGGCTCTATCGTCCTAGCCTGACTTCCCTCCTACATAACCTTCTATTGCTCTGTCTGCGGGGTTTCCTCCTAAAAAGGAAGACGTAGCAACCGTTAGTCATAAAGAATATGTGGCTATCATATCCGCTCCCCCGGCGACTCCTCGGCACCGGGCGGAGAAACGAACAAAGGTACAATATATTTATATAAGCAGTAGTACAAGCAGGTAGAGTAAGTATACATGTCATGAGTAGCAATAGAAGTAATGTATAACAATATTATCAGCATTCTATTCTAGCAATTCTACAGAAGCGATATCAATCAATCTAAGCACATAGATCTACAATAGGAAAGTAACTTAACTTATATGAATGCCCATACAAACTTATAAGTTAAGGATCGGCTTAACAGTAAAGTAACTCATTGTATAAGATTGCCCAAACAAACTTATATGATGAGGATCTTGTGTATGTAATGCATGTAATGCTATGAATGCAGTGCAATGACTCACCCATGATCATGCACATGCAACAGCTATGTCGACACAAACTTATAGTTCCCACTATTCGAGCAGGTAGCTAACCTCTCAGGCGTCATCCGTCGTAGACAAATAGTGATAGTAGAGCGGGCATCTCCACTACTAGGCTGGTCTCCACACTACCTGGCCTAGGCCTCCGTACGCCTCAATGCTAAGAACACAACAGCGGAGCTCACATGCGTACTACGGCTCAGTGGTTACTCTTGGGTAGATGTGCACCAAGATCCTAGCCCCAAACTGGCATATGCGTGACACGGAAGGAGCCTCGGAAATGAGCACGAGGAACAAGCCCAACCGTTCACTTGGCACGGAAGGAGCCTCGGGACGTGACCACCGTGGACCAAGCCCAACCGCTAAAAGTCTAACTTTCAACTCCCATCGGTGTGACGATTGGCGAGCCCGTAGACCTGCAACACTATCCTTAACCCGAGATTACAACACTGTGTGTCGACTCACACAACATGCAATTCCACAATACCGTGGCATGGAAGGAGCCTCAGAAAAGCAGGAGGACCAAGCTCATCACCTTCATTGCTAACCACCTTTTCAACCGACCACCTCGATTCATCACATAATCGGTCCATTCTTACAACCAAGCTCAACCTCAATTGTTCACTAGCCATCCAATCCCAAATTCACATCAACTACTAACCTAGATGGCTACCATTACTAACCACAATATACCTGAGGTTTACTAAAGCATTATAATTAATGGAGCAAGATAATATAAGGTGTACAACACATCTATCACATTCAAAAGAGTACACCTATGCAAGATAATAAATGAGCATAATTATTGCATATACAACCCTTAAAACAGAAATTTCTGGAGCTACAGGAATCTGCTAAAAACGTTCAACCCCTTGATGGAAAGGTATTTGTGAGGGCTACGACTTTCGTGTTTAGTCAAAACCCAGATCTGGTCGCTTCACACCAGAAATCCAACTCGAAGTCTGCTGCGTACAGGATACAGATTTCCTGGGAATTAACCCCCAACTGCAGGAGATTCAAATTGACTTTCTTGGGGCTACAGGTATCGCCTAGAAATGTGCAACCACTCGTTGGAAAGATATTCGCGAGGGATACGACTTTTGTGTTTAGTAAAAAACCCAGATCTGGTCGCATCACACCATAAATCCAACTCGAAGTCTGCTGCGTACAGGATACAGATTTCCTGGGCATTAACCCCCAACCGCAGCACATTCAAACTGACTTTCCCGTGGCTACAAGTATCGCCTGGAAACGTGCAACAACTCGTTGAAAATATATTCGCGAGGGATACGACTTTCGTGTTTAGTAAAAAACCCAGATGTGGTTGCATCACACCATAAATTTAACTCGAAGTCTGCTGCGTACAGGATACAGATTTCCTGGGCATTAACACCCAACCGCAGCAGATTCAAACTGACTTTCCCGTGGCTACAAGTACTGCCTGGAAATGTGCAACCACTCGTTGGAAAGATAATTCGGAGGGCTATGACTTTTATGTTGAGTCGAAAACCCTGATCTGGCCAGAAAACCTCTGAAATTGGCCACGAAGGTCGCTGCGTGCAAAAATCAGATTTCTGCACGCATCTTAAGGCGAGATGAACGGCATCCGTTCATCTTTCTCCTTTATCCGATCCTCCCAAAACTTCTCCAGAATTTCGTCCACCCATATTTACCCTCACAAAGCCATATTTCTCCACGAATCCCTCTCTCATCTTCACTTGAATGATGAGGAGGATGAAGACACCTAAACCTAGAATAACAAATCTAGGCATGGCTTTCCCTAGGAACCTTCTCCTCACCATCAAGACTCTATGGAGTCGGTATCTCCCCTAGAATATTAACTACAGATCTAGCACCAAGGGAGAGGGGAGGAAGCTCACCGAGTGTCCATGCATGCTACCCAAAAGCCGCGTATGCGTCGTTTGCGCGTTGCTCCATCCATGACCAAATCTCGCACTCTGAATCTCGTCGGCCGTTATCGAAGAGGTGCCAGCCTTGGATCTTGAAGTGATCTGCTCTGTTGGAGGTGAGGGTACTTGAATTTAATAGAAACATCTCTGACCATGATAACATCTCCATCAAGATTCAAGAATGGGATATTAAGAATCATTCTTGAAATGGATGGATCCTCCACAACATGCATCAAATTAGAAACACCACCCACTGAATGCCGCATAAATCAATTTGAGAGAGAAGGGGAAATTGTTGACAGCACTGGGAGAATGAAAGGATCGGCTAGGTATGTTTTCAACCAAAAACTTTATGTATATATAATATATAATTATAATCATTTTATTATTATTATTATTAGTATTTATTTTGATTATGATTTAGAAGCCCAATCATCATGCAATTAAACGGGCATAGATATCTCTTGGGAACCGGGAAATTTCTCTGAACGCTCACGTTATGACCGACTCGCTGACACGCATCCGCCGGAATGATCTGCGATCCAATCCGAGTCCGTATGCTCATTTTACGCTCCCCGGAGCGTTTGTGGACAATTTACTTAAACTTCAAATTTGTCCAAATGATGTCGGATTCGTGAACGGATGACTCCGTTGGACTTGTATTATCATTATGAATCTAATAAAATTATTTGAGATCATGTCCAAGGCCGTTTGCTCGATTTCACTGTTTCACATAAATATGATATTTGCAAACCACATTATTTGAGCTCGGCACGCGCTATAATTTCTTCAATCTAACGCACTGCCTTCGAGGCAACACAAGCTTTATAGGCGACATAGACCTTCTAGGTGAATGATACCCTCATCGGTATACCCACCACTCGTTGGACCTCACTCACAGATTCATAAGGAAATTCCTCCAGGTCCGTTCGTCGAGTCCATTCGACAATTCATTGAGTTTACTCGACCGCCCAGACCTACCCACCGCCCCGTAACCTTGGGTTTTCTCTCCCAAATTTCTACCAGCCTAAGCCACCCAAGATACAAAATATACGCATGAGGGGTGTAGCTCAAATTGGGATGTTACATGTAGTGTCAAGCATCACTATCAGATTTTCATTCATCCTATTCTGATTCTCGAGGACATAGCCTTGTTTGACAACCATCTCATCTGTAGTTGTCTTAGCTTCTTGTTGTTACTTGGCTAGGTAGACAACAACATTTGCTCCTTTTTGAAAGAAAGTAGTCATTTCTGTTTTCAAGAGATTGACTTCAAATCTTATTGACTTAATATCTTGAGCTAGTTGAAAATGAAGCTCTTTGGTGCTTTCATCTATATACTTCTCTGGATCTTGCCTTTGCTTATCAAGCATGATCTGTAGTTGAACTAGCAGGGAGCTATTATCCATTGCAGGTGCTGATGGTGGTCCAGATTTAAGATACTATTTATAGCTCTTGCTCCTCTTCTTAATTTCAAAAAACTTCATTTTCTTCAGTTGAGAAGCTTCTGCTTCCTCAGATTCAGAAGAACTAACTTCTTCAACTTGAGGTGTCTCTTTAGTTTTGTCAGTATATGGGGCAAATTCCCCCTCAAATCTTGTACCTTCCTCATTAATATTAATATTGTCCATGGTAATATCAGCATGCTGAATTTCAGAATCAGGTACTTCATTCTGGGGAATTTCAGTTATCTCCCCTTGAATATTAGTTTCTTTAGACAGAAGAATCTCTTCTTCAGTCTTCATTGGATTGTCTTCCTCCAACACTTATTCAGATATTTCATGTTCAGGATCTTTTGATTTTTCTATTTCCTGAACAACATCCACTATAATAGTGGTATTGTATCCATAGGTAATTCACTGAGGGTCTCCCCCTCAATTTGTTCCCTTTCTTGAATGTGCTCCCCCTGCACCTGTATACTTGTTCTAGTGGAATGCCTTGGAGATCTTCCTTGTTCTTCAATCGCATCCTTCTGTGAATTGAAGTTCACTTCTTATTCAAAATCACTAGAGGATTCAACTTCCTCTACCACAGATTTCTTACCTTTTACCTCTTTTTTCTTCTTAGGTTCTAGAGTTTCTTTGGACAAAACTCTGTCCTATCTTGACAGAATCCTTATATCCATTCTCCTAATATGATTTATCTTAGAGCCAGTTTTCTGATTGATATTATATTGAATGACCTTTACCATATACAAACTAATAATTCTACCCATATTGGGATTCTAAATTCCTTCTACAATTTTATCAAAAACTACCCTATTCCAATCAGTTGTGATTTTGAAGATAATCCTGGTCATCATGGTAAATATATATTTGGAAATCCTATCATTGGCTCTAGTCTTGCAGAGGAGCACCTTTCCAACTATCTAAGATGAAAATTTTTCTTAGGAATTCATTCCCTTCCTGTTTAAAAAGTTTCCAAATCTGGTGGTTGGAGGTAGTCCACAACATTCTAAGGCCTCAGCAGTCTTGCTTGAATTCAGGTCATCGTCTTGTACAGTTCTTGGAATCTGAAATACTTTAGCCAGTCTTTTGGTTGTTATCTTTACTCTTGCTCCATTAATAATTAATTTTATCTTGTCTGACTTAGGGTTTAATGAGGCATTAGAATAGAATTCAGATACCTCTCTCTTCCAAATTTTGGTTTGTTTTGAAAGAAGATACTCAAGACCCGCCTTATTGACAAGGTCTATAACCTTCTTTATATCAACTGAAGAGGAGACAAATGCATTACGCACCAGTTCGTATCCCTCATTGATGTTGTCATCCATCTTGGGTGCCATTCTTGTTGAAAGAGTTTGAGTTTGAGAGGAGTCGACTATGGATTTCTAGGTCTCGACACACAGCGATCAGTCTCTCAAGATTTTTGGTAAGTGAAGTCGACAAATCCTTATACCTCCTATTTATAGTAACAGTCTTTTGATGATGAAAAGGCGCGTTGCATTTAGTAATTTTCTAACTATTTGGAAAAATCTAGTGTCGACATGAAAAACCTATTCTGTCGAGATGTGTTGACTTAAGTCGACACAAGGTTTATGTTTCTCGACTCTGACCTTAAGTTCTCGATAACCTTATGTCTCGACACTAAATTGTAATGTCTCAACACACATCCTCTAATCAGTGTCGACACACTGTCACGTGTCTCGACACACCTTTACTAAGAGTGTCGAGACACACTGTGGTGTCTCGACACAATTATTTGACTTAGACAAACTTTATGTTCTGAATATAATTTCTTGACTAGATAAAGTTTTTTCTTGGTTATGAAGACTTGTAAGTCTGATTAGTCATCCTTTTAAGAATTGTACTAACTTTTGTTGCAATTAATTGCAAATATTTATTCAATATTCAACAAGCCTTGTTCAAATTTAAAATAATTGAACTTACTTTCATCTAGAGGTTTTGTAAAAAATGTCAGAAACTTGTCTTTCTATTGGAGTATATTATAAGCTTATATTTTCTTTTTCAACATTCTCTTTGAGAAAGTGATATCTAATTGCTATATGTTTATTTCTACTGTGAGAAACAAGATTATTAGCAATAAAAATTTCAATAGTAGAATCACAAAACATAATAGATTTAAACTTAGTTGTACACTGTAGTCCAGTAGTTGATGTTGAGTCCATAATAACTGTGCACAGCAGATCCCAGCAGATATGTACTCAGATTCTGCTGTAGAGATAGAAACACTTGTTTGCTTCTTACTACTACAAGTTATAAGTCTTTTCCCTAGAAACTTGCAAGTTCCAGAAGAACTTTTTCTATCTTCTTTACACCATGCAAAATCTGTATCTATGTACCCTGTACGTTCAAAATCACTATCCCTAGGATACCAATGCCCAAGATTGGGTGTGCCCTTAAGATATCTCAGTGTTGGAACCCTTGTTTGGATTTGTGCTAGGTTCAATCTTAGGATGTCTTGACCCCCATGTATACTCAGGGTCTTGGTCTAGTCTAAGTTAAGTCCTTTTAGGTCAGGTTTGTGCAAACCAGCATTGCAGTGGACTCAGACTTAGACTCAGAAAGTTTATGTGGATTTTCTATATCAGTTCAAGTATAGTCGAACTCAGCTCAACGATCGTCGATCTCCCATCGACGATCTCAGAGTCTTGTACTCTGAACTGAGCTCGACGATCTACGAGCTCAGGTTGACGATTTGGTTTTCTCAATAGTAATATCTGTTCTACGATAGCTGTTCTCAGGTCGACGATCTCCTAACTCAGCTCGACGATCTATGGACTGGGCTCTACGATTTTATGCTGCTTTCAGTTATGAGTTCTTAAGATCTGTCAGAAGTATTTATTTTTGGTTAATGATCAATTTTTAAAGGCAAATATATTATGATAATTAATGTTGTTATTCCCAAGGCTGATAGCCGTATTTCTTGAAGCAGTAATTATTGTATTCACAGAATATTTCTTTAGCATGTTTTATGAAGGCAGATATGGAAGTGTATTTATGTTGCCAGCATTTCTAGCTGTTTGGGCTCCTAAAGTATTGCAGAATATTATGCATTGTCCAGGGAATTCAAATTCTTGCCGTTTTCTTATTCTGACTGAATTTATAATTCAGAATATAATAAGGATATACAAGAGAACAATCAGACATATAGTAAAAGGATATATATATACAGAAACTTTTCTTCAACAATAGATTATCAATATAACTCTTACTGTAAAGGATTATTGCTCTGCTATAATAAGGAAGAAGGAGAACCTTTTCAAAAATCCCTCTTGAGTCTTCTTCATTCCTCAGGCTTCAGGATTCAAAAAGAGCTCAAATCTTTTTCAGTCTTCAGATCTAAGAAAGCTCTACTATAATTTTTTGAACACCTACACCCAGGGCCAAGTTTCCTTTTCCTGAATCAATTCTACATCTCAGGGGGAGCTTGGACATTCTCTTCAATCTACATAGTCTTCTCACTTGATTGAGAAAGAGAAGATTTCTTTTAATTTTTCTTTTACCTCCATCTATATAGGGTTATCTCTCCATTCAAAAGTGAACTCTTGGTGATAGGGCCCCTAAACAAAAATCTATTAGATCTTGTGGTGGCAGGGCACCTGAACAAAAACCTATAGTGGATTCCTATCTGGGTGGAAGAAGAGTGGATATACCCAGATTTAGGGAACCACTATAAAATTTCTTGTGTCGTCTGGATGTTTTGTGTTTTCTTTTTGTGCTGAGCTGTGCTGTGATAGTTTATCTGTTTTTCTCTCTATTATATAAGTATCATTAATTTAATTCCTTAATAAAACTAAACAATTTTTTTATACTCTATTCACCCCCCTCTAGAGTAAAGTCTATTTATCCCTCACTTTCAATTGGTATCAGAGGGTGTGTTTTTTAGGTTGTATAGGCTTACACCTGAACCTAAGATCTCTGATAGATATTCTTTTTTACTCTACTATATTTCTATTATACCATGGTAGAGTACAAGGATCTTGCAAGCATAAGACCTCCTGTTTACAACTTGCAAAAGTTTGGAATCTGGAAGGCAAAAATCAGACTCTATATGAATTCTATTGATAAAGATATTTATGCTTCTCTCTTAACAGGAGTACCTCCACCATCTGCTCCACCAAGTACTTCCATAAACATGACTGCAGTACCTCCTCCTGACTATAATGATGCATATAAGAAAGCAAAGATTGCTGATGCAAAAGCCATGAACATACTAGCACAAATAATGTCTGATGACATATTTCAGAAGATAGCTGAATGTGAATCAGCTAAGGCTATCTAGGATTCTTTATACCAGATGGTTGCAGGATCAACAGATGAAAGGAAGGACAGGAAAGCTCATCTCATCTCCCAGTATGAGAATTTTAAAAAAGAAGAAACTGGACAAGTTTCTGAGATGTACAACAGACTCAACATCATTGTTAATGAGCTGAAAATGCTTTACAAAGACATCTTAGTCACAGAATTAAATGAAAAGATTCTCATGTGCTTTCCCAGCTCATGGGACTCTAGAATCTGGCCTACCAGATAGACCAGAAGCACTCATGAAATGACTACAGAATCAGTTCTAGGAAAGCTGAAATCCTATGAACAGCTGCTAAAGATAAGAGAAGCTGAACATAAAAAGACTACTACACCAACTAGGAAGGAGCAAAATATTACTTTCAAAGCTTCAGAAGAATCCGAAACTTCTCCATCAAATGAAGAGCTGATGAGTCTCTTTGCAAAGATATTCTTCAAGATTGGGAGTAAAGAATTCAGAAGGAAATCATCAAGAAGTGATGATAAACCAAGGTAAGACAAAACCCCTTCTAAAGAGGTTATCTGTTTTGGTTGAAGGAAACCTGGACATAGTCTTCCAGAGTGTCCAGAAAATAAGCACAAAGAAAGGAGAAAGGAGAAAGACTCCAAGAAAGACTCTAGCAAACCATCCTCTAACAAGCACAAGAAGAAGGAGAGAGGGTTTGTTGCAGAAACATGGAGTGACATTGAAGAATCATCTTCCTCCAGTTCTAGTGAAGATGAAGAAGAAGCAAAGGCAAAAGAAATTTTCTTGATGGCCATCAATGCTTCAGGACATATTTCAGAAGAAGGAGAATTTGAAGAATGTTCAGATTGTGATCAGGTATTGGAAGACCTTGATTTTACTTCTGAAGAATTTAAACATGATTTTAAATCTATGTGTAGTGATCTAATGAGATCTGAGAAGGAAATCAAACTTCTCAGAGAGAAACAATTTAACTATGATAGCTTGGTATTAGAAAATCACAAATTGAACAATAAAATAGATCTGTGTAATGAACAAATTAACTTTCTGAAAATTGAATTGAGTAAAACAAAACACCTAGAGGAATCATTGAATGGTAGAAGTAAACAATTAGTAGAAATTACCAGTACACTTAATGCTAGACTTAATGGAAGTAAGTTAGGATTAGGTGCATCATCCAGTGAACCACCTATTATTTAGAAAAACCATCTTTCACAACCTATAAATTTTATTTCAGATAAAGGAAAGAAAAATACAGAACAAATTAAAACAGTAAACAAAATGTTAAAACAAGTTGAGATAAATAAAGAAAAACAAAAAGCTAAGTCAAAACAAAAATCGTCGAACCAAGATCGACGATTTCAGCATTATTCGTCAAACGATGATCGATGATCTCAGAACCCAGAGATTTAGTTTACACACTCTGCAAACGGGGATCGATGATATCATTATGTATCGTCGAACAGAGATTGACAATCGTGGAACCCAGATAATAGCCACTATTATTCTGAGAACAAAGATCGACGATATCAATGCTGGGCGCCAAACACAGATTGACGATCTCAACATAAATCGTCGAATCCAAAGAAATTTTATCAAAATTATAATTTCAACAGGAATATCTATAAGAACTCCAACTACAAACCTTTCCATCCCTTAACTAACTGGATAATCCCACCTAGAAGATTTTATCCCTTAGGCAATAAAAGTCAACCTGAATACTCTTATATTTCAAGATTTAAGTATGAAAAGAAGCCAGGACCCAAGGTTACCTGGGTCCAAAATATATGAGTTGTTATTTTGCAGGTGAAGACCTATCCTACCATATAGGAGAAGTGGTATCTAGATAGTGGGTGCTCTAAGCACATGACAGGAAATAAGGCAAATCTGAGTAACTTCAAGGCAAAGCTAGGTCTAAAAGTCATATTTAGAGACTCAAGCTTTTGTCAGACAGAAGGATATGGAGAATTTACACTTAGAGTTGTCACATTCAGGAAAGTGGCATATGTAGGTGGCCTGGAACATAACTTGATATCCATAGGTCAGCTATGTGATGCAGGTTATGAGGTATGTTTCACTGAATCAAAATGTAATATTTCTTTAGATAACAATATTGTGTTATTAGGTATGAGGTTAGGCAATATTTACTTAGTTGATTTCAATTCTGCCTATTCAGAAAAGTGCTTACTCAACCAAGTTAGTAATAATAATACCTTGTGGCATAAAATGCTAGGACATGTAAATCTTAGAAACATTGCTAGGTTATCTAGGGACAACCTTGTTAGAGGATTGCCCTCTTGCCCATACAAGAAGGAAAGTCTTTGCAAGGCTTGTCAAGAAGGCAAGCAAACTAAAATAGTTTTAAATTAGTTAATTAGAGTGATTCACCTAGGATTTTGTATCTGCTTCATTTGGACCTTTTTGGACCAATTGCTATACAAAGCCTAGGAGGGAAGTTCTATACTTTAGTTGTTGTAGATGACTTCTCTAGGTTCTTATGGGTTTTCTTCTTGAGAAATAAGTCTAATAACTTCAAAGTTCTTATAGATTTTCTAAAATGCATAATGATTGAGTACTCTACTCCAATTGCATTGATCAAAAGTGATCATGGAACTGAGTTTGAGTCTCTTCCTATGCAAGAATTCTGTGAGAAGAAAGGTATCAGGCACTGCTTCTCTGCTCCCAAAACTCCTCAACAAAATAGGGTAGTTGAAATGAAAAATAGAACACTCATTGAAACTCCAAGCACATTACTTGCTGATGCTCACATGCCTCAATCCTATTGGGCAGAAGCTGTAAGCACAACAAATTATGTCCTGAATAGAAGTTTGATACACAAACTTAAGGGCAAGAATCCCTATGAATTACTCAAAGGGAAGAAACCTAAAATATATTACTTTAGAATTTATGGTTGTATCTGTTACATACACAATAATAACAAAGATTATCTTAAAAAGTTTGAAGCCAAAGCTACAATGGGGATCTTTCTAGGATATTCCCAAGTTAGCAAGGCATATAGGGTTTTTAATAAATCGTCTCTGAAAATTGAAGAATCAATACATATTACATTTGATGAAGCTAATATGCTTTACAAGGAGAAGGAAGCTTCTACTAGTAATTATTTGTAGGTACCAAATCTATGTAAAAAGTTGGATGATCTAAATCTCACTCAGAAGGTGATATCTCATCCATCTCCACAATTAGATGAAGACAGTGAAGAAGAATCTCTGGAAATTGCTGAAGCCCCTCCAACAGAAAACTTAATTCCACAAGAGGAATTGGTTCATAATGCTGATGGTGTTGAACAAACTCCACCTCCTGACTATGTTACACTTAGAGATCATCCCATATCTCAAGTATAGGAGACATATCAGAGGGTATGCAGACAAGGCATCAACTTAACCAAGATGTGATGCATGCATGCTTCCTATCTCGAATAGAGCCCTCATCTATTAAGGATGCTAAGTAAGATCCTCACTTGATTATTGAAATGTAAGAGGAGCTCAATCAGTTTGAGAGATGCAAAGTTTGTAACTTGGTTCCTAGACCCAAAGGACATCTAATTATTGGAACTAAATGGGTCTTCAGGAATAAATTGGATACTCAAGGAATAGTTGTCAGGAACAAAGCAAGACTAGTGATATAAGGGTACAAACAAGAAGGACGTATTGATTATGATCAGACCTTTGCACCTGTTGCAAGGCTTGAAGCTATCAGACTTTTCTTGGCTTATGCTGCTTACAAGAAATTCAAGTTATATCAAATGGATGTCAAAAGTGCTTTTCTCAATGGGGAACTCAAGGAAGAAGTATATGTGGAACAGCCACAAGGTTTTATCTCTTCAACCCATCCCTCTTATGTTGTCAAACTGCATAAGGCTCTCAATGGTTTAAAGCAAGCTCCAAGAGCTTAGTATGAAACCCTAGCTAGCTTTCTTTTAGAACATAAATTTTTTAGAGGCATTGTAGATAGGACTTTATTTATAAGACAACATCATGATAAGATTATATTAGCTCAAGTATATGTTGATGATATTATATTTGGATCTACTGATTCTAAACTTTGCAAAAGATTTTCTGACCTGATGCACTCCAAGTTTGAAATGAGTAGCATGGGTAAACTTTCTTACTTCCTTGGTCTTCAAGTGAAGCAAGCTCCTGATGGCATCTTCATATCTCAGTCTAAGTATACTAAGGAATTAGTAAAAAGGTTTGGGATGGCTGATGCCTCAGCTATGAAGAC
The DNA here is from genome assembly GCA_039513925.1 of Platanthera zijinensis. Taxonomy (NCBI): domain Eukaryota; kingdom Viridiplantae; phylum Streptophyta; class Magnoliopsida; order Asparagales; family Orchidaceae; genus Platanthera; species Platanthera zijinensis. The sequence goes on along the minus strand of CM077094.1, from coordinate 24,859,898 downwards.
ACCCATGGCTTCCAATGCAGTAATTGATTCTGAGGAAAAGGGTAAACCTATTGATCAGAAAAATTATAGGGCCATTATTGGGTCCCTATTATATCTTACTGCAAGTAGACCTGATATAATGTTTGCAACATGCCTTTGTGCTAGATTTCAAGTCAACCCAAAAGAATCTCATTTAATTCTCCTCAAGAGAATTTTAAGATATTTAAAGGGTTGTCCTAATCTAGGACTTTGGTATCCTACAAAGTCAGAATTTGAATTATCTGGATATTCTGATGTAGACTATGCTGGATGCAGAGTTAATAGGAAAAGCACTTCAGGAACTTATCAGTTCCTAGGTGATAGGTTATTATCCTGGTGTTGCAAGAAACAATCTTCTGTGTCTACATAAACTGCAGAAGATGAATATATAGTAGATGGTAGTTGCTGCTCACAGATCTTGTGGATTCAAAATCAGCTACTGGATTATGGTTACTCTCTCAAAAATACCACCATATTTTGTGACAGTACCAGTGCCATATCAATTGCACAAAATCAAGTCCTGCATTCTAGGACCAAGCATATAGAAATAAGGCATCATTTTCTTAGAGATTGTGTCGATAAAAACAAGATTAATCTCAAGTTTATCCCTGATGATTTTCAAAGAGGAGATATTTTTACCAAGCCTTTTGATGAGCAAAAACATCTATTCTTTTTGAATCAGTTAGGAATGATAAATGGAATGGATTAAAATTGAATTTTGTCTTTGTAAAGATTTTATCAATGATCGTCGAACAGAGATCGACAATCTTTGAACTCATCGTGAGCTCAATCGTCGACCTGAGCTCGACGAAAACTCTGTGTGAAGACAAAAATCGTCGACCGGAGTTCGACGACTTTGCTTCAGTAAATTAATCGTCGACCTAAGCTCGACTATCAATTTATGCTACAGAAATCTGAGACCAACGATACTATTTATTTCCAAATTAATCGTTGACCTAAGATTGACGTTTGTGATTTTGTCGTCGGACAGAGATCATTTTTCATATTCCAAAAACCTATATGTAGGTTTCTCTTCGATCTCTATCCCGCGCTTTCATAATTTCCCTTTGCCCGTGATCTCTTCTCTCTTCAGTCTACAGGTCTTCCATGGCAATTTCTCCAGCAGTTCTTTCAGCAATTAAGTTCGACACTGGCTTCGATGTCGACTTCGAATCATTCAGTCACTGTAATCCTATTTTTCAAGAAATGATATAGTTATGTGATGATCAGGGCTTGAAGGAGTTCATGAATACAAGGATAATGTTATCTGTCGCAAAAATCAAAGAATGGGTTTTCTCTTCTTCAACTGATGACGGTTCAATGATCGGATCCATCTCAGGACTGCAGGTGACTCTAAACCCTGCGATTCTTACTGAAATTTTTGAGTTGAAAAATGGAATAGATGAGCTGGAACAGGATAGCTCTGAGTATTAAAGGATGTTATTAGAGATGGGTCATGCTGAGGGCATCCCATCTAAGCTTTTAAAGAAAAATTTATCTGTTACTTTTAATTTTCTTTCTTATTTAGTGGGCAAAGTGCTGCTGGGTAAGCATTCAGTGCATGAAAATATAAACAGGCAACAGTTTGCAATTATGTCTGCCTTAGTTAATAAAAAGTCCATTGACTGGGCTGGGTTGTTCTTTGATTTAATTAAGAGAAAGAATAGTATGAAGGAAGTCTGTCTAGAAAGGATTCTGGGAATCTTCCTTCAGAAGAAAGCTCCAGAGTTGTTGGTTTCTTCAACCTTAGCCATCAATGCAAGCAAGTGGTTTGACTCCTTCTTATTTGGGAAGTTGGAGAGGACAATTCAAAAGCCCTCCAGGGCTGGAACTTCCTCAACCTTATCTGAGGACATAAGGGTAGTAACTGCCACTTCTCACCCTAATGAAGAAGTTCCTACTCGTACTCCTACTCCTCCAGCTTCCCCAGTCATCCCTAGAGTCTCTTCTATCCCTACTACAATGATTCAAACCTCTACTTCATCCCCAACTATCATCTCTTATACTACTCAATCATCACTTCCCCTCCATCCTATTGAATCTCAAAACCTCCAGACCATATCTTTTCCAAATTTTGACCTACTCTCACCACACTCATCCCCTTCCCGTCAAAATTATAAACCCATCAATATTGAATCCACTCCACCAAATTCTCCACTCAATTCCCCTCTAAACTCTCCCAGAAACTCACTTATTCAGGATGAAATCATGACTGATTTCACTCCTCCTCCCTCTCTTCATTCTGTCTCAACTCAGACTCCAACTGAGTTTCTTCATGTTGATCCCTCTTTTCTTTCTTATCTTCTAGAGTTCATCACTCCAACTCTCAAAACCTTAATAGTAGAGGCTATTTCACCACTTGCTCTCTCTATATCAACTCTATCTGCTTCTCTTACTGCTTCCACTGTCCCTTCTTCATCTAGGGGCCTGGTTCCAGTTTTCACTGAAACTAGGCAAGAGGAGATGTCCAATGAAGATGTAGCAGGTTCAGCCTCAGCAGAACTTCAAGATCAGTCTCCTCCAGCAGTGTATGAAGAAGAAGCTTTTCAGAAATTCTGTGCAGATATAGTTTCATATTCAGACTTGCTGACTTCAGATGAGGATACTGATGTGTCATTACCTACCATCTCTAGTGGTGATTGTTTCATCAATCCCACCATTGATCTTCAAATTCTTTTGCATTCTTTTTCTATGCTTAAAACAGTTCTTCCTCCAGTGGATTTGTATACTTCCAAGGCCATAGTCTGTTATACGAGACCAATGAGCCCCTCAGCTGTGGAACAGCTCTTACAGATCAAATTAGTTCCAGACTGTACAGAAATTTAGACAGTTACAATGTGTACAGATATGCCATCTCCTATAGCTGTTGAGCCAAGTTCTGTTATAGAAGATAAGGATGAGTTAGATGCTTTCTTAATTATTGATGAACTGATTCATCTAGTGGCTGCCAAAAAATTGAGTTTAGCCCTAGAGACAGGTTTAATAAACTTTTGTGAGCCAAGTGCTCCTATTGTTGAAATTTCCTCTATGGATATTGATCCAGTTCCAAGTCCTATTGGACCCTCCTATCCAATAGATGATAGTCTTCTTCCCTCTCTAGATGATCTTATTACACTTAATATCCAGGAAGAAGACAAAGAGAAGGCTGCTATAAAGATTGCTGACAAACAAACACAGGAAATAGATAAATTGTATGACAATCCTCCTGATTCATTTGATGATGATGAGGATGATGATTCAGAGGATTCTGATTCCAAGAAAAAGAAAATATCAAAGAGAAGAAAGGCTGCTCCTAAGGTTGCACCCAAGCCAGACAATACAAATGATACTCCTTTTTACATTTTGAAAGGAATCACACCATATCCAGGCATGTAAAGCTGGATGTGGTTATCTAAAAATGAGCAGAAAGCTAGGAAGAAGCGCAGGAGATATTCACCTTCTCCTCAGAAGTTCAGAAGAGGTCCTCCTCCTCCTCCTGCTGCTGCTGGTGCTTCTGGGGTTGCTCCTCAAGCTTCTGATGCATCTTCCAAGCCTTCCTCCTTCACTAGGACATATCAAAGGCAGGATAGATCATCCAGATCTCAGTCCAAAGGAAGCAGTCAACAGCAAAGAAATCAGAGTTTCACAAAACAAGTCAAAGAAGTTATCTATCAGAAACCCACCTTCTCTCCTCCTCAACAACAGAAAGTTCTACCAAAAGTTCAAAAGACAGCCACCTATTAGTCCATAAGACATGATGAGTCTCACAAGCCCAAGGGAAAGTATAGTGAGGCTACTCCTCCAAGATCCCTTTATTCTCAGAGTGATGATCACCATAGTACAACAAGCTTTCATGCTCAATCCACTCAGTTCAAAGTAGTTTCAGTGTTACCACCTCAAGATGATCATCGACCTATTGAACAGGAAGTTGATCCTAACTTTAGGATGGTCAGACTGCAAGAATTGATTGGTCTTTCACAGATTAGAAAAGTTGTAGAAGAAGGAGAAGATCCATCTAGGTTTACTATAATGTCCTCCTACAGAGAAAAAGAGCTGGATAAACACCAAGTTAGCAAGAAGGTTTTCAATCTAGCTGATTATATGGCTTTGCATCTAGAAGCAATTATGCCCAGGGCAAGCACTCAGACATCTCTTGGTGGACAAGACCCGATGACTTCTAAGAAGATTGTACCAGATCCTACCAGAAATATAATCTTCTCTAAACCCTCCTCTGGTCCTTCTTAAAATTTGTAGTTTCTAATCTGTTATGTTTTATTGCTTAAACTAATTATGTTCAATGCATTGCTATAACATATCTGTTTGATGTTATTTCATCCCTACAAAAATTTATGGTCTTTGTATTTCTATTGCTTTGTTTTTGAGTGACCTCACACAAATAGGGGGAGATTATTGGAACCCTTGTTTGGATTTGTGCTAGGTTCACTCTTAGGATGTCTTGGGGGTATAGTCAGGGTCTTGGTCTAGTCTAAGTTAGGTTGTTTTAGGTCAGGTTTGTACAGACATGCATTGTAGTGGACTCAGACTTAGACTCAAAAAGTTTATGTGAATTTTCTATATCAGTTTGAATATAGTCGAACTCAGCTCGACGATTGTCGATATCCCATCGACGTTCTCAGAGTCTTGTACTCTGAACTGAGCTTGACGATCTACGAGCTCAGGTCGACGATTTGGTTTTTCTCAACAGTAATCTCTGTTGTACGTTAGCTATTCTCAGGTCAACGATCTCTTAACTCAGCTCGACGATCTATGGACTGGGCTCTACAATTTTATGTCGCTTTAAGTTTTGAGTTCTTCATATCGGTCAGAAGTATTTATTTTTGGTTAATGATCAATTTTTAAAGGCAAATATATTCTAATAATTAATGTTGTTATTCCCAAGACTGATAGTCGTATTTCTTGAAGCATTAATTATGGTATTCACAAAATATTTCTTTAGCATACTTTATGAAGGCAGATATGGAAGTGCATTTATGTTGCCAGCGTTTCTAGTCGTTTGGGCTCCTAAAGTATTGCAGAATATTATGCATTTTCCAGGGAATTCAAATTCTTATCGTTTTCTTATTTTGACTGCATTTATAATTCAGAATATAATAAGGATATATAAGAGAACAATCAAACATATAGTAAAAGGATATATATACAGAAACTTTTCTTCAGCAATAGATTATCAATATAACTCTTACTCTAAAGGATTGTTGCTCTGCTGTAATAAGGAAGGAGAACCTTTTCAAAAATCCCTCTTGAGTCTTATTCATTCCTCAAGCTTCAGGATTCACAAAGAGATCAAATCTTTTTAAGTCTTCATATCTAAGAAAGCTCTACTATAATTTTTTGAAGACCTACACCCAAGGCCAAGTTTCCTTTTCCTGAATCAATTCTACATCTCAGGGGGAGCTTGGATGTCACAACCCACATTTTCTCGAGGTTAAGAAGTACCAGAGTACGGGAAAACACGTGTTGTGATGCCACGTCAAGAAGGGGATAACTGTTGACGCTCAGGCAACGCACTAAGACTTCAAATCACAAGTTTTAAAATAGTAGGAAACTAGTTTATTTAAAGTCCGTATCCCTCGGCACAGTGGATCAGCTAGACCACGATAGGAAAATATATTTGCGTACAGCAGAAAAATACTTTAATTTCGTTGATTTGACATCCTAAATGAGTATAATGGCCCTCAAGGGACCACTTATGGTATGCACGACTCCTAAGGTGAGTATAGTATTTATATATGAAAGATATTCTTTATGCTTAAAGAAGATAGTGTTTTAGTTTTACAAATATGATATGCATGAGATACATATAATATTTTAGGGTTTTAAAATACCTAACATGCAATCTAGCATAAAACCTTCCCAGAAGCAAGTAAGCAACCCCAAGAGGGCAAAAACAGCAGTTTTAATTCATATCCAGCAAAACAAGTAAGCCACTAGTGGGCATCGACAACCCAACACGATCCCACCGGTGAGTGTGCATGTCCACACAGAAAAGAAGAATAACTACCTCACAAGGTGGAAGATCTGTAACTCAGCTACCCTGGAGGCTATCAGCAAAACCCACTAAAAGGGAACAGCCGCTCTATCAGCTATAACCTGAACCTGAGGCATTTAAGAAAGAACGCCTCAGCACAATATCAAAGCATGAAGAATATATGATTTAAGTGCGAGTAAAAAGGGTTTACCAACCCGGTAATAAAAGCAACAGCTAACAGTAAGTGAAAAGTATGACAGTAAGAAGAAAAATACTATCAAAAGGACAGTAAAGGTAAATCACACCAAGTGTGAGCACAAAAGCTACCTTGCTCGGCAATAAGAAACAACCTGCAGTAGTAAAACATCAGTATACTAGCAGGAATAGCCAAAAGCAGGAAAAGATAGAGCTAACAATCCTAACTTTGTGGGCAATTGACCGGGGTGTAAATAATAAGGGGCTGGAGTGGGTGGTAGTACCAGCACCAACAACCAGACCCCAAAATAAATACTCAAGGGTGAACACAACCGGTGGCAGCCTTAGGGGCCACACACCTAAACAAGTCGGCCCCATTATCAAGACTTCATGGTGTCCACAGCTCAGCACACACATTTCACCCCTCCAGAGTCCAAAAAACACCCCCTCCGGCCATAGTCCGCGAGTTGGCATGCAAAAACTAGCCGAACACCCCAACATCCCCCTTAGGAAGTAAAAACTCCTCTAACAGTCCTAAAGAAGCACACATCCCAAGGATAAATACTTAGCCTAAAAAAACTGCAGCGTTGAGTGAGTCTACCTCACTCAACACCAAAACATCCACGGCATTGAGTGAGGTACCCTCACTCAATGCCAAAGACTTAACCGCAAGCCCTGGCTGTGGCATTGAGTGAGGTCGACTCACTCAACGCCAAACTTTCTTTGGCGTTGAGTGAGGTCGACTCACTCAATGCCAAACCTACTTTGGCATTGAGTGAGGTTGACTCACTCAACGCCAAACCTGCTTTAGCATTGAGTGAGGTCAACTCACTCAACGCCATCAGACTTAACTGATGAAAAGACTGCGGCGTTGAGTGAGTCTACCTCACTCAACCCCAAAACAACTGCAGCGTTGAGTGAGTCCACCTCACTCAATGCCAAAACAGCTACGGCGTTGAGTGAGGTCTACTCACTCAATGCCAAAGACTTAGCAGCAAGTCTTAGCTGTGGCGTTGAGTGAGTTCACCTCACTCAACGCCAGACCTGCCTTGGCGTTGAGTGAGGTCGACTCACTCAACGCCTCGGCACCCTTAGCCGTAAAAATCAACCTGGCATTGAGTGAGGGCCACTCTACTCAATGCCTGGACCCTTGAAAAAAAAACTAAACTCGACCCCATCTCCACTCAATGCTTGGCATGCAGAGCCTTCGAAAATTAATTCCAAGGCTCATGTTGCTTCTCCTTACCCGATCTACCAGCAACCTAAGCTAGCTAAGACTAGCTAAATACTTAGATTAATTAACACTAAACCTACAACTATCATGATCCTCAACCCGAACAGGATACAACCCTCCCAGGTAAATAAAAAAAAACAGGAAAACTAGAGCTAAGCCTGCCCCCTTCCTGATGCCGAGGTAAATAGAAAAAGAAAAAAAGAAGAAGAAGAAGAGGGAGAGCTGGAAGCTAAATACAACAATTCAAAGGCTAACCGAAAGGAACCACAACAAGGAAAAAATGGAATTTAAACAAAGTAAATCAGGCTCGGCCTGGACCATTCCTCAGCTAAATCGAAATATGGTTGGAAGTAGATACTATGGTTTCTTCAGAGAATAAAAACAAGAAGGAAAGAGAACATTTGCAAGGGCAGGGGCCACTTGTCTTACTTCAGATGGAAATGGCAGCAGCGCGCCCAGCTTGACACCGGCAGCAAGGATCGGCCACAAAAAAAGAGCAAGATAGGAAGCTAGCTCTCGGCGAGAGCAGCTCGGATCCACCGTCGCCTGAGAGAAAGGGCTCCTAAAGTAGCGGCCATCGCCGGTCAAAACTGCAGCTCCTCCTCCGGTTCCTTCTCCAGGAAGCCTGCTGATTGCTTGGGAAGGAGGAGAAGTGAAGCTTGATTCCAGCTGTCTTCCTATATATATCTCCAGCCACCTTTTCCCAAAAGATAATATAAAATAATCTAAGCATGGGGAGTTTCGTCCACCAACTACAATAATCCTACCTCTTCACCCGCCAGCTAACAACCACTTCTAGCCTAAGCACATGTATATATATACATGTATACTTATCTTAAAAGACAAGGCCAACCCCAAATCAGCAAGCTCAAATTCATGTATTTACCTATACATATAATTAAATAATCCACCACCACAAGCTAGGCTACACACAACTAGCTAGAAGCAAAACGTCGAAACGACGCGAAAAACATACGATCCCAGATTTCGACAAAACTCGCACCGTAGCTAAGTAGCCAAGCTACGAAAATAATGGCGAAGTTGAAAACAACATCCGACGATCGAACACTCGGGCTTACACCACACAAGCCAAAGCACAAGCATTCCCTAAGAGGCTCAGCCGAGTCATCACAATTGAGACAGACTAGTGTGGGAACCTTGCAAACAGGTTACACAAGGAACCTAAAGAGCTAAGACTATGCTCTAACAACGGCAAAAGGCCGGAAATGCGTCAACGTAACGCCAAACGATAAACAAACAAAACACCGAAAAACCGGGGGCGTTACAGCCACTCCCCCTAAAAGAAAATTTCGCCACGGAACATTAAACATAAAACTTCAATCAAGAAGAAAAAGAAATAGCTAAGCCAAAGCTATAAAAAGCACCAAAAACATACCAGGCACGAGATCAGGGAAATAGATGAAGATAGGTCTTCCTCATCGCCGACTCTAGCTCCCAAGTCGTGCTTTCTACACCCTAGTTCTTCCACAGAATCTTAACCATAGGAATAGTTTACCTCCACAACACGCGAACCTGAGCATCCAAGACGCGGACAGGCACCTCCACAAAGGAAAGGTTCGGCTCCAACTGGGGCACAGGATCCAAAACCTGCCTGTCACTCTGCACACACTTCCGCAACTGACTAATGTGAAAGAAATCATGCACGCCAGGAAAATTTGCAGGCAACTCTAACCTGTAAGCTGATAATCCAATCCGCTCAGTAATCAAAAATGGCCCCACGTATCTCGGGTCCAATTTCATGTTCTTGCCAAACCTCTTAATCCCGCTGATCGGAAAAACCTTTAAGAACACCTGGTCCCCCACAGCAAATTCCAAATCTGTTCTACGCCGGTTGGCGTTCTTTTCATGTCTCTCCTGGGCTATTCGAAGCTTTTCCCGAATAAGCTTCACCGAAAACTCCATCTCCTCGAGTGCTTGTGGACCCAACACGGGTCTCTCGCCCAACTCAGCCCAAAATAAAGGAGTCCTGCAGCGCCTCCCATACAAAGCCTCAAAAGGAGCCATTTGAAAGCTTTCTTGATAGCTGTTGTTATACGCTTTCTCCATAAGCCGCAAATGCTCGTCCCACGCCCCACCGTGGTCCAGAATTTAGCATCGGATCATATCTTCCACAATCTGATTTACTCGCTCTGTCTGACCGTTATTCTGCGGGTGATAAGCAGTGGAATACCTCAAATCTGTCCCCAACCCCTCTTGAAGACTCTTCCAAAAACGAGACGTAAACCTTGAGTCTCGATCCGATATGATGCTCATGGGTACACCATGCAGTCTGATGACCTCCTCGAAATACAGCTCTGTTATCTTCCTCATCGGGTAGTCGATCTTGAATTGCATGAAGTGAGCACACTTTGTCAGTCTGTCCACGAGCACCCATACTGAATCGTGCCCCTAGGAGATCTTGGCAAGCCTGTAATGAAATCCATCGAGATGCTTTCCCACTTCCAAGTCGGAATCTCCAAGGGAGTCAGCTTGCCACCTGGTCTTCTATGATCAACCTTCACTCGCTTGCAAGTGTGGCACTCAAAAACAAATCTTGCTATGTCTCCCTTCATCCCATACCTCCAGGCAATCTGCTTCAAATCGCGGTACATCTTGGTGGATCCTGGGTGGTAGGCAACAGTAGATCCATGGGCTTCCCTGAACACCATAACCCTGATGTCTCCAACTGCGGGAATGCAAAACCCGCCACGGTACTTCAAAGTACTTGTATCATCTATAGAAAAATCTGGCAGTTCACCTCTCTCAGCTCGAAGATACAAATGCAGAAGGTCAGGATCATCCTTCTGATGTAATCTTGTGAGCGTGATCCATGAAGGTTCTGCTAGTGCTAGGCTGCTCTGCACATCGCAGCTACCCACAAAAATGACAATCAACAGAAACTCCTCTACTAACAACTCGGCTGTGAGACCAAAAATCTTCCCTGATTTCTGACTCAGGGCATCGACCACCACATTGGCCTTGCCCGGATGATACTGAATCTCGACCTCATAGTCGGCCACGTACTCTAGCCATCTCCGCTGACGCAGATTCAACTCCTTCTGCGTGAAGACATACTTCAAGCTCCTATGATCAGTAAAAATCCTGCACTGCACACCATACAGCAAATGCCTCCACAACTTTAGAGCATAGATCATGGCAGCAAACTCCAGGTCGTGCGTAGGGTAATTCCTATCATGAGTCTTTAGCTGTCTCGACCCGTACGCAATCACCTTCTCGTCTTGCATCAGTACGCATCCCAGCCCGATATGCGATGCATCCACATATACATCATACTCAGCACCTTCAGTAGGAAAGGACAAAACAGGAGCTGAACATAGCCTTCTCTTTAGCTCCTCAAAAGCCTCTTCACATTTGCCATCCCATACGAAGGCTACATTCTTCTGCATCAACTTGGTCAACGGCGCAGACAGAGTGGAGAATCCCTCCACAAATCTTCTATAATAGCCCGCCAAGCCCAAGAAGCTTCTGATCTCTCGAGGAGTAACCTACCTCGCCTATTCCATAACCGCAGCGATCTTTTCAAGGTCCACTAAGATGCCCGCCTTATTAACCACATGGCCGAGGAAAGATAACTGAGGCAGCCAAAATTCACATTTGCTCAGCTTGGCGTAAAGCTTATGGTCTCTCAGAATCGCCAAGACCAAACGCAAATGTCGATCATGCTCTTCTGCATTCTGTGAGTACACCAAAACATAATCAATAAAGACAATCACAAACTTGTCTAGGCAATCCTTGAACACGCGGTTCATCAAATCCATGAAAGCTGAAGGCACATTAGTCAAACAAAATGACATGACTAAGAACTCGAAATGCCCATGATGAGAAAGGAACGCCATCCACGGAACATCCGACTCCCGAATCCTCAACTGGTGATAGCCCGAACAAAGGTCTATCTTTGAAAACACAACACTACCATGCAGATGGTCAAACAAATCATCAATCTGAGGAAGAGGGTACCTATTCTTAATTGTAACCTTGTTCAGCTCTCTATAGTCGATGCATAGCCTCATCAACCAATCTTTCTTCTTTACGAATAGCACAGGCACACCCCAGGGCAACGAACTCGGCCTGATAAAACCCTTTGCTAACATCTCACTTAGCTGGATTCGCAACTCCTCCAGCTCTCGCTTGGCCATGCAGTACGGCGCCTTCGCAATAGGACGCGTACATGGCTCTAAATTTATAACAAACTCGACATCTCTATTGGGTGGAAGACCGGGAAGATCGTCAGAAAAAAAATCAGAGAACTCACAAACAATAGGAATCTCCTCTAATCGCGACACACTAACATCTGTCCCTACTAGAGAGACCAAACAGGAAAAACAGCCAGAATAAAGCAACTTGCGAGAACGTACCGCAGAAATTATCGGGGACTCCTGGAGTGGATCGGCATAAACGCTCCCGGGCTTACCGTTGTCATTCATGAAATCCAAGCACTTACCCTTGCACTAGATAACAACATCATATCTGGACAACCAGTCCATGCCTAGGATAACATCGAAGTCCTCCAGGTCAATCACCTTCAGATACGCCTTTGCTAGAAAGTCCCCCAAGAAGATTGGGCAGCCCTGAGAACCCAAATATGAAATCACAGAGTCACCAGAAGGGAAATTGACGCAGAAAGCTCCACCAATACGATGTAGGCCCAAGCGGAATCGCTCCACGAAAGCCCTAGCAACAAAAGAGTGGGTAGCGCCGGAATTGAAAAGAACGCGCACCCAGCGGTTCTTTACCTTAAATCTCCCTATGAAATAGCCCACGCAACTAGGGAAAACAAAAGCTAAACTATACAAGAAGTAAAATATTCAAGTTAGGAAGAAATCCAACCTGAAATGACCTGGGTCGAGGTCAACGCTTCCTCCGAAGAGATAACATTCTGCTTCCCCTTGCCTTTATCCACGCGTGGGGGTGGCGACAATGCCTGCAATGGAACTGCTGGGAGAACGTGCTACGCCTGAGGGCACCTCGTCTTGAGAGGGCCCTTTTGCCCACACTGAAAGCAAACTTTATCTTTCAACCAGCAACGGGCCGCATCATGCCCCTTCTTTCCCCTCAAAGTACACACCACATCACCCTCTGGGAGCACCCTGAATAGCATGGACTTGCTCTTTCTTCTGCGCTGCCAATCTCTTGAAAGCACTTCTCCAAAGGATGGCCCGGCCGGCCATAGAAGCTACAAGTCCCCTTGGTCTTCTTCCTTGAAACTGCATCAGGTTCCTGGGGACTTTCCCTCCAACAGACTTCCTCTTGTCTTGCCTCACCTGCTGGCCTCTATTCTTATCATTCTCAATGGCCTCGACCTTCAAGGCAGCTTCAACCACACCGGCATAACTGACTGCTCGTAGGCATTTGCTAACTGCTGAACGTCGCTTCTTAGCCCACCCAGAAACCGCTTAACCAGGTCTGCTTCAACACTCACAAGTCAAGGAGCAAACCGACTCAGCTTGATAAATTCAACCTCATACTCACTGACCGTGAGTTTCCTTTGCTTCAAATGAAGGAAGTCGTTCATCAACCAGTCCCGCTCGACCGTGGGCAGAAATTTACTTAACATCGTTACCTTAAACGACTCCCAAGTGCATCCTGCCACCAAGCTTTCTTTCCCTTAGCCACCAACTCTTCGCCAATCCCTTGAGCTGGTAGGTAGTGAGCATTAACCTTCTGATCATCCGTAATCCCAGAATAGGAGAACATCTCCTCTATGGAAATCAGCCAGTCATCCAAAATCATGAAATCAACTAGCACATCATAAGTAGGGGGCCTAAGCCGCTGAAACTGAGATATGAAGTCCATCTCCGGGGGCACCATGACTGGAGGCACAAGAGGAGCAGGAGGGGGAGGAATAGCTACACCCCCAATGGGGCCCTGAACTCTCTGAGCCTGCCCTGCCACTACTACAACCAAGGACTGAATCTTGGTCTGTATATCCACCAATTGCCTTGCCAAGGCATCATTGCTCTGACGCAGGCTTTTGATTATCGCCTCGCTCTGGGATCCCGAAGACCCACCCTTAGATTGGGGATTCGATCTCGTCACAGGACACTTCGCCATCCTATAGTCGCACCCGCTCTAGTTAAAACCCAGCCCAACAGCTAGAACAAAACTACCCGGTATAGACAAGCATACTTAAATATGAATTTCAACTGCAAAACTTGCTCTGGGATTTGTTTTATAATGATGATGTTGTGCTTAACCTGAGATGGTTCACCACCATCATACTAACTAATGTGCCTAAACCATGAATGCATGATGTTATATTCATTTTGACTCAAAACCATTTGTGTACATATGTCATTATGCAAATCTTTAGCTTGACACGTTGTGCTTATGCAATGTTATGTTATGCATGATGTGTTATGCATTCTAAAAGGCCTTAATGCATGCCATGGGCGACATACACATGAAAATGTTATGCATCACATACTACATAACATTCCCATGTAACGAAAAAAGGAAAACGTGCTAGCCGCATTCATGTGGTGAAGTTATGCATCTCATACTACATAACCCTCACATGTTGCCTCCTATGGTGGATCCATATACAAACACATATTATGCATTATGCATCACATACTACATAATATGCCCCGTATACTTCTTTATGCTTCTGAGTGTAGTGTTCTTGCTTTGGCCAAGACGTGCTGATGACATATCGGTGTGTAACGCCCCCATTCGTCACATGGAATATAACAGAGGGTCCGGCCGGGGCCCCACACCATATTCCACAAACAGACGAGAGAGCCACTTGAGAGTATCAAAAACCTTTATACACGCATCCTAACTCAGAGCATTCTAGCGGAAGATTTTAAGTTACAGAACCCATAACACTGAATGTCCACTACAACCATATAAATAACACATTTATATACGACCAGGAATGTTCACACGAATACACCGCACATGGCCTTAAGGCCTTACAGGTTTCTCTTTACAAATATATAAGTTCATACATCGGCACGCAGGCCGGCCACACATGAAATCCAACACTTCGCACGGCCTTCAAGGGCCTACCAGCAGCATGGGCTTCTGCCCGCTCAATCCAATCAGCCCGCAACACCTGCATATGGACGTCCACCCCGTGGGTGATAAACAAAGCAACGGTCAGCATTCAGCTGACCAATTATAACGACCCTACCCCTTACCCGGGGCAGTGGTTCCTTCCCTGCATGTAAAGCAACCACAACATATATATATATCACACACACAACATCACAAACGCCGGCCTCAATGCCAGGCGCTCCGTGCACTCAGGGCACATTTATGGTTTGTACTTGGTAGGCGGGCATAAGCCTCCAAACCCCTGTTTAAGACCTCACGCACCCGTCTCACTCAGAGGTACGCACCTCACCAAAACCCGTGAGCACTACAAGTCGACCTACCCACGTAGTGTAATAAGCCTAGGGAATTCGCCCTGCTGCTTTGCTACCAATCGACCGCTCATCCGATCTTAACATCGCCACTTGGTGGAATGGGCATAAGCCTCCAAACCCCTGTTGAAGACCTCACACGCCCACCCACTCAGAGGTGTCCGCACTCCAACAACCAGCTCTTAACAAGCATTCAACCAAAGGAGCTATGCAAAGCATCCTTCACACCAAGCACATCGTCCTCACCATCTCCGCAGGCTAAACGATGAATACACGGAGTCTTCTCCAGTTCGCAATATAAACATCACAGTTCCCGACATACGTCTGGATGGGCTTCACACAGCATGCCTATGCCGTACTACACACTTCCGGCTCTAGATGCAGACTCAACTGCTGGAATCGCTTACGCTTTTCCATCTCTTGATGGAGGATCCATGCACATGCATAAACAAAGGGCTTCACCTGCCCAAGGAAGAAAGACCGTTACCCTTGACGATCGCTTCGGCGCCATGGAAGAAACTAGCCGGATGGAAAACACCGCAGCGGCCTTGCCTCCATAACGCCGAACTCGGCTCTCGATTCGGACGAACGAAGCTCCACCGGCGGCCGGAAAGCTCCTCCTCCTCCTTCTCCAAGCTCTCCTCTCTTTCTTCTCTTTAGAAAGAGAATGGCTAAGTGAGAATGAGATTTCATCTCAATCCACGGCCATATAGAAGCTGGAAAGGCTTTGGACCACAAGATCCAAATAGAAGGAAATGAACGACCGAGATCTGCTCTGAAAAACATTTCAACAGGCCTGACACGCCCTGTAACACGCCTGTGTCACAGGCCGTGTACCCCCAGTCGGTTAGCAACCGACTCAAAAGATACCAGAACACGGGCTTGGACACGCCCGCGTCGGACCTGACATGCCCGTGTCAGTCAATCGACACGCCCGTGTCACCCCTGTAACACGGCCTTACACAATTGCCAAAACGACCAGAGAAGTACACGGCCAAGGCACACGCCCGTGTCCATGGCCGTGTCCCTCAAGCTCGACTATCGTCGACGTCGACCGCTGCCCCACGCTCGTCGACCAAGCCTGGACACGCCCTGGAACACGCCCGTGTTCCAGGCCGTGTCGCCGCTTGACGACCGCCAACCGCCAGGTCGACACATCGACACGCCCAGGATGGACACGTGTCGGACACGCCCCGGACACGCCCTGGGACACGCCCGTGTCCCAGGCCGTGTCAAGCGACACGCCGCCCGACCTTGCCGCCTGCAAGTCGCGCCAACACACACGACACCTGGCTGGACACGCCCCCCGACACGCCCGTGTCGCCCGGCGTGTCAGCCCCCCCCCCCCCCCCCCTCAACAATTATCGAGAACAATTTGTTGAGTAAACGATCCCGAGCAACCCGAGCAAGACACGCCCTGGGACACGCCCGTGTCCCAGGCCGTGTCAGCCTACAAAAACTCCATTTTGTCTTGGGGATATTTGGGGTGTTACAACCCTCCCCTCCTTAAAGAAATTTCGCCCCGAAATTTAGCGCAACACACATGTATCAACACAACCACGTTGTTGCGATACAAACCAAAACGATCCAGGTTTAGAGCTCAGAGGCTGCAGCTTGTCTCGCCCCATGGAATCGTACCACCACAACTGTTTGTCACAAACATAGATACATACATACAATATAACAAAAGATAATAAAGTGCAACTTCACTTTATTTCGGCTTCTCTGCATCTCGCAGAATCCGTTTCGCGACTTCCATTAAGTCCAAAGCACGGATTTGCTGTTCTGCTTGGTTTGCACTTTGTGGCTCCTGCAACTCAAGAGTGTAAATTCGAGGTTGCGCCCGCGATGCCGACGATTCTGCCACGGCTTTGCCCTTTTCGTCATAGGACGCACCTGCCTTTTTCTCACCACCACTCCAGCAAAATCGGGCGATATGCCCTTGCTTCCCACAAATGAAACATGCACGCGGCCTATTCCGTCCTTGCTCAAACGTAGCTCCTGACGCAACATCCGAAGTTTGTTCAGCAGGCCTGAACCGCTTCTTATCACGTTTCCTCAAATCTGATTGCTCTGATTGCGGAACTTTGAATTCGGACTTTTCCTCTGCCGCATTCTTCTTCTCCCGCACCCGCTTCAAATCCTTCTCCAGCGCACTAGTGGTATGTACCAACGCTTGAAATCCTTGGTTCACTGAACTCAGGAGAGCCAACCTCAGCTCATCACGCAGTCCTTCATAGAACCTATTCGTCTTTCGTGCCTCTTCCGCAAACATCGACCCCGCATACCGACCAAGTCTGGTAAACTCATGCAGGTAATCGTCTACGGTCTTATCACCCTGCACCAGACGCTGAAATTCATTTTCCATTGCAATTCTCTGCGACATTGGCAAGTATTTCGCCCAGAATAATCTGGAGAATTCGTCCATCGATATGTCGCCCAGGTCTCTACATCTCAACTGGTGCAACTCGATCTCATCCCAGCAAAGCCTCGCCTCTCCTTCCAGTAGGAAAGTGGCTAATGGGACTTTCCGCTCCTCACTAATCCTGAGCACAGCCAGGATTCATTTCACTCTGGAGAGCCAATCCTCTGCCTCTGTTGGAGACGTCGTCCCGACAAACGTAGGCGGATTAAACTCCATAAATTGCTTCAGTTGCTCGTCCGCTGCTTGCACAGCAACCGGAACCTCAACATGCTCTTGCCTTGCACCAACCTGTACTGGCGCCACAGCAGGCCTCGCTTGCCTGAATGGTTGTGCTTGAAGCATGGCAAAGATCACCTCCGCAACTAAGCGCACCGTTTCTGCAGAAGGGGGAGGTGTAGGCACCTCAGCTGGTGCCGCACTCTCATCCGAACGCTGGGGCTCAGACTGCCCAGCTCCACTCCTTGTCACCTATAGGTGAACAAGAAAGCATTACTCTCCATGCTAAAATGGCAAACAAACCGAATAGACACACACACATTCCTAGTGGACATTCTTGAGTTCAATTATGCGCTCCCAACTCAACCCTAAGCTCTGATACCAAAGTTGTAACGCCCCCATTCGTCACATGGAATATAACAGAGGGTCCGGCCGGGGCCCCACGCCATATTTCACAGACAGACGAGAGAGCCACTTGAGAGTATCAAAAACCTTTATACACGCATCCTAACTCAGAGCATTCTAGCGGAAGATTTTAAGTTACAGAACCCATAACACTGAATGTCCACTACAACCATATAAATAACACATTTATATACGACCAGGAATGTTCACACGAATACACCGCACACGGCCTTAAGGCCTTCAAGGTTTCTCTTTACAAATATATAAGTTCATACATCGGCACGCAGGCCGGCCACACATGAAATCCAACACTTCGCACGGCCTTCAAGGGCATACCAGCAGCATGGGCTTCTGCCCGCTCAATCCAATCAGCCCGCAACACCTGCATATGGACGTCCACCCCATGGGTGATAAACAAAGCAACGGTCAGCATTTAGCTGACCAATTATAACGACCCTACCCCTTACCCGGGGCAGTGGTTCCTTCCCTGCATGTAAAGCAACCACAACATATATATATATATATATATATCACACACACAACATCACAAACGCCGGCCTCAATGCCAGGCGTTCCGTGCACTCAGGGCACATTTATGGTTTGTACTTGGTAGGCGGGCATAAGCCTCCAAACCCCTGTTGAAGACCTCACGCACCCGTCTCACTCAGAGGTACGCACCTCACCAAAACCCGTGAGCACTACCAGTCGACCTACCCACGTAGTGTAACAAGCCTAGGGAATTCGCCCTGCTGCTTTGCTACCAATCGACTGCTCATCCGATCTTAACATCGCCACTTGGTGGAATGGGAATAAGCCTCCAAACCCCTGTTGAAGACCTCACACGCCCACCCACTCAGAGGTGTCCGCACTCCAACAACTAGCTCTTAACAAGCATGCAACCAAAGGAGGTATGCAAAGCATCCTTCACACCAAGCACATCGTCCTCACCATCTCCGCAGGCTAAACGATGAATACACGAAGTCTTCTCCGGTTCGCAATATAAACATCACCAATCCTGACATACGTCTGGATGGGCTTCACACAGCATGCCTATACCGTACTACATACTTCCGGCTCTAGATGCAGACTCAACTGCTGGAATCGCTTACGCTTTTCCATCTCTTGATGGAGGATCCCATGCACATGCATAAACAAAGGGCTTCACCTGCCCAAGGAAGAAAGACCGTTACCCTTGACGATCGCTTCGGCGCCATGGAAGAAACTAGCCGGATGGAAAACACCGTAGCGGCCTTGCCTCCGCAACGCCGAACTCGGCTCTCGATTCGGACCAACGAAGCTCCACCGGCGGCCGGAAAGCTCCTCCTCCTCCTCCTCCAAGCTCTCCTCTCTTTCTTCTCTTTAGAAAGAGAATGGCTAAGTGAGAATGAGATTTCATCTCAATCCACGGCCATATAGAAGCTGGAAAGGCTTTGGACCACAAGATCCAAATAGAAGGAAACAAACGGCCGAGATCTGCTCTGAAAAACATTTCAACAGGCCTGACACGCCCTGTGACACGCCCGTGTCACAGGCCGTGTACCCCCAGTCGGTTAGCAACCGAATTAAAAGATACCAGAACACGGGCTTGGACACGCCCGTGTCGGACCTGACACGCCCGTGTCAGTCAATCGACACGCCCGTGTCACCCCTGTAACATGGCCTTACACAATTGCAAAAACGACCAGAGAAGTACACGGCCAAGGCACACGCCCGTGTCCATTGCCGTGTCCCTCAAGCTCGACTATCGTCGACGTCGACCGCTGCCCCACGCTCGTCGACCAAGCCTGGACACGCCCTGGAACACGCCCGTGTTCCAGGCCGTGTCGCCGCTTGACGACCGCCAACCACCAGGTCGACACATCGACACGCCCAGGATGGACACGTGTCGGACACGCCCCGGACACGCCCTGGGACACGCCCGTGTCCCAGGCCGTGTCAAGCAACACGCCGCCCGACCTTGCCGCCTGCAAGTCGCGCCAACACACACGACACCTGGTTGGACACGCCCCCCGACACGCCCGTGTCGCCGGGCGTGTCAGCCCCCCTCAATAATTGTCGAGAACAATTTGTTGAGTAAACGATCCCGAGCAACCCGAGCAAGACACGCCCTGGGACATGCCCGTGTCCCAGGCCGTGTCAGCCTACAAAAACTCCATTTTGTCTTGGGGATATTTGGGGTGTTACACGGTGTGTGTATGCTTATGAAGTTAAACTTTTAATGCAATCAAAAGGAAAGGTTTCCCGACTAACTTGTCAAGCAACCTCCCTCTGATATCAACTATCACAACCCGCATTTTCCCCGAGGTTAAGAAGTACAAGAGTACGGAAAAACACGTGTTGTTATGCCACGTCGAGCAGGGGATAATTGTTGATGCTCAGGAAACGCACAAAGACTTCAAATCACAAGTTTTAAAATATTAGGAAACTAGTTTATTTAAAGGCTGTATCCCTCGATACAGGGGATCAGCTAGTCCACGATAGGAAAATATATTTGCTTGCAACGGAAAAATACTTTCATTTAGTTGATTTGACATCCTAAATGAGTATAAGAGCCCTCAAGGGACCACTTATGGTATGCACGACTCCTAAGGTGAGTAAAGTATTTATATATGAAAGATATTCTTTACGCTTAAAGAAGATAGTGTTTTAGTTTTACAAATATAGTATGCATGAGATACATATAATTGTTTAGGGTTTTAAAATACCTAACATGCAACCTAGCATAAAACTTTCCCAGAAGAAAGTAAGCAACCCCAAGAGGGCAAAAACAATAGATTTAATTCATATCCAGCAAAACAAATAGGCCACCAGTGGGCATCGACAACCCGAAACGAACCATCTGGTGAGTGTGCATGTCCATGTAGAAAAGAAGAATAACTACCTCAAAAGGTGGAAGATCTGTAACTCAGCTACCCTGGAGGCTATCAGCAAAAGCCACTAAAAGGGAACAGCCGCTCTATCGGCTACAACCTGGACCTGAGGCATTCAAGAAAGAATGCCTCAACACAATATCAAAGCATGAAGAATATATGATTTAAGTGCGAGTAAAAAGGGTTTACCAACCCGGTAATAAAAGCAACAGTTAACAGTAAGTGAAAAGTATGACAGTAAGAAGAAAAATACTATCAAAAGGACAGTAAAGGTAAATCACACCATGTGTGAGCACAAAAGCTACCTGCTCGGCAAAAGGAAACAACCTGCAGCAATAAAGCATCAGTATACTAGCAGGAATAGCCAAAAGCAAGAAAAGAAAGAGCTAGCAATCCTAACATTATGGGCAATTGACCGGGGTGTAAATAATAAGGGGCTGGAGTGGGTGGTAGTACCAGCACCAACAACCAGACCCCAAAATAAATACTCAAGGGTGAACACAACCGGGGGCAGCCTTAGGTTCCACACACCTATACAGGTCGGCCTCATTGTCCAGACATCGTGGTGTCCATAGCTCAGCACACACATTTCACCCCTCCATAGTCAAGAAAACACCCCCTCCGGCCATAGTCCACAAGTCGGCATGCAAAAACTAGCCGAACACCCCAACATCCCCCTTAGGAAGGAAAAACTCCTCTAACAGTCCTAAAGAAGCACACATCCCAAGGCTAAAGTCTTAGCCTAAAAAAACTGCGGAGTTGAGTGAGTCTACCTCACTCAACGCCAAAACATCCACGGCATTGAGTGATGTACCCTCACTCAATGCCAAAGACTTAACTGCAAGCCATGGCTGTTTCGTTGAGTGAATCTACCTCACTCAACGCCAAACCTGCTGTGGCGTTGAGTGAGTTCACCTCACTCAACGCCAGAACTGCTTTGGCATTGTATGAGGTCGACTAACTCAACGCCAAACCTGCTTTGGCATTGAGTGAGGTCGACTCACTCAATGCCAAACCTGCTTTGGTGTTGAGTGACGTCAACTCACTCAAAGCCAAACCTGCTTTGGCGTTGAGTGAGGTCGACTCACTCAATACCGTCAGACTTAACTGCTTAAAAGACTGCAGCGTTGAGTGAGTCTACCTCACTCAACCCCAAAACTGCTGCGGCTTTGAGTGAGGTATACTCACTCAACGCCAAAGACTTAGCCGCAAGTCTTAGCTATGGTGTTGAATGAGTTCACCTCACTCAACGCCAGACCTGCTTTGGCATTGAGTGAGGTCGACTCAATCAATGCCTCGGCACCCTTAGCCGCAAAAATCAACCTGGCGTTGAGAGAGGCCAACTCCACTCAACGCCTGGACCCTTAAAAAAAAACTAAACCCGACCCCACCTCCACTCAACGCCTAGAGTGCAGAGACTTGGAAAATTAATTCCAATGCTCATGTTGCTTCTCCTTACCCGATCTACCAGCAACCTAAGCTAGCTAAGACTAGCTAAATACTTAGATTAATTAATACTAAACCTACAGCTATCATGATCCGCAACCCGAACATGATACACCCCTCCCAGGTAAATAAATAAACAGAAAAACTAGAGCTAAGCCTGCCCCCTTCCTGAAGCCGAGCAAAATAGAAAAAGAAAAAAATGAAGAAGAAGAAGAGGGAGAGCTGGAAGCTAAATACAGCAATTCAAAGGCTAACTGAAAGGAACAATAGTTAGGGAAAAAATGGAATTTAAACAATGTAAATTAGGCTCGGCCTGGACCATTCCTTAGCTAAATCAAAATATGGCTGGAAGTAGATACTATGGTTGCTTCAGAGAATAAAAACAAGAAGGAAAGAGAACATTTGCAAGGGCAGGGGCCATTTGCCTTACTTTGGATGGAAACGGCAGCAACACGCCCAGCTCGAAAGTGGAGGCAAGGATCGGCCACAAAAAAAGAGCAAGCTAGGAAGCTAGCTCTCGGCGAGAGCAGCTCGGATCCATCGTCGCCTGAGAGAAAGGACTCCTAAACTAGCGGCCACCGCCGGCCAAAATTGCAGCTCCTCCGTCGGTTCCTTCGGTAGGAAGCCTGCTGATTGCTTGGGAAGGAGGAGAAGTGAAGCTTGAAACCAGCTGTCTTCCTATATATATCTCCAGCCACCTTCTCCCAAAAGATAATATAAAATAATCTAAGCATGGGGAGTTTTGGCCACCAGCTACAATAATCCTACCTCTTCACCCGCCAGCTAACAGACACTTCTAGCATATGCACACATATATATATATATACATATCTTAAAAGACAAGGACAACCCCAAATCAGCAAGCTCAAATTCTATATTTACCCATACACATAATTAAACAATCCACCACCACAAGCTAGGCTACACACAACTAGCTAGAAGTAAGACGTCGAAACAACGCGAAAAACATACGATCCCGGATTTCAACAAAACTCGCTCCGTAGCTAAGTACCCAAGCTACGAAAATAACGGCGAAGTCGAAAACAACATCCGACGATCGAACACTCGGGCTTACACCACCAAGGCCAAAGCACAAGCATTCTCTAAGAGGCTCAGCCGAGTCATCATAACTGACACAGACTAGCTGGGGAACCTTGCAAATAGGTTACACAAGGAACCTAAAGAGCTAAGACTATGCTCTAACAACGGCAAAAGGTCGGAAATGCATCAACATAATGCCAAACGATAAACAAACAAAACACCGAAAACCCAGGGGCGTTACATTGGACATTCTCTTTAATCCACATAGTCTTCTCACTTGATTGAGAAAGAGAAGATTTCTTTTAATTTTTCTTTTACCTCCATCTGTATAGGGTTATCTCTCCCTTCAAAAGTGAACTCTTGGTGATAGGGCACCTAAACAAAAACCTATTGGATTTTGGGCTCCTGATCAAAAGCTCAAAGGGTCTCTAGATCTACCTGATAGAGATCTTATGGTGGCAGAGCACCTGAACAAAAACCTGTAGCGGATTCCTACCTGGGTGGTAGAAGAGTGGATGTACCCAGATTTGGGAAATCACTATAAAATTTCTTGTGTCGTCTGGATGCTTTGTGTTTTCTTTTTGTGTTGAGATGTGCTGTAATAGTTTATCTGTTTTTCCCTCTATTACATATGTATCATTAATTTAATTTCGCAATAAAACTAAATAATTTTTTTATACTCTATTCACCCCCTCTTGAGTAAAGTCTATTTATCCCTCACTTTCAGTTAGTATTCCCTTTACAACAGTATAATGAGACTCTTTGGGGAATGCTTGGTACCTAGCACAGACACATGTTGAGAACATAATATCTGGCCTACTAGCAGTTAAATATAGGATTTATCCAATGATGCCTCTATATAAGGTTTCATCAACTCCTTAGTGAACTTAGATTGAGAGATGGATATTCCATCCTCAGATTGTCTAACTTGAAATCCCAAGAAGAACTTTAGCTCATCCATATTGCTCATTTCAAACTTGCCTTGCATAAGCCTTGTAAATTTACTACACATCTTCTCATTAGTAGACCCAAAGATTATGTCATCTACATAAATCTGGACTAAGATGTTTGATCCTTTGATGTACCTAAGAAATAATATCTTGTCTATCTTTCCTCTAGAGAACTTGTTCTATATAAGAAAGGTAGACAGGGTCACATACCAGGATCTAAGTTCCTGTTTTAACCCATACAAAGCCTTGTGCAATCTGAAAAAATAGTTGTTGTGTTTAGGGTCAACAAAACCTGGTGGCTGCTGATGTGTTGAACGGGAAGTGTACCCGTCACACAAGTAATATAAAATGGGAGAATATTCCCAAGTATCGATCTCGAGGGAACACAGTAAGGTGGAGTTAATTTCGAGGAGGTCTTGAGATTGAAGTCCTTAGGTCGGTGTTAATGAAGGGTGGTTTTGATTGTTTGTAGAAAAAGAAAGTAAAACACAATCAACCACTCTTATGCTATGCTGCTATGCAATGCTTCGCTAGGCGGGATGGAAGGCTACACTAGCCTCTATGCACCAAATCTCTGGGCGGATGGACGAGTAGGCTTGCGGATGAGGTGGTGAGAATGGCGGAATGAGGGTCGTGAGCACCTCTTTGCTACGCACTCCACTAACAATTTATAGTGCGGCATAGTGTGGTGGAGGATGGAAAATAAAGGTGCACCTCAAACAAATAACAAAAATATAAAATCACATAGACATGATTTTATACAAACGTATATCATATTAAGCGTACTTCATCATATACAAAGAGATCAATCTACACTATCAACAATAAGAGAATAAGAGAATGCGAAATCGATCGAATCCGAAGTCTTGCCGAGGATTCACGGTAGGATTCGCCGGGTTGTAAATCCACATCCTAGCTCGGTCCTCAACTACATTCGGGGTAGAGGAGGCCGTCACTAACTCCCAATGGACCCGTCTTCTTCATGTCACGATCCGATGGAGGACGATGCAAACTTCTCCTAACTTGATGGAGAAAGCTAGGTCAAACTCTTCTTGAAGCACAAGGATGAAGGAGGAGGCCGAGGGGAAGCTCCGACTTGGATTTGGCAGTGAAAGCTTGCCCGGAGCACCTCCCTGCGGTGGAAGATGAAGGAGAGCGGCGGAATCCCTCCTCAGAGACGAAAATGGCGGAAAAATGTGTCATCCCTGGAATTTGGGCGGAACCTGCAAATTTATAGATTGCAGAAATAACAATGTGCACGATCAGTGGCGTATGACTAGTGGTCATGCACATTGTCCTGTGATCGTGCGTATTGGCATGCCAGAACTCAAGAAAAACTGGGATAACGTGCACGAGCAGTGGCGAACGACCTGTGGTCATGCGCACTATGTCTAATGGTCTGCGATTTCCCCAGACAAAACTCTAGGAAATATAGAATCAATGCACATGATCAGTGGTGCACGATAAGTGTTCGTGCGCACTGTGTCCAGTGGCTGTGCGTTTCCCCTAGGCAGAACTTGGAAAAATGAAGAATAGTGCGCACGATCAGTGGCGCACGACCAGTGGTCGTGTGCAATAGATCTGATGATCGTGCGCAGTATTCCTGTTTCGAAACAATCCTGAAACACGCACACGACCCCTGTACCAATAGGAAAAACAAATCGTTGATATGTTTAGACATTCCAGGCAATCACAATAAGGAGTACAATCTATAAAAGTAACAAAAATACACAACCACGGACCTAAGTGTGCACTTCCTATGGAAATAAATATAAGATGAAATATATACGATAACGAACTAAAAGTGAAGTGCTTGTGAAAGAAAACTAGCCCAAATGATTTCGAAAATCACAATATAAATTGGACTCATCACACCCCCAGACTTACCTGTTTGCACGTCCCGAGCAAACAAAATCTATGCAGATAGGGAAAATAAACTAGCTAACAAAGAAATTGAGATACGGAGTACCATACGAAGTCGCATGCTCGCGCTCACAAAAATATAATAAAGGAATTTTCTAAGTATTCAAAATAGTTTATACTTTTCACAATGCGTATCAAAATTTTATTACTACTCAAAAATGGAATCACGGTGAATCTTCCAGTCACGCGTAGGAAGAAAGTAGGTAGGCCAAAAAGGCGAGCTTTGCCAAATACTGGGGCTCAGGATCACCTCCAAAGGAATCCACCAATATCGAGGACCATACGCTTGCCTGTTCACACTCTCTCCACATTACTAGTTCGACTCAAGCGTGAATCTGTAGGACTTCAGGATAAGAAATAGGGCTTGGGTTTCGGTGAGGTAAACAAAGATAAATAAGAAGGCTACACACTTAAACCAAATGAGCTAGCATAAAAAAGAATCTATCCAGTAACAAAAATACATGCGGGTACACCACACCCCCAGACTTAATTTTTAAAATATGGGTGTATGCACCGCCTACTCCAAATATAATGCCATCTCAAATAGAATTTTCAATTATACTTTTTCTTTTCACTTTTCTTTTTCACAGATATATAAATTTTTTAAAATCATCTTTATTTCAATAATTTCAGGAAATATAAACTTTGGAGCACATCCACATAATCACAAAGAATATCACCACATCAACAACCCAACATGAAAATGTAGAACACTAAAGCTCGACTTGGGTGTGCGACTAGGATCATCTATGAGGCTTTTGTTAAATAGTGGTGGAGCTGAATCAAAAGAAGGGGTAGGCACAATGGGGCTAGCGAGGATATGACGTTAGGAACGGTACAAAACTCAACCGGGCCAAAATGATGGCCTACATCATGCTCATGCTTGACTAACCATGCACCAATGCTTCGAGAGTAGCTTGGGGCAAGTTCTAAGCAACCGAGAAAGATGATCCTTCCTCCCGACTCGAGCAAAATGAGTCTAGTGATGGATACACACATCCATACACTACTATTCGATTCATACCGAATTCACCATTTTTTGAGTAGAATAAAAAGTATTTACACAAATAGAAAAATAGAAAACTATAAGCTTACAAAAAAAATTAAATCTACACCAATTTTTACACGAGACGAGAGCACTTGACTAGGAGCACTACAGGAGTCAACATTTTACTCCGTCTCACAATCCTATGCTAGCACAATAATTTTCCCAGATCATACAAAAGAAACGAGTTTAACTCGCAGCACGCTAACAGCTAAGCACGTGATCATGTTGGTGCAGTGGTGTGCGATGCAACAAACTAATTAAAATAAAATAATAAAAGCTTCTAGTATGCAAATGAAATGTGCGCGTGCAAAAGGTAACAAATACTGGCTCTCCCCCAGACTTAAACTAAACTAAAAAGAATATGATATTGAAATTAAAATTAGATAGAGACAAGGGGAGAGGTTACCCAATGCTCAGCTAGTGAGCATACCAAAATATGCATGAAAAAAAAGAAGCAGGTCTGCCAAACGAAGAATCACAATCCCGCCAATATGAATTTTCCATAAATTCCTGCAGGGGTGAGCTCCGCAAAAACAAAGGAAAAATAGACAAAATAAAACGAAATACTAAAACTAAGATAGAAATGAAAAATAAAGATGCAGGAAATGTAAGATAACTACTGGGGTTATTGTCCTCCCAGCATGACTTATTAAATTTTATACATTTCTAGCTAATGGGCCTATGAAAAGAAAAGTGCACAGGTAACTGTTGCACTATCCGTTTCACTAATGGATACCGATACGGCGATAAAACAGTTACCCCTCTGCCCAAATAATCATACATGCTCCTCACAGGCAGAGAAAATAGGAAGTAAGATGAGGAGGAGCGCTGGTCCTCACTCATCTCACCACAAAATAAATCCTTGCCCAGCAAGGTATCATCTACAGGGAGACGGCAGGAGTTGAAAACAATGAATGGAGCTTCATAAATAGAGGAGTAATCAACCTCCTCGCAAAATAGGATACTATCATCCATGACTCGAGATAAAAGCTCCAATTCCTCCTGAAGCACCTGCGAAGACTCAACCCGCATAGGCTCAGATGTAGAAAGGGGATCAAGAAATAAAAGAGATGAAAAAAATAAAATAATAAAAAAATAGGGGGAGTGGTCCCTGTATCACTGCCAGCAGGATCCAAGCATAGCTCATCGTCGGTATCATATGAGTCGTATCATGGGGAATCCGAGAACTTGA
This sequence comes from Platanthera zijinensis, assembly GCA_039513925.1. Classification (NCBI taxonomy): domain Eukaryota; kingdom Viridiplantae; phylum Streptophyta; class Magnoliopsida; order Asparagales; family Orchidaceae; genus Platanthera; species Platanthera zijinensis. The sequence continues at coordinate 24,831,579 of CM077094.1, read as the reverse complement.
GGTCTGCGGTGGTAAGAGGGAACGCCTCGTCCAATAAGGAGGTGCAAACCTCCGCATCAGAATGGGGATATTACTCATCCCACTTCGACGCATCCTTAAGCACCGAATTAGGCATGAATACGGCATCATCATCCAATTCACACAAAAATGGATTAGAACGATCTAGCAAAAATTTTGGAGGTGCAAAACTGCTCTCGAAACTAGGCATTGAATGAGCAGGCCCCCTCGAAAAATCATCCGCTAAAACCACCCCGTCGACCGAAAAAATCTATTCGTCCTTTAAAAGAGTACCCATGCGTTCTTGATCCTCTTTTTGCTGGCTAGCACTAGAGTGATCATCATCACACAAGGGAAGATCGTAAAAAGGGAGCGAGGGACCCATGAAATATCTGTATGCGGTAAGAGATTCTTCGGTAATCTTGATGGGCAAAGAATGAGCTGGATTTGTGATGTAAGTGTATGGGCCCGACAATACCCTGGTAGGCCTTTGCACAGTAGTCCTCCATAAATGGGGGGTTGTTGCGCACACGCCCACAGAGGGAAAAGGCTCGCACAAACGAGGGCAATCCTTCAACATGAAGCCTATACCTTGACATAGAAAACACCTAATACAATGCTCGACATTTAAAACATCCATGGCGTCAATGCATCGGCGCAAAGTGTCATAAAGACGTCACTCAGCTACAGAATAAATAGCGAACAGAAATAATTGCCGAAAAAGTGCTACACAGCTAGAATAAAAATAGCACAGACCTTCTTTCTAAACAAAAAATCATAAAAGGAGCAAAAATAAATAAGCAACAAATTCTAAAAACTAAAGCAAAGAAGAAACATGATATGAACAAATGGAAAAGAGCTTCTATCTCCTATCTCCCTCTCCAAAAACTCACACGACTGTGTTCCCCGGCAACGGCGACAAAAACTTGATGCGTTGAACGGCAAGTGTACCGGTCGCACAGGTAATATAAAATAGGCGAATTTTCTCAAGTATTGATCTCGAGGGAACATAGTGAGGTGGAGTTAAATTCGAGGAGGACATGATATTGAAGTCCTTAGGTCAGTGTTCAGGAAGGGGGTTTTGATTGTTTACGGAAAAAGAAAGTAAAACACTATCAACTACCCCTATGGAATGCCGCTATGGAATGTTTCGCCAGGAGGGATGGAAGATTACACGGGCCGCTATGCACCGAATCTCTGGGCGGATGGACGATTAGGCTTGCGGATCAGGTGGTGAGAACGACAGAATGAGGGTTGTGAGCACCTCTTTACTACGCACGCCATTAGAAATTTCTAGTGCGACACGGTGTGGTGGAGGATGGAAAAAAAGACGCACCTCAAAAAAATAACGAAAATATAAAATAACATAGACATGATTGTATACAAATGTATATCAAATTAAGCGTACTTCATCATATACAAAGAGATTAATCTACACTATCAACAACAAGAAAAGAAGAGAGTGCGAAATCGACCGAATCCAAAGTCTTACTGAGGATTCACGATAGGATTTGCCGGGTTGTCAATCCGCGTCCTAGCTCGGTCCTCAACTGCGTCCGTGGTAGAGGAGGATGTCACTAACTCCCAATGGACCTGTCTTCTTCGTGTCACGATCCAGTGGAGGACGATACAAACTTCTCCTAGCTTGATGGAGAAAGCTAGGTCAAACTCTTCTTGAAGCTCAAGGATGAAGGAGGAGGCCGAGAGGAAGCTCCGGCTTGGATTTGGCGGTGAATGCTTGCCCGAAGCACCTCCCTATGGTGGAAGATGAAGGAGGGCGGCAGAATCCCTCCTCGGAGACGAAAACGGCGGAAAAATGTGTTTGCCCTAGAATTCGGGCAGAACCTGCGAATTTATAGATAGCAAAAATAATAATGCACATGATCAGTGGCGCACGACCAGTGGTCGTGCACACTATGTCCAGTGATCTTGCATATTGGCATGACAGAACTCAAGAAAAATTGGGATGACGCACACGAGCAGTGGTGCACGGCCGGTGGTTGTGTGCACTATGTCTAATGGTCATGCGATTACCCTAGACAGAACTCTAGGAAAAATGGAATCAATGCACACGATCAATAGCACACGACCAGTGGTCATGCGCACTGTGTCCAGTGGCTATGCATTTCCCCCAGACAGAACTTGGAAAAATAAAGAATGGTGCGCACGATCAGTGGTGTACGACCAGTTGTCTTGTGCAATAGATCTGATGATCGTGCGCAGTATTCCTGTTTCCAAACAATCCCAGAACACGCACACGACCCCTATACCAATAGGAAAAACAAATCACTGATATGTGCAGACATTCCAGGCAATCACAATAAGGAGTACAATCTATAAAAGTAACAAAAATATACAACCACGGGCCTAAGTGCGGACTTCCTATGGAAAGAAAGATAAGATGAAATATATACAATAACGAACTAAAAGTGAAGTGCATGTGAAAGAAAACTAGCCCAGATGAGTCCAAAAATCACTATATAAATATCACTCATCAGCTGCTCTACATTGACTTCCTCCTTCAGTGTACCATTTAGGAATGCTGACTTTACACTGATCTGGTAGACCTTCTATCCTTTGAAAGCTGCATGAGCTAAAAACAATCTTATGGCTTCTAGGCTAGCTACAGGTGCAAAGTATTGGTCATAGTCTAACCCTTCCTCTTTCTTATATCCTTTAGCCATAAATCTAGCTTTGTTCTTGACTATAACCCCATACTCATCTAATTTATTTCTATAAATCCACTTAGTGCCAATGATATTGTGATCACTAGGTCTAGGAACTAGACTCCTGACTTTTTATCTCTCAAATTGGTTGAGTTCTTCTTGCATAGCCATAATCCAATTGGGGTCTGAATTGGCTTCTTTAAACTTTTTAGGTTCTACCTGAGAGAGAAAACTAGAGTATAGAACCTCATTGTGATGTCTACTCCTAGTAGTTACTCCTAAGCTGGCATCACCTACTATTTGATCAATAGGATGATCTCTAAGGTATCTAACTGCTACTGGCAAGTGCCTACCATCACCTAGTACTGTAGGAGGATTATGATGATTCTTTTCCTCCCCCTGGGCAGTTGTAGTATCTTCTATAGGAATTTCTATATTGTCTCTAATGTGTAACTCTAGATCAGGTGAGTCATCTATTTATAGATTTTCCATTCTATAGTCTACATCATCTTGACCAGAGTTGTTAGAGATCTTATTAAATAAAACAGATGATTCATCAAAAACTACATTAATAGACTCTTCTACTATATAATGTTTCAAGTTGTCAGGCACTAGGAGTGAGTCACTCAGCATTGTTCTAGCTACTTCAGTAAGAGTTCTATTTTTCCTCTTAGTAACTCCATTTTGCTGTGGTGTTCTTGGAGAGGAGAACTCTTGAAAGATTCCTAGTTCCTTACAAAAATTTGTCATCTTTTCTAATTGAAATTTTGTACCATGGTCACTTCTAAGTTTGACCACAGAACATCACTTCTCATTCTGAATTTATTTGACAAAATCAGCAAGGATGTCTAGTGTTTCAAACTTTCTCCTTAAGAAGAATACCCAAGCAAACCTGGAGTGATCATCAACAATCACATAGGTATAGGACTTCCTACCCAGACTAAGAACTTTCATACGACCAAATAGATCTATATGAAGTAAGTACAGACACCTCTCAGTGTCTTTGGACTGAATGCTCTTAAAGGAAACTTTTATTTGTTTACATTTTTGACATGCAGGACATAAGCCTTCTTTGGAGCATTTTAGTTGTGGACTATTTCTAACTAAGTCCATAGAGAATAGTTTACTCATAGCTTTGTTGTTTAAGTGAGTCAGCCTCTTGTACCACTGTACACACAAAGTGTCTTTCACACTAGCTACAAGGCAAACATCTTATTTTCCATTTATACTAAAGAATTTTAGAAAATAAATGTTCCCACTCCTAGTGCCTGACAAGATGATCTCTTGATCACTTGTATTTCTTATCAAACACTTATCGTCGTGGAAAATAATTTCATACCCTATACACAGAGCTGACTTATGCTTATCAGATTATGGTTCAATCCTTCCACATAAGCCACTTTAGTGATGGTAACTAGGCCATTAAAGATGTTACCATATCCCTTTGTGAGTCCTTTCTCTGATCCTTAAAAGATGACTTTTGGTTCATTCTTAACTTGAGTGTAATCTCTTAGTAAACTCCTTGATCCAGTCATGTGCCTGGAACAGCCACTATCTAAGTACCATATTAGCCTACCTTTGGTACTTGGCTCCACCTTAGTAGGATCTGAACAATCCTGATCTTCTTCTCTTGGTTGGGTTTCCTCAATAGACATCAGGCCTATGAGAGCCTCCTCCTCTTTTGATTTTGATGAACAAGACTCACTGTTAGACAGTGTTAACTGTATGTTTGCTAAGAGGAATTTGTAAGCCTTCTTGTGCTGTCCATCTTTAAATGTTTTCTTACTTTTCTCCTTTCTTTTTGCTGGGCAATCAGCTATGACATGCCCTTTTATGTTGCAACAATAATACATAATATTAGTTTTAATATATTTATTCTGTGAAGAGCCATACCTGTCCCCAGAATTCTTCTTCCTGGGTTTCTCTGGATGATTGATCTTTTTGTGAGAAGTGTCTCCAACTGGACCCTTCCATCTGCCTTATTTTCTTCTCCTTAACATCTTTTTGAACTGTCTAGAGAATAGAGACAGTTCCTCCTTAGTTAGGTCCCCTTCTGATGAGAATGATTCTGAACACTCAGAAGTTGTTTCTAGATTTTCTATGAGTGTTGACTTCTCTCTGACTTTTTTGGATGACTCAGCCTTTAGGGCCAAGGTATTTTCTCTATTGTGTGCTCTGGCTGAATCTTCTTCAGACTTTCTGAGGTTGAGCTGTAATTCATGGGACAACAGCTTGCAAAAAAGAGCCTGGGGGTCTATATTGGCTAAATTTCCCATTTCTCTAATTGCACAGATCTTGATGTCCCATTCTCTATTCAGGGACCTCAAGAACTTGTCATTAAGTTCATAGTTAGTAAAGCTCCTTCCATAAGTAATCTGGTTGTTCACTATTTTGAAGAATTTTTCAAAGCAGTCAGCCATTGAATCTTTCTTATCCTGTCTGAAAGCTTCATATTGTTGGTTTAGCAGAGATTTTCTAGCATCTCTGACCTCTTCAGTTCCTTCCATGTAAACTATCAGTGACTCCCACGTTTCTTTTGATGTTTTGTAATGAATCAGATTTTGAAAAGTGGAATCATCGATTGCACTCACTATAATATTCTGAGCCCTCTTGTCCATAGAGGCCAAAATGATTTCATCCTTATCCATCTCCATGTAAGTCCTGGGTGTCTTGATTTTTACATCAAGAACTGACACTTTCGTGGGTATGAAAGGTCCTTCAATCACTGTGATGTATATTCTTGGATCTGCTGCCTCCATGAATAATCTGACTCTTTCCTTCCATATTCTAAAGTTTTCTTTGGAGCAGACAGGGAGCTTAATGAAATTGTTTTCCCTTTGAGCCATGATATATCTTTCTCTGCAATCCTTTGGATTCTCACAAGGCTATTATGCCTTTTTCATTGAACCTGCCTCTGACATCAATTGCAAATGTTTGCTTTAAGATTGAGAATGACCTACAGAGGGGTGAATATGTCCAATTTAAACTTTGGGTACCCATTTAATTAATCAGAGTTCTACTTTCTTTAAGATGATTAACACAGTCAGATAATCAAGATAAACTTAACAGCAATTAGAAAAATTATCACAGCATAGCAATTCAGTAAACACAACACAATGCACACAGATTTATAGTGGTTCCCCAACTTATTGGTACATCCACTTCCCCCTTTCGCCTATCTAGCAATGAACTAGATTCAGCCAAACTCCTTCTTTTTCTTTTACTCAGATCCTTAGATCTTATAACTCAGAGCCCGGCTGGCTTCTACAACTCAGACTATACAAGTCTTATCACTCGGATCACCAAGATCATACACCTCAAGTTCTTCCCAAGAACTCTACCTTAGAATGAATCCTCACTCCTACTTTTCAGGCAACTCCTGCCCTACACCTTAGAGAATTACCAACTTCTCCTACCTAAGGCAATCCCAGCCCTACCTCAGCCTTTATAACATAGGCTTACCATATAAAGAGAATAATTCTCCTCCACTCAGATCTACAAGTAGATCTTATACAATGAAAGTAGGAAAAAGAAAATTTATTTAGAAAATGTCACCCAACAAGATAGATATGAGTAACAGCTTCTTGATCTGATCTTCATGAATTTTCTTCCTTTGATCTTGACAAGATAGATCTGATCTAACCCTTCATAGCTTTTTAATGCTTCTTGAAGTAGAAATTAGGGTAGATCTAGGCTATAGAATGTTGAAGTTTATTCTTAATCAGACCTCTCTCTACTTTCTAAATTGTAGATGATGCTTCAAATATTTGTCTTCACAAAATTGTGCTTGTTGTGATTGTTGTATTCTCTGAAGACTAGATCCCTTTAAATATGCTCTGATAGAAGTAAACGGCTGATCCGGTTAATAACTGACATCTGATAGTTCTGACAATTGTGAGAAACTCCGTCTAGATTTATGTACTTATGAAACAAAACTGCTTGAAGTGTTGACACTTGACAGTTGAAAGCGTCGACACAAGTCCTGGGTGTCGACACTGCTCTTGTAGTGGTGTCGACAAACTTCTGAATGTGTCGACACAGCTCTTTATTTTGTCTCGACACAACTTATGTAGAATGTGTCGACACTAGTCCTGAGTGTCGACACAGCTTGCTTCCAATCTTGACTCAGCTTGTGAAGTGTGTCGACACTAGTCCTGAGTGTCGACACAGTTGTCTTCAGTCTCGACATAGCTTGAATAGAGTGTGTAGACACAGTTGTCCTTAGTGTCGACACAGCTTCTCTTTGTCTCGACATAACTTGTTCAATGTGTGTCGACACTAGTCCTGAGTGTCGACACATTTTCTTTCTTGTATCACAGTGTCGACCCAAGTCCTAGATGTCGACACAACTTTCATCTTAACTCAACACTTCTAGTTTAAGTGTGTTGACACTAGGCCTAAGTATCATGACACTTTTGTACTTAGCTTTATTTACCTGCACACATGAACTTAACATCCATCAAATATAATAATGTGTATATCATTGAGCTAAAAGGACTTCTTCAAATTAATTACATTGAGACCAATGTACTCAACACAGTCCGAGATACCTGGGGCCTTACAGAATCCTGGAGAGGATCGGTCCCTTGGCTTACAAACTGGAGCTGCAGCTAGAGGTAGCAGGTTTGCACGATGTCTTCCACGTCTCCTCACTCAGGAGAGCTCTACTTCGACCAAAGCAGCAAATTACGACTACAGATGGGCCTATAGCTTCTGGTCGATCGGTGTGCCTGGAGCCGATCCGGATAGACAATACTGGGGTGCGGGTCTTGCAGCGCAAGAAAGTTCCGCTAGTCAAGATCTTGTGGAGGAATCATGGATAAGAGGAGCACACCTGGGAGCCGCAAGACTTGTTTCAGCAAAGGTACCTGGAACTTTTCACGTCAGGTATCCCCTTTAACCTCTCGGGATGTTATATTTTATTTCTCGTACTTGAAGCCCCGTTGGCCTAACCTAAATTTTTGGGGCGAAATTTTTATTTTTATGTGTTGGGTTTTGTAACATCCCTCAGGCAACTAGACCCCTAGGGTGGTTTTGTCATTGCTAGGCCATGACAAAACCTTAGGAAGCACTAAAGTGATGGGTGAACATGGGTATTGGGGTGTGAACTACCATAGGCTGCAAATAGCAGAACTTCAAACACTAGCTTAGGGTTGACCCTAGGGCTTCACCATGACTCCATGACCCCACCACAACTACTCTAACCCATTAGAGGGTCCATTAGAGCCATAGATACCCATTGGAGTCAACAAAAGAGGCCAAGTTGACCAAGGTCAACCGTAAGCATAAGAAAGTCAACATAGCTCAATTTGGGTCAATTGACCACCTAAGTGTCAAATTGACCTCACCATTAGTCTCTTGCGTCATGGGGGACCCAATGGCCCCAAATGCCTCATGTCTTAGTCACCCAAGTGGCTAATTCGGACAAAGTCAAACCATAGTTCAATTTGGTCAATCTGGGCTAACCTAGCCCAATCAAAGTGGGATTAGCCCAAACTAGTGTGGCCCATTGGTCTAGGAGGTGGAGAGACACCTTTGGGGCCCACCAATTTCAGAGATTGGTGACTAGGAGAGAGAGAGAATGGGAGTTTCTCCAATTTAGAGGAGGGAGAAAATGTGAGCTTAATCGCCATTATGGCCTTGGAGGCTCCATAACCCCCAATTTTATGGGGCTTTAACTCCTCTGAGGGAGAGAAAGTGTTTCCATGGGGTGGCTGGCCAGTGGGGTGGATCAGCCCCCATAATTTGGCTGAAACCAAAAAACTAAGTTTTTGTCCATTAATGGTGTTTTATGAAATTTGGGAGTTACAAGCCTCCTCTCCCAAATCCCTTCTTTAAGGATCATCATCAGAGCAATGGCAAGTGTTTCCCCTGATCCTTTCTCAATTTCGTTGAGGTTGTTATGGGAGTTGTTGAGAGCCCAAGCTCGGTGGCTGGAAATGGTGAGGAAGCAAAGCACTCACATTTAAGCCGCAAACAAGTTCCTCCTCTACTCCTTTTTCATGGATTAGATCCTAGGAATTTTTAGAGAAATGAATCGGACTCAATTGAGCCCGATTGGGTGTTGTTTTTCCACTGGTTTTTCGTGAAAAAAGAGGGTGTCAGGTTCTATGGAGTCTGCCGTCTCTGGCAGCCAAACCACCGCCGACCGATAGCCCTCACCTAGACGAAGGTGGTGGTGGTGGTGGTTGGCCGGGGAGGTGACCGGAGGGCCAGGAATTCTGGCTATAGTTGGCTCCAAGTCGGGTGGATCAGGACCGTTGGCTAGAGGAATAAGGTAGCCAACCTCTGCCCGATCATGCTTTAAGATCTATGCAGATCTTGATGAATTAAACTTTAGGGTATATGTATTACTGTCACAGAAATTCATCTGGTTAGGATTTCAATTTAAAATACTTCTAGGCCTTTTTAGAAAAAGTGGTCAACATGAAACTTGTAGCCTTATGAGTCTAGTTTATTCTAAATTTAATTTGAACTAAATTGGAGTTCAAGTCAGACCGCATCACTCATTTTGGTGAGGTATATACAAAGGATTGATCAGAGATTGTTTGGGGTGCCCCCATCAATTCTGACCTCCAAATGACTTGAAATTTGGAGCATGTGCCATTCATATATAGATCTATAACATATCCAAAAATGGGAATTTTTGGAAAAATATTTTCTAAAGTTTTGTTAATCATTTCATTTTCCATGTAAGGTTTAATTAAAGGGTCTAATGACCTCCAAATCCTCCTAAATTTTCGTGAGTGGTCCTTGTGGTCAATATACGACTCTGTATAAAATTTCATCCCATTTAGAGATAATTTGGTTTGTAATTTAGAAGACCCTATCCTCGGCCTAAATGGGTTTTTAAGGTCAAAGTGTCCCTTATGGGTATTGAGTGAACAAATCACCTAAATAGAGGTTTAAACTTGGGACACTGATTTTTTATAATAATAAACACCTTCACATGGAGTTCGGGGTGGATTAGGGTGGATTTTACCTTTGACCCTATGTAAGACCCCATTTTTTTCTTTTTAAACACCGGGATCTTAGGCCGAGAACCGCCACCTTGCGGTGACACCTTCACGCCCTGAAGGGTCATCACCACAAAGCACCGATTCTGCCGGCCAATTCGATCACAGAAAGGTACCACAATAAATTAAAAGCAAGTCCACAGAAATCACATGTATAGAAATAAAAGTCTCCACAAAGGGAGTGTCAACAGAATAATATATCAGAGTACAAAAATAAGGGCTTATGCCCGGTACATCATAATCCTCACAACAGGTCACTCAAGCAGAAGCAAACTATAACATCTACTATAACTCGGGACTCACAGTCCCAGCTGGCTGAACTCCTGAGCTAGACTGCCCTATCTCCAAACGGGCCGAACTCCGGGGCTGCTCCTCGATGCTGGGCTCTACGATCCCCTAAATGACGTGGTCCGAAAACCGTTAGTCTATAAGACTAAGCCCTATCATCACCCGCACCTTCCCCCATGGCCCCTAGGCACCGAGCGGAGAGGAAGAGAGGGGAGGACTTGAAGGTGGAGAGTAAACAAAAATAGGTGGCAGCGGACCTATACTAGCAATTTTATAATATAGGTGGCAGTAAACTAAAGTATGGAAAAACAACCTTAACTTATATGCGGAAATGCATAAGCCAAGGGATCTTATGCAGGGCCCCCATCGTATAAAGAGTCCCATACCAATTTATACATTGGGGTGTCGGTTATCAAACAGCAGTATATATATATATATATATATAATTTAACCTTAATTTATAAACTTGCCCACACAAGCATATAGACCAAGGGGTCGTTTTGCAAGTCCTAATGTATATGCGTCCCATACCACTTATACCTTAGGTGTCAGGGGTTAAATGCAATGATGATGTTATGACATGCAAGTGGGTATGATGGAACATGCAAGTGCAACTCACACACCCGACTCTGTGTACACAGACCTTTAGTTCCCCCTTTCGGAGCCGTTACCTCCCAGGATACCTCCGTAGTGGCATATGGAAGTGGCGGGTTGGGCCTCGCCCACCTCTAAACAAGTAAAGAACTACCGGTCAGACCTATCATACGCCTCAACGCTTGGTGCACAAAGTAGAATCCTGTGTACTCTTGCCGACTGACGCACTGGACTTCTGTTGGCGAAGTGCTAACCACACATGCCGAGTTAGCGTATTGGCATCGGAGCATCGACCTTCCAATATCGAAGACCCACCACCTTTATTTTCTTTCTTTTTATGCACATACAAATTTAACGTATCAAACCAATCGAGCCGAAGCTCCCCGGACCATTCCGTCCGTCTCTTAACTAATCGAGCAAAAGCTCCCCGGACCAAACTGTCCGTCTCAAAACTAACCGAGCTGAAGCTCCCAACAAACTTCCTGTGCTAACAGTGTTTGTGAAATGTGAGATCCTAATTACTAGGTTACTCTTTTCAGTTTGTTAATAAAGTTTACGTTAACCCAGGACTGCCCCCGTATTCCCTGTAAAGGGCTCTTAAGGGGCAATAGGAACTATGATGGGATTACGCCCATCGTTCCCTTTTCGCAAGGTACTTATTATTATTGGTTGATTCCCTTACCCATTACTTCCTCGTGTTACGATAGACTAACCTAGTGTGATTTTTAACCTTCATCTCTTCGGGAAAGAAAATCTTTCATCGAACCCGAGCACCTCTACACTCTAGCCAAACCACTTCTCACTACTCCTCCCATCCTTCTATGGTGAAATCATCCATAACTATCCGACCCAGCAAAATGACTAACTCCAACAACTATCCCAAATCATATCCTATTGCAACTTTAGTAATTTTCTAAGTGCAGACCAACCTAGGCTATACGTCGGACCGGATAGAAGATAATCTAAATAATCATCCAAATGCCCTAAATTATTTACTGGAGACTTATCATGACATAAATATACTAAATCAAGAAGATTATAGTTTTTCTAATTATTTTGATATTTAATTAATTTTCTTAAGTGTTCCGAGAGCTACCAATTGAACATAAAGTACACTTTTTATATATGAATAAAGCTTCATAAAATCATGATAATTTCTAAACAACAATTTATCAGTAAGTCAAGGATATAACAATTTTTCCAGTACTTTAAGGACTCTAATTTAATTTTGAGAATAAATCCTTTTTCCTTTCATTAATCAAGTATGTGCAATAAATAATCATCCAAAAATTCTTTATTAATCTTCTTGAGCAGATACTCTCCTAAAAACCTCAGTGGCCAAATTTCATAATTCTTCAATGGGAATTGAGCTCTAGAATAAATAATTACTAAAATCTCAAAAAGTTATGTTTGTAAAGCAAGTGTTGTAAATATTCTTTAAAAAATCATGAATAAAATCCTACAACTAAATATTGATCTGGAAACATCAGTGGCCAGGTTTCATAATTTTACAGTAGGTAATTTGCTCAAAATGATTTATTGACCATAATTGCCCTTTTGGAACTTGTGAAGGAAGTACTAAATATAATCAACTAAAAATTGGTAACAAAATTCAGGGATATTCATTTAGAGCTAAATCATCTGCTGGCCAAGTTTCATTAGATTCAAATGAACAGAGTAATCAAAATAATTAATACACCAATTTGGGCAAATTGATACCTAACAAATAAAGTACTAGAAATATAACCCACAAAATTCTAATAAAATTAGTAAGGGTTCTACCTAGACTAAAACTTACTATACCCAAGTTTCATAACTTTTAACAAAGTTTTTGTGACTGTGTTTCCATAATTGAGCTTCTATCCTAAAACTAGGGTTAGGGTTTTGAGGTATCTACCTACCTCCAAATCCTCTAAGATTCATACCAGAGGACTTAGGTTTTACTACCTTCAACTCCACTGAGTTACAAGGTCACACAAGGGTATTTGCCCCTATGCCCTTCACAACACCCAAGGGCCCTTCCTTAGGGTTTGAGTTTGAACCCTAGGGTAAACCAACCCTAAATTACACCATTCTCCTTAAGAAGGTGACATTGGCAATACCAAGTCAGTGACCAAAACCCCAGCCTCTGTTGAGGTGAGATGACCACTCAAAATCCATAGTGAACCTTTATTCAAAAGCACCTATTTAAGGCCTAACTGGGGTTTGGTGATTCCCTAACCAAAACTCATCCAAACAAGTTGAAATTTTGTGCAGAGCTAGGTACTATTGCCAGGGACCACTAACCAAAATTTGGGAGGGTTTGGAGATCATTTGACCACTTAATTTAATTACCCTAGCATTATTAAATAAAAATAAAAACTTTAGGCAAAGCGTCTCCAAAAATTCCCATTTTGGTCAGACCCTAGATATGGTTAAGATTGGTCCCCTGTCCAAATTTCACTCCATTTGGACAAGGGATGAAGGGTGGGCACCCATTTGAACCTCAGGTTAGCCCTAGGTATAGGCCCCACCAAAATGGGTGTTGTGGTCAAATCACTTACCCAAATGGGTTCAAACAAATTTTAAATTAAACTAGACTTTACTGGATACAACTTTCATGTTGACCACTTTCTATGGTTTAGCCTCTAAGGGCCTTAGTTTTCTGTTCTAAAATGATGTACAGTACAGGATATTAAATTAACTAAACTATATAATAATTATAATAATAAATTTAAGATGAACACTGTTCATCTTCCTCATCTACCCGAACAACAAATATAAAATACATAACCTGTAGCTTTATGTGAGCCACCTCCAGCCATCCGGCCACTTCCCCGGCCAGCCACCGCCTCTACCACCTCCGTCGAGGTGGTGGCTAATGCCCGACAATGGTTTGGCCATCGGAGGTGGTGGTTTCCGGCAAACCTGCCACCATGATTTTTTTTGGAATTATCATTTTTTTTCACTTGGATCGGCTAGTTTGTGCTTAATTCTTATCTCTAAAGATTCCTAAGATCTAACCATAGAAGAAGAGGAAGGGGAGTACCTTGCTTGCGGCCTGAAGAAGTGTCGATCGCCGGGAAGCCATTGGTGGTGGTGGTGGTGGTCGGATTTCTGCAACAGCACAGTGAATCTCCTTGGCTCCTTCTGGAAAGGTTTGGAATTGAATCCTTGGAGTTCAGCTCAGTTTTTGAAGATGAAGAGAAGGGGTGTTAGGTGGCTGTAGGAGCTTGGCCATTCTAGACAAAGTTGGCGGCCATGGTAGGTAGGGGGTGAAAGCATGATAAGCATGGCTCAAACCATTTAAATACTAGCTGGCTAAAGCCCCTTTGTCTTAGTGAATTGAATGGGGGGTTTTTGGGGAGGGGAAAGATGAGTCCTAAAGTCTTTCCTTTCTCTCTCTTAGTTGCTGCCATGGCCGGGGGAGGTGATTCTAGCAAGACAGTGGGCCCTTGGCCTCCCAGGCTATGCATGGCATAAACTCCTTACTTTCTCTCTCTTCATTAACATGGAATAGTGCTGATACGGGCATGTCAATTGGTGACACGGGTGTGTCGAAGTATGTCCCGGGCGTGTCAGCCGAACCAGCAAACAGGCTGAAATTCGCCAGAATTTTTCTAAGTAAAATGGCGTCGAGTGAGCTCAGCTCACTCGACGCCATTCAGTTTATGGCCATATGGCATTCAGTGAGCTGAGCTCACCAGCTCACTCGACGGTATTTCGTCTTTGGCGTTGAGTGAGCTCAGCTCACTCAACGCCATAAGAACTATGGAAGACGGCATTGAGTGAGCTGAGCTCACTCGACGCTTTTTAGTCTATTACGTTGAGTGAGCTCAGCTCACTCAACGCCATACCGTATATGGCACGATGGCGTTGAGTGAGCTGAGCTCACTCAACGCCATTCACTCTATGGCGAGTAGTGAGCTGAGCTCACTCAACGCCATACCGTATATGGCACGACGGCGTTGAGTGAGTTGAGCTCACTTAACGCCATTCACTCTATGGCATTGAGTGAGCTGAGCTCACTCAACTCCATACTGTATATGACACGACAGCGTTGAGTGAGCTGAGCTCACTCGACGCCATTCACTCTATGGTGATGAGTGAGCTCAGCTCACTCAACGCCATTCACTCTATGGCGTTGAGTGAGCTCAGCTCACTAACCGCCATTCACTCTATGGCGTTGAGTGAGCTCAGCTCACACAACGCCATTCACTCTATGGCGTTGAGTGAGCTCAGCTCACTCAATGCCATGTTGTATATGTCAAGACGGCATTGAGTTGGCCCATGGAGGTCATTTGACCCTTAACTAGGGCACTTTGACCACCTTGGGGCTAGAGTTAACTTTGGTCAACTTAGCCCCCCCTTTTTTTGGTTGACCCCAATTGGTCTTTGGTGACCCATTGGCCTCTCACTAGGGTTAGGAAGGTATGTGTGTGGTTCACTTGGCTTAGGTAGGGTCAATTAACCCTGTGCAGGCCAGTTTGACCCAGTTAGGGTTAGGGTTGACCTTGGTCAATTCAGGCTCCTAACATGGGTTAGAGAGAAGAGTCCTTAGGGCCTTAACATGGGTTAGAGAGATCTTGGTGAGTCCTTAGGGCCTTAACATGGGTTAGAGAGATCTTGGTGAGATCTTGGAGTCATGGTGAGTCTGATGAGTCCTTAGGGCCTTAACATGGGTTAGAGAGATCTTGGTGAGATCTTGGAGTCATGGTGAGGGCCCCTTGTTACCCTAGACTAACATTTTGGAATTTACTATTTGCAGACCATAGTGCCCCTATCCACACCACCAGGCCCACTTGACTTTTTCTTGGGCTTCCTAGGGTTTTGTCATGACAAAACCACTCTTAGGGGTCTAGTTGGAAATGGGATGTTACAAATCCCAATAAACAAAACAAAGATTTCGTCCCCGAAATCAAGGTTAAGCCCACGGGGGCTCCTATCAAAGAGAAGAAGCTTGTAACATTCCATGAGAAGTGAAAGATTACATCACGACGCCATGTTTGCTAAGTGTGGTTTAAAGGGAAACTCAAATCTTTGACTAACTCGCCCAATTGGCAAAGTCCAGACCCCAATAAATAAAAGGTTGGCCCCTACACTTGAAACTTCAGTCCTAGTTTATAAATAGGAGGGTAAAACAAACATCCTAAGAGGTTGTAAGGTATTCCTGGCTGAACTGCTCTTGATACTTTTGTCGCACCAGGTCCTGTGGTTCCCAGGTATGCTCCTCCTGGCCATGGTTCCTCCACAAGACTTTGACTAACAGAACCTTCTTGCGACGCAAGATCCGTACTCCTCTATCATCGATCCGAACCGGCTCCAAGTGAACTGACCAGTCTGAAGCTACCGGCCCATCTGTGGTCGAAATCTGCTGCTCCGGGCGTAGTAGAGCCCTCCTAAGTGAAGAGATATGGAACACGTCATGTAAGCCTGCCAGTTCCGGTGGAAACTCCAGCCTGTAATCTAGGGGCCCGATCCGCTCTAGGATCCTGTAAGGGCCCATATACCTAGGGCTGAGCTTCTTCTTCTGACCACGCACCCGTAAAACTCCGTGCATGGGCCAAATCTTTAAGAAAACCCGGTCTCCCACCTGAAACTCTACCTGACGGTGTCAGGCGTCTTAGTACTTAGCCTATCAGCTTTGCGCTTCTAGCATTCTGTCTCGTATCAGTCTCACCTGAGCCTCGGTGTCTTCGACAAAATCTGATCCCAACACCTTCAGATCCTTGTCCTGAATCCATGAAAGCGGAGTCCTGCATCTCCTTCCCTACAAGGCTTCAGAAGGAGCCATCCTTATGCTGGACTGGTAGCTGTTGTTATATGAGAATTCGACTAGTGGTAAAAGCTTCTCCCAAGGTTCATTTCGATCCAAAATGCACAGCCTTAGAAGGTCCTCCAATGTCCGGTTGGTGCGTTCCGTTTGCCCATCCGTCTTGTGATGAATAGCTGTGCTGAAGGTCAGCCGCGAGCCTAAGTAAGTCTGCACGGTTCTCCACTCCCTGGATGTGAACCGACCATCCCTATCTGACACGATCGTCCTGGGCACCCCGTAGTAACAAATGAACTTCTCTACGAATCTCTCCCCCAGTACCCCAACCAAGTCATCTTTCCTGATCAGAATGAATCTGGCCACCTTTGTCATCCAATCGACGATGACCCAAATCGAATTGATTCCCGTCCGTGATCGGGGGAGGCCATGAATGAAATCCATCGCGATGTCCTCAAATTTTCACTCCGGCACCGAAAGTGGTTGTAGCAATCCCGTGGGGTTCCTGCACTCCGCCTTCACCAGTTGACATGCCTCATAATGAGTCATGAAGTATGTAATGTCCTTCTTCATTCCTGGAGAAACATCGTCTTCTTAAAGTCTGTCGTCATCTTGGTGATCCCCGGGTGTATAGAGTATCTGCTACAATATGTTTCTGCCATGATGTCCTCCCGAATCTGTCCTCTTGCAGGTATATAGACCCTGCCTCTGAAATATAGCAATCCATCTCTCAGTGAATAATCTCCTGTCGAACCCTCCTCCAAGGTTTGGAACATCGGTTCTGCCCATGCATCTATCCTCTGTCTGTCCCGGATGCGGTCCCGAATATCATCTATGACAACCATCGATGCTAGATACTCCATATACAGTTCTGGATCATTCTCGGATACTAGGGATATCTGCATATCTCTGAATGACCGGACTAGCTCCATGGACATCAGATGTGTTCCCTTCCCTGAGGTATCTCCTCTCCGGCTCAAAGTATCTGCCACCACATTTGACTTCCCGGGATGGTAGTGCATGGTGTACTGGTAATCTGATAGGAACTCCACCCAACGTCTCTGTCTGATGTTGAGTTCCTTCTGCGTGTCCACATATCTAAAATTCTTGTGATCAAAGAAGATGTCACAGTAAACCCCGTAGATATAGTGTCGCCAAATCATCAGAGCAAAGATCACTACACCCATCTCCAGATCATGCACCGGATAGTTCTTCTCATGTATCTTCAGCTGTCGGGAGGCGTAGGCTATCAACTGCCCGTTCTACATCAGAACGACACCCATCCCCTGATAGGAGGCATCCGTGTATACTTGGAATCCCTCCCTTCCTGACGGAAGGGCGAGAATGGGAGCCGAGGTAAGCCAACCTTTCAACTCCACAAAGGCTGCCTAGTACTGTGGGGTCCAAACAAAAGGGGATTCCTTCTTCGTCAGGGAAGTAAGAGGGAGTGCGATTCAGGAGAATCCTTCGACGAACTTCCGGTAATATCCGGCAAGTCCCAGGAAACTCCATACATCCGTGGCTGTCTTTAACGGTGGCCAATCCTGAACTGCCCGAATCTTGGCCAGGTCAACTGCCAACCCAGCACCGCTGATAATATGACCTTAGAAGGCCACCTCCTTTAACCAAAACTTGCATTTGCTGAACTTCGCGTAAAGCTGGTGCTCCCGTAGCCTCTCTAAAGTCAAAGGCAGACGTCGTGTATGCTCCTCCTCTGTCTTTGAGTAGATGAGGATGTCATCAATAAATATGATGACGAAGACATCCAAATATTCCTCGAATACACTATTCATGAGGCTTGTAAATGCTGACGGCGCATTAGTGAGCCCGGAGGGCATCACTGTAAACTCGAACAGTCCGTACCTACTACTGAAGGCGGTCTTTGGAATGTCCTCCTCTTGAATCTGTAGCTGGTAATAACCTGACGTTAAGTCATGCTTCGAGAAGAAATGCGCTCCCTCCAGTTGATCAAAAACTCGTCAATCCGTGGCAGCGGGTATGTATTCCGGACCGTCAGTCTGTTCAGCTCTCGATAATCAATACACAAGCGAAGACTTCCGTCCTTTTTCTTGACAAATAACACTGGGGCTCCCCAAGGTGAAGAGATTGGCCGGACAAACCCTGCCTCAACTAATTCCTGCAACTGACTTCGGAACTCTGTCAACTCTTTCGGGGCCATCCAGTAAGGGGACCTAGATGCCGGCTTGGCCCCGACACAAGCTGTATCCTGAAGTCCTGCTCCCGGTGCGGAGGTAGACCTGGCAGCTTCTCTGGAAAAACATCGGCAAAATCTCGTACTACTTAAATGTCTGTCACAGATTCTTTAACCTCCGCCATCTCAAATTGAACCTGATAAACCTCCTCCCCATGTAGATGGGCCTTAACAGCCTGAACTGATGATAAGAGAATACAGGAGGCAAGTCTTATACCTTCGATAATAATAAAAGAGTCCTCGTGTCTCACGGTGATCCTCTTTGCCTGGAAATCAATCTGGGCATGGTTCCAGTGTAGCCATACCATGCCCAGGATCAAGTCGTAGTCTGTCAACTTCAAAAGCGTCGCCAGAGCCTCAAACTCCTTTCCACCAATTTATACCTCCATGTTGCAATGGTCCGAGGTAAGGAGTTCAGATCCATCGGGAAGTCGCACGCTCATCACCGAGCCCGTGAATTGCAACACGCCTTCAATTCCTTCTACGAACGTCGACGACACGAAGGAGTGAGAAGCTTCGGTATCGAAAAGCGCGTGGGCAGGCTTGCCGCTGATGAAGACTATACCTGGGGTGGTTAAATGTCTTAGGATTCTATAACGAGTTTTTCTTTCCTATTTATTATATCTAGTGAAGTTCAAAAAAATTTAACAACTGAGAAAGTGAATTCTATTTAAACTATTAATCATCTTGGCGTACCTGCTATGACCTGCTCTTGGTTCCGAGGCTGCGCTAGGTCCAAAGCATACACATGCTCCCTTTCTTATTTACAATCCCTGCCCTGGTATTCTCTTCCTCGTCCACGTCCTTAGCCTCCAAAATACTGCACTGGCTTGGCAGCTAGTGGTGCTGGTGGGGGTACACCTCTCATAGGACAATTTTTGCAGATGTGCCCAACTTGATGGCAGTGGAAGCACTCTGGCGGGGGATATGCCATCCCCCCGGGTCTCTGGCCCTCCCGTGTCTGAAGAGGTGGTGGAGCCACCACCACTGGCTCCCTTGTTTCCTGTCTTGCCTCTTGACGAGGCTGGTCCTTGACCCTTCTCCCATCCGTGACACGGGCTCATCTTTGATTGTTTCTTGCTCCTCGACCTTGATCCTCCGTTGGCCGTTTCCGGCCCCGAGTAGCTTGCTAATCAGCCTCTATCCTTTTAGCCATCTCCAGTATCCGGGAAATGGGCCCATCAGATACAAACATCAGTGCATCCCTCAGCTCCTCTCGGAGGCCCTTGTAGAATCTCTTGATATATCCGGCCTCGTCTAACTGATAAGAGTCCGCAAACCGATCTAGGTGGTACTCCAAAACCGTCCTGGTTCCCTGCTTCAGCTGTAAAAACCTATCCTCCAGCTCATCCTTAGCCGACTGTGGATCAAAATGCTCCAGTAACGTGGCCCTGAACTCCCCCCAAGTAATCTCTGCAATCTCCATATCCTCAAAGGTCGTGTCCAGTGAGGTCTTCCACCATCTCTTGGCGTGAGACTCCAAGAAAGAGACCACCGATAGCACTCTCTCCTCCCAAGGGCACCGTATCCCTATCAACATTTCGTACATAATGTCCAGCCATTTTCATGTCCGGACAGCTGACTCTGTCCTTAGGTAGGATGGGGGTGAGAGTCCTCAAAAGATGCTCAGCCAGTTGGCCCCCGGGTTTGGCTGCGGGGCTGGAACCTTCTGAGCCCTGAAAGCCTCCAGAATGGCTGTCATAGTCTGCCCCATCTCTGACTGTAGGAATGGAGTGGGGACCGGGGGAGGTGGTGCATCATTCGGAGTTTGCTAGACTCCACCCTGTGGTGTAGGATGTGATGGAGGCTGCACATCAAAAATCATTTGTAAGCAATTTACTCAAGCCTAATTAATAGTGGACAATTACATGTGATCCCCACATGGGCACACCACGCTTCCGCAACTTAGTTTTTCCCCAAACTAAACTCGAGCGGGGGTGACCCAGGGTTAGTGGACTACTACTCTTCTGATCGAGGTTTTCCCTCTGATACCACTTGTAAGACCCCCATTTTTTTTTCTTTTTAAACACTGGGGTCTTAGGCCCAGAACCGCCCCTTTGCGGTAACACCTTCACGCCCTAGAAGGCCGTCACTATAAAGTGTCGATCCTGCAAGCCAAATCGATCATAACCGTAGCAAGGAAATAGAGAACAACCAGTCCACAGAGATCACATATATAGAAACAAAAGTCTCCATGAAAGGAGTGTCCACAGAATAATATATTAGAGTACTAAAATACGAGCTTATGCCCGGTACATCATAATCCTCACTACAGGTCACTCAAGCGGAAGCAAAATATAACATCTACTATAATTCGGGACTCACAGTCCTAGCTTGCTGAACTCCTGAGCTAGACTGCCCTATCTCCAAACGGGCCGACCTCCGGGGCTGCTCCTCCATGCTGGCTCCACGATCCCCTAAATGATATGGTCCGAAAACCGTTAGTCTATAAGACTAAGACCTATCATCCCCCGCCCATTCCCCCATGGCCCCTAGGCACCGAGCATTGAGGAAGAGAGGGGAGGACTTTAAGGTGGACAGTAAACAAAAACAGGTGGCAGCGGACCTATACTAGCAATTTTATAATATAGGTGGCAGTAAAGTAAAGTATGGAAAAAAAACTTAACTTATGTGCGGAGATGCATAAGCCAAGGGATCTTCTGCAGGGCTCTCATCATATAAAGAGTCTCATACCAATTTATACATTGGGGTGTCGGTTATCAAACAGTAGTATATATATATATAGAATTTAACATTAATTAATAAACTTGCCCACACAAGCTTATAGACCAAGGGGTCGTTTTGCAAGTCCTAATGTATAAGCGTCCCATACCACTTTCACCTTAGGTGTCAGGGGTTAAATTCAATGATGATGTTATGAAATGCAAGTGGGTATGATGGAACATGCAAGTGCAACTCACATACCCGACTCTGTGTACACAGACCTTTAGTTCCCCCTTTCAGAGACGTTACCTCCCAGGATACCTCCGTAGTGACAGACGAAAGTGGTGGGTTGGGCCTCCCCCTCCTCTAAACCAGTAAAGCACTACCGGTCATACCTATCGTACGCCTCAATGCTTGGTCCACAAAGCGGACTCCTGCATACTCTTGTCGGCTGGCGCACCGTACTTCTGTTTGCGAAGTGCTAACCACACTTGCCGAGTAAGCGTATTGGCGTCGGTGCATCGACCTTCCAATACCGAAGATCCACCACCTTTATTTTCTTTCCTTTTATGCACATACAAATTTAACGTATCAAACCAATCGAGCCGAAGCTCCGCAGACCATTCCGTCCGTCTCTTAACTAATCGAGCAAAAGCTCCCCGGACCAAACTGTCCGTCTCAAAACTAACCGAGCTGAAGCTCCAAACAAACTTCCTGTGCTAATAGTGTTTGTGAAATGTGAGATCCTAATTACTAGGTTATTCTTTTCAGTTTGTTAATACAGTTTACGTTAACCCAGGACTGCCCCCGGTATTCCCTGTGAAGGGCTCTCAAGGGGTACTACAAACTATGATGGGATTACGCCCATCGTTCACTTTTCGAAAGGAACTTATTATTATTGGTTGATTCCCTTACCACTTACTTCATCATTTTACGATAGACTAACCTAGTGTGATTTTTAACCTTCCTCTCTTCGGGAAAGACGATCTTTCTTCGAACCCGAGCACCTCTACACTCTAGCCAAAGCACTTCTCACTACCCCTCCCATCCTTCTATGGTGAAATCATCCACATCTATCCGACCCAGTAAAATGACTAACTCCAACAACTATCCCAAATCATATCCTATTGCAACTTTAATAATTTGCTAAGTGCCGACCAACCTAGGCTATGTCGGACCGGATAGAAGATAATCTAAATAATCATCCAAATGACCTAAATTATTTACTGGAGACTTATCATGACACAAATAGACTAAATCCAGAAGATTATAATTTTCCTAATTATTCTAATATTTAATTAACTTTCTTAAGGGTTCCAAGAGCTACCAATTAAACATAAAGTGCACTTTTTAGATATGAATAAAGCTTCATAAAATCATGATAATTTCTAAACAACAATTTATCAGTAAGTACAAGATATAACAATTTTTCCAGTATTTAAGGACTCTAATTTAATTTTGAGAAAAATCCTTTTTCATTTTATTAATGAAGTAAGTGCAATAAATAATCATCCAAAAATTCTTTATTAATCTTCTAGAGCAGATACTGTCCTAAAAACATCAGTGGCCAAATTTCATAATTCTTCAATGGGAATTGAGCTCTAGAATAAATAATTACCAAAATCTTACAAAGTTATGTTTGTAAAGCAAGTGTTATAAATATTCTTCCAAAAATCATGAATAAAATCCTACAACTAAATATTGATCTGGAAACATCAGTGGCCAGGATTCATAATTTTACAGTAGGTAATTTGCTCTAAATGATTTATTGACCATATATGCCCTTTTGGAACTTGTGAAGGAAGTACTAAATATAATCAACTAAAAATTGGTAACAAAATTCAAGGATATTCATTTAGAGCTAAATCATCTGCTGGCCAAGTTTCATTAGATTCAAATGAATAGAGTAATCAAAATAATTAAAACACCGGTTTGGGCAAATTGATACATAACAAATAAAGTACTAGAAATATAACCCACAAAATTCTAATAAAATTAGTAAGGGTTCTACCTAGACTAAAACATACTATACCCAAGTTTCACAGCTTTTAACTAAGTTTTTGTGACTGTGTTTCCATAATTGAGCTTCTATCCTAAAACAAGGGTTAGGGTTTTGATGTGTCTACCTACCTCCAAATCCTCTAAGATTCATACAAGAGGACTTAGGTTTTACTACCTTCAACTCCACTGAGTTACAAGGTAACATAAGGGCATTTGCCCCTATGCCCTTCACAACACCCAAGGGCCCTTCTTTAGGGTTTGAGTTTGAACC
This sequence comes from Platanthera zijinensis, assembly GCA_039513925.1. NCBI lineage: Eukaryota > Viridiplantae > Streptophyta > Magnoliopsida > Asparagales > Orchidaceae > Platanthera > Platanthera zijinensis. Next base: position 24,808,121 of record CM077094.1, on the reverse strand, counting down.
CTAGGGTAAACCAACAATAAATTACACCATTCTCCTTAAGAAGGTGACATTGACCATACCAAGTCAGTGACCAAAACTCCAGCCTCTGTTGAGGTTAGATGACCACTCAAAATCCAAAGTGCACCTTTATTAAAAAGCACCCCTTTAAGGCCTAACTGGGGTTTGGTGATTCCCTTTCCAAAACTCATCCAAACAAGTTGAAATTTTGTGCAGAGCTAGGTACTATTTCCAGGGACCACTCACCAAAATTTGGGAGGGTTTGGAGATCATTTGACCACTTAATTTAATTACCCTAGCATTATTAAATAAAAATAAAAACTTTAGGCAAAGCATCTCTAAAAATTCGAATTTTTGGTCAGATCGTAGATATGGTTAATATTGGACCCTTGTCCAAATTTCACTCCATTTGGACAAGGGATAAATGGTGGGCACCCATTTGAACCTCAGGTTAACCCTAGGTGTAGGCCCCACCAAAATGGGTGTTGTGGTCAAACAACTTATCCAAATGTGTTCAAACAAATTTTAAATTAAACTAGACTTCACTGGCTACAACTTTCATGTTGACCACTTTCTAAGGTTTAGCCGCTAAGGGCCTTAGTTTTCTGTTCTAAAATGATGTACAGTACAGTATATTAAATTCACTAAACTATATAATAATAATTATAATAAATTTAAGATGAACACTGTTCTTCTTCCTCATCAACCCGAACAACAAATATAAAATGCATAACCTGTAGCTTTGCGTGAGCCACCACCGGCCATCCAACCACTTCCCCGGCCAGCCATCGCCACAACCACCTCCGTCGAGGTGGTGGCTAACGCCCGACGGTGGTTTGGCCACTGGAGATGGTGGTTTCCGGCAAACCCGCCACCATGATTTTTTGGAATTCTCCATTTTTTCACATGGACCGGCTCGTTTGAGCTTAATTCGTATCTCTAAAGATTCCTAAGATCTAACCATAGAAGAAGAGGAAGGGGAGGACCTTTCTTGCTGCCTGAAGACGTGTCGATCGCCGGGAAGCCATTGGTGGTGGTGGTGGTGGTCGGATTTCTACAACAGCATAGTGAAACTCCTTGGCTCCTTCTAGAAAGGTGTGGAATTGAATCCTTGTAGTTCAGCACAGCTTTTGAAGATGAATAGAAGGGGTGTTATGTGGCTGTAGGAGCTTGGCCATTCTAGTCAAAGTTGGCGGCCATGGTAGGTAGGGGGTGAAAGCATGATAAGCATGGCTCAAACAAGTCAAATACTAGCTAGCTGAAGCCCCTTTGTCTTAGTTAATTGAATGGGAGTTGTTGGGGAGGGGAAAGATGAGTCCCAAAGTCTTTCCTTTCTCTCTCTTAATTGCTGCCATGGCCGGGGGAGGTGATTCTAGCAAGAGAGTGGGCCCTTGGCCTCCCAGGCCATGCATGGCATAAACTCCTTACTTTCTCTCTCTTCATTAACAGGGAATAGTGCTGACACAGGTGTGTCATTTTGGTGACACGAGCGTGTCAAAGTATGTCCCGGGCGTGTCAGCCGAACCAGCAAACAGGCTAAAATTCGCCAGAATATTTCTAAGTACAATGGCGTCGAGTGATCTCAGCTCACTTGACGCCATTCAGTTTTTGACCATACGGCATTGAGTGAGTTGAGCTCCCTCGACGCTATTTAGTCTATGGCGTTGAGTGAGCTCAGCTCACTCAACGCCACACAAACTATGGAAGACGGCGTCGAGTGAGCTGAGCTCACTCGACGCTTTTTAGTCTATGGCATTGAGTGAGCTCATCTCACTCAACGCCATACAATTTATGTCAAGACGGCATTGAGTGAGCTGAGCTCACTCAACGCCATTCACCCTATGGCATTGAGTGAGCTCAGCTCACTCAAAGCCATACCGTATATGGCAAGACGGCGTTGAGTGAGCTGAGCTCACTCAACGCCATTCACTCTATGGCGTTGAGTGAGCTCAGCTCAATCAATGTCATACCGTATATGGCACGATAGCGTTGAGTGAGCTGAGCTCACTCAACGCCATTCACTCTATGGCGTTGAGTGAGCTGAGCTCACTCAACGTCATACCGTATATGGCACGAAGGCATTGTGTGAGCTGATCTCACTCAACGCCATTCACTCTATGGCATTGAGTGAGCTGAGCTCACTAAATGCCATACTGTATATGGCACTGAGTGAGCTCAGCTCACTCAATGCCATGCTGTATATGTCAAGACGGCGTTGAGTTGGCCCTTGGAGATCATTTTACCCTTAACTAGGGCACTTTGACCACCTTGGGGCTAGAGTTGACTTTGGTCAACTTAGCCCCCCTTTTTTTTGGTTTACCCCAATGGGTCCTTGGTGACCCATTGGCCTCTCACTAGGGTTAGGAAGGTATGTGTGGGGTCCACTTGGCTTAGGTAGGGTCAATTAACCCTGTGCAGGCCAGTTTGACCCATGTAGGGTTAGGGTTGACCTTGGTCAATTCAGGCTCTAGGGTTGACCTTGATGAGTCCTTAGGGCCTTAACATTGGTTGGAGAGATCTTGGTGAGATCTTGGAGTAATGGTGAGGGCCCCTGGTCAACCTAGACTAAGGTTTTGGAATTTACTATTTGCAGACCATAGTTCCCCTATCCACACCACCAGGCTCACTTGACTTTTTCTTGGGCTTCCTAAGGTTTTGTCATGACAAAACCACTCTTAGGGGTCTAGTTGGAAATGGGATGTTACACCCTAGTTCAAATCCTAAGGTTGAACTTTGGGGGTTTGTGAAGGACATAGGGTGATATGTCCTTGTATGGACTTGGTGTTTAGTCCATGTGATATTAGGGTGGTTAAATTTCCTTGGAAGGCATTTGGTGGTATTTGGACACATGAACCCCACTTTAATCACTTGGAAATAATTTAGGTCTATACACCTTATGGAATAATTAAGGGATCCTATAACCTTGGATCTTCATGAGATTTTGGTAGGGGTAATTTCATAGTAATATTAACCTCTAAAATTTATTATAGGATGTTTAGATAATAGTAGCTCATAATTGTAGATATAACCTTCATCTTGCCCTTTTGGTGATATTGAAGTAACTGTAGTTTAATTGTCTTAGAATGATATGAAACTCTGGCAAAGTTAATCAAATACCATTTGTATGTATTGATAAATTATTTGGAATAATTGGATATTTCCTCTTACTCTTCATGTGTAAAGTGAACTAGTGCATCTTATTTTGATAAATAGATAGTAAATATCATACCTTGTTGGAAAATTATCTTGCTTGGCTAGAAAAACTTTTAGGGCATATTGAAGCTTAGGAAATTATTATATGTAGTTTGGAAGAGGTTACACATATGTTTCTTCACAAAGTGCCATAATATGGATTTATTTGGAGTATTTTTCTATATAGCTTATTGACCTTGGAATTACATGAAACTTAGTCAGTAATGTTTTGTGATCATATTAAATCTCTGGTAATTTTTTGTATAATTTTTGGATAAAGTTTGGTAGTGCTTCTTTATTCACCTCTATTTATTGGTATTATCTTGAATTAATTAATTAGAGGTTAGTACATTTATCAAAATTTGTTAAATTTGGTATTCTTTGATATTTCGGCATCATATAGTGTTCATAATTTTTGGGTGTCCATAACTTAAGGAAATCTTGTACTTCATGTTCACAATTACCCATGACCTAACATTTGGGAAAATTTAATAAATTCCAAATTAATTAGGAAAATTACAAGTTTCTGGATTTAGGCTTAATATGTCATGATAGACTCCCAATAATTATCTTAGGACTTTTAAATCAAAATTTGGAGTACCTCCTATCATGTACATCATATAGCTTATATTGGTCTACATATAGTAAAACTGCAGAAATTGTAATTGCATGTGAAATGGACATAGGGAGTTGGGGTAAATAGTTTTCTGATTTTGGTGATGTGAAAATGAGTTCATCATTAGGATTCATGATGTCGAAAGTGTTGGGTTGACTGGTGTTAAGTGGTGCTCGGGATCGACGAATGATCGTCTTTCCCGTGGAGAGAGAGAGAGAGTCAAAATACATTAAGGTTGGAGTAAGCATAACATTAAATGTGGTTAGATGTGGGTTAATACCAATAATAATAAGTACCTTTCAAGTGGGTGCTTTGGGTTTCAGCCCAACGTAGTTCCTAGTGCCCTCGAGAGCCCTTCACAGGGAATGCCTTGGGCAGTCCAAGGTTAACTCAAACCGTAAGACTAAACTGAATACAAGAGTAATTAGAAATATTCTAGGATTTCACTTGCACTCACCCCATGTATATGGGAGGTCTGTTCTGTTTATTCACTCGGGCGGTAGGCTCGGTGGTTACAGTGATGGGCGGGATAGCCCAGCGAACCGATGGCTCGGATGATTTTGTAACGAACTGGTTAGTCCGGGGAGATTTGGCTTAGTGGGAAAATTCTATCATGTTTCATGTTCATAAAATATTAGGTGGTTGGTCTTCATTATTGGAGGGTCGTTGCACCGACACCAATACGTTGACTCAGCAAGTGTGGTTTAGCACGTAGCCAAATAAAGTCCGGTGCGCCAGCCGGCAAGAGTATGCAGGAGCTCGTCTTAGTGCACCAACATTGAGACATATGATAGGTCTGACTATAGTGCTGATACCGGTCAAGAGGTGGGCGAGGACCAACCCACCTCTTCCGTTTTCCACTATAGAGGTATCCTGGGAGCTTAGGCTCCAAAAAGGGGGAACTAAAGGTCTGTGTGCACAGAGTCGGGTGTGTGAGTTGCACTTGCATGTTCTTACCATAGCATACTTGCATGACATAGCATAATAATTACATATAACCCTTAACACTTATTATACAAATTAGTATGGGACACTTTATACAATAGACCTTGCAAAACGACCCCTTGGTCTATAGGTTTGTATGGGCATTCCTATAGATCATGGTTACTTACTTTAATTTTATTTATCTGTGTAGACAATAAATGCATTCTTTACTTATTTATTGTACATTGCCTACTTGTTTACTTTTCTGCTTCTAGTTATGGCTCTTTTATTTATACTTATGTTAGGCTAGTTCCATCGTCACCTGCTTACGTTTTTTACTCTCCACCTTAAATACCTTCCCTTTACTTCTCCCTCCTCGGTGCCTTGGAGCCATTGGGGGAGGGGTGGAGGATGATGGGACTTAGTCTTTTAGTCTAATGGTCGTTTGACCAAATCATTTTAAGGGGTCGTTGAGCTGAACCCGGAGATGCAGCACCATAGGTCGGTGCACTTGGAGACTGGACAGTCTAGCACGGGAGTTCAAGAAGCAAGGAAAGTAAGTTTCGATCATTAGTATCTTTATGGATTTGCTTCCGCGTATGAGTGACTTTTAGTGAGGCTTTGATGTACTGGGAATGAAGCCCTTATTTGGTACTCTGGTTATTATTGTTGTGGACTCTCCCTTTGTGGAGATTTATATTATATTCATATGAGTTTTGATGGACTAGTATTTGGGTTCTTACATTACTCTTATACTTACTCTTCTCTTCTGCGATCGGTATGGCCAGTAGGATGGGTGTTTTGTAGTGATGATCCTCCCGGGAGTGTTGGTGTCACCGCAAAGTGACAGTTCTGGGCATAAGACCCTATTAGTTTTGCCAAAAAAAGGGGGCTTACATAGGTCACGCGGCTGCTCCTAGTAAATTTTCCAGGAGGGCCAAGGCTAAAAAGAAAAATAAGGCTACTATAAAAGAAACTACTGAAGTGAAAAGGAAGGTGCCTATCAATCAAACTACATTTAAGAAGGTTATTTTTCCTTCAAACGAATTTGATTTTGATAGCTCCTATGGTCACTTGACAAGACAAATTCAGTTTGAACCTGTCAAGGACAATAAGGCCTGGACTTGTCCCCGAAACTTCGGTGGAAGTGTCTTCAAGGAACCTTATGAAGAGATCACTATACAGATCTATGGTCCCTATGTTCATGTCCATAACAATAAGAAGGCACCAAAAGCCAAAACTTGTGTGCCTAAGGCTAAAGAGATGGAGAGCTCCTGTATATGCTACAACCAGGAGGCCTCCACCTCTAAGAATGTTGTCCCTGCTAGACCTCACATTTAAAGGATAAATTAGGAATACAAAAGGAGGTTTAATAGATTCGATAGTTGGTGCTGCGACAAAATTGGTCATTTTGGCATAGATTATTGGTACAACCCTACCAATTTTGTAACCCCACGAGTTAGCTATGCGAGACCGACCACTCGCAAGGTTAATGTTCCTAGGGGGAGTATGCTGATCAGGAACCAAGGACCCAAATATGTTTGGGTTCCTAAGGTAAACTGATCTTTTTTTGCAGGTATGTCCAAAGGCCAACAAAATGCCTATCTGGTGTTTGGACAGTGGATGCTCTCGGCATATGACCGGGATTAGAAGCCTACATCAAAATAATACTCCAGTCAAAGACGGTCCAAAGGTTATCTTTGGTGGTTCTGACCAGGGAATTACAAAAGGCTACGGTATGATTTCTAACAGTATAGTCTCATTCACTGATGTGGCTTATGTGAAAGGATTAGATCATAATCAGATTAGAATAAGTCAATTATGTGGTAAAGGTTTTATTGTTACTTTCTCCAAGGATCAATGTCTGATAAAATCGGCCTCTACTATGGAGACGGTGTTTACAGGCACTAGGAGTAGAAATATCTTTTGTCTTAATTTTTATGTTTATACACTTTTACACTAGTGTGTTTTGTTGCAAAAGACAGTGCATCTCTTTGTGACCAATAATACAAGAGACTAGCAGATATTAACTTCAAAACTATTAATTTGTTATTTTCTCATGACCTAGTACGCGACGCATCGACTATTAAATGCATTAAAGAGAGTCCATATCACGCATGCCAAATGGTAAAGCAGACAAGGGCTACCTTCAAGGGTATTGTTGATAAAGATTCCTCAAGGTGCTTGTATTTACTGCACATAAACTTATTCAGACCAATGCAAGTTCGTAGCTTAGGAGGTAAGTTATATACGCTAGTAATTATTGATGATCACTCACGTTTTACTGTGGTGTTCTTTCTAAAATGAAAGTCAGGTACCTTTGATGTGTTGACAAATTTTGTCAAGCAAATTCAGAATGAATTAAACTATTCAGTGGTCAGAATTAGAAGTGATTATGGAACAAAATTTGAATCTGGCTTCATGACAGAATTCTGTGGAAGTCTAGGTATCTTTCATGAGTTTTCATCCCCGTGAACTCCACAACAAAATGGAGTTGCAGATAGAAGGAATAGAACACTCATTAAAGCATGTACTACAATGCTGACTGACTCCTCTTTACCAGAGTACTTCTTTGCTGAGGCCGTCAATGCAGCTTGTCACGTGCAAAATAGAGATATGTTCAACAAGAGTCATTATAAGACTGCCTATGAGCTATTGAAAGGCAGGAGACTGACTGTGTCCTACTTCTGGATCTTTGGCAGTAAATGCTATGTACTTAATATTATGAAATATCATCGTACAAAGTTTGGAGGAAAATGTTTTGAGGTATTTTTGTAGGTTATAGTAGCCATAGTAAGGCTTATAGAATTTTTAAACAGAAAACTCTGGTGGTAGAAGAATCGATAAACATTGTATTTGATGAGACGACCAAGCTATATAGCTGCTCTTCCAGAATTTATGTTGAAGATGCAGGTTCAAGGCAGAAAGAGTTAAGCTTGGATAAGACAGTTGAAGAAAATGCTCAAAAGTTCATTAAGATCACTCCTCCAAACTTTATTAGAGAAGAAGATCACCAAGATGAAGAAATTATCCAAGTTGAAGAAGAAACTCCAAAAATAGTAGAAGCTCCCGATGAAAGGACCCTAGTGCTCAGACACTTGAGGGATCACCCGATTGATCAAATCATAGGAGATCCTCGTGATGGTGTGAGTACTCGAAGAGGTACTACTAATGAAAATATGCATTTGAGTTTTCTCTCGCAGGTTGAACCAAAGATATTTGAAGAATCAAATAAAGACGCATCTTGGATAGTTGCAATGGAAGAAGAACTCAGTCAGTTCAAGTGCAGCCAAGTCTGGAAGCTTGTACCATGACCCAAAGGAAAAAATTTAATAGGAAAAAAGTTGGTCTATAGGAACAAAATAGATGAAGATTGAACCATCATCAAAAACAAAGCCAGACTCATAGCTAAAGGATATAGACAGGAAGAAGTAATCGATTTTTATCAGACCTATACTCCAGTTGCAAGACTAGAAGCCATCAGGTTGTTCCTCGCATATGCTGCTCTCATGGGCTTCATTGACTATCAAATGGACGTGAAGTCAGCCTTCCTCAATAGTAAAATAAAGGAAGAAGTATATGTGGAACAACCCCAAGGTTTTGTTGATCCTAACCATCCCGACTATGTTTATTTATTATTTAAAGCTTTATATGGTTTAAAACAAGCTCCGCGAGCTTTGTATGAAATGTTGTCTAACTTTCTTCTTAAGAACAAGTTCACAAGGGGAAATATAGATACGACATTATTTCTTACTGAAGTAAAAGACAAGATTTTGCTAGTACAATTCTATGTCGACGATATTATCTTTGGCTCTACTGATGACAACCTTTGCAAGAAGTTTTCCAAACTTATGTAAGGGAAGTTTGAAATGAGCAGTATGGGTAAGCTGAAGTATTTCTTAGGACTTCAGGTTAAGCAATCTGAAGATGGAACTTTCATCTCTCAGACGAAGTTCAATAAGGAGTTGCTAAAGAAATTTGGAATGGAGAATGTAACCTCTATGAGGACTCCAATGGGTTCAGCTATGTCTCTAGACCAGGATGAGAAAGGGAAACCTTTTAATGAAACCAAGTACAGAAGCATATTTAAATCCTTACTCTATCTTACTGCTAGCAGGCCTGACATAATGTTTTCAATATATGTGTGTACTAGATATAAGGTGAACTCTAAGGAATCTCACTACACAACTACAAAATGGATTTTGAGATACCTTAAGGGAACACCAAATCTTGGCTTATGGTGCCCAAGAAGTAATGATAGCGAACTAATTGGATTTTCAGATGCAGAGTTTGCATGTAGCAAAGACGACAGAAAGAGCACTTCCGGGACTTGCCAATTCCTTGGATGAAGGCTCATATCTTGGTGTAGCAAGATACCAAATTGTGTTGCAATCTCAACCTTCAAGTCAGAATATATTTCTACAGGCAATTGTTGTGCACAAATTCTCTTGATAAAGAATCAATTTGAAGACTAAAACTTGAAGTTAAGATACAATCATATGTTTTGGGACCCCTCCAGTGCTATAACAATTGCCAATAATCTAGTTTCTCACAGCCAGACAAAGCACATCAAATTGAGATATCATTTTATCCGTGAGCATGTGGAGAATGGGGACATCAACCTCCAGTATGTTCCAACAGATAGGCAAGTTGAAGATATCTTCACGAAGCTACTAGACGAGGCCAAGTTCTCCTTCTTCAAGATAGAACTTGGTATGCTTAATATGGAGTCCTGAAAAGTTCATATTTAAAGTCAAGAAAAGATTCAGCATCAGCCACTCAGAATAATTCCAAGAGAATTCTTACTCAACAACCTCAGATAAATTCAAAGCTCAGAAATGGATTTCTCAGAAAGCTTACTGGATTTCTCGAAAACTTGACTTGGATTTCTCGAGAACTATTGATTTCTCGAAAAACTAACTTGATTTCTCGGGAAACAGTTTACACTTCTTGAGAAATATTCAAATATTTCTCGAAAAAATTATTCTTCTCGAGAAATCTGCTGAGTTTATCTTTTGAGAAGAATTCCAACTATCGCTCCTCAGGTTTTCTTTTCCCCACTCTTCAAGATTTTAAATTTTATATAAATAGATAACTCCATAGAAATATCTAAATCCACAAATTCAAAAAAGGACTTTCCGAGAAAAACCCTTCAGTTCAACCGAAGACCTCCGTTGTTCTTCTCGCAAACTCCATCATTTCCTCTCAAATTAGTCTGAAATTTTTCTTTCTTCTAAATCGATAGCTCCTACTACAAAGATTGGCGTCAGGAGTGAGTTTGTTCGCTCAGGTTTTGTAGAAATTCCGATGATTTCCATAATGTCATTATACTACTTGAAACAGCCGACCTTTCCTTCATTCTTGAGCATTTATTCAAAGTTCTTCTTCTAGAACTTGAAGAGTTCTTAAAAAATGCTAAGTTTAAGAGGAGTGGGAAACTATTGAAAAGTTTTGTTAGAGACATAAAGATCAAGATCAAGCCGTCCCCTCTAACAGAATTTTTGAGATTGCCCTCCCTTGATGAGGAAGACTACTTGGAAGAACTAGATTATTCCAGGGCTCTGTCATTTTGTGGTCTCTCTCAATCCACTATCTCCATTCGCAAATAGCATATGAATGATGAAAGTAAGTTGTTGGCCGACATTCTAGGAAAAGTCCTCCTCTGTAAAATAGGTTCACTTGGATACATATCCTCTGATTTCTTCTCCATGATGACAGCTGTGGTATGTCATAAGAAATTCCAATGGAGACACATGCTATTTGACAAGATTAAGGAAGGCATGAAGGCACCTAACTTTGCTAGACCCTCTCCGCCATCAACAGATGGGAAATCAAAATTCCAAGGCAAGGCCAAGCTCCAGCAGTTCCAAGGATTATAGTTGATGAGGACAGGACCTCATCTCCCCTTCTTACTGATACAGTTGGCACAACTATTGTATCTATTGAGGGGGAACCTACTCCTTCAGTTTATAAGGAAGTTCAGCAAGCATAGGTACCTGAAACAGAGTTCCTGTCTGATGTTCCAATAGATTAGGTTTTAGAGGAAGTTCCTGCTGAAGATGTAGTATTAGAATAGGAAAGTCAAGCTCAGTCTGATAATGAGAAGAGCACCTCTGTGCATGATGGTAGCTCAGGTATGGATATTGATTCTTCCTTTGATCAGGAAAATCCTCCTGATGAAACTCTAGAAGAATCTCAGCCCTGGAACAAATTAAGGGGGAAAATGAAGTTATGCTCTCTGATGAGGAAGAAATTATCTCAAAAATTGCAGAACCTCCACTCAAGAATTTAGAATTCTCTCTACCTATTATTCTTGTTGAGTAAGGGGATGTGATGACATCTGCCTAAAGAGGAAAAAGCTCAGTTGTAATTGAAGAAATACCAATCTTGGTACCTCCAAATCTTCCTCCTCCACCTCCTCCAGTTGAAATCATTCTTGATGATACTCTGTTGGGTAAGATTGAGTCTATGTTGACTAAGCAAAGAGAGTACTTTGACAAGTGTCTCAAAGAAGTGACTGAAAGAGTAACTGCTTTTGAGAAAGAGATGTGTAGAGGATTTGCTGAAATCCAAAGTAATACAGATGAATTCAAAAGACTGCTAAATATTGGTGGTAAGGCTTTGGACCACACTATCACTAGTGTTGGTGAAGTCATGAATCAAGCAGTCACTATGGACAACAATAAGATCCAATTGCTGAAGAAAACTGAACAACATAACTTCAAAACTTGTGAAGCGGTTGGGAAATTTAAAGAAGATGCCATAGAGACTCTATCTGCAGAAGTTAGAAAGAGGGAGGATAATTTGAAAGAAAATCTAGATCGTAAAGTCTAAGAAATAAAGACTCAGTGGGACAACCAACTGAAAGAGATCAATAAAAGTGTAGAAAAGCAGATCAAGGGTGCAAACATCTATACTTATGAGACTACTGTGTGGATGCACAACCAAATTTTTCCAGAATTTCAAGTTGATCCAAATGAGGCTCCACCTCCTCATCTTGATCCAAATGTATACAAGCCTATATTTTCTCCTAGACTTGAACAGTATGGAGTTCTTCCTAAAAATTATTCTTAACTCTGGACTTCTGATCAGCTAGAGATTCCCCAAGAACTACCTCCTGAAATACAAGTGCCAAAAAAAGGAAATATTGTGATGGTGCTACTGCCAGCCGTTCTAACCACAATCAAGGAGCAGCTAAAAGGAAAGAATAGGAATTTGCAGAAGTTTGGAGTCCAACCTCTAAGTCCCAAATTCTAGACACTCTAAAGCTGGTTGTGGAATTTAATGAAAATAAGGATGATCATTACAGTCACAAGGAGTGGTAGCTATATGAGAAGTCAATGATAAAAAGAAGGATTTATGATCGTGAATATGGACATAATAATGTGAATGCTCCTCCTCGACCTCCAAAGTACTATCCCAAGCCCTTCAGTTATCAAAAAAGGAAACAAGAGAAGAAGGAACTACAGGACCAACAACAATACAAATGATTTGAGATTATCAGTATTATAAAATTTTGTGGACCTAGATATTTCTATGGACAAATTCTATATATATATATATAATTTTGAATTTTGATGATCTAACTATCTCTTATCTCTCATTTCATATTTTGTTTCACTTGTTAGTTAATTCATTGATTATCTTGATATAATTCACCTTAGTGTAGAGGGTTCTGACTTCTACAAATAGGATAGATTATTGGGTATTGTATCCATAATAAGCTATATTTGTGTGAAGTCACCCTTGAACTAAGATGAATTAAGTATGTATTTGATTATATTCTTTAGTCAAGTGCTTGCAGGTCATTATTGCTAAGTATAGACCATTGTCAGTTTACAATGAGTCACCAAACACAGGACCATGCAATGTAATCTCTCGTTGTGTGACCCATGGTGTTGACTCATGAGTAACATCTCTATTGGGATGCACTTCATTTTCAAGTACTAAAGTTATGGAAGAAATGAAGGTTTGTTGTTTTTCAACAAAGAAGAATCAAGTTTTAGGAAAAAAAATTTAAGTCCATTTCTCGAGAAAAGAAGTCTATTTCTCGAGAAGTCTAAGCTTATTTCTCGAGAAAGCAATGTTGTTCTCGAGAAATCATAAGACTTTTGATAAAATTTTCTGAAAATATTCTTTAAGTCTTTTTCTCGAGAAAGCCCTGAAGATTTCTCGAGGAGCCAAGATAGTTCTCGAGAAAAGCATAGCAGTTCTGGAGAAGTCGAAGTTGTTTCTTGATAAGTTATGTATTTTTCTCGAGAAATCAAATCCCTCATGAGAACTCAGTTTTTCAGCGCAAAGAATTTGGATTAAGTAAATTTCTCGAGAAAGCCATGTCATTTCTCGAGAAAGCAAATCATTTCTCAATAAATCATGTTTCCTGTCGAGAAATCAGTGTTTCACTTCAAAGAATTTTCGTTAAGTAATTTCTCGAGAAGACTAAGCCATTTCTCAAGAAAGAAAATTCTTCTCGAGAAATAATATTTCTTCTCAAGAAATAGAGTTGTAGAAATTTCTTTTTAAACAAGCTTGATGGCATTTCGATATAATCTAAGTATCTCATGATTAGTCTATGTGGATCATTCCTTAATGATTTCAGACCGTTAGATGATGTTCTATATAAAGTCTTTTCAGATAAATCGCTAACCCTAATTACACTAATCAGAATCACACCGTAATTTCAAATGCGGGAGAATCCACGTCGTCTTCATCGTCGTTCTTCTTTGTCGCTCCTCTCTCGATCCAGCGATTCCAAGAAGAAAAGATTCGACAATCCTAGATTCAAAGATTCTTCAACATCTACTTGATTGTGTAAGATCCTTAGTTTTTTAGATCTAAGTTTTCTCCGGATTTCATCCTCAACTTCTTCACAGTGATTTTCATTTTTCATGAAGAAAGAACCTTGAAGATTTCAGATCTGGAAGTTTAAAGTTTCTGTTATTGTTGTAACATTTACTTTAACTCTTTTAGGAGCTTTGTCTCCGAGATTATAGGAAGTTTGTTCTACCGAATATAGATATCGTCTTGTGGGATTGAGCTTTGTCTCCGAGATTTCATCCTCGTCTTTTATTCTGCAAAAGATGTAGAACTCACCTATTCACCCCCCTCTAGATGATTTAGGTAGACAACTAGATACTTTCTGGAGGTGATGAATTTTATCCTCACCTTTATCAACTACATGCTTTGTTATAACTACTTAGGAAAATATTTTCCAAAACAAAAAAACTTTGCAGAATTGAATTTTATTTTCAACCCAATGTATATGTTTAGGAGCATATACTCCATTTCATATAGTCTTTTACCTCTTATTGGCTGCCTATGTTTATGGAATGAAATCTTATTATCATTAACATAAGATCTTTTCTTTTCTTGGAGCACATACTCCTAGATGTTTGCTTTCATAAGAAAACATGCCAAGCAAAAATTAGATAGGTAGGGGGGTTTTAAAAAATTCAAATTTTGATAAAAGATTTTGAGAGCTACTATAATAGCTTGAAAATTCTCATATTTCGATAAGAGTAAAGTTAAGGTAATTCGAGTCTATATATATTTGGCTAACATAATACACATGCCTCTATTTATAATAAACCAGAAGTAGTGCATAAAATATGAAAGTGAGGGATAGACTTAAGTTTACTCTAGAGAGGGGTGAATTGAGTATTAAAAATTATTAACTTGTTTTTATAGCGTATTAAAATATGGTGATATATATATATATATATAAGTATAAATAGAGAATATCACAGCACACAAGCAAAGAAACAAACAAACACCAACAGTAATCTGGCCATCCTGTAAATTGGATCTAACTCAGGTTCATAAGTAGGAGAAAGAGGCCTCTCTAGGCATGATTCCTTTTGTTGTTCACTTTGAATTATCTGTTGACTGCTTTGCTTTGATTGTTGTTCTTCGCTGCTTTGGCTTGTTTTCTGTTGCTGATGTCATCTTTGGCTTGATCTCTATTGTTGTTGGCTGCCTTGGCTATCTGACCTTGAAGATCAGTACTGTCTATACTTAGTAGATGTGGAATGTTGTTGAGAGGTATACCTAGGATACTGAGAAACACCTCCTGCTGATCCTGCTGCTAGAGGAGGAGAAGGTCCTCTCCAAGACTATTTAGGTGGAGAACTATACCTCTTCATCTTCTTCCTTCTCTTTTATTCATTTTTAGAAAGCTTCATCCAGTGATGAGAGTCTAGAGTGAGTGTAATGTTGTGCAGAATATAATATGGGGTATCAGCTGTAGGATTTGTTTTTGGAGTTTCCCTTACAGAAGCCTTCTACTTGGCTTTTCTTTTCTTAGAGCCAATGTTTCCTGAATCATCAGAATCACTATTATCATCATCGTCACAAGAATCATCCAAATCACTATTATCATCATCATCAGAAGAATCATTAGCTGGATTATCATATAAGTCAACTAATTATTTCAACAAATTAAAATTATCTTTAGCTAGAGCTGCTGGCAATATATTCTCAATTTTTGTAATAGCTTGTTGAATTGGTACATACTCTTGTTTTATATCTTATTCAATAAGATCATACAGATTGGGAAAAGGAGATTCATCCATCACATAAGTGGGAGGAGAAAAACCTTGCTCTAAATTATTTACTATATTATCAACTACTGTTATACAATCAGGAATTGAAGAGATACTAGTAGTAGTGTATATGAAACTAGATAAAATTTCTTCTATAACTGAAGTATCTATTGGGGCAATATAGCAAACTATCTATTTAGATGAATTATTATCAAAATCTGGAAGATAACTGGGCTGAATTTCAAAAGCAGATAATAAAGAATTTAGGTTGACTATGGGATGAATTAGAACATCACCAATAGTAATTATTTCTGGTGCTGATGTCTCTTCTTCAAAGCAAAACATTTTAGTATCCTCAAGAATTTCAGCCACTGCTGCTGCTAGAATTGCTACTGCTGCTATTGCAACTGCTACTATTGTTACTATTACTCTTGCTTGAGATGACGTTGCTTCTTCATAGAACATCTCCCCCTGCCTGGATTCAGAGAGACCTAAACCCAGGCCCCCAGAAGAAGGGACGGAGGAGGAGGAAGCCAGTTTAGCAGAAAGATTGGAAATGGAAGCAGTAAGAGGGGCAATAACCTCATCTATGAGCTTCTTGAGAGTGGGTGAAATGAATTTTAGAAGATCATTTGTAATTTCAGAGAAATCCAAATATAGTGGATAAGGAGTAGAGGGGTTATAGGTGGATCTAGTACCACAGTCGGAACAGATGGAGAAGCCTTGAGGGATGTCTGATTGTAGGAAAGTTGGGACTGCTAGAGGAAGATTTGAAGGAGGGATGGCATAGGGTAGTTCATCTGGAATTATTTCCTAAACTTGTGAAAGAGGTGGAGATTGTTGCAGAGATGTAGATGAGAGTAGATTGAAAGATGGAGATGAGAGTAGTGGATCTGGATGAGTAGAAGTGGATGGAATGTCATCAATATGTAATGGAAGAGGTGATTGAGTTGGTGGAGATGGTGTATCCTGAGGAATATGGATTGGTGATTATGTTTGAGATGGTGATTGAGATGGTGAGGCAGGAGGGATGGAAGTAGAGTGTGTATCTGCAATGACTGTGGATGGTTGTCGAAGAGGAGGAGATGGTATATGAGCAGGAGAGGGAGGAGGAGTAGGAACCTCTTCAGGGGTTGGGGAAGTGACTGTTGTAGCCCTTGTGTCCTCTTAAGCTATCCTAGAAGAGGAGGCCCTGGAGGGCTTTGGGATGACCCTCTCCCATTTGCCAAAGAGGGCAGAGGTAATCCTCTTAGAGGCATTGATGAAACTAGTATGGGAGACCAAGAGCTCTGGCACCTTTGCCTAGAGGAAGATACCCAGAACTCTACCAAAACTAACATCTTTCTTACCAATCTTCTTCTTAATCAAATCAAACACAATTACTCCCTAGTTCACTGATTTTTGATTAACTAGTGCACTCATCAGAAGGGATCGGTGCTGGTGATGTAGCCATGGGCAGATTGTTTGCCAAAGACTACCTTTCCAACCACATCTGCTAGAAACTTGTTTTCAACTGATAAGTTCTTTTTCAGCAGTTTGTTAGGGTTTCCCTAGGAGTGACCAATTATAACTAGCATATCCTCAAACTCAGTGCTAGATAATTTAATATCATCTTCCCCATTGATAAAACCAAAAATTTCAATTAGAATAGTAGGGGTAAGAGGAACCTGGTGTCCAGAAATCGATCCAGTAATGGTGGTTTGATCTAGAAATGTTGCAGTGAATACCCATTCCTTGATTTCCTACACTGGAAGTTTGTTCCTAGAGGTCATGAACTTTCTTAAATGTGGAGCCTCAAACAACTAAAGGATGTTCTTGAAGATTTGATCAAAATGGCTGAATGATTCGATGTCAATATCAAATCCTGCATCAAATTTCATCGCTGAGAGGAGTGCTGGAGAAATTGCCATTGCTCTGCAAAAACAAACAAAGAGATCAAGTGCAAAAGAACTGAAAAGGCGCGGGATGGAGTTCGATGAAAACCTAGTTATAAGGTTTCAGAAGTCGAAATGACGAACTCTGCCTGACTAAAGGGGAAACATCGAACTCTGTTCGTGAAAAATATAAAATGAAATACATTTCGTCCATCTCTGGTCAAAGAAAGTTTGCGAAAAGAATTATATTTCATCAATCTCAGTTCGAAGAAAATAATTTGAATAAAATTCTTCGATCTCCGTTCGACAAAAGTTTCTTAAAGGAAGGTTCGTCGATCTCAGTTTGAAAAAATTCCTTGAAAAGTCCACAGATCGTTGATCTCCGTTCGACGAAAGGTGACCAGTTCGTCGATCATAGAACAAAAATTAAATTAAAGAGTCTCCATTCATCATGCCCAACTAATTTATAAAGAAAAAGATGTTTTTTTTCATCTAAGGGTTTAGTGAAAATGTCTGCCCTTTGTAAATTAGTAGAAATAAAGACAAGTTCAATTTTATTTGTGTCTACATTATCTCTAAGAAAATAATGTCAAATCTCTATATGCTTAGTTCTACTATGAAGTACTGGATTTTGTGCAATATAAATAGCACATGTATTATCACAAAAGATAGTTGAATTATTTAAGTTGAGACCATAATCCAGAAGCTAATTTTGAATCCACAAAATCTGTGAGCGGTAACTACCAGCTATCATGTATTCAGCTTCAGCAGTTGAAGTAGACACAAATGTTTGCTTCATGCAAAACCATGACACAAGCATATCACCAATAAACTGACAAGTTCTTGATGTGCTTTTTCTGTCAACTCTTCATCCAACATAGTCAGCATCTGAGAATCCAGTTAAGTAAAATTCTAACTCTATTAGATACCAAAGTCCTATATTTGGACAACCCTTTATATTTCTCAAAATTATTTTTACTAAAATTAGGTGAGATTCTTTGGGATTTATTTGAAACCAAACACAAATACATGTAGCAAACATGATATCAGGCCTACTTACTGTTAAATATAAAAGAGACCCAATGATGGCTCTATATATTTTCTGATAACCAGGCTTGCCCTGTTCATCATTATCAAAAATAGCATTGGAGGGCATGAATTTTTTCATTGCTGAGGCATCAGACATCCCAAATCTTTTAATAATTTCTTTAGCATATTTGGATTGGGATATAAAGATACCATCAAGGGATTGCATCACTTGGAGTCCAAGGAAGTAGGATAGTTCACCCATGCTACTCATTTCAAACTTTGAATGCATCAGGTCAGAAAACCTTTTGCAAAGTTAGGAATCAATAGAACCAAATAGTATGTCATCTACATATATTTGAACTAGCAAAATTTTTATCCTTATGATGTCTGATAAATAAAGTCCTATCTTCTAAGCCTCTAGAAAACTTATTTTCTAACAAGAAACTAGCAAAAGTCTCATACCAAGATTTTAGAGCTTTTTTAAGACCATAAAGAGCTTTATTAGTCTAAATACATAAGAAGAGTGATTTGGAGAGATAAAACCTATTGGTTGTGCTACAAACACTTCTTCTTTGAGCTCTCCATTCAGAAAGGCACTCTTCACATCCATTTGATATACTTTGAACTTCTTGAATACTGCATATATAAGAAAAATCATGATAGCTTCCAATCTTGCAACAAGGGCAAAGGTCTGATCATAATCAATGCGTTCCTCCTAAGAATAGCCTTGAGCTACAAATCTTTCTTTGTTCCTCACAATGATTCCTTGAGCATCCAACTTGTTCCTGAAGACCTATTTAGTTCCAATGACTAGATGGTCTTTGGGTCTTGGAACTAGATACAAAACTCTACATCTCTCAAATTTATTGAGCACCTCTTGCATTGCAATGATCTAGTGGGGATCTTGTTCTCCATCTGTGATGGATTGAGGTTCAATCTAAGAGATAAAATAAGCATGCATCTGATCTTGATTTAATTTATGCCTTATTTAAACACCAACTAACATGTCTCCAATCACTTGAGATATAGGATGATCTCTAAGTGTGACAAGATCAGTGGGTAGAGTTTGTCCTTTAATAGCCATTTATGATATTAATTCCTCTGGTGGAATTTCATTTGCC
This sequence comes from Platanthera zijinensis, assembly GCA_039513925.1. Lineage (NCBI taxonomy): Eukaryota > Viridiplantae > Streptophyta > Magnoliopsida > Asparagales > Orchidaceae > Platanthera > Platanthera zijinensis. The sequence goes on along the minus strand of CM077094.1, from coordinate 24,788,827 downwards.
ACAATGTCTTCAGCATGAATTTCCTGTATTTCTTCATCTCTATCATTATCATCAATCTGTTGAGAGGGATTTGATATATCCTCCTGAGTTAGGATTAAGTCATCCAATCTCTCACATAGGTTGGGTGCTTATAAATTTTTTATGGTAGAGATGTCTCTCTCCTTGTAAAACAAGTTAGCTTTATCAAAAGTTACATGCATAGATTATTCCATTTTAAGAGTTGATTTATAAACCTTGTAAGTCTTTCTAACTTGTTAATATCTAAGAAAAATTCCCTCTGCAGCTTTTGCTTCAAAATTTCTAAGATATTTCTTGTCATTATTGTGAATATAACAAATACAACCAAATACTTTAAAATAGTTTATTTTAGGTTTCTTTGATTTGAGTAATTCATAGGTGGTCATTCTCTTAAGTTTATGAATTAGACTTCTATTCAGAATATAATTTGATGTGCTTACTGCCTTTGCCTAAAAGGATAGTGGCAAGTGAGCATCTACAAGTAATGTTCCTGCTGATTCAATCTGGGTTCTATTTTTCCTTTCAGCTACCCCATTTTATTGAGGAGTTCTAGAATTAGAAAGATAATGCCTGATACCTTCCTTCTCATAGAATTCTTGAATGAGAAGAGATTCAAACTCAGTTCCAAGATCAACTTCTGATCAATGCAACTAGAGTAGAGTATTCAATCTTGATGCACTTAAAAAATTTGTAAGAACTTTAAAGTTATCTGACTTATTTTTCAGAAAGAAAACCCAAGTGAATCTAGAGAAATCATCAACTATAACTAAGGTATATGAATTCCCTCCCAAGCTTTGTACTGCAATAAGTCCAAAAAGGTCCATATGTAGCAAATATAAGACTCTGGGTGAATCACTCTTATTAATGGATTTAAAACTATTTTTAGTTTGCTTGCCTAATTGACAAGCCCTGCAAAGGCCTTCCTTCTTGTAGGAGCTAAAAGGTAGTCCTCTGACAAGGTTGTCCTTAGATAGTTTAGCTATTGTCCTAAGGTTTATATGTCATAATCTCTTATGCCGTAATTCACTAGCTTTACTAATCTGATTAAATAAACAAATTTCAGATTTTGCAGAATTAAAATTATCTCGATAAATATTACCTTGTCTAATACCAGTTAAAATAATTTTTTAAAATAGAAGAAATAATGCATAAGGACTTATTAAAGGTTACCTAATAACCTTCATCACATAACTGACTTATGGAGATGAGGTTATGTTTCAGACCATTCACATAAACAACTTTCTTGAATGTCACTGTTCCAACCTTGACATTTCCATAGCCTTCTATTTGTCTGCAGTTGGAGTCTCCAAAGATGATATTGGGTCCAAGCTTTGCCTTGAAATAAGTGAGATTAGCCTTTGAACCTGTCATGTGTTTTGAGCAACCACTATCCAAGTACCACTATTCCTTTATGGTAGGATAGTTCTTTACCCGCAAAAGAGCAAGTTAGGTGTTTTTTTATCAAGGTTACCTAGGGTCCTTGATTTCTTTCATAAGAATAACTTGAAATATAAGAATAATCTGGTGGATCCTTATAGCCTAATGGGTGATATATCATAGGAGGAATTATCCATTGAGTAAAAGGATTAACAAATTTTTGTCTTTGATTATTATTTTGATATGAGTTAAAGTTTCTGTTTTGAGAAAATCAGTTCGACGATTTTAATTGAGTTCGTCGATCTGAGTTCGATGAAAGGTATTGATTTCGTCGATCTCGGTTCATAGAATGATAAAGTTCATTTTATGCGTTCCACGATCATCGATCTCTGTTTGAAGAATCATAATGATTTTGTCGAGCACCCGCAGATGAGTAATTGTACCCAAATTCGGGGTTCAGAGAGTGCCAATCGCCGTTCGACGAATAATAGTGTTTTCGTCAATCTGAGTTTGACGAATTTTGTTGAACATGATTTTTCTATGAATTTTTATTTTGTTTTGATTTAGTCTTCGGTAAAACTTTAGTGTCTTTGTATGTGAGTTGTAAAACTTCTTTTTCTATTCCTTTAGCAGAGATGAAACTTCTTTTTCTTTTCCTTTAGCAGAGATGAATTTTATGGGGGTTGATAAAATATTTTTCTGAAGAATAGGAGGCTGGCTTGACGAAGCTCCCAAGCCTAGTTTGCCATTAAGTCTGGCATTGACTGTGCTTATGATGTCCATCAATTTGATGCTTTTCCCATTAATGGATTCTTCAAATAGCTTAGCCTCATTTAGTTTATTTTCTAAAGAAAATATTTGTTCATTTGCAGTTTTTAAATCTTCTTTAAGTTTTGAATTTTCTGAAGATAGGTTGTCTGAGTCATTTAATTTTTCTTTGAGAAGTTTTATTTCCTTCTCAGATTGAATTAGATCTTTGCAAAGCAATTAAAAGTCTATTTTGAATTGATCTGAGGTAAAATCAAAAGTAGATATTACCTGATCTTCTTTAGATTCTAACTCTGACTCTTCCTTAGAGTTACTGCATGAGGCATTGATTGCCATCAAACATATCTCTTTTGCTTTTGCTTCTTCTTGATTTTCACTGGAACTAGATGAAGAATCTGAATCTGAGTCACTCCATGTCTTAGCAACAAAACCTCTCTCCTTCTTCTTGTATTTGTTGGAAGATAATTTGTTGGAGTGCTTCCTAAAGTCCTTCTCCTTTAGCTTATCTTTCTTTTGCTTTTCAGGACATTCTGTAAGGATATGTCCTGGTTTCCTGCATCCATAACAGACTATCTCTTTAGTAGTGGTTTTATCATACCTTGGTTTATCTTTATTTCTGGAAGACATTCTTCTGAAGTACTTCTTGTCCATTTTGTAGAATAACTTGGCCAGAAGACTCATTAGGTCTTCATTTCCTGGAATAGCTTCCTATTCATTTATAGCTTGGAAAGCAATGCTCTTTTCTTTCCTGGTTGAGGGTGAAGACTTTTGCTCAGCTTCCCTTGACTTGATGAGCTGTTCAAAGGACTTGAGCTTGCCTAATAAGGTTTCAGTAGAGATATCATTTAGGCTTCTGGCTTTCTTGATTGGCAAGATCCTAGAGTCCCATGTGCTAAGGAAGCACATAAGAATCTTGTCATTTATCTCTGTTAATGAGATATTCTTGTTCAGAGTTTTTAGCTCATTTGTTATGAGGCTGAGTCTATTGTGCATGTCTGCAACTGATTCTGATTCACCTTTATTTAAATTCTCATATTGAGAAATCAAGTGTGATCTCATATCTTTCCTTTCATCAGCAGATCCTGCTACCATGGCCTTTAGGGAGTCCCAAATGGACTTTGCTGAAGTACATTCAGCAACCTTCTGGAATATTTCATCAGACATAGTTTGTGCCAGAATATTCACGGCTTTAGCATCAGAAATCTTGGCCTTCTTCTGAGCATTTGTCCACTCAGGAGATGGTACTACATTTGTGCTTATAGTTGCAGATGGAGTAGGGGGACCTGTTAAGATAGAATTATAAATATCTTCATCAATGGAATTCATGTAGAGCCTAATCCTTGCCTTCTAAAGTGCAAACTTTTTTAAGTTGCACACTAAAGGTCTAGTGCTTGAAAATTCCTTGTTTTGTGCCATGATAAAATCTAAAGTAAAATAAAGACTATCAGATCTTTTGGTTCAAGTGTTAGCCTGTGAAACAAAGAAACAACACTCTGATACCAATTGAAAGTGAGGGATAGACTTAAGTTTACTCTAGAGGGGTGGGGGGGGGGGTGAATAGAGTATTAAAAATTATTAACTTTTTTTATAGCAGATTAAAATATAGTGATATATATAAGTATAAACAGAGAATATCACAACACACAAGCAAAGAAACAAACAAACACAGAAGATACAAGGATTATAGTGGTTCCCCAATAAACCTGGGTAAATCCACTCTTCTACCACCCTAGTAGGAATCCACTATAGTTTTTTGATCAGGTTCCCTGCCACCACAAGATCTATTTTCTAAGGGAGACCTTGTAACCCTTTGAGCTTTTGATCAGGTGCCCAAAAACCAAGCTAAGTCTTTTGATCAGGAGACTTAAAAACAGACTCTATAACTTTTGAAGGGAGTTAAGAAAACCCTGTACATAGTTGAATGAAATAAATAAATGGTTGAAGATGTTCTTCTCTGTCAATAATTTGAGAGAAGACTAGTGGATTGATGTTGAAGCAGAAAGCTCCCCCTGATAGTATGGAGTTAATGATCAGGTGAGGGAGTCCTTTCTTCTTAGGGTGTAGGACTTCTTGAAAACTACTCCTTCTAGTATATATATCTGAGAGATTGTGAAGATTATCTCAGAATGAAGATTGTTTGCTGGAAGAGAATTAAAGCAGAAAGTATGAATGATAGTTTGTTATTTTGTAAGCCTGTAACTGTCTGTGTGTGTAACTCTGTAACCTTGATATAGGAAAACTTCTTAGAATACATAGAATTCTGAACAGATTTCAAATATTTGAAATCATTAACTCTGATACAGCTTGAGCATTCCTTGAGAAAGGAAACTGCCCTTGTGAATTAATCAGCAATAAACTCTGTGATAATATCCACATTTAATATTGCCTCTAAACGGCTATATTCATTGGAATATATTGCATTAAATGTCAGAGACATAACTTTTTGAAATTAATCCCATTAGAATATTTTGCATTCAGAATGATTAGCATAAAATTAAGCCTGAAAATAATTCTGCTTCTCCCAATAAAATTGCCTAAGATAACTGCACAGAGATAGTCGAACTCAGCAAATAAATTGTCAACCTGAGCTTGGAATTCGTCGAGCTGATACTTCATATTCATCGACTTGAGCTCCAAGTTTGTAGACATGAGCTGGGCTATCGTCGAGCTGAGACTACAGAGTTGAGGACAAATTTCGTCAACCGGAGCTCAGCTTTCGTCGAGCTCAACTCAGAGTTGGAACTCTGAGTTCGTCGAGCTGAGTTAAACTTTTGTTGAACTGAATTCCTGAACTTTGAAATCTTCTAAGGCAAAACCTTGAAAAATCCTATAACCCTAGACTATACATATTGGGTCAGTCTAAGCAACCTAATAGTAATCCTATACAAAATCAAACCTGGGGTTCTAATAATATACACAAGATATTCTTTAAAACTTAACCCTGGATTTAGATCTATCTATTTATAATAAATAAATGACTAGTAAATTGAAAAACTAGATAACTATTTATACATCAATTCAAAAAATTATTTTTTAGTTTTTGAAAAGAGACAAACGAAGTAGGGGCTTAATTTTTATTTTCGAATGATTGATAAAACAAATATATATATATTCAGGTAAATATATATATGAACATTAAGAGAAAACAATGTGTATATAAACAAGACTATTAAAACTTTTTGAAAAATATTTATACGTATAATAACAAGGAAATACACCCCTATATTTATGTTGTGCATAAGTAGGAAGAAAAAGAAAATATCTACAAAACTTTAAAGGGTAGTAAGATAAAGAGGCTTTCCTAATTAGAGGTCGGGGAGGCCGTATGCAAAACCTGCATATTTAGTAAAAGAACAAGTAAATAAAACAGATAACTATAGGGTGCCTCCCACAAGCTCCTTATTTACCGTCGTGTAGATTGACTTATTTAGTGGGAATATTTATATGTTATGGACAGTGTAGGATTCCATTTGTTTATTTAAAGAGTCCCCCGCAAGGTAAAGTTTTAAGCAGTGCCCGTTTACTTTAAAAGAGCCTAATTCGCGGTGAGAAATATGAACAGTCCCACTTGGCGAAACCTCTTTAATAGTAAAGGGGCCAGACCATCTGGATTATAATTTCCAGGGAAAAAGTTTAAGGCGTGAGTAATAAAGAAGGACGGGATCTCCCGGAGAAAAAGATTTTGGAAATTTTATATTTTTATCATGATAAAACTTAGAATGCTCCTTATAAAATTTATTGCTTTTGAAGGCATTCGCACACCGTTCAACAAGTTTGTTTAGTTGAAATTTTCTTTGTTCGGAGGCTAAGTTCATATCTAAGTTTAAAAATTTTAGCGCCCAGTATGCGCGATGTTCTAATTCTATCGGAAGATGACAAGCTTTTTTGTATACTAAACGATAAGGCATACAACCAATAACAGTTTTATATGTCGTGTGATAAGCCAACAGTGCGTCGCCAAGCTTAAGCGACCAATCCTTTTGATTGATGGCTAAAGTTTTCTAAAGAATACGCTTTAGTTCCCTATAAACTTCCTCCACTTGGCCGCTCGTTTGTGGGTGATAAGCTAACTGGGTATTATAGAAATGTGTGTCACAATCACTAACAATTGAACAAGGCGTGCCAAAACGACAAAATAAGTTTTTAAAAAATTTCACGACAACTATTGCTTCATTGGTGGGCAGAGCTTGCACTTCTTCCCACCTTGAAACATAGTCAACCGCTACTAAAATATAATGATTTTAAAAGAAGGAGGTAGAGGGCCTATAAAATCTATTCTTCATAGATCGAATATTTCACATTCAATAAATATGTTCTGGAGCATTTCGTCCCGACGAGAAATATTACCTAACTGTTGGCAGCTATTACAGGTGCTTACCAATTTCTAAGCATCTTTGAATAAATTGGGCCAAAAAAAGCCTGCTTCAAGCACCTTACGCGCAGTCCAGTTTGCTTGATAATGTCTGCCATTTTGTCCTTTCTGATAGTTCCGTAAGAATTTGAAATCTTCCTCGCCCGAAATAAATCTCTTAATCACTTGGTCTGCACGGACTCGAAATAAAAACAGGTCTTCCAAAAAGTAGTTTTTCAGGTCAGAATAAAATTTCTTCTTTTGCTGACTTGAAAACTTCTTGGAAGGACTCGAGCCTCTAAGTTTTTCGCCAAATCTACGAACCAAGGAGTGGACGAATTTGTTACTGTTTCGATGGTGAGGTGGTATTCTTTGGGGAATTTGTCCTTAATGTCGGCCTCCACTAGCGTATCTTTCGCAGTATTCTCTAGCCGAGAAAGATGTCGGCTGCCAAGTTCTCTGTGCCTTTTTTTATCTCGAATCTCCAAGTCAAATTCTTATAGGAGGAGAATCCAGCGTAGTAAACGGGGTTTGGCATCTTCTTTACTTAATTGATATTTTAGAGCAGAATGATTAGTAGAAACTATAACTTTTGATAACCTTATATAAGATCGAAACTTATCAAAATCGAATACAATTGCCAGCAGTTACTTTTCCGTGGTTGTGTATTTAGCTTGTGTAAATGTGAACGTTTTTCTTGCGTAATAAATAGGATGAAAATACTTGTTTACGCGCTGTCCTAATACAGCTCCTACTATATAATCGCTTGCATCATATAATATTTCAAACATAATGGACAAGTTGAGTGCTACTAGAATAAGTGAATTAATGACTTTTTCTTTTATAAAGTTGAATGCTAATAAGCATTCTCTATCAAAAATAAAGGGATATTCTTTTTCTATGAGGTGTGTTAGCAGTTTTGAAATTTTGCAAAATTTTTGAATAAACCGTCTATAAAACCTGTGTGTCCTAAAAAACTTTGTATAGCTTTTACATTTGTATGTGGGGGAAGTTTTTTGATAATTTCTATTTTGTCCTTACCGACCTCGATTCCCTGGATAAAAATTTTATGGCCAAGAACTAACCCTTCTCGGACCATAAAGTGATATTTCTCCCAGTTTAGTGCTAAATTCGTGTCTTTGCAGCGTTGAAGAACATGAGCGAGGGTATCTAAACAAATATGGAATTAGTCTCTGAATACAGAAAAATCATCCATAAACACCTCCATAACATCTTCTACTAAATTGCCAAATATCACCAACATACATCTTTGAAGTGTAGTCGGGGAATTGCAAAGGCCAAACAATATTCTTCTATTTGCGAAGGTGCCAAAGGGGCAAGTAAACATTGTTTTCTCTTGATCATTGGGGGCGATAGGGATTTGTAAATACCATGAAAGACCATCATGAAAACAAAAATACGAGTGGTCGGAGAGCCACTCCAAAATTTGATCGATAAACGGTAGTAGAAAGTGATCTTTTTGGGTGACATCATTTAATTTCCTATATTTGTAGCACATCCTCCAACACATAACAGTACGAGTTGGAATTAATTCATTATATGTGTTTTATACTACCGTTATATTGCCCTCTTTCAGGATAACATATACGGGAATAACCCACAGGCTGTCAGAGATTGGGTAGATAATCCCTGCATCCAGAAGTTTCATTACCTCAGTCTTAATGACATCCTTCATATTAGGATTAAGTAATTTTTTAGGCTAAACAGATTTGCGAGGATTATCTTCGAGAAATATTTTATGTGTACAGAACAAGGGGTTTATCCCCTAAATATCAGAAATCTGCCATACAATTGCATGGCGATGTTGTTTTAACACTTCCACTAAATCGAATGTTTTTGAATCGTTTAACTTTGAAGAAGAAATAACAGGGAGTTTTGAATTTTCTTCAAGAATAACGTATTTTAGATGATCGGGAAGTGGTTTAAGCTCGAGGGTTGGTAGTTCTTCGTAGGATGTTTTTAGTTTGAAAATATTAGAAGTAATGGGTCCAAAAGGCAAATTTTTAGATATTTCGTTTGAAAAGGGTCAGTTTGCCAAGTCTATTTCTTCTAAAGTCTAAAAAAATATGTCAGAAAAAGAAAAACCATTTTCCCCAAAAGTGGCTTCCACTAGAAAGCAGAAATCGTCGTTTGAAAGCGAATTCCACATAGGGGGATTTATATTAATCATAACATCATCACCTCCAACCCGAAGGAGAATCTACCGTTACTTACATCAATTAAAACATGGGAGGTGGTGAGAATGGAGCGACAGAGAATAATATGTACATCGTCGTCCTCCTCGATGTCGAGGATAACATAGTCTATCGGGAAGATAAACTTATCAACCTTGACCAGAACATCATCCACAATCCTTATTGGATATTTTATGGAACAATCTGCTAATTGGATGCTTATTTTAGTTGGGCTTGGACTACCTAATCCTAGTTTTTTAAAATGTGAGTACGACATTAAGTTGATACTAGCACTCAAATCTGCTAGGGTGTCTTTTATTAAAAGATTACCGAAAAGGAACATGATTAAAAATCACCCCTGATCATTTAGTTTTGGTGGTAATTGGTTTAATAAAACCATCGAATAGTCAGCGTTAAGGGAAACTCGTGATATATCCTCGAGCTTATTTTCGTTAGAAAGTAACGCTTTAGGATATTTTTTGTGTATTTTGGAATCTATGTGATTGCCTCGTTGAAATGGACATTAATTTGTATTTGTTTTAAAATATGTAAAAATTTTTATAATGCTCATCTTGTCGCTCATTAATTAGTATAGAAGGATATAGTAAACCTGGTGGAGAAATACATGGTATAAAAGAAGAAGAAATAATAGGAGGTGGGGTAGAAACTCTTACCTCAGATTCAAATTCTACTTTATTAGGTGACTGTACGTCCTTTCCACTTCAAAGTGTGATGGCATGGGCATTCTCCCGTAGATTTGGCTCCGTATTTCATGGTAAAGCTCCAGGTTGGCGCTCTGACATAATCTTTGAGGTCTGTCCAATTTAAGTTTCAAAATTTTTAATTGATCTTGTCAGATTCTAGATATTGGACTCATTGGTGATGACATATTTAGTAAATATGTCTTCTATCGGGGCGGTTCCTAGTGGATGTGATTGTGGTGGTGGTGTTTGTGGTGCAAATCCAATTTGATTTGCATTAGGCGGGCACTGAGCATTATTGGGGTTGCTCTATGATAAATTCAGATGATTCCTAAACCCTGGATTATATGTATTATTATAAAAATTAATATTTGGGTTATAGGAAAGAGGTCGATATGGATTCCCCATATAATCGACTTTTTCTTCTATTATATTATTAATAGTTGAATTCTAAGGAGGAGTGGAGGAGGAAGAAGACATCCCCACTACTTTCCTAGTTAGATATTCTGCTTGCAGTGCTAAATTGGAAGAAGCGTCGAGCTCGTAAAGCCTAGCTAGTTTATTAGGGTGTGGCCTATGAATGTTCCACTGGTTGGCATTCATGGCCATTTCCTCAAACAAGGCTTGAGCGGCCTCCGGGGTTTTATTATTTAATGTTCCCCCGGCGGCACCATCAATCATTTGTTTGGTTTGGAAATTCAAACCATTATAAAATGTCTGCACTTGGATCCAAGCTGATAGTGTGTGATGTGGGCACCTACATAAAAATTCTTTAAAGCATTCCCAAGTATCATAGAGAGACTCAAACTCGCCTTGAACAAAGGAGGAAATATCTGCACGTAATTTAGCAATTTTAGCAGACATAAAATACTTTGTTAAAAAAATTTTGGTCATATCAACCCAGGTAGTGATGGATCCTCTAGGTAGAGAACCCAACCACTGCTTGGATTTCATCCGTGAATAAAATGGGAAAAAATGCAAACGAATGGCATCATTAGTGACACCATTAATTTTAAAGGTGTCGCGTATTTCTAAGAAATTTGACAAATGGGTGTTGGGATCTTCATCTTACAATCCATCCAATTGTTCTGAGTTTTGAATCATTTGGATTATGCTAGATTTTATTTCAAAATTATTATTCGCGATTGTGGGACGAACGATACATGACCCGATGTCATCCAAGTTTGGCCGTGCAAAATAAGACATACTCCTTTGCGGGGCCGCGACTGGAATTTATTCTTCCATAGCTTTTATGTGCGTGGTTCCGATAGACTCTTCCAGATTTAATGCTAAGTCTTGATCATGAGATCAAAGGAGCATTTGATAGGTGCGGTTGATTTAAGGATCAAAATTGAAGTTATGATCAATTGGGGAGTTTCGTCGGGTCATGCACAAAAAAAATATTATATAAAACCTTTTTTATGTTTTTTTTTGTTTTTTGTTTTAAGATAAAAATAATGAAAAGTGTTGTTAAAAAAACTAGTTTTTATAAAAAAAACAAAGGTTTTATAATCAACAGTGAATTTGGGGTTTGTTTTTTTATAAAAATAAGGGTTTTTATAACAACTAAGTTAAAAGTAATAGTGATTCTTTTTTACTTCAAATATCAACACAAAATGATCCCCGGTAACGACACCCAAAAATTGATAAGGAAAAACAAACTTTGGAGATAGTTTAAATTGAAAATTAAGTTGGATGAAGAAATATGTATTTGTATGTTCTATCTCTGTTTTACTTATATACTGTGAATTAAGGCAAGCGTACCTATCAAGTAATAGTACAATATTTTCTAAATATCAAGGGTGTATTTTTCCACGGATCTGCATCGAGTACTCTACTTTAAGGAATGGAAATATTATTTTATCTAAAGGAGTTGATGATTTTTAATAGTAAAAATAAAAGTAATACGTAGGGTTTTGAAAATAGATTAGGTAGAGAGCCCTTGATTTTTAATTACATTGGAAAATACCTTTTAAACAAGGAAAAGTCTACTTTTCTTTTAATTAAAATACTTGACCATGGAGGTTCCCTAAATATGAGTGCACCTCTATTGAGGATGCATCCACCTACGATTAAGTAGTTTGACTGAACTTTCGTATCTAATCAAAAATGCTTTTTATACACGTTATGTGTGGTGAACCCTGCTATTGAACTCCTACTGATATTCGAAGGTTAAACCCGAAAGTCTTACGTTCATCTCTTTCAAGAGTGAGGCGTAGTTTCTTTTTACCTGAGAGTGATCAATTCATGATACGAACCTTTTGGGTGCTAGTTATGAACTACCGAAATGAAAACCATATATCGATTTGTATGGTTCCACACAACTTAATTTTTGGTAAATGTTAAGTTTTGAATTTAGAAAATAGGGTTCAAAACTGCAGAATTAATATCCTTTCCAAAGCTCATCTCAATCGAGTGCTAAAAAGTCCTTAGCCTCTCATCGGGAAGGGGGTAGTAGTAGAAAATTTAAAAGACTTATAAAAGTGCAGAAATAACATCCGTCACAACCATCTTAATCAAGCACTAAAAATTTCTTAGCCTCTCATCCAGGATGGGGGTAGTAGTAAAAGAATTGCGAAAAATAGAAAGAAAGTACATATGCACACACAAAGTCTCAATAGAAATGAAGCTAGTTAACAGTAATAAAAGTAGAAGAAATACTTGAAAACTGAAATTTTATTTTTTAAAAAAAGTGTTACACACTAGAACCCAAGGTAGGTTTAGAAAATATTACTCAAACGTTACTCATAAACACTATATAGAACAATGTTGAACTCTACCAGTCTTCTCTAAACTTCAGCCTTGGCCCTCCTTTTATAGTCGAAAAATATTAGGTACACGCCCCCTTATGGCATGTCGCGTAGGCGTGTTGCTGACGTGGCATCTGTGGATAGAATTTATGGCGGCTTCTAGATTGAATTGAAAGTACACAAGCGTGAAATTTGGGTTACGGACGTGGCAACTAGGCGTGTCCAAAAGTCGTGACAGATGGACTTTGGTGATGCGTGATAGCACGCTGCTTGCTTGGTCACGGCTAAGTTTATGGGAGTGATAGGTGGCACACGACTGTGTAGATCAGGCGTGACTTGAGTTCGTTAACTTCAGGATATCGGCACAACGTGGCAATGAGTAATTTGCTTGGTCACGGGTGATCTCACAAGCATGTAAGCCGGGCATGACTGAGCTTGATGCCCAAAATTTGCCGAACTACTGGAATTATTGGTTTAAAGTTACCGGCCCTAGGTCACGGGCGTGACCTAAGGGCGTGACTTAGGAAATTTTTCCGAATTTGCCCAAAGTGAGAGAAATGCCTGTTGGGCACAAAAATAGGTTAGGTTAGAACTAAAAAATAAAAAAGAAATGATTTATTTAGTTTTGTACATTATATAATTTCATTTTTATCGAAATGAAACTAAAATAGAACCTAAAAATATATATATTTTGCTACTCATCATGGAGTTACACGTAACCAAAAACCTGACTATTTAAAGCTTATCTCTTATTTGCACTATATAATGCATCTCCACTATTATATCTCATTAATGGGATTTGATATTATCAAAAGGGGGAGTTTGATGGAGCCGACAGTTCACATATCCTTAGTTTGTCAATATCAATTCCAATGTTGTATTTGATCACATCTTGTGTTTTGTATAGTGTACAAGTTTATAAGTTAAGCGAAGCAAAGAACTCCAATCTGTGACCTACCGTCGTGCCCTAGCGCTATCACCGAACACTAGCCTGGTTTTAACCTGAATAAGTGCTTTTGATCCTACTGCTCATGCTAGCTTCGGGATTTGTTCTGGCAATGTGCTCTAGAACCTACCGCACATCGCTAGCAAACTACCACGCATCGCTAGTTCTATCAACAATTTTCACATTAGATTTGTCAAGACACTTGAGCAAACGCTAGGCATAAAAGGGATACCGCCCGGCAATAGCGGGCTACTGCCAGGAGATAGATGGAAACCGTGTAGCACTAGCACGAAAAAGCAGAAAATAATCATTTTGGAATATTTTTCCAAATATGCAAGATAGTTGTCACGTCGACGCGCAATGACTTACCCCTGGGTGCTAGCCTTACCGCCGACCGTAGCCTATTTTTTCAAAGATATATATAAGGCATTCGTTTTCTCATTCCTTGCACAAATTGAGACAGACAAGAATTCTTTCTAGGGTTCAGGAGCCACATTTAAGCACTGTTTCGCCATCTCCGTCAAAGGAAGAGAAAGTTGCCTCCCTCCTGTTCGCGCACAAAAATCTCCAGTGAGCAAAGGACTACATTGATTATGAGGAGTTGACTGATTGCAACCAAACGAAGATCATTAGCACTGGTCTCGTATCACTCAATGAAGGAATAATCTTGTGGGATATTCAATCTTAATTCTTCTTTAATCTTTCTATACTTTTCTCTTTTTTATGTGATTGTGGCGAGGAAATCTACTGGTTAAGTTCGTCGGAATCGGGGGAGGATTCCGTGAGAAATCGTCCCAGGCAAGGGACGTCTAGATTGGGGGATCTAGCGGGGCTCTAAGACACTTCCTTGTATGAAGGTGAAGAGCCGACTCAAAGACCTTTATTGGAGAGAAAGGGAGATAGCCAACCAGTCCGGGTAGTGGGTTGGTATAGAAAACCAAAAGAGATTCGACTTTCACCGCCTCTGATCTCCGATGTCCTGGAGATCAAGCACTTGTAATTGTAAAACTCTTTTTGATTCTACTTGAATAAAATTATTTATTATTATTAAATCTTCTTGTAACATCGTGGGTGTTAGCCAGTGGATCTCTAAAGGTTGCGTATTTCTCCAAGGAGAAATTTGCCAAAGAAAATGAGGTATGTGACCTTCCGCCGCGCGCTAGTGAGCTAGCACCCTATGGTACCTTTCAGAACTAGTTTTTTTGGATCAAAATAATTTGAATTTTTAATTAACTTGCAAAACCTTATTCACCCCCCTCTAAGGTTGGCCACTAGATCTAACATGGACCAACTCCATAGCCATGAGTCGGGTCTGTTGATCAGATGCACTGTCTCTCCAGCTAAGCATGCTTGCCACTATGTTTGACTTCCCGGGATGATAGTGCATGGTGTAGTCATAATCTAATTAGAACTCAATCCATCTCCAATGCTTGAGGTTCAAATAATTCTTAGTATCTACATAATTCAAATTCTTATGATTTGAGAAAATCTCGCACTACACCCTATATATGTAATGCCTTTGTCTCTTTAGTACAAAAATCACGTCTCCCAACTCAAGGCCAAGTACTGGGTAGTTTTGCTCGTGTTTCTTCAGCTTCCTGGAATCATATGATATGATATGGTCATGCTACATCAACACAGCTCCCATACCATGATATGAAGCATCAATGTAGATCTAGAATTCTTCCTTCCTACAAGGAAGGGCAAGGATCGGAGCGGAGGTTAGCATGCCCATAAAATCCTAGAATGCTTCCTCGCACTGCGGAGACCACAAAAATGGTGCATCCTTCTTCGTCAATGAGGTGAGAGGGGCAGCTATCTTTGAGAACCCTTCCACAAACTTGCAGTAGTATCTCGCCAATCCGAAGAAGCTGCCAACATCTGATGTAGTCTTCAACGGAGGCCACTCCCGGACGGCTTGTACCTTGGCCAGATCCACACCCAATCTCGTCCACTAATAATATGTCCAAGGAACGCCATCTCCTGATGCAAAAATTGGCATTTGATGAACTTCGTGTACAGTCAGTTCTCCCTCAATTTCCCAAATACTAAGGCCAAATGTCGTGTGTGTTCCTCCTTTGTCCTTGTATAGATCAAGATGTCATCGAAAAACATGATCACGAATATATCCAAGTATGGCTCGAAGACATGGTTCATAAGACTCATTAATGTGGAGAGGGAATTCGTGAGTACGAATGGCATCACCATGAACTCATAAAAGTCATATTGAGAACTGAAGGTTGTCTTTTGGATATACTCCTACTATATGTGTAGCTAGTAGTATATGGATCATAAGTCAAGCTTGGAAAACCAAAATGCTCCTTCCAGTTGCTCGAATATCTCATCAATCTACGACAAGGCGTAGGTGTTCCGCACTACTAACCGGTTGAGCTCCCGTTAATATATGCACAGTCGAAGCGAACCATCCTTCTTCTTCACAAACAAGTCCAGATCTCACGACGCTGATGAGCTTGGTCTAAGGAAGCCAGATTCTACCAGATCCTGAAGTCGTGTACAAAACTTTGCAAAATCCTTCTATGCCATTCGATAGGGTGCTCAATCCATGGTCATAGCTCCAAACAACAATTGAATCCTAAAATCAGCATCTCGGCGAGGGGGTAGTCCGAGAAGCTTTTTCGGGAAAACATTGGCAAAGTCCCGAACAGAAAGTGTCTAGTTGCCTACCTAAATCACCTGGAGGGGGGATAATAGGTGAGTTCTGAATCTAATAGCGAATAAAAATTTTAAGAACAAACACAGCACAACATAAGAATATATAGTGGTTCCCTTATTTGGGTGCATCCACTATCCTGCCTCGTCTATCTACCATAAAGGGCTAGATTCAGCTACTTCAGTTTTCTCAGATTTAAACAAATCTTACAAATTAGAGTCACCACACCTACTTTTCGGAGAACAAAATCTCCTATAACTCAATCCTAGTACTAAGATTTATAACTCGGAAATGAAAACTTCCTACAATAGTATAAAATAAGTTTATATAACACTTTAGATTGAAGATAAATCTATTTCTTCAGATCTAAAAACTATCCAATCTTCTTCCTCCTAGAAATGAAAATCTTGAGGCACTAGAAGAAGGAGAAGATCTGAAATTTTACATGAGCGCTTGATCTGAAAACTCTAATTTGACGAGATCTTAAAGCTTCGAGAGAACTTGAGATGAGATTTTTCGAATCTGTATGTGAAGGAATCGTTGATCGAGAGAAGTTAGGTCGTCGTTATTCAATTTTTGAGAGCTGTGAGTCCGTCCAAAAATGGGCGGCCGGTTTCTCGATTTCAAAATGGGAATTAAGCTTTTAGGGTTGAACGATTTAACCCTAGGTATTTATAGGATTCCTTATTCTAATGGCTATAAAAATCTTTCCTAAATGAAAAGGACCACATGTATTATACATAGCCATCGGCATGAAACAAAAACTCATTGGGAAGAAAATCGAAAAATTATGCTAAGTCCATTTGTCGAGTATCGTAGTATATCCATAAGTATACTCGACGAACAGCTTCGATATTCGACGAATTAAACTTAGACAAATCTAGAAAAGTAGATTCAAGAACTCTGAAACATTTCCAAAGAGACTCGACGAATTCGACGCGAATCGATTGGTATATTTTACGAATTTGACGGGTGTCACAAGCACACTCAATGAATTCGATGAGCATACATGAAGATACTTGATGAATCTTACTTAACTGATTTCCAAGTTCATATAAACGATTGTTTAAGTAAAGATCACAAATTCGATGAGTGTCATTACGTATACACAATGAATTTGATGAGTTTTCATTAGTATACTCGTCGAATTCGATGAGTATCTACTACTACACTCGACAAATTTTACTTAGGAAAAAATCTTTTGTTTCTTTTGAATACAACAATTTGTCCTCCATTGTTCCCTCTAATGCAATTGTAATAGAAGTACAATCCAATAGAGAGATTACACGTGAGTCAGCATACTGGCCTACACAATGAAAATTACATTGTATAGTCCAGTATTTCATGACCCACTGTAACCTGACATTAGTTACTTAGTAATAAACCCTGCAAGCACGTGACTAAAGAAACAACATCAAATACAAACTCAATTCATCATAGTTCAAGGGACACTTCTTCAAATCAAGGTCATTGTGGATACAATACCCAACAATCTCACCCTATTTTAAGAAGTCAGAACCCTATATACCAAGGTGAATTGCAAACAAGATAACCTTAAATATGGACAAGACAAGGAACATAAAATCAAGTAATTAGAAGTTTTAACTTAGTCAAAACATTAATGAATATATAAATAGTTCTATCGGGGCAAACAATTTTCTCACAAATAAAATCAGAGAGAATGTAAACTTCAGATATGTTTCCCTTTAGACTTCTGATTCTGCATATCAAAATAAGCTTTGGGCTTCGAAAAATACTTTGGAGGAGGAGGAGGGGCATCTAGATCATCCCTTCTATTTTTTAAATGAATCCTTTTTTGGCATTAGCTACTTCATGTTTTTGCGACTCCTCCCTACTATATTATTCCATCGGTCTTCATTTCCAATGTCAACCAGTGTGAAACTGTCCAGAATGATTCCCTTAGAGATTGGGCTCCAAACTTCACACAGTTCCTTGTTAGGATCAGACCTGTGAGTAGATGGGCCTTCTCCAATTCTTTTTTTTCTTCAAGACTGGTTGAGGTACTTCTTCTACCACTTCCAAATTTTGTTCAGCAGAAGATTCTGTTCCAAACTGATGGAAATCCTGACGAAGATCTTGAGTGTTTGTCTAGTATTATGAGTAATCTTGAGCAGGATGAACATAACCATGAATAGGTTCTGGCTTTCTAACTTCAGCAGTTCTTGGAACTCCAAAGTGTTCTCCATGTAGCCATTTCAAAATTTCATAACTGTAATTGTTGACACTTTGAAACTATGCTTTCATGGTGGCTTTAATCACATTCACCTTAGCTTGTAGTTCCGTCTCCCTCTTTTTGACGTCTTCAATCATGACCTTAGCAATCTCATTACTATAGTGCACCATTTGGTCATCAAAGTAGTTCATCCTTGCATTTTGGGCTGTAATAATGGTCTTTGCATTTGCATCAACATTCTAAAGCACATCCAGATTGCTTTTAAATTCAGCCATTGTGTGAACAATAGCTTTTCCACCTTGAATGAACCATGTGTCTAGAGTAGATTCTAAATTGTCAAAACAAAACTTGACTTCAGTAAGGTCATTGTTCACATCTTGTTCAACCACTTTGACTTTCTTATGAACTTTCTTGGGGGATAGATCAAAATATGCTTATTGCCTGGCCATTATTGCTTCTATTGACTTCAGTAAGGAATTTTCTGAGCTTGTACTGGGAATGTCTTCAGTTGGAAGTCTTAGAGGATTGGGTAGATCTGTAATGTCCTCAGATTCACTAGAAGACTAGGCCAAAAAAAATATGAGCTTTCAGTAATAAAGCGGGATCTAGATCCTCTAGGACTAGAGGAAGCATCTCGACTTCTCCTTCCTCATTAGAAATTTCAACTATGTTCTCCTCAATAGGAGGACCACCAGGAATCTCACTGTTGCGCGCTAGGGTTCGAAGAAAATAAACGCAACCGAACTAGCAACCCGATGAGGCAAGTATACCTATCGAATTGTAGCAAGGGGAAACAAGTGTCGTATTGAAATCCGGGAACTGTTGGCTAAGCTTACTCACACGAACGCTATTATCTTATCGACGGAAAAAACTAGGGTTTTAGAAAATCTAAGTGCAGGGGAGAAAGTAAAGCAAACTAGAAAGAGAACTACCACAATTAAGTTACGCTATTAAGAAAAGAACTATGCTAGAAAGGAAACTACTGCAGTTAATTAAATAGCACAAGATAGGAGATTACTACTAAAGGAAGAAAATATGAAGTGGAAATGCACCCGATCAAGATTCACCTCGGATAAAGACGATTAAGAAAATGCGATAAAAATCTAAACTTAATAGGATAAGGGTCCTTGACCGTGGAGGTTCCTAAAGCTTGAACACGCTTCTCTCGAAGTCGTGCCCAACTGAGTTTAGGAAGGTCCGACCGACTCTCGTCTAAATCGGAGGCCTAAAACTCGCTTTACGCGGTGAACCCCACTATTGGATTTTACTCCAATCCGGGAGATTTGGACGTCTGCCTCTCTTGAGGGGTGCATACAACTCCCTTTACTCTTGAATGCTCACTTCATTCTTTCGGCCTCTCGGCTAGCCCAGAATGAAAGTAAAGGCGGAGAGTATATATCGAAAATATACCCCCAACCCGTGATTAATCAAGAGTAATTCAAGGCCCTAACCTAAAAAGAAAAGATTAATTAAAACATCATAACATAATCGCTCTAAACTCGGATCATCAAGATCGAGTAAAAGGAGGATTAGTTAATCATAATGGAGTGGAGGGGGGGAGATGAGTAGAAAAACATAAGAAGAACACAAGCTAAGGGAAGAACAATTTTATTAAGGAAAAAGGGCAAGTTACACTAATGAAAATAAAATTACAAGTGAATGAAAATTAAACCCTATTCTAGCCCTACATTAAGCACTAAGCAAGAAGAAAATTACAATGAAAAGCTAAGACAAACTACAATTAAACTAGGGTTAAACAAAAAGTACAAAGAGAGGGGGAGAGAGAGAGAGAGAGAAAGCATGAAAAAGGATCAAGAAACAAAGGGGCAGCACCTCCCCCACTCAACCAAAGCTTGCTGAAATGGAGAGGGGGGGCTCTATTTATAGATTTTTTTCTCGGGTTGGTCACGCCCTCCGACACGCCCTAGGGGGGCGTGTCAGGGGGCGTGACAAGTACGGATTTGACCTCGGGCTCTGGATTCTGGCGGGAGGGATGATTGCTTCGGTACGTTGGTGGTCACGCCCTAGGTCACGGCCGTGACAGGGGGCGTGACAGGCATGTCATGTCCAAATCATTGGTCAGAAATCCGTCAGTCACCGAAAAAGGAGGGTGTCACGCCCATGTCACGGGCATGACAGGGGGCGTGACAGTACTATTTGCGTGCTGAGGCGGAAGGGCATTTAATGCGGCGGCAGCTTTGCGGCAGAGGGCGACACGCCCATGTCACGCCCGGTGACACGCCCGGGGAGGGCGTGTCAGGGGGGCGTGACAGCGGTTTTTGACCGTTTTCTGTCCCCTCCAGCAGGTGTCCTCGGGATCGGGTGACACGCCCTAGGTCACGCCCAGGGAGGGCGTGACAGGGGGGCGTGACAGGTCATTTTGGCAATTTTTCTGGAAACCTGCAAAAAGACAGGAAAAAGTTAGTGGCAATAAAATTTACATAAAAAGGATAAAAATAAACTAATAATAGACATAATTTGTACAATATAAAAATATAAAATACGATAATAGTTTAGGCAACAAAACGTATTATCAAATTCCCCCAAGCTTAAGCTTTGCTTGCCCCCAAGCAAAAATATAAAAACTAGAAATTTATAAAAAGGACTAATCAAAAAGTTCTAATTATACCTACACAAGTATTATGCGAAATTCTAAGTAGGGAAAAGGTGAAATGTAAGTCTAAAACAATTATTTAGGTATGGTAAAAATTTTATAAACTTTACTAAATAAAAACAAATCATCCAAAATTTTAACGAGATTTTTTTAAATGGACTTAAGCAAAGCAACGAAAATGAAAAACACGTATTGAGTTATTACTAGATCCAAGCAACGCATTATAATTATATCAATTTAATTATCAAAAATCTAGGTTTAAATCTAAAACTAAAACTGATTTACTGTTTTTCTTTTCTTAGTTGTTAAATAAAAAATCAAAAAGCGTGAATCAAAAGGACTTAAATAGGACAGAAACGTTTGGTTTAGGAAAATGATTAGGAGTGGAATTCAAAGATAAACGTGAAGGTTTAAAATCACACTAAACCAAAGCAAAGAGTTTCAAAAACTTTCATAAAAAAATATACACATTTTTTTCTTTCTTTTTCTTCTTTTCTTTTCATTTTTTTCTTTTTTCAAAACAAAGGCCATAAATATTTTTATTTTCCTTTTTGAGTTGGCCAATCAAAAATAAACATCACTTTCGAACATACTTTTTTTTTCGAAAACCTTTCTCCCACAAAAAATCACAAAATACCCTATCAAAATCGTCAAAATAATTTATGAAACTCAAAAAGGCTATTGTGATTCGATAGGTTGGAAATTTTGGCTTTGGTGAAACTGAAATGAAGGGAGGAGCTATCAAATGAAATCGGAAAAAGGCTCAAAAATGGCTAACTAGTGGTAAAAGTTTTTTTTTAGGTTGGCAGGAAAGCTCAAACAAAAACAAAAATGGCCTAAATCATTTTCACGCTTTTGAATTTATTTAAAACAAAGGTTTGAAAAATTTTCAAAAAGCGAGTCCTAGATAATAAAAGAAGATTGATGAAATTAACTTGAAAATAGAAATAATAGGTGACTTGGATCGTTCACATCTACTACGTTATTCAAAAGTTGACTTTACAAAAATTATTCAAAAACGAAAAAGAAAATAGTGGATGATGAATTTTTAAGAAAGTAAAGGAAATAAACAACAAAAAACCATAATAGAAATGCGAGTTTTAGAAAAATATTTCACCTTAACATGCTACCGTGAATTAAAAACACAGCATGGCCAACATTTTACTTGTGAAACATAATTAAAAAGAACGATTAGAAATATTATAATTAACTAAGTTGTTTATAGAAGATTTTGAGTAAAACAAAACTAAAAACTAGGGGTACTATTGAAATACCAAAATGTCTAAACTATTCAAAAACACCTATATTTTTTTTAATTTTGAGAAATATTCTTCTTTTTTTTGGATTTTGGATTTTTTTTTTTGAAATTTTAAGATATTCATTTTTTTTATTATTATTTTATTTTCTGAACTATTTATAATATATACAAAAAGAAGATTATTTACACTACGCAAAAACGAAGGAGGAAATCCTCCCCCAAGCTTAAAACAGACATTGTCCTCAATGGCTAAAGAAGGGGATTGGAGAAGGAGAGAAAAATAAAATACAGAATTGAAAGACAGAATTGAAATACAGGTACTTCCCCGGATTTATTTGCTGCGAAAACTGAGTGATGCCGCTCCCCGAATGTCTTCTTTGGACTTTGTGATGGATTCAGCAATGTTGGAGCAGGCGATCGCAGAAGCTTCAGCTTGTCAGGAGCCGTCCGAGGCAAAAATTGTAAAATAAAGAAAACAGAAAAAGATAACTTGGGTTGCCTCCCAAGAGCGCCCTTTGGTTAAAGCGTCGTTGAGCTCGACGCATCAAAAAAAATAATATTGTCCAAAAATATTGTTGTCCCGAAATAAAATTGTTTTTAGCAAAAAATTAAAAGTTTCAGATTAGAGTTCGTGAAGCAGAAACTTAATATTGTTTGGACTGACATCATCATCACCAGAAAAATAGAGTTTAAGACGCTGACCATTCACTTTGAAATTACCCTTATCAGGGTGAGAAATTAAAACAGTTCCATAAGGAAATACTTCTAAAACAGAAAACGGGCCAGACCAGCGAGATTTTAATTTGCCCGGAAATAAACGTAAACGAGAATTATATAAAAGGACTTGGTCGCCCGGCTTAAAGTTTTTAGGGTGCCTTAAGTGTTTATCGTGTAAACGCTTCGTCCGCTCTTTATAAAGTTTATTACTTTCATAAGCATAAGAGCGCCACTCGTCGAGTTCATTTAGTTGAAAATTTCGAAGGTCACCGACTGAGTGGGGATCGAAGTTTAAAAATTTTAAGGCCCAAAAGGCGCGGTGTTCTAACTCTACGGGCAGATGGCACGATTTTCCATAGACCAGCCGATACGGCGTACATCCGAGGGCGGTTTTGTACGCTGTTCGGTAGGCCCATAAGGCATCGTCAAGTTTGGCTGACCAGTCTTTTCTAGAAGTTGAAATAGTCTTTTCTAAAATTCTTTTTATTTCTCTATTAACTACTTCGACTTGCCCGTTAGTTTGGGGGTGGTAGGCAGTGGACAGTTTATGCGTAACGCCGTATTTAGTAAGGATTCTTGAAAATTGCGCGTTACAGAAATGGGAACCCCTATCGCTAACGATTGCGCGAGGCGTACCGAATCTAGAAAATAATTTTTTAAAAACGTGACTACAACTCGGGAGTCATTCGTAGGAGAGCTTGGGCCTCAGCCCATCGTGAAACATAATCAACAGCAACTAAAATATATTTGTTTCCGAAGCTAGAAGGAAGGGGGCCAACAAAATCAATTCCCCAGAGGTTGAAAATTTCGCACTCTAAGAAATAATTTTGCGGCATTTCATTTTTATTAGAAATATTGCCCGACCGTTGGCAACTATCACACCTGCTCACAAAGGCTTGCGCGTCTTTAAACAGGCTAGACCAGTAAAAACTCGCGCAAAGCACCTTATGAGCGGTGCGAGCAGCTTGATAGTGCCCACCTATCGGACCTTCATGCTAATGTTTTAGAATATCAATTCCTTCATCAAAAGAAACACATCTCCTTATCACTTGATCCGCACAAATTTTGAAAAGATGCGGGTCTTCCCAAAAGTAGTTCTTCAGCTTAGAAAAGAATTTCTTCTTTTGCTGAGAGGAGAACTCCTTTGGGAGCACCCGGGCCACTAGATAGTTGGCGATGTGCGCGAAACAAGGAGAAGTAGATGTATTAACTAAAAGCAGCTTCTCGTCAGGAAAATAGTCATTAAAAGATTTTTCATTTAATTTTTCTATAAAGGGGTTATCTAATCTTGATAAATGGTCGGCAGCCAAGTTCTCGACTCCTCGCTTATCACGGATCTCTAAGTCAAACTCCTGGAGGAGTAAGACCCAGTGAATCAAGCAAGGCTTGGCATCCGTTTTGGCAAGAAGGTACTTGAGGGCCGAGTGGTCCGTAAAAACAATGATTTTTGAAAGAGTAATGTAAGGGCGAAATTTATCAAACGCAAATACTACAGCTAAGAGCTCCTTCTCGGTTGTGGTGTAATTTTCTTGTGCAGATGTGAGGGTTTTACTAGCGTAATAGATGGGGTGGAAGTTCTTAGATATGCGTTGACCTAATACGGCCCCCACCGCAAAACTACTCGCATCGCACATAATCTCGAAAGGAAGGTCCCACACCGGAGCTATCATAATTGGCGCGTTAATTAACTTTTCTTTAATTAATTCAAAGGCAGAAATACAAGAGTCATCAAAAATGAATGGAGCGTCTTTTTCTAAGAGATGGGCGAGGGGCTTTGTGATCTTGGAGAAGTCCTTTATAAAACGACGATAAAAACCAGTGTGGCCAAGGAAACTTCTTATAGCTTTTATGTTTGTAGGCGGCGGCAACTTCTCAATAACTTCTATCTTGGCAACGTCTACCTCAATACCTTTAGCAGAAATTTTAAGACCCAAAACTAACCCTTCCCTCACCATAAAATGGCATTTTCCCAATTTAGGGCAAGGTTAGTTTCTTCGCATCGTTCTAATACTTTTTCGAGGTTTTCTAAACATCTATCGAAGGTATCGCCGAACACGGAGAAATCGTCCATGAATACCTCCATAATGCTTTCTACGTACTTGTCAAATATTGCGAGCATACATCGCTGGAATGTAGCTGGCGCATTGCATAATCCAAATGGCATTCTTCGGTACGCGAAGGTGCCGAAGGGACAAGTAAACGTAGTTTTCTCTTGGTCCTCGGGAGAGATGGGTATTTGAAAGTACCCCGAGAGGCCATCGAGAAAACAATAAAATCTATGGCCGGAGAGACGTTCTAAAATCTGGTCGATAAACGGTAAAGGAAAGTGGTCCTTGCGGGTGGCATCATTTAACTTACGGTAATCTATGCACATACGCCAACCCGTCACCGTCCGTGTCGGGATTAATTCATTATTCTCATTACTAACTATGGTTATCCCTCCCTTCTTTGGAACTACCTGAACGGGGCTAACCCACTTACTGTCCGATATAGGGTAGATAATTCCTGCGTCTAATAGTTTCATAACCTCGCCCTTAACTACTTCATTCATATTCGGGTTTATACGGCGCTGAGGTTGGATAGAGTTACGCGAATTATCTTCCATTAAAATTTTATGTGTACAGAAAGATGGGCTTATGCCCTTGATATCAAAAATTTGCCAAGCAATAGCCCGGCGATGCTTACGTAGAACTAGAAGAAGTTTATCGTTCTGCATATCCGTGAGGTAGGCCGAAACGATAACTGGTAACTTGGAGTCTTTTTCTAAGAAAGCATACTTAAGGTGTTCGGGAAGTTCTTTAAGTTCTAGGGTAGGGGGTTCTTCATAAGAGGATTTTGAGATTCTTTCTTTTTCAAAAATAATATCTTCATAAACTTTTTTATATGGATCGTAATAAGGGGTGGGGCTAGCAGCCAAGACGGCTTCTTGTACAGATTCAGTGGGAAGAAAAGAGGAAGAACAAAAATCAGAAAACTCTTTTTCAAAGTCGGAAAGACAATAAGAAGATTCATCACTTCCTTGCAGTGATTCAGTTGTAAGAGAAGAGGAGCAAAAAGTAGAAAATTCTTTTTCAAAGTCGGAGAGGCAGTAGGAAGAATCATCACTCACGACGTCTACGAAAAAACATGAGTCATCGTTCGCTAAGGTGTTCTTCATCGAAGGGGTGATAGAAAATGTGACTTCGTCGTCGCCTACTCGAAGAAAGAGCTTACCATTGCTTACGTCAATGATGGCTCGGGAGGTGGCAAGGAAGGGTCGGCCAAGGATCAGGGGAACCTCGACGTCTTCTTCGATGTCCAAAATGACAAAGTCCACCGGGAAGATGAACTTGTCGACTTTCACTAGAACGTCCTCCACTATTCCTAACGGGTACTTGACGAATCTATCGGCTAGCTGGATACTCATACGCGTGGGGTTAAGGCTACCAATCCCTAACTTTTTGAACAACGAAAAGGGCATCAGGTTTATACTTGCGCCTAAGTCGGCTAACGCGTGTTTAACAAAAAGATCACCGAAGACACACGGGATAGAGAAACTACCCGGGTCACTGATTTTCTTCGGCAAACCGTTTGTTAAAATGACGGAGCACTCGGCGTTTAGCGTGACGTGCGAAAGATTCTCTAACTTCTTCTTGTTTGTGAGGAGGTCTTTAAGATATTTGGCGTATTTCGGCATCTGCGAAATAGCCTCGTGGAAGGGAAGATTAATGTGGATTTGTTTGAAGATTTCTAAGAAGCGGGAGTACTGATCATCTTGACGTTGTCTATTAAGTTCAGAGGGGTATGGAGGAGTTGAATTATTTTTGAAGATGGGTGGTGGAGTGAGATTATTTTCTAAAGCGGGGGTGATTACTTCTTCAGCAGAGGGTGGAAGCGGAGCGGAGCTTTGATTTTTAAATGCGGGAGCGGAGCTTTGATTTTTAAAAGCGGGGGCGGAGCTTGCCTCGGGCCTTCACTTACCATACCGGAGACTTGCTTCCCACTCCGAAGAGTTATAGCTTTCGCTTGCTCTCTCGGGTTGGGTTCGGTATTGGAAGGAAGAGACCCTGCGGGTCGCTCAGAAATTATTTTTGCGAGCTGTCCTACCTGATTATCTAAACTTTTTACGCTTCTGGTTAAAGTTCTTATGGTAGCGTCATTTGTGGTGATGTATTTAGAAAGTAATTCCTCCAAGCTTGGAGGTTTTGGGTAATTTTGAAGAAGTGGTGGTGGTGGTGGTGGTTGTGCAGAAAAATCATTTTGCGGAGGTGGGCGCATCGCATTCGATGGATTACTCCATGAAAAGTTCGGGTGATTTCTTAAAGCGGGGTTATAACTATTCGGAAAATTAAAACCAGGAGGATGAAAATTCGCAGCAGAAAAATTATTAAAAGCAGTTCTAGGCAAATTATTAACATAATCTAAATGTTCTGGAGTAGGGGTTGCAGATTCCCATACCTGAGGGGCGGAGGCAGCAGTCATCTCCGTGATTTTTTTGCTTAGGATTTTTACTTGCAGAGCGAGCTGGGAGACGTTGTCCACTTCATAGATACCTGCAGGCTTGTTCGGACGGGACCTAGGCACATTCCACTGATAAGTGTTCATGGCCATGTCCTCAAAAATCTCAAGAGCGGCTTCCGGGGTCTTATGATTTAAAGTACCGCCAGAAGTTGCGTCTATCATTTGCTTCGTGCTTTGATTTAGCCCGTTATAAAACGTCTGCACTTGTAACCATACAGGCAGCGCGTGATGTGGGCATCGTCTTAATAATTCTTTAAATCTCTCCCAGGTTTCGTAAAGGGTTTCAGAGTCTATTTGTCCGAAGGCAGAGATGTCGTTCCTAAGTTTTGCAGTTTTAGCTGGCGGAAAATACTTTGCCAAAAATTTTTCAGTTAATTCATTCCAAGTGGTTATGCTATTTTTCGGAAGTGTGTTAAGCCACTGCTTAGCTTTAGTTCTTAGAGAGAAGGGGAAGAGTCTTAGCCTGATCGCATCATTTGTGACACCATTTATCTTGAAGGTGTCACAAATTTCAAGAAAGCTAGCTATATGTGCGTTCGGATCTTCATCTTGAAGTCCGTCAAATTGCACATATTGCTGCACCATTTGAATTATGCTAGGCTTTAGTTCGAAGTTATTATTTGCTATAGCAGGGCGGACTATACTTGATTCTGTTCCCTCGAGGTTCGGTCGTGCATAATAGGACATAGTCCTTTGCACGGCCTCATCTACGTTGGGTTCTTCCATTCTTAAAGTATTAAATGACTCGGAGTCCTCAACCGGCACTTGGATAGTAGGACCTTGAAATCGCGATCTTCTCCGAAGAGTACGCTCAATTTCGTGGTCCAAGTCCAAAATAACCGACGGACTCCCGCGGGTCATGCACTAAAGGAACGAAAAAGAAGAAGAGGAAGAGAAAAAGGATAAACTAGAAAGAAAAACTAGATTTAGAAAATTAAATTAAATTTTTTTTTTTTGAAATAGATTTTTTTTATAGATTAACTCCCGAACTTCCCAAGGACTACCCCGTGAAGGGTTCGCAAGGTACTAGACAAGACAGTGGCGCTTAAAGCCCTTTGCCCTTTTCGAGAGAATTAGGTGTCGTAGAAAAATTGTAAAGTTGGTTACTATTAAGAGCGGTGATAATTTTTTTTTTGATTTTTAAAATTTTAAAGAAAGGGGATGAGAAAGAGAAGAGATAAAATTAATAGGTTCGTGTTTTCAAAATATCAACGGAAGTTGGTTCCCCGGCAACGGCGCCAAAAACTTGTTGCGCGCTAGGGTTCGAAGAAAATAAACGCAACCGAACTAGCAACCCGATGAGGCAAGTATACCTATCGAATTGTAGCAAGGGGACACAAGTGTCATATTGAAATCCGGGAACTGTTGGCTAAGCTTACTCACACGAACGCTATTATCTTATCGACGGAAAAACTAGGGTTTTAGAAAATCTAAGTGCAGGGGAGAAAGTAAAGCAAACTAGAAAGAGAACTACCGCAATTAAGTTACGCTATTAAGAAAAGAACTATGCTAGAAAGGAAACTACTGCAGTTAATTAAAGAGCACAAGATAGGAGATTACTACTAAAGGAAGAAAATATGAAATGGAAATGCACCCGATCAAGATTCACCTCGGATAAAGACGATTAAGAAAATGCGATAAAAATCTAAACTTAATAGGATAAGGGTCCTTGACCGTGGAGGTTCCGAAAGCTTGAACACTCTTCTCTCGAAGTCGTGCCCAACTGAGTTTAGGAAGGTCCGACCGACTCTCGTCTAAATCGGAGGCCTAAAACTCGCTTTACGCGGTGAACCCCACTATTGGATTTTACTCCAATCCGGGAGATTTGGACGTCTGCCTCTCTCGAGGGGTGCGTACAACTCCCTTTACTCTTGAATGCTCACTTCATTCTTTCGGCCTCTCGGCTAGCCCAGAATGAAAGCAAAGGCGGAGAGTATATATCAAAAATATACCCCCAACCCGTGATTAATCAAGAGTAATTCAAGGCCCTAACCTAAAAAGAAAAGATTAATTAAAACATCATAACATAATCGCTCTAACCTCGGATCATCAAGGTCGAGTACAAGGAGGATTAGTTAATCATAATGGAGTGGAGGGGGGAGATGAGTAGAAAAATATAAGAAGAACACAAGCTAAGGGAAGAACAATTTTATTAAGGAAAAAGGGCAAGTTACACTAATGAAAATAAAATTACAAGTGCATGAAAATTAAACCCTATTCTAGCCCTACATTAAGCACTAAGTAAGAAGAAAATTATAATGAAAAGCTAAGACAAACTACAATTAAACTAGGGTTAAACAAAAAGTACAAAGAGAGGGGGAGAGAGAGAGAGAAAGCATGAAAAAGGATCAAGAAACAAAGGGGCAGCACCTCCCCCACTCAACCAAAGCTTGCTGAAATGGAGAAGGGGGGCTCTATTTATAGATTTTTTTCTCGGGTTGGTCACGCCCTCCGACACGCCCTAGGGGGGGCGTGTCAGGGGGCGTGACAAGTACGGATTTGACCTCGGGCTCTGGATTCTGGCGGGAGGGATGATTGCTTCGGTACGTCGGTGGTCACGCCCTAGGTCACGCCCGTGACAGGGGGGCGTGACAGGCATGTCATGTCCAAATCATTGGTCGGAAATCCGTCAGTCACCGAAAAAGGAGGGTGACACGCCCATGTCACGGGCGTGACAGGGGGCGTGACAGTACTATTTGCGTGCTGAGGCGGAAGGGCATTTAATGCGGCGGCAGCTTTGCGGCAGAGGGCGACACGCCCATATCACGCCCGGTGACACGCCCGGGGAGGGCGTGTCAGGGGGCGTGACAGCAGTTTTTGACCGTTTTCTGTCCCCTCCAGCAGGTGTCCTCGGGATCGGGTGACACGCCCTAGGTCACGCCCAGGGAGGGCGTGACAGGGGGGCGTGACAGGTCATTTTGGCAATTTTTCTGGAAACCTGCAAAAAGACAGGAAAAAGTTAGTGGCAATAAAATTTACATAAAAAGGATAAAAATAAACTAATAATAAACATAATTTGTACAATATAAAAATATAAAATACGATAATAGTTTAGGCTACAAAACGTATTATCACTCACCATTCCTTTTCTATAGGTTATGAATAAACCTATCAATCTCTATTTTAACAAATCCTAAAGAATGAATCTGCTCACCATCAGTCACAGCTCGAAGAATTTCCAGGAGACTTACGATCATATTGTCAGAAGTAGTAGTATCATCAGTAGCTAACACATTATCAACATCTTGCTCACCAACCTTGTCAATAATACCAAGATCAGCAACATCATCAGCAACTTCTTTAGCAACCTCTTCAGCAAAAACATCATAATCAGCATCCATATAATCATCATCAACTGTATCTTCAATACTCTCATCAGCAACAACCAAAAACTCCTTTGCAGCAGCATCAGGAGCACTATAAACAGCCACTATCTCAGTTACCACTTTGTCTGGAGCAACTATCTCTGTACTAACTGTGTCCACGATAACTGTGTCTGTAGAGGAGGGAAGAATCAAGGGCAATGGAACATCTGCAGCCACTTGAGTCGATACTTAATCCCCTCAATTCCTGCATGCGAGCTCTCAGGAATTTCATGGGGGTAGGAGTAAGAATCCTATTGATGTCCCACGAACAGACTCTTATTTAGGTGGTTGGTTCGATAAGTCGATCGTTGCGGACATGCTAAAAAGCGAGTTTTTAACGAAAGGAGGCAAGTGCATCTATCTCATGTAGTACTCGATATTCGGGGGAATACCGAGGTCGTATTATTCTTGGGGTCGGGTTGATTATCCCTATTGCTCCAGGAGTAACTATTATTTTACTGAAAATTCTTTAGGGATTTTAATTAACTAAGGCGGATAAAATAAAGATGCGAAAATGATTTAGAAAATTCGATGAAGGGTTAACGCTCGGCACCAAATTAGATCGAAACTAAAACGACTCTTAATAATTATAGAATTTAGTTTTCAAATTAATTAAAGACAACTTGGCCATGGAGGTTCCATAAATATGAGCTCACCTAGCTTTAGGAATACGCTCACCTGAACATTAAGACTATTCGACCGAACTATTGTCCGACGAAGGATTCCTCTTCATGCCCTCTTTACGCTAAGAACCCCGCTATTGGGTGGGGAACCCAATCTGGTATAACTATGCTTCTCCTCTCTCGAGGGTATGTACGCAATTCTATTTACCCAAGAGGGATCGGTACATATGCATGGCCTCTTGGCTAGCTAGTGTATGGATAACGTAAATAGAGACCACACAACGATATGTGGTCCTACGTGTTGTTAACCAGGGGCAAACCTTAAGTCCAAAATTTAAAGTGAAAATAAATAACTTTAATTATTTCAAATCATTTTTTATGTCCTAATGCTCTTCGATGCCGAGGCCCAATAAGGATTAACCACACATCGGAATGGGGATGGCTTTATAGTTTTGATGAGGCGTGAGTTCGAGATTAAACGCTAAAGGGTTATAAGAAGAAAACATAAACAACACAACGTTAGACAAATTTAAAAGCTAACTAAAATGAGAACTTACTCACACTTCAAAACCATAAATAAAAAAAAAGGTCAAGTCCTACTCAAACGAGTAGGCGGGAAATTAGAGCGTCATTTAAATCAAACGAGTAGGCCGGAAATAAATGCATGTACAAGTCCTACTCAAACGAGTATGAGGGAAATTAAAGCACCATTTAACTCAAACGAGCAGGCGGAAAATAAATGTGCGCACACATGCACTCTACATGAATTGAAAGAAAGCAATAAGATTTACCCCTACACACACACTCTACATGATTGAAGAAAGCAATAAAATTATCTCCTAAACACACACACTCTACATGATTGAAAGAAAGCGATAAAATAAAGCATGAAAATTTATCTCATACACTCACACACACTACATAAATTGAAGAAAGCATTAAAAATTATTCTCATATACTCACACACACAAATTAAAAATGAAATGAAAGTTAGCTAAAAAATAAAAACAACTACTTTTTCATACTTAGACTTTACCAAAAACACATAAAAAGAACAAATAAAAATTAAAAGTGCAAAAGTTTTTCAAAACAAAGCAAAAATTCAAAGTTGTACAAAAATTAAAGCGATTACATTTTCATTCTTAAGAGTTCATGAAAGTGATAGAAAAGTTAAAATAAAATTTAAAAGAATAAAAATGTTTTACAATCCTAAAAAAAACCAAAGTAAAAAAAATCAAAAACAGTTTAAAACCTCTTTTATAAATTCATAAGAATGAAATTTAAAACACTAAAAAAAGGGACATGGAGAAAAAGAGAAAAACTTAACATAGAACATTTTATTTAGAAATAATATCTATAACAAAACCTAACATGGAGACAAATTAAAAACAAACAAAATAAATAAGTTACACACACACACACACACTTTTAATAAAGAGAAATAATAAGAAATACAAAGGGATAAAAATAAGAACAAAGTGGGCACACAAGTTCATTCCAAAGTCAATTAAGAAGAGAAAAGCTACCATATTTTATTGATTAAAATGAACTATTACAAAGCACGACATTGCTCTCCATCCATCCGCATATCGAAGCACGGCATTGCGGCCTGCACTCACTCATCCACCAAGCAAAGCGGTGCTGGAGACCTGCAGTAGTTTTATTTCTGTTCTGTAACATTAGGAAATCAAACCAAAACCCCCTTGTTGTTTATTTTCACTCTTAATGACGATCTTCACACAACGCTATCATGTACCCTTCCTGCTTTCCCTCGAGATCGATATTCGGGGAGGCTATTCCCAATTTATTACTTGACATCGACCGGTACACTTGCCGTCAGCGCATCAAGTTTTTGGCGCCGTTGCCGGGGAGTGCAGGCGTAAGTTATCTGAGTTGTGTTAAGATAGTTATGTAAGAGTTGTTTCTTTATGATTTTTTTATCATCTTGGTGCATGCAGAGACAAAGACCTGAAGAATTGCTTGCTTACGATCCAGAAATTGAGAGGACCACCAGAGTACGAAGGCGAGCTGTTGCCGCTCGCGGTGTGATGGACCACAATATAATGCAGATTGGAGGTCATGGAAGAGGAGAGGAGCCCATCTTAGGGGCAGATGCTGATGAGAATATGGTAAACTAGCAGGGACAGTCGATGCATAGGGCTGGTCCGCGGGGAAATGAAGCTACTGTTGGAGGGCAGCATGTCGATGAAAATGAGGTCAATAGGCCGAGGCCTCGTACAATGAGATATTACACTACTCCCACTATTGGGAGTGTGTACCCAGCTTTCGGGCCTGCCATCCCTAATCCACAGTTCAAAATCAAACCGACTATTCTGAATATGATAAGCAACAACGCTCAATTCTCCAAGTTGCCGAGCCAGGACCCACATATTCATCTCTTAGAGTTTTCTGAGATATGCGGGACCTTCCGTTATGGTGGAATACCCGACAATACGGTGAAGATGAAGCACTTTCCATTCTCACTACGTGATAAAGCAAAAGCGTGGTTGTATAGCTTACCTCCAGGAATAGCCACTATGTGGGATGCTCTAACCGCGAGGTTCCTTGAGAAATTCAATCCCGTGGACAAGATACTGAACTTGCAACAGGAGATTGGCAACTTCCGCCGATTTGATCAAGAGAGCTTAGCGGAGGCATGGGAACGCTTGAACGAGTTGCTAAGGAAGTGCCCAAACCATGAGTTCTAGCCTTGGAATTTGGTGGGCCAATTCTACTTCGCCATAGAGCCCAATTATAGGGCTATGATCGACGCTGCTGCTGGAGGTTCATTGATAAACCTCACACCGGAGGTAGCACTGAGGCTACTGTAAGATACTGCCCAAAGAAATACCCGAGGAATTTTTTCTCTTTGATCGGCTGTGCCCACTACAGCCCCTGTCATGGCAATCTCTTGCCAAGGATGTGGCGGGGACGGCCATCACACTTACGAATGCCCAGGAGAAGAACTAGCCAGTGAGCTGTGCAATTCGAATATGAATGAATCTGTAAATTTAATCTCTAACCCAAATAGGGGTGTGCCATACGGAAATGCTTATAACCCAGGGGTGAAGAATCACCCCAACTTCTCATGAAACCAAAATGCAGGTGGCAACCGATGGTAACCAGGGCAGCATCAGTTCGATGCTTTGGCCTCTGAAAGCCAACTGAGGATGCCCCATCCGAGTTATAACCAGACCCCTTCGGCTCCGAAGAAGAGTAATTTGGAGGAGATGATGGAAAAGTTTGTTGAGGTCGCTCAATCGAAAATGGCAAACAAGACCGCATATATGTGGAATCTGGATGTGCAAGTGGGACAATTTGCCCAGGTGCTAGCTAAGCGTTCCCAAGGGACTCTTCCAAGTAACACAGAGAAGAACCCCGTAGATCAGGGGAGAAATATTGCTGAGAAGGATAAGGGGGTGTGTGGTGATCTTGTGATCGCTTGTATGATCAACAATATTGAGACCACTTCACTTTGCGATTCCGGATCTTCAAGAAATATTCTTGCTTTCCAAGATGTTGAGAAGTTTGATTTAAAATTGAATCCAGACGATCGTACCTCGCTGGTTTTAGCTAACGGAGTTCTATTGGAAAGAGAAGGAGAGGTAAGAGAAGTTGAGGTTACGGTGGACGGAACAAAAATTGTTGCGGACTTCCAAGTATTGGGGCCTATGGAAAACACCTCGATCCCAATCTTGGGAGTCCCATTTTTGAAGGATAGCAACACCATCTTGGATTTTTCCAATGGATGGGTGGTTGTACCAATTGTTGTGGAACCACCGTGCTTACCTGACTCCCTGACTAAACCTCTAGACCCCCTCCTAATTTTATCACTAATGAATTGTTTAGTACTGTGAATGACAGAGATAAGCAGGAAACATGGAAGAAAAGGAGAAAAGAAGTACTTATGAAGAAGAGAGTGGCGACGAGGAAGAGAAGAAGGAACCATTGGTTTGTGAGGAGACTGTTGATGGAAGTCATGAGAATACATTTGTAGGAGAGCATGACTCTCCTTATGCTGAATTTATGAACAAACAATTTAATCGCAAAGTTTCATGAGCGGATCCGGTTGCCGCTATGGTGCCAGAGACTATGAAACCCAAAACTTTGGTGGGTGAGTTAGTTGATTATGCTAAGTGGCATTCTCCCACTATGGAGAAGAAGAGAAGTGAACATTTATTACGATCTGCTCGCTCTGTTTCTCTTAGGGGAGAGAATCTAGGGGCTTGGGGAAGGTTGGGTAAAATCAACCTGA
Source organism: Platanthera zijinensis (assembly GCA_039513925.1). Taxonomy (NCBI): domain Eukaryota; kingdom Viridiplantae; phylum Streptophyta; class Magnoliopsida; order Asparagales; family Orchidaceae; genus Platanthera; species Platanthera zijinensis. The sequence goes on along the minus strand of CM077094.1, from coordinate 24,753,524 downwards.
CCCCTAAAGCTTCAAATCATGGACTTTCTCATTCCTGTGGGGAGCTCTTTCATTATTCTGCGTATAGTTGATTGTGTGTTGGATAAATTCTGCTAATACCTGTGTGTGGACTTGCTGAGTATTTTGTGTTTATTTAGTTTATAAGGATATGAAACTATATATTATGCTAATAAGGTATTTGGACCACCTTAAGGATGGTAAACAAAAGTGGCTTCTGGGAGACAACCCATGTTGGACCATATGGTCCTTTGCTGTGCTCTGTGCTCCTTTTTCTATATATATATGTCTATCTTTTATTTTGCGTGGATATTTAAATCGTAGGTGCAGGAAATTTTTGAGGCGCGGCAACTCGGCCATATTTGGACATCTCGTTGCTCGACTGGTATGCTCAATTTTGAGCATAGGTACTTCTTTCTCATAGCCCTTTATTTTTATTTGCATGTTTACTTTTACGTATTGTCACATTCTAGTCTGGGGGAGGAGTTACCTGTGGTAACTACATAGCACAGTTTATTGCATACTAGTCTGTATTTATTTATTTCATGATCACTATTGCACACACTAAATCACCCACATGAGTGCACACTAAACCACGCGCGCGGCTCGAGTCAAATGTATTACTTTTGTGTAAACTTTAAAAGAGTGGTGCTGGCTTAGGATTTTGAGATAGAGTAGTTCAAAACTCATGCAGTGCTCCTAATCGAGTACTCATGGTTTGCATAGAAATCGTATAGGTTTACTTATTCTTCATGCTCGTAGATTTAAACTTTTTCAGCAAAAGTAAATATTGTTTGTGCTACTCAAAATTGTTGAATATGGAGTAATCAAACAGTAGTGTAGGGATGAGTATAGCCGTCACTAAACTCGTATTACTCGAGTCGGGAGGAAGTATCGTCTTTCTCGGAGGCTAAGAACTTGCCCCAAGCTACTCTCGAAGCATTGGTGCCCGGTTAGTCGAGCATGAGCGTGAGGTAGGCCATCATTTTGGCTTGTTTGAGCCTTGTGTACCTAGTCCTAGCTGTTGGACGTTGTAAGCCAAATTTGTGCCTACCCCTCTTTTGTTTTAGCTCCACCTTCATTCACCAAAGCCTAAAGCCAACCCTCCTATTGCAACCAAAACTTTGAGCTTGATCGGATTCAAAATTTGATGAGTTGTGATATGTGGGATTCATGTGATGAGGAGATGACTTCATAAAATTTTAATTGCTAGATTTGGGGATTGCTAAAAAAAGTAGAATGAAAAAAGGGTGTAAATGAAAATCTAAAAGGATTATAATGATAATTGCAATCCCCATCTTATGTGTCAGTTTTTGGTCGGGTTAGGCCGGTGCATACCCGGTTTTCAAGACAAGTCTGGTGGTGTGTCACACATGCATCTCTTAGTGGCTATTTGGGTTTAGCTTTTGTTCGCTCGCTTTAGTTGTGTGTAGCCTCCATGTTTATCATTGACTACCACACCTTAGCCTATGCCCCATTCAATCCTACAAGTCCTACTGATTCACATTTGAGTCTACCTAGCATTGTGGAGAGAGTGTGAACGGGCAAGATTATGGTCCCTTACATTGATGGATTTCTTTGGATGTGATCATGAGCCCCAGTCTTTGGCAATGCTCATCTTAGTGGCCTTCCTACTTTCTTCGTACACATGACTGAACGATTCTCCACAATTCTAATTTTGAGTAGATACAATATTTATTTACCTCTGTCGAATAGTTTAAACTCCGTAGTATAATTAAAAAGTTTTTTCTATTCTATTTTCTATGCACATGATGTATTTGATTTCTCGTCTTACTTTATTTTGAAATTTCTAAGCCAGCTAGCTCTTTTTAAAGTCCACGGAGTGCTGATTTGCTCGGGACGCGCAAATGGGTAATTCTGGGGGTGTGATGAGTCCAAATTATACACTTATTTTTGGACTCATCTGGGCCACTTTTATCATTATTGCACTGCACTTGAGAGCCATAACTGATTATATTTGTTTCTCTGTCCATTTCATGATTAAGTGCACCTTAGGCCCGTTTTCAGTGTGGTTTCGTAGTTTTTGTACTTCCGCTTTTTACTTTTTGTCTCTCTGTGTCTGGAGAATGTGGTGTGCACTTTCGGTGGCCTTTCTATTTCCACTGTAGGTGCATGGGTCGCTTGTGTGTTCCGGGATCGCTCGGGAAATCCCTGATTGTAAAGGAATACTGCGCACGATCACTAGACTTACTATGCACGACTACTGGTCGTGCTCCACTGATCGTGCACACTATGCTCTCCATTTTCTTATTTCATCCAGGGTAATTGCACGAGCACTAGACACAGCGTGCACGACCACCGGTCGTGCGCCATTGTTCATGCGTGTTTACCTCTTTTTTTGCTGCAGGTCTGTCTTTGCCAATCGCACGATTAGTGGATTCAGTACGCACGACCACCGGTCGTGTGCGACTGATCGTGCGTATATATGCTGATATTTCTAGCCAGTTGCAGGTTTCTCAGGGGAATTGCTCACGATCATCAGCCGACAGTGCACACGAACACTTGTCGTGTGCCGCTGATCGTGCGCTCTGCTTATTCTGCTTCCGTATTTAAGGCCTGGTTCCGCGATTTAGGTCAACGCTCGTCATTTTTCCGATCGGGAGTTGCGCGGGAAGCGCTGTTCTACTCCTCCACAGTTCCTCCAACCATCTACACCCTCCAGGAAGCATAATTGGCCATTCAAAGACATTTTCAACCTTTGGAGAGCTCCTGGCCATCAGCAACGAGCAACAAGAACTTTTGGTGACATTCCTCCAGACGGAAGGAAGAAAGGATCAAAGGAAAGGAAAGAAGACGGAGAAGAACAAGTGGATTTACAACCCACTTGCATCTGGTAGCAATAACGGTCAGAGTCGTGAAGTGGATTGACAACCCACCACTCCGGCAGAGAGCAACGGCTATGTCTTCCCTCTTTCGGTTTACTCTACCTTTTCTCTTTGTGGACTGTACTTTGATGATCATTTTCACAAAGCCTAACCTTGATGTGGAGTCATTCTACATTTTATCATAACTATGTAGATGGGCATAAGCTAGATTGAATTATCTTTCAGGCAAGTGCACCTATCAATCATAGTATAAGAGAAGCTTACATCTCGTATCATATTCCACAGGGTCCTTTCAACTACTTGTACTCACTCTCACTCTATTATCATACCTACATTTAAAATTTCGTTCTAACATAGATTAATCCTAACTATGACTACTTGGATAAAAATTATATTGGAGAGTTACAAAAATAATTTCAAGCCGAAAGTTAAAGGCATTCAATGAACATTATCATTTTATGTAATCATGCAATAACAAAACTATCAAATTCATTGTATTGTAGAGGGTTAAAGTAATTATCAAATTCTCTCTCGAGCAATTTGAAATTTAAATCTAAGTTAAGTAAATCTTCTCTCGAACAATTTACAATACTCAAATTTTGCATTGAATGAAATACCCTATCTACTACATAGATTCATGGAACTTTATCTCTAAAATACCATAATTCCATCATTTCGTATTCTAATTTTCCAAGAAACATATCTCTCGATCATGAATTTTAGATTACAAAGAGAAATAACACATAAATATGAAGATTCAACCATCATACAAAGAATCCAATTTCTAAATCTAGACATTTGGAATTCATGTAAAAGCAAATAATCATTCATAACAATGATAATTCTCAATGTTTGCAAACCCATATACGAACAAAATACAATGAAATTGATTAAAACGAGAAGATACATGATTACTAATTTGTTCAAACACATTGTTCATGAAAATTAAAAGATAAATAAAGTTGGATTACCAAGAGAGATACAAGATTAAATGAGATAAATTGAAGAATAAATGCATACAAATATCTCCTTCAAGCCTTCCTTCTCTTGGGTGCTCCACTTTCGTTCTCCAGAAACTCTCTAAATAAAATTGATCCAAAAGTCCAGAATAAAATTTTTCTCCAGGTTTTTATAGTCTCATAGCAAACATGGTCGAACACGGGTTCCGACACGGCCGTGTTGCAGGCCGTGTCGGCAGTTCCAAGGCAGTTCCACACGAGCAGACATGTTGGGTCATGGGCCGTGTTGGATGACACGGGTACTGACACGGCCGTGTTGGAGAACACGGCCGTGTTGTTCTTCATATTCTTCGGACACGGGTAAGCCGGATTTAATTCTTCGAATTGTCCCGAGAAGGACACGGTCTGGACACACGGGCGTGTTCAGACCCGTGTGAATAAATAGTTCTAGCTAAGATAGAACACGGGTAGACACACGGGCGTGTTCCTACCCGTGTTCGACCAATTCTTCTGCTTTGATCAGCCCTCCTGGTCCCGTCAACTCCCCTGTTTGCTCCAAGACTTTTAACTCCACTGACTAGTCGTACCTGCATTAGAAAAATGACGTAATAAGTGGGGAGTTCAATACATAAAATATTAACGACTCTAACCTATTCTCTACTATTCATGATAACACTAATTCTCAACTATTTTGCACAATTACTTGAGTAAAGAGGTAGAAAACAGTGGACATGATTACAATTATGATAGTCAGAATCTATCATAATTGTACTCATCAAATACCCCCAGACTTGAGTGTTTGCTTGTCCCTAAGCAAACTAATTCAAACAATTGAGTTACCTATACATAATTCTTCTTCCGCACACTGATTGTTTTGAATTCAAATAGAAATTTGATGTTGTAATTGTATAGGAAATAGTATAGCAGACTTTTCTAAATATAACTTTTTCTTAAAAATTCCTCCAATACATATCTTAACTATTTTTCGCTCTTTCTTAGAATTAGGATTATGGTTATCCATTACTATTGTAAGGAGAAAAGAATAATCTTAATAACATATGCATTAGTCTTTCAAAACTTAAACATACCTCTATTGATAATCATACACTTTCCTTTACACACCCTCTCCATAGCACTAATGAGAATTAGTAAAGTTGGATCCTTAGGACTTGTATGGTGGTGTAACCTTTTTGGCTTAGGATAGGTAATTATAGGTGGGGTAAGCAACTAAAAAAAATAACTCGATGGGTTTATTTTTCTCTTTGCACACCTAGATCACAATTGAGCCCTTGGTATGGTCAATACCTTAACAAACATTGATCTTTTACGAGCACCCCCAGACTTTGCACGTATTATACTTCCCATATATTTTTTTCTTTGTTTCTTAACCAAAGGTCCATAGTAGGGATCATTCTGAATGGGTGCAAAGTCACACTCACTCAGGCCACATATCACTATGTTTTTGTTTTTAGGGATTTCATAGTAGGGATCATTCCGAATGGGTGCAAGTGTACACGCACTCAGGCCACATATCACTATGAAAATTCATTTCATGACGAACTCAATGATAGGTGCTACTAGGTGAGGATTTGCCTTGGTGAATTTTAGAGTTGGAATACCACAAAAATATAGGGATAAGGTTCAAATTGGGTGAGCAAGGGTATAATGTTTAAGGTTTTGGGATGTGAACGGCTCAAGCTATCCAAAAGGGGGCCTAAATCATTTCCACCTTTACTAATTAACATGTGCAAAAGGTTTGAGGATCGTTGGTTAGTTCGAGACACCAATAGAGAGAAGTTTTGTTATATTATTTTGATCTCCTAATACACAATTACCAAAATATTGCATTCATCGACTCACTTTAGTATAGATAAATATAATTTCTAAAATGGAGCGATTATTAGTTAATAATATAAAGGACAATATTTTTAAACCTAATTTTATGGAGAAAAGTGGGCTAATGAATTTCTATACGTAGTTACTAATCAACAAATTTGAACATGAATTCGGTTTAATCAGCATGCGAAAGTAAATTAGATAGTTATATTCTCAATAAGTGAAGTACGGAAAGCTTAAAGAAAAGTAATAGAATGCTGTGATAGAGAAAGAGAGTATTATGATAAAGATAATATCAGTAACTATAATCATGCACCCCACTGTCAACACCAATACCCCCAGACTTGTGTTGCAATGTCCTCATTGCAAAAAAAATTAAAAACAAATTGATGTTATTATTGCACCAGAATAGAGAGAATTGATGATCATTAATATAAAGGAGCACAGAACAAAACAATGAGCAAAAAAAAAATACTGCTAGATATACTGCTAATACAAGATCATGATCATATCAATAAAAGGGATACAACGATACAGGGATATAAAATCAAAAATACATAGGTGTATCATCCTGGTCAGCCGGGTCTTCCTGAGGGCGAGATCGATGAGGAGCTGCTCGTGTCGGGCTAGTAATCCCTAAGTGTTGCCGGATCTGATAGATGACGTCCTCAGTCCGCTGCTGCGTCTCCTCGATACGCTGAAGGCGCGGCGATAGCTGAGTGTCGTAGAAATGCTGGATCTCCTGTGCATATCGAGACGGCCGCGGAGGCTGGGCAGAAGAGGACTCCCCCTGAGTATACGTCGAGCGGGGTGGGGGAATGAGAGGCTCATCGAGGTCTAGATCTATCTCCTCGTCGTCGTCGTGGACATGGCGTCCACGACTCGCAATGGTGTAAGTAATCCCACCCCGGCCCTGACGTGCTGAAACGAGGCGGATGGAGCGAAGACTTGCCATGGTGATGGGCATAGTCCTTGCTACCACCGTCATCGGGGGAAGAGGCGAGAAGATGCCCATATTCCTGGCTAAGCGCGTAATGTAAGGGGCTACAATGATGGACCCGATGCGGGAGTTCTCTGCCTGATGCAGAATGAAGTGAGCAAGTATATAACCTAAGTGGATGGGGTAACGTGCTGTCATGCTTTGCAGATAAAGGATGTCCTGTCGGCTAACTACGCCGGAGCTTTCGCCCCGGCCACTCAGAGTATGGCTAAGCAAATGATGAACATAATGTACGGCGGGGGAGACCAGCTTTGAGGCCTTAGACCTCTTGGCTTCATAGGGCTCGGTGTCAAAAGAGAGACGGCGCCAAATATCGCCCGCCTGGTCGCGACTCGGGAGACTAAAATTCAGTTCAGAGTAGTCATCACTAAAGAGGAAGGCCTCTTCGTACACTCCTAAATGTTGTGTAAATAGGATGAGAGATAGTGTGTAGAAGGTGCCCCCCACCCGAAATGAGATATTCCCCTCAGTTGGTCTTCCATCATCGGTCATGGAGGGTTGAAGGTTTAAATAGAAGGTGGACAAAAACTCGAGCGTGAGCTCGCGGAAACCTAACTCTTCTATTTCAAAAAAATTTTGCCACCCTATTACAGAAATTAATTCCTTAACATTTACAGTAAGACCGATGGCTTCCAAGACGTCCCAATCGATCATTCGTATGTCCTGAAATTTCTTTGTTTGTAGGCGGTTATAGCGGTTAGTATGCACTGCATCCGTGAAAACTAAGGGTTGAACGACGTCGCGTCTTTCAGTAGACAGCGCTTGTAGTTCCGGTCTACGTCGGCGAATGCCTTGGCTACGTGAAGATGACATGATCTGAAAATAAAGGAACAAAATAGTCTAAAGCGAATGAAGATGGAGAGAAAAAAAAAATCAAATACATAAGAAGAGAACTTATGGATAGAAACCCAGGAAGTATACCGATGATGTAAATAGCGAAACGATGAGGCGATTCCACGAAATTTGGGGGAGCTCCGACTGTGCTGGTTGCAGGAAGAAAATGGGAGAAAGAAGAACTGATGGAATGAAAGAAGTCGAACACGGCCCCTATAAAAAGAAGTTGAACACGGGTGTACACACGGCCGTGTGTGCACCTGTATTATGGAATCTACGTGGGCGGGAAACATGGTCTCCAAGGAGACGTGTGGTCATTTCGCGGGAACTGCTCGTGTCAGTGGACACGGTCAACAACACGGCCATGTCCACTGACCCGTGTGGTCAATCTGACAGGCGGTTGGATCGGACACGGTCCACAACACGGGTGTGTGTGGACCCGTGTCCTTCTCTGGATGAAATCGTTTTAATTTGCCTTACCGACACGGGTGTGCACATGGTTGGCTTAATAGCCGTGTTCATTAAAACACGGCCACAAACACGGTTGTGTGGATACCCGTGTTAGTCGCTAGCGTAACATTGAAATTGCGATGATTGACACGGCAACACACACAGGCGTGTATTTGCCCGTGTGGTGCTCTGTAAATTTCTGCCTTTCCTTGATTAAATAGGGTGCACGGCTGGGTGACTGCGCGTGTGCTCGACACGGCCAAGCACACAGCCGTGTGCTTGGCCGTGTACTCTTCTTAAATAATGATTTCTCCTATTTCTTTATTTTATTTTATTTTATTTTTCGGGGTAGAAATTTAAATAAAGTTTTCATTAAAAAATTTTTTTAACTATTTAAACAAATTACCATTGAATTATATATATATAGTTTCTTAGTCTAGATGAAGGCAGGATTCTAGGCGAGCAGAAGCTTGAGGAAGTGCACTATAATAAAGTTTTAACCGGTGCCCGTTGACTTTAAAATCTCCTTTTTCAGGGTGAGTTAGTTCGACGGTGCCATAGGGGAAAACTTTTTTAACTTGGAAGGGTCCGGACCACTTAGACCTAAGCTTCCCTGGGAATAGACGCAGCCTAGAATTAAAAAGGAGAACCTGGTCACCCTCGTTGAATGTTTTGGTTTTTTGGAGGTGACGGTCATGAAATAATTTGGTTCTCTCCTTATAAATTTTGGAGTTCTCATAAGCCATAGTCCTCCATTCGTCTAGTTCGTTAAGTTGAAGTTTGCGTTTTTCCCCTATAGAATTAGTATCAAAATTTAGAGATCGTATTGCCCAATATGACTTGTGCTCTAATTCTATAGGTAAGTGACAGGATTTACCATAGACTAATCTAAAGGGGGTGGTTCCTATAGGTGTTTTAAATGCGGTCCTATAAGCCCATAAACAATCGTTTAGTTTCCTAGACCATTGTTTTCTATTCCCTTCTATAGATTTTTCTAGGATACGTTTAAGTTCTCTATTGGATACCTCAACTTGACCACTAGTCTGTGGATGATATGGTGTAGCTGTCCTATGTACGACTCTATATTTCTGCAATACCTTATCTAGTTGTAGATTGCAAAAGTGAGAACCCCTATCGCTAATAAGTGTACGTGGTGTGCCAAATCACGCAAATAGAGATTTCAGGAATTGAATTACTACTCTACTATCATTAGTAGGTAAAGCTTGCGCCTCAACCCACTTTGATACGTAATCTACGGCTACCAAGATAAATTTATTCCCGAATGAAACTGGAAATGGGCCCATAAAATCTATTCCCCACACATCAAATACTTCACATTCAAGAATAAAGTTTTGTGGCATTTCATGTAATTTAGAAATAATACCTGTTTTCTGACAAGAATCACATGAAAGCACATACCTTTGGGCATCCCTGAATAGAAGGGGCCAATAAAAACCCGAATAAGGAACCTTTTTTGCAGAGCGATTTGCTCCATAGTGACCACCAGTAGGACCTGAATGACACTGCTCCAGGATTTTCCACCCTTCCTCGGCTGATACACACCTTCAGATCACGGAATCTGCACATATCCGAAAAAGAAAAGGGTCCTCCCAAAAGTAATATTTCAAGTCGGAGAAAAATTTTTTTTTCTGCTGATATGAAAAATCCTGTGGGAGGACCTTAGCAACAAGATAGTTTGCATAATCTGCAAACCATGGATAGTTATTGTTTACTTTCGAAGATAAGGCAAATAACGATTCCTCAGGGAATGCATCAGAAATTTCAGATTCTTCTAACATTGCTCGTAATGGATTTTCTAAACGTGAAAGATGGTCTGCCGCTAAGTTTTCTGCTCCTCGTTTATCCCTAATTTCCAAATCAAATTCTTGCAATAGAAGAACCCAACGGATTAAACGAGGTTTTGTGTCCGCCTTGGCTAGCAAATATTTAAGCGCAGAGTGATCCGTGTAAACTTCTACCTTGGACAATGTTAAATAGGATCTAAATTTATCAAAGGCAAAAACTACTACTAGAAGTTCTTTTTCAGTAGTAGTATAATTCTCTTGTGCATTATTAAGTGTTTTACTAGCATAGAATATAGGATGAAAATGTTTGTTTCGGCATTGTCCTAGAACAGCCCCTACCGCAAAACTGCTAGCATCACACATGATTTCAAAAGGCTGAGTAAAATCAGGCGCTATCATAATAGGAGAATTAATTAATCTCTCTTTTAAGAACTCAAAAGCATGTAGACACTCTTGATTAAAGAGAAAAGGTGTGTCCTTTTCTAAAAGTCTTGTGAGTGGTTTAGCAATTTTGGAGAAGTCTTTAATAAACCGACGGTAAAATCCGGCGTGGCCTAAAAAACTTCTCACTGTCTTAACGGATGTGGGTGGTGGTAACTTTTCTATTGTTTCTATCTTCGCTCTATCTACTTGAATTCCTTGATTGGAGATTTTATGACCAAGTACTAACCCTTCTTGTACCATAAAATGGCACTTCTCCCAGCTAAGTAATAAGTTAGTTTCCTCATACCTCCTCAAAACTTTTTCTAAATTATTCAAATATAAATCAAAGGAATCTCCAAAGACGGAGAAGTCATCCATAAACACTTCCATGATATCTTCAACATACTCATTGAAGATGGCCAACATGCATCTTTGGAAAGTAGCGGAGGCATTACATAGACCGAAAGGCATACGCCTATAGGCAAAGGTGCCGAATGGGCACGTGAACGTTGTTTTCTCTTGTTCTTCTGGGGCAATTGGGATTTGGAAATACCCAGAAAGTCCATCTAGAAAACAATAATACGCATGCCCTGACAAGCGTTCTAATATTTGGTCGATAAAGGGTAAAGGGAAATGGTCCTTCCTAGTGGCATCGTTTAGCTTCCTATAGTCTATACAGACACGCCAACCTGTTATTGTTCGCGTTGGAATTAATTCATTTTTATCGTTTGCTACCACAGTTAAACTACCCTTCTTAGGAATGACTTGGACAGGACTAACCCATGGACTATCAGAGATAAGGTATATCTTACCAGCATCTAACAATTTAACAATTTCAGCCTTAACTACCTCTTTCATATTAGGATTAAGACTACGTTGCGGTTGAATAGATGACTTATAGTTTTCTTCCTAAAAGGATTTTATGAGTGCAAAAACTAGGATTAATACCTTTTATATCAGATATTTGCCAGGCTATTGCACCTTTACATTTTTTTAACACAGTTAATAATTTGGTTTTTTCAATCTCAGAAAGATGAGAAGAAATGATAACTGGGTAAGACGAATTAGTTCCTAAGAATGCATACTCAAGATGATCCGGTAAATTTTTTAATTCAACTATAGGTGGATTCTTAGTATTATTCGTAAGAACTTCATGTTTTCCTTCTGCAAGTAAGTTATATTCAGTATTTCCATTCATCGAAACTGTGCTATCTAGAAAAAATAAATGATCAACAATGTCTTCACTAGTTTCATCTTCTAGAAAGCAATTAGTAATGCAAATTTCTAAAGGGTCTTTATAATAAAAATTAGAATCAATAGAAGTCATTAAATCATCAACACCATGAGAAAAGTAGCAACAATCATCACTATCCAAAGATTGTTTCATAGTATTGCCAATTTGAAAAGTGACTTCATCCTCCCATACTCTCAAAACTAATTTACCATCAAAAACATCAATAAGAGCTCTAGAAGTGGCTAGAAATGGACGACCAAGTATAGGTGGTACTTCTATATTTTCGTCCATATCTAAAATAACAAAATCGGCAGGAAATATAAATTTGTCTACCTTAACTAATATATCCTCCACTATACCTCTTGGGTACTTAACCGACCTATCTGCCAACTGGATGCTCATCCTAGTCGGGCTAAGTTCCCCTAGGCCTAGTTTCAAATATAATTTATAAGGCATCAAATTTATACTAGCTCCTAAATCCGCTAAAGCTTTATTAACTTGCAAATCACCGATTAAACATGGAATTGAAAAAGAACTGTAATCCTTAAGTTTTGGTGGTAATTTATTTTGTAAAATAGCAGAGCATTCTTCACTAAGTGTGACTAAAGACAATTCTTCTATTTTCCTTTTATTAGAAATTAAATCCTTCAAAAATTTTGCATACTTGGGCATTTGAATAATATCTGAAAAAGGTAAATTAACATGCAATTGTTTTATCATAGATAAATATTTACCATATTGCGCATCCATGCGCTCCTTGTTTATCTTTGCTGGATATGGTACGGCTGGTTGATATTCCATTGGTGTCACGTTCGGTGCTTCTCCACTGGACTCCTCTTGAGGTGCATCCTGTGCAAGCCTTGGGTCTTATAATTCCTTCCCGCTCCTCAACTGAATTGCTCTTGCATGCTCCTTTGGATTTGTCTCAGTATTTCCTGGAAGTGTCCCTTGTTGTCTCTCTGATACCATCCTTGCCAACTGCCCAATTTGATTCTCCAAATTTCGAATAGAACCCTCTTGATTACGGAAGGCAACATCGGTAGTTTGCATGAACTTTGCAAGGACATCTTCCAATGTTGGTTTCCTTGGCTCCATTGTTGTTGTTGTTGTCTAAACATGGGTTGTTTGCCTTGGTTGCCTTGCCCTCCCCAAGAGAAATTGGGGTGGTTCCTCCATCCTTGATTGTATGTAAAACTATATGGGTTGTTTGCAGGATTGAAAGGTGGTCTGGGATTATTACCCATGTAGTCTACATGTTCTTGCACTTGAGGTTCACCACTAGGTATTCCAACAAGGGAAGGGTCCCATTGTTGAGGTACCATGGGGGGGTGTAGCTAAAGAAAGGTTGTCCATCTTTTGATGGAGCTTCTCCACTTGAATTGCTAAGGCTGTTACGGCATCCACTTCATACATTCCAGCAGGCTTAGTAGATTTTGGCCGCACGGTAGTCCATTGGTAGCTATTCATTGCCATTTCTTCTATCAACTGCTGGGCGGCCTCAGGTGTCTTATTGTTCAAGGTGCCTCCACTAGCTGCATCAATCATCTGTCTGGTGGCTGGATTTAGACCATTGTAGAAGGTCTGAATCTGAAGCCAAGAAGGTAAGGCATGATGGGGCATCTCCTTAATAATTCCTAGAATCGTTCCCAAGTATCGTACAATGATTCAGCCTCCAATTGAACATACGTAGAGATGTCGTTTCTTAACTTCGCGGTCTTTGCCGGTGGAAAATACTTCATCAAAAACTTCTCAACCATCATGTCCCAAGTAGTAATGGAACTTCTAGGTAACGAATTGAGACACTGCTTTGCCTTATGCCTTAATGAGAATGGGAACAATCTCAATCTAATGGCATCGTTGGAGACACCATTAATCTTGAAAGTATCACATATCTCGAGGAATCCGGCTAAGTGTGTATTGGGGTCCTCGTCTTGTAAGCCATCATATTGAACATATTGTTGAACCATCTGTATCACGCTCGGCTTCAGTTCGAAATTATTGGTTGGAATGGGAGGTCGAACAATGCTTGACCCAGTTCCTTGGAGGTTGGGTCTAGCAAAGTCAGACATGGTTTGCTCATTTTGGTTTGCCATGATATCTAAATCCTCAGGATGGTGTTCTCCTTGATTCACTGTTTCTTCTTCTGACAGTTCGGTTTCAATATCTGTGGTGTTAATACCCACGTCTCTTTGATTGGTGTTATGAATAAGTCTTTCTGGATCAGATTGAAATGGTTCTAGCCCAGAATTTCTTGCCCTGGTCATAGACTAACAGACTACAAAATAGAGATTAAATAATATAATTATACTATAAACTATATTACATATATTTATTAGTAAACAAAAATGGTAGATTAATAGAGTTAAAGCTTTCAAAATATTAAAAAGGGATCCCCGGCAACGGCGCCAAAAACTTGATGATCATTTTCACAAAGCCTAACCTTGATGTGGAGTCATTCTACATTTTATCATAACTATGTAGATGGGCATAAGCTAGATTGAATTATCTTTCAGGCAAGTGCACCTATCAATTATAGTATAAGAGAAGCTTACATCTCGTATCGTATTCCACAGGGTCCTTTCAACTACTTGTACTCACTCTCACTCTATTATCATACCTACATTTAAAATTTCGTTCTAACATAGATTAATCCTAACTATGACTACTTGGATAAAAATTATATTGGAGAGTTACAAAAATAATTTCAAGCCGAAAGTTAAAGGCATTCAATGAACATTATCATTTTATGTATTCATGCAATAACAAAACTATCAAATTCATTGTATTGTAGAGGGTTAAACTAATTATCAAATTCTCTCTCGAGCAATTTGAAATTTAAATCTAAGTTAAGTAAATCTTCTCTCGAATAATTTACAATACTCAAATTTTGCATTGAATAAAATACCCTATCTACTACATAGATTCGTGGAACTTTATCTCTAAAATACCATAATTCCATCATTTCGTATTCTAATTTTCCAAGAAACATATCTCTCGATCATGAATTTTAGATTACAAAGAGAAATAACACGTAAATATGAAGATTCAACCATCATCCAAAGAATCCAATTTCTCAATCTAGACATTTGGAATTCATGTAAAAGCAAATAATCATTCATAACAATGATAATTCTCAATGTTTGCAAACCCATATACGAACAAAATACAATGAAATTGATTAAAACGAGAAGATACATGATTACTAATTTGTTCAAACACATTGTTCATGAAAATTAAAAGATAAATAAAGTTGGATTACCAAGAGAGATACAAGATTAAATGAGATAAATTGAAGAATAAATGCATATAAATATCTCCTTCAAGCCTTCCTTCTCTTGGGTGCTCCACTTTCGTTCTCCAGAAACTCTCTAAATAAAATTGATCCAAAAGTCCAGAATAAAATTTTTCTCCAGGTTTTTATAGTCTCATAGCAAACATAGTCGAACACGGGTTCCGACACGGCCGTGTTGCAGGCCGTGTCGACAGTTCCAAGGCAGTTCCACACGAGCAGACGTGTTGGGTCATGGGCCGTGTTGGATGACACGGGTACTGACACGGCCGTGTTGGACAACACGGCCGTGTTGTTCTTCATATTCTTCGGACACGGGTAAGCCGGATTTAATTCTTCGATTTGTCCCGAGAAGGACATGGTCTGGACACACGGGCGTGTTCAGACCCGTGTGAATAAATAGTTCCAGCTAAGATAGAACACGGGTAGGCACACGGGCGTGTTCCTACCCGTGTTCGACCAATTCTTCTGCTTTGATCAGCCCTCCTGGTCCTGTCAACTCCCCTGTTTGCTCCAAGACTTTTAACTCCACTGACTAGTCATACCTGCATTAGAAAAATGACGTAATAAGTGGGGAGTTCAATACATAAAATAGTAACGACTCTAACCTATTCTCTACTATTCATGATAACACCAATTCTCAACTATTTTGCACAATTACTTGAGTAAAGGGGTAGAAAACAGTGGACATGATTACAATTATGATAGTCAGAATCTATCATAATTGTCCTCATCATACTTCAAGCTTGTAATCGAACTCAACCTACTTTTAATTTGTCTATGATTGAAGTATGTTTGTCTAGTTACTTCTTCTATTGTAGTTGTGATGCACTCACCTCCGCTCGCTCCTACTCACCAGTGCACTTGAATCCACTCTAGCAAGGGATAGAGTTTGTGTTTGAAGAGGTGTTTATTGCCCTCACTCTCGCACTTGCTCTCCGTCCATTCGCATACCAAAGCACGTCATTGCGGCCTGCACTCACTCATCCACCAAGCAAAGCGGTGCTAGCGACCCGCAGTAGTTTTATTTCTGTTCTGTAGCATTAGCAAATCAAACCAAAACCCCCCTGTTATTTATTTTCACTCTTAGTGATGATCTTCACCCAATGCTATCACATACCCTTCCTGCATTCCCTAGATCGATAGTCGGGGAAGCTATTCCCAATTTATTACTTGACAACGACCGATACACTTGCCATCAGCGCATCACTGATCTCTGTCCGGCCGATGATCGTCGCCTTAGAACCCATGACCTAAACCACATCCACAGCCCCAAAACTGCTGTGTAGGTGGTGTAATGCCCTAAAAATCCTGAAAACGGAAGGATTGGAAGTTAACGCACAACGCTAGTGCTAATGATGGTGTTAGCCCTTGAATTAAATCGACTGTCATCTTGGGTATATACTTCGTGGCGGTAGAAATGTTTTTCATTGCAATACCACTCGATGCACTCAACACTTTCGACGAATCGTTGACAAATATCGCGGGGCGAGAGTGAGCTATCGCGTGGCGAGAGTGAACTATCGCGTGGCGAAATGCTGATTAAAATTGCTTATGCCTCGGGAAGATACTGCTCAGTGATAGTAAGTTAACACCGAAGGTATCTTGCCACGTGGAAGTACAGTGGCGGTTGGTTTGGGCGACAGAGTGATGCCAATTGGCCCAAGCGGTGACCGCCAATGATACCGTGATTCGGTAGCGGATACCGTGCAGCGGTAGCTTGCTGTTAAGGGATGGATTTGAGATTTCATTCTCATTTTCCTCTCACACTTTCTATCTTGGTTCATGAGCTTCTTGAGGGAAGAGAGGGAAGAAAGTCTAGGAGGCTAAGAGGGTAAGCGATCTCTGATGTGCTTGAGATCAGAATTACGAGTTGACGCAAGATCCGCAGAGAGGACGTTGTGATGAACAGTTCCATCTGCATCAAAGAACAAGGGCATGGCTCCTAAGCAATCGGTAAGGGTAACGACTTTCTCCTTAAACATGTGAAGTACTTAATTTGCATACGTGTATGGAACCCCTAACCAAAGGGTGAAGAAAAGGGTAGTTTCCAGCAGGTAGATCATTGTGATCCCCGATAAAACTTGCATTTAGAATCCGGAATCGAAGTACGAAATATGCATGTTGTGTGAAGCCCAATCTGGACAGGTTGGTCTGCAATGGTGATGAATTGATTTGTGTACCGAAGAAGACTCTGTGGTTAAAACGTATGGATAAACATATAGAATTTGGGGTCTAGGGGTGTGCAGGATGCTGTAGTGTTAGTATTGGAGGTGATCTCCAGGAAAACACCCTAAAAGAGGGAAAGAAGCGACTTCTGTCCCTACCACGCAGCGATAGTACTATTGCCGGCGATACCTTCTACTAAGCTATGAGGCCTGTCTCTAGGAGACATAGGGCCATTGTTTGAAGTTGAGAGCCTTGTGAGTCCATCTAAAGTGGCCATGCGAGCTAACCAGAATGTTATTGTGAAGCCTGTGTTTGTGAGACAAGGTACGTTGCATGAAAAATTATGAGCCTAGAGAGCCTAACTATTGGCCATAAGATCCATGATGATCATTACAGGCTCAGGTCCTAGGGATATGCGAGCGGCAATTAATGCTGACAGCCTGGAGTGCCCAGCAAAAAGGCC
This sequence comes from Platanthera zijinensis, assembly GCA_039513925.1. NCBI lineage: Eukaryota > Viridiplantae > Streptophyta > Magnoliopsida > Asparagales > Orchidaceae > Platanthera > Platanthera zijinensis. The sequence continues at coordinate 24,736,219 of CM077094.1, read as the reverse complement.
AGAGAGCCGAACGGGCAAGGGGAGGCTAACCTGCATATTGTCGTATGCTATGATGGTTGTGACTGTCAGCATTGACATGGAGATTTGATCAACAGGCTATGGCTGAACTGTACCCGCATTATGTCGTTCTGACTAAGATCGCCTAATGTAACTGTCTTTTATCATTGACATATTAAGAGTCTTAGGCCCCGAGCCAGAAACACTAGAATGCTCAAGTATAGCATCAAGTCTGGGACAATGGAAGGTGGTGGGACCCAGGATGTCTGGTACACCGAGACTGTGTCCTGAGTGCACAGGGCGTGTGACCGATCGAGCTTGCATCAGTGGCGAATGGTGCTTAAGTGCACATTATTATTTGCCATAAAATATATATGCTACTTGCAGGGAAGGAGAACTGCCACTCAGAGTGAGGGGTGGGGTCTTTATAAATTGGTCAGCTAATGCTGACCGTTGCTTTGTTTGCCAGGTTTTGGTGGGTCGTGCTATGCAGGTGCTGGAGAGCCAAGTGAAAATTATCGGGCTAAAGTCCCTTATGCCACAATTGACTGGCCCTCGAATTCCCAAAGGACAACGTTTACTATTTCTCATGTATGGCCGGTATGTATGCTGATGTATGAAAACATTTTTTATAAAGGAAACAGTTGTAAGACCTTAAGGCCTAAATATTTGTTGTATTTGGTTATCATTCATATATGTGTAGTGGACATTTATGGTATATGGGTTCTACAACTTAATCGTCTTCCATTTGAATGCGCTCTGAGTTAGGATGCATAAACGATAATATGGTATTAATGCGTAAATCCGCCCACTGTCTGTGGAATATGGCATGGGGCCCCGGCAGAACCCTCTGTTATATTTCATATGGCAGATGGAGGTGTTATAATTTGGTATCAGCTTTGGGTGTCGGTCTTTCTTATTCTAATTCGTGGTCTAATTATTTTAAGGGGTGGTGAGCATGTGTAGGTGCGTTACCATTATAACATGAATGAACCCATGAATGTCCACTTAGGAATGAAAATACGCATTTTCAAGGAGCTTGCGTTTTCTTATAAATGCTTTTTGCAATATTGTGCATTGCTTAATTGTGTGTTTCACGATTATAGGAAACGAGAAGTGGTGCGGGGCAGTAGGAACCCTAGCACTCGGTGGAGAGTAATGCACCAATTGAGGTGCCAAAACCTCCTCCTTCTGCGAAAACTATACAATTTGTTGCGGAAGCCATGTTCGCATTAATCAACGCGCAACTAGGAGGGCGAGTATAACCTGCTACCCCTGTAGTGTTCTAGGAACCGGTTGGCGTAGTTGAACATATGTTGGTATGAAAAGTGGTTGTTGAGCCAATGACCCCAAGGCGAGCGATGGAAAATTAATTGAAATACGTAATGAGTTTCAATCCCCCTATGTTTCGGGTAGTAGAACCCCTACACATACCGAAGATTGGCTCTCAATAATAAAGTGAATCCTGACGGCAAATGAAACGAAGGAGTGGCAGAAAGTCATTATAACTACCTTCTTGTTAGATGGTGAGGCTAGGCTATGGTAGGATGAGTCAGAGCTGCACTAGTTTGTTGCTCGGCCGTTACTTCAGATCTCGATGGTAGAATTCTCGAGGTGTTTTCTGGCGAGATATATTCCATCTACACAACGGATTGCAATGGAAAACCAATTTTAAAGGCTAAATCAAGGCAAAAATTCTATGGATGACTACTTGCATGAGTTTAAGAGATTAGGAAGGTATGTAGGCTTTACATTTGTAGACGAGGAATGGAAAACAAATCGGTTCTATGAAGGGTTGAGAGATGACTTGTGATTGCTTCTCTCAGGACCGATGACGTATGGTTTTCTTATCTTGGTCAATACGGCCCATTCCCTCGAACAAGATATGAAAAGTGTGCAACTAAGAATGACTTGGAGATAAAGAAGCCGGAGTTTAAAGTACCTAGCTCGAGAAAGTTTGGGTATAAAAAGTGGAAGAAGAAGACTCAGTCTTCGGGAACAGCATCTTTTAATAAATCTGTGTGACGACAGGGGGAGGTCCTCTAACTTGTTACACATGTGGCAAGGTGGGACATATGTCCCGAGAATGTCGGTGTGGCCCTCCAAAGATTGAGAAAAAGATTTGTGTGACTTAGGCTGAAAAGGGAAAAATAGTCGTGGAGTCAACTTTATCTCAAGCGCAACCCCTACTATAATCTTGGCCAGCAGGAGGCCATAAAGCAAAGTGATGTCGTAATAGATATGAGTTAAGATACAGTTTGTACTGCTTTCCATACTTATTACCTTGTTCATTGCTTGTGTATGATTTGTTTGAATTAGGCTTTGTCCTGATATCAGAATATCCGGTGAGAGCATGGTATGATGTAGGAGCTTCTTAGTCCTTTCTGTCTGAGAACTTTGCGGTGCATATCGGAGTTCCTTTGTTTATACCGACAGATCGAGTGAATGTGTTGTTTCCTAGCAGGTGCTTGATGCGCGTGTATCAACACTACTATGTTGCGGTGTGGATAGGAAGTCATGACTTTGGTTCGTAAGCATCTATGCTACCGATATCTGAGTTTGATGTAAAATTTGGTATGAACCGGCTCTCGGAGCAGCATGCCTATATAGATTGCAACTCTAAGGAAGTTATACTGCGGAAACACATCGACCATGAGACGAAGTTCGTGGGTATGCGATGATTGAGCAAGATATTGATGTCTGCTCTCTAGGTAGTCAAGGTAGATCAGAAGGGCACGAAATTATTTTCACGTTATTGGAAGCTTTAGAGTCAAAGCCTAGTTTGAGTGACGTTCTTATTGTATCGGAGTTTGTAGATGTTTTTCCTAAAGATATCCCTATGTTACCACCCTAGCGAGAGTTTGACTTTGCAATTGAGCTGGTGTCAGGTGCAAAAAATATTCTACGCTCACCATACCGAGTGGTGCCATAAGAAATGGGAGAACTAAAAGTTCAGTTGAAAGAATTGCAAGAGCAAGGATATATACATTCGAGTATATCACAGTGGAGTGCACCGGTGCTCTTTGTGAAGAAGAAGGATGGAGGCTTGCGTCTATGCCTTGACTATCGTGAACTGAACAAGTTGACAAAAAAGAACAAGTATCTGTTTCCTCGAATCGATGATCTGTTTGATCATCTGGTTGGATCGATAGTCTATTTGAAGTTGGACTTGAAGTCTGGCTATTGGCAATTTGAGAATTCGGGAAAGTGATATTCCCAAGACAACGTTTGGTACACGCTATGGGCATTATGAGTTCACTATAATGCCTTTTGGACTCACTAATGCGCCATCAGTACTCATAGATCTGATGCATAGGACTTTTTGAGAGTAATTGGACATGTTTGTGATTGTCTTTAATGACGACATATTGGTATACTCTCAGTATGAAGAGGATCATGCAAAACATCTGTGGTTGGTTTTGCATACCCTGATAAGGAATATACTCTTTGCCAAGTTCTGAAAGTATGAGTTTTGGCTGTCGTCAGTGGCTTTTCTTGGCCATGTGGTTAGTGGAGAGGGTATTGCTTTGGAACCGGCAAAGGTCGTTGCTATACGAGGGTGTCTTGTGTTGTCTACTATAGCGGAAGTCAGGAGCTTCCTTAGACTTGCTGGCTACTACAGGTGCTTTGTGGAGAACTTTTTACGGATAGCTTTACCTCTCACCACACTGACGAGTAAAGATCAGAAGTTCGTTTGGATTCCAGAGTGCACACGGGATTTTGTGAAGTTAATGAGTCGCTTGACCACGACCCCAATCTTGGTTTTGCCATATGGTAATGATGGTTATGAGATACACAGTGATGCTTTAGGGAGCTGCTTAGGATGTGTTCTTCTGCAATTCAGAAAGGGTATAAATTATGGCTCATGCTAGTTGAAAGTGCACGAGCAAAACTATCCAGTACACGACTTAGAATTGACGGTTGTGATTTTTGCACTTAAACTGTGGCGCCATTACCTATATGGCATGAAAGTTGATATCTTCACAAACCATAAGAGCCTTAAGTACTCAATAAATCATTAGGATCTGAACATACGACCACGGAGGTGGATGGAGTTCCTCGGGGACTACACCTTTGAGATACATTACACTCCCGGGAAAGGAAATGTGGTCGTAGATGACTTGAGTCGTAGGACTCTAGTACGGGCAAGTTTGCTACAGATGCATTATGAGCATCTGATCCAGGAGTTAGAGGCTTTAGATATTTCTTGTGTTGATAAGAATACCACTGCAAATGCCTCCTTGAACTGGACGAAGGTGAAATATGATCTCGCGGACAGGATTCGACCAGCAACAGAACTCGATGAGAGTATGAAATGCTATGTAGCGGATAGGTCAGATTCCCAGTTCTCCTTGGATGATGGTATTTTGCTACAGGACGGTCGTTTGTACATCCCAAATGTGGGTAAACTACGAGAAAAGTTGATGTATGAAGCACACTTTACTAAATACTCAATCCACCCAGGAAGCACAAAGACGTACGTGTATAAGGACATGAAAAAGATATTTTGGTGGTCGGGTTAAAAGAAAGCCACATCTCTTTACGTGGCGAGGTGCCATACTTGCGCCTTGGTAAAAGAAGAATGTCCGAAACCTGGTGTTTTTTGAAGTCGTTGCCAATTCTAGTGTGGAAGTTTGATAACATCTCTATGGATTTCGTACATGAGTTTCCGAGATCACGGAGTGGGAACGACGCTGTGTGGGTGATCATTGATCGGTTGACAAAGGTATCGCACTTCATATTGAATAAGAAGACGATTCAATTGAAAAGTTGGCTAAGTTGTATGTTGACAACATAGTAAGGTTGCACGGTGTGCCCCGTAGCATCGTCAGCGATAGAGATGGGCGCTTTACTTCTAATGATTAGAGGTTAATCCACAAGTTGTTGGGTACTAAACTGAAGTTCTGTACAGCCTTTCATCCACAAACGGATGGTCATACTGAGAGGACCAACAATATAATGGATGATATGCTTTGTTTGTGCGCCTTGGATTTCGGGAAGAGGTGGGAGGACCATCTCTATATGACCGAGTTCGCCTATAATAATAGCTATCAAACTAGCATTCAGATGGCGCCCTTCGAAGCTTTATATGGTTGGAAATGCCGTAATACATTAGCTTGGGGCGAAAATAGGCGGATCGAAGCTGTATAAATGTAATGAGGTTGAAGATGCCATTTTGAATATACACACTATTCGAGAGCGGTTATTGATGGCTCGGGATATACAAGCAAAGTACTATAATGCCAATCACTGTAACGTGGAGTTTGCGGTGGACGATAGGGTATATATAAAGATAAAACCATTTAAAGGTGTGTCCAGGATTCGACGCTTGAAAAACTGTGTCCGAGATACATTTGTCCATTTGAAGTGATTGAACGAGTTGGTGAAGTTGCTTATTGACTTTCTCTTTCGACGAAAGTGGATTGCATGATGTATTTCACATCTAACTCTTGCGGAAGGCTTTGCCAGAACCTACGCAAGTGATTGTGGATTATCACGTACCAGTTGATAGTGGGCTAAAATGAAGGTTAGACCCATTCGTATCGAGGATACAGAGATCAGACAACTACGTAACGAAGCTATTGGGATGGTCAAAGTCCATTGGGACAATTGTGGCCGTGAAGAATTGATATAGAAGCGCGAGCAAAGCATGCGAGATGAATTTCCCGAGTTGTTTTTTTTATAAAATCATGTTATAAGCTTATATACTGATTTTATTTCCATGAATAAAATTTTGGGACAAAATTTCTTTAAATGGGGGAGAATTGTAATGCCCCAAAAATTCTGAAAAATTGAAGGATTGGAAGTTAACGCGCGGCGCTATTATTAATGTCGGTGTTAGCCCTTATATTAAAATTGACTGTCATCTCGGGTTTCTACCGCGCGACGGTAGAAAGGTATCGCGTGGCGATACCACTCGACGCACTCAATGCTTTCGATGAATAGTTGAGATACAACCGCAGGGTAGTAGTGAGATATCACATAGTGATAGGCTAATTAAAATGGCATATGCCTCAGGAAGGTACCGATCGATAGTAGTAAGTTAACACTAGCGGTAGCTTGTCACATGGCAGTACAGTGGCTGCTGGTTTGAGCGACAGGGCAATGTCAATTGGCCCAAGTGGTGATCGCCTTTGATACAGCGTGGCGGTAACAGATACCACGTTGCGGTAGCTTGCTGTTAAGGTATGGATTTGAGATTTCATTCTCATTTTCCTCTCTCACACTTTCTCTCTTGGTTCTTTAGCTTCTTGAGGGAAGAGGAGGAAGAAAGTCCAGGAGGCTAAGAGGAGAAGCGATCCAAGGTGTGCTTGTGAATGGAGTTACGAGTCGACGCTAGATCCACATAGAGGACGCTGTGATGAACAGTTCCATCCGGATCAAAGAATAAGGGCATGGCACCTAAAAGATCAATAAGGGTAATGACTTTCTCCTTGGACAAGTGAAGTCCTCAATTTGCATATGTGCATGGAACTCCTCACCAAAGGTTATAAGAAAAGGGAGGTTTCCAGCGGGTAGATCATTGTGATCCCGGATAAAACTTGTATTTTGAATCCAGAATCGAAGTTCGAAATAGGCATACTGTGTGAAGCCCATCTGGACAGGTTTTTCTAGATTGGTGATTAAATGATTTGCATATCAGAGAATACTCTGTGGTTAAAACATGTGGATAAACGTGTAGAATCTGTAGTCTGGGGCTGTGCAGGATGCTGTAGTGATAGTACTGGAGCTGATCTCCAGGAAAACACCCAAAAAGATGGGAAGAAGTGTAACGCCCCGAAACTCAAAAGAGGAACGGATGGTATTTTCAGGCCAAGTTAGGTTCTGAATAGGATGACACGGGCGTGTCAAAGGGCGTGTCGTGCTTGAGTTCAAATATTTTTTGAGAGGTCAACGAATTTCAGTCGACAAGCGTCGAGACAGGGCACACGACCTGAGACACTTGTGTGTCATAGGCCGTGTCGTGCTCGGGCAGTTTGGCAAGTTATGCTGAGGTTATTACACGGCCTGGAACACGGGCGTTTCCTAGGGCGTGTCTAGCACACGGCATGTGACACGGGCGTGTCACATGGTCATGTCATGTTCGGGATTAGACGGTTGCAGCTTAGATTGAGGCACACGACCTATGATACGGGCGTGTCACATGAGACACGGGCGTGTCCCAAGCCATGTCACAGGCCGTTTCCTGTTCTTTAATTTCTTGGTTGACGGCGAGTGAGGGAACACGGCCTTTGACACGAGCGTGTCACAAGCCGTGTTCCGCCCAGGAAATTCATTTTCAGGGCGAATCGTGGCCATTCGTTTCCTTAAAGTAAGATTCGACGGCTCAGGCTTTACCCTACAGGTATTAGGCCAGGAAAAGGGTTTCAAACCCTCATTCCATTTAGATTTTTCTCTTTCTAAGAGTTAGAGGGAGGGGAGAGCAAGGAAGAAGGTGGAGGAGATTCCAGCCGCCAGAGAAGCTTTGGTGCCCCGTTTCTCGAGCGGAGTCCAGATCCGCGAAGGCAAGATCGTTGTGGGGGTGTTCATCCGACCAAGTTTCTCCATGGCTAGGAAGAGAGGTCGTAAGGTAACGACACTTCTCCTCTTAGTTTTTAGGATGCACGCTTAACATCTCTTCTTTCCTGTTTTTGGGCTCCAGATCTCTCAAATGAGAGGGGTATTGGTTTACATGGTTCAAGAGGAACCTCCGGGTCAATTGTGTACGTCCCTGGCAAGTTTTTTGTAACACCCCATCCGTCGTATGGCATATAGCAGAAGGTCAAGCTAGAAATCGACGCCATATACCACAGACAGTCGGAAGGGTTACATAAGAATATCAAAAATCAACTGCAACTACTCGTCCTAACTCAGAGTATTCTAGCGGAAGCTTTTAAACAGTTTGTAAGAACCCATAATTGAATAACAACTATCATGAATGTCCACTTACCACCATAGGAATGAAATAACAAATACACTGAAAGTACTTGGCCTTGTGGCCTTACAAGAGTTCACTTAACAAAGTAATGTTTTACATACATCGGCTCGCAGGCCAGCCACACATGACAAAAGTAAAACAACAATTCGCTTTGGCCTTCGAGGGCCAGCTCAGCAGCATGGGCTTCAGCACGCTATTTGGTACCTGGCTCCACAGCACATGCAAGCAACATTCCACCGCACGGCTGCAAACAAAGCAACAGTAAGCTAAAGATGACCAAATTATAACGACCCTGCCCCTTAATCAAGACGGCAGTGCTCCTTCCCTTCATTTCATTAGCCCAGCTAAACAACAAAGTGCAAACATACTTCGCCACAGGTGTAGGCTCGCATGGCCAAACACCTCATGCACTCAGGGCACATTTTCGGTGAATCTGGTAAATTTCGTGGCTTCACCACCATCCTCGGGATGGCAACATCGTGAGCATTTTAGTCTTTCTGACCACCGTCTAAGACTCCTGACTATGCAAACGGCCAGTTCCACTTTTGGGCCTCTAGCACCGAACCGCATAGCCCATGTCCGCTTCCACTTGCCCGTTGCTCACTCTGCCTAGTCACTTTATGACGTACGCGTGGGCCAAGCTGCTCCCGGATCCTAATACATTCACAATCATCACATAACCAAGTTATGTACATGGCTGGCTCCCCGGCCGCCAAGTTAAAAAAACTACGTTTCCGCTCAGTTTTCCGGGTGCGCCTTGGAGTTAATCCCCAAGTATCCATGCTGCAATCTACCATGTAGAAACCCGAAAAAACACATAGCACGGAGTCTTCTCCGGCAATCCATACAATATGCAACATCACCGATCCAGACCAACACGTCCGGGTAGGCTTCACACACAATGTCTATGTCCGTACTTCAATTCCGGACTCTATATGCAATACAAGGGGGACTATTCACATCTACCCCAAGGAGCACCGCACACTCACCGGACACTCGCGGGAGCGGGTTTCCCATGTAGAAAGAAATAGAGCTTCACATACTCAAGTAGAGAATCGTTACCCTTGAAGTTCGCTTTTGCGCCATGGAAATCTATCCAGATGGAAAGCTTCGCAAAGGAATTTCCTCCACAGATCTGGTCTCGGTTCTCGACTCGGTGCTCTGATGCTCCGCTGGCGGCCGGTTTTCCCTATTCCTTCCTCAACCAGTCTCTCCTCTTTATAACTCCTTAGAAAGAGAAGGCTTAATAGATAATAAGGAATTAATCCTTTATTCCCGACCTTATTAAAGCAGGAACACATCTAGGCCGTCAGATCTTGTTTAAAGAAAACGAATGGCTCAGATTCGCTTAAAATCTCTCAATCCTGGGCCGAACTCGGCCTTGCACACGGCCATGTTCCAGGCTGTGTGCACCGATCCAGGTACGATCGTCGAGCACAGAAAAAGACACGGGTTCAGACACGCCCGTATCTCAACCTGACACGCCCGTGTCGGGTCCCGACACGCCCGTGACCTTGGGGTGTATCACAGATAACCGCCACGCCAACCATCACGTCACTTGGTGGACACGGGCAAGGACATGCCCGTGTCAAATGGGACACGCCCGTGTCGATCAGTACACGCATGTGTAACTCGGTTGTGCACTCCTAGCAACACATCCCATGTTTTTAACCCGAGAAGGACACGGGTGGTGACATGGGTACGGACACGCCCGTGTCGATACTATTCCAAAACCGTGTTTTCTTCCGTGTTCTTTACTGGACACAGCCCAACCAACACAGAAGGACACGACTGATGAGTCCCGTTTATATAGGGTTTTGCCGACTCATCCGGGCTGGTTTTCATGACTTTTCAGTGGTGTTCATTAATATTTCATTCCTACTGCGTTTCAAGTTTGGTGCACTTTTCTAGCCCATGGGTGCGCAATTGCGCATTCAATTGCTGGGGGTATTCACTTGGTGCTCCCCAGGGCTCGTTCCAGTAGTTTTTATTGCATTTTGTTATTGCTGGAGGGTCCTCCTTTGTGAGTTTTTATTGTGTGCAGGTGGTAAATTTTCCCCTCTTCAGAATTCTGATTTGTGGAAAATGTACGGTCGTGCGTTTTCTTGGCGTACGGTTTATTTTCGTCGTGCATTTTCTACAGAATATTTTGGAAGATTGACCAGCCTGTGCGATTGCTTCACGCACGGTTTCATTGGAACCGTACATGAAGGAAACGCATGGTTTTCCTATGGCCCTCTGATTTTTCTCCGTTCTGTGGTTGGTCGTGCGTCTTCTTCACGCACGGGAGGAAGCGCACGTATGTGCGTAAAACGCACGATTACACTCTGCTGCCTGTGTTTTGTGATTTCTGTCATTACCTGTGCGATTTCCTTAGCGCACGGGCGGAATCCACCGTACGTGAGTAAAATGCATGGGTAAACGCTTCTTCTTACTCAGGCGCTTTCTGGATATTAATATCACACGATTTGGTTGTGCGCCAGACCGTGCGTTACCATTTTTTCTGACTTTTAATATTTAAGCCGCAGATTTCTTCTGGACCGGATCATCTCCGTTTTCCCCCGCCATTTCCGCTCCTTTGGGAGGGGAACTCGTCCCTCCAGCTGTCATTCTCTCTCTCCTCCATGGGAAGCTCTTCCGACCATCATTTTTCCTTCGAAAGCTTGCAAAAGTTCCGTCTCCGACCATCTTCATCTTCTCCGACCTCCAAGCTACCATCCGAGCTACTTGTTGCTGCACTTGAGAAGTCCTCCGTTCAGATCCGACTTAGCGACCATGAAGAGGACGAGTTAGAAGAAGGAAGTGACAGCCCTTCTGGATCCCAGACGCCTTCCGAAGACCGAGCTAGGACGAGGATTGACAACCTTTGCTTCTGGCCGAGAATCTTGGAGAGCTTTCGTGCGCTCGGTTGTATTTCTTCACTTTTACTAAACTTGTCATGTTTTAAACTTGTGATAATAAACTTGTAGCTTGATAACATTGATTTTGCTTGAGTTTCATCTGAGTTTGCTAATGAGGCTTTAATCTTCGGTTGTGTTTGAGCTATTCTAGCCATTGCTAGAAGTGAGGGCGGAGAAAAGGTGTTTACGACCCTCACTTGTTCTTTCACTTCCGCTATTATTCTTTGGAGTAATTCATCCGGGCGATGCGGTGAAGGCGACCTGCGCTAGTTTTATATTGTTTTAGCATAGTAAATCCAAATCGAAACCCCCTTGTTCTCTTAGCACTTGCACTCGTTTCTCTTAACGCTAAAACCCATGCTCCCTACATGCGCTCCGCGAGAGATTGATACTCGAGAATACTACTCCCCATTATTATGACTTGGCCCTAAACGGTAGTCTTACCGCTAGCACATCAACGGCCTTGGACACGCCCGTGTCCCAGGCTGTGTGTCCCTATTTACCACCAAAAATTCCTTAAGACGCGACTGGTTCATTTACGATTTTCGGGGCATTACATTTTTGCATTAGAAATCCGCTCTGTTAGTGGATTAGGCATTGTGGGTGAAGCCATAGTCGCGACCGTTAGTCTGACTCGGTGATGTTGCATAGAGAGCCTTAAGGATTCGGTAGAAATCCATTGCAGCAAGATGTAATTGTAATGTATGTGTTTTCCCCCTTTTCTTGAGTGAGTACATGTTGCTGGAACCGGACAAGGTTGGCTCCGCATTGGAGGTAGAGGGTTTCCTTGGTGCGCGGGAATATTGCAGTACAAATGGTGGATTTGGGTGGAAAGATTATGGTTGTGTTATGCTAAGGCGTGGCTATGTCTCCGTGGTCGGCTGGCTATCCCATGACGTGCAAGTCATGTGGGGAGAGTGTCCCGGCGAGACTAGTCCCCTTCTATAAGACTGACGAGAACGCCAAGCGTAGGGCAAGACCGAGCAATGAAGCCATGAGCGGGTGGGGTCCAGCAAGTGTTCTTAGAATTGGTTTGTGTGTGAGATGGAATCCTGCTGCGAGAAGTCAGAATTTGCAGGCAAGCCCGGGTTTATTACCCATGTGAGGGTGGGGCCTTGGCAAGATTTTCGTGTAGCGGATTTTGGGATGTTAGGGGCACTGTAGTCCCCTTTTGTTTGCGTATTTACACCAATGGGGAAATGGATGTACCCAGTTGTGATGATGATGTGCTAGTTGCATACGCGATAGTGTGTCTTGGGCGAAGCCCTAGTTTGTATACATGCTGCATAGTAGGCCCCTTTTTATTCTGTGCTCAATAGAGAAAACATGATTATTGTATGAGACATCCAAACCTGTTTTAAAGCTTTACATGTTTATGTATATGGTATACAAAGTGCTGACTTGTAGGTTGGAGGGGTACCCCAGGGTCCATTAGGGGCAGCCGGGAGGAGATGTGCTTGATACACAGTAGAGATGAGCCTTTGCTAACCCACATTACTACAAATTATTACAGGGCAAGGACTACAAGCGAGAGCAAGTGCGCCGACCGAGAAGCCCTAAGCCTCATAAAGTGTTTGTTGTGCTTTCTAGCTTGTTTCCTTTTGATTGTATGCTTCATGTTTTGGTATATTCCGTCTTGCATGCCGAGGTATCTTAGGAGTGTTGTTGCACGTTGATGTTTGACCTTGTGGTCTTTCTATTTTGGACTCTTTTGATGTAAGGCCATAAGGCCGTTGTAATACTCCTATTTTAGTAGTGGATAACTTCTAGTTGTTTGGTATGTTTCCGCTGAGTTTTATTCTGAGTTTTGAGATTGGGTAGTTAATATCATCTTTTAATGCCAAAGCTATGGCGTCTGTATGTTGTGGGACCCTGTGTAAGACCCCAACCTCGGAGATGATCGCGGGGCGATCAAACAGCACTTTTGGAGGTCTGAACAGGGGCACACGGCCAGGCACACGGCCGTGTGCCTACCCGTGTTCAGTGGTCTTTGGTGGTTTTGTGCAGTCTCGAGTCAGAGAAGGACACGGCCTGGGACACACGACCGTGTCTCAAGCCGTGTGTGGGGCACACGGCCTCGAACACGGCCGTGTTCGAAGCCGTGTTCATGAAGCCCGACGATCGTTCCTGAAGCTCCAGGTAACACGGCCCGTAGCACACGGCCATGTCAGGACCCGTGTCGATCGGCGTAACTGATATTTTGGGTTGTATCCGGGCCGTCCGGATCTTTTATGTTGGATCTAACGGCTGTGGGTTAACCAAGGGGGTATTATGGATGAGTTTGGGGCTGAATTCCCTCATTTCAACCCTACCTTTCTCTTTCTAAACTCTTAGAGAGAGGTGAGAGCCAAGAGGAGGAGGAGCAAAGTTCCGGCCGCCGGCGGAGCACCGGAGCACCGACTCGTGATCCGAGTCCGGATCCTCGAAGTCAAGGGCGAGGCGAAGCTTTCCATCCGTCTACATCTTCATGGCGGGCACGCGGAAATCTACGAGGGTAACGATCCTCTTCATAGGGCATGTGTAGTCGCCCTTCTTTCTATGCATGGGGAAATCCCCCTCTCGCGAGTGAGCGTTGAGGCGCGGAATCCCTTCGGGTAGATATGTAAAGTCCCCATTGTTAGAGCCCGGAATCGGAGTACGGGCGTAGGCATTGTGTGTGAAGCCTATTCGGGTTTAACCCGGATCGGTGATGTTTGCATTGCATGGCCGGAGAAGACTCCGCGCCGATGATTTTAGTTTTTCGAAATTTCTACGCGGTAGATTGCATACAGGGATCCTTGGGGGTTAACCTCAAGGTGCACCCGGAAAGCTTGGGCAGAATCGCATTGCCGCCACGATGTTGCCTTGGAGGGCAAATCGGTACATAACGGGGTTATGTGCGTGTTTTGATCGATTGTGGGAATGAGGAGAAACTTGGCCCGCACCGATGGCTAAATGGCCGTGGTGAAGTGAGCAACGGGCGGGTGGAACTCTACCCATTCCAAGTGGTCTCGGTAGAAGCGACCTAAAGTACATGGGACTTCCCGGGAGGCTGGAAACGGCCTAGGCTTCGGCTGAAAGGGCTAAATGCTCACGAGAGTTGCCATCCGAGGGATGGTGGTGGAATCGCGGTGTCGGACTGGGTCCGGACCGGGTTCACCAGTTAGTTCCCTGAGAGCACGGAGTGTGCGGCCGTGCGTGCCGACACTTGTGGCGAATAGAATACTTTATAGAATTGCTATGGTAGTTTTATATGCAGGGAAGGAGCACCGCCGTCCCGAGAAACGGGACGGGGTCGTTATAATTTGGTCAGCTTTGCTGACCGTTGCCTTTTTGTATTGCCACCTCTTGGGTGGGTTGCTTTCTACAGGTGCTGCTGCGGAGCCAAGCGGCAAATAGCGGGCTAAAGCCCAAAGTTGCAGCGCCAGCCCTCGAAGGCTTAGTTATTAGCTTTTTCATATTCATGTATGGCCGGCCTGCGTGCCGATGTATGAAAGACGCTATCTTGTTAAGCGAACACTTTTGTAAGGCCTTAAGGCCGTGAACTCTTTTGTGTATTTTCATGTTCGTCATTCCTTTGTGGTATTTTGTTACTAGTGGACATTCATGCCTATATGGGTTCTTTGTTTAACTTAAAAATGCTTCCGTTAGAATGCGTTGTGTAGGACGTTGTTGTTAAATTGGTTGGAATGGTTGTCCATATTCGTAACCTTCCGGTCTGTCCGTAGTATATGGCGTCGGGCCCCGGCCGGACCTACTGCTATATGCTATGCGACGGATAGGGGTGTTACAAATTGGTATCAGACTACCGGTTTCGGTCTAACTTATTGGAATTCGCGGACGAATTCTTTTAAGGGGTGGTGAGCACGGTCACGTGCGTCATCGTTATAACATGAAAAAGAACCCATGAATGTCCACTTAGGAATGAAAATACACTTGTTGAGGAACCTGCGTGTTCCTTTAATTGCTGTTTGCAGTAGTGTTTGGTCGCTTATCGGTGTTTTTGCACGAATATAGGTGACCAGAAGTGGCGCTGGGCCGTCTGAACGGCCAGGTTCTGAGGCGAGCAGTGCGCCAAGCGATACGCCTGCAACACCTTTGTCTGCCGAGACCATTAGGTTGGTGGCGGAAGCGGTCATGGCAATGATTAATGCGCAGCCTGCAAGGCAGGTGCAGCAGCCTGCTCCTGCTGTGGAGCAAGTACCGCTTCAGACGGCAGAGCAAAGGAGGGTTGAGCAAGTTGTGTTGGAGCCAGAGTTGCCGCGGAGAGCAACTGAAAGACAACTGAAGCATGTCATGGGCTTTCATCCACCGGTGTTCACGTGGGCAGAAACCCCGACCCAAGCAGAGGATTGGCTCTCAAGGGTCAACAGGGTGATGACTGCGACGGAAACTGAAGAGTGGCAGAAGACCACTATAGCGACGTTCCTTTTGGATGGGGACGCAAGACTGTGGTGGGAGGGCCTAGAGCTGCATCAGTTGAGGGGAAGGCCATTGGCCGAAGTCCCGATGGAGGAGTTTGCGAGACTATTTATGGCTCGATACCTCCCCTCGGCGCAGAGGATCGCGCTAGAGAGCGAATTCCAGAAGTTGGTGCAGGGTGATAGCACCGTTGATGAATACCTCCACGAGTTTACTCGGTTGGGGAGATATGCCGGCGCTACCTTCGCAGACGAGGAGCGCAAGTCGAGCCGCTTTTATGAAGGGCTAAGGGATGATTTGAGGTTGCTACTGTCGGGGCCTAAGGCGCAGGGTTTCATGACCCTGGTCAGTTCGGCCCGGTCCTTGGAGAAGGATATGAGAAACGTGCAAGCGAAGAAGGAGAGGGAATCTGGTGGCAAGAGATCAGAGTTCAAGGCGCCGACTACGTCGAAGTCGGGCTACCGTAGATTCTCCAAGAAGTCTAGGACGTCGGGTCCAGCTCCTTCTGCAAGTGCCTCGGGGGCAACTACCAATCGAACCCCGGGCGCCTGCTTCACGTGTGGAAAGCCGGGGCACTTTGCCCGTGACTGCTGGAGTGGACGCTCAAAGTCCGAAAGGAGACAAGGAGCTACCTACGAGGAAAAGGGCAAAGCGGTGGAGTCGACCGCGTCCCACTATGCTGCGACTCAGCCTAGAGTCTACAACTTGGGCCAGCAGGAGGCCATCAAGCAAGCGGATGTGGTGACAGGTATGAGTTAATTTATGCAAGTTGACTTGAGAATACTATTACCTATTGCTTGTTAAGCTAATGTCTTTTGCTTAAGCTTTGTGGTGATTAGCGATAGTCCGGCACGGGCACTGTTCGACACTGGTGCTTCGCATTCTTTCTTGTCCGAACAGTTTATATCGCGTATCGGAGTCCCTTCTCCGATGGCGAAGGACAAGTTAGATGTGTTGCTACCGAATGGGTGCTCGATGCGTGCGGACAGAGTGTGCGCCGTGAAGGTTCACATAGGGAGCCAAGAGTTCGACTTGCTAGCGTCATTATTGCCGTTAGTAGAGTTCGATGTTATCTTTGGAATGGATTGGCTGTCAGAGCAGAAGGCTTGGATCGATTGCGACCGTAAGGAGGTCAAGCTGGGTGTAGGGCGGGAGACTACTTTCGAGGGGCTTAAGGGGTCGAGCAAGACACTGATGTCTGCTCTTCAGGTGGTGAAGGCGGTTCGTGCTGGTGCAGAGCTGTTCTTCGTATTAGTGGAGGCCGCAAAGCCGAAGTCCACTTTGGATGAGATCCCCGTGGTATGCGAGTACCCATATGTGTTCCCAGATAGCCTTCCTGGAGCCCCACCGCAGCGAGAGATTGATTTTACGATCGAGCTCGTGCCGGGTGCCAAACCCGTGTCACGTGCTCCTTATAGGTTGGCGCCAAAGGAGATGGCGGAGTTGAAGGTTTAGCTGGAGGAGCTGATGGAGCAAGGTTATGTGCGTCCAAGTTCGTCGCCTTGGAGCGCACCGGTCCTCTTCGTTAAAAAGAAGGACGGTAGTATGCGGCTGTGCATCGACTACAGAGAATTGAACAAGTTGACGGAGAAGAACAAGTTCCCGATCCCGAGGATTGATGATCTCTTTGATCAGTTAGTCGGATCGTCTGTATACTCCAAGTTGGACTTGAAGTCGGGATACAATCAGCTGAGGATCAGGGAATGTGATATCCCAAAGACGGCGTTCAGTACGAGGTACGGGCATTTCGACTTCACGGTCATGCCGTTTGGACTGACGAATGCGCCATCGGTATTTATGGATCTGATGAACCGGACGTTCAGAGATTACCTGGATCGCTTTGTGATTGTCTTCATCGATGACATTCTAGTGTACTCGCAGTGTGAGGAAGATCACTTTAAGCACTTGCACCTGGTGTTGGAGACTCTGAGAAGGAATGAGCTTTACGCAAAGTTCTCCAAGTGCGAGTTCTGGCTACCCTCGGTAGCGTTCCTTGGCCATATAGTGAGTGGGGAAGGTATAGCGGTGGATCCGGCGAAGATAGTTGCGATACGGGAGTGGTCTGTGTTGTCTTCGGTAGCAGAAGTCCGTAGTTTCCTTGGGCTTGCCGGCTATTACAAGCGCTTCGTAGAGAACTTCTCGCGGATAGCGTTACCTCTTACAAAGTTGACCAGGAAGGATCAGAGATTCTTATGGTCGCAAGAGTGCGTGCAGGCTTTCGAGGAGCTGAAGAGACGGTTGACCACGGCGCCAGTGCTCAGTTCGCCGAGTGGAACCGAGGGCTTTGAGGTGTATAGCGACGCTTCGGGTAGTGGTTTGGGCTGCGTGTTATTGCAGCATGGTAGCGTGATAGCGTATGGATCGCATCAACTAAAGGTGCATGAAAGAAATTATCCGGTGCACGACTTGGAGTTGGCGGCCGTGATATTTGCACTCAAGTTGTGGAGGCACTACCTATACGGAGTAAGGGTCGACATATACACCGATCACAAGAGCCTAAAATACTTGTTGGATCAAAAGGATCTCAATATGAGGCAGAGGAGGTGGATGGAGTTCCTGGGGGACTACACTTTCAAGATACATTATGTACCCGGGAAGGGCAACGCAGTTGCGGATGCGCTGAGCCGCAGGGCTCCCGCCCAAGCCAACTGGTTGTCGGTGCATGATGAGCGGCTAGTACGGGAGTTGGAGAAGCTTGAGATCTGTTGCGTTGACAAGCAGTCAAGCGCCAAGGCAATGTTAAACTGGACAGAGGTGCAGTATGACCTGGCTGACCGGGTTCGGCAGGCATTGGAGTTGGATGACTCCATGAAGGAGCTTTTGGAGGCCGCTCTGGATGGGTCAAATTCCCAGTTCTCGGTAGAAGATGGGTTGTTAAGGAAGGATCATCGTTTGTGCGTCCCAAGTGGGGGCAACCTCGGGCGGAGTTGATGTACGAGGCTCATCATACCAAGTACTCAATCCACCCAGGGAGCACGAAGATGTATCGTGATCTTAAAAAGTTGTTTTGGTGGCCGGGGCTTAAGAAAGATGTGGCGTTGTATGTGGCCAAATGTCAAGCGTGCGCCTTGGTGAAGGCGGAGTGCCAAAAGCCGGGTGGATTTCTGAAGTCCTTGCCTATACCGGAGTGGAAATTCGACGACATATCCATGGATTTTGTGCATGGATTGCCAAGATCGCAGAAGGGAAACGACGCCATTTGGGTGATCGTTGACAGATTGACGAAAGTGTCGCATTTCTTACCAATGAGGAAGGATGATCCAGTAGAGAAGTTGGCAAAGCTCTATGTGGATAGCATTGTGCGCTTGCACGGGGTGCCCCGCAGTATTGTGAGTGATCGTGATGGGCGTTTCACATCCAATGACTGGAGGCTAGTGCATCAAATGTTGGGCTCCAAACTGAAGTTTAGCACGGCATTTCATCCGCAGACGGATGGCCAGACCGAGAGAGTCAACAGAACCTTGGAAGACATGCTCCGCATGTGTACGATGGACTTCGGAAAGAGGTGGGAGGACCACCTATACTTGGTCGAATTTGCTTATAACAATAGTTATCAAGCAAGCATTCAGATGGCGTCGTTCGAAGCTCTTTACGGAAGAAAATGTCGCACGCCGTTGTCGTGGTTAGAAACGGGTGAGTCCAAGCTTTATCAGCGTCAAGACATTGAAGATGCCACTTCTTTAGTGCATACTATACGGGAGCGGTTGTTGATTGCCCAGGATAGGCAAGCCAAGTATTATAATGCCAAGCATAGGAACGTGGAATTCAGTGTTGGCGATTGGGTGTACTTGAAGATCAAGCCGTTCAAGGGTGTCTCACGGATTCGACGCTTGAAAAAGTTGAGTCCGAGATACCTTGGGCCATTTGAGATTCTGGAGCGGATCGGAGAAGCAGCTTATAGGTTGAGGTTATCAGCTGAGTTAAGTGCTTTGCACGATGTATTCCACATCTCGGTTTTGCGGAAGGCAGTGCAAGAGCCTTCGCAGGTGTTAGCGGCCGACCAAGTACCGGTTGAGGAAGGATTGACAACGAAAGTCAAGCCCATAGCTATTGAGGATTTCGAAGTCAAGCGACTTCGGAACAAGGAAATCAGAATGGTGAAGGTCCGTTGGGATAACTGCGGACGCGAGGAGCTCTCTTGGGAGAGAAAGCAGACGATGTGCGAGGAGTACCCCGAGTTGTTCCCCTCAGGTACTCGTTATGTTTGTTTTTTTTGTGTAGTCTCTGTTCTTAATTTCGGGACGAAATTCTCTTAAGGGGGAGGGAGTTGTAAGACCCCAACCTCGGAGATGATCGCGGG
Organism: Platanthera zijinensis; assembly: GCA_039513925.1. Classification (NCBI taxonomy): domain Eukaryota; kingdom Viridiplantae; phylum Streptophyta; class Magnoliopsida; order Asparagales; family Orchidaceae; genus Platanthera; species Platanthera zijinensis. The sequence continues at coordinate 24,716,703 of CM077094.1, read as the reverse complement.
GCGATCAAACAGCACTTTTGGAGGTCTGAACAGGGGCACACGGCCAGGCACACGGCCGTGTGCCTACACGTGTTCAGTGGTCTTTGGTGGTTTTGTGCAGTCTCGAGTCAGAGAAGGACACGGCCTGAGACACACGGCCGTGTCTCAAGCCATGTGTGGGGCACACGGCCTCGAACACGGCCGTGTTCGAAGCCGTGTTCATGAAGCCCGACGATCGTTCCTGAAGCTCCAGGTAACATGGCCCGTGGCACACGGCCGTGTCAGGACCCGTGTCGATCGGCGTAACTGATATTTTGGGTTGAATCCGGGCCGTCCAGATCTTTTATGTTGGATCTAACGGCTGTGGGTTAACCAAGGGGTATTAGGGTTGAGTTTGGGGCTGAATTCCCTCATTTCAACCCTACCTTTCTCTTTCTAAACTCTTAGAGAGAGGTGAGAGCCAAGAGGAGGAGGAGCAAAGTTCCGGCCACCGGCGGAGCACCGGAGCACCGACTCGCGATCCGAGTCCGGATCCTCGAAGGCAAGGGCGAGGCGAAGCTTTCCATCCGTCTACATCTTCATGGCGGGCACGCGGAAATCTACGAGGGTAACGATCCTCTTCATAGGGCATGTGTAGTCTCCCTTCTTTCTATGCATGGGGAAATCCCCCTCTCGCGAGTGAGCGTTGAGGCGCGGAATCCCTTCGGGTAGATATGTAAAGTCCCCGTTGTTAGAGCCCGGAATCGGAGTACGGGCGTAGGCATTGTGTGTGAAGCCTATTCGGGTTTAACCCGGATCGGTGATGTTTGCATTGCATGGCCGGAGAAGACTCCGCGCCGATGATTTTAGTTTTCCGAAATTTCTACGCGGTAGATTGCATACAGGGATCCTTGGGGGTTAACCTCGAGGCGCACCCGGAAAGCTTGGGCGGAATCGCATTGCCGCCACGATGTTGCCTTGGAGGGCAAATCGGTACATAACGGGGTTATGTGCGTGTTTTGATCGATTGTGGGAATGAGGAGAAACTTGGCCCGCACCGATGGCTAAATGGCCGTGGTGAAGTGAGCAACGGGCGGGTGGAACTCTACCCATTCCAAGTGGTCTCGGTAGAAGCGACCTAAAGTACATGGGACTTCCCGGGAGGCTGGAAACGGGCCTAGGCTTCGGCTGAAAGGGCTAATGCTCACGAGAGTTGCCATCCGAGGGATGGTGGTGGAATCGCGGTGTCGGACTGGGTCCGGACCGGGTTCACCGGTTAGTGCCCTGAGAGCACGGAGTGTGCGGCCGTGCGTGCCGACACTTGTGGCGAATAGAATACTTTATAGAATTGCTATGGTAGTTTTATATGCAGGGAAGGAGCACCGCCGTCCCGAGAAACGGGACGGGGTCGTTATAATTTGGTCAGCTTTGCTGACCGTTGCCCTTTTGTATTGCCACCTCTTGGGTGGGTTGCTTTCTACAGGTGCTGCTGCGGAGCCAAGCGGCAAATAGCGGGCTAAAGCCCAAAGTTGCAGCGCCAGCCCTCGAAGGCTTAGTTATTAGCTTTTTCATATTCATGTATGGCCGGCCTGCGTGCCGATGTTTGAAAGACGCTATCTTGTTAAGCGAACACTTTTGTAAGGCCTTAAGGCCGTGAACTCTTTTGTGTATTTTCATGTTCGTCATTCCTTTGTGGTATTTTGTTACTAGTGGACATTCATGCCTATATGGGTTCTTTGTTTAACTTAAAAATGCTTCCGTTAGAATGCGTTGTGTAGGACGTTGTTGTTAAATTGGTTGGAATGGTTGTCCATATTCGTAACCTTCCGGTCTGTCCGTAGTATATGGCGTCAGGCCCCGGCCGGACCTACTGCTATATGCTATGCGACGGATAGGGGTGTTACACCCCGGCTGGACCCATATTATACGGTCATTATAGGGGTGGTGTTACAATTTGGTATCAGAGGCAGGTTAGCGTTGCAAGGAGAGGATTCATGGTCGAAAGTCATAATCGAATTGCATATAAGAAGTTATCCACATAAGAGAAATACGGGACCATGAGTGTCCTTGTGTTTGAGTCTTGCAATTAGAGACTGATTTTTGTTTACCTTGCTTGTGTTAAGAGTGCAAGCAACGAGGCGGGAACGTCTAGGCCAATATAAGAGCTTTCGGCGAGCAGCGCTACTGCGTAGGGTCCTTTAGGCATTTGGGTAATCCCGGCCGATTTTTGCCGCATGCTTGCAGAAGCAATGGTGGCAGCCCAAGCTATAGCGGCAGCACAAGTAGCAGCCCCCGTTGCTCAAGTAGCAACTCCTGCTACCCCGGATACGGCGATGGTCGTGCCATGCAGAGAAGCCAGGCTAGTAGAGCCATTGGCCGAAAGGGTGATTGTCGGGCAAGGGGACCGGCAAATGAAGTATTTTTTGAGCTTCCATCCTCCAATGTTTAAGGGTGTCGGTACGTCGACTGATGCATAGGATTGGTGGACACGGATTCAGGAACTTTTGATGGCGGCAGAGATGCCAGAAGATAAGAAATCGGAGTTTGCAGCCTTTATGTTGGAAGGAGATGCCAAGTTATGGTGGGTGAGCCATAGCGGCTGGCAGTTTCCTGGACGCACCCCATCCATTGATGAGTTTGGGAATTCTTTCCTGAAGAAGTACATTCCTGCGTCGACAAGGTTAGCCCTCCAGAGGCAATATCTGCACTAGGTGTAGCGAGACAAGACTATGGATGAATATGTTCAGGAATTCACTCGGTTGTGTCGTTATGCGGGAACGACCAAGGCAGACGATGAGGAGAGGGACAACCTCTTCTACCACGGATTGAGGGAGAACCATAGGCAACCCCTCATATCTATGAAATGTGCAGGTTTCAATGAGTTGGTTGAGGCTACCAGAATTTTGGAGAGTGATATGGAGCGAACCACACGCCGCATTGGTTTCGCAGCCAAGCAATGGGAAGGGAAGCCTTCTCAATCCCAAGGAAAGTCTGAAGTGAGCAGATGGAAGAAAAAGCCTCACCCATTCAAGTCCGGTGAGAAAAGCAACTGGACGTTCGGAGGGTCTCACTCTAAGGGACCTCTGACATTCTTTAATTATGACAAGGTGGGGCACATAGCTCGATTTTGTACTCAAGGTGGCACTGAGCAAGAGACAAGATAGGAGCATACTGTGCGCTCTGGCCCCAGTGCCGCAGAGAAAGGGAAGATGAATGAGTCGAGTGCTTCTCGGTTCCAGCCGGTGCAACCAAGGGCCTACAACCTTGGGCAGCAGGAAGAGATCCATCAACCAGATGTGATGACAGGTATAAGAGTTTAAATTTTAACCCTGGGTTTCATACTTTCAAGCCGTTTATGTTTGTTGTATGTGTTTATGCTTTGTGATAGTTTCTGGATACCCCGCTAGGGTATTGTTTGATACGGGAGCATTACACTCCTTCCTTGCAAAAAGCTTTATCCGGAGGATTGGAGTTGAGTAATTCTCAGCAGAGGCAGAGTTGAAGGTGCGCATGCCCAATGGATCATGCATGACTACCAGGGCAAAGGGATGCATTTGTTGGAATTTTGGCGGAGTCGACTTCATGTTGATAGCGGCAGACCTACCATTGGTTGAGTTTGATGTAATATTGGGAATGGACTGGTTAGCAAAGCAGCGTTCCATTATTGACTGCCTATCCAAGGTGGTAACCCTGAGGAGCGAAGGGCAAATGGAAGTTAAGTTTGAGGGTCTTCACAGAGTGGCCTGTTCCCTAATTTCAGCCATGCAGTTGGTACGGGCAGTTAACCAGGGAGGGGTAGCCCTTATAGCATTGTTGGAGGTTAGTCTTTTCAGGTTATCCCTTGGAGAAGTTCCCGTAGTGGCAGAATTCGAGGATGTGTTTCCTGAGGATCTTCCTGGAGCACCTCCTCAACGGGAGATTGATTTCTCAATTAAGTTAGTGCCTGAGGCTAGACTGGTATCACGTCAACCTTTTAGGATGGCACCAAAAGAGTTGGCCGAACTCAATGTATAGGTACAGGAACTGTTGGAGCAGGGGTATATCAGACCTAGTTCTTCATCGTGGAGAGCGTCGGTGTTGTTTGTGAAGAAGAAAGATGGTAGTATGCGGTTGTGCATAGACTACAGAGAGTTGAATAAACTGACAATCAAGAATAAGTATCTGATTCCTCGGATAGACGATCTGTTCGACCAGTTGGTGGGGTCAGTGGTGTATTCAAAGTTAGATCTGAAGTCATGATACTATCAGTTGCGAATTCGAGACGAGGACATACCCAAGACAGCGTTTGGTATGAGGCATGGTCACTTTGAGTTCTCGGTGATGCCGTTCGGGATGATGAACGCACCATCCATTTTCATTGACTTGATGAATCGATTATTTCGCAAATACTTGGACTCTTTTGTAGTCTTCTTTATTGATGACATTCTGGTATACTCCAAGTCAGGGGCAGAGCACGAGACTCACTTGAGAATAGTCTTGCAAGTGTCAAGAGAGAACAAGCTTTATGCAAAGTTCTCAAAGTGCGAGTTCTGGCTAGAGAAGGTGGCATTTTTGGGACATGTGATTAGTGGGGATCTGGTGGCGGTAGATCCAACAAAAGGGTGAAGCCATAAGGGTTTGGCAAGTAGTGAGGACCGTGGCGGATGTCCGAAGTTTTTTGGACTAGCCGGGTACTATCGAAGGTTCGTGGAGAACTTATTGCGGATAGCTCTACCCCTCACTTGACTAACCCATAAGGATCAGAAGTTCGTGTGGACTCAGGAGTGTAATCAGGCATTTGACACCCTGAAGGAAAGGCAGATGATAGCTCCAATCCTACGTCTGCCGAAAGGGCCTGAAGGATTTCAAATTTTCAGCGACGCATCTGGATGCGGTTTAGGGTACGTATTGGTACAACATGGCAGTGTGATCGCCTTTGGGTCTAGGAAGTTGTAGCCTCACGAGAGGAACTACCCCATCCATGACTTGGAATTGGAGGCGGTAATCTTTGTGTTGAAAATGTGGCGGCACTATGTTTATGGTTGGAAAGTGGAGATCTTCACGGACCACAAAAGTATGAAGTATCTCCTAGATCAGAAGGACTTGAATATACGGCAGTGCAGGTGGGTTTAGTTCCTTGGGGACTACGATGTTGCGATTCAGTATAATCAGGGCAAAGCCAATGTGGTGGCTGATGCCTTGAGTAGAAAATACTCTGGGCAAGGGAATTGGATTGAAGCTCATGATGCGCGATTGAGGCGGGACTGGGAGTCCCTCGGCATGGAGTGTGTAGCATGAGGACAGTCTAGTGTGGCTCAGTTGAACTGGATTGAAATGCAGAACGATTTGTCTGATCGTATTTGGTAAGAAACCCAATTGGATGTGGAGTTCCAACCTTACGTGGACGAAGCTCAAAAGGGAGAGTGTAGCGTCTGGTAGATGATTAATGGGATTCTGAGAAAGGGCGGGAGGATTTGTGTATCGCAGTTTGGCAAGCTCCGTGAGGAGTTGATGTTTGAGGATCACTTCACAAAGTACTTCATTCACCCGAGCAGTACAAAGATGTACTTGGATATGAATGTAACGCCCCGTTTTTTCAGTGATTATTTTTATTTTCGTTTGGCGTTACGATGACGCGTTTCCGTGGCTTGTGCCATTTGTGGAGTGTGGTTTAGCTCCTTAGAACTGAGTGCCCTATTCTGTAGCCTGTTGGCAAGATCTCCCTAGCAAGCCGAGTCGTTTTGGGTGACCCAGTGTGGCCTCTCGGGGGGATGTTGGTGTTTGGCTTTATTTGGGTATAACTCGAGTTCTGTTCGTCGAAAATTAATTTCGACTTCGCCGTTGTGTTCGTAGCATGGATATTTAGCTACGGTGCGAATTTCGTCGAATTCCGAGTTAGTTCGGTTTTCGCGTCGTTTAGGTGCTTTATGTAATTTTGTAATTAATTATATTATTATATAATTATATATATATATATATATAGAATGAAAACCCCCGATCCATCATCTTCCCCACTCGAACCGCCGCCCCTGTACGAGAGAAACGGAGAAACCGCCTACCCTTCCCTTCGGACGCCGATTCCCGAAGCGTTTGTGGACGGAATTCGATTCCGAGAGTGGATTCGGATTGCTCTCGTCAAGACCTTCATTCCTACGGTAAGAAATTCGATTTTCGTGGAGTTTTGGGAGGATTGGAATTTTCGGTTTTGGAGCTTTCCGCCATTAATGGCCGAGTGTTTGTTCTAGGTGTTGCGGCCGTTTGGATCCGTGCGAAGAGGAGGAAAGCAGTCCAAAGCTTCGCTGTGATTTGAGGCAAGTGGTATTCTTGCCCTTGCCAAGTTTTTTTTTCGATTTTACTTGCTGAAATTGAAATCCCGGTTAGCCCAGGTTAGAGGCCTTGTTGTTCTCATTTTCTTGCTAACTATAGGGCTTAGTTCTTCCTACTGAAACCCCCCCTATTTTGTGATGATTGGAATCCAAATTGTCGGCGTGGAGCCGTTGTTTTCCTTTACTCTGATTGTTGCTCTGGTTCGGGTGTAGCCGAGAGGGAGAGTTAGGAGGGGGGTGTGATTGCCGATTTTCGTTAAGGTATTACTCGAATGATTAGGCATAGTTTGTATAGTAGTGGTGCGCGACGTTGGTAGTTTCCTGCTGCTATTGCAGTTGCGTGAGTCGTGTGCGCGTTCCGGTGTCGTTCGGGAAATTCCAAACGGTGCAGGTTAGCCGCGCACGGTCGTTAACCGTTAGGGCGCACGACCACTGGTCGTGTGCCTCTGTTCGTGCGCGTATAACTTTCAGTTTCAAAAGTTCTATCTCGGAGATCGCACGAGCGCTGGCAAGCAGTGCGCACGACCACTGATCGTGCGTCACTGATAGTGCGCTGACGCTTAGTTTTCTCAGGTTTTCCAGGTTCGCTTCGCACGATCATCAGCCGATGAGTGCGCACGACCACTGATCGTGCGTCACTGATCGTGCGCTCTGTATATTTTCTTTTGCTAGGCGAATTTAGCTGGTTTCGAGTGCGGGAGTTTAGATACTCAAGTGGCAGGCAACTACTCGAGTTCTAGATCTTCTGCCTTAGTCGTTCGACTATCGTCGAGTTCCATATTCTTTAGTGGGTTTGTGGGTAGTGGAATTATTTTGGCGGCGAGTGAGGCTAGCTCGCTCAACGCCAAATTTTAGGTAGGCACTGAGTGGGTTCCACTCAACGCCTAGTCGTGTTGGTTTATTTCAACACTCTTCCTTTATCTTGTCTTTCGTTTCCGAGTGGATTTCCAGTTGTATTTCTGGGTTTTCCTTGTCGGCCGTTTTCTTTATTTTCCTAGAGGCCGAATTGTGGGTCGTGGTTAGTAGTGGTGGTTGTAGCTCTTTATGGGGGTGGAGTTGTGTGATATAGCCAAGGCCACCCATGTTTTTCTTGCTCCAGGTACGGGCTGGGCATGTCGGGTGGAAGGTCCCTTGTGTTTTCACGTGTTGACCCTCGAGCTTTTGACTTGGACATGGTGGATTGGGGGACTGCGTTTACCTTCGATCCGGTTCCTCGTTGTTCTTTTTGCTACTATCACTTCCCACAGTTTAGGGTGTTAGAAGTTTCTTCCTTGTTAGTTTGCAGCACTTTTGGCTCTTGGTAGCCTAGTAGGCCCTGCAGGATGTTGTTCCTGGTCTGGGTTGTTGCTGTTTTTCTCGCACGTAGTGCTTTTCTTGTGGTCCTGTTTTGGACAGTTGTGACTCTTTCTACTGCATGTTTTTCTGGTACTTTTCCCCTTTTGGTTGACTCTTTCATGCAGTTTTACCTTGATTTTGCTTGCTGAGGTATTCTGTTTTTTTGTTTGAATGCCTCAGGTTCTGAGCTGTAGCCAGTCTGGTGGCTAGTTGGAGGTGGTGTTGTTGGTGGACTCCCGGACTTTGGAGTTCTGTTTATCTTGTTAGTGAGGTTGTTTTCAGTACTTTCTTACAGACATATATTTATGCTAGTGGGTTCGTGTCAGTTTGTTGGCGCCCACTGGTAGTTTTTACCTTGTACTAGATATATACTATTGCTGCTACCATTTTCTGGAGATAGTCTACTTGCTCTGAGAAGATTTTATGCTAGGTTGCTAGTTATTTTTAAACTATAATTATTATTATAAATAAAGCTCATGATCAGCATGTTTTATAAGACGTATTCACTATTTTCCAAATCACGTATAAAGACCGCTTTCTTATATATTATATAAATTAAATGTAGGGTCTTGCATAGCATGGGTGGTTCTCTTGGAACCCTTATGCGCTCCTTAGGATGTTAAACCTAAATAAAGTATTTTTCCGCAGCGTATAAACATTGTTTTTCTTTTGTGGACTAGGTGATCCACTGAGCCGAGGGATACGGTCTCTAAAATATAACTGATTTTCTAATCATTAATCATATGATTTTCTTTCATTAAGTTGGTAGTTTGTTTTGCCTGAGCGTCAGTAGTTATCCCCTGCTTGACATGGCATCACGACGCGTGTTTTCTCTTACTCTGATAATTCTTAATTCGGAGAAAATGCGGGTTGTGACAGTTGGTATCAGAGGGAGGTTGCTTGACAAGTTAGTTGAGCAACCTTCCTTTGTTCGCTTATTAGTAGTTCAGCATCATGTCATTCACACACCGATATGTCATCAGCACGTCTTGGCAAAAGCACGAACACTACACTCATAGCATAACATGAAGTATACGGGGCATATTATGTAGTATGGGATGCATAATATGTGTTCGTATATGGATCCACCATAGGGGCTACATGTGAGGGTTATGTAGTATGGGATGCATAACCTCACCACATGACTGGGACTAGCACGTTTCTTTTTCGTTGCATGGAAATGTTATGTAGTATGGGATGCATAACATTTTCATACGTACGCCGCTCATAACATGCATTAGGGCCTTTTTTTTAGAATGCATAGCACAATCATGCATATCATATCATTGCATAAGCACAACGCGCCGGGCTGAAGATTTGCAGGATGACATATGTACACACATGAGTTTTCAAATTAACATAAATTCATGCATCCGATCTAGGCACAAGAGTTAGTAAGGTGGTGGTTAACCATCCTAGGTTAGGGCATATCATCTAATTTTTGTGAAGAAGATAAACTCTCAGAGCAAGTTTAGCAGCTTTAAGTCTATATCTACATATGTATTGTCTGTACTGGCAATCGGGTCTAGTCGTTGGATTTGGATCTGATTTGCGTTGTATTGATTTTTAGGATGGATAGACGTCCTACGACTCGATCGACTCCCCTGTCTGAGGGTGAATCTTCTGGAGCTCAGAACGATGCGGTGTTCGAGAGTCTGCGTCTGAGTAGCGAAGCTATGGGCAGGCAGTTGGAGGAGGTGCAAGCCCAGATTCAGTCTTTGGTGGCTGTTGTGGCAGGTCAGGCTCAGGGTGCGCAAGTTCCTGCTGGGGGGTTAGCTGTTCCTCCTCCTCCTGCACCCTTGAGACCTCCAGTGGTGGTGCCAGCAAAGATGGCCTTCATCTCGCAGTTTCAGAGGCTGAGCCCTCCCACTTATGATGGGAAGGCAGATTTCATGGTGATAGACGACTGGCTAATCTCCATGGAGGAGATGTTTTCGTACTCAGGGATTGCAGATGATCAGAGGGTGATGATAGCCGCCTATCAGCTTAAAGGTTTGGCTAAGAGTTGGTGGCTGAGAGAGAAGGAGAGCCTGGTAGCCAGATGCTCTTGGGAAGTGTTCAAGGAGATGCTGTTGAGGAAGTTCTTACCCTCGGTCGAGCGTGACCGCCTCATGAATGACTTCCTCTATTTGAAGCAAAGACAGCTCACGGTGGGTGAGTATGAGATAGAGTTTAGTAAGTTGAGCCATTTTGCCCCTGCATTGGTCAGCGTTGAGGCTGATCGAGTTAAGCGATTTCTCGGTGGTTTGAGGAGTGAGGTGCAGCAGTTGGCCAGTGCTTATGGGACAGTGACTTATGCTGGAGTTATAGAGGCTGCTCTTAAGGTTGAGGCCATTGAGACGGCGAAGAGCAGAGGCCAGCAGTTGAAGAAGGATAAGAGGAAGTTGGTAGAGGAGAAGAAACCCCTGGTACCCGATGCTATTCCGGGAAAGAGGGGCAGGGTGGTGTGCAGTTTTTGTGGCCGGTCAGGCCATCCTGTCGAGAGGTGTTTCAAGAAGGCGGCAGCTCAGAAGAAGGAGCAGGTTCATGCGATTCAGGGTGCTCCTAGGAGAGATGCCTCCTGTTCTGTTTGTAAGCGATCCGGCCATGATGCGGCCCAGTGTTGGGCCAAGGATAAAGTCTGCTTTCAGTGTGGGCAGAAGGGACACATCAAGTCGAGGTGTCCTCTGTTTCAGCCAGCTCTTCCTGTAGTTTCGTTACAGGCTTTACCTCCACCTCAGCGTGTGGACAAGGGAAAAGGGAAGCTGAACGTGATTTCTTCCGAGGAGGCTCAGACTTCGACCCAGGTGATCTCAGGTTAGTTGTTTGTTGTTTTTCTTTCTAGCCTGGTAGTTTAGTTGCTAGATTATTTGCGGTACTGTTGTGCTAGTTCCTTAGCTTTGTGCGCTCCTATAGGGAAATTTAAGGTGAAGAACCGCTGGGCGCGTGTTCTGTTTGACTCCAGCACTACCCACTCGTTCGTGGCTAGAGCCTTTGTGGAGCGTCATCGGTTGTCTCTAGATCGTGTTCGGGATTCCTTCCGTGTCAAGTTTCCCTCTGGTGAATCTGTGTTGTCAGATTTGGGTATTTTGGATTGCCCGGTTTTGTTGGGGGATTTTCTTGCGAAGGCGGACCTGAAGATGATTGATCTAGAGGACTTCGATGTCATTTTGGGCATGGACTGGCTCTCTCGGTATGATGCGGTCATTCAGTGCAAAGGAAAGCGCTTGGACTTCATCAGGGACGACGGTCAGCCCGGCAGCGTGTATGCTGATCCGTGTCAGGATTCTCCTGTTCTCTCTGCGGTATGTGTTCAGGGATTGTTTCTTTCTGATTGTTGTGTTTGTTTAGTCTCGGCGGTTGGAACCGTTGTTAGCGTGCCACGCTTGGAGGAGATTCCTATTGTTTGTGGTTTCGCCGATGTTTTTCCTGATGATCTTCCTGGTATCCCTCCTGAGCGGGATGTGGAGTTTGTTATTGATTTGGAGCCGGGTACGCGTCCTATTGCTAAGGCGCCGTACCGGATGGCCCCTCGTGAGTTAGAGGAGTTGCGAGGTCAGTTGGATGAGCTGTTGGCTAAAGGTTTTATCAGGCAGAGTTCGTCGCCTTGGGGTGCTCCTGTTTTGTTCGTAAAGAAGAAAGATGGGTCGATGCGGCTTTGCATCGACTATAGAGAATTGAACAAGGTCACGATCAAGAACAGGTACCCTCTGCCGAGGATCGATGATTTATTTGACCAGTTGCGTGGTAGCACGGTGTTCTCCAAGATCGATCTTCGTTCGGGCTATCATCAGCTCAGGATCCGTGAGGCAGATATTCCACGGACTGCGTTTAGGTCGAGGCATGGACACTTTGAGTTTTTGGTGATGTCGTTTGGTTTGACCAACGCACCATCAGCTTTCATGGACATGATGAATCGGGTATTCAAGGATTTCCTAGACAAGTTCGTGGTGGTCTTCATTGATGACGTGTTGGTTTATTCTCGCAGTGCCGAGGAGCATGAGCAGCATCTGCGCTTGGTACTATCAGAGTTGAGGAACCACAAGTTATTCGCCAAGTTGAGCAAGTGCGAATTTTGGTTGCCTCAGGTTTCTTTTCTAGGCCACGTGGTGAACAAGGATGGGATCTCGGTTGACCCAGAAAAGATTGCAGCAGTGATGGATTGGAGTAGGCCGAATACTCCTAAGGAGATCAGAAGTTTCTTAGGGTTGGCTGGCTATTACAGGAGATTCGTGGAGGGTTTCTCTTCTCTAGCCGCACCTTTGACCAAGCTGACTCAGAAGAATGTGGCTTTTGTTTGGAGCGAGAAGTGCGAAGAAGCTTTTCAGGAGTTAAAGAGGAGATTGTGTACTGCTCCCGTTCTGACCCTTCCTACTGAGGGCGTGGATTATGATGTGTATGTGGATGCTTCGCATATAGGTCTGGGATGCATATTAATGCAGGATGGAAAAGTAATTGCTTATGGGTCACGGTAGTTGAAGACTCATGAGAAGAATTATCCTATGCATGACCTTGAGTTTGCAGCGGTTATCTATGCGTTGAAGTTGTGGAGGCACTTACTTTATGGGGCTCAGTGCAAGATTTTTACTGACCATAAGAGCCTGAAGTACGTGTTCACGCAGAAAGAGTTGAATCTGCGTCAGCGGCGATGGCTTGAGTATGTTGGGGATTATGACGTAGAAATCCAGTATCATCCGGGCAAGGCCATTGTGGTGGCCGACGCCCTGAGCCGAAAGACGGGAAAGATCTTTAACCTCTCCGCCGATCGGTTAGTTGAGGAGTTCCTCCTTATGGATATTTCAGTGGGATGCTGTGGTTTGCAGAGTAGTTTGTCAGTGGCAGAGCCGTCTTGGATTTCTTTGACTAGACTGTACCAGAAGGATGACCCGGATCTGTTGCACTTGCTCATCAGGACAGAGAAGGGAGAGTTGCCAGATTTTGCTATCGATGATGCAGGTACTTTGAAGTACCGCGGCAGGTTTTGCATCCCCGCCGTTGGGGATATTAGAAGTATGATTTGCAGTGAGGCTCATGGTTCCAGCGTTGCCTACCATCCAGGATCTACGAAGATGTACCGTGACTTAAGGCAAATTGCCTGGTGGTATGGTATGAAAGGAGATATAGCCCGATTTGTTGCTGAGTGTCACACTTGCAAGCGTGTGAAGGCCGATCATGGAAGGCCTGGTGGTAAGTTGACTCCGCTAGAGATCCCGACTTGGATGTGGGAGAGTATATCTATGGACTTCATTACGGGTTTGCCAAAATCCCCGAGGGGATTTGATTCTGTTTGGGTTATAGTGGATAGATTGACGAAGTGTGCTCACTTCGTGCCTTATAAGATTGATTACCCGATGAAGAAGATAGCGGAGTTGTACTTGAATGAAGTCATCCGACTCCACGGTGTGCCGGTTAGCATCATTTCTGATCGAGACTCCCGGTTAACTTCTCGTTTTTGGCAGAGTCTGCAGGAGGGTTTGGGTACGGATCTGAGGTATTCTACTGCGTACCACCCTCAGACCAATGGGCAGACAGAGCGGGTCAATCAGATTGTTGAGGATATGATCCGGTGCTATATTTTAGACTACGGTGGAGCGTGGGATGAGCGTCTGCGACTCATGGAATTTGCTTATAATAACAGTTATCAGGAAAGCTTGCAGATGGCTCCGTTCGAAGCTTTGTATGGGAGGCGCTGTAGGACTCCGTTGTTTTGGGCCGAGGATGGTGAGAGGCCGTTGTTGGGTCCTGATGCGCTGGAGGATATGGAAGTCGCCGTGAAGCTTATTCGGGAGAAGCTTCGTTTAGCTCAGGAGAGGTATGAAAAGAACGCCAATTGGCGTAGGTCTGCTTTGGAGTTTTTAGTAGGGGATCATGTATACCTCAAGGTTTCTCCAATGGTTGGTGTGAAGAGAATTGGTAAAAATCGGAAATTGGACCCAAGGTATGTGGGCCCGTTCGAGATTTTGGAGCGGATTGGTGTGTCTGCATATAGATTGGATTTGCCAGCGAACTTCCCTGGTGTTCATAATGTTTTTTATGTTAGCCAATTGCGGAAGTGTGTGCGCAGTAGTGGGCAACTCTTGGATGTTGTGCCCCAGTTGGAGCCCAACCTCTCTTTTGTTGAGGTGCCAGTTCGTATTTTGGATACTCAGGAGCGTGTGCTGCGAAAGAAGTCCATACCGATGGTGAAAGTTCTATAGAAAAATCAGGATTTGGAGAGCGCGACTTGGGAGCTAGAGTCGGCCATGAGGAGGGTGTACCCTCACCTGTTTCGCTGATTTGATCGGTATGTTTCCCTTTGTAACTTCTGTTTGTTACTTTTCCTTCTTTGGTAGGAGGGTTGTGCGTAAAGTTTCGGGACGAAACTTTCTTTTAGGGGGAGTGACTGTAACGCCCCGTTTTTTCAGCGATTATTTTTATTTTCGTTTGGCATTACGATGACGCGTTTCCGTGGCTTGTGCCATTTGTGGAGTGTGGTTTAGCTCCTTAGAACTGAGTGCCCTATTCTGTAGCCTGTTCGCAAGATCTCCCTAGCAAGGCGAGTCGTTTTGGGTGACCCAGTGTGGCCTCTCGGGGGGATGTTGGTGTTTGGCTTTATTTGGGTATAACTCGAGTTCTGTCTGTCGAAAATTAATTTCGACTTCGTCGTTGTGTTCGTAGCATGGATATTTAGCTACGGTGCAAATTTCGTCGAATTCCGAGGTAGTTCAGTTTTCGCGTCGTTTAGGTGATTTATGTAATTTTGTAATTAATTATATTATTATATAATTATATATATATATATATATAGAATGAAAACCCCCGATCCATCATCTTCCCCACTCGAACCGCCGCCCCTGTATGAGAGAAACGGAGAAACCGCATACCCTTCCATTCGGACGCCGATTCCCGGAGCGTTTGTGGACGGAATTCGATTCCGAGAGTGGATTCGGATTGCTCTCGTCAAGACCTTCATTCCTACGATAAGAAATTCGATTTTCGTGGAGTTTTGGGAGGATTGGAATTTTCGGTTTTGGAGCTTTCCGCCATTAATGGCCGAGTGTTTGTTCTAGGTGTTGCGGCCGTTTGGATCCGTGCGAAGAGGAGGAAAGCAGTCCAAAGCTTCATTGTGATTTGAGGCAAGTGGTATTCTTGCCCTTGCCAAGTTTTTTTTCGATTTTACTTGCTGAAATTGAAATCCCGGTTAGCCCAGGTTAGAGGCCTTGTTGTTCTCATTTTCTTGCTAACTATAGGGCTTAGTTCTTCCTACTGAAACCCCCCCTATTTTGTGATGATTGGAATCCAAATTGTCGGCGTGGAGCCGTTGTTTTCCTTTAATCTGATTGTTGCTCTGGTTCGGGTGTAGCCGAGAGGGAGAGTTAGGAGGGGGGGTGTGGTTGCCGATTTTCGTTAAGGTATTACTCGAATGATTAGGCATAGTTTGTATAGTAGTGGTGCGCGACGTTGGTAGTTTCTTGTTGCTATTGCAGTTGCGTGAGTCGTGTGCGCGTTCCGGTGTCGTTCGGGAAATTCCAAATGATGCAGGTTAGCCGCGCACGGTTGTTAACCGTTAGGGCGCACGACCACTGGTTGTGTGCCTCTGTTCGTGCGCGTATAACTTTCAGTTTCCAAAGTTCTGTCTCGGAGATCGCACGAGCGCTGGCATGCAGTGCGCACGACCACTGATCGTGCGTCACTGATCGTGCGCTGACGCTAAGTTTTCTCAGGTTTTCCAGGTTCGCTTCGCACGATCATCAGCCGATGAGTGCGCACGACCACTGATCGTGCGTCACTGATCGTGCGCTCTGTATATTTTCTTTTGCTAGGCGAATTTAGCTGGTTTCGAGTGCGGGAGTTTAGATACTCAAGTGGCAGGCAACTACTCGAGTTCTGGATCTTCTGCCTTGGTCGTTCGACTATCGTCGAGTTCCGTATTCTTTAGTGGGTTTGTGGGTAGTGGCATTATTTTGGCGGCGAGTGAGGCTATCTCGCTCAACGCCAAAGTTTAGGTATGCACTGAGTGGGTTTCACTCAACGCCTAGTCGTGTTGGTTTATTTCAACACTCTTCCTTTATCTTATCTTTCGTTTCCGAGTGGATTTCCAGTTGTATTTCTGGGTTTTCCTTGTCGGCCGTTTTCTTTATTTTCCTAGAGGCCGAATCGTGGGTCGTGGTTAGTAGTGGTGGTTGTAGCTCTTTATGGGGGTGGAGTTGTGTGATATAGCCAAGGCCACCCATGTTTTTCTTGCTCCAGGTACGGGCTGGGCATGTCGGGTGGAAGGTCCCTTGTGTTTTCACGTGTTGACCCTCGAGCTTTTGACTTGGACATGGTGGATTGGGGGACTGCGTCTGCCTTCGATCCGGTTCCTCGTTATTGTTTTTGCTACTATCACTTCCCACAGTTTAGGGTGTTAGAAGTTTCTTCCTTGGTAGTTTGCAGCACTTTTGGCTCTTGGTACCCTAGTAGGCCCTGCAGGATGTTGTTCCTGGTCTGGGTTGTTGCTGTTTTTCTCACACGTAGTGCTTTTCTTGTGGTCTTGTTTTGGATAGTTGTGACTCTTTCTACTGCATGTTTTTCTGGTACTTTTCCCCTTTTGGTTGACTCTCTCATGCAGTTTTACCTTGATTTTGCTTGCTGAGGTATTCTATTTTCTTTTGGAATGCCTCAGGTTCTGAGCTGTAGCCAGTCTGGTGGCTAGTTGGAGGTGGTGTTGTTGGTGGACTCCCGGACTTTGGAGTTCTGTTTACCTTGTTAGTGAGGTTGTTTTCAGTACTTTCTTACAGACATATATTTGTGCTAGTGGGTTCGTGTCAGGTTGTTGGCGCCCACTGGTAGTTTTTACCTTGTACTAGATATATACTATTGCTGCTACCATTTTCTGGAGATAGTCTACTTGCTCTGAGAAGGTTTTATGCTAGGTTGCTACTTATTTTTAAACTATAATTATTATTATAAATAAAGCTCATGATCAGCATGTTTTATAAGACGTATTCACTATTTTCCAAATCACGTATAAAGACCGCTTTCTTATATATTATATAAATTAAATGTAGGGTCTTGCATAGCATGGGTGGTTCTCTTGGAACCCTTATGCACTCCTTAGGATGTTAAACCTAAATAAAGTATTTTCCCGCAGCGTATAAACATTGTTTTTCTTTTGTGGACTAGGTGATCCACTGAGCCGAGGGATACGGTCTCTAAAATATAACTAATTTTCTAATCATTAATCACATGATTTTCTTTCATTAAGTTGGTAGTTGGTTTTGCCTGAGCGTCAGCAGTTATCCCCTGCTTGACGTGGCATCACGACGCGTGTTTTCTCTTACTCTGATAATTCTTAATTCGGAGAAAATGCGGGTTGTGACAATGAAGAAATCTTATTGATGGTCTGGTCTGAAGTGGGACGTAGCTTTGTACGTAAGTCAGATCCAAACTTGTGCCATAGTAAAGGTCGAGTGTCAGAAGCCGGGCGGGTTCTTGAAGCCTCTTCCTATCCCCAAGTTGAAATTTGATGACATCTCCATAGATTTTGTGCATGGGTTACCTATATCGCAGCTGGGTAACGACGCAATTTGGGTGATCATGGATTGCTTGACCAAAGTTGCACACTTCATCCCAAATTGGAAGGAGGACAGTGTTGAGAATCTAGTGGAATTGTATGTTCGCAACATTGTGCGACTACATGGGATTCCCAAGAGCATAGATAGTGATCGCGATGGACGTTTCACGTCAAGGACTGGAGGGTGGTTCAGAAGAGTCTGGGCACGAAGCTCAAGTTCAGTACGGCTTTCCATCCTCAAACTGATGGGCAAACCGAAAGACCGAACTATACTATGGAGGATATGCTGAGAATGTGCACTCTTTACTTCGGCAAGAAATGGGAGGATCGCCTCCTCATGGAATAGTTCGCGTATAACAACAATTACCAAGTAAGTATAAAGATGGCGCCATATGAAGCTTTGTATGGGAGGCGGTGTCGAATACTGATGTCTTGGACAGAGGCGGGAGACACCAAGCTTTTGGGAAAAGAAGTGGTAGTTGATGCTTGTGAGTTAGTGCGAACCATTCAAGAGCGCATGAAGATAGCTCAAGATCGGCAAGCAAAATATTTTAATGCTCGCCACAGGAAGGTGGAGTTCGCGGTAGGCGACTGGGTATATCTAAAAATCAAGCCGTTCAAAGGCGTTTAACGGATTCGCCGACTCAAGAAGTTATGTACAAGGTTTTTGGGATTGTTCGAGGTTATAGAACGGGTGGGAGAAGCAACGTACCGGGTTGCATTGTCCACGGAGCTGAGTGGATTATACAATATCTTCCATGTCTCCGTCTTGAGGAAAGCTTTTGTAGAGGATAGTGTGGTGATCGAATGGGCATCAGTGTCGATAGAAGAGGACTTGAGGATGCGAGTTCGTCCAATTAGAATAAACGATTCATAAATTCGGCAGTTGCAGAACAAGGAGGTCAAACTCATAAAAGTTCGTTGGGACAACTGTGGTCGTGAGGATCTTTCGTGGGAGCGAGAGAAGGCCATGCTTAAGGAGTACCCCGATCTTTTCTTCCCGGGTACCGTTTAAGTTTTGTGTACATTCTATTTAAATTTCGGGAAGAAATTCTTTTAAGGGGGGAGGAATTGTAACGCCCCAAAACTCAAAAAAGGAATGGATGGCATTTTCAGGCCAAGTTAGGTTCTGAATAGACTGACACAGCCTGTGATACTGCGTGTCATCAGTCGTGTCGTGCTTGAGTTCAATGATTTTCCGAGAGGTCGACGAATTTCAGTTGACGAGCGTCGAGACAGGGCACACAGGCCTGAGACACGGGCATGACATAGGCCGTGTCGTGCTCATTCAGTATGGCTAGTTGTGCTGCGGTAGTTACACGACCTGGGACACAGGCGTGTCCCAGGGCGTGTCTAGCAAAAGGAATGTGACACGGGCGTGTCACATGGCCGTGTCCTATTCGGGATTTGACGTCTGCAGCGTCGATTGAGGCACACGGCCCATGATATGGGCGTGTCACATGAGACATGGGCGTGTCCCAAGCCATGTCACAGGTCGTGTCCTATTTTGTAATTTCTGGTTTGACGACGTGTGAGGGAACACGGCCTTGGACACGAGCGTGTCACAAGTCGTGTTCCACCCAGGAAATACATTTTCAGGTAGAATCGTGGCCGTTCGTTTCCTTCAAGTAAGATCCGACGGCTCAGGCATTACCCTGCAGGTATTAGGCCGGGAATAGGGTTTCAAACCCTCATTCAATTTAGATCTTTCTCTTTCTAAGAGTTAGAGAGAGGGGAGAGCAAGGAAGAAGATGGAGAAGAGTTCCGGCCGCCGGAGAAGCTTCGGTCGAGCGGAGTCCAGATCCGCGAAGGCAAGATCATTGTAGTGGTGTTCATCCGACCAAGTTTCTCCATGGCTAGGAAGAGAGGTCGTAAGGTAACGGCACTTCTCCTCTTTTTTTAGGGTGCACGCTTAGCATCTCTTCTTTCCAATTTTTGGGCTCCAGATCTCTCAAATGAGAGGGGTTTGGGTTGCTATGGTTCAAGAGGAACCTCCGAGTCGATTGTGTACGTTCCCAACATGTTTTTGCATTAGAAATCACTCTGTTAGAGGATTAGGCATTGTAGGTGAAGCTGTAGTCATGACCGTTAGTCCGACTCGGTGATGTTGCATAGCGATCCTTAAGGATTCGGTAGAATTCCGTTGCGGAAAGATGTTGTGATGTATGTGTTTTTCCCCTTTTCTTGAGTGAGAACATGTAGCTGGAACCAGACAAGGTTAGCTCTGCAATGACGGTAGATGGTTTCCTTGGTGCGCGGGAACGTTGCAGTATAAATGGTGGATTAGGGTGGGAAAGATTATGGTTGTGTAATTCTAAGGCGTGGCTATGTCTCCGTGGTCGGCTGGCTGTCCCATGACGTGCAAGTCATGTGGGGAGAGTGTCCTGGCGAGACTAGTCCCCTTCTATGAGACTGACAAGAATGCCAAGCGTAGGGCAAGCTCGGGCAATGATGCCTTGAGCGGGTGGGGTCCAGCAAGGGTTCTTAGAATCGGTTTGTGTGTGAGATGGAATCCTGACGCGAGAAGTCATAATTTGCAGGAAAGCCCGGGTTTAAGACCCATGTGAGGGTGGGGCCTTGGCAAGATTTCCATGTAGCGGCTTTTGGGCCGTTAGGGACACTATAGTCCCCTATTGTTTGCAGCTTTGCGCTAATGGGGAAATGGAAGAACCCAGTTGTGATGATGATGTTCTAGTTGCATACGCGATAAGGTGCCTTGGGCGAAGACCGGGTTTGCATACATGTTGTATAGTAGGCCCCTGTTTATTCTGTGCTAAAAATAGTAAACGTGATTGTTGTATGAGACATCCAAAACTATTTTAAAGCTTTACATGTTTATGTATATGGTATACAAAGTGCTGACTTGCAGGTTGGAGGGGTACCCCGGGGTCCGTTAGGGGCGGCCGTATGGAGATGTGTTGGTCATACAGTAGAGGTTTTCCTTTGCTGACCCACGTTACTAAAAATTTTTATAGGGCAAGGATCACAAGCGGGAGCAAGTGCGCCGACCGAGAAGCCCTAAGCCTCATAAAGTGTTTGTTATGCTTTCTAGCTTATTTCCTTTTTATTGTATGCTACATGTTTTGGTATATTCCGGCTTACATGCTGAGGTAGCTTAGGAGTGCTATTGCTCGTTGATGTTTGACCTTGTGGTCTTTCCGTTTTGGACTCTTTTGATGTAAGGCCATAAGGCCGTAGTATTGGAACCCCTAGTTGGATTTGGGCTAGGTTCACAGAGTTAGGATATGACCAAACATGTATAGATCAGGTTCATAGTCGTATCCTAGAGTCTAGATCAAGTCCTTAGAGTCAACAGTACAAAGGACCAGCCTCCAACACTACCAAAGACTCAAGACTTAGAGAATTCAAGTTTTGGGAAAAGGAGATCTACGTTCATCGATCTCCGATCGACGATCGTCATGCTCGGCTCGACAAACTCAGAGACAATTCTCTGAGCTGAGCTCGACGAACTTAGATCTCAACTCAACGAACTCTAGACAAAGTGATAACTCCTCTAGTCAAACTTCAGTCAACGAACTAAAGAACATCAGCACGATGAACTCTGTCCATAGGTCAACTAACACTTGAACTCTCAGAGCCAAAGATCTCTCAATGCCATAGTTGACTCAGCGCCACAGTTCACTCAAATCCAAAGCTTACCAAGAGCCCAAGATCACTCAACGCTCTCAATGCCACATCAATACTTCAACACTCAACATCAGAAAATATTCTAAGTCCAGACCGCAGACTCAGCTCGACAATCTCAGACTTCAGCTCAACGAAAATGATGCACAGAAGAAGAAAGTTATCAAGTAACATTCAAAGTTCGATGATTTTGGATCTCAGCTCGACGAACAGCTATTCTCAACTCGACGAAAGCCATTCTCAGGTCGACGAACTTAGAGCACAGTATCCGTCAGTTTACATAGTGCAGTTGTTCGCGGACCCCAGGTCGACGAAAGCTGATCACAGGTCGACGAAAAGCTGTTCTCTGGTCGACGAAAACTGTAAGACATCTTGTTATTTATTCTTTCCGTTTCTGTCTCCTTATTGCATATCTATTATAGGCCGTTAATTCCCTGGATAATAAATGCATTTGAATAGAGCCGTTACTGGCAGCATTGATTGCAAATATCTCTCATGGAATTAATTGCTTATATCTCAGGACAGACATAGAATAGAATATATGATAGCATTCTTGCCTTTTTCATTCCCTATATTTCGGCTGAGCATTAATTGTTGGTTTTGAATTTGACCTTGAGACAGTTATAGAGCAGATAATCTCTCAGCCAAAAATAAGCAAGACACAAAAACTTTTAGGAACACACAAGTGAAGTGCATACAGCTCTCTGAAGAAAAATTAACTACTCTCAAAAAGAAGAAGAAAGAATAATATTCACTATCAAGAGTCTTTCTTCTCCTTCTTTGTTTTCTGGGATTTCAAGTGACAAAAATATTCAAACCAGTCAAAGGATCTCAGAAAGTAAATCTTACAGCAGAAGGCCTACTCTCACACTTTGCAAAGCTTCCACTCCTGAACCATTCAAGATCTCAGGGGGAGCTTTGACAACATTACAGAATCCACAAAGTCTTCTCATTTTTATTTGAGAAAAGAAGACTTCAATCAACCTATTTTCCCCACCTCTGTACAGGGTTTTAATTCCCTTCAAAATTATTCTTGTTGCAAGTCTCCTTCCAAAAGATATGGGTTGGTTTTTGAGCACCTGATCGAAAGCTCATTGGTGGCAGTCACCTGATCAAAACCTGTAGTGGATTCCTACCTAGGGTGGTAGAAGAGTGGATGTACCCAAGTTTGGAGAATCACTATAAAATTCTTGTGTTGTCTGTGTGGCTGTGATTTTCCTATGTGCTTGTGCTGTGATATATTTTGTAGTGTAGCTTAGTTATCTTTTCTCTAGTTCACTTGCTGCACTAATACTGTAACGTCCAAATTCGCGCTAGGCCCCTCGCATGAGTTTTGAGTCAAGAGACTTGACTCGGGCTCGGGGCGTACTGACAAAAGGTGCCAAGTGCGTTTGATGGAGTGTGGGGTTGAGTGATATCCAACGGATCGAAAGGAAATGGCCTAAGGGAAAATCATCGAGAATGCCAGGTGATTCTCGCCGATGGTCGAGTATCTCTGAGAATACTCAACACACTCAACGCCAGATTTCGGATAAGTTAGGCTAAGGAAAAATCGTCGGGTATCATTGTTGATACCCAACGAATTCGTCGAGAATGCCTGACGATTCTCGCCGATCGTCGAGTATCGCTGAGAATACTCAACGCACTCAACGCCAGATTTCCGATAAGCATGGACCAAGGGAAAATCGTCGAGAATGCCTAGTGATTCTCGCTGATCGTCGAGTATCGCTGAGAATACTCAATGCACTCAACGCCAGATTTCCGACTAGTTAGGCTAAGGGAAAATTGCCGGGTATCATTGTTGATACCTGACGAATTCGTCGAGAATGCCTGACGATTCTCGCCGATCGTCGAGAATGACAGATGATTCCCGCCGAATTTGACTTGTGCGTTTTCTTCGCCCAGGCAGATTCGCCGGCTTGTACAGGCGGACCGAACCGGATTTAGGTATTCGCGTTGGATGGTTCCTTTGACCGGGTCACTTCAATATGACCCATTATGGGCGGTCTAATGAGGCATTGACACGTGGCAGAAGATGTAACCTAATACATTGTTTTATAAAAGGGAGTTAAAACCGAACCCTAGCTTTTGCGCCGATCGACACTTGTCGTCATCGTGGATCTCGCGAAACTGACAGAGCCGAGGGAAGCAGGCGGAGCTCTTGGAGGCGGCCTTCTTTCTCTCTCTCCCTCTCCTTCCTTTGCCGTAAAGAACAACCACACCAAGCGAGACATTCCGCAAAGAAGAACGACTAGATCCATGGCCGGGAACAGTGGTACCGCTGGAAACGATGTGAGCTTCCTCCCCTCTCCCTTGGTGCTAGATCTGTAGTTATATTCTAGGAAGGATATCGACTCCATAGAGTCTTGATGGTGAGGAGGAGATTTCCTAGGAAAGTCATGCCTAGGTTTGTTTTCTAGGCTTTAGCCCCCTCCAACCTCTTCATCCTTCAAAGTGAAGATGAGAGAAGGATTCGTGGAGAAATATGGCTTTGTGAGGGTGAATAAGGGTGGACGAATTTTTGGAGAAGTTTTTGGGAGATCGGTGTATGGAGGAAGATGAATGGATGTCGTTCATCTCACCTTAAGATGCGTGCAGAAATCTATTTTCTGCAATCAGCGATATTCATGGCCAATTTCGGGGGTGTTCTGGCCATATTTGGGTTTTCGACTCAACACGAAAGTCGTAGACCTTGAAATATCTTTCCAACGAGTGGTTACACGCACTCGTCGGATTCCTGTAGCCACGGGAATCCTTGGTCGAAGTTGCTGACCGGCTCAAGGCTGCACCTAAATTTTGGGTTGTGCAATGTGGAGTGCGATTTGGTGGAATTTAATGTTGCGATCCGACTCGAGGTTTGGGTGAGCTCTTTTGACATAATTGTGATATGATAAGTTTAGGTTATAAATCTGAATTCGTATATCGAGTTGTGGACAAGTTTAATTGAAGGAAGAGCCTGATATAAATGGGTATTTATAAATTAATGAATATGTAAATTATTTAGCTATGGCCAAGATGTATGATTAATGGACAGAAGGGAATTAGCAATCCAATGCTTAGAGTGTCATCTCCCTATGGGTAGCATTGTGGAAGTAACAAGTGAGGTGTTGACCGTCACTTGTTGGAATGAGGTTGAGATGAGTAAAGCTGGACGGTTGGGCTTGGTCCTCGGTGTTTACGTCCTGAGGCTCCTTCCGTGCCAAGTGAACGGTTGGGCTTGGTCCTCGTGCACACTTCCGAGGCTCCTTCCGTATGTGATGGATGGTTGGGCTTGGTCCTCGGTGTGCATGTCCCGAGGCTCCTTCCATGCCATGATATTGTGGAATTGCATGTGGTGTGAGACGACACGTGGTGTCGTAATCCCGGGTTAAGGATAGTGTGGCAGGTCTACGGGCTCGCCAATCATCACACAGATGGGAGTTGACAGCTAGACCTTGTACGGTTGGGCTTTGTCCTCGGTGTTCACGTCCCGAGGCTCCTTCCGTGCCAAGTGAACGGTTGGGCTTGGTCCTCGTGCTCACTTTCTAGGCTCCTTCCGTGTCACGCATACGCCAGTTCGGGGCTAGGATCTTGGTGCTCATTTACCCAAGAGAACCAGTTGAGCCGTAGTACGCATGTGAGCTCTGATGTTGTGTTCTTAGCGTTAAGGCGTACAGAGGCCTAGGCCAGGTAGTGTGGAGACATGCCTAGTAGTGGAGATGCCCGCTCTACTGTCACCGTTTGGCCACGACGGTTGACGCCTGAGAGGTTAGCTACCTGCTCAAATAGTGGGAACTATAAGTCTGTGTCGACATAGCGATTGCATGTGCTTGATCATGGGTGTGTCATTGCCTTGCATTCATAGCATTGCACTTCATTGCATACACAAGACCCTCATCGTATAAGTTTTTATGGGCACTCCTATACGATTAGTTACTTATTGCTGAACGACCCTCAACTTATATGCTTGTATGGGCATCCATATAAGTTGAGTTACTTACTGTTATAGCTATATACTCTCTTGCTGCTGTAGATAGTAGATTTGTAAAATAAGAGCTTATTTATTATACACTACTGTTGTTGCAGCTTATGATATGTATACTCACTTCACCTGCTTGTACCACTGTTTTATATATATTGTACCTGTTCCCTTCTCCGCCCGGTGCCGAGGAGTCGTCGGGGGAGCGGATGTGAAGCCACTTAGTCTTTATGACTAACGGTTGCTACGTCTTTCTTTTAAGGAGGAAACCCCACAGGTGGAGCAGCAGGCTATGTAGCTGGACAGCCAGGCCAGGATGGCAGGGCGTGAGGGGACGGTACCATCGCTACCGTCGGTTACATATGTCAGTGAGAGAGATTTGGTTGTAGCCCTTCGGGGCAATTATATTTATGTACTTTGATTATGTAGAAGCTTGTTTAGCTTCTCTTTTGCTATATTTATGGACTTATGCTTAGTGTGGATTGACTTTCTTATATTATTATGGTTGGGTTGGCAGTTTATATGTTGATATTGGTTGTTGCCGGCAGAATAGGCGTCTTGTGGTACAGGCTAGCCCGAGTGCTAGTGTTACCGCAAGGCGGCTGCTATGGGCATAAGACCCCTCTCGTGCCGTGTCTTGTGTTCCGGGAGGGGGGTCTTACAAATGGCATCAGCTTGCTATGATCCTCCAAGGCGAAAGTCACTTAGCAATGGTGCCACCCCCGTTTGATTAGTCAGTTTGGGGACAAACTGACTTAGCGGAAGCAGTGGTGTGCCCATATATAATTCACACAAAGTTGTCCATCTTTAACCTAAGATTAGCCAACCTAACCCTAGGTTTGTACCTTATGTGTAGATCCCAGTACATGCTGAGCCAGTAAGGGGCACCCCCGCCCCGTCCGTACCAACACAATTCCAACAATCAGAGCTGGGGCAGACGCTCACAACTATTTTGGACGCCTTTAGGTCCCAATCTCAGCAGGAACTTGTACAACAACAGGGTCCGGGATCTAGTTGGTTAAGCGTTTTACGAGCTCTCTTCCCTCCAACTTGTATTGGTACAGAGTCGGCGGTTCGTACGGAAGAGTGGCTTGACACTATACATGATATGTTGGCAGGAATAAGATGTCCAAACAACATGACGGCGACCCTTCTGGTGACACTCTTAGAACTGCACGCAAAAAGGTGGTGGAAGTCCCTCATGGGCTCCACTTTTCGTGGAAGAGTGTACACGGACATTAGTTGGAGCGAATTCTCCGAAGCTTTCTTAGAGCATTTCATCCCCTCGGCCGCTCGGGATGGTCTGGAAGAGAGATTTTTGCAACTAAAGCAAGGGTCCATGTCGGTGACGGAGTACCAACGGGAGTTTCAGCACCTGGCTAGATTTTGCTGACTCCTATGAGCTGGATGATAGAGGGTACGCCAAACGATTCTACAAAGGCTTGCGAGATCCCCTAAGGAAAGCCCTTTAGTTTATAGCGGACTCTAGTCTGGCGGAGATTATTGATATTTGCGAAGAGATTGGAAGCGGACTACTTGGGAAGTGGTAAGAGGCCAGCGGAGGGCGTGATTGAAATTGGCCCCAGCAACAGAAGGAGATTCGACAATAAAAGATGAAGAGGAAATCGAATGGGTGGCGGGCGTTTCCCCCAGAACTTTAGAGAGGAGCGCCCGGTTCCGCAACTGCCAGCATTACCTCCACCTCAACAATTTCAGCAACACAGCGGAAGGCAGGAACGGGTGTGCTTTGAATGCATCCAACCGGGCCACATTCGACGCTACTGTCCGCAACTGTTTGGAGATGCACCTTTTGCTCTCCCTCCAGTAGCCCCACGGGGGAGAGGGTATGTGCGTGGTCGAGGACGAGGACCATGAGGAAGAAACCCCGGACCCGCTCGAAATCAGATGTATTCCTTGGACATGACTCAAGAGCGGAATCCTCAAGAGATGATTGCAGGTACGATTTGGATTAGCCATTTTGCTTCCATTAATGTCCTCTAGTGGCTTAAGATATACTAGATGTCTAGCTTGAGTATTATTAAATGACACTTAGGCACCGTGATGGTCGGCGGGAAACCGGCTTATACGTTATTTGACATCGGCGCCTCATATTCTTTCATATCCGAAGACTTCATCAAGAATATACCCGGAGTGCAATATTTCACTGGTATTGCCCGAAGAGTACGCCTCCCAGACGGATCTGAGATGACGGCAACCACGAAGTGTGAGTTAGAGATAACCATTGGGGGAAAGAACTTTGATACCCCTGCCACAATTTTGAGAATACCAGAATTCGACCTCATCCTGGGTATGGCGTGGCTGGATTGGCACCATGCAAGAATAGACTGTGTGGAGAAGCGCATCTATTTGAGACATGGGGATACTGATATAGTCTTCCAAGGTATAAATTTTGCACCACGAATATTGTTATCCTCAATCCAGACCTTGAAGGATCATATGATAGGGGATGAAGTCTACATGATATGTTTCGAACTAAAAGAGATGAAGGTAGATGTGAAGGATGTGCGGGTAGCACGGGATTTTCCTGAGGTATTTCCTTAGAAATTGCCAGGGTTACCCCCGCATAGAGAAGTGGATTTTCAGATTAAGCTTGTACTAGGAGCTAAGCCTGTCTCCAGGACCCCTTATCGGATGGCCCCAAAAGAACTCGCGGAGTTTAGAGTTCAACTGCAAGAGCTGGTAGAATCAGGGTTTGTTCGCCCCAGCTCATCACCATGGGGAGCCCCTGTTCTATTCGTCAAGAAGAAAGATTGAACCCTGCGTTTATGTATAGACTATCAGGAACTCAACCGACTGACAGTACGGAACATCTACCTGTTACCTTGGATCGATGAGTTGTTCGACCAACTGGTGGGAGCGCATTGGTTCTCCAAGCTAGATTTGCGCTCGGGGCACTACCAATTGAGAATACAGGAGGATGATATACAGAAAACGGCTTTCAGATCAAGGTACGACTTATATGAGTTCACAGTGATGCCGTTTGGGCTCACCAATGCCCCATCAGCTTTCATGAGCTTGATGAATAAAGTGTTTGAGCCCTACTTAGATGTCTTCGTCATTGTGTTCATTGACGACATCTTAGTCTTCTCGAAGACGGAGGAAGAACATGCCAGACATTTGGCCTTGGTTCTAGAGAAGCTAAAAGAGCACGCCCTGTTCGCCAAGTTTAACAAGTGTGAATTCTTGCTTAGGGAGGTGGCTTTCTTTGGTCACGTAATCAGTGGGGCTTGACTAGCTGTGGATCCGGCCAAGGTGCGTGCCGTGAAGGAGTGGTCGCCCTTGAAGTCGGGGCCGATGTGAGGAGTTTCCTGGGACATGCTGGATACTACCGCAAGTTCGTAAAAGGATTCTCCAAGATTTCCCTCCCGCGTACTTCTTTGATAAAGCAGGGTGTGCCATTTGAGTGGACACTCCAGTGTGAAGCGGCATTCCAGGAATTGAAGGATAGACTTACCTCCGCCCCCATCCTTGTCCTTCCGTCTGGGAAGGAAGGATTCCAAGTTTACACGGACGCATCTTATCAGGGGTTGGGAGCAGTGTTGATGCAGCACAGGCACATAATTGCTTTTGCTTCAAGATAATTGAAGAAGCATGAAATAAATTACCCGGTGTATGATTTGGAGTTAGGAGCGGTGGTGTTCGCCTTGAAGGTATGGAGGTATTATCTATACGGCATCCACTGTGAATTCTTCACGGATCATAAAAAATTGAAGTACGTCCATACCCAGAAGGAATTGAACTTAAGACAACGGCGGTGGTTAGAGTTTCTATGCAACTATGAGTTCACCTTGAACTACCACCCCGAAAAAGCGAACTCGGAAGCCGATGCGTTGAGTAGGAAAGTACCCGGCTCGAGCCCAGAGTCTCGGTTGATGAGCATGGAGTTGGCACGGATGATTGAGGAGATGGACATCACCTTAATATTTAAGGCTTCTTCGAAATATACAAAGTACCTGTCCAGCATGAGCATAGTTTGTGATATCCGGGACCGAATCCGAGTGGAGCAAGGATTGGATGCGGCTTTGGCCCCGGCAATAAAGTTAATCGAAGACGGGACTACCGACGAGTACACACTAAAGGATGGCCTCATTTACTTTCACGGCCTGCTCTACATTCCCAAAGGTGGCAGAATCCGGGAGGATATTATGAGAGAAGCACATTGCTCTCAATATTCCGTGCACCCGGGAATTTCAAAGATGTACGCCGGCTTACGGAAGACGATGTGTTGGCCAGGAATGAAGAAGGATGTCCGGTACTTTGTCAAGCATTGTGAAGCCTGCCAAAGAGTGAAGGCGGAATGTAGGAGCCCCGGTGGCCTGTTGCAGTCGTTGCCAATCCCCGAATGGAAGTTCGAGGATATCTCCATGGACTTCGTATATGGGCTACCTCGCTCCTGCTCAGGAAATGATTCAGTGTGGGTGATCGTTGACCTTCTGATGAAAGTTGCCCGGTTCATTCCTATGAAGAAGGAGGCTCATGTGGACTTCTTAGTACGTCTTTTTGTGGAATAGTTTGTATGGTATCACGGCGTACCTAAGATGATAGTTTCGGACCGTGATGGTCATTTTACCTCCAAGGAGTGGAAGGCGGTACAGGCGTATTTGGGCTCGCGCCTTACCTTCAGCACCGCATTCCATCCACAAACGGACGGGCAGTCTGAGCGGACAATCTGAACATTGGAGGATCTGTTGAGGTTGTGTGTGATAAATAGGGGAGAGCCATGGGAAAGACTCTTGCCCTTAGTGGAATTATCCCACAACAACAACCATCAAGCTAGCATTGGCATGGCACCCCATGAAGCTCTATATGGAAGGAGGTGTAGAACCCCCTTGTCTTGGGTGCAAGATGAAGAACCGAAGACTTTGGGTGTTGAATATATAGATGACACGAATGCGATGGTTAGGTTGATACGGGATCTGTTGGTACCCTAGATGTGATTTGGCTTATGTAATCCCTTTCCAGCCCCTCTTGATCCATATAACTATATATGATCATGATTAGGCCTTGTTCAGTTTACCTAGGATAGTTTATAACTGACCTAGAGCTTAGGCTAGAAGTTCTAGTTGTATTTTTGGTTAAGGCATTTTCCGTTCGACCATCGTCGAACGAGGCCTCGCGATCGTCGATCATTGGTCGACGATAGCAGGGCTATAGAATCGTTGAAGTCAAGACAATTATCGTCGACCGATGGTCGACGATCTCAGAGCAAGTTTATTGTGCTCTGAAGGTTGGTCGACGATCTGCCATCAACAGTTCAACGATCATGTTCTCGCTTCACGATTTTTGTCTCGACAGATTTCTGCCTTAGTCGTCGACATCATGAGATGTTCGACGATATCTGTCTCAACAGATTTTCTGCTTTAGTCGACGATATCTTGAGCTGGTCGATGATTTCTGGTCGACGATTTCTGTTTCGATAGATTTCTGCTTTTAGTCGACGATCTGTTAGCTAGGTCGACGATCATCGAACCCCTGTTCGACGATTATTGTCTGCCTTTATCCTGTTATATTCATTCTATTCCTTGGTTTATTTCCAAGTGTTTTAGCTTGTGGTTAGAGAATTTTCTGAAGTTGTTTTTGCAGATTTATGGCTTAAATTCAAAATAAATTAATTACCAAATATGTCAAGCTTAAATCACGGGATTCAGTATTTTGATAAAGCATTTTTGTCCTATTATACAAAATCTATTGCCAGGCTGTATTCTAGCCGTTGGCACTGTTTGCTATTTCCAAGAATGGTAAGTTTTTATACTGAGATATTTTCCCACTTATTTAATTCCTTATTGGGACTGACAGTAAGCTAATAGCTCATTCTATTCCTATTGCTATATTCTATTTGAGACAATCTGTTGCAGGGCTCGAGAATTCAAATCAATAGAGCCGTTCCAAAAGAAAAATGAGAAGACATATTTAAGAGAGATTTTTTTCTCAGAAAAATAACAAGTTACAGATACAGAGAGATATTTTCAGTGCTGCATTCTCTCAAGCATCTTCAGAGCAACTCTTCACCATCTCACAAAAAGAAGAAGAAAAGCTCCCTGAAGAAAAAGCCCAGAGCAACTACTTTCATTCTCAAGTCTCCTGAGCATCTGCTTAGAGTTTTCAAGACTTCAGAAAGAACTCCAGTTCTGCTTCAATTATTCCAGAATCTGAAGACCTGATAAAAATCAGTCTACAGATCTCTGAGGATTTAGTTTCAGTATATCTGAAACTCCTTCATCCTGAAGCAAAGGCTTTCCCTGGACTTTCACTGAGCTAGGGGGAGACTTTGATTCTTTAGAGAATCCATAAGTCTTCTCTAATCTGTATTTACAACAGAGAAGATAATCTAACCCTCTCAACCCCTTTGTAAAAGAGTTTGTTCACACCTCTTCAAAAGTGAACATTGGTGACAGGGCACCTTATCAACAACCTGTGGTTGAGCATCCTTATCAAAAGCTCAAAGGGTCTGTTTGATCTACCTGAATCAGATCATTGGTGGCAGGGCACCTTAGCAAAAACCTGTAGTGGATTCCTACCAGGGTGGTAGAAGAGTGGAGTACCTATTTAGAGGGAACCACTATATATCCTGTGTCTCTGGCTATCTTGTTTAATTGTTTATTCTGTGGCTGTGATAGAACTACCTAGGATTGCTAGTTGCTGTGATAGGCTTATAGTTAAACTGAAATTTCAGTTAACTCTCTCACTTGTGCACTTCACTGTGTTAGGCTCTTAGGGTTCAAGTATCAGATTATTTATTCCGCAAATAAACTCCAAGGGAGCTGACTAGTTGTTCATAAAATTTGAATACTCTATTCACCCCCCCTCTAGAGTAGTTTACAACTTATCCCCTCACTTTCAATTGGTATCAGAGGGAGGTTAGCTGTTCAAACAGGCTAACACCTGAGTTAAAAGATCTTGTGATAAGTTGTTTCCTGATACCATTCACAAACACTTTCACACATGGCCCAGTCTAAGGATTATTCAAGCACCAGACCTCCTGTATGCAACTTGTCCAAGTTTGGCATATGGAAGGCCAGGATAAGACTATACATGAATTCTATTGATGAAGATATCTTTTCTTCTATTTTGACAGGACCACCTGCTAGGCCTGCTGCTGCTTCCACTTCTGCTGATCTCAGTGCTGTGCCACCACCTGACTACAATGAAACTTACAAGAAGGCAAAAGCAGCTGATGCAAAAGCAATGAATATCCTAGCTCAGACAATGTCTGATGAAATATTCCAGAAGCTTGCTGAATGTACCTCAGCCAAAGCTATGTGGGATTCCCTCAACCACATAGTTGCTGGCTCAGCTGATGAGAGGAAGGACAGGAGATCCAACCTCACCTCTCAGTATGAAAATTTCAAGAAGGATGATGCTGAAGACATTGACACAATGTACACAAGACTCAGTTCAATAATAAGTGAACTGAGGTCTTTGGACAAGGAGATAACTTTGTCAGAAGTCAATGACAAGATCCTGATGTGTCGTCCCATCTCTTGGGACTCAAGGATATGGATCATCAAGGATGGAAGAAACACTGTGGAACTCTCCACAGAAGCTCTGTTGGGAAAGCTCAAGTCATATGAGCAAACTTTAAAGAGCAAAGCTGCTGCAACTGAAGTAAAAACTCCTACACCTACAAAGAAAGAGCACTCTCTAGCTCTTAAGGCTGCTGAGACTTCTGAAGGAAGTCAATCAAATGAGGAGTTACTGGCACTCATTGCCAAGAGGTTCTTCAACATGGGAAGAAGAGACCTCAGAAAGAAGTTCTCCAAGTATGAGGACAAACCAAGGTAAGACAAGACTCCATCTAAAGAAATCATCTGTTATGTTTGCAGCAAGCCTGGACACATTGCTCCAGATTGTCCAGAGAAGAAACACAAGGAGAAGAAACATGAGAAAGAGTACAGGAAGCACCACTCCAAGTCCTCCTCACACAAATACAAGAAGAAGGACAAGGGGTTTGTGGCTGCTACCTGGAGTGAAACAGAAGAGGATACCTGCTCCTCTAGCTCCAGTGATTCAGAAGAAGAAGAAGAGAAGAAGGCCAAAGAGGTCTGCCTCATGGCTATTGATGCCTGCAGCTCTCTGTCAGCTGCAGAGAATTCTGAAGAAGAAGGAGACAATGAAGAAGATCCTTCTATGGAAGACCAGGTAATCAACTCATTTGATTTCTCATCTCCTGAGTTCAAATTAAAATTTAAAACTCTATGTTTAGATTTACTATTATCTGAAAAAGAAATTAAGTCACTTAGATTAAAGATAATGGAACTAGACATGGAAAGTACTGAAATAATTAGATTAGAAAAGGAATTAGAAAGCTCAAAAGAAGAAGTAACATTCCTAAAATTAGAACTAGCTAAATCTAAGAGGTTAGAAGAACAATTAAATGGCAGAAGCCTTAAATTATCTGAAATAACCAGTATAGCAAACACTAGGGTTGGTAATGATAAACTAGGCTTAGGTGCTACATCTAGTGAACCCATCCTCCTCACAAAGGAGAGATTTAGCACTCCAGTAAAATTTATTTCTGAATCAGGAATAAAGAATACTGAGGAAATTGAAAAATGTAAGAAAATTCAGAATAAGATTAAGAAAGAGAACAGGAAGAAAAAATTTCTAGCTTTACAAAAATCGTCGAACATTAATCGACGATCGTCAAACCAATCGTCGAACGTCTATCAACGATCGCTGAACACCTTCACCAAGTATGATATCTTTGGTGCAGGAGATCGACGATCTCATCTTGAGTCGTCGACCAGTGATCGACGATCTCATCTTGAGTCGTCGACCAGTGATCGACGATTGTGGAATCCAGAACATAGCACTACTACAAATGATCGACGATATGGCTTGCGATCGTCGACCGTGGATCGACGATCTGGACTTAAGCTGGAAAATAAATTTCAAACTTCCAGAATTGCAAATCCCAATCACTACCCTAGGTTGTTTAATCCTTCAACTGAATGGATTATCCCACCTAGGAGATCACACCCTTTAGGATATAAATCTAAGCCTGCAAAATCTTTTATATCTAGTTTTTCTTTTGTGAAGAATACTGGACCCAAGATAACCTGGGTCCACAATGTATAACTGTTCTCTCTGCAGGTGAAGACCTATCCAGTCATACATGACAAATGGTATCTGGATAGTGGATGCTCAAAGCATATGACAGGAAAGAAGAAGAATCTATCGGGGTTCAAAGCCAAGCTGGGACCAAAAGTTGTATTTGGGGATTCCAACTGTGGACAGACTGAAGGGTATGGCAGCTTCACCATAGGAGCTGTAACATTCAAGAAGGTTGCTTATGTCTCAGGACTAAAGCACAACCTAATCTCTGTAAGCCAAATGTGTGATGCTGGGTACAAGGTATGGTTTACTGACACTGCTTGTAATATTGCTTTAAATAATACTGTTATGTTAGTAGGTATTAGAATTGGTAATGTTTATGTTGTAGATTTTAACTCATCCATATCTGAAATATGCTTATTTAATGAAGTAACCAGTAATAATACCCTTTGGCATAAGAGACTTAGTCATGTAAATTTGAAAAACATTTCTAGGTTGGCTAAATACAATCTTGTAAGAGGCTTACCTTCTTGCCCCTACAAGAAGGAAGGCCTTTGCAAAGCTTGTCAATTAGGTAAGCAAACAAGAAATAGATTTAAATCAGTTAATAAAAGTGATTCTCCCAGGATTCTGTACTTGCTATATTTGGATTTATTTGGTCCTATTGCTGTACAGAGTCTTGGAGGAAAGTCTTACACTCTAGTAATTGTAGATGACTTCTCTAGGTTCACTTGGGTATTCTTCTTGAGAACTAAGGCTGATAACTTCAAGGTTCTTACAGATTTTCTAAAGTGTATACAGAGTGAGTATTCTACTCAGATTGCCTTGATCAGAAGTGATCATGGTACTGAGTTTGAGTCTCTTCTTATGCAAGAATTCTGTGAGAAGGAAGGTATCAAACATAGCTTCTCTGCTCCTAGAACTCCTCAACAAAATGGCGTAGTTGAAAGGAAAAACAGAACCCTAATTGAAGCTGCAAGTATATTGTTGGCAGATGCTAACATGCCTCTGTCCTTTTGGGCTGAAGCAGTTAGCACAGCTAACTATGTATTGAACAGAAGTCTGATACATAAACTTAAGGGTAAGACTCCTTATGAGTTACTTAAGCAAGTGAAACCTAAAATAGACTATTTTAGAGTATTTGGCTGTGTTGCTTTTGTTCATAACAATAACAAAGAATACCTTAGAAAATTTGAGGCAAAAGCTTCAATGGGAGTATTTCTAGGATACTCTCAAGTAAGCAAAGCCTATAGGGTCCTTAATATATCCTCTTTTAAGATAGAAGAGTCTGCACATGTCTCTTTTGATGAGACAGTCATGTATTATAAGGAGAAGGACTCTTCCTCTAATAGTACAGTGCAAGTCCTAGGAGTAAGTAAGGATTTGGAAGGTTTGAGACTCACACAGGAGAATCATCCCCAACAAACTCCTCAGGTTGCTTCTTCAGATTCTGAATCTGATGTAGAACTTTTAGAAGTTAAAGCACCTGCTCCAACAGTTGATCAAATTCCACATGAGGAATTAAATCTTGAACATGTTGAAGATCAGATCATTGTTGAACCTACTAATCTTGTCACACTTAGAGATCACCCTATATCTCAAGTGATTGGAGACATTTCAGTAGGAGTCCATACAAGACATCAACTCAACAAAGATGTGATGTTTGCTTGTTTCCTTTCTCAGGTTGAGCCCCTAACCATTAAAGATGCTGAGCTTGATCCACACTGGATTATAGCCATGCAAGAGGAACTTAACCAGTTTGAAAGATGTAAAGTTTGGACTTTGGTTCCAAGACCAAGAGGCCAACTGATCATAGGCACCAAGTGGGTGTTTAGAAACAAGCTTGATGCCCAAGGCATAGTAGTTAGGAATAAGGCTAGGCTAGTAGCTCAAGGCTATAGACAGGAGGAAGGCATAGATTATGATCAGACTTTTGCCCCTGTAGCTAGACTAGAAGCCATTAGGATTTTCCTAGCCTATGCTGCTTATAAGAGATTTAAGGTCTTCCAAATGGATGTGAAGAGTGCCTTCCTCAATGGAGATTTAAAGGAAGAAGTGTTTGTTGAACAACCACCAGGGTTTGTTTCATCAACCTTACCCACTCATGT
The DNA here is from genome assembly GCA_039513925.1 of Platanthera zijinensis. Taxonomy (NCBI): domain Eukaryota; kingdom Viridiplantae; phylum Streptophyta; class Magnoliopsida; order Asparagales; family Orchidaceae; genus Platanthera; species Platanthera zijinensis. The sequence goes on along the minus strand of CM077094.1, from coordinate 24,680,805 downwards.
GTTCAAACTCCAAAAGGCTCTATATGGACTTAAGAAAGCTCCTAGAGCTTGGTATGAGACCTTAGCAAATTTCCTTCTAGAACACAAGTTTGTGAGAGGTGTAGTAGATAGAACCCTATTTATTAGACATCATAAGGACTCACAACTGTTAGTTCAAATCTATGTAGATGACATTATATTTGGCTCCACTGATCCCAAACTATGCAAGAGGTTCTCTGAACTAATGCACTCCAAGTTTGAGATGAGCAGCATGGGTGAGTTATCCTATTTCCTTGGTCTCCAAGTGAAACAGTGTGTTGATGGTATTTTCATTTCTCAATCAAAATATGCCAGAGAGCTGGTTAAAAGATTTGGAATGTCTGATGCTTCATCAATGAGCACACCTATGGCCTCAAATGCAGTTATTGATTCTGATGTCAATGGCAAGTCTGTTGATCAAAAGAACTATAGAGCCATTGTTGGTTCCCTGCTGTATTTGACTGCAAGTAGGCCTGACATAATGTTTGCTACATGCCTATGTGCTAGGTTTCAGGTCAACCCAAAGGAATCTCACTTAACTCTTCTCAAGAGGATCTTGAGATACCTTAAGGGATGCCCTAACTTAGGACTGTGGTACCCAGCTGAGTCAGGATTTGAATTAATTGGATATTCAGATGCTGATTATGCTGGTTGCAGAGTTGACAGGAAAAGCACCTCAGGGACCTGTCAGTTCCTGGGAGAGAGACTTGTCTCTTGGTTTTGTAAGAAACAGGCATCTGTGTCTACTTCAACTGCTGAGGCTGAATATATAGCAGCAGCTAGTTGTTGTTCACAGATCCTGTGGATTCAAAATCAGCTAGTGGATTATGGGTACACACACTCAAAAACAAAAATTCTGTGTGACAGTATCAGTGCAATATCAATTGCTCAAAATCCTGTGCACCATTCCAGGACCAAGCACATTGAGATTAGACATCATTTTCTGAGAGATAATGTGGAAAAGAACAAGATAGAAATGGAATTTATATCCACAGACCTGCAGAGAGGAGATATTTTCACTAAGCCCCTTGATGAACAAAGGCATTTGTTCTTCCTGAACCAGCTTGGTATGATTAATGGTTCAGAGTAGTGAAAATTTGGATAGATCTGTTTTCTGTCTAAAATCGTCGAACGACTGCTCGACGATCTTCGACCAGGTTAGGTATCTATCGTCGACCAATGGTCGACGACAGATTGTTTTTGTAGTAAGGCAGAAATCGTCGATCAACTAGTCAACGATCTCTCCTTAGGTATCTATCGTCGACCAATGGTCGACGACAGATTTTTTGTGCTGTGTGGAGAATCGTCGACCAACATATATTGATCGACGATCGTGGTGATTGCTTGTAGTCGGTCGATGTTTAACGATTAGTCAAATATTGACTATCGTCGGTCTTTGTTCGACGACCGATTTTGTTCCGGGTTCGACGATCGCAGATTTATATCTGATAGTCGATTTAGGTCTGGAGATCGTCGTTCTTCCGCTCCGTCTTTTCATATTCCATCTTCTGGCTTAGAATTCGCTCTCGAACTCTAATCCCGCGCGATTCTCTTCTCCCCTGCCTTGCATCTCGATTCTCCATTCTCTCTTCAATCCAATGGCGATTCCTTCAGCAGTTCTCTTCGGGATGAAGTTCGACACTGGATTCTGTGTCGACTTCGATTCCTTCAGTCGATGTGATCAACCCATCCAAGACATTCTGCAGCTGTGTGAAGATCAAGGCCTAAAGAGATTTATGTCATTCTCACCGAAGATTCATATACCAGAGATTCGAGAATGGGTATATACTTCGTCCTCCAGCGACGAAGCCATGACTGGAAAGATAAATAGAGAGGAGATCATTCTGACTCCTGAAGTTCTGACTGAGCTGTTTGGACTACCAACCGGTACTGAGGACTATGAGCAAAATACAGAGGAATATGGCCGCATGCTAACTGTGATGGGCCATGCTGAGGGTATTCCAGCTAAGCCGCTGAAGATCAATCTGTCTCCAGAGTATAAGTTTCTGGCAGACCTGGTGGGCAAGGTCGTTTTGGGAAAACACTCTACTCACGACAACATCAACAGGCAACAATTTGCCTTAATGTCAGCTTTGGTGAATAAGACGCAGATAGCCTGGGGAAAAGTTCTGTTTGAACTGATAAGGAGAAAGAACAACACGAAAGAAGTAAACCTTGCCAGGGTGTTGGGTGTGTTTCTGTATGTGAAAGCACCCCTGCTGCTTGTTTCTGCACCCTCTGCAGTCAACGCCAGCAAGAGGTTGGACCCCTCTCTGTTCAAGAAATCCCAGAGAGTCTTCAAGAAGTCAGCCAGGGTTGATCCTAACCCTCCATCGGACACAAGGGCTGATTCAGCCACTCTCCAGCTAGCTGGGGAAGGCTCAGTAATCCATCCATCCTCCCTCTTTACCCCTGCATCCTCATCTCCTGCATTACCCTCCACACAATCTGCAGTGCCACCACAACATGAATCCCTACATGCATCTCCCATCCTACATGCATCTCCACCCCAGTCACCCACACCACAACATCTGGCAGCCTCAGCCAGTGTTGACATAGTAACTGATACCATCCTCACACACCTCTCTCAGCATGAATCCCACACTCATGGTGATGATCACCCATCTCCACATGATTCATTTGATCATGTGGCAGATCATACTGCTTCCATTCCATCACCACCTCAATTTGCATCCCACAGTCATCCATCCACCTCCACACCCTCAGCAGTTCAGATAACTCCTGAATTGCTTGCACATATTGTAAAGCTCATCACTCCATCCATCCAAAACATGATTGAGGCTGCCAATGCCCCTCTCATTGCATCCATCAATGCCCTTACTGAAGCCATCAAATCACTTCCACCCTCTGCTGATCCCTCTTCAGTAAGATGCATGACTCCAGTCCCCACTGAAGTCATGCAGGGGGAGATGTCTGTTGAAGTGGTCTCAGGTGATGCCTTGACCCTTCAGAACAATTCTTCCCTTCCCCTTCCAGCAATTGTAGAAGAACCTCAAGAGCCTCTAAAGGAAGCTATTCCAGAGAAAGAGTCTCTGATGAAAGATCTAGAGCAACCAGAAGGTAAAACACTTCCTCTAAAGGTTATAATCAGGACTTTAAATTGATATCTTTATCTAACAAAGACATTCACTCCCTAGTGAATCTAGCTGCTGATGAAGAAGTCTCTGAGAGAGATAATGAGGAAGTCCTCATGGACTTGGGTGAAAAAGTTCCAATGAACACTACTGACTCAGAAGTAGTGGTTCAACAACTTGAGAATGCTGCTGCTGCTGCTGCTAGAGAAGCTGAGGCTGTGCAAGACTTACCAGAGAATGCCTCCAAGATGACTGAAAAGGAATCAAGCTCAGGTACTCTAAACCTTGAACAATATATAGCCTTTATGGCTGAGAATATTGCCTCTGAGTACATTGAAGAGTTGGCTAAATCTCATATGGTTTCCCTAGCCATCTCTCTAGGAAAAGCATCTGCCCCTGCAGATACAGTCATCTTTTCTCCACCTATCCTTACCTATCCTCTATCCATTCCTTCTATTGCAGAACTGGTCCCCAGGATAGTTCCTGACTTGTATCCTGAATCAGAACTCTGGAAGAGATCTCAAAATGTTGATCTTGATGCCCTCCTTGAGCAAGATGCCATTGAGGAAGCAAGAGAAAAAGAAGATAGAGAGAAGCAGGAGAAAGAAAAGGCTGAACATGCTATAGTTGCCAAGGATATCTCAGAACAAGACTTTGATGATTATGCTAGCAGAACCTCATCCCACTCCTCTGATGATGATGATTCTGAGGATTCTGATAGCACCCAGAAGAAGAAAAAGGCTGTATCCAAGAAAAGAAAAGCATCTGCTCCTCCTACTGCTAATCCAGACAAGGATGTTCCCTATTTCATTCTGAAGGGAATTGATCCCAAGAGCAAAGAATTTCAACCATGGATGAGACTCTCAAAGTATCAGACAAGAGAGAAGAAGAGAACAAAAAGATATGACACTCCAATTCAGAAATTCCCCCCCAGAGGTCCTCCTCCACCTCCTGGTGCTGGAGCCTCTGGAAGTCTCTCTTCTGCCCCATCTGTAAAATCAGCCAGTTCTAACACCTTTCAGTCCTACCAGAGAAGGAGTAACCAAAGCCAGGGAGGCCAAGATGTATCAGGACAAGGAAGGAAAAGAAATGAAAATGTTCCCATGAAACAAATAAAGGAGATGACATCTCAGCAACCTACTTTCTCTCCTCCTCCTCCTAAAAAGAAAGTTCCAGAATGGAAACCTTCTCCTCCCAGGAGAGGTCTATCCTCCACATCAAGGAAACCTGCTGCTTCTGAGACAGTTGAAACAAAAGGAAAAAGAGTGGTCTATTCAGAGAAATCCCACAAGAAGTTCACTGAACTTGCACCTCCAAGATCTCTATATGCTGAAACTGATCCTAAGAAGGCTGCACAGATTCCTCTTGGCTCAAGCAAATTAGCCACAGCTCTTCAAAGGAACATGGAGATTGCAGCTCAAGCTGATACTGACAGACCACCCTCTCCATCAGATATGACTGAAACTGAAAGAATTGCCTCTATGGCAAGATTTAAGGAATCTATTGCTCTAAGCATGATGGAGAGAGCCAAAGCTCAAGGACTAGACCCTACAGCATATACAACTATGTCTGAATTCAAAGAAAAGGAACTCAGCAAAATTCAAGTCAACTCTGAAATTTTTAATACTGAAGAATACATGAAGCTGCACCCTGCTGCAGTTCTGCCAAGCTATGCTGAAAAGAAAATTATTGGTGAACATGACCTAATGCTATTCAAAAGACAAGCAGCAAATCCAAACAGAGAAATTATTTTCAAATCAGCTGTAATCCCTAAGAACTCATCTGATGCTAAAACCTCTGATAAATCTGCTTGATACTTTATAGTTCTGCTGATTTATGTTTTTATGTTTTTCTATGGATTGCCTGTGATTTAAATTTTTGGTTAATCTCTGCTTTTGTTATTGTGTGCATTAGTTTTTAGATAGAATTGGATAACATAACCCAAATAGGGGGAGATTGTTGGTACCCTAGATGTGATTTGGCTTATGTAATCCCTTTCCAGCCCCTCTTGATCCATATAACTATATATGATCATGATTAGGCCTTGTTCAGTTTCCCTAGGACAGTTTATAACTGACCTAGAGCTTAGGCTAGAAGTTCTAGTTGTATTTTTGGTTAAGGCATTTTCCGTTCGACCATCGTCGAACGAGGCCTCGCGATCGTCGATCATTGGTCGACGATAGCAGGGCTATAGAATCGTTGAAGTCAAGACAATTATCGTCGACCGATGGTCTACGATCTCAGAGCAAGTTTATTGTGCTCTGAAGGTTGGTCGACGATCTGCCATCAGCAGTTCAACGATCGTGTTCTCGCTTCACGATTTCTATCTCGACAGATTTCTGCCTTAGTCGTCGACATCATGAGATGTTCGACGATATCTGTCTCAACAGATTTTCTGCTTTAGTCGACGATATCTTGAGCTGGTCGATGATTTCTGGTCGACGATTTCTGTTTCGACAGATTTCTGCTTTTAGTCGACGATCTGTTAGCTAGGTCGACGATCATCGAACCCCTGTTCGACGATTATTGTCTGCCTTTATCCTTTTATATTCATTCTATTCCTTGGTTTATTTCCAAGTGTTTTAGCTTGTGGTTAGAGAATTTTCTGAAGTTGTTTTTGCAGATTTATGGCTTAAATTCAAAATAAATTAATTACCAAATATGTCAAGCTTAAATCACGGGATTCAGTATTTTGATAAAGCATTTTTGTCCTATTATACAAAATATATTGCCAGGCTGTATTCTAGCCGTTGGCACTGTTTGCTATTTCCAAGAATGGTAAGTTTTTATACTGAGATATTTTCCCACTTATTTAATTCCTTATTGGGACTGACAGTAAGCTAATAGGTCATTCTATTCCTATTGCTATATTCTATTTTGAGATAATCTGTTGTAGGGCTCGAGAATTCAAATCAATAGAGCCGTTCCAAAAGAAAAATGAGAAGACATATTTAAGAGAGATTTTTTTCTCAGAAAAATAACAAGTTACAGATACAGAGAGATTTTTTCAGTGCTGCATTCTCTCAAGCATCTTCAGAGCAACTCTTCACCATCTCACAAAAAGAAGAAGAAAAGCTCCCCTGAAGAAAAAGCCCAGAGCAACTACTTTCATTCTCAAGTCTCCTGAGCATCTGCTTAGAGTTTTCAAGACTTCAGAAAGAGCTCCAGTTCTGCTTCAATTATTCCAGAATCTGAAGACCTGATAAAAATCAGTCTACAGATCTCTGAGGATTTAGTTTCAGTATATCTGAAACTCCTTCATCCTGAAGCAAAAGGCTTTCCCTGGACTTTCACTGAGCCAGAGGGAGACTTTGATTCTTTAGAGAATCCACAAGTCTTCTCTAATCTGTATTTACAACAGAGAAGATAATGTAACCCTCTCAACCCCTTTGTAAAAGAGTTTGTTCACACCTCTTCAAAAGTGAACATTGGTGACAGGGCACCTTATCAACAACCTGTGGTTGAGCATCCTTATCAAAAGCTCAAAGGGTCTGTTTGATCTACCTGAATCAGATCATTGGTGGCAGGGCACCTTAGCAAAAACCTGTAGTGGATTCCTACCAGGGTGGTAGAAGAGTGGAGTACCTATTTAGAGGGAACCACTATATATACTGTGTCTCTGGCTATCTTGTTTAATTGTTTATTCTGTGGCTGTGATAGAACTACCTAGGATTGCTAGTTGCTGTGATAGGCTTATAGTTAAACTGAAATTTCAGTTAACTCTCTCACTTGTGCACTTCACTGTGTTAGGCTCTTAGGGTTCAAGTATCAGATTATTTATTCCGCAAATAAACTCCAAGGGAGCTGACTAGTTGTTCATAAAATTTGAATACTCTATTCACCCCCCCTCTAGAGTAGTTTACAACTTATCCCCTCACTTTCAATTGGTATCAGAGGAGGTCACAGGTTCAAGACCGGGGGAGCGCTATTAAATCCTGATTTTTCCCTTCTACCTGTGTGGGTCCGGTGGGTCAGGCAACCGTGGACATGTGGTAACCCCACCTCTGAGCCGTGTGGGCCATGTGGTAACCCCACCTCTGAGCCGACGGTTTGTGCTGGACGCCGGGGGGGATTGTTGGGTCCGGCGTTCCTTCACTTGACCCGTGGCGCTCTGCTACTTATATAAAAAATTAAGTAGCGCCCTCTCCAACAGTCCGGGCTTTTGGTGCAGTTGGGTATGCGCTTGATCCTTCAATTAAGTAGCAATCTCTCTAGGAAAAGCATCTGCCCCTGCAGATACAGTCATCTTTTCTCCACCTATCCTTCCCTATCCTCTATCCATAAAATTTGAATACTCTATTCACCCCCCCTCTAGAGTAGTTTACAACTTATCCCCTCACTTTCAATTGGTATCAGAGGAGGTCACGGGTGAAAGACCGGGGGAGCGCTATTAAATTCAAGACCGGGGGACGTAGTTGGTGCAATACATGATTAATTTGATCATGTGGCAGATCATACTGCTTCCATTCCATCACCACCTCAATTTGCATCCCACAGTCATCCATCCACCTCCACACCCTCAGCAGTTTAGATAACTCCTGAATTGCTTGCACATATTGTAAAGTTCATCACTCCATCCATCCAAAACATGATTGAGGCTGGCAATGCCCCTCTCATTGCATCCATCAATGCCCTTACTGAAGCCATCAAATCACTTCCACCCTCTGCTGAGCCCTCTTCAGTAAGATGCATGACTCCAGTCCCCACTGAAGTCATGTAGGGGGAGATGTCTGTTGAAGTGGTCTCAGGTGATGCCTTGACCCTTCAGGGCAATTCTTCCCTTCCCCTTCCAGCAATTGTAGAAGAACCTCAAGAGCCTCTAAAGGAAGCTATTCCAGAGAAAGAGTCTCTGATGAAAGATCTAGAGCAACCAGAAGGTAAAACACTTCCTCTAAAGGTTATAATCAGGACTTTAAATTGATATCTTTATCTAACAAAGACATTCACTCCCTAGTGAATCTAGCTGTTGATGAAGAAGTCTCTGAGAGAGATAATGAGGAAGTCCTCATGGACTTGGGTGAAAAAGTTCCAATGAACACTACTGACTCAGAAGTAGTGGTTCAACAACTTGAGAATGCTGCTGCTGCTGCTGGAGAAGCTGAGGCTGTGCAAGACTTACCAGAGAATGCCTCCAAGATGACTGAAAAGGAATCAAGCTCAGGTACTCTAAACCTTGAACAATATATAGCCTTTATGGCTGAGAATATTGCCTCTGAGTACATTGAAGAGTTGGCTAAATCTCATATGGTTTCCCTAGCCATCTCTCTAGGAAAAGCATCTGCCCCTGCAGATACAGTCATCTTTTCTCCACCTATCCTTACCTATCCTCTATCCATTCCTTCTATTGTAGAACTGGTCCCCAAGATAGTTCCTGACTTGTATCCTGAATCAGAACTCTGGAAGAGATCTCAAAATGTTGATCTTGATGCCCTCCTTAAGCAAGATGCCATTGAGGAAGCAAGAGAAAAAGAAGATAGAGAGAAGCAGGAGAAAGAAAAGGCTGAACATGCTATAGCTGCCAAGGATATCTCAGAACAAGACTTTGATGATTATGCTGGCAGAACCTCATCCCACTCCTCTGATGATGATGATTCTGAGGATTCTGATAGCACCCAGAAGAAGAAAAAGGCTGTATCCAAGAAAAGAAAAGCATCTGCTCCTCCTACTGCTAATCCAGACAAGGATGTTCCCTATTTCATTCTGAAGGGAATTGATCCCAGGAGCAAAGAATTTCAACCATGGATGAGACTCTCAAAGAATCAAACAAGAGAGAAGAAGAGAACAAAAAGATATGACACTCCAATTCAGAAATTCCCCCCCAGAGGTCCTCCTCCACCTCCTGGTGCTGGAGCCTCTGGAAGTCTCTCTTCTGCCCCATCTGTAAAATCAGCCAGTTCTAACACCTTTCAGTCCTACCAAAGAAGGAGTAACCAAAGCCAGGGAGGCCAAGATGTATCAGGACAAGGAAGGAAAAGAAATGAAAATGTTCCCATGAAACAAATAAAGGAGATGACATCTCAGCAACCTACTTTCTCTCCTCCTCCTTCTCCTAAAAAGAAAGTTCCAGAATGGAAACCTTCTCCTCCCAGGAGAGGTCTATCCTCCACATCAAGGAAACCTGCTGCTTCTGAGACAGTTGAAACAAAAGGAAAAAGAGTGGTCTATTCAGAGAAATCCCACAAGAAGTTCACTGAACTTGCACCTCCAAGATCTCTATATGCTGAAACTGATCCTAAGAAGGCTGCACAGATTCCTCTTGGCTCAAGCAAATTAGCCACAGCTCTTCAAAGGAACATGGAGATTGCAGCTCAAGCTGATACTGACAGACCACCCTCTCCATCAGATATGACTGAAACTGAAAGAATTGCCTCTATGGCAAGATTTAAGGAATCTATTGCTCTAAGCATGATGGAGAGAGCCAAAGCTCAAGGACTAGACCCTACAGCATATACAACTATGTCTGAATTCAGAGAAAAGGAACTCAGCAAAATTCAAGTCAACTCTGAAATTTTTAATACTGAAGAATACATGAAGCTGCACCCTGCTGCAGTTCTGCCAAGCTATGCTGAAAAGAAAATTATTGGTGAACATGACCTAATGCTATTCAAAAGACAAGCAGCAAATCCAAACAGAGAAATTATTTTCAAATCAGCTGTAATCCCTAAGAACTCATCTGATGCTAAAACCTCTGATAAATCTGCTTGATACTTTATAGTTCTGCTGATTTATGTTTTTATGTTTTTCTATGGATTGCCTGTGATTTAAATTTTTGGTTAATCTCTGCTTTTGTTATTGTGTGCATTAGTTTTTAGATCGGATTGGATAACATAACCCAAATAGGGGGAGATTGTTGGTACCCTAGATGTGATTTGGCTTATGTAATCCCTTTCCAGCCCCTCTTGATCCATATAACTATATATGATCATGATTAGGCCTTGTTCAGTTTCCCTAGGACAGTTTATAACTGACCTAGAGCTTAGGCTAGAAGTTCTAGTTGTATTTTTGGTTAAGGCATTTTCCGTTCGACCATCGTCGAACGAGGCCTCGCAATCGTCGATCATTGGTCGACGATAGCAGGGCTATAGAACCGTTGAAGTCAAGACAATTATCGTCATCCGATGGTCGACGATCTCAGAGCAAGTTTATTGTGCTCTGAAGGTTGGTCGACGATCTGCCATCAGCAGTTCAACGATCGTGTTCTCGCTTCACGATTTCTATCTCGACAGATTTCTGCCTTAGTCGTCGACATCATGAGATGTTCGACGATATCTGTCTCAACAGATTTTCTGCTTTAGTCGACGATATCTTGAGCTGGTCGATGATTTCTGGTCGACGATTTCTGTTTCGACAGATTTCTGCTTTTAGTCGACGATCTGTTAGCTAGGTCGACGATCATCGAACCCCTGTTCGACGATTATTGTCTGCCTTTATCCTTTTATATTCATTCTATTCCTTGGTTTATTTCCAAGTGTTTTAGCTTGTGGTTAGAGAATTTTCTGAAGTTGTTTTTTGCAGATTTATGGCTTAAATTCAAAATAAATTAATTACCAAATATGTCAAGCTTAAATCACGGGATTCAGTATTTTGATAAAGCATTTTTGTCCTATTATACAAAATATATTGCCAGGCTGTATTCTAGCCGTTGGCACTGTTTGCTATTTCCAAGAATGGTAAGTTTTATACTGAGATATTTTCCCACTTATTTAATTCCTTATTGGGACTGACAGTAAGCTAATAGGTCATTCTATTCCTATTGCTATATTCTATTTTGAGATAATCTGTTGTAGGGCTCGAGAATTCAAATCAATAGAGCCGTTCCAAAAGAAAAAATGAGAAGACATATTTAAGAGAGATTTTTTTCTCAGAAAAAAAACAAGTTACAGATACAGAGAGATTTTTTCAGTGCTGCATTCTCTCAAGCATCTTCAGAGCAACTCTTCACCATCTCACAAAAAGAAGAAGAAAAGCTCCCTGAAGAAAAAGCCCAGAGCAACTACTTTCATTCTCAAGTCTCCTGAGCATCTGCTTAGAGTTTTCAAGACTTCAGAAAGAGCTCCAGTTCTGCTTCAATTATTCCAGAATCTGAAGACCTGATAAAAATCAGTCTACAGATCTCTGAGGATTTAGTTTCAGTATATCTGAAACTCCTTCATCCTGAAGCAAAGGCTTTCCCTGGACTTTCACTGAGCCAGGGGGAGACTTTGATTCTTTAGAGAATCCACAAGTCTTCTCTGATCTGTATTTACAACAGAGAAGATAATCTAACCCTCTCAACCCCTTTGTAAAAGAGTTTGTTCACACCTCTTCAAAAGTGAACATTGGTGACAGGGCACCTTATCAACAACCTGTGGTTGAGCATCCTTATCAAAAGCTCAAAGGGTCTGTTTGATCTACCTGAATCAGATCATTGGTGGCAGGGCACCTTAGCAAAAACCTGTAGTGGATTCCTACCAGGGTGGTAGAAGAGTGGAGTACCTATTTAGAGGGAACCACTATATATCCTGTGTCTCTGGCTATCTTGTTTAATTGTTTATTCTGTGGCTGTGATAGAACTACCTAGGATTGCTAGTTGCTGTGATAGGCTTATAGTTAAACTGAAATTTCAGTTAACTCTCTCACTTGTGCACTTCACTGTGTTAGGCTCTTAGGGTTCAAGTATCAGATTATTTATTCCGCAAATAAACTCCAAGGGAGCTGACTAGTTGTTCATAAAATTTGAATACTCTATTCACCCCCCCTCTAGAGTAGTTTACAACTTATCCCCTCACTTTCAGGATCATATGTTAGAGGCCCAAAGTCGGCAGGCGAAGTATTATAACGCTAAACACTGGATGGTGAAATTTCAAGTGGGAGACAAGGTGTTTCTGAAAATCCGACCGATGCATGGAGTATCACGAGTACGAGGAGTGAAGAAGCTCAGCCCATGGTATGTTGGACCCTATGTCATAGTGGAAAAGATTGGCCCTTTGGCCTATCGGCTGGAGCTACCGCCCGAGTTAGAAAATCTCCACGACGTGTTCCATGTCTCGTCGCTTCGGAAGGCGCTATTGCGGCCCGAACAATACATCCCAACGACTGATGGTGTTGTGGCGTCTGACAGATCTGTGCAACTAGAGCCGATACGAATCATTGATAATGAGATAAGAACCCTGCGCCGCAAAAGTGTGCCTCTTGTAAAAGTGTTGTGGTCTAATCATGGGAAGGAAGGTTTACTTGGGAGCCGGTGAACTTGATTCAGAAGCGCTACCCAGAGCTGTTCTTCCAAGGTAACATTTTATAGCGCATATTATTTTGTACTTGCATCCCCATAGCCCTAGCCTGATTTCGGGGACGAAATCTTTTATTTGGTTTATAGGATTTGTAACGTCCCAATTCGCGCTAGGCCCCTCGCACGAGTTTTGAGTCAAGAGACTTGACTCGGGCTCGGGGCGCACTGGCAAAAGGTGCCAAGTATGTTTAATGGAGTGTGGGGTTGAGTGATATCCAACGGATCGAAAGGAAATGGCCTAAGGGAAAATCGTCGAGAATCCCTGGTGATTCTCGCCGATCGTCGAGTATCGCATAGAATACTCAACGCACTCAACGCCAGATTTCCGATAAGTTAGGCTAAGGGAAAATCTCCGGGTATCATTGTTGATACCCGACGAATTCGTCGAGAATGCCTGACGATTCTTGCCGATCGTCGAGTATCGCTAAGAATACTCAACGCACTCAATGCCAGATTTCCGATAAGAATGGCCCAAGGGAAAATCGTCGAGAATGCCTGGTGATTCTCGCCGATCGTCGAGTATCGCTGAGAATACTCAACGCACTCAACGCCTGATTTTCGATAAGTTAGGCTAAGGGAAAATCGTCGGGTATCATTGTTGATACCCGACGAATTCATCGAGAATGCCTGATGATTCTTGCCGATCGTCGAGAATGACAGATGATTCCCGCCGAATTTAACTTATGCGTTTTCTTCGCCCAGGCAGATTTGTCGGCTTGTACAGGCAGACCGAACCGGATTTTGGTATTCGCCCTGGATGGTTTCTTGGACCGGGTCACTTCAATATGACCCATTATGGGCGGTCCAATGAGGCATTGACACGTGGCAGAAGATGTAACCTAATACATCGGCTTATAAAAGGGAGTTAAAACCGAATCCTAGATTTTGCGCCGATCGACCCTTGCCATCATCGTGGATCTCGCGAAACCGATGGAGCCGAGGGAAGCAGGCGGAGCTCTTGGAGGCGACCTTCTTTCTCTCTCTCCTTCTCCTTCCTTTGTCGTGAAGAACAACCGCACCAAGCGAGAGATGCCGCAAAGAAGAGCGACTAGATCAATGGCCTGGAATGGTGATTCTGCTGAAAACGAGGTGAGCTTCCTCCCCTCTCCCTTGGTGTTAGATCTGTAGTTATATTCTAGGAGAGATATCAACTCCATAGAGTCTTGACGGTAAGGAGGAGATTTCCTAGGAAAGCCATGCCTAGGTTTGTTTTCTAAGCTTTAGCCCCCTCCAACCTCTTCATACTTCAAAGTGAAGATAAGAGAAGGATTAGTGGATAAATATGGCTTTGTGAGGGTGAATAAGGGTGGACGAATTTCTGGAGAAGTTTTTTGGAGATCGGTGTAAGGAGGAAGATGAATGGATGTCGTTCATCTCACCTTAAGATGCGTGAAGAAATCTGTTTTCTGCACGCAGCGATATTCATGGCCAATTTCGGGGGTGTTCTGGCCATATTTGGGTTTTTGACTCAACACGAAAGTCGTAGCCCTTGAAATTATCTTTCCAACAAGTGGTTACACGCACTCGTCGGATTCCTGTAGCCACGGGAATCCTTGGTCGAAGTTGCTGATCGGCTCAAGGCTGCACCTAAATTTTGGGTTGTTCAATGTGGAGTGCGATTTGGTGGAATTTAATGTTGCGATCCAACTCGAGGTTTGGGTGAGCTCTTTTGACATAATTGTGATATGATAAGTTGAGGTTATAAATCTAAATTCGTATATCGAGTTGTGGACAAGTTTAATTGAAGGAAGAGCCTGATATAAATGGGTAGTTATAAATTAATGAATATGTAAATGATTTAGCTATGTCCAAGATGTATGATGAATGGATAGAAAGGAATTAGCAATCCAATGCTTAGAGTGTCTGTAATGACCCCATCCGTTAAATGACGTATAGTAGAAGGTCCGGCCGGGGCTCCACACTATATGCCACAAACAGACGGTGAGGTCACATGATAATACCAAACCAAATACGAATCCTAACTCAGAGCATTCTAGCGGAAGCTTTAAGTAGTACTTTGAACTCTCAACCGGAATGTCCAATATATATAAAACCACCTTTATATATAAATACCACGGAATGTACACAACCACAAGAGTTTGGCCTTAAGGCCTTACAGTTCCTCTGAACATACATCATGTTTTACAAACCTCGGCGCGCAGGCCGGCCATACATGAGTAAAAAGAGAAAACAAAACAATGCCATTCGCTTAGCCTTCCAGGGCTAGCCGCAGCAGCAGCAGCAACAGTAGTAGGGCTTCAGCCCATCACTTACCACTTGGCTCTCCAGCACCTGCATGGGAACAAACCACCCAACCGGTGGCAAACAATGCAACGGTCAGCATTCAGCTGACCCAATTATAACAATCCTACCCCTTTCTCGGGGCATGAGCATTCTTTCCCTGCAAGCATGGCATCATCAAATAGCAATTATGTGCGCGCAGGCACATTCAAGCCATCACAACCATCGGCCACCCGGCCCGACAGTCCGTGCACTCAGGGCACATTTTCGGTGTACCGGAATACCAGGGTCAACACCACCGTCTACACGGTATTTGAGCATTTCTAGTCTTTCCGGCGCGCGGGCCTAAGACTCTCATTAGGCGCTCCAACAAAACCTATACCAGGCTTCCAAGTCGGACGGACCTAACGCAGGTACGGATCAGCCACCCCCCGTTGCTCAAGTCGCCGAGCCACCTCGAATACGGAAGTATCCATGGCATTTTATAGGCGCGGGTCGGTTTCACCTTTCCTGTTCGGCAATCTGCCTTTTCATCGAGTTGCAGCCCAACGGCTCAACTACTCACAAAGTGGCAACGCACGGCCACAAGAGTTGCCGCCAACCCTCTTCATTTCCTGGACATCGTCCAGTACTTCCTGCCGCACCAAGCAACAGGTAGGAACAAGGCATCACAAGCCATAGGCATCACAAGCCATTATCACGGAGCCTTCTCCGATATGCAAACAAGCATCACCAATCCAGATTACATCCAGATGGGCTTCACACAGCATGCCTAGAGCCGTACTCCAATTCCGGCCTCTAACAAGGGGGACTTCACATATCTACCCCAAGGGACACCACAACCCACCGCACACTCGCGGGGAAGGGCTTTCCCTATGCAATGCAGAAAAGAAGGACTTCACATGTCCAAGGAGGGAGATCGTTACCCTTGTCGATCTCTTCGGTGCCATCGAAAACTAGCCGGTGAGAAAGAACCGCAGCAGCCTTGCCTTCACAACGCCGGCTTCGGATCACGAATCGGACCACGGGAGCTCCGCCGGTGGCTTGCTCTCCTCCTCCTTCTTCTCTTCCTCTCTCTTTCTCTCTTCCTTAAGCCAAATGAAGAATGACCTCTTCATTCCTCTCTCACGACTTAATCCAGCCAGGAAACCATCTGAACCTTTGGATCAAAAGAGAGGAAACTGAACGGCCAAGATTTTCCCAAAAATTCACTTTTTGGCCGACACGGCCTGTGACACGCCCGTGTCACAGGCCGTGTACCCCTTAAGCGGTACACACAGTTTGAACCGACTGCACAACACGGGTCATCGACACGCCCGTGTCGGACCTGACACGCCCGTGTCAAACCTGAGACACGCCCGTGTCTCCTGCTCCATCGAGCTGCAACCAGTACACGGGTCGGAACACGGCAGCTGACACGCCCGTGTCCAGCCTGACACGCCCATGTTCAAGGCCGTGTTCAAGGCCGTGTCCGGCTCTGACTTGAATAGGCCAAATTCGCAAAATAAATCGAACACGCCCTGGGACACGCCCGTGTCCCAGGCCGTGTACACCCGACACGCCCTGGGACACGCCCGTGTCCCAGGCCGTGTAACCTGACCTGCTACTCAAACTTCAAGTTGAGTCTTTTGGGGTCTTTTTGGGGTGTTACAACCTTCCCCCCCTTATCAAAATTTCGTCCCGAAATTTGCACGGTAAGGAAACAAAACTAGCAATGCTATAATACTGTTATAACAAAAAGTACACGGTCTACAGTTTATACAAATAACTCGGGAAACTCAGCTCGCATGGTTTGCTCTCGCTCCCATGTTAGCTCTTCACGGCCACAATTGTCCCATCGGACCTTGACCATCCCGATCACTTTGTTCCGCAACTGTTTCTCGGCTCGATCCTCGATCCGAATGGGTCTAACCCTCGTCGTTAGCCCATACTCGACCGGTACCCGATCATTCTCCACTACTTGAGCTGGATCCTTCACCGCCTTACGAAGGACTGAGATGTGAAACACATCATGTAATCCACCCAAGTCCGCCGAAAGTGCTAGTCGATAAGCAGCTTCCCCAACTCGCTCCACCACCTCAAATGGACCAAGATACCTCGGACTTAGCTTTTTCAAACGCCGAATCCTCGACACGCCTTTGAAGGGTTTGATCTTCAAATATACCCAATCACCCACCGCGAACTCCACGTTCCGGTGCTTGGCATTGTAGTACTTTGCTTGACGATCTTGGGCTATCACTAGCCTCTCCCGAATAGAGCGTATGAGCGAAGTAGCTTCTTCGACTTCCTTTTTCCCACTCAGCTTAGATTCGCCTGCTTCTGCCCAAGCTAACGGTGTACGACATTTCCGACCATACAACGCCTCAAATGGTGCCATACCAATACTCGCTTGGTAGCTATTGTTATAGGCAAATTCGACGAGAAATATATAATCTTCCCATCTCTTACCAAAGTCTAGGGCGCGCATGCGGAGCATGTCCTCCATCGTCCTGTTGGTTCGTTCAGTCTGGCCATCCATTTGGGGATGAAAGGCCGTACTAAACGCTAATTTTGTACCCAACATTTGATGAACGAGCCGCCAATCATTCGATGTGAACCGCCCATCACGGTCACTAACGATGCTCCGAGGAACACCGTGCAGTCGAACAACTTGCTCCACATAAAGCTTGGCCAAGGTTTCCACTGAATCGTCTCTTCTGTTTGGAAGGAAGTGCGCCACCTTCGTCAACCGGTCCACAATCACCCAGATTGAATCATGACCGCGTTGAGATCTCGGCAATCCGTGCACGAAATCCATCGAAATATCATCGAACTTCCACTCCGGAATAGGTAACGACTTCAGAAACCCGCCAGGCTTCTGGCATTCTGCTTTCACCAATGCACAGGTGTTGCATTTCGCCACATAACGAGCCACATCTTTCTTTAGTCCGGGCCACCAGAACAGCTTTTTCATGTCCCTGTACATCTTTGTGCTCCCTGGGTGAACTGAGTACTTTGCAAAGTGAGCTTCATACATCAACTCTTCCCTCAGTTTACCCACACTTGGGACGCACACTCGACCATTTCTCCGTAATAACCCGTTATCCAAGAGAATTGGTCATCCGGCCCATCTTTAGCATAGCGCTGGAGACTTTCATCCAGCTCCGTTGCTCGCCGAACTCTGTCCGTAAGGTCATATTGCACCTCCGTCCAGTTCAAGCATGCATCGGTTGACGCACCCTTGTCAACACATGATATCTCCATTGCTTCCAATTCTTGGATCAAACGCTGATCATGCCTCTGCAACCAGCTTGCCCGTACCGGAGTCTGCCGACTCAAAGCATCAGCGACCACATTTCCCTTCCCGGGAGTATAGTGAATCTCGAAGGTGTAGTCCCCGAGGAACTCCATCCATCTTCGTTGTCGCATATTCAAATCCTTCTGGTCCAACAAATACTTTAGGCTCTTGTGATCCGTATAGATATCCACTTTAACGCCATATAGATAGTGCCGCCACAACTTGAGCGCAAAGATTACCGCCGCCAACTCCAAATCATGGACGGGATAATTCCGCTCATGCACTTTCAACTGACGCGAGCCATAAGCAATCACTTTACCAAATTGCAGAAGAACGCAGCCTAAGCCGCTCCCTGATGCATCACTATAGATCTCATACCCATCGGTACCACATGGCGATGTCAACACAGGCGCCGTGGTCAAACGACTCTTCAAGTCTTCAAAAGCTCGCGCGCACTCCGGCGTCCAAATGAACTTTTGATCTTTTCTCGTCAGCGTGGTGAGAGGTAAAGCAATCCGTGAGAAGTTCTCCACAAACCGTCTATAGTAGCCCGCAAGTCCAAGGAAGCTCCTGACCTCGGCCACTGAAGACATCACTGGCCAATCTCGGATGGCACTTATCTTCAACGGATCCACCGCGATACCCTCTCCGCTTACCACATGGCCTAAGAAGGCTACTGAAGAGAGCCAGAACTCACACTTTGAGAACTTGGCAAAAAGTTTGTTCCTCCGCAGGGTATGCAAGACCAACCGCAAATGGTTTGCGTGATCCTCTTCCGACTGAGAGTATACTAAGATGTCATCGATAAACACAATAACAAACAAATCCAAATACTCTCGGAACGTTCTATGCATTAGGTCCATAAATACCGAAGGCGCATTACATAGGCCAAACGGCATTACCGTGAACTCATAATGACCGTAGCGTGTTCCAAACGCTGCCTTGGGAATGTCACCTTCCCGAATCCTTAGTGATAATATCCCGATTTCAGATCCAACTTGGAATAGACCGTTGATCCCGCCAGCTGATCAAAGAGGTCATCAATCCGTGGGATCGGATACTTGTTTTTCTCCGTCAGCTTATTCAACTCGCGGTAGTCAATACACAACCGTAAGCTACCGTCTTTCTTTTTCACAAAGAGAACAGGTGCGCTCCAAGGTGACATACTTGGGCGTATATATCCTTGCTCCAACAACTCTTGCAATTGGACTTTCAACTCAGCCATCTCTTTTGGTGCGACGCGATATGGAGAGCGGGCCACAGGTTTCGCACCTGGCACCAACTCAATAGAGAAGTCAATCTCCCGCTGGGGTGGTAACCCAGGAAGATCTTTAGGAAACACATCGGCAAACTCTGACACAACTGGCACTTCACGACACTGGCCTTTGGCTCAACAGCCTGAATTAGCGTGAAGAATAACTCCGCGCCCTTCCGCACAGCATTGACGACTTGGAGTGCAGACAACAGAGTCCCGCCAACTCCTCGCATACCAGCGAACTTCGTCACAAGCCCGGTATTCTGGCCCAGTGTAATCTCTTTGGAGTTGCAATCAATAAAGGCACGCTGCTCCGAGAGCCAGTCCATACCAAAGATCACATCAAACTCCGATAACGGTAGCACAGCTGCACTCAAACCGAAATCCCGACTTCCTATTTGCACATCCACATCGCAAGCCCTATCCGCAAGCATCACACAGCCATTCGGCAATAGCACCCTTGTACTATCCACCGTCACATGACTTGGTACCCCAATGCGAGATACGAAATCCTCAGACAGAAAAGAATGCGAAGCACCCGTATCAAATAGGGCTCTCGCTAAATTATTCCGAATCAGGACAAAGCCTGCAGCACACACACATCATGCACAAGCTAAACAAAACCAAAACCAAAAGCACAGCAAGTAAACTAACTCAACTCGTACCTGTGACGACGTCACTTTCCTTAATCGCTTCCTGTTGGCCAAGTTGATAGATTCAGGGCTGCGCCTGGGAAGCAGAGGAATCCACCACCGCTTTGCCCTTCTCAGCATATGATGCACCCGTCTTCTTTTCCCCTTTGGGCTGCACAAATCGACAGTCACGAGCAATATGCCCCACCCGGCCACAGTTATAGCATGTACGAGCATCCGGCCTTGATGTCGCTCCCGACACAACGGTCGTAGTCACTTGCCCCGATGGCTTGGACCTCTTGCCCCCTTTCTTCTGGTAAAACGACTTACCTGGGCGAGGTGCTTGAAACTCTGGCTTAGACACCACCAAGCCCTTATTCCCTTGCACTCGCCTCATGTCCTTCTCCAACGCGCACGCAGTATCAACCAACGCCTGAAACCCTTGGCTCACAGAACTCGAAAGCAGGAATCGTAACTCATCCCGCAATCCTTCATAGAACCGATTCGTTTTCCTTTGGTCATCCGCGAAGATTGTTCCCGCATATCGTCCCAACCTGGTAAACTCGTGCAAGTAGATATCCACACTATCGTCCCTTGCTTTAACCGTTGGAACTCATTTTCCATAGCAATACGTTGCGCCGCTGGGACATGTTTCGCCAGAAATAATCGAGAGAACTCCTCAATCGATACTTGTGTTAATTGCCTGCCCGCCAAATGGTGTAGCTCAACCTCGTCCCACCACAACCGCGCCTCCCCTTCAAGCATGAAGGTGGCTAAGGTGACCTTGAGAGTTTCCTCCGCCCTGATCGCTGTCATTATCCTCTTGACACGCGATAACCAATCTTCCGCCTGCGTTGGGGATCCCATTCCCGCAAACGTAGGAGGACTGAAGCTCATGAATTGCTTCAACTGTCGGTCAGCTGCTCGTGGATCTACAGCCTCAACCGGCTCGGGTCTTACATCAACACGAACTGGCATACCGCCGGCTGCGCTTGCCCGGTCGGCTGAATCATGGCAAATAGCGCCTCAGCCACTAAGCGAACAGTCTCCGCAGATGGAGGAGGTGTTGGCACCTCAGCTGGTGCCGCACTCTCATCAGAACGCTGGGGCTCAGACTGCCCAGCACCACTACGTGTCACCTATAGGTGGACAAGACACACATTAGCGAACGTATGCAAGCAAAACAACACAAAAAGGAACGCGCAGATTCCTCAACAAGATTTTGTACATTCCTTAATGGACATTCCAGAGTTCATTAGCGTTATAGCAGGTCGCACAAACACGTGCTCGCCACCCCACAAAAGAATTCGACCACGAAGTCGAAAGAGGAAGACCGAGAAAAGCTGATACCAAAATGTAACGACCCCATCCGTTAAATGACGTATAGTAGAAGGTCCGGCCGGGGCCCCACACTATATGCCACAAACAGACGGTGAGGTCACAGGATAATACCAAACCAAATACGAATCCTAACTCAGAGCATTCTAGCGGAAGCTTTAAGTAGTACTTTAAACTCTCAACCGGAATGTCCAATATATATAAAACCACCTTTATATATAAATACCACGGAATGTACACAACCACAAGAGTTTGGCCTTAAGTCCTTACAGTTCCTCTGAACATACATCATGTTTTACAAACCTCGGCGCGCAGGCCGGCCATACATGAGTAAAAAGAGAAAACAAAACAATGCCATTCGCTTAGCCTTCCAGGGCTAGCCGCAGCAGCAGCAGCAACAGTAGTAGGGCTTCAGCCCATCACTTACCACTTGGCTCTCCAGCACCTGCACGGGAACAAACCACCCAACCGGTGGCAAACAATGCAACGGTCAGCATTCAGCTGACCCAATTATAACAATCCTACCCTTTCTCGGGGGCATGAGCATTCTTTCCCTGCAAGCATGGCATCATCAAATAGCAATTATGTGCGCGCAGGCACATTCAAGCCATCACAACCATCGGCCACCCGGCCCGACAGTCCGTGCACTCAGGGCACATTTTCGGTGTACCGGAATACCAGGGTCAACACCACCGTCTACACGGTATTTGAGCATTTCTAGTCTTTCCGGCGCGCGGGCCTAAGACTCTCATTAGGCGCTCCAACAAAACCTATACCAGGCTTCCAAGTCGGACGGACCTAACGCAGGTACGGATCAGCCACCCCCGTTGCTCAAGTCGCCGAGCCACCTCGAATACGGAAGTATCCATGGCATTTTATAGGCGCAGGTCGGTTTCAACTTTCCTGTTCGGCAATCTGCCTTTTCATCGAGTTGCAGCCCAACGGCTCAACTACTCACAAAGTGGCAACGCACGGCCACAAGAGTTGCCGCCAACCCTCTTCATTTCCTGGACATCGTCCAGTACTTCCTGCCGCACCAAGCAAACAGGTAGGAACAAGGCATCACAAGCCATAGGCATCACAAGCCATTATCACGGAGCCTTCTCCGATATGCAAACAAGCATCACCAATCCAGATTACATCCAGATGGGCTTCACACAGCATGCCTAGAGCCGTACTCCAATTCCGGCCTCTAACAAGGGGGACTTCACAAATCTACCCCAAGGGACACCACAACCCACCGCACACTCGCGGGGAAGGGCTTTCCCTATGCAATGCAGAAAAGAAGGACTTCACATGTCCAAGGAGGGAGATCGTTACCTTGTCGATCTCTTCGGTGCCATCAAAAACTAGCCGGTGAGAAAGAACCGCAGCAGCCTTGCCTTCACAACGCCGGCTTCGGATCACGAATCGGACCAGGGAGCTCCGCCGGTGGCTTGCTCTCCTCCTCCTTCTTCTCTTCCTCTCTCTTTCTCTCTTCCTTAAGCCAAATGAAGAATGACCTCTTCATTCCTCTCTCACGACTTAATCCAGCCAGGAAACCATCTGAACCTTTGGATCAAAAGAGAGGAAACTGAACGGCCAAGATTTTCCCAAAAATTCACTTTTTGGCCGACACGGCCTGTGACACGCCCGTGTCATAGGCCGTGTACCCCTTAAGCGGTACACACAGTTTGAACCGACTGCACAACACGGGTCATCGACACGCCCGTGTCGGACCTGACACGCCCGTGTCAAACCTGAGACACGCCCGTGTCTCCTGCTCCATCGAGCTGTAACCAGTACACGGGTCGGAACACGGCAGCTGACACGCCCGTGTCCAGCCTGACACGCCCGTGTTCAAGGCCGTGTTCAAGGTCGTGTCCGGCTCTGACTTGAATAGGCCAAATTCGCAAAATAAATCGACACGCCCTGGGACACGCCCGTGTCCCAGGCCGTGTACACCCGACACGCCCTGGGACACGCCCGTGTCCCAGGCCGTGTAACCTGACCTACTACTCAAACTTCAAGTTGAGTCTTTTGGGGTATTTTTGGGGTGTTACAGTGTCGTCTCCCTTCAGGTTGCATTGTGGAAGTAACAAGTGAGGTGTTGACCGTCACTAGTTGGAATGAGGTTGAGATGAGTAAAGTTGGACGGTTGGGCTTGGTCCTCGGTGTTCACGTCCCAAGGCTCCTTCCGTGCCAAGTGAACGGTTTGGCTTGGTCCTCGTGCACACTTTCGAGGCTCCTTCCATATGTGATGGATGGTTGGGCTTGGTCCTCCGTGTGCATGTCCCGAGTCTCCTTCCATGCCACAATATTGTGGAATTGCATGTGGTGTGAGACGACACATGGTGTCGTAATCCCGGGTTAAGGATAGTGTGGCAGGTCTACGGGCTCGCCAATCGTCACACCGATGGGAGTTGACAGCAAGACCTTGGACGGTTGGGCTTGGTCCTCGGTGTTCACGTCCCGAGGCTCCTTCCGTGCCAAGTGAACGGTTGGGCTTTGTCTTCGTGCTCACTTCTGAGGCTACTTCCGTGTCACGCATAGGCCAGTTCAGGGCTAGGATCTTGGTGCTCATTTACCCAAGAGAACCCGCTGAGCCGTAGTATGCATGGGAGCTCCGTTGTTGTGTTCTTAGCGTTGAGGCATACAGAGGCCTAGGCCAGGTAGTGTGGAGACCAGCCTAGTAGTGGAGATGCCCGCTCTACTGTCACCGTTTGGCCACGACGGTTGACGCCTGAGAGGTTAGCTACCTGCTCGAATAGTGGGAACTATAAGTCTGTGTCGACATAGCGATTGCATGTGCTTGATCATGGGTGTGTCATTGCATTGAATTCATAGCAATGCACTTCATTGCATACACAAGACCCTCATCATATAAGTTTGTATGGGAACTCCTATACGATGAGTTACTTATTGCTGAACGACCCTCAACTTATATGCTTGTATGGGCATCCACATAAGTTGAGTTACTTACTGTTATAGCTATATACTCTCTTGCTGCAGTAGATAGTAGATTTGTAAAATAAGAGCTTGTTTATTATACACTACTGCTTTTGCTGCTTATGATATGTATACTCACTTCACCTGCTTGTACCACTGTTTTATATATATTGTACCTGTTCCCTTCTCCGCCCGGTGCCGAGGAGTCGTCGGGGGAGCGGATGTGAAGCCACTTAGTCTTTAAGACTAACGGTTGCTACGTCTTCCTTTTTAGGAGGAAACCCCGCAGGTGGAGCACCAGGCTATGCAGCTGGACAGCCAGGCCAGGATGACAGGGCCTGAGGGGACGGTACCATCGCTACCGTCGGTTACAGATATGAGTGAGAGAGATTTGGTTGTTGCCCTTCGGGGCAATTATATTTACGTACTCTGAGTATGTAGAAGCTTGTTTAGCTTCTCTTTTGCTATATTTATGGACTTATGCTTAGTGTGGATTGACTTTCTTATATTATTATGGTTGGGTTGGTAGTTTATATGTTGATATTGGTTGTCGTTGGCAGAATAGCCGTCTTGTGGTACAGGCTAGCCCGAGTGCTAGTGTTACCGCAAGGCGGCTGCTCTGGGCATAAGACCCCTCTTGTGCCGTATCTTGTGTTCCGGGAGGGGGTCTTACAAATGGTATCAGCTTGCTACGATCCTCCAAGGCGAAAGTCACTTAACAATGGTGCCACCCCCGTTTGATTAGTCAGTTTTGGGACAAACTGACTTAGCGGAAGATTGGGTGTGCCCATATGTAATTCACACTAAGTTGTCCATCTTTAACCTTAGATTAGCCAACCTAACCCTAGGTTTGTACCTTATGTGTAGATCCCAGTACATGCTGAGCCAGTAAGGGGCACCCCGCCCCTGTCCGTACCTACACAATTCCAACAATCAGAGCTGGGGCAGACGCTCACAGCTATTTTGGACGCCTTTAGGTCCCAATCTCAGCAGGCACCTGTACAACAATAGGGTCCGGGATCTAGTTGGTTAAGCGTTTTCCGAGCTCTCTCCCCTCCAGCTTATATTGGTACAGAGTCGGCGGTGCGTACGGAAGAGTGGCTCGACACTATACAAGAGTTGTTGGCAGGAATAAGATGTCCAAACAACATGGCGGTGACCCTTGTGGTGACACTCTTAGAGCTGCACGCCAAAAGGTGGTGGAAGTCCCTCATGGGCTCCACTTTTCGTGGAAGAGTGTACACGGACATTAGTTGGAGCGAATTCTCCGAAGCCTTCTTAGAGAATTTCATCCCCTCGGCCGCTCGGGATGGTCTGGAAGAGAGATTTTTGCTACTAAAGCAAGGGTCCATGTCGGTGACGGAGTACCAACGGGAGTTTCAGCACCTGGCTAGATTCGCTGACTCCTATGAGCTGGATGAAAGAGGGTACGCCAAACGATTCTACAAAGGCTTGCGAGATCCTCTAAGGCAAGCCCTTTTGTTTATAGCGGACTCTAGTCTAGCTGAGATTATTGATATGGCAAAGAGATTGGAAGCGGACCACTTAGAAAGTGGTAAGAGGCCAGCGGAGGGCGTGATGGAAGCCGGCCCAGCAATAGAAGGAGATTCGACAATAAAAGATGTAGAGGAAATCGGAGGGGTGGTGGGCGTTTCCCCCAAAACTTTAGAGAGGAGCGCACGGTTCCGCAACTGCCAGCATTACCTCCACCTCCACAATTTTAGCAACACAGCGGAAGGCAGGAACGAGTGTGCTTTGAATGCAACCAACCGGGCAACATTCGACGCTACTGGCCGCAACTGTTTGGCGATGCGCCTTTTGCTCTCCCTCCAGCAGCCCCGCGAGGGAGAGGGTATGTGCGTGGTCGAGGACGAGGACCACGAGGAAGAAACCCCGGACCCGCTCGAGATCAGATTTATTTATTGGACATGACTCAAGAGCGGAATCCTCAAGAATGATGTGTAGGTATGATTTGGATTAGCCATTTTGCTTCCATTAATGTCCTGTAGTGGCTTAAGATATACTAGATGTCTAGCTTGAGTATTATTAAATGACACTTAGGCATCGTGATGGTCTGCGGGAAACCGGCTTATACGTTATTTGACACCGGCGCCTC
The DNA here is from genome assembly GCA_039513925.1 of Platanthera zijinensis. NCBI lineage: Eukaryota > Viridiplantae > Streptophyta > Magnoliopsida > Asparagales > Orchidaceae > Platanthera > Platanthera zijinensis. Next base: position 24,654,637 of record CM077094.1, on the reverse strand, counting down.
ACATTCTTTTAGCTCCGAAGACTTCATCAAGAATATACCCAGAGTGCAATATTTCACTGGTATTGCCCGAAGAGTATGCCTCCCAGACGGATCTGAGATGACGGCAATCGCGAAGTGTGAGTTAGAGATAACCACTGGGGGAAAGACCTTTGATACCCTTGCCACAATTTTGAGAATACCAGAATTCGACCTCATCCTGGGTATGGCGTGGCTGGATTGGCACCATGCAAGAATCGACTATGTGGAGAAGCGCATCTATTTGAGACATGGGGATACTGATGTAGTCTTCCAAGGTATAAATTTTGCACCACGAATATTGTTATCCTCAATCCAGACCTTGAAGGCTCATATGAGAGGGGATGAAGTCTACATGATATGTTTCGGACTAAAAGAGATGAAGGTAGATGTGAAGGATGTGCGGGTAGCACGGGATTTCCCTGAGGTATTTCCTGAGAAATTGCCAGGGTTACCCCCGCATAGAGAAGTGGATTTTCAGATTAAGCTTGTACCTGGAGCTAAGCCTGTCTCCAGGACCCCTTATCGGATGGCCCTAAAAGAACTCACGGAGTTTAGAGTTCAACTGCAGGAGCTGGGAGAATAAGGGTTTGTTCGCCCCAGCTCATCACCTTGGGGAGCCCCTATTCTATTCATCAAGAAGAAAGATGGAACCCTGCGTTTATGTATAGACTATCGGGAACTCAACTGACTGACAGTACGGAACACCTACCAGTTACCTCGGATTGATTAGTTGTTCGACCAACTGGTGGGAGCGCATTGGTTCTCCAAGCTAGATTTGCGCTCGGGATACTACCAATTGAGAATACAGGAGGATGATATACAGAAAACGGCTCTCAGCTCAAGGTACAGCTTATATGAGTTCACAGTGATGTCGTTTGGGCTCACCAATGCCCCATCAGCTTTCATGAGCTTGATGAATAAAGTGTTTGAGCCCTACTTAGATGTCTTCGTCATTGTGTTCATTGACGAAATCTTAGTCTACTCGAGGACGGAAGAAGAACATGTCGGACATTTGGCCTTAGTTCTGGAGAAGCTAAAAGAGCATGCCCTGTTCTCCAAGTTTAAGAATTGTGAATTCTGGCTTAGGGAGGTGGCTTTCTTGGGTCACGTAATCAGTGGGGCTTGACTAGATGTGGATCCAGCCAAGGTGCGTGCCGTGAAGGAGTGGTCGCCCTTGAAGTCGGCGGCCGATGTGAGGAGTTTCCTGGGACTTGCTGGATACTACCGCAAGTTCGTAAAAGGATTCTCCAAGATTGCCTTCCCGCTTACTTCTTTGACAAAGAAAGGTGTGCCATTTGAGTGGACACTCCAGTGTGAAGCGGCATTCTAGGAATTGAAGGATAGACTTACCTCCGCCCCCATCCTTGTCCTTTCGTCTGGGAAGGAAGGATTCCAAGTTTACACGGACGCGTCTTATCAGGGGTTGGGAGCGGTGTTGATGCAGCACGGGCACGTAATTGCTTATGCTTAAAGATAATTGAAGATGCATGAAATCAATTACCCGATGCATGATTTGGAGCTAGGAGTGGTAGGTGTTCGCCTTGAAGGTATGGAGGCATTATCTATAGGGCGTCCACTGCGAAATCTTCTCGGATCATAAAAATTTGAAGTACTCCATACCTAGAAGGAATTGAGCTTAAGACAATAGCGGTGGTTAGAGTTTCTATGCGACTATGAGTTCACCTTGAACTACCACCCCAGAAAAGCGAACTCGGTACCGATGCATTGAGTAGGAAAGTACCCAGCTCGAGCCCAGATCCTCGTTGATGAGCATGGAGTTGGCACGGATGATCGAGGAGATGGACATCACCTTAATATTTAAGGCTTCTTCGAAATATATGGAGTACCTGTCCAGCATGAGCATAGTTTTGTGATATCCAGGACCGATCCGAGTGGAGCAAGGATGGATGCGCTTTGGACCCGAAAAAAGTTAATCGAAGATGGACAACCGACAGTACACACTAAAGGACGCCTTGTTTACTTTCGCCTTGGCTCTACATTCCCAAAGTTAGAATCCGGAGGATATTATGATAGAAGGACATTGCTCTCAATATTCCTCACCCGGGAATGTTCAACGATTACGCCGGCTTACGGAAGACGATGTGGTTGCCAGGAATGAAGAAGGATGTCCGGTACTTTGTCACGCATTGTGAAGCCTGCCAAAGAGTGAAGGCGGAGTGTAGGAGCCCCGGTGGTCTGTTGCAATCGTTGCCAATCCCCGAGTGGAAGTTCGAGGATATTTCCATGGACTTCGTACATGGGCTACCTCGCTCCCGCTTAGGAAATGATTAAGTATGGGTGATCGTTGATCGCCTGACGAAAGTTGCCCCGTTCATCCCTATGAAGAAGGAGGCTCATGTGGATGTCTTAGTACGCCTTTTTGTGGAATAGTTTGTACGGTATCAAGGCGTACCTAAGATGATATTTTCGGACTGTGATGGTCGTTTTACCTCCAAGGAGTGGAAGGCGGTACAAGCGTATTTGAGCTTGCGCCTTACATTCAGCACCGCATTTCATCCACAGATGGACGCGCAGTCTGAGCGGGCAATCCGAACATTGGAGGATCTTTTGAGGTTGTGTGTGATAGATAGGGGAGAGCCGTGGGAAAGACTCTTACCCTTAGTGGAATTCTCCAACAATAACAGCAATAGAGCTAGCATTGGCATGGCACCCCATGAAGCCCTATATGGAAGGAGGTGTAGAACCCCCTTGTCTTGGGTGCAAGATGAAGACCCGAAGACTTTGGGTGTTGAATATATAGATGACACGAATGCGATGGTTAGGTTGATACGGGATCGTATGTTAGAGGCTCATAGTCGGCAGGCGAAATATTATAACGCTAAACACCGGATAGTGGAATTTCAAGTGGGAGACAAGGTGTTTCTGAAAATCCGACCGATGCATGGATTATCACGAGTACGAGGAGTGAAGAAGCTCACCCCACGGTATGTTGGACCCAATTTCATAGTGGAAAATATTGTCCCTTTGGCCTATCGGCTGGAGCTACCACCCGAGTTAGAAAATCTCCACGACGTGTTTCATGTCTCGTCGCTTCGGAAGGCGCTGTTGCGGCCCGAACAATACATCCCCACGACTGATGGTGCTGTGGCGTCTGACAGATCTGTGCGACTAAAGCCAGTACGAATCATTGATAATGAGATAAGAACCCTGCGTCGCAAAAGTGTGCCTCTGGTAAAAGTGATGTGGTCTAATCATGGGAAGGAAGAGTTTACTTGGGAGCCGATGGACTTGATGCAGAAGCGCTACCCGGAGCTGTTCTTCCAAGGTAACATTTTATAGCGTATATTATTTTGTACTTGCATCCCCATAGCCCTAGCCTTATTTCGGGGACGAAATCTTTTATTTTGTTTATAGGATTTGTAATGTCCCAATTCGCGCTAGGCCCCTCGCACGAGTTTTGAGTCAAGAGACTTGACTCGGGCTCGGGGCGCACTGGAAAAAGGTGCCAAGTGCGTTTGATGGAGTGTGGGGTTGAGTGATATCCAACGGATCGAAAGGAAATGGCCTAAGGGAAAATCGTCGAGAATGCCTGGTGATTCTCCCGATCGTCGAGTATCGCTGAGAATACTCAACGCACTTAACGCCAGATTTCCGATAAGTTAGGCTAAGGGAAAATCGCCGGGTATCATTGTTGATACCCTACGAATTCATCGAGAATGCCTGACAATTCTCGCCGATCGTCAAGTATTGCTGAGAATACTCAACGCACTCAACGCCAGATTTCCGATAAACATTGCCCAAGGGAAAATCATCGAGAATGTCTGGTGATTCTTGCCGATCGCCGAGTATCGCTGAGAATACTCAACGCACTCAACGCCAGATTTCCGATAAGTTAGGCTAAGGGAAAATCGCCAGGTATCATTGTCGATATCCGACGAATTCGTCGAGAATGCCTGACGATTCTCGCCGATCGTTGAGAATGACAGATGATTCCCGCCGAATTTGACTTGTGCGTTTGCTTCGCCCAGGAAGAATCACCGGCTTGTACAGGCGGACCGAACCGGATTTCGGTATTCACGCTGGATGGTTCCTTAGACCAGGTCACTTCAATATGACCCATTATGGGCGGTCCATTGAGCATTGACACATGGCAGAAGATGTAACCTAATACATCGGCTTATAAAAGGGAGTTAAAACCGAACCCTAGCTTTTGCGCGATCGACCCTTGCCGTCATCGTGGATCTCCCGAAACCGACGGAGCCGAGGGAAGAAGGCCGAGCTCTTGGAGGCGGCCTTCTTTCTCTCTCTCCCTCTCCTTCCTTTGCCGTTAAGAACAACCGCACCAGCGATAGATGCCGCAAAGAAGGACGACTAGATCCATGGCCGGGAAACGGTGGTACCGCTGGAAACGAGGTGAGCTTCCTCACCTCCCCCTTGGTGCTAGATCTGTAGTTATATTCTAGGAGAGATATCGACTTCATAGAGTCTTGATGGTGAGGAGGAGATTTCCTATGAAAGCCATGCCTAGTTTTGTTTTCTAGGCTTTAGCCCCTCCAACCTCTTCATCCTTCAAAGTGAAGATGAGAGAAGGATTCGTGGAGAAATTGGCTTTGTGAGGGTGAATAATTGTGGACGAATTTCTGGAGAAGTTTTTGGGAGATCGGTGTAAGGAGGAAGACGAATGGATGTCGTTCATCTCACCTTAAGATGCGTGCAGAAATCTGTTTTCTGCACGCAGCGATCTTCATGGCCAATTTCAGGGGTATTCTGGCCATATTTGGGTTTTCGACTCAACACGAAAGTCGTAGCCCTTGAAATTATCTTTCCAACGAGTGGTTACACTCACTCGTCGGATTCATTTAGCCAAGGGAATCCTTGGTCGAACTTTCTGACCGGCTCATGGCTGCACCTAAATTTTGGGCTGTGCATATGGAGTGCGATTTGGTGGAATTTAATGTTGCGATCCAACTCGAGGTTTGGGTGAGCACTTTGACATAATTGTGATATGATAAGTTGAGGTTATAAATCTGAATTCGTATATCGAGTTGTGGACAAGTTTAATTGAAGGAAAAGCCTGATATAAATGGGTAGTTATAAATTAATGAATATGTAAATGATTTAGCTATGGCCAAGATGTATGATGAATGGATAGAAGAGAATTAGCAATCCAATGCTTAGAGTGTCATCTCCCTACAGGTAGCATTGTGGAAGTAATAAGTAAGGTGTTGACCGTCACTAGTTGGAATGAGGTTGAGATGAGTAAAGTTGGACGGTTGGGCTTGGTCCTCGGTGTTCACACGTCCCGAGGCTCCTTCCGTGCTAAGTGAACAGTTGGGCTTGGTCCTCATGAATACTTCCGAGGCTCCTTCCGTATGTGATGGATGGTTGGGCTTGGTCCTCGGTTTGCATGTCCCGAGGCTCCTTCCATGCAATGATATTGTGGAATATCATGTGGTGTGAGACGATACGTGGTATCGTAATCCTGGGTTAAGGATAGTGTGGCAGTTCTACGGGCTCGCCAATCGTCACACCGATGGGAGTTGACAGCTAGACCTTGGACGGTTGGGCTTGGTCCTCGGTGTTCACATCCCGAGGCTCCTTCCGTGCCAAGTGAACGGTTGGGCTTGGTCCTCGTTCTCACTTCCGAGGCTCCTTCCATGTCACACATAGGCCATTTCGGGCTAGGATCTTGGTGCTCATTTACCAAAGAGAACCCGCTGAGCCGTAGTACGTATGTGAGCTCCGCTGTTGTGTTCTTAGCGTTGAGGCGTACGGAGGCCTAGGCCAGGTAGTGTGGAGACCAGCCTAGTAGTGGAGATGCCCGCTCTACTGTCACTGTTTGGCCACGACGGTTGACGCCTGAGAGGTTAGCTATCTGCTCGAATAGTGGGAACTATAAGTCTGTGTCGACATAGCGATTGCATGTGCTTGATCATGGGCGTGTCATTGCATTGCATTCATAACATTGCACTTCATTGCATACACAAGACCCTCATCGTATAAGTTTGTATGGCACTCCTATACGATGAGTTACTTATTGCTGAACGACCCTCAACTTATATGCTTGTATGGGCATCCACATAAGTTGAGTTACTTACTGTTATAGCTATATACTCTCTTGCTGCAGTAGATAGTAGATTTGTAAAATAAGAGCTTGTTTATTATACACTACTGCTTTTGCTGCTTATGATATGTATACTCACTTCACCTGCTTGTACCACTGTTTTATATATATTGTACCTGTTCCCTTCTCCGCCCGGTGCCGAGGAGTCGTCGGGGGAGCGGATGTGAAGCCACTTAGTCTTTAAGACTAACGGTTGCTACGTCTTCCTTTTTAGGAGGAAACCCCGCAGGTGGAGCACCAGGCTATGCAACTGGACAGCCAGGCCAGGATGACAGGGCCTGAGGGGACAGTACCGTCGCTACCGTCGGTTATAGATGTGAGTGAGAGAGATTTGGTTGTAGCCCTTCGGGGCAATTATATTTACGTACTCTGAATATGTAGAAGCTTTTTTAGCTTCTCTTTTGCTATATTTATGGACTTATGCTTAGTGTGGATTGACTTTCTTATATTATTATGGTTGGGTTTGGCAGTTTATATAATTATATTGTTGTTGCCGGCAGAATAGGCGTCTTGTGGTACAGGCTAGCCCGAGTGCTAGTGTTACCGCAAGGCGGCTGCTCTGGGCATAAGACCCCTCTCGTGCCGTGTCTTGTGTTCCGGGAGGGGGGTCTTACAAATACACTCATACACCTATATCATAGTAACATATTTCGTTAAAGACTTCTTATTTCTGCAAGTATCAAAAAGAATTTAAAAACTCTATTCACCCCCCCCCCCTCTAGAGTTATTCAGAGCTTACGCTATCTTTCAATTGGTATCAGAGGAGGGTTAATCACATCATACAGGCTCCACCTGGATTAATCAAGATCCTCAGGATAAACTCTGAATAAGTCTTACTAGTTTCATAATTTAAATTTTATTTTCTAATATCATGGAACAAAACAAGGATTATGTCAGCACCAGACCTCCAGTTTGCAACTTGCAAAAGTTTGGAATCTGGAAGGCAAGATTCAAACTTTATATGAACTCTATTGATGAGGACTTTTTTAATTCTATCTTAATAGGATTACCAGCTCCAGTGGCCTCTACTTCAACCCTAGTGAATCTCAGTACAGTGCCTCCTCCAGATCAAACTGATGCACATAAAAAGAAAAGATTGTTGATGCCAGAGCTATGAATATACTGGCCCAAACTATGTCAGATGACATATTTCAGAAAGTTGCTGAATGCACATCTGCCAAAGCCATTTGGGATTCCCTCAACCAAATGGTAGCAGGATCTGCTGATGAGAGGAAGGATAGAAGATCCAACCTCATATCTCAATATCAATATGAGAATTTCAGGAGAGATTAATTAGAATCTGTGGAAGTAATGTACAACAGGCTAAGTTCCATCATCAGTGAACTCAGAACACTGGACAAAGAAATTACTCTGACTGAGTTCAATGACAAGATCCTCATATGCTTCCCTAGCATATGGGACTCTAGAATCTGGCCCATCAGATAAGCCAGAAGAATGGCTAAAATCTCACAGAATATCTTCTTGGAAAGCTCAAATCCTATGAGCAATTGATCAAGTCAAGAGAAGCTACAGTTGAACCAAAGGCTTCAACACCTACTAGAAAGGAACAGAACCTAGCACTCAAAGCTATAGAAGAATCTCCCAACTTGCCATCCAATGAAGATCTTATGGCTCTCTTGCTAAGAGATTCTATAAAATGACAAGGAAGGACTTCAGGAGGAAGCGTTCAAGGAATGAAGATAAACCCAGGTATGGTAGACCCCTTCTAAAGAGGTTGTCTGTTTTGGGTGTAGGAAACCTGGACACTTCATCTCAAAATCCCAGAAGTCCAAAAGAAAGACAGAAGGCAAGAAAAGGACTCAAGAAGACATCAGCATAGCAAGGTCTCCTCCAGCAAGTACAAAAAGAAGGAGAAGGGCTTTGTAGCTGAAACCTGGAGTGAAACTGAAGATAAACATCCTCCTCCAGCTCCAGTGAAGATGATGTAGAAGAGAAGAAGGCAAGGGAAATGTGTCTTATGACAATAGATGCAGGAAGCAGCAGATCAGATTAAGAAGAATCAGACGATGAAGAATCCCTCTCTGAAGAGGATCAGGTAATTGCTTCCCATGACTTTCAATCTAAAGAATTTCAATCTGAATTTAAACTCTTGTCTTTAGACCTAATAGATCTGAGAAGGAAATCAAACTTCTTAGGAAAAAACTTTTAGAACAAGACAAAATCATTGCTGAAAGTGAAAAATTAACTGAAGAATTAAGCTTAGCCATCAACAAATAGTTTTTCTAAATCTGAATTAAGTAAGGCTAAGGAACTAGAAGAATCCCTGAATGGTAGAGCTTACAACTATTAGATATAACTAGCACAGTTAATACAAGATCTAACAATAACAAACTAGGATTAGGAGCCTCATTTAGTGAACCATTCCTAATTCAAAAAAATTAATTGTCAAAACCTATTAACTTAATTTCTGAAAATGGTAAGAAAAATACTGAACAGGTAGAGAAGGTTAACAAAGTTCTTAAACAGTTAGAACTTAATAAAACCAATCAGAAAAGGAAAAACAAATAGCATAACTATATTCAACATATTTCGTCGAACGCAGAACGACAAAATGGGTATGGTTCGTCGACCTCAGAACGACGAACCCTGAATGCAAATAATAGTGTAAACTATTCTTCGAACTGGGATCGACGAAATCAGTATGGTTGGTCGACTAGAGATCGACGTTTCTAGGGCTCTGAGAATGAATACCTCCATTCTTCGAGCAGATCGAAGATCGAAGAACTCAATCCAGATCGTCGAGTTCAACCATCGACCTACAAACTCAAAATAATGTCAATTTAAGATCAAACCTCAAAAGTAACCTAATCACTAAAACTGATAATTCTTGTAATCCCTTTAGTCATGGTATCATCCTCCT